>JANBPO010008365.1:533617-1780228 GCA_024336825.1 Amorphophallus titanum | reverse complement strand
TGGAGTATTTGATTATTAATAAAATAGAAGTTAGAAAATTGAGTATATACTTGTGCAATTGCATCTTATGTGTGATTGTATTACACTCTGATTGTGCTTGCTTGTAAGAGGCTTACCATGCCAACTGTTCACGTCTCCTCGAGTGAGTCTTCCGCTGAACATAAAGGCTCGGGGCGTGACACAGACGATGCTGGCGAAGTGTAGAAACGCTCCTAGAAGTTCAGCGTCATTCTGAGGTTGTGAAGAGGTGGGGCCGATTGCCAACGATGACCTACACGAATCTGTCTCGCAGGTTCGGTCTGCGCAGTCGGCGTGCAACGACTGGTATGAGCTCCAGTGAACTCCGACCGAGGCGGGACCTTGGTACGGGTGGCACCAAACATGGATCATGACAAACCACCTGGAGTGGCTTCAGGACATCAAGAGGTCTGACTTTGATGAAGACGGCTCAGCCCAAAAATTAGCAGAGGAAGGCGTGCCGGGGCCGATGAGTCTGCTGCACGTTCAGGGCGAATCGGGTCACACCAGTCTGGTGCAGTCACAGGAGAACGAGCGCCACGGGTTGTAACAATGTCAGAAATGGACGGGACCACCTCTGGATCGACGGATACTCAGAGAAGAATAACTCTTATGAAGAGAGTTCCGGCTGAATCCTGCCGAGGAAGGCGGTGTAATCACTGCCAATTGGTCCTCAGGTTCTAGTGAGAATCTGGCGTGGTTGCACGAAAAGGGGCGACGCAATCAGTGCCGATGTCAAAATTGAGCGGGACCACTTCTGGAGCGAAGACAGCTCGAAGCAGCATGACTTATCTGAAGAACGTTGATGTTGATTCATGCTGCCTGGGGTCGTGGTGAAGCCTGCAAACTGGACCTTAGGTTCTGTCTGAATCTGCAGGCAGTCGAGTCGATGAAGCTACAATGCGTGGCCGAGGAAGACGACGTGGTGGCCTCCAGGTGGCTATGGGTGAGGTTAAGAGTTGGTGGAGGTGTGGAACACAGTGGGAAGGGGGGCTGGAAAGGGCTGGGGCGTGAGGGGTTGAAGAGGCTCATTCAAGTTTAGGGAGAGAATCCCCCATCCTTGCCAACCTGCGCCCCCTCCCTCTCTCCCTCTCCATCCAAGCCGCAGCCCTCTCTTCCCCACCCCTAGCAGCGACCCCAGCAACTCCCACACCCTGGTTCGTCCTCCCCTCACCCCTCTCTCAACCAAGCAGCACCCCAGCTCCATCCTCCACCCTATCCACCTCTCTCTTCCCCCATTAGCACCTCCACCCACCACCACATCCAGGACAGGTTCGTAGTAGTTGTGTGCTATGGAGTTACAAGGGCTGCCACATCTTCATCGCACATCTCCTGGGGGTGTAGCATACATCTCTGGAAATCTCATCGAAACAGATTTGCAGGCGAGGTGGTCTCACTGTCATCGGACGTTCCTGCTACCCAGAGGACCCATTCTCCCTCGACTGCGCAGATCAGGCATAGCTAGTGACCTGAGGTGACTTCCTGGAGCTCCCACGGCCACATCCGACGACTTCTAGAGGCGCTGCTTGGCCGAGAGATTCTACCACAAGTCATCTTCCATCAACAAAAATTGGCATCCCGTTCGACATCTGGAAGAGTATTTTCTTAATTTTCTCCCCCGGGTGCTCTGTTCTATCCACTCCTGGACTGAACCGGCACCTGTTCACTGTTTGGGCTGCTCCGGTCTACTCTGACCTCCTCTGGTGCTCATTCTGGTCACGTTTCGAAGAAGACTCATCAGCAGTTCCAACGACTTAAGCCCTGCTTGATTCCAAGTTCTGGAACGCTTGGGGCAGCCACTTCTTCCTAATGCTAAGGTACTCCTACGAACTGAACCAGAAACCCAGGGCCCTGCTTGCGGCCAGCCCTCGACCTGATCCGATGACCAGAGAATTCTGTAAAAATCAAGCGCCATCCTAATCCAGTTACGAAGACCCTCCCACTAGTTTCGTCTCCGAAAAAAATCGTGAGTGGCTGCAGCTATGACAACACTACCTATCTATCCTCTGTTCCAGAGAACAGACAGAACCGACGAGCTTCATCCCCTTGGTTTCTAATTCCATTCTCCCCTCCCCTCAACAAGATTACCTCCTGGCTGCAACTTTATAGCCGAGCCCGCTTCATCCACCAACAACTTCAAGATGCCATTGACCCCGAGTCTTCTCCACCTTCCACACCCACATATACCCCGCCATCTACATCTACCTCCACATATCAACCTTCGCCCTCCACCAATCAACCTTCCACTTACATCGTACCCTCCACAAGTCAACCTCCACAAGTCAGCCATCCTCTTATTCATATCCACATGTGGCTCTGCCTGTGTCTCCACCTCCAGTCAAAGAAACATCACACCCTGAGCAAGTGGATGCCATCCACTATATTCCCACTCCTGCGCCATTACCTAGTCCTTCCACTAGCCATGTACCCTTGCCTACACAACCCCCACTTCCATCACCACAACCCTCTCCACAACCTCCTTCATTTCATACCCCTCAGCATCCGCCTTGCCCAAAGTCGACTCCTCACCCTCCATTACCGGAGTGTTTTACTAATATTTTCTGGGCTTTGATGGCCACTCACACATTACCACTCCTTCCGGTTGTGCCTTGCCGACCCGCAGTCGGAAATTTACTCCAGTTCTATGAATATCATCGCCAGCAGGGGCATTTGATTGAAGATTGTCTCGAGTTCTAGGAGTTTGTTTATGGCTTGGAAGATTGAAAGAGGATTGACTGGGCCGCCATTCACAAAGTTGTTCTATATCTCCGCAGTAAGCAGCAGCAGCAAGCACTGCCCAGGCTGCCATCTCCGTCACTTCAAGACCAGGGGCACCCCTGTGATTCCTCGTCTGGCCCTGCACCCGCTCCGTCATCTACGCTGACATCTACTCCCTTACCCACTTCCCTGCCTAGGCCATCGACTACCCCTAGGCCATCGACTACCCCGTTGCCATCTCCATCTCCATCTCCATCACCATCACTTTCACCATCTCCCAACCCGCCTTTGTTTACTCCACCAACCCAAGCTCTTGCTCAGGCCAATACCTCCACTTCCTCCACTCCCATTAACACCACTTCCACCACTTCCCCCACCACTACTTCTACCCCCCACGCTGCTCGGCATGTCATATCAATACGCCGACGTTGGGCTCCATGGCCTTCCACTTCGCCTTCACCCTCTCCACCGTCTCCACCGCCAACACCGTCTCCAATACCCCCATTGCTTTCGTCACTACCCTCACCGTCTCCTCCATCATCTCCACCATCTCCACCACCTTCGTCCACTCCATCTCCATTGCCACTACCTTCCCCCTCTTCACCCTCACCTTCGCTCGAGCCTGAGCAGGCTATACCCCCACCATCTCCACCTTCGCCTTTGCCAGCACTCGAACCTGCCATTGCCTCTACCCCTTTGCCGTCACTTAACATCACTATCCCCATTGGAGCCTCCACGCCTTCTAAGGCTTCTCCTTCTATTTCTCCATCCACTTCCACCCCATAGAGCAGGTGTGTGCTCTCTTTGGTGTCCCTTGGGTCTGATTCCCAAGAAATAAATGAGTCGAGTCAGGACAGTTCGGTGTTGGTTCTGCCTTTCAAGCTTCAAAATTTTATCTGTCGTATGACGATCCATGTCCTGATCCCTGGCTATTTTGGGAATGATGAGTTTCTACTGCCTGTGACAAATGTTAAGAGGAGTTCTCTCACATTGGTGCAAGTTCCTTCGAAAGTGAGACCGGTGGCAATCTCTTTGCTTGCCCGAGGTTCCACAATTGATGCTATTATTTCCTCTCGCACCATTGTTATTCAGATTACTGGCCGAGAGGGGTTCTCCACCCGAATTGTGCTAACGCATATAGCTGCCAAGAGTTTGCTAGATTCTATGTTCAAGGGACAGATTGCCGTATCTTCAGCATTTTCTAAGGACATTCTGCACATTTTATGCAATCTCCCTTGGTTCGTCAGTACGCCGGCCATGCCAACGCCGTGTATTACTCTCCCTCAATTCCGTCCTGCTCTTCTATCAAGGGAGTTGTGCTTCATGGCTGATTACCGAGTGGAGTTGCCAAATCTCATGTCTTTGTGCCAAGAGACAAGACTCCGTGGTTCCATGATGTTCAGCATTTTGAGAAGTTATCTGTCCAAGAATGTCTGCATATCGTTAGCACTGAGTATCTAGGGGCAACCGCCCCGATGAGGTTGCATGTTCACAACCAGGCTAGTTTGTCTGCCAGGTGGGCCCATTATTTGAGAAGACATTACAAATCAAGAAGTTCAGAGGTCCGAGCCCGCATCAGACGGGTCCATTTTCAAGGTGTTTCTACTCAGAAGAGGCGGCGACACAAGTTCAAAGGCCGTCGGATGTGCGCTCAAGGGTCCACTTCTTTTTCCTTTCCTTTTTATTCATCTTTTTCCAGCTCATCTCCCACCCTTGGGTGGTGTACCTGCCTTCTTCCAATACCACATCTATCATCTTCTCCTCCCTTCCGAGGTCCGTAAACCCATGTTCATCTTCTTCCAATCTGGAGCCTCCAAAGTCTCCCCCCTCTCACAATCCTAGGCCCCAGCCTATGTCATTCTTTCATCCCGATTTCGGGACATCTTCTGATTTCTCTTCCCCGAGACTTCCGGGTGTTGCCTATGCTTCCTCTCTGACCTTGTCGGATGACTATTATTTTTCTTCTCTGACTAAGTCGGATGATCACTCTTCTTCCTTATTTTTTTTTATAAAACCAATACCTGAAAGGGATGACAGGAGAGCGCTCGCCCCTTCAAAGAAGGAACGAGTTGTTCACTTCACCACCACAACCCACTCTTCTTCCTTATCTTTGCAGCAATCTCCCCATTATCTTTCCATTCCTTTTTTTTCACCCTTTCAAAATTCTTGCCATTTTTCATGCTATTTTTGAGACTTTAGTCCACCTTGATCTGAGTTAATCCTTGTTTATTCTGTATTCAATTCCTTATTATCAGGGTCCCTGTGCCTTAACGATGGAGTTCTAGCCCTCGTCTCTCTTCTTTTTTATCCTTCTTCGTCCAGTTCAGCGTCTGTCGCTCCTCTGTGTAGCGGAATCAGTGATCCCTTGCTATCCTTTCTTTCTCGATCCTGTCAAGCGAGGAATACAAAGCTCGTGCTGCTCTAAGCTCGATGATCAAGATCACGTCATGATGCTAGCTTCATTCCATGGATGCGCAAGGTATCTTCATTTTGTGCAAGAATATGTTATCATTGTTATTATTTCTTTTATTTCTACACATGATCATGATGTTGGTTCCCCACTTTATAAACAAAAAAATGTTATTTTCAAGGGTTTACACGGACCAAGTTTTACCTTCGACTTGGTCCGCCTAACCCTTGATATTCCCCTATAAAAACCCCCTTAGACGCTCAAGGGGTAGACACACACGGACAGATACAAAGGCAACACAGACAGCAGCTACAGCAAGGATGCAAGGAGCTAAGTGCGCATGTGGTGGTTGGCTTGTTGATCGGCTCATACACGCCGAGGGTATGTCACATATACTTTCCTCACACGATGTCTAGACATCTCACACAAGTCCTTCCCTGTGGCATATACGCATTGTGACAATGATAAACACGCCTGCGTCACGGGTTCACCCACGTATGACAACCTACGATGGCCACACATACGCCATGATGCCGCACATACCTCTATCACGGAACCACGTGCCCATCGCTCGGCCCGAGCTAGCCGCTGACCGCTCTGACCAATGATTCGAGTTAGCTGGACCCTGGCCTGAAAGTAGCATTCCCGAGACTGGCCCCTACTCCCCTGTATGAAGATACTCACCTTTCAGGACCCATACCCGACTGCTCATCACGAGCTGCATTCGGCCCTCCTCCAGGCGCCAACCAATATCTCCCCTGCCATCCAGTCTAGTCCTCCCTCGGCAAATCGGGCACATCCTTAGTACCTTGTGGAGGGCCTCTGTAAAAGCACATGGATATCCACCTTGTTATGCATTGACCCGGGGACTGACCCACGTATCGAAATTGTCCTGTGGCTTGCACCAATTGTAATTTGGCCTCCTCGGCTCATTTGTAAAGCCCACGTGGCTCTCATAAAGTATGCTTCCATTTCTTTCTATCATCGACTAGATACATGCTAGGCACTCAGCAGTAGATTTAATTTTGATATAAAATTTTAAAGGGTAATTCATTCACCCCCCTCTGAATTCGTAGCACCGATCCCAACACTTGGTATCAGAGAGGGTTACTGTGTTAAAGGATCCAACGATCCGCAGCAGATCTTGCTATTTTCGCGGTGGAATTCAGAGCGGGTTTCTGATCTATCAGATTTCAAATACGATATCAAAAACTTATATCACATAATAACATAAATTACACTACATAAGCCGTTCATTTATGCCCGTTTGATGCATGAGAAATGTCAAAACTATATGATTTTTAATCCACGAGTAGTTTACCCTGCTGGGTGGGAAACCCAATCTGGTGAGGTTGGGAGAACCCCAACTCTAAAAGGAAAGCAGGAAAAAGCAAAGAGGAAATGGGGCAGGACCAAACTTTGGTTGCCTATTTAATTTTTAGTCCATTGACCAAAATTTACAATGTTTGGTCCATAGAGCATTAGTCTTTTGACTTTTAGCCAATGCTGGCATTTTACCACGTTAGCATAGTGAGAAACCTGAAAATGTGCCCGTCACACCTGTGACCTTTCTTACAATGGGGAGAAGTAAAGGCCAGTGAGAGGAGAGGGGAGAGACCAGATGTGAGATTGGCAATGGCACTAGGCAATCTTTGATGGAGGCAACCAGAGAAGAGGCAAGAGAAGAGATCGGCGGCAGCACTTGGCAATGTTCGGTGGATGTGACCAGAAAGGAAGACGGGGAGAGATGGGCGACAGCATTAGGCAATCTTTGGTGGAGGCTATGTTATCAAAAGCGCCAGAGGCACTTGCCTAGGCGTTGAGGTGACCCGAGGTGGCAGCAGCTTGCTTCGCGTTGGCTAAGTTCGCAGAGGCGAGTGCCTCACGCTCGTTTGGGCCGCCTGACCTGCCAGCCCAACTGCGAACCACCAAACCCATCTCGCCCGCCCGCAGACCGCGAAGATTTGTGATCGCCCGATAACCAGATCCACAAAGCCCATATAATACCCTTTCATTTTCTCTTCTCTCACCCAATCCCCAATCGCAACCCTAGGTCACCCCCCTCTCTCACATCTCCTCCCTCTCTCGTGCGAACAGCAGTGGCGAGCAATCTGCGTGGCGGATGGCGGCGATCAACACTGCAGCGAGCAGGTAGGTCTTCCCCCTTTCTCTTCCCTATCTCTGGAGAACCCAAACGCACTAGCTTTCCACGCGAGACGCAGGACACGCTGTTCTCAATGGGACCAAACTGGATGGGGAGTTGTGGCTAGGTATGAGCAGGCAGTGTGGACTACACAATCACGGTAGAGCTGCGTGGGAAGCACGTGAGTGGTGGATGGGGTTGTGGTGGCAGGAGGCTGATGGGGTCGACGCTACAGATAGGGGGCCAGTGAAGGTGGTTGGTATGCAACTTCGTAGTTACTGGGTCTATGAATAAACAAAAGAGGAAGAAGAGGAGGAAAGGGGCAGCAAGCTGAAGGAGAATGGCCAAGGGCGAGAGGGGTTGGGGTTGACAGTAGCTGGTTGCAGGGTCTGGGAGCAAATATGTGCGAAAGAAGAAGAGGACGGGGGTAACATGCGATGGAAGAAAAAGAGGAAGGTGTGGCAGGGATCCCGATGGTCGACGATGGGGCTGGAAGGTGGCGCACATTTGTAGGAAAAAGAAAAGGGGAATAAAGCGAGCACGTTGGAGGCAGTACAGATGTAGCCTGCAGTGGTGGCGATAGGGTTGCTATTGTTATTATTTGCGGTGGAGGGCAGGCGGAAGGCGGGAGGCGATGGCGGCTCTGGGGAGTCACGGGGGCCGCGGTCCTATTCACGTGCTGAAGCAAAGGGGAGGTTGCTGTAGTAGTGAAGGAGGGCGGGAGAGGCAGTCCGGCGGTCAGTAGGCGGTGGTGGTGGGTGAGGCCGACGGAGAGCGCGGTTAGGGTTTTAGTGGGGAAGAGAATGAAGAAGGAGAGAGAGACGATTAGGGGATGGGGTGGTAGAGGAAGATGAGCGAGAAGAAGGCATCGAAGCTCGGGCGGCATTGTTGCCGCCATCGAGGTCAAGCCTATTGTGACGTTTGTTTGTTTTTTTTAATCGACTTATTATTACGTTTGAAAAAAAGTGAAACCATTTCTAGGCTCCATTCTCATGTTTACAAAAAAAAACATCGTCATATATTATCTTTTCCTACAATTACTTTAAAATCATCGGAATAACACGACCATATAGTTACGCTATAATAAAACGTAGAAAATTTACCAACATTAATTTAAAAACGTCGGAATATGTCTCTTAGCCCTCCTCCACCAAAAAAAGACACACAGACAGACAGACACAGACAGGGAGAACACAGAGACAAAGAGCGAAGGAGAGGAGAAGAAGAGGCCCCTCACTCTGGTGACCACCGAAGAGGAATAGAGAGTAAGGGAAAGGGAGAAAGGGAGAGAAAAGAGAAATGTAGCAGGCACTGGAGGAGTGGGGAGAAGTCACCCCTGCTCAACCCCCGTTCCTCCTCCTTTCCTTGTTCTTGCTCCCTTTTTGTTTTCCACGTTTGATGTACTTAGTCCCTTGTTCGCCATGAATAAAATTTGTTTTGTTCTTGTTCTTTCTTACCCATTTCGCGTTGTGTTGCTTCTCATGGAGTTCTCCCTCTCTGCACACTTCCCTACCATCTTCTTCTGCCCCTAGTGATTTTGGTTACATTTGAGGGACCTCCAGCTGTCACCTTCGCTCATTTGTCATAAAGGAGGGTCCCTTCTCCTTCTTTGAAAACCCAGACCCCAGCATCACGGTTGGCCTTCGTCCTCCAAACCACCTTAAACTCTCAGTCCCAGGGCATTCCCTTGTCCAACAAAAGCCCCCTGGCCACCTAGACTGAACCCTCAGGCCTCACGGCCCTCCCCCTCATACTAGCCTTGAACTGCCCTCAGACGCCTTCCCTGGTACGCCTAACCGTTCCTTGGCTGGTACACTCCTAGCCCGGCACAACCTCCCTGGCCAGTACATTAACCTCCACACCCTCCAGCGGCACAGTCCTTGGCCGACACGCCGCTAGCCAGCCCTGGAGAGGCCTTCCCTCCGTTGATTTCCTCGCGTCTTCTGATGTTTTACTAAGGGTGTTGCCGTCTTCGGACACCCACCTCTACTTATCGGGTTCCGCCACTCTATGTGGGCGCGTTCTCCGTATCTCCCTCACGCCCGAGGTCAAGGGGAGATGCTGCCGAATTTTTATCAAAAATAATAATATACTAAAAGACCAAAGGGGACGAATAAACGAATGAATCACATTGAAAATCAATTAAGAAAAAGAGGAAGAGAAGAATAAAGAAAGAAAAGAAACCTGGGAAACTCGTAATCCTATACATTTCTGTCATTGAGGACTCCCTAGGAGCTATCCTGGCACAAGTGGATGATGAAGGCAAAGAGTGGGCAGCTTATTACCTCTCTAGGTTGTTTAACCCGGCAGAGGCCAAGCATATTGCCATGGAGAAAACTTGTGCCGCATTAGTTTGGGTAGCTCAGAAGCTGAAGCACTATTTCCTAGCCCACCAGGTTAGGTTGATCTCTAGAATGGACCCGATCCATTATCTCCTAGAAAAACCTATCCTTTCTAGCAGGTTAGCTCGCAGGCAGAGCTTGCTCTCTCAGTTTGATATCACCTTCATCGTTCAGAAGGAAATCAAAGGATATGCCATTGCTGAGCATCTCGCCCATCTTCCTATACCTTGCACTGACTCTATTCCGGACTAATTCCCTGATGAGCACCTCTTTGTTCTTACCCATCATCTGTTCTGGTCTCTGCACTTCGATGGTTCACTCAACTCGCAAGGCTGAGGGATTGGTGCCGTTCTCCTCACTCCCGAAGGGTTGACAATTCCTCTTGCATATCAGCTCCACTTTCCTGCTACCAACAACATCGCTGAGTATGAAGGTCTCCTGGCCAGATTGAAGCACGCCTATCTCTTAGGCGCGTAGTGCTTGAACATCATAGGAGACTCTCAACTTGTTCTGCGGCAAGTTCTATCCACTTACCACACTCGTGACCCAAAGCTCAAGTCTTATCAAGATTTGGTCATTCTCTTGACTAGGCAATTCTGTAAGTTGATCTGCATCCACACTCCTCGATCTCAGAATATCCTTGCCGATGCGCTGGCATCACTTGCTTTCTACTTATCTTTTCCTCTCAGTCAGAGCACTGAGACCATGATCGTCCAAAGGCTGGACACCCCTTCTCTTCAGGATCCTTGGTACGATAACCTTAGGAAGCCTGTAAAGGCAAGGGCTGAGAAGAAAGATCTAAAGGAAGTTGATGCGGGACGGACACGAGGAGACGACACTACATGAAATGGACCCGACTCGACCAGCAACAACACGGACACTAGAGACAGGCTGGTCCACCTAAACCCTCCCCCAGGGGGGGTTTAGGCCGATTAGAGGTGGGGTAGAGAGAGAGGGCGGTCCCCCCTCTATAAAACCCAGATTTTTCCTATGTTTGGCCTACGTTGACCAAGAGCAAGAGGACAAAAGGATATTGGCTTCTGGAGGAGACTGGGATTGACTTTTTCTGCGTGTGTGGACCCGACGTATGAATTCGTGCGACTACCCGCGCCTTGTTGTTGTCATCATCGAGTTCTTCCACGCACGGTACACTAGTCAACCTCGTACGAACCGCACGACCTGAGCAGTTGGGACTGGGGAATGGTCGTGGAGCCACTGGGCTGGGAGGAGGGCGTGCTCACCAAGAGGGGTTCGCCCTCCTCAGGGGTGTGGCTACGCCCGGGGTGAACTTCCCCGGGGTGAGCCGTAGCCCTAAGGGATGGCCCTCGGGGACCTCCTTTCATCATTTGGGGGTGTCCTTTAATGGGTAGAGAGCTTTGGGAAGCAGAGATTGGATCACGAGGGCTTGTTGTTGTCGCGTCGTAGTTGCCACTCGTAAGGTGTTCTGATAAATGCCCGACACATCTCGGGTTGCTAAACATCTTGAATAGGTGACTGGTGGGCCTTGGATTTGGCCCGGGGCTGAGGATATGAGCTCGTGGAAGTTGAGAAGAGGTGCTTTGGGCACGTGGGCCCAAGCCTTATGGTACGTGTCGTATTGCACAGTGGGTTGGTAGGGTAGTCTCGGGTTGGCCCTAGAGCTAAGGATAAGTGGCTCATTGCCATGTGTTTGAGGGTCAGGGGTGGCCCTGACTTGCTGGTGGGTTGTTGTAGAACCCGACTGGTGAGTTGGAGCCGTGGGTCAGCCCATGGTCTACTGTAGAAGGGATGGAATATACACGCCCACAAGGTGTTTGGGAAAATGCTCGACATACGTGTGTGAGCTCTATATGCATACTGCGGGCCTCCAAAGCATGTGGTTGACTTAGTTAGGTCTCCCTTTGACCTTGGAGAGTTGGAGGAAGGTGTCTTGGGGTAGGCCCCAACCTTGTCACAAAGATCAAGCATCCATCATGCAAAGAAAGGTTACAGAAAAAGAAATTATATTGATAGGAGAAGAGGGTACAAGCAGTTACAGGTTACTCATCCTCTTTGGGACGGAACATGTCAGGTTGGAGGCTCAACACCTCTTGTTACAAAACAGGCAGTTCACCTTCGCCAATGCATCCTGCCACCCTTGTAGGTACCCCTACTTGTATTCCGTCGAAACGTCGTTGCCGCTGCTTTTCCCGGATGGCTGGTCCGGCACAGGTAGGGCTTCCTTTCAGAGGTACAGTCGTTTGGTGGGAACCAGGACCTACTTTGACGAAGAATCTGATTTCTCAGATGATGACATCATCACAAGAGTGTCTTTGACTGCCAAAGGAGCTCATGATGTCCTTTATATGAAGGATACGAAACCCCTAGAGGGCAAAAGAGTCTTCGTGCCTCCCCAACTTTGTGGAAATCGAAGCGACAGGGTGTCCGTCATGAGATTACTTGGACGAGAGGTCGGAGATAGATATTGCAATGACTGACACTATATAGTGGTGACAAATAGTCATCAGTGGTGAGAAATAGGCATGAAGACTGACAAATATCTCGTAAGGGTGATAAATCGATAACAGAAGTCACAATATGTTATGAAGCGAAACAAAGGTGACACCTAGTGAGCAATAAGGTTGACAAATAACTTGTTATGAGTAACAAATATCCGTTAGAAGTGACAAATAGCTCTGTAACAGTGACAAATAGTTCATGGCAGTGAAACTTGAAGAAACTCAAGTTCATTTGAAGGATTTAACCGTGTATAGGATTCCTAACTCTACCAATACGAATCTAAAGCTTTCCTAATCATCAAATGACACTGATTAAATTCATCTAAGATCAAGGGATGAGATTTATCTCCAGTTCTACTAATTTGCGGTGGGATCAAGCCAGATAAGCGTCTGAACAGATAAACTACTATGATTATAGATGAAAGACTTTTTTATCAGGATTCTGTCAAGAGTTCTTCTTTGTCATAACAACCTCCGTGATAAATAAGAAATATAATAGCATACAAAGGTTCGTGCTAGTAATACAAGGTCTGTGCACATTTCATTTATGTGCGATGCTAAGTCCGTGCATATATTCTCTTATGCACACAACATTCATGCATGTCTGGATATGAAGTTTGTGAACATTGGCATTATGCTATTCAAGTCCGTGCATTTTTGCATTAGGCAGAACAACGGTCGTGCACATAATAGTTTCATCAAATGTGAGGTCCGTGCACATTTGTTCCTATGCTTTATCAAGTCCGTGCAAATCTGGTATTTGTCTGAATGTCTCGTGAATAACTAATGCTGACTAAGTGTTCGTTATATTGACAGGGACCTGAATAAAAAAGGGGGTCCAAAGAATCAGGAGCTATGTTCATTAATCTTAAGGAAGGGCATGTGATCTGAGGGAGAATGCAAGCTACTGCCAATGACATGTGGAAAGGCTTTAAAGCTTAGATGCTGACACGTGTCTAGTGGAGATCAAATCTGGATGAATTGGGCGGGAATTGTGGCTTCCGCACGCCCATCTATTTGCTGCATACAAGTATACAAGGATTTACAGAGAGTCACATAGAATAACTATGGTGAAAGTTTAAGAGAGTAGATAAGAAGAGCAGTTCAGAGAGAGATAGGAAGAGATAGATCTGGGAAGCGAAGGGATTGTCAGAAAGCTGCTGGGAAAGGAGAAGAAAGAGAGTTCTCTTTGAAGATTTGTGTTGAATTTGCTCCTTGGAGCTATAGTTGGTTTTTCTTCTTTGTTCTTGTATTTTTCATTTGTTCTTCCCACCTATTCATTGTGTTCTTCTGATCCTCTGGTTTGAGGTCGGGTTCCTCCTGTGGTCTCAAGAGAAGGGAGATCTATTCTCCAGTTTGCGAGTGACTTGGTGTTGCTCGTGGTTCTTCCCTCTGGTGTGGAGGAAGAGAGACTTGGCTCTCTGGTTTGCGAGTGACTTGGTGTCGCTCGTGATTTTACCCTCTGGGTTTCAGAGGAATGGAGACTTGGTGTCTCCGGTTGCTGGTGATGGGGTGTCACTAGTGTTTTCCCTCCGGATTGGAGGACATTCTATACATAGGCCACCAATTTTTAATGGTACTAATTACCCCTATTGGAAAAATAGAATTATTGTGTTTTTGCGAGCACAAGATTATAATAGCTAGAAAGTCATTAGTAAAGGTTGTTATAAATTGCCTGATGATGAGGACAGTTGGACTAAAGAGCATATTAAAAATTCATGTGTAAATTTCAGAGCTACGAATATTGTTCAATGTGTTATTCATCCGAATGAACATTCATGAATATCTCTGTGTTCCTCTGCACGAAAAATGTGGGAGAAGCTCCGACTCATATACGAAAGAATGTCAGAGGTAAAGGAGACAAAAGTAAACTTGTTGATTCGAGAATATGAGCTGTTTGCCATGAAGTCGGAAGAAACTATATCAGAAATGTTCGCAAGGCTGAGCGAGATTGCAAATGGGCTGAAGGCATTAGGAAAGAACTCTACCAACCAGGATGTTGTGAGAAAGGTGCTACAGTCCCTCTCACCTTAACGGCACACGAAGGCGACCGTCATTGAGGACTCCAAGGATCTTACCACTGTCACTGTGGATGAGCTAATTGGGTCATTAATGGCGTACGAGATAAACATCAAGAGGACTGAGGAGGAGAACAAGAAGAAGAAGATGATTGCTCTGAAGGCCTATCCAAGATCATCTGAAGAAAGTGATGAAGGGTCAAGTCTTGACAGTAGTGAGGAGAAACTTGTGGACCTCATCACTAGAAGAGCCATAAAAATCTTAAGGAAAGGTAGAAGGGATGGCACTTCCTCCAGAAAAGCTCAGAAGAAACCACTTTGAAAGAAAGGAGAGATTAGATGCTATGAATGCAATGAAGTCAGACACATGAGAAATGAATGTCCAGATCTTGAGAGGAAAGTGAAGAAAGGAAAAGTAAGCAAGCAAAAGGCGATGAAAGCTGTATGGAGCGATGAGGATGAAAGTGAGTCCAAGTCCGAGAAGGAGGATGAACTGGACAAGGTGGTCTAGAATCTATGTCTAATGACTAATGAGGAAAACGGCACCATGGTAAATTCCAATAACAAATACTGAATTGAAGATTAGAATGTAGAAATTTGAGGAAGAAACTAAAACTGCTAATGAAAAATACAATGTTGCTATTGGAGTGAATAATAACTTGAAAAAGATAATTGAAAATCTAGAGAAGGAGAATAAGGATAAGCAACAATTCCTTGAAGGCATGACTCAGGGAATTGACAATCTTAATGCCATCTTGGGAACAAGAGTGAACTTTAGAAAGGAAGGATTGTGTTTTAACCCAATAAATAAAAAGAGGCTTGATGTGAAAACCATGACATTTGTTGCTGAAAAAGAAACATCAAAGTTCAAACCTCTAATAAGAATGAATCCTGAAGAAAGCAGCAACAAAAACACTATGAAAAATGTCAATCAAAATAAGCCCAGTGCCAAGGACAAGGGCAAAGAAAAGGTTGTGGTGTCTAGTGGACCATGCACACACACTACTACACCTCAGGCTAGAAGACAGGTTAGGGGTCAACCTAGTAAAGCTCAAGTCCAAGGAAAACCATAGATCAAAACAACCCAGTATCCCCAGAAAGGTCGAGGCAGCTACCAACCTCCACCTATGTAGACTTCTTATGGGTCTAGGATTTTTAGAAATCCAGGTCAGAACTGGGACACCTCAGGTCGAAGCTACCACCATGGTGCACAGACCTATTTCTCATTTCACAATCCCTATTATTACCATCCTGGTAAGATAGGTCGAGGTAGTCCCAACAGGAGGTCAGTGCAGCAGTCATATCCCAGTCAAAAACATAGATGTCAATCCTGGAACACCTTTGGGCAACCTAGGTTCAGGAATTTCAGAAACCATAACTCTCATAGCTTTGTTCACTTTATGTCTGGTCAGCTTAGGACCCACACTGGACATTGTCATCCTAATGTCCATTGGGTTAATCACTGGCACAGAAATTTTCAGGCTGATAATAAGAATGCTAAACCTCAGAAGCTATCAACCAAAGCTCAAAATGCTAATATAAGACAGGACAAATAGAAAGCAAAGAAATCCACTCAATTGAATACTACAAAATAAGTGTGGATTCCAAAACATCTTCGGTATTTTGATAGGTGCTGTGATTGTATTATTTTTTGTAGTGGGATTTTTGATGGGATTTTAGTGTATTTTGATTATTTATATAAAATTTTGGGTATTACAGACATGCTACCTTATACATCGATAAGACCAGAACCTGAACCCTTAAATGTAACTATTTGCTTGGACACTAATGGTTGACCCTGCCGCTCTATAGGTCCGATGAACACCATACCAGGGCGACGGATACGAGGGACAGCCATGGGTGTAGGTGGCCCAGGCTTATGCGGGACGTGACATCTGGCTAGACTGCATGAATGTGATCGAGCCGCTACACTACCGGCTGATCATGAGGACTCGGGGAGTTCACCAGCCAGAGGTGGACTCCCCTATGCGTGAGACAATGGAGGGGCGCGTGGGACAACAGTCCCGTGGACTTACAGAGGAGATAGACTGGATCACCCGAGTGGTGGACCAGATCTGAGGCTAGACACGACGGGGGCAAGTGGTACGAGCCCGAGCTGACAGTGACGAGCCTACCTAAAGGCCAACGCACGACACTACGGAGACTTGGTCTTCCGTGGCATGTGACGATCGGTACGAACCTTTGAACCTTATACTCCTATGATGTTGATACACTGACAATTGACATTCTACATGAAGCCAGACCCTCAGGGATGCATCACGGAGCTACAGGGGCACCTCCACTCCACCATTCGATAGCAGGGCGAGTTCCAGTGCTCGCTAGAGCTCCTAGTGAGTTCTACTCAACCTTAGACCTATCATGCAATGCTTATGGGACTGATGAACATGCTTCTATATGTAGCAAGCCGAGGGAGCCCAGCGATGAGGACTAGACGCTCCCTCTTCTTCCTCCCAGCCACCGATGGACTGGACTGAGCGGGATGCAGACTTTGCTCGGGCTATTGCTCGGGCCGAGGAGGTGGTGGCTTCACTCACAGAAAGGGTAAGCAATGCTAGCTCCCCCCCTGATTTGATTACTTCTAAATGCAACCATTAACTGACCAAATGCAAAATGTAGGCGAGAGAGCTACAGGCGGCCTTGGGGAGGCAACCTGACTACAGGCAGAGTTGGTTGGGGTGAGGATCGAGGCAGTAGAGGTGGCACACCTTCCCGAGGAGATGGGATGCCTTCTCACTGAGGCGACCAAGGTGGAGTGCCTGCACGCCGAGGCAGCAGCACCAAGGTGATAGAGGCGGGCCTTTACCGTGAGGAGGTGAAGCCGGCTCGATGACAAGTTTACAAGCTTAAGATCAAGCTTCGAGCGGTAGAGCAGATGGTCCAGATGATAGGCTGAGGTCCAGAGTAGAGCACGGCCCAGAGTGGAGCCCGAAGTAGTGCCTATAGAGATTACCTCATCGGCACATCCAGCCTATGGAGGAACGAGCAGGAGGAGCGACAGAGACATCGGGAGGAGGAGAGTACGAAGATGGCCCCTCCGGGGAAGCGTCATGAGGGAGCTGGCGAGAGGGGTGGTCCCAGAGGGCCAGACTTGATGTACTATATGAGACGCATGCATGTACATGACTTTGACATAGTGCAATGAACAGAACCCTTCTGACCTTAGAATAAGGATGCATGTATGCTGACACTGACTTAACTAACTTGCCAATGACTCCTACGACCAACACACACACACAGAGAGAGAGAGAGAGAGAGAACATGGAGTTAGGCAAGAAGCTAGGCAGAGCGGGACTCGGGGAAAGATAACACAAAAGATAGGAGGAAGAGGCGGTCACAGAAGGGCCCCTACCTGAAGGTGGCGGTCCTGCGATAGGCTGCTAAGGGATAGATGAACCACAGCTGAGAGAAAGCAAGCGATGGCTTACATAAGATTGCAATATTTAATAAGATGGTCACATTGTTGACCGTCACTTGGGAGAAACGGTGGCTCTAGGACCGTTACGTTGGCAAAAGAGAAGAACAGTGTAGAAGAAGGATGAGACGGCCACTAGACGACCGCTAATTGAATTAGTGGTCGCGCAATAGACCGCAACCTCAGAAACCCTGTTAAATCTGACCGGGACTCAGCTGGAGAGTCCCAATCCATGGATAATGACACCTAAATCGTGCCAAGACCTAACCCAACTCCAATTGAGGCTTCCTAGCCTTAATCCTAATGGGAAGGGACTAGAAACCTGGGCTCTATAAATAAGGAGGCAACCTGAATCCATAAGTCACATAAAACCCTCATTCAGGCCTTGAAAACTTTAACAAAACCACCCAAATTCACCCTAAAAAGGTCCCTTGATGCAAGCACAATGGGTGAGGGTGGCTACAATGGGCCAAAGTCAACTAAAAAAGAGCATTGGGCACTGCAACGGCTGACCACCATCCCTAAACACCTGAGCACCAGCTCTTCAAGAGATGTAAGTTAATGCAATTGTTTTCATATTCATCAAATCCCCTTCAAATCCCTACATCGCTTCTCTTCTTGTCTTCTTTTATTTTTCCTTTCTTCATTACCTCAGCTTCTCCCTGACCCACGACGCTATTCCAATCTAAAATGGGTGGCTCCCATGCTAAAAGAACTCCCAATAGAAGTGATCACCATATTAAAGGCTTGGCACCTCCATCCCTTGCTTGTCTTTGCCAAAAACTACCATAAGATATCTCTTGGTTGGCAGAGTATATCGGCCTTAGTGGAGCTTTGGCATCCCCAAACATACACCTTTGTCTTTCCATCCTTTGAGGCCACCATTCTTTTAGACGAGATTGAGACACTACTAGCCCTTCCTAGGACCAAGGTAGGGGACGAGGACCTAGTATGCCATACGGTTGTCCCCATAGACCCCTCTCTTATCTTAGGGGAATTCCTACCAAACCTGAAGGATATTAGGACCATGATCAGCTCTCAGCACATTCACTTGATCCCCATGGCCCAATAGATCACCTCCCACTGCAAGAATAAGTGTGGGTGGAACGAGGCTATAGCTAAGGCTACTTCCATTTGCCTATGTGGAGCTATAGTCTTCCCTACCACCGACCACCTCTTAGACATTCCAAACCTTAGTATCATTAGCGGGTTGTTGTTGGTTATGTATGTCCTCAAGCCAATCATAACATGTACAATATTATTCATTGATAATGACAAAGGCTTTTAATATTCATTATGTGTGATTTATTTATCATTTCATAATGAAGTCCATGAATATGCGCAATGGATATTAATTATGATGAGATCATAACAATGAGATTAGTTGTCCCCCAGCCACAGGGAGGTCGGTGTCGACCGTGTCGTGCTGCGGGTCCGGTATCGTCGGCTCACTGAGTCGGGCTGCGCTCGTGCTCTGGTGTCCTCACCAATTCTCCCCGGGTGGGAGAAGCTCGACCCCATCGAGTAAGGGTCCGGGTCGCTCTGGTATCGATCCAGTAGATCTGGATCTATCATCTGCAGCTCAGCCCGGGTGATCCAAGTGTCATCGACACGGGCCGTCCCCTCCACCGCACCAAGTAGCGATGGTACACTCCATCTCGAGTAGTCGTTACCTGCTCGTCCAGTATATGCTCTATCTGCTCACGCTACTGAGGTAATAAGGCTGGAGGTGGATGCTCGTGGATGGTGCCACTCACAATGGGTGGAGACGGCTCAAAGGGCTCACTGGGTATCACCGCTGGGTCCCTACAAGCGATTAGGTCTGAGATGTTAAAAGTGGAACTGATCTCGTAATCCTCTGGCAAGTCCACAATGTATGCATTTTATCTGACTAGCCTCACTACCCGAAAGGGACCGGCACCGTGAGCGTGTAGCTTCTTCACGACTCTCGAGGGAAACTGTTCAGGTCTGACCCTGACCATGACATAATCACCCTCCTAAAACTCACGGTGGTGCCTATGGGCATCAGCCAATTCCTTGTATTGTGGGTTGCTGGCCTCAATGTGACGACGTACATGCTCATGCAACTGTCTAATATGATCGACAAAGGACTCGGCTAACTCAGACACACGGGATTGGGTGGGAGGTGGGACTAGGTCTATGGGTTTCCAAGGTCTACAGCCAGTGACAATCTCAAAAGGGCTCATGCCAGTAGACCTATTGACCGAGTCATTTTAGGCAAACTCTGCTAAAGTTAAGACCAAATCCCAATCCCTGACCCGATCACGGACTAGACACCTAAAAAGATCCCCCAAACTCCTATTGACAACCTCAATCTGACCATCGGTCTGGGGCTGATATGCAGTGGAGAACTTCAATTGGGTGCCGATCATGTGTCATAGGGTTTTCCAAAAATAGCTAGTGAACCGCTTTGGGCTCAAGTTTATTTTGGAACAACGGTCATGTACTCTCCTTTGAAAATTATGAATGGATGAGATGATGTTTACTTTTTTGTAACTATGGTTTCTCTCTCTCTCTATCATGCAAATGTATGCATGTTTATATTGTGCTTCCGCGATACGTACGAAGTAATGACTCGAGGTCTGATGAAAAAAAAAGAAAAAAAAATACATAAATTGGGAATCGGATCCCGGGGCGTTACATCTCAGCCCTTCAATGGCACACTGCCAAGGCCACCAGTGGCACACCTTCCCAGCCCTACAACGGCACGCTGCCAAGGCCGCCAGCGGCACATACCTTCTCAGCCCCAACGACACACCCCTGTGCACCCTTCAGCGGTACGCCCGCAGGCCCTTCCAGCGGCACAAGTTCCAGGCCTTCCAGTGGTACAGGTTCCCGGCCTTCTAGTGGCACATTTTGGTTGGTTCTTCACCCGGTGCAACCGGAAGAACGAATGTAACACCATGCCCTACGATCCTGGGCGTGCAATGGGGACTGGGCATAGCTGGCTGAGGTGTCGTTCTCTCATGAAGGCACGTTGGCTATGCCTTGCAGCAGATGACGGGGGTGGGTCAACTCCCATTTAATGCACGTCGACGTCGGATGCTCCCGCCTTCGACGCCCCCGTTGCTGAGGGTATAAACCCCCCCCCCCTTCTCCACGGTGAATAGGGAGAGAGGGGAGACACACGGACACACAGAGAGACCAGAACGAGGAAGAAGAAAGAAGGGAAGAAGAGAGAAGGAGAGCCTGCCACTCCGACCACCACCGCCCGTGCGAAGAGAAGAGGAAGAGAAGAAGAAGAGCCTCCTCATCCACCCACCGCCCTCTGTGTGAAGAGAAAGGAAGAGAGAAAGAGGGGTTCTGAGTGTAGCAGGAGGAGCCAGTGCTCTGTTCCCTTCCCCACCGTGGCTGGTCTTCTTCGTTGTCTCTTTGTCGCTTTTACTTTTCGTTTACCATGTATTGGCCCCTTCGGGGTCACATTTGTTCCGTATGAATAAAGAAAAAGAGAAGATGTACGACAACCCAAATGTGAGTATGGAACGCTCGAGGGCTAGCCTTCAAGAGTGACCACGGCTCATGGGTGATGATTCTTTGAAGCGGGACAAGTGTTTGCCACCGGAGGGGTATGAGTGTTCATCCATCGATGGGTCACTTTGAGAGTGATGCCATGAAGAGGCAAGCCTCAAGGACCCTGGATGTTTGGAGAGGGAAGAAGGGAGGCGTGGATCGGAATGGAGAAACACTGAGCTTGCAAAAGGGGCATTTCTTTTTATTCATCCACACAATGGGAGAAGGTTTTAGCACAGGGGAGGTTCACCTCGTGACAAAGAAAAATGACCCATTGCGAAAGGGGGGAGTACATCAGAGAGGAAACAAGAAATACATTGATGGGGGAGGGGGAGAGAGCACAAGCTCTTCCTCCTCCAAGCCCACCTCTCTTCTCTCACACTCACTCTCTTCTTATTCACCTCACGGGCGCAAGAGGATCGAGCTTCTTCTTCTCTTCGGACAAGCTTCTCCTCTCAATGGCCGACCGGGGGAAAAACCAGGGGGTTGCTCTGTCGAACTTGCAGAGTATATATAATGGGTTGCCTTTTCTTTGCTTGAACGGAAGAAACTCCCTCCACTTCATTCGTCTGCCAGACGGACAGGGTTGGCATGTCGCTGGCATCTGGTGGTTGGTACTGTACACTGTCATTCGTCCGAGGATAGTATGTCTGCGGATTTGCCGGAAGATCTTTATTTGAAGACATGCTTTCGCCATTGATAATAATGCGTTGTCGAGCAAAGATAAAGGCATGGCTTTGAATATTAAATGTTCTCTGCATACCACATGATGCAAAAATAGGGTATCAACTGGTAGACGGGGCAAAATGGGGTTAAACTGGCGTGGGGTTGTGCGCGTCGGGTAAGGTTGTGCATAATGTGGCGCCGTATTAAGATGTTACAAGGGAAGCACCCTTTAAAAGTGAGCACGTCAGAATAGGTCACCAAAATGGGGCGCGCCAGTTTACCTATGCAATTGGGCGTGCCGTATTAAGATATTCAAGGGAGCGAATAGTTCTTGACCATGGTGGTCATCTCTTCTCGACCCCGCTCTTGATGTAGTACGGGGGAGAGTTGTCGGCCTCCCGCAGGAAGGATATAAGCAAGCTGAACCCGACCAGCAGGTTGCTGGAATCTTCATCCCACAGCAGGGACATTGACTTATCGGGTGCAGACCCGAAAGCTTCCACGGCGCGGAGGGTCCGTAACTGCTTCTTCTACTTTCAGGGGCAGGCCCCTTTCTTTCCTTTCTTCAACTCCGTCGCGAGTAGGATGGTGGCGTACTGGTGTAGCTTGGTGGTCAGACTGGACCCTCTTGGGGACCCACACCTGTTTGGACCTCCTTGGCCTCGGGGCCAGCTTCTCCTGGCCATAGCGGTAGGCTTCTTCTCTTTCCGTCCTCCTTCCAGCGAGGGCTTGGTATGAATTGTGGATTGGGACATTAGGGATGACTCGATCTGGGACTATTCGGGCATCACGTCCGTCAAGGAAGACACGGACGCCACCAACCATTATGGGTTTACCGGAGTGAGATAGGGATTCGGTAATCATAGCGGTACTCCTTCGAAGTTCTTTGTGCTGGTGACCTCAAGCGTTCTTGTTGACAGCATCGGGGCGAGCCCCGGGGACGACATGGTGCACCAGGCAGCTGGCAACCAAGGCTGGACTCTTGAGCGAGTAGTGGCAACATCGAGCCTTCAGAGGCCCCATCTTCTTCGCGGCTCCCTCAGTGGGCTTCGAAGGTTCCACTTCTAGCATATCCACGAAGGCCAACCCCAAGAAGCTGGGGAAGCCAACAGCAGCAGGGAAGTCGCTGAACACCGTGGGCACCGCCAGGTACCCGTGCTCAGCATGATCAGCAGCAATTGATGGGCCAAAGCTGACACCAGTCAATCCAATGGTCATCATCGTTCGTCTGCAAAGATAAACAAACTGACGATCAACAACCTTTGGGAGGGCCTTAAAGCCCAAGTATCTCAGCAAAGAGATGAAAGGTGACACCGGTCCCACCGGGCGTGCGAGAGCTATTTTGGTGGGGATTTCCCATTTGATTTTGCCCAACGCCTTTTGAAAGCTGCGCCAGAAGCCAGAAGTAAATCGTGGGTCACAATCTGACACAATGGATATCAAAATTTCATGCAATGGCACAATCTTTTCAACATAAAGCTCTGCTAATTTCTGAACACTCCAAGCAACTTTGATCGGCAATAATCTCGCTATCTTAGCCAAACGATCAACTAACAGCTAGATTCCATCATAGCCCTGTGAAGTCCGGGGTAAACCCACAACAAAATCAGTCATAACATGATCTCATTTCCACATTGGAATCTCCAAGGGTTGAAGCATTCCTCTAGGCCTTTGATGCTCAGCTTTGACCTGTTGGCATGTCAAACATTTAGATACAAAATCAGCTACATCCATTTTCATTCCTAGCCACTAGAACTGCCTTTTCAAATTTTGATACATCTTTGTGATGTCGGGATGAATTGCATAACGGGATCCATGGGCTTCACGCAAGATGACATATCTTAACACATCATCAGCTGGAACATACAGCCTGTCTCTAAAGCTGACCACTAACTCATCATCAAACTTGACATCGTGCATCATCACAATGCAGGACAATTCAGAATCTGCTTGCTGAGCTTCCCTGATCTGTTGATAAATAGCTAGAGTCATCACGAGACTAGCATACACAGCTACCATCGGATCACGAGGAATTTCCATGCTGAATGTCTCACAAGGAAACTGTTCCCATAATTTCCATTCTCGAGCCAGCAAATGACTGATTTGCATTTTCCTACTCAAAGTATCGGCCACTACATTCATTTTACCAAGCTGATAGGAGAGAGTAAAATCATAGTCTTTCATATACTCCATCCATCTGTGCTGACGAAGATTCAAATCCTTCTGAGAAAACACATATCGCAAGCTTTGATGATCTATAAAGATCTCAAATTTCTCACCATACAAGTAGTGTCTCCAGATTTTTAGTGCAAAGATCACCGCTACAAGCTCTAAATCATGAGTAGGATAATTCTCTTCATGCTATTTTAATTATCGGGATGCATACGTTATAACTTTGTCATATTCAATAAGTAATTATTAATCGAATTCGAATATCATACTATCCGCTTACGATCCGATCCGAATGTCGTCGACCACCACGCTGCTACTCCTCGGGCTGGCGGTGGCCATCGAGCAAAATCTGCCCGCCGGCGACAGGAGGGGAACCCAGGAACGGGCGCGCGGAGAGGGAGAGAGAGATAGAGGTAGAGATCGGGGAGAGAGAGAGAGAGAGAGAGAGAGATGGCTGCGGCGTTCACGGTGGGGGTCCTGGGGGGCCTCCTCCTCGCTCACGCTGCCTACTCCACCATTCAGTGTAATATTCCTCTCCATCTGCATCACGACTCTTCGATCCCTGCGTCTGCTACAAAATTACGATTTGTTTTGCTCTCTTTTTTTCCCTCCGCACTAGATCTTCCTCTTGATGTGGTGTTTTGTTGTGGGATTCAATTTTCTCAGACCGGGGCGTGCTCAAGATCATGGAGGAGGAGTTCTCGGGGCCGCCCATGAATGTGAGCTACGATCTGTTCCATCTGTTTCTTCGGTTACTTCCTTCCGTTGGATCTGGTTGTTTCTTGGGGGTTGGAATCTAGGGTTTTACGGTGACGTGCTTCTGCTCTGCTGCAGGTCGTCTTGGAGCTGCTGATAGGGCTGGCGCTGTCGGTTTGGGCGGGGTTGTACGTGCCGGGCAAGTTCGTCTCCATACTCCCGCACTCCGACGACAACAGGTCAGCAGGACTCTGTAACTCATAGATGGTTCGCATCCGACTTCAAGTTTTTCCCCCCTTCCCCTTTCTTCTTTTGTTTCTTCACAATCTGGGAATTGGTGCGTAATAGATTCAGCTTTTTTTATGGATTTCTTTCCTTAATTTTGGTAGTTGTTGTGCGAGTGGCTTTGTGCTATGCTTGAACAATGGCTGTCTCCCAAGAGTCAATTGAATCTTCTCCTTTGGCCTCTTTTTGCTTCGCTATTTGTACAATTCTTTGCTGGCTCTCTCAGCAGATTACAACAAAAATAGTTGATGCTCTGAGTAAGACGACGTTAGCCATGTCATTGAAAGTCGTTGTGCACAAGTGACAAGAAAATTTGAGAATAGAAATTCTACGATGGGTCATTGACATTGAAGTCACGACCTTTGAACAGCTAAGTGATATCACAGCTAATGCCGAAGCAGTTCTTGCAAGGATTTGCCCGGCTTCTATAGTCTCGAGCCAAAAGAATAAGCCAACTGGCAAACACCAAGCCCAAGAAGAAATTTGTGCCTCAAATTTTGAAGCCTTCGCGTAACATAAGAAGAAAATGAAAGAGACATCTGCTGCCGAGCTGGCAAAACAAGGGACCTCATTAAGGGGTAAAATGATGAAACCGTACTCCTTTCCAAAGGACAAGACTAGGACTTTTTTTGAGTGGGCTCGTGAATACAGTAAAGTGGCACTTCCGGAGCCGAAGAAACCAAGCGATGCCGAAAGAAAAGATGATTCACGCTTCTATCCTTATCACCAAATGTTGGGGCATCACATTGAGGATTGCTACGTGTTCAAGGACATTATTAGGCCTAATCAAAAAAGGTGAACTACAGATGGGCGAGTACAGGGTAGACCCACCACGCCCTCACCAAATGCCCGTTTGGAAGAGAGCTGACCCATGCGGCATCACCGCCTCAGCTACTCCTCACAAATCTGGCTGAAGCCAGTGTCTAGGAGGCCCGCATAGCTTGAATGCGGATGCTTGCCAACAAAAAGAAGAATGGCGAATGATGTAAAATATGTTTAAAAAAAAGAGAGAGAAAAGGGGGGGGGAAGAAAGGAAAGGGCCTGTTCTGGGGGTAGGCATCAAAACAAAAATAAAAAAAAGAGTAAAAAAGGAGGGCGAACGTAATTTGCAAATATAGACATAAGGCCCCGCCTATTGAATTTGAGATGCCACCTCTCAGGGGTCAGATCCTTCCAAAAAAAAGAGAGAAAATATAAAATAAAATGAAGGAGGCCTTGATGGCTACATCAGCCAAGGGAGATATCACTTCCCTCATGTCTTGGTCCGTGCCAAATAAGAAACTCCCATTGTGGGATTGGCATAGTGGAGCAAACCACTTATCCCCTCTCTGAGGGGGTGAGCGCTCTCCTCACATCCTCAAGGGTGGGGATCATATGCCCCCACGGCATCACCAACGCTCTACATCTATCCACCCATCTCTCCTGCACCACCGTCAAGAAGGTGGTGTCCACCTGGAAAGGCCGGATCCTGAAGAACGGGCCGAAGCCCATTCAATCCACCCTCTCCTATTGCCCAGGAGGTAAGGCATATACCAAGCCCACACCAAGTCCCATGTGACTCGGGCTCTTATTCTTCTTGGACCCTGCACATAATAAAAAAGAAAACACAATGAATTCATTAGATCTTCCAAGTCATTCCCCCCTTCTTTCCATTATTTTTTTAGAACTTCACAAGCCTTGGGAGCAGGGTGGCCAAAGTGCTAGTCGCCTACCTCCCTGGGCGGCCAAAGGCCTGGCCACCCTCGCCCATCAGTGGGCAACCAGCGCCCTGGCCGCCCAGGCCTGTGGATGGCCAGAACCCTGGGCACCCATTGGTTCACCCTCCACACAACCATCCTCCAACCTCCATCTCTCCACTAAACACATACCCACATATACATCTAATGAATGCAAAGCAGGGGCATGAAGCTTACCTTCTCTTGCTTCCCTCTTTTCCCTTGGTCGGGTTCACCATCATCCTAGCCCTCGCCTTCTTCACCTTCATCTCCATCATCACCATCGGCCAGCCCCTCGTCGGGGATAGCCTCTTCCCCATCTCCTCCATTCTCCTCCAAGTCTACAGAAGCTGTAGCCGAAGAAGAGGAGCTCACCGTAGCTTCTACTTCCTCTTGCCCTTCACTTGAGGAAGAGGGATCGGGCATAATGTCAAGGCGAGCTCTCCTCCTCCCCATTGCTTAATCTAGAGGATTCAATCGGCTAGAACTTCACCCAAGCAAGGATCAACTCTCTCCAAGTTCTTTGGCTCCCAAGACGTCCACAATGAGGGTCACCCAAATGAGGAGGGTGGCCACTTTTAACAAACCCTCAAAGCAGAGGGCGGCCAAAGGTATAGCCGCCCAGTCCTTAGTGAAGGCGACCAGGACCCTGGCCACCCTCCCCCTATTCAGTGAAAAAATACGAAAGTAGGAAAGTAACTACGGTGGCTGGTAAAACCTTGACTCTACAGCTACTCCTACTGTACCAAAAAATATGACCCAGTCTTTCATCGGGGGACAACCAAGTCACGCACCTGACATCCTGATATCACGGTCGGGGACCACCAGACACGAACCACCCTAGCCACACTACTAGAAAAACGTCACGATACCTTAATCGCGAAAACTGGCCCTCATAGCAGGGACCAAGCCAAAACCACGCAGTCCGAAAACACAGTCATGACCTCACCATCGTGAACTCAACGCTGTTTAGGGAAAGCCCTCGGTGATGCTCACCAGAAACCCCAGACGTCGACTACGGGAACACTTCCGAAACCACACACGAAACTCTGTCTCGCAGACGAGAAACGGAAACCGGAGACACGACAACTCACGCCACGTGACAGGAGCACCGCCCACTAGAAGAACGACCGGATGCGTCCCCTGACGTCTTCCACCGCGTCACAAGTGTCTAGCTACAACGCCCCGGGTGCGAGACTCAGACACGCACAGTAACCAGGAGTACCACAAAACAAGGACTAGCTAAGGTCGCGCTCATCAGCGTGGGTTTGAAGCCTCAGTCTCGTATGCACACTCAGACCATACGCCCTAGGTCTATCCTCTAGCTGGTATTTCCCCCACCAGTCCGGACTCGACGGTACTCGGGGGCCCTACGGTAACTAGCCTACTCACCGTCTAACTCGGGTATGCCGCTCCACCACTCCCGGGTGGGGCAGTACGCGCGCGCCGTAAGAAGGCTGTGACTAGTGGAGGGTCACTGACGTGAACACAGAAAGCCACACACACACCCATCGCGAGTGACACGAAGTAACCAATGGCTCGAGGCCACCGAACTCTGGATGGTCCACCAGACTTACTAAACTCAACGGTCCTTGAGTCACGAGACTCGGGATCAAGACCGTTGAACGTGACGGCATGACACCATCATTCTGGCCTAATCCCTAGGTCCAAAATCACGATGACATGCTAAACGAGGTAGCACGGTCCTCCGACACCCCCAAAACATTGAAGTCTAAATCCTCCAAGGTTTACTGGTTCTTCTAATCCAGATGAAGCAGAGAACTGGATTGATGAAATGAACCGTATATTTGAGGTCATGCAATGTGCCGACAAAGAGAAGGTTCATCTTGCCATGTTCCAACTCAACAAGGATGCGCGTACTTGGTGGAAATCTATTCCAGCACCACCTCAAGGCGCACCACACACTTGGGAAGGATTCCTTACACTTTTTCGAGTAAAATATTTCTCTAAACATGTCAAGGAGAGGAAGGTGGCAGAGTTCGCTTCTTTGCGTCAAGACATGATGACGGTGGCAGAGTATGAATTGTAATTCTCTCGCCTAGCACCCTATGCTCAACATTTAGTGAGCACAGATCTCCTCAAAGCTAATCGTTTCATGGATGGGCTACGGCCCATCTTTAGTCGACAACTAGGCTCGTAAAATATTTGGACCTATGCGGAGATAGTCCAGTGAGCCCATCTATATGAAAGGACCTTGGAGAAGGTCGAGAAACTCAAAGGCAAAGGAGAGGAGTCTAGTCGAAAGGTGGATCGGCGTGAAAAAAAGGAGAAGTTCAACATCACAGAACCTTACAAATCCCATGATAGTAAGAAGAGATCGTAGAACGGCAGTGGTAGTGGCTACCACAAGAATAAAAAGGCGAAGGAGGAAGATGGGCAAGTCTGGTGGCTTGCACATTTTGCGAGAAATTTGGCCATGCGGTCGAGAAATGCTGGAAGTATCTCGGCGCTTACTTAAGATGTGACATTCTGGAGCACCGCATGCCGGATTGCCCCCTCATGAAGGATCAATCTTACAGTGGTGGACGCAAGCGATAGGCTCGTCTTAACGCTGTTCTGGATGATGATGAAGCGCCCAAGGATGATGGGCTAATGTAAGGTACCGTTCAAATCTATTCCCATCATGCATTCGTGCTATTTGATACTGGTGTTTCTCATTCCTTTATATCTACTATTTTTGTAAACACTTTACCAGTTTCATCAGTTCCTCTACCGTCAGACCTAGATATCACTACACCCTTAGGCCTCGGTCCAAAATTGGCCTGTAGGACACTCAATACTAACAATCTCACACTTGAACTATAGCTAATTGCCCACAACTTTGAGGCCCATCTTATCCCAATGGCGCTCAAACATAATCTGTGTTAAAGGCTTAGTCAATAGATCTACTATGTTGTCTTCAGACGGTACATGCTCTACCATCACATCTCCACATCAACAATCTCCCGAATAAGGTGGAAGCGCCTCAGAATATGCTTCGACCTTTGGTGAGACCTTGGTTCCTTCGCTTGGGCGATGGCCCCATTATTATCACAAAATAATGGGATGGGAGTTGATATATGGGGAACTATGTTGAGTTTCATGATGAATTTCTTCATCCAGACGGCTTCCTTAGCAGCTTCAGCCATAGTAATATATTCTGCCTCCGTCGTCGAGTCTGCAATCGTATCTTGTTTGGAACTTCTCCAACTGACTGTCCCTCCATTCAACATGAATACAAATCTAGATATGGATTTGCAGTCATCTGGATCTGACTAGAAACTAGAGTATGTGTAAGCTCTAAGCTGTAGGTCCTCTCCTCCATAGAGCAGAAAAAGATCTTTAGTCCTCCGTAAGTACTTAAGGATGTCCTTTACTACCTTCTAGTGTTCCTTGCCTGGATTTGCCTGATATCTATTGACAATGCTCAAAGTATTGGCAACATCAGGCCGTGTACATAGCATTGCATATATGATTGACGCTATGGCTGAAGCATAGGGTACCTTATTCATGTGTACCTCCTCCTCAGATGTCCTAGGGCTCATCCCCTTAGATAGGTAAATTCCGTGTCTCATGAGAATGAGACATCTCTTGAAATTTTCCATCCTAAACCTTTTGAGTATAGTGTCTATGTACAAAGATTGGGATAATCTTAGGATCCTTTTAGATCTATCTCTATAGATGCTTCTCCCAAATCCTTCATGGAGAAGGTTTTGGACAACCAAAACTTAGTTGATGTCAATATCCCTACATCATTCCCAATGAGTAAGATGTCATCAACATATAGGACCAAAAATATCACAGAGCTCCCACTGTGTGGAATTTGATGTTATTCCTTTGAATCTCCACGTTTTGATACGCTTTTGGTATCTAAATATCAGGATTTCAGTGTAGAATAGTGTGGTGCTGTTGTAGGATTGAAATCCCATCGATTTGAGATAATTTGAGTTGGTTTTTGTGCAGTACACTACAGTGTAGGGTTTCATATTGGATTTGGCAATGTTTTCTACCAGATTTCATGTAAATGAAGCTTTCTCGGGATCCATGCCACAAGCTTCTGGCATGCCCTAAGTAGGTTGAGAAGGTAGTCATGATGGAGACCACAATCTCCAGAAGGCAGATTTCTAGAAGTCTGCATTCTCCAGAAGGTGGTCACCACCCTGATCGCAATTATGATCAAAGGCTGTGGTCAACAGCTCGCATAGCGAGGTATGGCAGTGATGACCGGCAACCCGGGGTAAGGCGATACTGAAGGCGGTCATCTACCCGATCGCCTCTTGGTAAAGGTGGTCATCATGACGATCGCATTCTGGAAAGGCGGCCAAGGAGCCAACCCTAACTAATTAGGGCTATCCCATGTGGGCCTGCACCTCGAGGTAGTTTGGTGGTAGAGTCAGTGGATGATGCGGTCTTCCAGTCGATCGTGTATCGAAGAACGTGACCAAGAAGCTGACTACATTTATATGGAGGCAGTGCCACGTGGGCTCACTCCCCGAGGATGGTCAATTGTCGACTAGATGTGACTGGTACAGGCGATTGAAGAAGGTGGTCTTCTGATGGACTTCCTCTAGAAGAAGATGGTCTTCTGACCGACCTCCTCTAGAAGAAGGTGGCCTTTGAGATGATCACGTTCAGAGAAGGCAGCCAGATGGCCAACCGCCTTTATGGTCTTGTGCCTAGCTTCATAAATCGTGTTTGGATACATCGTGTATTGAGTAATAATGATGTTTGTGACGCCCCGAGATTATGTACAGCGGAAGATAACCGTGAACAGCCAGCTAGTACGCCACAAGCGAGTAATATAATCAGAGTGATAACACATTCATTCACAAAAAAAAGAATGCACAAGATAATATATTCATCATGTAGTATACTACGAGTATTTCGAGGTTTAGTAGAGGCATGTCAAATTAGGGTTGTAATTATCCCCTTTCGATTTAAGTAGTAATTCCAGGCTATAAATATGAAATTGATTCATGCATCTTGGAGAGTTTTTCGTGTTGTTTCCAATGATACCAAAAACCCATTGTTTCATGCTATATTTTGTGAGAATTTAGCTTATAAACCCAACCCTAGCCAAATCGGCGGTCGTCGGATGCGGCAGGGATGATCAGAATATGACCAGAGTTGTGCGGCCATGCGATAGACCGTACAACCCAAGCCTGGATACCCCGACACTGACTTAACCCGAGAAGGGCGGCCCCTGACTGACCACACAACCAGGATGGGCGGCCCCTAGGTAACCACTTATCCTGATTGTGCGGCCAGCAGCTGGCCACACAACCCCCTGATCAGCCTTGCCCAAACTGTCCCTGGAGATGGGCGGCCCTGACAGAGCCGCACAAACCCCCTTGGGTGGCCCTCCCAGAGCTGCCCAACCCTATGGGCGGCCCCTACCCAGTTGCCCAAGGTCCTGCCTGTAATGCGTAGATCGTCTTCTGTTCTGACAGGTAGATATAAGATCCAATAGCGACCGCACATCCTGTAAGTCACGCAAATATAAGGTCCAGTAGTTACCGCACATCCTGTAAGTCAGGTAGATATAAGGTCCTGAACTGACCACACATCCTACAGGTTAGATATAAGGTCCAGTAGCGACCACACATCCTGTAAGTCAGGCAGATATAAGGTCCAGTAGTGACCGCACATCTTGTAAGTCAGGAGATATAAGGTCCTGAACTGACCACACATCCTGCAGGTTAGATATAAGGTCCTAAACTGACCGTACATCCATAGATATAAGGTCCTGAACTAACCACACATCCTGCAGGTTAGATATAAGGTCCTATACCGACCGCACATCTATGCAAAACATGACTTAGTATGAGTTCTACATGATTCATATTAGTATCTTCATTGATAATTAGTAAATTAGAAACCCACAGGATAATTGGTAAATTATGCATCCCATCCCCAATTCAAATTGAGATTTCATCTCCCCCCCCTCCATCTCTGTCCCTCAGCCCCAAGAGACCTCCAGCAACGTCCCTCCCTCTTCCCCAGCCATCAACCCCTGCTCCCTTGCCTTCCCTCACCCATTCCCTCCCCCTCCATAGCCCCCACCACTAGCAGTCCTGGTTCAGGTCGCAGGTAGCAAAAATCCCAAAGCTTGCAAAGACTGCCATGGAGACATCGAGAGGCTTCAGGAGGCTCCCATATACCATCAAAATCTTCGTCCTATTAGCTTCGCAAAGAGTCTAGCCCCGCCATCCTCTGAGCTTGGAGCTATCCGAAGGAGCCAATCTCGGCGACTTGTGCAGTTCCTCCCAGGTAGACAACCAGAGAAGGATTGCAGAGGCTCCCACGGTCTGATTTATGGGACTCTTGGAGCACCACTTGGCTGAGAGCTTCCCCTACAAGTCCTCTTTCATCTCCAAGAAGCAGAGCGAATCTAGGGCCTCGGCATCAAAAGTTCCAAAATTTCTCTCCAAGGTTCGCCAGGTCAGTTTCCCTGAGCCAGAACTGACACCCCCTACTGTTTGGGCCTTCACGATCAGCTCCGACATTTGCCGATGGCTCTGTTGGTCTTGGCTGAAAGAAGACTCGACCATGATCATAACGGCTCTAGTCTCACCTGTAACAGAGCATGGGACTGTTCATGGCGCCCCCGTCATCCAGCAGCGTCACCCTGGGAGCAACCAGAACCGGCGCAGTCCAGCCCTATTCCAGACCCTGCCCCAGTCGACGACTTTGTCACAAAGTTACAAGAAATTTCAGGTAGCCTTCTGGGTCAAGTCAGAGAATTTTGGCACCAGTTGCAGCCTGTTTGGAGCTCGGTTGTAATCGTGGCGGTACCGTCTCTGACTATCTGTTCTGCTGTCCCTAGAACTGGCAGAACCGGCAGATTACGGCGTCTTGATTTCTAGCTTAACTCCCCCTCCCTGCCTGGCTGGCTTACACCCCTCCCTGTATAGAGGTAGTGTTTGGTTGTAAACCCCTTAACCCCCACCCAGCCAGCTGTGTCCACTGACGTCTTATGCTGCGCCTACTAGTGTCTTGTCTCCGTACCCTACCACAAGGACTAGGCCGAGACCAAGACACTGTCAGAACCAGAACCAAAGTACCATCGCGAGGGACTAGACAAGGGAACGCCTATCGGCTTCAGTTCAAAGCCCCTGACCACGTGTCCACACACTGATTCTAGCCTAAGCCAAGTCTCTAGCTAGTATTCCCCCTCCGTTGGACGTTATGGTTGGACCGGGGGCCCACGGAACTAGCTTCGTGTTTTACATTTCACTTGTGTTGTAGATTTCTTAACCTTATGCTTGTTCTATCTATTATTGACATTCTAAGTTTTTGGTGACTTTTCCTGTGGTGTGGTATTCTGATTTTTTAAATTATGAGAGTTTTTGTGCCAATAATTGGTCCAACAAGCATTGGAATGTGTGTATGCACTGGAGACCCTAGGTTGAAAAAACTTAGGATAGACAAAGTCATAGGAGTTCTGGTTCATGAATGTCCTGAACCTAGGCTGCACAGAGGCATTCCAAGGATAGCGTCGATGCATCTGATTAGGATGGGATTTCGGAATGTTTTGTTGCATCAACCTCCTATAATGGTTGCCTCGACCTTTCCTACCAGAGTTGTGATGATAGGAGTTTTGGTACGATGGATAGGTTGGTGCACCATAGTAGTAGCATCAACCTGAGATGCCCCTGCTCTGACCTTGACTTCTAAAGATGTGGAACCCATATGAGATATGCGTCGGTGCAGGTTGGTTGTTGCATCGACCTTTCTGTTGTGACTGGGTTACTTTGGTTTTGGGCCTTCCTTGGACTTTGGTTCTAGCTGGTTGACCCCTAACCTGACCTTTAGACTTAGGTGCAGTGGTGTGTGTGCTGGGTTCTTTAGGCACCTCTACTTTTCCTTTGCCCTTGTCCTTGGCACTAAGCTTATTTTGTTTATTATTTTTTACAAATTTTTTATTACAGTTTTCTTCACAATTCATTCTTATCAAAGGATTGGATTTTGATGTTCCTTTCTAAGCAACAAATGGCGCCGATGAAGCTTCAACCTGAAATTTTAATTAACATGCACTACGCCCCTTGCAAGGGGGTTGGACTAGGGGTGGGAATTTATTTTACAACCAAAATATACCTTCACGCAGGGAGTGGCGGTCAGCCGGCCAGGCGGGATGGGGAAAAACTACACTAGATGCCAAAGTGGACGAAGATCGTCAGTTCTGCCAGCCCTCTAGAATAGCCAGATAGACAGTCGATGTCAGCTCATCTACGGGCTCCCCCGAACTCCTTTGTTGACGAAACCAGCGCCATAACCTCCTAGGTTGGCCCAAGAGGACGTCATAATTATTGGAAAATTTCTTGATGACAATGACGATCGAGGCAGGGTCTTGAACAGGACTGCTAGCTTCTGAGTCTGATAGCTTCTGAATCATTACTTCTGGAAGGTCAGGTCTCCATAAATGCTCCCGGTGTCTGAATGATGTGAGACCAGAACCGCTGTATCCATGGACGAGTCTTCTTCAATCTGGGACCAACGGCGTCATCGGCAGATGTTGGGGCTGATCGCGAAGGGTAGAACAGTGGGGGTGTGTTGGTGAAGGCTCTGGAAAACTGACATGGCGCACCTTAGAGAGAAAATTTGAGACTTTTGATGCCGAGGTCCAAAATTAACTCCTCTTGTTGGAGATGTCAAAGGACTTGAAGTATAAGCACTCAGCCAAGTTTCACACCCATAGATTCTCAGAAATGGCCGTGGTGGCACTGGAACTTGGGCTCTGGTTCCCCGCTGGAGTAGTCCTGCGTAGCTTGGGGGGAATGGCTCTCTCGAGCAGCTCGGAGCTTGGATGGACGCGAGACCACCTCTACTGCGAAGATGACTTGACGATCTTTCCAAAAATATAGAACTTGCCACCAGGTGCTTCGTGAGGATGACGACACAGCCTCTACAAAACACAGCTTCTCTACTGCCTCCGAACTAAGAACTGCAGATTGAAGATGATGGGAGGAAATGGGGTATATGGGAGGGGAAATGGGGTGGATGGGTATGAGGGTGACCCCTAGCTGTGAGGGGGTCTGGGAAATAATTTATAAAAATTCTGGGGCATTACAGTATCGACCTTGCTTTGCTCAAGGCACAATATGCACGACCTGAATGACTTAATGCAAGAACATGCACCGACCTTATTTTTTAACATAGTCTAAGGATGTATCGACCTGTGTGGATGAGGTTAAATGCATGCATCGACCTAACACACTTAAAATGAGAATGTGCACTGACCTATAATACTTAAGCCTAGAATGTGCATTAACCTATCATACTTGATGCAAAGATGTGCATCGACCTTATGTGAAGATAGTGTGAATGTGCATCGACCTGTCGAACTCAGATGCGAACATGCATCGACTTGTGTTCTGACACTTAGTCAAATAAGTGGTTTGTTCAAAGAGAAAGGTCCTTATGCAGTTTGGTCTTAACATGATTCATAAAGTGTCGTCATCAAAACCAGGGTTCCAACACTCCCCTGGACCCGAGCTTTAGGGGGAGTAAATAGGGTACATCATCTACGGAGAGAACTTCGAGACGGCCCCGAAATAACAGGATGCGCACAGAGGCGGCAACATCCTATGACCCGAGCTGGGCATGGAAGTCCCGAGGGCTAGCCTACGAGAGATTCCTGTGACCCGTGGGTTGCCACAATCTCGTTTTCGAGGCGTGGACTTGGGTTGTTGCCACATTAAGTGTCTATTGATATTTACTCCTTTAAGAAGGATCAACCGGGGACCATTCTGTGAGGAAGCAACTCCCTGGGGATCCGATTGTGATTAAGAAACCTCGAAAGGGAATCAGAGGTTTTTGAGATCGACCAGGGTCAGAGAAGATCGAGGAGTAGCCCATGGGAGCTCAGATGAGCAACAAGATCCCGAAATATATCCATAAAGATGGATAGAACCGATGTCCTCTCTGTAGGGCATATGTGCTTCTTCCTAAAAAGAAAAGAGAAGAAATCTATAGTAGCAGAAGATTGCAGAATGTTGATCACGGGGCTGAATCCCATGTCTCTCACCTCATTGGCACCATGACCATAGAATGGGTCAAGTCCCAAGGTGAGGTTTTGAGAAGAATCATCATCATCAGAGCCTTATCCTATTATTTGGAGTTGGCTACATGAATCTTGTTCCGCCAAAGAATTCTGTCAAGTGCTAAAGTCATATTTAAACCCAAGAAGATAGTGTCCCCTCTAATAATGTCACACTATCTTATTTTAGGCTTTTCATGAGCTCTTTTACTAGCATCCACTAAGATTTGATCACATCTTTAAACTGGTGCTGTGTTAGGGCGATGGTGTACTTGTCCAAACTATCTGAGCCTATTTTCCCTCATTTACCATCAATTGAAGTTATATCTAAGTCCTCACGGATGCGTTCATTCTTGATCTCATCTTTCTTAGTTTCACCACACATTTATCTCAACATCCTCATCTCCGCCACATACATTTTATGAATATGTTCCTTTTTTATTGCCCAACACTCGGTACCATATAATAAAGCAGGTCTTATAGCCGTTCTATAGAACTTCCCTTTAAGTTTCACAGGTGTACGACGATCACAAAGGACTCCTGATGCACTTCTCCATTTTAACTAACCTGCCTTAATCCTATGTGCAACATCATCATAGAGCTTCCCATTCTTTTGAATAATAGACCCTAGGTATCGAAAACTACTACTTTTAGGAATACTTTGTCTTTCAATTAGGACCATGTCTTCTTATGCCACTCTCCTATTGCTAAAATTGTAGTGCATGAATTTTGACTTACTCCTACTAATTCTTAAACCTTTAGACTCCAAGGCATGTCTCCAATGTTCTAAGTTAGCATCTAAACTATCAATACTCGTATCAATTAAAACAATATCATCTGCAAATAGTATACACTAAGGAATATCATCATGCAATTATTTTATTACTTCATCCATAACTAAGGTAAAGAGGTGACTTAATGTAGAACCTTGATGCAAACCTAGAGTAACAGGAAATTCACAGGTTTTTCCAGTAGTAGCTCTTACACTAGTAATAGCACGTTCATACATATCCTGAATCAAATCAACATATCTATGAGAAATTCTTTTCTTTTTTAATGTCCACAAATCAGCTTTCTTGGTACTCGATCATCCTGAATCTATATGCTTTATTTCCCAAACTGGACTTAAAGAAATAATGGCACTAGGTCAAGTGCCATTGTCCTGCTTCTTGATTTCCATGGTTTTTCTGTAACTCATTCTAGTGGGTTGTCTATTAGCACTATATTGTAGTCCGTGAGTATAGTCTTGTATTTCTCGGTGTCTTATCGATTACCCCACTATTTCTCGGTGATAGATGAGCCCTCCGTGGGATATTCCTTCCTTCGGACTTGTGATTATATCACAGAGACCTCCGTAAGTCTACGCGAAGTCTTGGATTCCCTCAAGGCCGTCGAGTAAGTTGTACCATTAAAATTCATGACACTTTTTGATTGCCATGTCACTCTAAACAAACATGGTAGTCCGGCCCTCATGGTATCCTATTTGGATGCTGTGAGAATATTTCTTGTTCTAGTGGAATGGGAAACCATACCATTGCTATCATATATGGATTTAGGTGCCTCTATGTAGACACAAATTTTCTCTACCTTACCATGTACAAGGAACGAGCAACCATTAGAATATGAGTGCTTATTCTTGTGATTAAGGCACCCATTAAGGGAGCTAATTCCCCCAAGTTTTCAACGTGTATCGTGATTGTGCCGTGTTATCATAGTACGCCCTTACCTAACAAGTTCTATTCTTGAGTTCCTATTCCACAAGATCTACCTTAAATGTTCCTACAAAGCTTATTCCTTTGGAATTCCATATTGGCTATAACTATAGTGGATGTCAAAAACACATGACCCAATGCCTGCGCATATAGGGTCCGATCTGGTCCTGAAAGGAGTGTTGACACCCGTTTTAGCCCATAAGTCGTGTTATTTCTCTTATTTATCTCTGTGATGCCCTAAATTAACCATAATTTTGGAGTCATCTTTGAGCCTATTTCGAGCCCATTTTTGGTCATTTCTAAGCCCATTAAGCCTTAGAGCCCTTGGATGATATTTTACTATTTTATTAAAAAATAAAAAAAATAAAAAAAAAATAATAAAATTTTTTTGGTCATAGTCAACTGTTCACCGGCGCGGTCAATTGAACTCATGTCAATAAATATCAAGATGATCAAGCACGTATACTTATCATGTCATGTCAAGAATTAGCTATCAAGTTTTAAGCGAGTAAATAAAATAAATATCCTTTTCGGGTCACGTGAGTCATGTCATGTCAAGTTAAGTACGAGATTGTGGAATGTCATTTCTAGAATGACAAACACTTCGGTGTAATGCCACACCGTGATCATTACAACTCTCATGGGCACAAGAACTTTAGGGTGCTCCTCCCAGGATCAGATCGGGCCCTTATATGTGCAGGCATTGATCATGTATTTTCGACATCCAGTATAGTTATAGCCAATATAGAATCCCAAAGGGATAAGCTTGTAGGAACTTTAAGGTAGATCTTGAGGAATAAAATCAAAAGGATTGAACATGATGTGTAAGGACGTACTACGATAATAATGGTATAATCACATTTAACATTAAAACTAGGTGGAATCGGCTCCCTAATTGGGTGCCTTGTCATTAAGAATGAGCACACATATACACATGGTCGCTCGTTCTTCTGCATGATAAGGTAGATAGAATTAGTCTCCACAAATATGTCACATAATTCTTAAGGAATATTAAATGGCATGGTTTCCCATTCCATTAATTCAAGAATATTCTCATGACATCCAAATAGTATGTCATGAGGGCCAGTATACCATGTTTCTTTAGAGTGACATGGTATTTAAATAGTGTCATGGGTTTTAATGGTACAACCAGCTCAATCGGCCTTAGGAGAATCCAAGGCTTCGAGGAGACTTACAGAGGTCTCTATGACTAACTCACCAGTCCAAAGGAATGAAATGTCCGACCAAGGGCTTGTATGTCACCGAGAAAGTAGAGGGTAATCAATAAATCACCAAGAATCGTGAGACTATACTTACGGTCTAGAATATAGTGCCATATATGTAACTTGCTGGATGGGTATACAAGAAACAACGGAAAAGTCGAAAGATAGAATGGTGCGGACACCCGAGCCCATGAGCGGCCCGGTTCAGGGAGCCACCGGTACCACACACGGAGTACCACACGAGCTAAGGATTTCAGAGAGATTAATTCTCACAGAAAGTGAGAGTCAAGAAGGAGTTGACAAGTGACACACTCTCCCCTGAAAAGTTATAATACAAAGCTCATTTATCATCACAAGTTTTAGTAAACAATGTTTGATCTATATTACCTCGTTTGAAGCCATTATCAATAAGAAATGAACTTAAACGATCATATCATGCCCGGGGAGCCTGTTTTAAACCATATAGTGCCTTGTCCAATTTGTAGACGTGGTCCGAAAATCTTTCATCTTCAAAGCCCGGTGGTTGCTCCACGTATACTTCTTCCTTGATGATCTCGTTGAGGAAGGCACTCTTCACGTCCATCTTGAGCAGGTTGATGTTCTTGTGACAAGCATAAGCAAGTAAGATTCGTACAGCTTCTAATCTAGCCACAGGAGTGAAAGATTCATCAAAATCAATTCTGAATTCTTGAGAGTAGCCCTTGGCTACTAACCTTACCTTATTCCTCACAACCACCCCATCTTCACTAAGTTTGTTTCGAAAAATCCACTTAGTTCCGATTATGGGATGATTATCAGGCCGGGGCACGAGGAACCACACCCGATTTCTTTGGAATTAGTGCAATTCTTCTTGCATGGCTAGAACCCAAGAATTATCATTAAGTGCATCATCTAAAGATTTAGGCTCAATATTGGAAAGTAAAGCTAAATTATCATGAATTTTAACTTCTCTGAATGAAGCCCATGTTCTCACTCTATCATCCACACCGCTGATTACATTCTCCAGGGGATGATCATTATGCATAGTCCATTGGTGTGGAAGTGTCGGATGTACTTGCTCCTCTTGATTTTCTTTTACATTTTCTTCTTGACCTCTTGCCTCACCTTGTTTGCTCGATTCTTCTTTCTCAACTTCACCTTCACTTGTAGCAAGAAAATGATCATCATCATTTGACTTTCTTAAGGTAAACTCATCAACTACAACATGTGGACTCTCCTCGACAACAAGAGTTCTAGAATTGTAAACAAGGTAAGCTCTAGATGTCAAAGAATACCCGAGGAAAATCCCTTTTGGGTTGGTATTTTATTTTTGGCCTAGCTACCCTCTGGTTGCCCAAGGGTCGACCCCTTCCGGTCGGGATTTTCGAATGTGACTGAAACTCATTCTAAACCCCTTGAAACTTTACCAAACTATCCCCCATTGGTTCCTAAACATATTAGGGTGTTTCTAACAAATATTGGGAGAGTTTTATGTGTCTTTTGTCCACCCTTTGTTGTATATATATATGACCTACGAATTTAGGTGTTTTAACCTAATGTGCTAACTCTTTCTATCTTGTAGGAGAAGGAAAGGGGGAAAGCAACCAAGGAATTCTTGTAAGATGGTCTTGATCTACTTGGAGTGATTTTTGGAGCTCGAGGAAGAAGAGAAAGAGGAGCGGCTCAAGGAGAGGAACAAGATGATGTCGATTTCATGATCATCCGACAACGAGCAAAGAAGAACCGGAGAAATCAAAGAAGGGGAAGCTTTATTCTTGCTATATCTTCTTAGATTAACTCTTTAGAGTTTGTTTGGGGTTCATTGTATCTATTTGTCTTCATCTCATACATTTCTGAAAGAACATTTTATGTGGTGTTCGGAGAAAGGGTTCTCTGAGTGTTTGTGTTGACACGTGTGTGTCGTTTTATGCGGAGTATATCCACGTGTGTGCTTGGGCGTAACTTGGGGTGTGTTCCCCATGTGTGGTTGGGAGTTTACTCCCATGTGGTTGCGTAGGCGTCGCCCTACGTGTGTGTGTTGGAGCTTGGCTCTGTGTGGGGGGGAAGTTTATCCCCGTGTGTGTATTGGAGCGTCGTCTCCGTGTTGGGGATTTATCCCCGAGTGAAGCCTCACCGGTTCGGTGAGGGATGGACGTAGGGAGCCCGTCGTGGTCCCGAACTACCTTAAAAACCCTTGTGTTGTGATTTACATTTGTGGATGTGTGCCTAATAGTTTAGATTACTTGAATGTTCGAGTGAGTGCGACGAGATTTAGTGAACTAGTCTACCTTGCTTAGTTTAATTTCTTCAATCTCATTGAACTTGTTAATTCCGTTGCATAAGCATTTTTAATTTACGATACCATGTTAAAAGGATAAAAGGAAGCAACAAACAAATGAAATGACTAATGGCAAAGCGCTTCAACCAAGACAAGGGAGCTATGGACAATACGAAAAGAATCAGACTGGGTAATAATCAAGCAAATCTGAACACTTGCCATGCAAAGAAGAAAGAAGAGGATGGGAGTAGGAAAAAGGGAAGAGAAAACTCAAGTGTACTGCATAAAATCAGGGAAGAGAAGAAGAGAAAAGGTATAAGAAAGTGAGGAGGGAGAGGCCCTTCGTGACCCTCGCTCAACGTACCCCAGCTCCACCATACGCAATACACCCTGCACATTCCCTGTCCGGCACACCCCAGCCAGGCTCAGCCCGACACACCTAGCTCCAGACCTCCCCCGACATGCCCTAGCTACCCCTTGGCCGGCACCCCTTCTTTGACCCTTCCCCGGCACACACTATACGTGGCCTTGTCCGGCATACCGCCCAAGCGCCTTGACCGACACACCCTCATTTCCTTAGCCCGACGCACCCCCAATTCCCACCTCGACCGGCATGCCCTACCATGGCCTATCCGACACACCTCTTCCTACCCATGTCCGGCACACTCCCCTGGCATCTCCACGGCACACCAGCCCAACCCTATCCGATGCAACCTCTTACCTTCTTTGTGTCTTGCCCAGTACACCCCCAAGATTGCACTGACCTTTCCTTTTCCCAGGCTGACCTGCCCGGACTCTGAATCTCCCTTGCACGGACCTTACTCCTCTCTGCACCGACTTAATTCCCCTCTACACAGACCTCAGCCCAAACATTACACTGACCTCACCCACTGTCCCAACGGAACCTGCACCGACCCTATCAAGGCTAGCACCGACCTTGCCCCAAACCTACACAGACCCTGCCCATGTGCACCGACCTCAGGGCTCACCTTGCACCGACCCCAGCTCACATTGCACCGACCTTGCCCCTTTATGGTCTGAACATTCCACCGACCTGGCCCTTCTCAGCCCAAACATTGCACCGACCTTGCCCATCGGCCCAACAGAACTTGCACCGACCTCGCAAAAACTCACGCACCCCTCTCTCTCCTCCCCACTCTCATCTCTCTCTCTCTCTCTCTCTCTTTCTCTCGAATCTCTCTCTCCCTCACACGTTCTCTCTCCTCTCTCCCCCTTTCACTCGGTTCGCAGTCCAAACGGACTCCGGTCGATGCGTGGGAGGTGCCGATCAGATGGGCTCGACGCGAGGATCGCGTCAGTACCCTTCATCCCTCGGATCGTGGAGCGTGGAGATGCGTGCAAGCGGAAGGATGGCGTGGCCCCCGTCGCCCGATCTGCGTCGATTCGCAGTCTTCGCCACGCAAGAGGTAGGGGAACGGAATCCTCATCTCGCCAAGAGCCCGTTGATGCCACATGCGTCGCCATCCGTCACCATCATTATCGATTTTCATGTAAAACCCTATTTTATAGAATTTTGGGCTAATTTCTCATTTTACGTTCGTCTCTCGATTTCTGGTCCAGACGGCTACTGATCGAAGCAAGGGAGGCACCGTTGGATTGGTCGCGTCACGAGGATCGCGTTGACGCCCATCTTCCCTCGATCTGCGGAGCCTGGAGCCAAGTTGGGTCGGGAGGCACCGCGTCGCCCTCTCGCCTGATCGGCATCGAGTCGTCAATTTCGTCGTATTCCATGTAGGGGGATGGATGCCTTGCCTCGTTAGGACACCGCCGGTACCACATGCGCCGTGGTTCGACGCCCTTTGTCTCATTTTTCATGCATGTTCCCGTTTGGTTCATTTTTAGTCTATAATGCTTGAAATTGACTCCATGGGCATCGTCTTTTATTTCTAGTGGCATGCGTAGGTTTAGAATGTTGGTATGGCATCATAGGATAGTTTAGAATCATGTTTCCCCGCATCCCCCGTCGATTTCGGTTGATCGGGAGAGGGTTTCGGTTCCGAACTCTGGAGTCTCGAAACCCAGGTGACATAACGTGCCTGCCCCGGTGCGTGATAGTCATTTGGCGCGCCTGCATAGGTGCGTTATATCCTATTGTGACAGACTCCTCTAAGTCCGTTATGGTTGTTTAACGCCCCAGTGTGGGTGCGTATTAATATGGATAATTAAGCACTTATCAGGCGGCCACTGCACTGGCCGCCTAGAGTGCTGGGCGGCCAGCCCTCTAGCCACCCAACAGGGCTAGGCGGCCAACCACTTGGCCACCCACCTCGGGGCACCCTCAGACCTAGGCGGCCACTCTTCTGGCCACCTAGACTGGGCAGCCACCTCGATGGCCGCCCAGAGGGCTGGGCGGCCAAACCTATGGCTGTCCACCCTGGGCATTGAATGGGGCCTGGACCACCACTACTATGGCCTCCCAGGGGCCTGGGCAGCCACCCCTTTGGCTGTCCCGACGAAGGGCATAAAAATGATGGAAAACATGTCAGACAGCCATAACACAGGCCGTCTACATCCCAGGGTGGCCCAACCCTTGGCTGCCCAGTAGACCTAGGTGTCCAGACCATTGGCCGCCTAGTCCTGGATGCAACGGCCACCCTTGTGGCCATTTCCTATTGGTTTCGTCGAAAACATCACCTGGGCTCCCCCAGAGCTTAATGGGAAGTCCAATTCGTCACCAGACGAAGGGGAAAATCTGGGGAATCATCCCCAGACATTTCTATGACCGAAAAGTCACATCCAAACCACAAATCAAGGCCTCAATGGGCCAAACTATCACTCAACCCCCCGACATGCTTTTAACCCTGACATAAGAAGAATATCCAATCTCGACCTCACCGGGCATGGAATAGCGGGGGAAAATGCACGGGAATAGTAGGGATCCATCACCCTACCTGAAACCAAGCTTTAACCTCACCCAAGAACCTCGAACGATGATTGCCCCATGGCCGATCCCCACGAACGCGAACACGGTGGCCTTCTCCTATGGTTCAACACATCCTCAAGCCTTCCCTTGCCGCACGCCACCGCCGTCGCTCCGGCCCGAACCTCCCCACTGTCGTCAGCTGCCAGAAGTGGGAAATGGGGAGGAAAAGAAGAAGACGGAAGAGAGTGAGGGAGGGTGAGATGAGAGAACGGAGGGGGAGATAGGGTTTAAGGTTTTAATATTATTTTTATTTTATTTTATTATTTTATTGTAGTAAGGCAACCGACCTAGTCTGCTCAGGTGGTCAGGAAGAGATGGTACCAATAAGAAAAGACAAGAAAAGGCTCCTTCAAGAAGTGATGGTGCCAACAAGAAGAAACAGGAAACAAGAAGAAAAATAGAAGAGGGAGAAAGAAAGGGAACACTCCCTTGAGGTAGAGGGAGTGGGAGGGGAGGAGGGGAGACGAATAAGCGGGAGGCCTCTCTCGAACCATCCTCTTTTGCATCATCCCCTCTCCCCGTGTGGGCGGCAGCAAGGAAGTCAAGGAAGAACACCCCGTTACGTATCTTCCCTTCTCGTATGCCATCCACCTAGTCGTCTTCCATTCTCCCATGCCGAAGTAGCCCAAATGCCCCAGTAGCTGTAAAGGCCTTCATCTTCATCATCAGCCTCCATGCTTCACCAGAAGAAGACAAGGAAGAAGGATATGATGGTGGAAACAACGAAGGCCCTTATGCAACGTGAAGAGGAGGAGGCACCCTTTAGAGCCTTTTATAGGCCGAAGGGGAGGCACCTCGCCTTAATTAGTCCTCCCCTTGAAAAGACGTGAAGGGACCTCAAAGAGAAAGTAGGCATCCTCCCCTAGGAGCAGTGACGCCTCCTTCCCCTAAAAAAATCCTGTAGAATCCTTCAACGAGAATACGCGAAAAAAGCAGGTTCTTCAAAGCTCAGAAAGGTAGGAAGATGCTAGATCAGCACCTGCGAATCGATCGATCGACGCGTGACCTGATTTTTTGGTAGGAAAATTATAGGAGATTTTTGATTTGTTGACGTCTGCAGATATGGTGAATCACACTCGGTCAAAGGTGGTAAGGAACATTTAAGTACGCTTTGAACAATATTGCCACTGTAAATAGAAAGAAACGAGATACAATATTGCCATTGTATATAAGATATGGTACCCTACTCTTCGGCCTTAAGATATCTTGCAATCCTTGCTCTTAGTTCGCTGCTATATAATAAAATTCCCTATTGGATGGGTGATGGTGGAGTGTTCATCTCATCTTGAGGTGAGTTCTCACCATTACGTAGCCTAGAAGACACCAGAAATGGATGGAAATGATGCTATGGAAAGGTGAGAATATTATGGTGAAACTAGGATGAAAATAAGAGTTTAAAACGGGAAAGACATCAGTGAAAAATGGAGTGAAAAATACAAGAAAATAATGGGGTGTAGAACATAACAGGACAGACTGTGTGAAAATAGAATGAAAGTGCAAAAAGAATGGAGGATGATATGTAGGAATATGACAACATAACGAACCTAGAATGGAGAAAAATGAAGTGTATACTTCCCTTAAGAGTCCGGAGTTAAATTAATGGATCGTAAGTGTACCATGGCCTTGGTCCGGTGACGCAAACGTGTCCCCGTCGCAAGAAATCTGGGTTCAGAAAAGTGCAGAACAGAGTGGTGAAACCTCAAAAGTTGAGGCTTGGAAAAGGGGGAAACGATGAGAGAAACAAGGCTCATATATAATCAAAACAAAGATAATACTCCCCTCTTCGAGATGGAGTAGAAGGAGGATGAAGAGGGTGAAGCATGACTCTATCCCGGCTTGATGAACATGCCCCCGTTGCGAAGTTGTTGTAAAAAATCAGCAAACTGTGATGATTTGTCAAAAGTAGGGGCAAAGAAAAGAGGGTAAACGATGATTAAATGAATCCAAAATAGAACCAAAATGAAGTTAATACTTTCCTCTTCAGGATAGGGTCGAAGGAGGATGAAGACAATTCGGCATGGCTTTGCCGTCGCCTCTGAAACGCGCTCCCGTCGCAAGGTCTGCATAGGACTTTATATAGAAACTGCATAAAACCTAACAAGTTCCCCCACGTTTTTAGAGGCTAGAGTCCACCAAATATTGAGAGATATGTATAAACCTTGAGATAATACAAAGTATAAAAGGTAAGAATAGCTGGAACGCAATTTGGAGGAAGGATCTGAAAGATATGGCCCTTAGAAGGAGACCTCGGAGCCTAATCTGGCAGAGTTTATGTTGAACTAGGACTGCATAAATCCAGAAGTTTCCTCCACGCCCTCCTGCGACACGGCCCGAACCGTGATGCAGGAGGTACCGTTGGAGGGCATGCCTTGTGGCCCCTCTTGTCGTTGTTTCCCTCCATTTCTGTCAACCTAGGTTAAGAAATATATATATATTAACCCTTGGGGGCCCTCCTTTCCCCACGTGGTAGCAATAGCTTGACGAAAACTCTCGTTGGAGCGAAGAAGCACCTTGTTTGTTTGTTAGGTCGTGCGTCGCCGCGTGGGGAAGAATTTTCGCGTCCATCTGCGCCGTGTGATACACTTGCTCGGCTATTTGACGGGTATACGCGCGTAATTTCCTAATAAATTCCTTTGCTGCGACACTAAACGAGACAGTATGATTGGGCCGATGGACCCTAGATTACGGAGGTACTCCGCGATCCGACGATATTGACGATACGTCGTATTTTCCGTCGGTTAACATATGACAAAATGTCCCCCAAAATGTTCTGAGACAATTTCGGGTGCAACAGTCACGTATCAGGATTTCTTTCTCGCCCAAAAAGATGTCAAGTAATTTCTTGGTATCTTCTTTGGGAAAGGAAGAGACTCTAAATCTTGCCATGACCACCATTTAGGTCGCCACGATGTAAGTTCATCTTGACCAACGCTGACCTTTTCTGCCTCTGGCTCAGATGATGTGCGAGAGGTTGATGCGCATATTACATTGACAAAAAAGCTTGATATTTTCCGAACAAGGTCATGGAGGATTTATTAAATGGTGACCTATATATATCACTCCTTGATTGATCAGATCTTCCACAGTATCTTTAAAGGCCTGACAATCATGGATGACATGGCCTACTAACCGATGGTACAGACAATAGCCATGTTGATGCATAGTGCTTGTCATTTTATCATTTTCTGGCGTCACAAGGTTCACCAATCATTCCTGACAAGATATATGGAAGATCTCCAAAATTTTATGACGAGGAAAAGAATACGACTTCTCTCGTTTCTCGTTCGTAGATGAGTCTGATGATTCTTCGAATAGCCATCCTCCCAACCTTGGTTGCATTTGGGTGCCTGTTGGTCTTTCAACATTTTGTATGTGTCAGGGCAAGTCCCCTTGCAAATGGTCCAAACTCAATAAAAATCCCGGGAAAACTCCATTCCCAACGAACAAACAAATAAATAGTTAGAAGAAAAAGTGCGTCCACAAGGCCCTACGGTAACCAGCCTAACAACCGTCTCTCTGGGTCACGCTCTCCACCACTCCCAAGTTGGTCCGCACACGCGTGTGCAGGAAAGGTATGACTAGTGGGGGCTCACTAAATGTGGACACTGAAAACCACGCACGCACCCATCTCGAGTAACGTAAAGTGGCAAGTGGCTCGCGGCCACCAGACTCTGGGCAGCCCACTAGACCTAATAACCCAATGGTCCTTGAGTCACGAGACTCGGGTCAAGATCACTGCACGTGACGGCATAGCGCCGTCAATTTGGCCTAATCTCTAGGTCTGAAACCGTGGTGACATGATTCTCAAGGTAGCTCACAGGTCACCGAGTCAATCTCTCATTCACAAGACACACAGAAAATCTCCAACCTTAGGCTGGTTAACTGGACTCACAGGCCAAGGCCAACCACATGGCCCATGCGGAAAACACTTTTCAGAGAAACCCACATCGTGTGGGAAAGACCCACCCTACTCGTGTCGACTCACAATGACTCATCCTACCAAAAGCGCAAAAGTCTGGAACATGTGGGGTCACTAAGACTCTGAAAACCCATAGCATGCTAATCGAGGTAACTCGATACCTCCGGACACCCGTAAAAACTTGAACACATAACCCCTGGATGTCCATGACTCTCACGAGGCCAAAGGTCAACAACTGGGTCACAACCGGGTCGACCGGAAGCCATTACAGTGCGAAACGGACACGGTAAACATGAAAATGATGTGGCGGTCCTCCCTAGACTGTCACAGTGCCTGGCAGTCTCCTCCGGACCGTAAGGCCTGGCCTAGCGGTCCAGCCAGGACCGCAAGGACTCGAAGACACTCGAACTACCAGCGGTCACCACCCGAACCGCCAAGTAGGGTGGCGGTCCTTGGCCTGACCGCTAGTTGCTTGCTAGCAGTAAGTTGCTAGGTTGCTACCCCACCCAACCTCTAATAGACCACGAAATGAAAAATGATCATGCCCGGACCGCAAGGCACTTTAGACCGCTAAGCTCGGTGGTGGTTCATCGCGTGATCGCAAGGCTCGAACCGACATAGGGGGACCCTAGCGGTCTTCACTTGACCGCTTCACCCACTAGCGGTTGCTGGAACGACCGCTACGTCGTCCCAAGCCCAGAAACGACAAAAATGGTGGAAAATCCTATTCCACGCCTCGTTCACACCCATGTGAAGGGGAAAACAAGGGGAAACTAGTCCCCAACCTCTCTAGCACCGAGAGGACCCACTCAAATCCCAAAAACACAGAAATGTGAAATCTGGCTCACACCCTAAAATCATGTAATTTCATCCCGATAGAGAAATAAACCCACTAGGCTCGCCTCGGGCTACCAAACTCCCGAAAAATAAACTACACGAGCTAGGGAACCATCCCCCTACCTCCACCAAAGATTCCACGTGTCGAGGACACCGATCTATCAAGAAAATGCCGCTTAAACCCTTGCTGGCTCGCGAACACATGAGCCACCTCCACCATCACGATCTTTGTCTCATCTTCGTCGTTCCTCCCCTCACAAAGCTCGCCGCCTTCGTCTGCCACCCTGAGTGAGAGGGGGAGAAAGAGATGTGAGAGAGTGAGAAAGAGAGAATGAGAGAAAGAGAGGGGATGGGGGTTTAAATAGGAAAATTTCTGTAGTTTTAAAAATTCAAAAAATACTCCCGACGATCCTCGAAAAATGCACAACACATTGGCAACGTTATACGGGGTTCCAAAGGCTCGCCAGATGAAAACCTGAGTAAACCACAAAAGTCACTCCGAGACCCACAAAAGCGATCCGAAACCCACAGATTCTGATCCGAAAAATTCGAGGCATTACAGCCCTCGCCCCTTATAAGAATTTCGGCCATGAAATTCAATACAAGCACCAAGCCACCAGGGGAGAACGCCTAAATCAACTGACGATGCCATCAGAGCCCTAGCCAAACCTCAAAACTCACAAAACACACGATCCTGTTGGACGCGACCAAATAATGTTCACGGACAATGCCTTGCTCACCATCCAACGGACATCGATCATCAGAGCAGGCACATGCAAAGGAGTACAAGTCTGGCGTCGCCTCAGCTAACACAAAAACCTACCATGGCATCGCTGCCACCATCTCGCTTACCTAGGAAACGCAATCCTCATTACAAGAACAAACCACCGATCAGAACCACACACTCAGAAGACCAACAAAACATCAGCTTTACAACCCGCTGACAGATCTCACGCCCTGTACCTAGAGCAACCACCGCAGAGCTTCCTCCAGCTCACGCAGTCATCCCAACTGACTGCCACGAATCTGTCGGCTCCATGCCAAGCACCATCTCACACCTGGCGAGCCGAACGCCAACAATAGCACTGGACCAGCTCTCGCCAGAAGACAAACTCACATCAAATCCTAGATCCAATCCGGGAACGCAAATCTCATGATCGGCCACCCAAGGCCTTGCTAGCACACGGCTCTCACCGTTCTCGAGCCATGACATCTAGCATCTTCTGTCTATGAAAGACCATCCACTGGTCACCAGATACTCATCAACAGAAACCTTCACTGGCCCAACAGGCACGATCCAAATCACGATAGGCCATCCGCTGACCTTCCACAGACCATTAACGCACCTCGAACCCAATCTCGCTCGGACACCGCATCCGATCCGATCCTCATGCCAACTCTACCCTCTCATGGGAGCACGGTAAAACCACATGACTGGATTCCACAATCCTCAATCCTCACGTCACTCAACTCAGGCTTACAGTGAAATCCTCCCTTGCTGGTCACAGACCAGGGATCACCATATCCAACGCCAACATCACTTCAGAGGCCTTCGTGTCCATTATCCAATTGAATCCTATCTCATCTCAATTACTCTAAATGGATGCCTGCCAATCTTGGTTCTACTCTTACCACAGAGCCTCGGGACACAATCTCTTACAATTCATGACACACTTCTCCAAAAATTGACAAATGCTACCTGTTACTGCATCAAGCTGGTCGATAACATCGTGACCAATGCACACGAGTCCCCAGGTAATACACATCTTACCATGGTCGACCACTCGGTCAACCTCACCAGCCACTCACGGCCACCAACCAAGACCCATAATCTCTCAAAGATCACTCCTCGTGCTGCCCGATAATGCCTGTCCCCAGGGCCGCAGGCGTCGACACCAGGCTGTCCACCCGACGCCCGTGGCTTGCACTCCTCCTACTGTCCCCATCAACACATAGCTACTGACTGCTCTCCCTGACCAGGAGTGGGAAGGGATCGAGCAGGCCATGAGAAATTACCTCTGGGGCCCAAGCAGCACTCCCTTGGGTCGCTAGAGATTATTGGGGTCAGTGGCCTCTCCCTTCCAGGAAGAAGAAGAAACCCAACCCGTGCCCAACACAGAGTCGAGGAATCAGTCGGAGGAGCTACGCCAGTCCCCTTTGTGGGAGGAAGCGCCGCCCTGACGATCAATTTTTGACAGACTAGTATTTCTAGAAAGGCCGTCAAGGAGGATGGCAAAGAGAAATAGAAGCTGGAGAGTGTTCACCTACAACATGGCGGGAGTCTTCGGTCGGTATGGAATTCTACCTATTGACCCCGAAGAAGTGGCCAGGCTCGCCGCTAGACCCGGTCCTCTCACCAGAAGAGGAAGAGCTACAAGTGAAGTGACGCAGGTGGGTGTCGAAGAGACTTCCTCCGAAGAACCTTCCATGGCCCCGGCGGTCAATGTTATCACCACTGGAGGCACTAGTGGCAGGCCCTCCACGTCATCTGAGGATGCACTAGTCGAAGAGACAGGGGGCATGCGTAGTCTCCCCCCAGGCGATCCCGCCATGCTGTATATGATACAACAGTACCAGCGAGAGATTGAACTGCTAAATAAGTAGCTCAACGAGTGGAATGCCCAACCCTCAACATCTGGGTAGACCGAGGTCCTACTCAAGGCACCCGGGGGCAATGGACAATCATCGGAGGTGACTTTGCAGGCTACAGCATTCCCAAAGGCACCCAACTTTCCTGGGGGCATGCCCCTGCAATGGGCGTAATACACAACACCAGCTCCGCCTCCAGCTCTCCCCTCCCAAGGGTCTCCCATGGCTCTGCAGGCGATAGTGCTGACCACTCCAAGGGCGCAGCCCGCCCATTTCTACCCAGGCCCGGTCGACCCAACTGCCGTCATCCTATCACGATCAATGGCCTATTTAAAACTTGACTACCAAAAGCATAGATCACTCCTATAAGGACAATGAAACACTTAGACACAAAGCACAGTGGATTTAGACGAAATGGCTTAAGTGTAAACGGCGGAAAAATAGATCCAAGGACTGCACAGGTAGAAGCTTAAGCTCAACAGAGCATAGCTAGGTAGAGAGCTAATATCAACACTGCTCTACTGCGAGGTCGATGCTGATTCTACGTGGTTAATGGGTGAGAGTGATTTATTGCACTAGGCAGTAGGAATCTCAGCACAAATCAACTGAGTGTGAAATAACTAGCTGTATGTATGAACTTTAGAGATCAACCAGCATATCATGAATTGAGATTGGCTGCTCATTGAATCTCATGTGTGTATGTGAGTAATATGATGATGTGTGCTATAGAAAGCGATCAAGATTCCATTGACACAGCAAGCACATAAACCTGTGAATGGGGATAGAGAAAATGGAGCAATCACATAAGATACACAACCCATAACATAGGGATTTTAAGGTGACTCGGTTGCAACCCCACAACCTACGTCCACCCCTCACCAAACTCGATGAGGCTTTCCTATTGACACACAGCTTGACCGGGGACACGCCCCAAGACCACAGAGCGAAAAAAGCTCCGTCTATCTTCCTACACACAAAATCGGTAGGGACGATTCTCTACAGATCGGAGCACACCTCTATCTATCTTCCTACACACAGATCGATAGGGATAGTTCTCGAAGTAGTCAAAAACATAAAAGAAAAATACTACAAGTGTAGTGGGAAAGACACAAGAATTGTGGAATGTAAATGAACACCAGCTAAGTCTATAGATCAAGATTTGAAAGCTGGTGACTACAGGTACAATGTTCAGATCTGAAGATCTAGTTCTTCAAGCTCAGGTAGGCCACAGGGCTGCTCTCTCTCACAAGGCTTCTCTTTTCCTCTTCTCTTATAGCACTGGACTAAGTCAAACTAGTGCTGGGCTGCTCTCACGCGGTTCTCTAGGATGTTCTTTGTAGATGCTCAAGTGCTAAAGAGGGCTGCATTGCGAAAAGAGGGACAGATCTATTCACCCCTCCCCTCTAGATCCGCTATCCACCACTCAACATGTAGTACATTGTTTGAGATTTTTTCATCGTATGTTCAGGTGGCTGGTGACTTTTAGCATTGGTGTGATGACCGTACACATTCTTACGTTATTTTGGTCGTCCCAGCTTGAGTCTGTGCAGCTCCTGATGCGTTTCACGTCTGTCGATGTGCTCAATTAGATTCCTTGGTTGAGAAGATGCCCAGACGACCTAGGATTTCTCTTCCTGGTGAGCTATTGTTGGTTGAGCTTGATGCTTCTCATCCCGTTTGGTGGAGTCTTTTTGAGGTAAGACTTGGAATTGCTATCGTAGTGATGCCTTTGTCCTGTGTCTGCTTAAGTGTGGGCAGTGTTTATTCTAAGCTTGATCTGCTCCATACTCTACGGTTGATTTGCTTTGGACTCCATCAAGGTGTTAAGAGCTATGGTGCACCGTGTTTGTCGTGCCGTGTCCAGCGGCCGTTGTGTTGTGAAGGGTCATTAATTATTTCAGGACGTGAAGCTAAGCTGAGATTAGCATTTCTCCTTGGGCTTTGTGCTGAAGTTGGTACTCTCCCTCCTTTGCCCTTAGCCTAATTGTGATCGGTTGCTCGCAGGATCAGTACTCGTGGCGTGCTATTTATGATTTTCAGGAATTACGATTGTGCCATATGGGTACTAAAATGCAGATACCGAGATATTTCTGATGACTTTGTGTGTTCTATGAGTGTGCAGCGGAAGCGTGTGGGCTGATAACCCACGGGCCGAGGATCATTATTGTAAGATTCTGGCCAATCGAGGGGTTTGTCCTTCTCGATCTGACTTCATCTTGGCTTCCTGTGCCTTGATGTTGTCTGTTGCCATGCTGTTGCTAGAGTCATTTTGGTGTTGGCATTGGCATTTTGAGTATTGGGGAATCTGTCAGCATTCCTGCTAATTGAGAACCCTCTGCTCTGCATTTCTTTCTTGGGTGTTCTGCTCTCAGGGCGTGATTGTGGTCCTTGAGATGCAGGAACCTACGTTATAGATAAGTATAGAAATGACAGAGATATCAGTGATAACACATTCTTACGCAAAATAAAGATACCATTGCAAATCCATGAAGTAAAAGTAGCGTCTTGAAGCGATCTTGATCATCAAGCTTTGAAGAGCGCAAGTAGATTTGTTTTCCTTGCTTGACAGGTTGAAGATGAAAGGAGAGCAAAGGGTTGGATTCCTTGACACAGAGGAGCGACAGACATCAAACTGGATGAAGAAGGATAAAAAGGAAGAGAGACGAGGGCTAAAACTCCCTCGTTAAGGCATCAAGGCCCTGATAACAAGGAACCAAGTACAGAATAAACAGAGATCAGCTAAGATCAAGGCAGGCTAAAGTTTCGAAAACAGCAGGAAAAAGGGTGAGAACCTAGAAAAGGTGAGGAGTGAATAGGAAGATGATGAAAAGATCGTTGCGAAGATAAGGAAGACGGAGATTAATCATCTGATATGGTTGGAGAGGGAGAAGGTAAATCATCTGACAGGGTCGGGGAAAGAGAATGAGCAGTAGAACCTGGGGATACTGGAGGAGAAGGATCATAAGAAGTCCCGGGTTCGGGGGAAGAGGAGGACATAGGCTGAGGTCGAGAATGGCGAGGAGATGGAAAATTCGGAGGCTCCGGATAGGAAAAGGAAGAATGGGGATTCACAGACTCGAGGGGGGAGGAGAGAATCGTGGAGAGAGAATTAGGAGAGGGAAGATGCACCACCCAGGGGTGGGAACCGAGCAGAAGAAATGATGAGTGAAAAAAAGAAGAAGGAGAAGTGGGCCCCTGAATGCACAGCTATCGGCCCTTAAACTTATGCTGCCGCCTCTTCTTAGCTGACACTTCTTGAGAATATACCCGCCTGACGCAAGCTTGGACCTTCAACCTTCTTGTCTTGAAATATCTTCTCATATAACAGGCCCATCTGGCAGATGGGCTAGCCCAGTCATGAATATGCAAATTCGTCAGGGCAGTTGCCCCAGACACCCAGTGCTAACCATAGGCAGATATTCTTGAACAAATAACTCCTCAACCCTGGCCTTCCTTCCCCAATCTTCCCTTGTACACCCTACCCCACATCTCCCACAACCTCTGCCAGTAAGCCCTTCCTCCCCTATCCATTCCCTCCACTTCAAACCACCCTCACATCCATCAAGGCCCTTCATTGCTCCCCTCTGTTCGTAGGCAGCAGTAGAAGCCCAACTTGCAGAGCCTGCCCTGGGGTCATTCGGTGACTTCTGGAGTTGTACCATATGTCGACAAAAAGCTCTTCTAGTCAGCTTCATCGGCAAGGTGATCCCGTCTTCATCAGAGTTCAGGGCAGTCCGGGAGGTCCATTCTCGTCAGAGCGCGCATCTGGCATCTGAGGGAAGACTAGAGCACCGGTGTAGAAGCTCCTACGTCAACACCCCAGCTCCCCTTGGTGCGTCGTTTGGCTGGGACGTTCCCCTACTAGTCCTCTGTCCAACATAGCCGGCGGAGCCTCGTTTGGAGTTTGGAGCTGTCCGTTCCAAACTTTCCCCCCAGGTGCGTAGGTCAGTCCACTCAGAATTAGAATAGACACCCATCCACTCTACATCATCTATCTCCCTACTCTGACCTTCCCTAGCAGCCTTCTTGGTTGGATATCGAAGAGGATTCATTCACGGACGTGCCCGTTTTGGTCTTGCACCATTTTGACTATGGGAGTGCTCGTGACGGCATCATCTACCCGCTATTGTGACCTGAGAGCAGTCCCAGTCTGAGTAGAGCAATCCGGTTCCAGAGCCAGCCATGACCAGCGACGACACCAAACGATTCCTCAAAAATTCAAGAGCCTTCCTGGACCAGTCAGCGAAGGATTGGCACTGGTTTTGGCGTCTTCCAAGTCTGTTACAGTCCGTGGCTACATCAACAGCGACTATCAGTCTGATCATTCCAGAAGCAGGCTGAACCATCCGAGTGGCCCTTTCGGTACCCTAGTAGTCTTCTCCCCCACCCTGTCTGGCCGGCTTAGCGCCTCTCCCTGTGTGGAGGTAGTTTTTATTGTAATCCACATTCCCCACCCCTTGTCCAACCCTCCTGCGAGAGGAGTAGTGGTTTGATAAAGAGCCTTGCTGCAGAATGAAGGTGTAGACGTGTTTTATGTAAAGATCTGACATATAAAAATTTATCAAAATACACAATATTATCATGGTCAAAATAAAGTCAGCAAAATCAACTCTTTAGTCTACCAGATCAACTCTACTGTTGCTAATCATTCAAAACACATTCAGCACACAGCAGTCTACACACTACTGATCAACTCCAGAGGAGACCCAACATTCTCCCCCTTTTTGATGATGACAACACCCAAAAATATGATGTATTTTGATGAGACCTTAAACGTAGACAAATACAAACGAATGCACATATGCAGACCAGAACCATTTAACTCTCCCCCTGGGTGAGTGATGCAACTCCTCCCCCTTGAACACAATACCATTTTCTCTCCCCCTTTGACTGAACTCTCTCCCAACCTCAACTTCTCAAAATACCACAAATTCACCACAAACTCTCTCCACCACAAACTCACCCAAAATACCACAAACTCTCCCCCTTTGCCATCAGAAAACAAGGAGTGAGGAATATAATGAATAGCCTGATTATTGGAAAAGTCAGATGTATGAAAGTGGTCAAATTTGGGCACTACAAGTGTGGAAGATGGTTTTCCAAAGTACGATGTTGTAGTAAGAAGAGTTGATTTAGGACATTTTAAAAAAGGTCATAACATGGCTCAAAGCCTGTCCACAGTTGCCAGAGGAGAAACAATGGACATGGTAATAGTCTATGCAAGAGTTCAGTAGATAAGCAGATTATTGGGAAAATCTATAGTCATAAGAATCAGAATTATGACTTCTTGACAAAAATCTGGTTTAATGGTTATAAAAGGTAGAGTGAATTTACTGAATCTCTGAAATAAGGTTATAGTACCCGTTTACAGCAGTAAGCCTAAGTCACGTAACCATGATAGACTAGGTTCAGACTGTATCATACTAATTTCAGAATCAATGAACATCAAGGAGAGTGACAGGACTATGTATTGAGGTTAAACATTTTGACACTTAGTGAAATTTAGAACTTCAAGGGTTACAACAAATCTTTGTCCTCTTGTAATAGCGGGCCAGCCGGTGGATCCTGCTCTCCACAAGGATCAGCCGGAACTTGGAGTCCTTGTCCTTCCTGTTCCTCTCAAGGTGCTTCCTGATAGCCACCGCCTTCTTGATCAAATGGTACAGATCCTCGGGGATCTCCGGAGCAAGACCGTGGGCCTTGAGGATCCGCAGGATCTTGTTGCCGGTGACGCTCTTCACCTGCGCGATACCGTGCGAGTCACGGAGGATGACACCGATCTGCGACGGTGTCAGCCCCTTCTTCGCAAACTTGCAGATGTTCTCCTCCACCTGCCATGATTCAGGCCATAAGAAAACACGCAGAAAAGGAAGAAGAGAGCACCAGAAGCAGAGATGGCGGCGACGGAGGATGGCGGTCTCACATCCTGTCCGGACGTCTTCAGCCAGCTCGGCGGGGTCCTCTTGTAGGGAAGGGCAGATCCGGAGATACCCTTCCTGCAATCGAGCAGCAGCAAGAGAAATAAGAAGAAGAAGAAGAACAAAAGGGTGTCGGATGATGAAGACGGCGAGGAGAGGAGATCGTGGGTGTAGTGAGAGAATGGACATGGCTGCGAGAAGGGAGCTCACCCTCTGCTGTGCATCCGACCCATGGTGGCGGCGGGTTGAGGGAAGCTGGCGGCGACGAACGCGGCGGCGGCAGTGTGCTCCGCGTCTCGAAGATTCCTGGAAACCCTAGGAAACGGATGGGACAAGCGCGCGTTGTATAAGCGTTATATAGGAGTGGGCTCGTTAATGGGCCGGGCCGCAAAGCGATTAATCACCCAGAAGACTGTTTTGATACGGTAAAGGTTGCGGATTGGGTCCTTCTGCAACGGCCAGAAGGCCCAGCACGGCCCATAGTGAGTGGCTTTTGTAGGCCACTAGGTTGACACAATTGTGCGTTTTTTTTCTTTTTTTTTGATCTGTAGCCATAACTGTGAGTGGAGAGTCAATTCTTATTTCTAGGGCTGTTTGGTTTCATTTCAAATACTTTAAAATATCGGAAAGTATGGCATTTTATATGACACACAAATATGCAAAAGTGCAGTCTCTAAATATAATTAATTTAAATGACATATAACTAGGGGTTGAGAGGACTATAGGGATGTGATGGTCTACTTGGTTAGGGCTATTGGGGTGATTCTGGAGTGTGTCGGTTGTAGACCGAGCGATAGAGTATCGGCTACTGTCATGTTGTTAGCCAGAAATATAATTCACATTAGCCTGGGGAACTGGAGCTGGGCTGGCTGGGTGGCCTGGGAAGGCATCGTGGCTAGGAACTAGGACTAGGATAGGGACTAGAGGTTGGAAGTGGGTCTCGGACTGGAACTAGCATTGGGATTGGGATTGTAACTGGAGATGGGGACTGGAATCGGAGCCGATCGACTGGCCATCGGAGGCGTTGTAGCTGGGATACTGGGATTGGACATCGAAACTAGAATTGGGTGACCGGCCTGTGAAGACGTTGTAGCCGAAATACTAGGACTGGAACTAAAACTGAAACTAGGCGGCTAGCCTGTGAAGGCGTTGTAGCCGAAATACTGGGACTGGAATTGGAACTGAAACTGGGTGGCTGACCTATGAAGGCGCTATATCCAGAATACTGGGACTGGAACTGGAACTAGGTGGCTAGCCTGTGAAGGCATTATAGCCGGAATACTGGGACTGGAATTGGAACTGGAACTGGGCGGCTGGCCTGTGAAGGCGTTGTAGCCTGAATATTGGGACTGGAGATGGAACTGGAACTGGGCGGCTGCTGATGCGTAGTAGCTAGGAGACTAGAGTCAGTCGGCTGATCGACGAGGTGTGTATCCAAAATACTGGAACTGCAGTTGGCGATGGTTGACCCTCAGAGGTGTATTGGCCACCATCGTTGTGGAATTATGTTGAGCCTATCGTCGGTGAGACGTTGTGGTTGACGACCTTCATCAATGAGGGGTAGCGAGAGAGAGTTTTTTTTTCTCTTTACCAGATCTACCGCCCTTGTGGGTTTTCACCAGAGCTGGCCCCTTTTCACTTATTTCAGTGCACCCTTGCGGGTTTTCACACCGAGGGGTTACCCGATTTTTTCTGAGACACCCTGTCCTCTGTGGGCAGCAGCGCCTCTAGCCCCAACACAGGCTTCCACTCCCTCGCTTCTCCCACCAGGTACATGGGGATACTTCTGTGGACACTGTATAGCAGGCTGTCCCGGGAGTACAGAATGGCATGCTCAACATCTCTCACAGCCCGGAGGTCCCTCCTATCCCGATGACGGAAGTGCTTCAAGAAATGAATAAGATGTTTGTCCTTGGGGTAGTCCTTCCGGTAATCTCCGGCCCGATCGAAGGTGAAGCTGCTGTCGGTCTGGGCAACCCAACTAAATTCCATGGTACTGGTCTCAGAATCCGATGACTCAGCCAATGCAGCCACTTCAGCATGCTCCCGGTCCAAGTCTTCAACGTTGAGCCATGTGACCACCGGAACGATCGGTTTGGGAGTAGACCCAGCACTGGTGGCAGCAGGAGCAGAGGAACCACTTGGGGCAGCCATTTATTTGCAAGGTGCAAGACATGCAAAGTTAGAACAGGTCCCAAGCAGAGGCAAAGGAAAGAAAACTATGAAGGGGCTATACTACAGTCGGAATGAACAAGACATCAATGAATTCTGACGAAATTTTGGCAGAGTCTCCCCTAGGCCGGAGGCATAAAGGAAAAATATAGGTACGCATTCACAAGGAGTGACGGCCCCAGCAAAGTCACGGTGTGCCCCAAGGGTAACACCGAATGTTCCTTTGGTTGAAGAGGCCCCCCCCCAGCCCGGAACACTCCGTGGTGCCCTCACCCGGTACACCCTAGGGCGTTTGCACCCGGCACGGTCCGTGTCCCCTCACCCAGCACAGCCCCAGCAACTCTCACCCAGCACACTCCGTGCCCCCTCAGCCGGCACGCTCTGCCAACGGCCTCATCCGGTGCACCCCCAGTGGCTCACCTGGCACGCTCTGGGGCGTCTGCACCCGGCACACCTGTGTCGCCCTTTATTTCCACGGCCTTGCTAGTACCTAGCTAGGCCATTACTCCAATTGATCATTCATAAATCAATTTATTTATATTATTATAATATTATTTATATTATAATTTATATTATTACTTACCTGCGGGCCTTGCCCGCACTTCACATGGCCGCCCGGGCCAACCCGGGGGCGCCCTGACTCTAAGCCTCACCACGTGGCACCCAGCAAAAAGGTAGGGAGCTAGCCCCAGGATGCCTTCTTTCAACCCTTCAAGGTGAAAGGGAGACCCAATTTGGCCAACCACAGGCTGTGGAGGCATGCAACACGTGTATTCGACATTGTCCCGAACACCTTGTGGGCTCATATATTCCTGCCCTCCTACATCAAACCACGGGCCAACCCATGGCTCCAGCATGCTAATTGGGTCCTAGAATGACCCCCCAGTGATCCGGGGCCACCCCCGACCATCAGACACGTGGCGACGAGCCGCTCATCTTTAGCTCTCGGGCCAACCTGAGGCTACCTTGCCAACCCACTGTGCAATATGACACGTAGCTCGAGGCATGGCCCGTGTGCCTAAAGTTCCTCTCCTTAGCTCCCATGACCTCCCATTCTCAGCCCAAGGCCCACATTGGGGCCTCTCAACTAGCTACCCAAGTCGTTCGACAACTCGAGGTATGTCAGGTATTTACCCGAACACCTTGCGAGCGGCTGCTATGACTCGAAGAGCGACGGACCCTACGGGCCAATCCCAGTATCCCGAAGCCTGGTGTCCCTCGAAGGACATCCCCAGATGACAAAAGAAGACCCCCGGGGGCCATCCCTTGGGGTCGCAGTCTGCCTGGGGCCCATTCGCCCCAGGGTGAGACCGCGCGCCCCCGGGGAGGGCGAACTCCCTGGGGGGCCACACCCCCTCTCCATCCTGGTGGCCCAACAGCCCCGCTCAGTCCCAGTTCATCTCCGATTCGTACGACTCCCTAACTCGAGGTGGAGGGTTCACATCGTTCATTTGTACCAGTTCGTGGAATCAACACGTGGAAGCACGAAGTAGCAGCACGGAGGATGGGTCCTCGAGTCAACGCACACAAGGCTCCGCGTATCCTCCCAGCACTTGTTCTTTTCTTCTTAGTTAATTTAGGAAGAAAACACACAAGAAATGGGATTTTATAGGGTGGGGACCATGCACATATAGTTTAGGCCATGGCAAGGTCAATGTAGATATAGTTTAGACCCATGGTAAGGTCGATGCACATATAGTTTAGGCCATGGCAAGGTCAATGTAGATATAGTTTAGACCCATGGTAAGGTCGATGCACATATAGCGTAGACCATGGTAAGGTCGACGCACATTTGGTCAAGGCCTTGGTAAGGTCGGTGCACATTTGGTCCTGACCTTGGCAAGGTCGATGCACATTTGGTCCAGGCCTTGGTAAGGATGATGCACATTTGGTCCAGGCCTGCATAAGGTCGATGCACATTGGGGATAGGCCCATGTAAAGTCGATGCACATTTGGTCCAGGCCTTGGTAAGGTCGGTGCACATTTGGCCCTGACCTTGGTAAGGTCGATGCACATTTTGTCCAGGCCTTAGTAAGGTCGATGGACATTTGGTCCAGGCCTGTATAAGGTCGATGCACATTTGGTCTAGGCCTGTATAAGGTCGATGCATATTGGGGATAGGCCCATGTAAGGTCGATGCACATTTGGTCCTGGCCTATATAAGGTTGATGCACATTTGGTTAAGTCCCAGGCAAGGTTGATGCACATTTGGGCAGACCTTGGTAAGGTCGATGCACATGAAGTGTAGTCTTTGGACAGGTCTGTGCAGGTCCAAGGTAAGGTCGATGGACATTTGGTCCAGGCCTGTATAAGGTCAATGCACATTTGGTTAAGTCTCAGGCAAGGTCGATGCACATTTGGACAGACCATAATGAGGTCGATGCACCTGGGCTCTGTCCCAATTTCTAGAAACTTAGAAAAAGAGCATTTTGAAAGGGCATTTTAATTTATAAAAATGTTGAAACTTGGAAAATGATGGAAAACTAAGTTAGTACCTCACTGTAAAGATTTCATGCTCCCAGAAATTCTGTACTTCAAGTTATAAGTCATCTTCTATGCATGTGTAGCTTAGAAATAAACATGTCCTCATTTATGTAATAATTTGATCATGCTCCTTTCCACATCAAGTAAGCTTATATTGTGATTTGTCCACTTAAACCATTTGAAAGCATGCCTATTATGACAAGGCATCATACTAGTATTGTAAAATAAGTAAGAATGTGAATGTGAATGCAATGTGTGTGTTCTGAATGAAAAATAACAGCATTCTGTGAGGTAGGACTTCGGTCGCTTCTGCGGGACGGCGATACGTAATGCCGCGCAAGTAAAAGATCCCAGGGGACGGCGATACGTAACGCCCTGGTCAAAACCTATTGATTCGGCTGGTTTGATCTATGGGACGGTGATACGTAACACCGCAGAACCCGGGGGACGATGATACGTAACGTCTCGTGCAGTAGGAGTCTAGGTGGGAGTTCACTCTCGGGTCTGCGCAGTACTCTTTCGTTCATTGTGTGTGTGTGGGCCTCCTGTGTTTACAACAGCTGTTTGTTTTCATGAATAACTTAAGATGTGAAACTCATGAAAAAGTAAAAATGTGCATTTAATCATTCATTGTAGATTTTGATTTGGTGCATGCACGAATAATCTATATGTAAATAAAGATTTCACTGCACGGTTCTTCTGCTACGTCGACGCACCAGGCAGGTTGTGTCAACTCAACAGTGCGAATTTGGTCAAATAGGCTTTCTGGAATGAGCCACTGCGTCGACACAATGATCAGGCTACGTCAATGCAGTAGTTCAATTCCATCCAATCTATCTTTCTGGAATGAGCCACTGCATCGCCACGATGATCAGGCTGCGTCGACGCAGTAGTTCAATTCCGCCCAATCTATCCTTATGGAATGAGCCACTATGTTGACCCAATGTTCAGGCTGTGTCGACGTAGTAGCTCCTTTCTGCCAAATCTGGGTTCTGGATGAACCACTGCGTCGACGTAGTGAGCAGGCTGCGTCAACGCAGCAGTTCATTTCCCAGTTCCAGTATCATGAAGTCCATCAAACTTGATCTGTTTGGGTTCCATCCTTCGCCCATTTATCCTTGGATTTTTGATAAACCTATTAGGTCCATTGGAAGGTTCTAGAAGGGTTATATGGTTTTCTTGCACTCTTTCTTTGTTAACATTTGAATTATACATACAATCTAGTTATATGAATGCGATTACCCAGATTTGATTAGGCTACCTACTGAGTGTCACACTCACCCCCCCTTTGTGACTCAAAATTTTTAGGAGACATAGTGAAGGAGATCGAGGAGGAGGCTGCGGTCGAGGAGTAGTTTTGGCCCTCTCATCGCCAGGGTAGGCTATGGAAATTTATCGCATAGTATGGATAGTATGGAATGGTGAACATGTATGGACTCATGTGTATTTTGGGACAATGGACATGTACTCCTCTTTGGGGTTATGAATGGTTGAGATGTTATATGCATTTCTTGTAATTATGGTTTCTCTCTCTCTCTCTCTGTCATGTGAATGTATGCATGTTTATATATTTGTACTTCTGTGATACGTATGACGTAATGCTTCGTGGTCTGATGAAAAAAAAAGAGGAGAAAATTTATCGATAATTTGGGAATCAGTTCTCGGGGCGTTACATAAGCTCAAGTGTAGGACTTTCATATGATGGTAGAGCCAGTTCATTTTGCAATGCTGGAAGAGGTTCAACCTTAGGCCAAATATGAGGAGACTCTTGTAGAGCATTAGCTTCCCCTATTTGATCAATGTTTGAACCATTCTCTAGAAATTCATCGTAGATGGCTATGAAGTGACATTCCTCTCAAGATATAGATATTGGGAGACTTTGAACACATTGAGAGAGACTTTTTGGCCTCCAAATGAGATATCCATAGTTCCCGTAGCACAATTGATGTTGGCTTTAGCGGTGACAAGGAATGGACGTCCTAGAATGATTGGAGTGTGGCTTAGTTCCGAGGAAGAGGCCATGTCAAAAATGAGGAAATCTACGAGAAAGTAGTAATCATGGACATTGACAATCACATTTTCTATCAAACCTCGTGGGGTCTTGACTGAGCGATCTACTAGTTGGAGAATGACGGGAGTTGGCATGAGTTCCCCTATGTCAAATTGCTCATAGACAGAGGTGGGTAAAAGGTTGACACTCATTCATGTAGGACTTTGATTTCACTGTGGAAGGTCATTCACCTAACTTGATTGTGAGAGCCGATGTGCTTAGATTCTTAACTAATATGGGATATTCCACTCTGAATTGAGTAATGAGTTTCTGCGAAACCACCTTGGGTTTATCATTTCCCAGGTTACAGAGTATAACGGACCAGGCTGGGGGCGTTAAAAGAGTATAACGCGCCACCCTGGGGCCGCTATGCTTACCCGAACTCAGGAAAACTCAGAGGCTGCAGACTATAATGCACCGCCAGGGGGCCGTCATGCATTGCATGGCGCTCCTCCGACCACGCGTTATGTTCTCCAGCAACTCTACATAAACACGTCGAGTATAACGCACTATCGCGAGTGCGCTATACAAATTTAACGCACCGGGAGAGATCCGCTAAAGTCACCCGAACGTTAAATTCACGGAAAACTTCTTAGAAAACCACAGAGTATAACGCACCTCGATCGGTCCGCTATACAATGCATGGTGGTCTGCTTCCAGTCTGCTATGCGCTACGACCTAATGACCTATTTGACATTGCGGTAGCATAGCGGTCCTCACTAGGTCCGTCGTGCAATGCATAACGCTCCCCTAGGGGACCGTTATGCTTCCTGCAAAATGGGAAGGACGAGTTTGTACCAAATTCCCCCTCCGGTGAAGCCGGAATGACGAGAATACAAAAGAGAAGATGGGGGAGGGGTTGAATAATTAAAAACTTATAACTATGCCACCCCCAAACAAGCACAAATATTACCCCTAAACAATTAACAATGCATTTAAAGCCTAAAAATCCCAAAATTACCCCATGCCCCGAAATCGAGGTAAACGCCTACCGATGATCATGCATGAACTGTCAAAATGCTCCTAGCACAGTAAGGAATCTATCCCCCTATCTTGATCGCGACAAAATCCTCGAAATACGTGTGTACGGGCGACAGGAAGTTGGGTTATCCCACGATCAGCCCCTTTCAAAACGTCGACGATCCGCGAAACCAACGACACTAGCGCGATCCTCGCATCGAGCCGATTCCAACGGTACCTCCTGTGCCTCGATCCGAGGTCGACACAGCCCAGAACGGACGAAGGAAGAAACGAGGAGAGAGAGTGTGCGCGTGTGTTTCGAGAGAGAGAGAGAGAAAGTGAGAGTGAGTGGGGAGAGAGAGAAAGAACGTGGGTCCTCTTCAACGAATGCAGTTGATTCACTCTAATCTTCATTACCCTTAAATTAGATTTCTATCAAGGTTGTATTTGTTGAAATCTTATACTAAAAGAATCTGAGCTATGCATGCTTGATTAATGAAAGATAATACAGTTTGTCAGTCAGATTTGTTCCCTATTCTGCCATTGCTATTTCAATTCCTTGATACTTCCCTCTAAAGCTCAAGTTGCATGTTCATCTGTCTTGATGATGAGATAGGGGGAGTGACATCCTTATGGCTTATTAAAAGGAGAGAGTTTTTAAGTCTGATAGCAAAAAGGGGGGGAGTTATTAAAAAGGGAGAGATGTAAATGTCAGGGGGAATGCTTGATAATGAGAAATATCTCTGCCTGTCAGTGTGAATGTCTGGCAAATCATTTCCTTGTTGATGAAGTCCAACGGGAAGAATAGTTTGGCTATTGGCATATAGTTTTGAGGGAGAACAGTTTGTCTAATCTCATTGTAACAATTGGTATCACATTGTCTACATGTCCCCTGCATAGTTGTCGTGTGATGGTTAATGCATTTGCATACATTTAGTTCACTGCGTAATCATCCATATGGATCATTCCAAACAGACTGTTTGCATACATGCATTCAGGGAGAGCATAAGAAAATTCTTGAACTGCATGACTATCTGTATTCAATAATTTGGCTCAAATATTGGTATCAGTGGATCTCACTTGCATTCCTATGTTTTACAACTCCATTGATCACTATTCTCACATTCGATGAGGAGGAGCTTCATTTGACATTCTCCTGTGTTTTTGATACATCCCACTCCTTCCTTGCTGATTTTTTCTTTGATGTTGTCAAAGGGGGAGAATTTGTGAGTCATAGTTATCCTGTGAGCATATCTTGTGAGTTGCCTGCTCATTTGCGTTGCATAGTATTGCATATGACTCATAGTGTTGTCATCATCAAAGAGAGAGAGATTGTTGTGTCATTGTGTTTTGATGATAGCAAACACTATGAGTCAATAAGCTCGTTTACTGCATGATTGTCTTGTGTATTTGATCATATATCCCTTGCATATGACTTTCTCCCCGTCAGCTTCATAGACAAACAGGTTAAAAAAACCATTGCCTCTACAGGAGGACAGTAGCCCTGAGGCTAATAACGATGGTTAAATGAGGGAAACAACATTAAGGGGAAATCTAAGTACAACCAGGAATATACGTATAGCACAAAGATGAATGCATAGGAAATCTCACGGAGAGAGCATCAGAAAGATGAAAAGCATTGCTATGCTTTCATTAACCTACATACATACGTACATATTGCGGAGTAAAGCACACGCAGGCCTCTGAAAGGGCATGGGGGCTACTTTCTTTAATAGACAACAAGTAAAGAATACATACATCGGATGACTCTACGAGACCATGAGGTTACATCCTCGTTGAACATCAAGCCATAGAGAAGAGAAATGGACATGAACAGAGAACCAAGAGGGGGAAGAATGTGGCCCCGTTGGGGCATTAACTAGTAGTGGCACCACCTTGAACGGGATGGCGGAGATGATTCTTCTTCAGATCTCACGGAAGAGACCGGGCTCTAGTCTATGCACTCACTCCCTCTATTTCCCTTTTCTTTTTTTCTTCCCAGTAGACTTTACTCTGTCTCTCCTCTTGGACTCCCTTCTTACTGTACTTCACTACCCTCTCTTCTTCATTCACGAACTCTATTTAAAACAAAGGTTTTATAAGGGATTCACCAATCGACACGCCCTCTCCTCAGGGCACCTTTTGCCCAGGACATCAGCGCACTCTGTGCCACGGGGCTCCGCACTACTTCTAGGTTAATGTGCCCTCTTTGTAGCCCATATGGACATATGGATCATGGGCTACAAGTCTATATACGCTTTTCTTAACAAGCCCTTAGAATGCAACAATTTGCAACCCCTTGTTATATTATATTTAAACTTGTCTGGCCGGTGATATCAATCCCATCCTTTTGATTCTTCCATGATGTTGTGGAGGCCTTTCCTTGTATATGAATGACTAGAATTTCATTGTCTTTGATGATTGGTTTAATTGTCTAGATCGTTCGAAATGATGATCGCACCGGGATATCTAGTAACAAAAATTGTGAGGAAGATGTTAAAAGGATGACCGATGAAAATAAAGAATTGAAGGAACAAAATAAGAAACTCATGATTTTGAATATTGTTATGTCTGAGAGGTGGTTAGCCATTGAGAAAGAAAAATGCGTGATGAGGAAGGATGAGGCTAACAGAGATAAAGAACTCACACAAGAAATTGAAACATTAAAAATTCTGAATGCCGAGCTGCATCAGCAGGTCATATCGTGTGAGGCTGAGATCATTGGGCATGAAGATAATGTTGCCCTCTTAAAATCTGAAATTCAGAAACTTGAAAGCTCATTGACTAAGCTAGTTGAAAAAGAGGGCAATTATAATAAGGTCTTGGGGACTAAGGCTAATGTCAAGAAAGAAGGGTTGGGTCATATTGTGGTTAATAGAAAGAAAACTGAAGATAGACCATTCACTTCTTTCACTAGCTTCTCCAAGTCATGTCATACCACCTTCTCACCTATTTTTCAATTCAAAACTCAGAAAAATAAAAAACGGGTAAAAATTGAGAAAAAGGGTAAGAAATTAGAAAAGAATGCTCAAATGAATAAAATTAAATTTGTTCCTACCTGGGCTAGGAATTATGTTAGCTCTGTGGAATCAGATGGTGAAATGCATGCTAATTATAAATCTCCCACTCACTCGCATGCATCTGAGAAGAAGGCTTCATGTTATTACTGTGGCAAGGCAGGGCATGTCATGGATGATTACAGATTGATGTTAGAGGATGGACATGCAAGTGAAACATTGCATTCTAGAAGTTCATTTGGTAGAAACCATGCCACTAGTGTCGCGTCCCGGATCTTTTGCTGATCGTTGTCAGGTCCTGCCTGATCTCTATTGGTTTCGGATCCTTTTAGAAGAGTTTCAGACTACTTTTGTAACTTCTGAGTTGAGATCGCTTCGCCCTGTTTATCCTTCGATTTCTCGACTCATGGTCACTGCAGTCGCATTGTACTCTTCGCCAGGATCGTTTCGACTATTTTTGTAGATTTTTAAGCCATGGTTAGGCATTTATTAAAATGCAGTTCAAGGACTCCCCCATCCACTCTTTCTTTGAGACCCAAAAGCCCAAATATAATAGAAAATCTCAGGGGCCTGTCACTGAAGGAGTCCAGATCAACAAGCAAGTACATGCCATTGCCTTTCCCTTCCCCAACCAGTTCGCTCCACTCCGCTTTCCTCAGACCCCACGCAATCCCAAAATTTCCACTCCTCAAAATTCTCAACCCATTTTCCTCGCTCCACAGAACACGCAGCCTGTCTTCCCTTCTCTGTAAAATGCCTTCCTCGCTCCACAACAGCCCCAATAGCCCCCGTAATACCACAACGTCCCTCCACCCAACGACTATTCCAATAAGTGCCTGGCTCCAAAGAGAGCACAATATCCTCCTTTGCCAGAGTCCCTCACGGACATTTTCTCTGCTCTCATGTCTGTGAGCGCAATCCAACTCCCTCCGGAATGGCCTAATTAGAACTCGGACGTTGACCAATCCAAATACTGCATGTTCCATAGGCAACCCGGGCACACTATTGAAGGTTGTTTTTAGTTTCGAGATCTAGTATATGATTTGCATGAAGGGCAGCGCATTGACTGGGTTGAGATGTATAAGGCCATTGTTGAAATTAAAGAAAAGAGAAGGCAAGCGCCGAGACAACAAGTGCTGCAACAAGCACCGCAACCGCAACAGTAGCAGCAGCCACAGCCATAGCAGCAACAGCCCGATCAGGATTTGGAGATCCACCAAAACCCCATGCCAAACCATCTGCCCGCTCTGTAACCTCAGCCACCGGCACCGGCTCAGGTTAATCTTGTTCAACCCCCAGCTCCCGCGTCGGGTGGTATTATGATGACGAGGCATCAACACAGCGGCTCATGGCCCTCCACCTTCCTACCGCAACCCCGCATCGCCTCCTACCCCTGTCATCCTCTCGCTTAGCTATCAAACCCCTCCATCCTCTGCATCCACTAAACCCCTTGTCCTGCCATTAGCTTCCCACAAATCCACTCAACAGCCGACGCCTGCACCCATCACCACCACGCCTCCATCTGGCCATTTGCCAGTGAGATGTAGAGGGTCTTTATGGCGGCCTTGAACTGGCCGGGCGAGAAGGGAGGAGAGGTAGTGCTCCTCGGGCTATGGGTCTTTGAGTAGGAGGAGGGGAAACATTTGGGGGCGAAGATCTTCCTGAGTTCTACCTTCATTTCCTCCCATGAGTCTATGGACTCTTGCCTCCTAATCTCCCTTAGGCTTACTACATGTTTCCACTCAGCCTTAGCTTGACTTTGAAGTCGCCCCGTTGCAATGCGGACTCTCGCGGGTCCATATACCATAGTCTTATCAAAGTACTTTTCCATGGTAGCCTCCCACCTAAGATAATCACTAGAACGTGACCCATCAAAGGTAATATCCTCATCTAGAATAAAGTCCAAGGGTGGCGAGTAGGCTAAGTAGGAAGTGGCCATGATGAACGGGGGGATAAATGTAATGGCCCTGGGACAAGACTTAGTAGAGACAAGTCTAGAACTTACTCTGATACCCATTAATGTAAAATGACCTAGGGATGAGTTGGGACTGACCAAATGACCCTCGGACCTAGATTTGCAAGCAAAGAACGACCCGGCGATTTCACTCGGGCAGACTAACCCGCGTAGCGCGCACCCAGGTCCATAGGTGTACCGGGGATGGGGATGAGAATCTAAGGTTGGACCTTGAGGTCCCAAGGGTTTGGCTAGCTTTGGATGCACCCCAATGGGCCAGGGATGCCCACTTTGGTGGGCGATCGGCACACCGAGGGCGTGGGGACGAAAGGTCACTCTCATAGCTCACCTACGGTGGTCACTCACTTGATCGACACTTTGGTCTGGGCACTCACTCACCACCGACGGAGCAACCAGAAACAATACTACACTAAGAAAGTAAATGCAAACAATGAGAAGTGTTTCGAAGCTCACCTGATCAGTGTGAAGACATCGATCCCGGTCGGAGACGAGGGCGAGCGAGGAAGCATGGGCTTACCCGCACGCTGCGCTGGAGAAGCTTTGACCTGAAAATTTAGTTTACATGCACTATGCCCCTTGCAAGGGGGTTGGACTAGGGGTGGGGATTAAGGAGTTGAAATGGACCACTGGTGACAACTCTCCATAGCTCATGGCTCTGAGCTCACAAGAACACCTCCATCCTGTTCTTCTAGTACAAATAATTAGCACCATTGAAAAATGGGGGTCTATTAATTGAATGCCCCTCAGCTAGAAAGCTACGAGCATTGCTAGTTCTAGGTCTTCCCAGGTCGTTAGACCACATTGTGGGAAACCTGCTCTGATACCAATTGATAGAATTGGAATGATAGATCTAGAAGGGGGGATGAATAGATCTACCCCCAAAAGGACCAAATTAAAACCCAAATGCTAAACTATCAGTTTGCGCTAAAAGCAGAATCAAATCAAACACAAGCGCCAGATTAGATAAAGGATCAACAAGCTTATGTGCAGAGAATAATGAAGAGAACTTAGTATGCACAAATAAAGATATCGACAATGAAAGCTCACCACTCAGCAAACAAGCATACAATCAACAACTAGCATCGGTACGAGGTGGAGGTTTGATCCAAGGATCTCTGATGTAGCACATCCCAAGGATGACGTTGGATGACTTGATGAGCCTAGGACCTAGACCCGCAAGCATTCAAAGACATGCAATAGACTCACGCTAGCGGCTCACTCGCTCGGCACCTGCGATCTCCCGTTGGCGACCGGGGTATGATGGCGAGGGTTCGAGGTTGGACCCGATCAATCTAAAGGACTTAGCGGGCTTATGTTGACCCCTAAGGGTCTGGGGTTCCCAACTTCATGGGATGCTGGCACGCCGGGGCATGGGTTTGGGTGGCTCTCACTCACGCTCCATGGTGGGCACACTTAAAAGTGGTGTGTGGTTTTGGGCTCTCGTCTCACCGTCCGACAGGCATTAAAAGTGGTAAACCAGCAAGGGATCCAGTTGCTCACCTGATCGGTGTGAAGACACCGATCCTAGTCGGAGACGGGGAGAGAGGGGAAGCGTGGGTGTGCACCCGCACGCTGCACCGGTGAAGCTTTAACCTGAAACGAAGTTTACAGCACTACACCTCATGCAGGAGGGGGGTTCTCGGGGCGGGGGTTATTGGTGTTATGATGATGGGTCGATACTCCAATCACTCGTGTCGGTACATCAGGAGTCTTCTCCTACCCCTAACACCGCTCGCCCCATTCGGCGTTTCCTCTGCACTAAACCTCCACCAGCTATGCCACCAGCCTCTACAACACCGACTCCCACTGAACTTTCCTCTAAACCTCCACCAATTACACCTCCACCAACTATGCCACCAGCCTCCACAACACTGGTCTCCACCGAGCCCACCACTAAGCCTCCTCCAATCAATCTCCCATTGCCCCCACCTCGACCCTCCACTATCCCTTTAACCCCAAAACCCACTTCGCCTATTCCTCCACCTATCCCTTCACCCAAACCTGTGGTAGATCCCGAGCAGGGTCCACTCCTTTTTGCACTCGAGCCAACCCTATCCGCTTCCGAGCAAGGGGTGAAGCTCGACGTGTTTCCTCCAACATCTTCCACTACACCTCCACCATCTATGGAGCCTTCCGTCTCCGCTTCACCTTTCGCTTCCACTCGAAACGGGCGTCCTTCTACAAGTACTTATGCCAAAGATGATCAAGAGCTAGATAAGAAGGAAGTGGCCATGGCTATGCTATTCAAGAGGCAAGAATTTATTCACCGGATGCCCATCCGTGTTTTTGTGCCGAACAAGATTGAAGAGGCCAAGTCTTTGCCGCTGCTCATCAGAAGAGAAAGTCAAGCTTTGATGCCATATAACTCCATGCCCAAGGGCTGGGCAGGGTACCCCTTGTTCCAACCCTCCAAACTCAAATCCATTCTTTTGTTCAAGGGGCGAATGCCCATTTTGTTCAACATTTCTTATACGCCACAATCCCTGGGTGAGAGGATGCTTCCCATTCCAACCTTCCAACTCCCCCACATTATTACTCTTCGCCCTCCAAGGGAGTTATCATTTATTGTTAAAGCTTTGCCGTTTAACTGCACACTTTCATTGTTATGGAGGGGCGGGCATTCTTCCGCTAAGGGGCCTTCTGCTCAACTTCATTCATACTCCTGTCTATCACCAATATCTCTTCATGCGTCACTCCATGGCACCCATGGCGCAGAGCAACCTTTGTTTCCCTAGGGATGAATTCCCCAGGTAGTGGATATAGTCTTGGACTACCTTATTCATCTCTTCTCGACTATGCCTTGGGGGATCAGCTTGGGGCATCAGTCGCTCTTGTGTCTTCGACTGATAAGCCAGTCTTGTCATCTGAGTAGTTTGATACATCCTCTGGGGATACCGGAACACATCTGCTTGCCTGGCACAAGCCCTTGGCATGTGGGGAGCAACCATTGGGATGACCTCTTCCACTTCTTTCTCCTTGATCTGAACCTTCTTGCCCCTTCTCCTGGGGCACATAGCGGCAGCTTCCTTTCTCTCAGGGGCAGGTGCTAGGCCACAGACTTTCTTGGGCAACCACACTTGTTTAAACCTTGCCGGCACGGGAGCTAGTGGCTTCTTCTCCTCTCTCTCTATATTGGCCCTCCTGGTGGCCAGCACTTGAAACTTGTTGTTGGTAGGGACCACCAAAATGATGCGGTCGGGTACTGCCTCAGTCGGGCGACCATTGAGGTACACGTTCATTCCTTCGGCCAGCATGGACTTCCCCAAAGTGGACAGGCGTCCCCGGGGTGTAGCAGTCCGGTTCCTTCTGTAGCTCTTCTTCCTCCCGCCAGTAGCAGCAAGAGCAGTGGTCCTCCTATCCAAGTGGTGGGCATAGCATGGTACAATAGTGCCTAGGACAACAGTCCTCTGTGGTTTCTATTTTCCTGGTGCATTCGCGGCTTCCACTGCAATAATCTTCTCAACTTTGCTATCGACCTGGAGCAGGTCGACGAATGCAAGCCCCAAGCAATTTGGGAAGCCTACTGCCGGTGGCATAGACCCAAACACCATTGGCACAGCTAGGTACCCATCGCAAACATGGTTGTCGATGATTTGTGGGCCGAACTTGAGGGAAACCAGTCTAGTCTCCATTTGAATTCCTGCAAATAAGACCAACACATAGTCAAAACTTTGGGGGAGGTCGCCAGGCCTCCTACTTTGGCAAAAAGATGAAGGAAGACTTGGTCCCAGCAAGTGTGCCAGGTGAGTTGGCCGCCAACATCGGCCCGTTCGGATTGCTTGAGTGCTTGCTTGCTTACGTCTTAGGTCGTGTCACATCAAGAAGGTAAATCTGTGGATGCAAAGACTTATAGAGGTATGATTGGTTCCTTACTTTATTTGACTGCATCTAGGTCGAACATCTAGTTTGGTGTATGCCTTTGTGCTAGATTTCAAGTTAGTCCTAGAGAATCTCACTTGATTACCATCAACCGTATCCTTAGATATCTTGTCGGGACTAAAGATTTGAGGTTGTGGTATCTGTCATCTTGTGATCTTTCTCTCATTTCTTATTCAGATGCAGACTACGCTGGATGCAAGCTGGATCGCAAGAGCACGAGTGGGTATTTTCAATTTGTGGGTGGGTGTTTAGTTTCTTGGGCCTCTGAGAAACAACACTTGGTTGCCCTCTCTACTGTAGAGGCAGAATATGTTACCGAAGGGAGTTGTGGCACCCAAGTGTTGCGGATTAAACACCAACTCCAAGATTACTTAGTGGATCTTGGATGTGTCCCGATTATGTGTGATAACACAAGTGCAATCAATCATGTTTTTCCCTCAAGTCCACCTTGGCTGCAGTACGTCCACATTGACTGGTAGCCACTCTCCAAGGGTGAAACCTATAGGTTTGTGACCTAGGGTACTTCCATCGCATTGGAAGTTGATCGCTCTCTTTTCTATCTCCTTCGTGCCTACGTGCACACTCATCCTTTATTATATCGAAACAATTATTGCTTTCTTTGAACCTTCCCAAAATCCCTTCATCTCGAGCTTTGGAACCAATTCTTATCAAGTGGTGTTAATTACGTGTCTCATCACACCTTAGCATCTACCTTTTAGTTCGCTCTACTATATTCCACTTCATTTCATTTCATTTCATTCCATTTTGTGTTGCTCCCTTGCTAAGCAGACGCCAAGGCGGGACAGCTGTAGACACGCCAAAATTGGCATCATCTTGAGTACATCTCATATTACTTTTTAATGTCCTTATTTGACCCTCAAATTGACTTATTTGAGTGGTTATCCCCATTCTTCATGTTTACACTTGAGTTCTACAATATCTATTCTTGAAATTCTTGACTTCCTGATCTTGTTCTCTATTTGTCATTTATTTTATTACTTATTTTATTTGAGAGCATATAGATGATCCAAAATACTAATTTACTTAAAGTGACCTGGTAAAGAGATATATGTCCTAATGAGCTTTCTAGCTCACCTTGTGTATAGCTGTTAATTTTCAGAAAAACCTAAAGATGACGGGAATAGACTAGAGTAATGAGAGTGATGATAGTTTTTAATAAATTTCTATTCTCAGTCTGTCTACTTAGAAATGAATGTATCGAGTTGGAATAGTATTGTATGTCCTTGAAGGATATTAGTTGTAAATGTCAGATTATGAAATAAAGATGTGATTTTATCTATTTGTTGTTCATACTCATCATCTGAGTCTCTTGATCGACCCGCTTGTATAACTATTTATGCCTTGATATTTTCACCTTGTTCGGGACGTGACAACCAATGTTGCAGGAGATACTGCGATGCCAGCAACTCGAGGTTGTGAGCCTGTGTCGAGCGCTGGTGTAACCGGAGTGTGGGGCAGAGGGCCCTTGGCAGGCATTGAGGTTGCCGCGTCCCATAGAGGAAGACCTGTGCTGGGAGTCGGCATTGCTGAGTAGTGGGGGAAAAGACCCTGTGGTAAAACTGGGAGGCTAGGGGCCCAATGTGGAGAGTCCACACTGAGGACCGACCTTGAGAAGTTCTGGGTTTGTGTTGTTCCCGGGCTGAACGTTGAAGAGCCTCACACTAGGGGTTGGACACCCACATTGAGTGACGACCCTTCTAGGGTTCGGATCAGAGGACCCAAACAAAGTGCTAGGGAGCCTTGACCCTGGGACAGGAAACCCATGCTGGGGGTGGGCTCGGCTAAGACTCAGAACTGAGAGTCCGAGTGAGGTGTTGGCTTGGCTGGGGCTCGGGACTAAGGACCCAAGTAAGATGCTAGGAAGTCAGGCACCCGGGGGTGAAAACCCATGTCGGGGGTCGGCTTGGCTAGGACTCAAGGTTGGAGGCCTAGGCAAACTACTGAGGTGGTGGCCGATACTCAAGGTGCAGGGCCCGCATGGAGGCTTGGCCGACACTGGGCCCGAGGGCTAACACTTGCCAGGGCAGAAGCTGATCTGGGACCCCCACAAGGGCCGACAGTGGAAGGCCCAAGCCTGATGCTCGGACGGGCCACCGATGTTGGAGGTAGGCATGGCGTGTCCACCGCAACGATAGGTGCAGGTGCTGAGAGTAGCCACAGAGTAGCCACGGGGACCACACCCGAATAGTAGGGTGATTAGACGACTAGAGCGAAACTGCCAAAAGTGATCGACATCGCTAGGTATCCCACTCACGCGTGAGTGGTGATGATGATGGGGCCATAAGTGACGGCCACCATGATTGCTGGAGTGCTGGACGCTACGGAGGTGACGGTCGCTGATGGTTGCCGGGCACGATCCAGCGGTCGAAACGCGAATTGGGAGCCACTGGGAAATGCGCATAGATACCCCCCTCTACCTCTCCTATAAGGATAGGAAAAGGACACCACGAATTCAGGGCTGGCATAGGCTTCTCTTCAATAAAAAGAAGGAAGGCGGGAGCCATCCCACCAGGTGTGCCATCCTTTTGTGTGCGTGAGATCTTCCATGGGAGATCTAGTGACCAGGATGAGGGAAAGAATAAAGCTAGGAAGGGGAAATACGGGAAGTTAAAATGTCTCAGGTATCCGCCTCCATAGTCGTATTCCTCTCACGACGGTACCGGGCACTCGCCCTTTACGTAGAGTCGAGGGATGATCAAATGGCACGGGAAATCTTCAGGATTAAGATAGCTAAATCGGGTGCGGGCATGCCAGTCGATTTCTCGACAACCACTTAGGGAACCAGAGGCTAACTAGGAAGTGCTGCCAGGACGCGGCACATGGGCTCGGGGTATCGAGCGACACATGGAGAGAAGGGAGGTTCCGTAGGTGCGAGTGCATAGACGATTGTTGGGAATCCTGTACTGGACGTCTTTCCCCACCAACCACAAGCAGTCGGTACTTATTTACATCAAATTGAATCCATCCACCTTCATTTTGTGTTGGAGAGAAGTCTATATGTGTCTAAAGCCATGGATAGAGGGCCAGGGGCATTCCACAGCTATAAGGGTGCATTTGACTGGGAGGTGTGGCTCGCTGGAATTGAGGGTACCAGACACACACTGGGTGTTGTGGAGGAGGGCTGGGACCCAGATATGGGCACAGAGACATGCACTCAGGTGGAAATATATTTCATGAGAGTCACGTGGGCTTTACAGGTGGGCCGAGGCTAAGTTACGACCGGTGCAAGCTATGGGACAATTCTGACACGTGGGTCGGCCCCCGAGTCAATGCTTGATAAGGCAGACATCCGCATTTTTTTACAGGGGCTCTTCGCAAGGGGCTAGGGACATGCCCGATTTATCGAGGGAAGGCCAGACTGGACGACAGAAGAAGGTATTGGTTGACGTCTGAAGGATGGCCAGACGTAGCTCGAGATGAGCAGTCAGGTGCGGATCCTGAGAGGTGAGTATCTCCATGCTGGGAAATTGAGGCCGGTCCCGGGAATGTCACTTCTAGGCCATGGTCTGGCCAGCTCGAATCATTGGTCAAAGCGATCAATGGTCAGCTCATGGTGAGCGATGGGCACGTGATCCCGTGACGGAAGTAGGTGCGGCATCATGGTGTGTGTGTGGCCGTTGTAGGTTGTCATACGTGGGTAGACCCTAGATGATGGTGTTTTTGCCAATGTCATAATGCCTTACATGTAACGAGGGAGGACTTGTGTGAGATGACTAGACGCCGTATGAGGGAAGTGCGAGCAACATACCCTCGGTGTGTATAAGCCGATCAACAAGCCAACCGCGCACACTTAGCTCCTTGTGTCCATCCTTGCTTGTTGGATGCCTACGAAAGTAAGTCTGTGTGTTGCACATATTTCATGTCTGTCTATGTGTCCACCCCTTGAGCTTCTAAGGGGTTTTTATAGTGGAATATGAAAGGTCAGGGAGGGTTTAGGCGAACCAACTTGAGGGCCAAACTTGGTCCGCGTAAACCCTTAGAAAAATATTTTTTTATTTATTGAGTGTGGGAGGGAGGGTTTAGGAGGACCAACCTAGGGCTGGGTTTGGTCCACCTAAACCCCTCCTCGGAGGGGTTTACGCGAGGCAAACAATGGAGCAAACATGCATGGACTTTGTTTCTGACAAAGCCAAAACCTGCATGGACTTGGTTTGTGCCTAAGATGAATATGCCAGTCTGTTGCCAAATAGGCGTGCATTGTTCATGCATGGACTTGAAGATGCACAGACTTGGTTTGTGCCTAAGATGAATATGCATGGACTCTGTTGCCAAATAGATGTGCACTGTTCATGCACGGACTTGAAGATGCACGGACTTGAGAAGGAGACGACCAATATGCATGGACTTTGAATTTGTGCACGGACTCAATAGTGCATGGACATTATGTTTGAAGAACATGCATGAGCTATGTATGCAGCAACGTTAGGACATGAATGGACACATCATACATGGACTTCAGTTAATCAAGCAGCTGATATGCATAGGCTAAGAAGCTGATATGCTCACAGATTTTAATCACATATCAATCATGCATCTTATGTGGTGACTCATTCTGTTGCTATCATTAAAACAGCACATCATCATCAAAGCACAAGGGGCACAACATATTCTCCCCCTTTGACATCATCAAAAAGAAAGGACATTAGGCAAATTATTCTCCCCCTTTTGACAATTATGCACAATGATTCCCTTCCAAGTATTCTCCCCCGAAAAGATGAAGAGATCTCCCCCTTTGACAAAATCGAAGGATTGGAATTGAGTCAAGCAAATCTCCCCCTTGAAAGCAGAACCAATCTCCCCCTTTGATAGAGTGGAATTATTAGAGTCAATGTCTAAAGGCTAAAGATAAAAAGCTTTAGAGATATAGTCGATGAGAATATCAGCAAAAGCACAGGGACAGTCATGGAAAGTTTTAGGTCATTGAATTAGGTGGTGGTGAACCATGATAATCAACAGCTGACATTAAGATGGATACTGTGACACAATGAATATTATGTGAACAAGTAAGAGAATTTCAGCAGTAATGAAAACTGAACACAGTAATTCCAACGTTAGCAATTCAAGAGAGTTTTCAATAAGATACCAATTTCCTAAATCTAAATTTGAAGATTTTTCAGACTCTTCCATTATAAGGGGTATTACATCCTCTCCCCCTTAAAGAAAACTTCATCCTCAAAGTTTGGGGTTAGATCACATACCGAAATAATCGAGGGTACTTTAGACTCTGTGGTCAGTGAACACCTTGAACTTGACGTCATAAAGATAATGAGGTCAAATCTTCAAAGTATAAACCACTGCCGTCAACCCCAAATCATGAGTCAAATAGTTTCGCTCGTGCTCCTTCAGTTGACGAGAAGCATAAGCGACCACCCTTCCATTTTGCATCAATACATTGCCTAACCTACCCTTCGATGCATCAGAACAGACGCCCAAATCTGTTAGGCAAAATAATAACCGGTGCCTATGCCACCCTAGCCTTTAGCTCTTGAAAATTCTCCTCACAGTCCTCAGACCATAGGTATTTGACTCCCATTCGAGTCAACTTAGTTAGTGGTACCGTTGGAGATGCTAATTCCACTATAAAGCGGCGATATTAACTAGCTAACCTTAAGAAACTTGGAATCTTCGTGGGAGATTTAAGAGTCTTCATTCCAATACCGCATGAATTCTTCCCAAGAAACATCCGGCTCTAGTTGTCGAGTTGATTCCTTAGCACATGCGTCCATCATACGTCTGCTCTCTCCTATAACATGTACGCCGCCAGACTAGTCTTATTCTCATCCGTACACCGGATGACCCATCAAATCTTTTCGATCTCGCGGAGCCAGTTTTCAGTCATGATTGACTGACTCTCCCCCTTAAAAGAAGATAGAGCCATCCGCCGAAATCTCTCTATTATGGTCACCCCTCCTACCATGGTCTAAAAATATAATTATACGACTAAGTTCTTGTCATAATAACCTACTAGTTTAAGTCTTTTAAAATGTGGATCAAGCTGATGACCATTTATGTAAATTCTCAACCGCGGTTGCTCTGATACCATTCTCTGTAACGTCCCGACTCGAGACCCGGTCCAGTCGTAAAGACTCACGTCGGATTCTGCATCGAGACGTGACAGTGGGACAACCCAAACGGTACATTCACGGTAGAGAATTTCACATAAACACTGAGATATTATTGCATATTTAATTAAGTGATAGTTGATAGGAGGCAGCCAAGACAGCAGTTGATGTGTTCAATAGGTAATAGCTGAAGAATATCAGGTGACGTAAACAGCTGAAGAGCATCAGGCAATTAGTAGTTGAAGGGCACCAATCGATAGATACCAATCGCCATGAGGCAGTCGTTAAGTCCCGATTGATGAACAGCAGTTGTTGTGTAGCAGTCACTGAGCACTAGTCATTGTGTACTAGTCAATGTGAGCAGTCAGTGAGAACCAGTTGATAGAAGTCAGTCAATGAATGCTAGTCGGAACTAATATCAGTTGATACCTCTTTTGCCTGTTATGTCAATCGATCCCCTTTCACATGTTAAACAGTCAGTACCCCTTTCACCTATCAGGCAGTCAGTACCTCTTTCACCTATTAGTCAGTTGATACCCCTTTTGCCCAATCAGTCAGCCGGTATCTTTTTGCCTAGCTATCCAGTCGATGCATTTGTGGGTGCCAGTTGGTAAGTGGCAGCCGATAGCCAATAGGCAGAGTAAGCAATTGGAGTTAGCAACTGATAACCAATATGTGATGTTTAGCAACTGATAGCAGTAGGTGATGCCTTGTAGGCAATGTTTAGGCAGCTAATAATAGTAGGGGCGATGCCTTGTAGGCAATGTTTAGCAACTGATAGAGGTAGGCAATATTTAGCAGGGGATAGCAGTAGGTGATGCCCTGTAGGTGATTAGTTAGCAGTAGTAATAGGCGATAGTCAATAGCTGATGGCCAATAGGCAGTGTTAGCAGGTGGAAGGTAGCAGGCGGATCTAGCAGTCATTGCACTTTGATGAATAGTTGGTCGATGCATTCAGCTGATACATCAGTTGGAGGGGTTTTCAGTCGTAAGGACAGGCGGAAAACTTTGTTTCTAGATTAAATTAAGTGTTCTATGTTTGCTTAAATAACTTTGAATAGGCAAGGTTAATTTTGATTAGGAGAACTATAACTTGTGGGGCACGATTTCCATTAATTTGATGAACGAAGTTAAATATAGAATTTTAGGCTTTGAACAAAATTCTCTCTTCGGCCCCTCTGTGCAGGGACCTTGGAGGAGTCACCCTTGTGAGATGTCGTCGGGGGAGTCTGGTACCTCGCCAGACGACGAAGCACTGCAGGTTCATCGTCAGCCCCTGATCCTTCGGAGGGAGCCTCTGTTGGAACTGTGGCGACCGTGGTCGGAGTCGGGAGCGAATGGTCCCACCTCCGAACAATACAAGATCGGATACCTGGATGGATGGTGGGAGGCCTTAGAGAAGGTCAACTACTTGTACGCTGGCAGAGGGGTTCTACTTCTTGAGCTAGATAGGTTTCGTCCTTGAGGGGACGGGAGGTTACCTTGTATTCTCCCCTTCTGCTTTTGAATGAGACTTTTCTTTCTTCAACCTTCCCCCATCTTCGTGGCGTGTGACCGTTTTCCCTCGCGTCTCTTGGCCTGCAGGTGTGTGATGAGGCGTTCCCCTTTGTCGGAGGGAACATCCTTCTTCTTGCGAGCGGAGGTGGTAGAAGGCGCGGAAGCCGTCCTCCTTTTGCTGGCTTGCAGACTTGGTCTGCTAGCCGGGCAGCGTTGGTCTCAGCGTTCCTCTGCCAATCATTGACGATGGCCTGTGGGGTGACTAGCCCCCTCAGGTCAGTTTGCAATCATGGCCAGTCGGCTGGCCGGTGCCGGTCTTGTTGCTTCACTGCCTCCTGTCGACAAGGGCAAGTGGGGCAGCCTACCTCCCATTGCCAGTTTGCAAGCATGGCCAGTTGGCTGGCCGTTGCTAGCTTTGTTGCTCCACTGCCTCCCGTCAATCAAGGATGAACGGGACCTCCACTCTTCTTTCCTGCTGCAGACCTTCTTGCCAGTGACATCCCTAGTTGGTCTGCTTCCGTGGAACAACAGGGATCCGATGTGTCTGCTCATGCAGATATCGCGTTTGCTGGCAGATGACCTAACGATGATAGCGCTGGAAGGACGAGGTGCTGGAGTCACGTCGTCGTGGTCGGACACATTTCATTTTCCATACGCTTGTATATTGGTCACGTGAGAGTGACTCGCCAGTCTTTGGCAGCTTGTATTTTGGGTTTTGATTAGGAATCTAACTAGGTGTTTGACTATGGGTTTGACTAGGAATTTAACTAGGGGTTTGACTGGGGATTTGGCTGGGAATTTGACTGGGGGTTCAGGCTACCAAAAGATCGGAATGCCATTGTTATAAAAAGAGATTTTCTTCCGGGGGCTCTGCCCCCAGAAACCTCCCCAAGGGGCGCTACCTGATAGCACAGGTTGATCCGCGTGTGAGGGCGCACGATGGTGGTGCATGGCATGATGGGCTGCTGGGAGTCCCGAGTCGGGCTCTGGCATGCTGTAGAGTGGTTGGAGCATACGCGCCCACCAGGTGCCCGGGGAAACTCTCGACACACGTGTGTAGGGCCGTATAAGGGTGCTGTGGGCCCCTGAGGCTTGTAGTTGCCCCAGATGGGTCTCCCCTTGACTTCAGAGGGATGAAGGGAGGTGACTTGGGGGTAGACCCCGGCCTCATTGCTGGGTACCACGTGACGCGGCTTGTAGTCAGGGTGCCCCCGGGTCAGCTCGGGTAGCTGTGTTAAATGCGGGTAAACGTACAAACTACGTGATCAGGAGTAGGCTCGATAGATTGTTGATGTTGCCATGGGTCACGGCTAGTTGGTAGGACCCTCGGTTGGGCCCGTTAACTGGGGCGTCGACATGACAATGTCGTTTGTCGGGTGGTCGAGGTGACCCTCGCTCTTTGGCGATGAGTCGTATGATGCAGCAGGCTGTTCTGAGACCCGGGTAAACCCGGTTGTTGAGGTGCCGACCATGTGATACCGTATACAGAGTGTTCGAGGGTGATCCCCGAATCTCTTCAAAGTGTCACTCGATGCAGCAAATTGTATCGAACTTTGCATCCAGCTCGGTTATCAGGAAACTGGCTGGTCCAGTGCCCTGTGCTCGGGGGCGATCCACGATTGTTATGTTGTGCCACCTGGCCTGGCGACGCATCTTGATTTTTGAGGCCGAGTTGACTAGTAGAGCACCTTTGACATTGTGCCACTTTGCTTTATTTAGGGAGTATTTCCCTATGCTTAATTCTCAATTAATTTAGAATTGTCCCCCATTCGAAATGGTAAATTTAAAACTTTCTTTGCAGAATTATCAAGTTTAATGAGATTAAAAAGATTAAACCAAATAGAGTAAACTAAGCTCTCTCAATCTCGCCGAGCTCACTCAATCATGCAAAAGATTATGTAATTAAACACGTCACACAATGAAATCTAGGAAATTGAGATTCGCTTGTGCAATTGGAATTCACTCATTCTCACCAATCACACATGTATTGACTTAACGATTAATCACAATAAAGCAAACCACAATGCATACCACAAGACACAAGGATTTTTAAGGTAGTTCGAGACCACGACGGGCTCCCTACGTCCACCCCTCACTCAACTGAATAAGACTTCACTACTGGTAAATCAGTACGGGGATAAATCCCCACACACACACGGAGCCAAGCTCCAATACACATACACAGAGGATGATGTCTGCACACACACACGGGGAGACGCCCCAACACACACATGGAGACGGAGTCTCCAACACAATCCAACGATCGGATCAACAACACACACACACACGCTACAACAGACGCAACACTCTACACAAACGAACACCCGAATCTTGATAGATCCACACACACACGTAGATCTGAAGAGATCCACGCACCCACACGGATCTGAATAGATCTACATATAGATACAAACACGGGGATGAACCCCAGAGCATGATGCTCGGAACGCAGCTCACAAACGCACATGCTGCAAGTTGCAACAAACTGAACACACTTGGATGTGCACACTGTACAATCCGACCACACACAACTCAGATGTACACACCGCACAATCTGACCACACACTTGATGTTCACAGATTTTGAAGGAAATGCACACTTGAAGCTCAAAGTAATTTAGAAGAGGAAATAGAAATAAAAACTTCAGATCTAGGCTCCCCCTTAGAGAATGATGCAGATCTTGGGCTGATGTTGCTTCTCCCCTTGGCTTCCACTTGATTGGCTTTAGGATAATCTTCAAATGCTTGATATTTGATGAAGAATGCTTGAACGAAGTACTGTTCATGAAGTTCTTCCTACAGCATTCATCTAGCGCTGAAGACACAAGGATGCAAACCACACAATGCTCAAGGATTTTTAGATGGTTCAGTCTGCTGCCTGCAGACCTACGTCCATCCCCCACTCAAACCAGAGTGAGGCTTCCCGCTAATACACAGCTTAAACTGCTGGGCATTACAGCTTGCCTACAACCGCTGAGCAACACAACTTGCTGTCTGAGGTACCACCTCGCCCGCTGAGCCTCACAGCTTGCTGTCCAGAGAATCAACTTCTCTGCAATCGCTGAGCAACACAGCTTGCTGTCCAGAGGAGCCAAACTTTTGCAACGCTAACATACAGCTTGAAAGAATGGTTTAAAAGAAAACAAGAATGGAAAATCATAGCGACTAAAAGCTAGAAGGAATCATAAAACAAATGTGGCTCTCGCAGGAGCTGACTGGATTGGATCTGATCCAAAGTCTAGTGGAGACAAATCTTCTGCTAGGGCTTTACTTCATCTCCTCGAGCTCTCTATCTCTTGCTTCTTTTCCCTCTCTGCTGCTCTCTCTTTTCTTCTCTCGATCTCACAATCTCTCTCTATTTCATTCTTCGTCTTACTCTGCTTCTTTTTCTCTCACGCTCTACTCTTCTTCTACTCTTAGTCTCTCCTCAAATCCTTCTCCTCTCTTCGGTTCTCATCTCTTTTCTTCTTCTCAGGTTCTTTTCAAATCTGGATGTAGCTCTCTTTTCTTCTCCTACTTCTTCTTCTCAGACTCTGGCTCTCAGTAGCTTAGGCATCAGCTCTTGAAGGAGAATCTCCTTATTTATATGAAGCAGCAGAGCAGTAGGGCGTGTGTCTTCCACAATTCCCGTCCAAAAGCCTCTCCAGATCTGGAGTTGTTAAGCCACGTGGCTGCATCCTAGCTTGACTGTCTTCCACGTGTCATCATCTTGACACCTCTTCCATTCTTGGATCACGTGTCATACTTAAACTCCATGAGCAGATATTCTATAAGGTTGGACTTAATGTCAGCTTGAAGAATTTAGACAGATAGTGAAAAGATGCACAGAGTTGATAAAGCATTGAAACAACCAGTTGCAGGACACGGCTCGAGAGTGGTGGACTTCCGAGTGGAAGACGTCCTGTCAGTCTCACCCCCTTGAGCATATCTTGTGGAGTGACTTTGTCAGTGCTTTTGAGCGTGCTTACTATCCAAAGTACATTGCTACGCAGAGGATGCGTCACTTTCTGGAGCTGGTACAGGGCGACATGTCCGTGTTGCCGTACAGGGCCCAATTTGTTGCGCTAGGCCGTTATGCACCTCATATCATGGAGCATGAGAGGGTGAAGATCGAGCAGTTTGTTCAGTGCTTGAGGTAGGAGTTGAGACACCATTTGATTGCCAATGCTACCACTGATTTGGAGATGACTTCTCGTATCGCGGCGTCTTTGGAGCTGGATATGAAGAGGACACGAGGACCGATTAGCCAGGGGCAGTCCGTGTCAGGCCGCAGCCAGCCGACGAGTACCTCACGGCAGAGTACGTTCCAGTTTCCTACCGGTAGTTCGGGAGTTTCGACTCCGGCGGCATCCGTGGTAGGGTCTACATCTTTCAGCAGCAAGATTAAGAGGTTCTCCAGGAAGGGTTTCCAGAAGAAGAAGAAGGAGGGCCGAGATCAGCGACATGCTTCTTCGGGCAGTGTGCAGCAGCCAGCGCCTCTTCAGCGTCAGGGTTCCGGTAGAGATCCTCGTGGGGGTTGTTCTCGATGCGGCGAGTCTCATCCTGGCAGGCAATGTACGGTGCCGGTGATCTGCTTCAGGTGTGACCAGCTGGGTCACATGGCACGTGACTGTCTTCAGAGGCCGCGTCAGCCACTCTAGTTTCCTCAGCAGTAGCAGTAGTAGTACCCACAACAATAGTTCCAACAGCAGGGGCTGTAACGACCCAGAGCCCATGGTACCGATAACCCGATACAAGTACCGGACTACCGCTACCATGAACTGAGGACGCCACCCAGGAGGCTGATGAGGCCCTCAAAGGGTTAGTGGGGTTTGTTGAGGGATTGCATTAGAAATTGAAATTCGCAACGCGTAATTATTAATTTTTGGCAACGATTAATTAAAATAATGTGGTCATTAAATGGGGATTTGACTTCGGTCCTGGGTGGCAGGGAGCGTAGGCAGCGTGTCCTCCTCCCCGTTTGACATCTTGGCACACTCACTACGTGCCAAGGATCCACAAGACATGGGCATAGGATTTTGTCTACCGGATGCGACAGATACGGGAGCCCATGGCGTGCCTCTGAAGGATCAGACCGTGCCGGTGAAGGTGCTTGTAGGCGTGCCGTTGAAGACAACCCACGGGCATGCCGTTGAAGGCCACCAGAGCAGGTCGTTGGAGGCAATAAAAGCGTGCAGCTGAAGACACCATGAGTGTGTCGGTGAAGAAGCCCAGAGGGGCGTACCAGCGAAGGCACGCTGGGGGCGTGTCGGCGAAGGCCACAGGGGCGTGCTGGGGACGAGCTGCCAGGCGTGCCGTTGAAGCAGCGCTAGGGCGTGCCATTGAAGGCTGCCAAGCGTGCCGTTGAAGGGCTGCTAGCGTGCCGTTGAAGTGAATTTGGGCCCATTTCGAGCCCGATTGATGGTCCACTTGGTTCTCTTCGGGGGCCACGAGTTGTGAGCCTCCCGGGGGTTAGTCTCGCTTCGCTGTCGTGACTCTGAAAGTGGCTTCACGGTAGTATGTTGTTTGTTCGGAGGGTCCGGACGGGATGTGTTTTCCGTAATCTCTTCAGTTGAAGTTGTTGTTGATGCTGGGCTGGACAGGACATCTGGGCGTGCGATTTTACATGTCCACAAATGCTCCACACTCACGGGTGACGTGGGTGAAGGATGAGCCGAGTGGTGCCCGTGAGTGTATTGATTCTTCAGGGTCACATTCGTGGCCTCGATGTCTCGGGAAGACTACGGTCTCGGCCTGTGCTCTCTTGTTCGTACTTGCGCACACATACAGGGATGCCCATTGACACATAAGCACGTGCATACGCTACGTTTGCACATATATATACTTATTTTTGTATATTATTATTATACATATACATTGCTATTTTTTCTTTTTCTTTTTCTTCTTCTTTTTCTTCTTTTTTTTTCTTCTCCTTTTCTTCTCCTTTTTTTCTCTTTCTCGAACAGCCCAGTGAGGTCCGTTCATCTCCTTGCACAGCCTGGGGCTGGCCGTGCAACCTTCGAACGGCCTAGGTTGGTCCGTTCAGATTTCTTACCGTTGGGTCATGGGACGGCCCTACTGGGTCCGTCCATGTTCCTGAACGGTGAGACTATGTCCGTTCAGTCCTCGAGCGGCCAGGGTCTGACCGTTCAGATTTCTTATCGTTGGGTCATGGGATGGCCCTACTAGGTTCGTCCATGTCCCTAAATGGCGAGACTATGTCCGTTCAGTCCTTGAGCGGCCAGGGTCTGACTGTTCTGTTTCCTTACCATTGGGCTAATTGAACGGCCTATCTGGGACCGTTCATTACCCTGCGCCGCCAGGGGCTGGCCATGCCCTATCTGAATGGCCAGGTTTCAGCCATTTAGTTTCCTATTTAGCCGAATAATGGCACGGTCCCATGTTGAATGTACAATACTTGGGACGGCCCTGTGCTGGCCATGTAGCATTTGAGCGGCCCATGATGGATCGTTCATCATCTGAGGCCTAACCGGTGGTTTCTTCCGTGTCGATTCGAGTCTCGGGTAAGCGAATCTCGATCCATGTGCTGACCTATGGTCTGACTAATGCTAGGCATCACGTGGGGACCATGTGCAAGGTGCCGTGGGGGTCCCGGGATGTGGCATTCTCAACTTATGTCACCATGAGTCAGTGTTGTACGAGGAGTGATCCTTGTACTTGTCTAGTTTCAGAGTCATTTTTTGTGACTTGAGAGTCTGTTCTTCCTGTGACCCATTCACTAGTCGTAGCTTCCACGGCACACGTGTGTCGACCCACCGGGAGCACTAGTGTGGTGCACCCGAGAGAGACGGTGTGTAAGCTGGTTACCGTAGGACCCCCACGTATAGTCGAGTCCGGGCTTAGGGGGAATTACCAGCTAGAGGATAGGCCTAGGACGTATGGCTTGAGTGTGCACACGAGGCTAAGGGTTTCGGACCCACGCTGACGAGTGCGACCTCAGCTAGTCCTTATTTTGTGGTACTTCTGGTTACTGTGTGTGTCTGAGTCTCACGCTTGGGGCGTTGTAGCTAGACACTTGTGATGCGGTATAAGACGTCAAGGGACGCATCCTGTCATTCTTCTAGTGGGAGGTGCTCCTGTATACCGGTAGGTACGGACTCAAGTTTTGACAGACTGAGGTTCAGTTTGCACGGTACGGGTAGATTAGACAGGTTTTTCGTTTATTTATTACAGCTTGTTGGTCCTACTATACTCTTGCTAGGTAGCGTTACTTTAGTGCTACTTGCTTTCCTGCCTTATTTTTCGTGCGAGATGAGGGTCCACAGGATCCCTACTGAGCCCATGAAATGAGGCTCATCCCCTGCGTGTTTTCACCGTGTTTCAGGCGAGGCTGGGTCTTCAGGAGGCATGACTTTCGCGTGGTTCTAGTAGCCGAGGTTAGTGGCCAATTGAGAGAGCCTGGATATGCCCCGTGTACTTGTACCTTTCTTTCAGTTGACTGCACTTTTATTTGGACATGAGATGTACTAGACATTGTAGCGATTTAGTTATTTATTTAAATTTTGCATTATTATTTAGTTGTTTATTATGCTATCTCTGTGGTCACTTTAGCTTCTCACATACCTCTTACACCATCCTTTTTCCCTTCCGAGTCTTCGGGCTTGTGGGAGGCGGGCCGAGGTTCGAGTCGTGTCGGTTCTTTTTCGGTACTTGGATCCCGGGTCATCACAGCTGGTATCAGAGCGAGGTTGTAGAGGTATATAAGGATCTGAAATGACTGCAGTGATCCAAAAGGTCCACGAATGTCCTGTACAGTCAGCGACTGGCTTAGGGTCCATGTGTTTTATTGATTTGTGACTATTTTCCTTGATGCCAGGTGTGTTATGGCGCCACGGAGGAGGACCCATTCCCAGCAGGGAGAGTCAAGCAGTGGTCCAAAGGAGCCGAGCAGTGCCACAATTCTAGAGAGTGTAGCTGGAGGCACGCGAGCTCCAGATATGGATGATTTCTTCTGGGGCACGTTTGAGTATGTCTTTCAGCAGCGACAGGGAGGTGAGGCTGGCGAGGGTTCGTCGTCTCAAGGTGGTCCTGGTCAGGTGCTGAAGGAGTTTTTACAGTTTCAACTGCCTTCTTTCAGTGGACAGCTAGATCCCGAGGTGGCTAGGGAGTGGCTGGATGATTTGCAGAGGATCTTTAGTGCGATGGAGTGTGCAGAGGAGGAGCGGGTGGTGTTGGCCATGCATCGATTGCAAGGGTCAGCTTGGTCTTAGTGGACGTCAGAGTGGGAGGCAACGTTCCAGTCTCATCCCCTTCGGCAGATCACGTGGCAGGAGTTCGTCATGGCATTCGAGCATGCCTTCTATCCGTCTTTTGTCAGGTCGCAGAGGTTGCGTGAGTTTTTGGAGCTGTCCCAAGGTGACATGTCAGTGATGCAGTACTGCTCCAGGTTTATTAAGCTTGGTCGTTATGCTACTCATATCATGGCGGATGAGGAGGTGAAGACTGAGCAGTTTGTTGGTGGTTTGAGGGTAGAGTTGAGGTATCATCTTCTTGCGTCGGGTTTAACCACCTTGGATACAGCTTGCAATGTAACAGCAGTGCTGGAGAGAGATTTGTTGAAGGTTCGAGGGCAGGGCGGTGCTGGTCAGGTTCAGGCAGGTTCCAGCCAGCCGATGGAGGTTCGGCAGTAGAGTACTGTCCCGCTCTCAGCAGGTGGTTCCGTGGCAGTGCAGTCTATGGCTCCCGTGCCAGAGTCATCATCCTTTAGCTCGAAGCTCAAGAAGCTACTCAAGGAAGCTGATTTAGGTAGGAGGCGACGGGGTCGCAAGGAGCCGCAACAGGAGTCGTTGGGCAGTGTCCAGCAGCCTGTGCCTATTCAGCGTCAGGGTTCGGTGAGTGGTGCTTGGGGTGGGTGTCCCAAGTGCGGTGGTTCTCATCTAGGTAGGTAGTGTTTGGCGCCAGTGGTTTGCTTCAGGTGTGACCAGCCAGGGCACATGGCATGTGACTATCCACAGAGACAGAGTCAGCTGCCTGGGTTTCAGCAATAGCAGCAGTTTCAGCCCCAGAAGATGCCATCACAGCCACAGTAGTACTAGCGACAGGAGCAATTTTCTCCGTTGTCTCGGTCAGCTACTGTGGGGAGGCAGAGATCCCGAGGCAGAGTGACCCACATGACCAGAGCGGAGGTTGAGGCGTCGCAAGGTACCCGGTCAATAAACCTTGAGGAGTTAGAATGATCGAGCACTGAAACCGAGCTTGTGGCTATTGTACCAACATCCCCTGGCGATTGGCGAGCCTCGTATATATGCTGGCTCTGAGATTCCTAAGAGCCCCCCGATCCTCGGGTGGCTCGGAGATTGAAGTACCAAGCTCGACGTTTCATCCTCCACGATGAAACCCTATACTGAAGATCCTTTGCCGGTCCCCTCCTCAAATTCCTTGATGCCCTGGAGGCCCACCGAGCGATTGAAGATGTTCACGAGGGCATCTACGGCGTGCACCAAGGGGGGAGATCTATCGCAAGGATATTGCTACGACAAGGTTACCTGGTGGCCTACTCTCCAACGTGATTGCTCGGCTTACATTCGGAGATGCGATTGATGCTAGCTATTCGACCACCTGATACACCAGCCAGCCTCAAAACTCGTAGCCCTGATCGAGTCTTATCCATTCGCTCGGTGGGGAATCGACATCCTAGGCCCCATTCCCGTGGCGCAACCTCAGAAGAAGTTCATCATTGTCACCATCAACTATTTCTCCAAATGGATCGAGGCAGAAGCCACTGCTAGAATAACCGAGACAGTGGTTTGGAGTTTTATTTGGAAGTCGATCATCTGTCGCTTTGGTATCCCCCGAGTGATTGTGAGCGATAATGTCTGACAATTTGACTCCACTTATTTTAAGAATAAGTGCGCCGACCTGCATAACCACAACCACTTCACTTTGGTAGCCCACCCTCAGGCCAACGGGCTTGTCGAGAATGCCAACAAGACTCTCCTTAAAGGCATCAAGACTAGGCTCGGGAAGGCCAAGGGTAATTGGCTTGAAGAATTGCCAAGCGTACTATAGTCTTACCGAACTACTCCCAGAACTGCCACTAGTGAATCTCCGTTTCAACTGGTGTATGGCGAGGCCGTGATCCCCCTAGAGATCGGCAACCCATCTTTTTGAGGTATCAATTTCTCATCAGAGCTAAATGACCAGAAGCTGTCAGAAAATCTGGACTTGATAAAAGAAGTACGCGAGTGGTGTCCGGAGTGACCACTCTTGCGAGACTGCGCCGCTGTCATTTCCTGCAGGCCAGAGAGTCCTTGCTAGGGGCGTAACTCTTGGCTGAGATGTCAAAATGTTCTGATACTATCTCCATTGGAAAGAGGGATAACCCACGCTTGGCTACACCAAGTTTCACCTAAAAACCCACCCGTATGATAGAATGGGACCTTCTGGTCGCCGGCTGGGTACAGCAGAACGTGAGAATAGGAAAGCAGGACTGACTTAATGGCACCGTAACTCTCAGATCTAGAGACGAATGGAGTCAGGGCGAGCCTTGAAAGAAATAGAGGCATCTCAGGGATGCTCTAGAATTGGAATGGCCTCATTCTGCTGGGAGAGGTGCCAGCACCATCTGTTCTTGTGAGGTTGTGTAGTTGGGGTCACCACCTAGATAGGGGAGCCTTGTCAGGGTTGGTACTCTTAGCCTCATCGTCAGATGAAGCTGAAACTTCTGCCGTAGTGAAGAGGGGAGACCAAGGTCAACCTCCAGCAAAGGTGGGGAGCCGGGGCGGTCAGTTGAGGAGGAGATAGCTTCTGCAATCTGGCTTGTGTAGAGCTTCTTGAGCACAGGCGAGCAATCTACACACGTCGGGGATGATGGCCAGAACGGGGTGCTCCAGTATCTGAATGACCTCCTTATTCTTGGAGCTGAAAGAGGGATGGAGGAGGATCGACTCGGCTGGAGGGAATGCCAGGAAACTCAGAGGAATGGCCATGGGAGCTTCTACAACTCGTCTTTGCATCTAGCCAGAGCCGATCTGCACAGCCTGACAGCAACGGGCCTCTTGCCTAGCTCCGACCTCAGATGAGAGTTCGCAACCACTTGTTGGAAAGCCACTTAAGAGTAGTATCTTCAGATGCTAGATTGGATGCCAAAAACTCCACAGGGAAGGTGGTGGCGTCGCTGCAACAGAGCATCCGAGCTGCTATTGTGTATGCCTGGGTGGCAATAATAGAGAGAGATGGGAAATGGGTAAGATGAAAGGGGGAAATGGGGTGGAAAGGGGCGGGGGTGGTGACTAGTGCCTCCATCACAAGGAAAGAGAAAGCCATTCTATCGGGGACTAAGATAATGCCATAGTTTTTATAAAATAGTTTAAACATGGCGGATATGCATTACCGAATGCATTAGAAACTAAACATGCTCATTTAGAATGCCAGAAAGTATAACGGACCAATACATGGCTGTTACCTCGCATAACGGATCAGGACAGGGACGTCATACATTGCATAACGCAGCTCCCGTTGTCCGTTTTGCTCACACGAATGCTCAGGTGAACACAAGGCACAGGTATGCAGACCATAACACACTTGCGGTAGCGCATTATGTATAGTATAACGCACCTGTCCCAGTGCGTTATACCCGAATGCATGATGCCGTGCAATTAGAGATGCAGAGCATGACGCACTAGGAATGGGGCGTTATGCTGAGTATGACGTGCCTCTCATGGCCGTTATACTCACATAAGCTGAAGCCAGAAAACCAGGGAGCATAACGCACCAGGACTCATGCGTTATGAGGCTATAAAGCATAGGTCATGGTCCGTTAAAGTCTCCCGAACACCAGGAATCCATAGGAAACCACGGTTTAATGAATGATATAACGCACCGGGTTAGGGGCGTTATATCATCATAACGTGTCTACTCTAGACTGCCGTGCTAACCGCCTTACTAGTCAACGGTCAATGGTCAAACCAGTCAGTCAAAGGGGATATGGTGGTCTACCAGGGGTGCGTTAAAGTCACCCGAACGTGGAAAGTCCACAAAAAATCCCTGACCATAATGGTCAGGGAGGGGTGCGCTATACTAACCACCTATCTAAGTTGATCAGAAGCATAACAGACCTGGAGTGGTCCGCCATGCGGGCATAATGCACCTAGTAAGGTGCGTTAAACACATGACGGTCGCGGGAGTGACCACCATGCGATTTGGGTGACGAGCGGGTACGGGTTGAACCCGAGCCACGCCCCGGTCGATGGAATTCGACGGGTTCGATTACAAAATCTATTAAAAATTGAAAATATGCTATGCCATGCATCCATACAAGCCCACAGAAGCTAGAGGGGGCATCCCATACCATCATCCAAGACTGAAAACTAGACATGTTAACTACATATAACATGGCAAAAACAAAACTTGCAACATGATTTGCCAATGTAAATGAGTATCATAAACATAACTTACACATGAAAGAGCATAACATGTCTTGTAACATCTTATCATTTCATATTTGAATGAAAATCTTTCTTAACATATTCTCTTATCTGGAAAGCTAACATGTGATACATGTGGGTGAACATATTTGCACCTACATACATATAACGTGCACATACTTGTATATCATATTCATAAGCATAATCATATCATGGAACTTACACTCACATTTTCAACATATTAACCAGAGTAATCAGAGCTTAAACATGAATCATAGATCATAATTAGGTAAACACAGAAAGAACATGCAATGGTGGCTTCACGCTCTTGGTGGCTGCACCTACGAGTGGCTCTACGTCGGATCTCCTCTTCAGAACACCTAGTATGGGTAACCCTTTCCACTGGTAGCTAGACCTTTCCACCAGGTAGCCCTTTCCTTTGCACATTCGAGTAGGGGTTCCAAGGAAGAAACATGGCTTGATTGGGCAATAGGGTCCAGTTTCAAGTTAAATCATGGCATGTAATGGACCGTCTGTCTAAATCATCCTATGCTCATGCAATGTAAGATTTATTATCCTTAGAAACGACCTTACCCATAGAACAGTACGTGATGTAACATACTTTCTTGCTTAATTTCATACTTATATGAAACTCATCATGAGCCTTATTAACTTATCCATGTTGTTGCGTACCTTATCATTCGTGGAAATTTTCGTTAACACTTTACATAAAACTTAAAGACATCGGAACAAAAGTCTCAACTTGATTTGAACACATAATGTGTGGTTTGTACATATTGGGGAATGGTTTATAAGATAAATCGAAGAAACGAGGCATAAAGCTCGTGTCTGCTTCGTGCTTAGAAATCTTACCTCAATAGAAGTCTAAAACTCTAAGTCTTTTGTCCTTCCCTTCACACAGCTCGTTAAAGCTGACACCTGGTTCGTGCTTAGAATAAACTGCTCTACTAGCGCAAGGCCCTGTGTCTTAGCCAATAGCTATCTACCCTCGCCAAGGGTCAAATATCACACTTTGACCTGTCAACATTCTCCAGTCATATGTTTAAAAAAAAAGGAAAAAATGGGACTTAAAATAAAGGTGCCCCGCCGGCCTTGTTCCTACATCAAGACTAGCGCAAAAGTGGCTGTAACCCGATTATGGCGAAAACCCGAAAGGGCGTTGCAAGTAAAATTAGGTACTCTGTCACGTGAAAATCTGAAAGGGTGCACGGGTAAAAGTAAGAGGGGGCTGGCTTCAGCGAAAACTCAAAAGGGCACTTGAGCCAGTAATGTGGTAATTTAAAAGTCCCTCTTCACCCTCACCCTAATGAAACTCTGAAAAGGAGGATCATCACAAGTCCCGCCGGAGAGCCTTTCTCTACAAACCTACATTGACCCTTGTCATCATCGGTAAGATCGATCAACATCCCCTTAACTTGGACCTTTCGCCCTTGTTAACGAATAAACTTTCATTGCTTCAGCATTTAACCAATGTCGACGAACAAGGCAAACCAGTGCTCGACCCTTGTCATCATCAGCAAGACTGGTCGACATCTCCCTCAACTTGGACCTTCCGTCCTTGTTGATAAATATACCTTTGCTTTGGCATTTAATCAATGTCGATGAACAAACTCGTGTTCGACCCTTGTTATCATCGGCAAGACTGGTCGACATTTCCCTTAACTTGGACCTTTCATCCTTGTTAATGAATATACATTTGCTTCAGCATTTAATCAATGTCGACGAACAAACCCGTGTTTGACCCTTGTCATCATCGGCAAGATCGGTCAACATCTCCCTCAACTTCGACCTTCCATCCTTGTTGATGAATATACTTTTACTTCGGCATTTAATTAATGTCGACGAACAAACCCGCATTTGACCCTTGTCATCATCGACAAGACCGATCAACATCTCTCTCAACTTGGACCTTCCATCCTTGTTGATGAATATACCTTTGCTTCGACATTTAATCAATGTCGACGAACAAACCCGTGTTAGTTTGAAAGGCCTCACTAGAAAAGAGTCTAAAAGCTATCATTATTGATTTTGATGGCAGATTCCCGTTAAAAAAATGGCCACGATGAGACACAATTTCTCATTTCGGGATGGGGTTTTGTCGAACATATCACATGGGAATAGAAGAGAAGAGGCGTGGAGAAGAAGGAATGCACAAGGAACAGACTAATGATAGGAAAATAAATCGTTCCATTCATAAATCTATATAAACTGTCATGTACATCATGAGTGAAGGGGGTGGATGTACAAGTATCTCTCTACCTCTCGCCACCTCCCTCCTGGTCATCTCTGTAGTTGCCCTCCTCCTCTCTCCTAACACGAGGGTCCCTAGGGAGCCTCCTAGAGGCCTACGAGGCAGTGCTTGCCTCACCCTGTGATGCCTAACCGGCCTCGGTGGCACAATGATGCTCCTTTGTCAAAGTGACAAAGAAGTTACCGATAGAAAAGAGCCAGACTGACGGAGGCACATCCCATGCTCCTCTGCCCTCTGGTAGTGCTCCTTGCTCTCCTTCAGCCTCTGCTTTGCGACTCGAAGTCCAAGCTGAAGCTTTATCATCTGGACCTCTAGAGCCCTCCTCTGCTCTCTCTTTCTCGCTCCCTCTCTTCTTTCTCTTTCTCTATCTCCCTCCTCACCACCTGGAGGGTGATCCTCAGCTCCACAACATCTCGGGGCAGCTCCTCAGCCACCTATTGCCATCACTCCTCCTCCAACTAGGCTTTCTGGGCATCACACTCTACCACGGTGGCCGCCCGAGTGTCACGCTCCTCCTCGGCCCAGACCGCAAGAGCCAGTGCATTCCGGATCTCCACTACCTACCAAGGACCAATCATCTCACAAAATTAGTAAAAGAGAGGGAGTATGTGATGGAGGTTCAAAGCAAACAAGTACTCACCCAAGCTGCGAGCCCGGGCTCAGCCTCCTCAGCACGGGCCACCGTGCCAGCTAGCTTCTTGGTGAGTGTGCATTATTACATGTTAATTTATCATTTATACACTTTTTATAAGATTTAATGTTAATAAATATGCAAGTATTCATTTAGTCATCATCAAAATAAATCAGATATGAAACATGAAGAGGGGGTTCAACAAGGAAGATCAATGCACATGTGACCTTAGGCTCAGTAAGGTCGGTGCACATTTGCATTTAGCATAACCAAGTCTGTGTACATTTGCAATTAGCATGACCAAGTCTGTGCACTTTGTATTCAGCATGACCAAGTCTGTGCACATTTGTATTTAACATAACCAAGTTTGTGCACATTAGCATAACTAAGTCTGTGCACATGCATTCAGCATGACCAAGCCTATTTACATTTATATTTAACATAACCAACTCTGTGCACATTAGCATAACCAAGTTTGTGCACATTTGCATTTGCATTTAGCATGACCAAGTCTGTGCACATTAGCATAACCAAGTGCCTCAAATAGAGGTCGATGCACATTTCATATTTCATCACATGAAGGTCGATGCACATTCCTGTCTGAAGCATAGAGGTCGGTACACATTTCACACTGAAGCATATAAAGGTCGACACACATGGAGAGCTCCCTTCAGTAAGGTCAGTGCTACTAAAAAATAAGGTCGATGCACATATGCTTTCAACACTCTAAGGTCGGTGCACATGTGCAGTCGGGTCGGTGCACATGAACATCTTTGCAAGATATCTTTACACCTAGACACATCAAAAGATGGCATGAATTTCTGAGCCAATTGGCTAATGGCTCATGGTGTGACAACATCCAAACATCATGTACTTGACAATCAGTCAGTCCCACTTACTTATGCATTACTTTCCAATGGGAAGACGGAATTATTTGTTTAGGTATTTAATTTTTAGTTAAAGGCAAATGGTGTAAGGCAACTGAATGCGATTATTGCTGATCAAGACAAATCCATTGAAGCAATAGTGAGGGAGGTCTTTCCTAATGCTAGGCATCGGTTCTGTTTATGACATATATTGAAAAAAATATCAGAGAAGATTGGACATATATGTGTAGCAAACAAAGGTTTTGTGGAGGACTTTGATAGCTGCATCTATGATTCAATTTCTGTGCACGAGTTTGAAGTTTGTGGGTCAACCCCTCAAAGCTACATGGCTTTCATATCAAGCCGCCTGTTGGCACCTGCTTATTTCCTCTAATTAATTTAGGATTAAGCATAGAAAAATACTTCCTAAATAGAGTAAAATGGCATAATGCCAAAGGTGCTCTACCAGTTGAGTTAAGCTCAGAAATCGAGACACTTCGTCGGGTCAAACGGCACACCATAACAAGCGGGGATTGTTCCCGAGCAAAGGGCACTGTACCAGCCAGTTTCTCTGACAACTGAGCCAGATCCAAGGTTCGGGACAACCTGGTGCATCGAGCGGCACTCTGAAGAGATTCGGGGATCACCCCCGAACACCCTGCCTATGGTTTTACACCACCCACATCTCAAGAACCGGGTTAACCCGGGACTCAAAATAGCCTGCCGCATCATACGACTCTTCGCCAAGGAACGAGGGTCACCCTGACTACCAGACAAATGGCATTGTCATGTCAACGCCCTAGTCACGAGGCCCAACCTAGGGTCCTAACCAGCTAGCCATGACCCGTGGCAACATCAACAATCGATCGGGCCCACCCCTGATCACTCAGCTTGCGGGTTTACCTGCGTTCAACACAGCTACTTGGGTCGACCCGGGGGTGCCCTGACTACAAGTCACGCCATGTTTCACCCAACAACGAGGCCGAGGTCTACCCCTGAGTCGCCTCCCTCCAGCCCTCTGAAGTCAAAGGAAGACCCATCTGGGCCGACCGCAAGCTTCAGGAGCTCACAGAAGCCTTATATGACCCACACACACGCGTGTCGGGAATTTCCTCGAGCACCTGGTGGGCACGTAAGCCCCAGCCACTCTACAGCCCAGCAACCCATCGCATCATGCACCACCATCGTGCGCCCTCACACGCAGATCGACCTACACGGTCAGGTCGTGGCGGATCCCCCGAAAGAAAATCTCTTTTTATAACAAGGGCATTCCTGTCTTTTGGTAACCTGAACCCCCAGCCAAACCCCCAGTCAAATCCGCTGTCAAACCCGGGTAAAACCCCCCGGTCAAACCCGCCTAAACCCGTTGTGCTCTCGGTACGTGATCGTTGTCCTAGAGATGTATTTTTCTAAGAGTTAGTGTTGGTCATTATTGGTAAGCTATGCGTGGCTAGTATCTTTTTAGCCATGTGCTCAGCTATAATTATGTCGTGATGTGACCCAGCTTGCAGTTGTGTCCCGTGGTTCTATGTTGAGAACGGTGCCGGAGATTTACAGGTGTTGTTGAGGTTGTTTGTTGGTTTGTTGCTGTGTTCAGCTTGGGAGGAGTTCCCTGTGAGTGTGAATTTGGCATTGTGTAGACCGTGATCTTGTCAGTTGGTTGTGCTGTACTCTTCTGTCGTGGTAGAGTTAGCATGCGACTCGAATCGGATGTAATGTCTGAGTGAGGACTGACTTGATTATGATTGTGGTACAGTGCTGTTATTGGCATTCTGTGTGACAGTTCCACTTGTCGTTGTGGCACGAAAGCTGATGGTTTGAGCAGTCAACTGAGATGTTTATCTTCCTCGTGATGAGCTGATGCTTGTGTTGTTGGTGGCTTTTTGTGGCATGGGTTGTGTCTCCTTTCCTTGTGAGACGTTAGCGATGATGCCCTGTTTCAGAGGTGTCAGATTTGTATTCCTTGGTGTGTCGTGCTCGTTCTGCGAATCGATTTTCCTTGAGATCCGGAGCATGATGGTCTTGTTCGTGATCATGGTCTGGCAGTGTTCCTCTGAATTGTGTTTTTCCAGAATCGTGATTTCATATTATCGTGTTGTTGTGGTTAGTGTTCGGGGTTTGGCTAGTGCTTGAAGAACGTAGCTAGCATTTGGGTTGTTCTTCCCTGTTCCCTTGTTGGTTCCTTAAATTTCGAGGATGAAATTTCTAAAAGGAGGGGAGGATGTAATACCTTGGATCCTTCGGATTGGAATTAGAGAGCTTTCGGAATGCTTTCATGGGTCTCAGGTTGTGTTTTATGATCCACGCAGATTTTTCCCCTGTATAAGTTGCAGAATCTCGTGGAGAGTGAACCGTTGAGTTTGAGACTCTAGGACGCTACAGATGCGTTGTACTCTTTCCAAGGATTGCGTGTGCAAGTGTAGGAGAGTTGATTTGAGGTAACCCAACTTGGAGATAGCATCGGTGAGGGTTGTAGATCGCCAGGGTAGTGTCCCCCACTAGCTGAAGGTATAGGCTAAGTCACTGTGGTACTCTGAAGGTGGCATTCCGAAGTACGTTTGGATGCATCTTGAACCCGTCCATTGGCATGATATTGAGAAAGAGGCGCCAATCATTGCACGTCTTCTTATCTGCTATTTGGCACTCACCCTGTTGAGAAAATCTGAAGGCCCCTCTGATGAAAAATAGTGGGTGGCTCCCAAAAATCTGGCTCGTCGTGGTCAGGTCCCCCTTATGTTGGAACTTAATTCTGCTCCCTATCCAGCACTCAAGCAATACCATGGAGCCAAAGAGAGGTCCTCCAAGGCAAGCTGAGCTGAGCCCTTCATATAGGTATGCAAGGACCGCTTGAGAGATCGACATTCCCCGCCATAGCCTGCTGATAACGCTTAGATTTTGGACATCAAGTAGATGATCGGTGGTGGAGAAAAGAAAAACCTCACATAAGCACACCGACCCTACTTTGGCTATAGCCTCAAATCTCCCACTCCTATTTTTGCAAAAAGCGGTTATCCATTAGGCCATTGGAAGCAAGTGAATATGTTTGGGGCTAATCATGGTCCTCACATCCTTCTCACCATGAATGAAGTCGCTCAAGATCAATGAAGGATCTATAGGCTCTACGGTGTGGCACACTAGGTCCTCATCCCCCACTTTGGTCTTGGCAAAAGAAAGAAAAGTTTCTACTTCCTCCAAGAGGATTGTGGCTTCAAAAGAAGGGATGATAAAAGTATGATTTTGGGGATGCCATAACTCTATAAGGGCAGAGATGCTTGCCCAATACAAGTGCAATTTCTGAAAGTTCTTCCCTAAGACAACTAAAGGCTGAAGATGCCACGCCCTTAGGATTGATAGGACCTCTAAAGGGAGTTCTTTGATCATGGGAGCCACCCACTTCAGATTGGAATAGCATCTGGGGCCAGGAAAGGCCTGGAGAAGAAACAAAGAAGAGAAAAGGAGAAAGTCATGAGAGAGTAAGAAGTACAGAAAAAATGAATCTTTTTGATGAGAACTTGAAAACTTACCTCTCTTGGAGGGTATGAACTCAGGTGCTGGGGGATGCAGGTTAACCTTTGGAGTTCTCCATGCTCCTTCCTAGCTGCTTTGGGCTCGGTATAGACCCTTTCCTCCATGACAAAGCCTCCAAAGCTTCTCTTCATGGTGTTCCTGGTAATTTTTTGGGTTCTTCTTAACTTGTAGCAGAGGAATAAGGTGAGCTGCAAATTTAGGGTTTGATTCCTACTTATAGAGCCTTGATGTTGGTGTTTAATGTGGATATTATGGTTAGGAGGTTCTATCCTAGGTATAGAAGGGTTCTAGCAGGGATTAGGCCCCTTTCTATTCAACTTCAGATGACCTTTAGAAAGTCCCGATTGAACTCTGCTACTGACTCATTTAACGGTCTATCGTGAACCCGTTATAGTCTCATAATGCTCTCAAGTTGGTCCGTTAAGCTTTGGCCGTCAACCGTCTTCGCTCTATTGAATATAACGTATAGACAATGGTCCGTTATGTATACTTAATGGTCTTAGGGTGATTCGTTAAATGTTCTATTGTAGGATGAGGATCTGTTTGTTCCCTCTTTGTTTGATCAAACCTGTCGGTCTCCCCTGCATTCCACACACACGTCCATCGCTCCGTTCTATATTTATTAACCTGTTCACATTCACATCCACACATTCCCATTTACACGTTCACATTCACATTCACATCCACGCATTCACATTCGCATTTTCACAAACCAAAATTTCTTTTTCTTCATTTCATCACATTCTAAATTGTCACATACAAATGTGTATCAAAAAACCAAAAAAATAAAAAAAGGAACAAAAAAAAACACAAAACCAAGAACAAGCATCTCACTCGGTCGTCTATCTCTCGGGCCGCCACTATCCCTAGTGCCCTCGTGCCGCTGTGATGGTGGCTCCATGGCGCTATGCTCCTCCTCCCGTGGGCATCTCCACTCCGCCTCCTCGCTCCTCCGGCGATCGGAAGAGCTAGCCATGTAATCTCCCACCAATGCGCTCGGTGCTACGCTCCGCGAGCCTCCCGCTGTGTCGCTCCGGGATGCACTCCGCTCGGGTCCTCGGCCCACATCTGGACAGTCTGCTCCATTGTCCAGAGCTCGATCCTCAAGTCATGGACCTGCAGTCATGCCTCACGAGCCTTGGTCCGGTACCTCTCTATGTCTACCGTCTCTCCACTCAACCGAGTCACCTCCCCCCGGAGTCATTCGATCTCTTATTGGAGACGCGATACCTCCGCCGCTTCTGCTCGGGATCTCTCTGTCGCAGCCAATGCTACAGTCAGTTCTCTCGCTTGCATATTGCATTCGCATCATGGTCAGCTTAGGCGCATGCATAAATCATAAATCATTTTAGGAAAAGTCTGGGTTCTTACCCGCTCCGCGAGGGTAGCTTCAGCCTCCTCGGCTCGAGCTACAGCTCAAGAAAAATCTACATCTCGCTCGTCCCATCCCCCGGCAGGCTATGTAGAGGGGGATGGTGCATCTAGTCCGGTCCTCTGGGCTCCCTCAGCCCACTGCATTTTTCAAAAGTCAGTCAATTTGCATGAACATTTCATTTTTAAAAGTCTAAGGAAAGCTTACCAGAAGCTCCAGAGCTGCTCGGTACTCATCCCGTTGCTGCACAGTGGCATGGAGTAGTCCCTCAAGCTCAGCAATGCATCTCTATGGGTTTAGCTACATTTAGAAACAAGTGTCATGCATATAAGAGTCATTCATATAGAATAAAAGTGTTGAGTTTAGCATTCATACCGGTAATCAGGTACCGCAGAAGACCTGGCCGCCGTATCGACGGGTGTAGGCTTTCAAATATGCCTCATCACTATCAGCCCGCTCTTTCACCCTTGCCCTTTTGTTTCCAATCTTGGATGTACTTTCTGGCTCGGCCACTCCAATCAATATCGCTGGCAATCCCTTTGGTAGATTTTCTCGGGCACTCGTCGTGTCAGTGAGGGAATCTCACCGCAGTCTGATGCACTCCCCGCGTCCTCATGATCAAGCGATAGTGAAGTGGCTCGATCACGTTGATGCAGTGGAGCCAAATATCCCGTCCTCTGTAGGCCAGGGAAGCCTCTACCCACGGCTGCCCGGAGAGAGGTGCCGAGCCAGAGGGAACTGTGGGTGATGTCCCCATCACATTTTCATTTCCAATCTGCTTGTTCGATGGATCTGAATAATTATATGTTGTAGCCCTTCAAGGCAGCTTTCCAACGGTACCAGTCGCAACTCATTCTGCCTTTGGATTTGATCATAGAAATTCTTGTCGTGAAGGCGCACAGATCTGATCCGAGTCAAGCCAACAGGAGTAGTCTGGGAATTAATTCCTCGGAAAATACGCCGGCTCACAATCGGCGACCGCCACTCCCAGAGGTCGATCGGCAACCCCTCAATAGTGTCACAGCCAATCACCGCTGTCAGAAGATGATCGGAAGCTGCCGCCCCAGCAGCAGAGCTCACTTGCTGTCCTGCGGGCTGAGCTGAGTTGCTGAGTTGAGTCTAAATAGTGCCGAGTCGGAACAGCATTGAGTCAGACCAGCAGCCCATTTTTGGCCCAATAGCCCTTCCGACATGCAGCCTGTCAACCCAAGATTGGTCCTCTCAGGCCCACTTGTAGCCCTTTACCTCCCTGCGTAGAGTGGGCAATAATATCACTACTATAATTATTGTAATTAATTATTTAACGGGAGTTACTATACTTAGCCAGGGTCATCGTCCCCACGTCCGGAGCATGGAGGTAAACTCGCCACCCTCCTCGTAGGCTTTGCTTTGCTCATATATTTTTTATATGCTGCTGCATGCGATAGGAAATTAGCTCACCCAAATATTTATTCACCGCTGCGAGAGAGAGCGAGACCGTCCCGTGACCTGATCCAGGTACGAAAGTGAGTTGACCACCCTAGCTCTTGCCGATTTCTCAACCGCACATGATCCAACACTTCCCTCGTTAGGGACGAATAGTGAGCTTGTCTAGAGTCCAAGGTTTGCATTCAACTTAGAGTCGAGTCCCCTGCATGTCCGTCCCACATCAACTGGTGCCATTTCAATTCCTTATATAAATCCTCACCACCGCTCTAATATCATCTGTAATGACCCGGGAGATCCAAATACTGATAAACTGATATCATCGATTTACCTAGGGTTTAGAGAAAACCTCTTTTTTCCTTTCAAATACCCTAGCCGCATTCCCCTCTCTCCCTCACAACACTCTTCTCTTCCCCTCACTCTTCTCCTCTCTCCCCTACATCTCTCCCTCTCTTCCTGCCTCTCCTTCACTCCAATGGCCACAATGGCGTGGAGATGTGCAAAAAATGATGCAGGTGACGTATGGTGTGCGCGGGAGTGAGCGTGGTGGCAAAGCTTCGAGGATTTTACGGGATGGAGTGTGGTGGATTCACATGGATTCAGGTTCCATAATGCAGTAAAGCATCGTATGAGGTCGGGGGACAGATCCCTAGCTCTCATTTAGTGATTTCTCATTGTTTCGAGCCGATACAGGTGAGATATAGTGAGTTTGGCTATTTTGGGTTGAATTTCATGTTTGGGTTTGAGCGGCGATTCCCGCCAATTTAGGTGGCGTTCTTTGATTCAATTGTGAATTCTTGAGATGTGGGAATGACGGGATGTGATTCCCCTCGATTCTGTTGCATTTTTCTTGAGATTTAAGGTCGAGATGAGGCCGATTGTGATATGTGGAATGTGATGAATGTATGTGGAGAAAATGATGAAATCGCCCATTTGTTATGGTCCTTTTTGTGTTTAATTTAGTCCTTCCAGTGTGTGGAAGGTTGAGGAACAATTTTTATGTAATTTTCCTTTCGTACGTGATGAACGAGGCGTGGAATGGGAGATTTCACGTAGGTTCACAAAAGTACAGATCTGAGATGAGAATGCTGTCAACTTCCCAACCGCGTTCAGCTTCTGTATAGTGAACGTGGCGTGAACAGGCACCGTGTTCGCTTGAGAGGCACTAGAAAGGTGATTCGTTGACACGGTCAGACGATCGATCGCATCTATGGAAATCATGGCCCCCAGACCGAGCGCGATCACCTTAATGTGGCATGACCCCCAACCGTGTTTAGCCATGTTATCTGTTGAGTGTTATTCGGTTTAGATCAACCGATTATGGACCTAGTTAGCTTGGTCTGCATCTGGGATTTGGGGGTTTTATCCCAGAACATCCGGGGAAGTGTGGGTTCCCCGCACACTGTGTCGGTGAAGCTTCTCCCTGTTTAAATGTTACATGAACTACACCTCACAGAGGAGGGTTATCTCGGGGCAGGGATTAATTGAAGTTACATCCAAAACTGCCTCCACACAGGGAGGGGCCTTCAGCCGGCCAAGCGAGGGGAGGGGAAAAGCCGATGTAGAAGAGAACTCGCAGTTCTATCCGCTCAGACTTGGCTGGACAGGGGTTCACTGTTGACACTGCCACGGACCCGTTCGAAGTCAGTAGTGGGCGAGACTAGTACCAAAACTTCTTGGGTTGGCCCAGGAAGGCTTCAAAATTTTTGTGGGATCTTTCGGCGTCGTCGTTGGTCGGGGCTGGCTCTGGAACCGGGTCGCTCTGCTCAGACTTGGACTTGGACTGCTCTCAGGATGTAGTAGCAGGTAGACAACGCCGTCACGAACACTCCCGCAGTCGAAATGGTGTGGGACCAAGACGGATGCGACCGTGGGTGAATCCTCTTCGATCTCCAACCAGGAAGGCTACCAGGGGAGGTCGGAGTAGGGAGATAGAGGACGTAGAGTGGAGGGGTGACAGTTCAGGTCCTGAGTGACCTGTTCTGCGCACCTGGGGAAGAAAATTTGGAAAATGCTCCTCCGGATGCCAACGGGATGCCACTTTTTGCTGATGGACGTCGATTGGTAGTAGAAACTCTCGACCGAGCGGCGCCTCCAGAAGCCATGGGATGTTGCCGTGGGAGCTCCAGAAAGTTGCCTCAGGTCACTGGCCGGGCCTGATCTGTGTAGTCGGGGAAGAACCGGTCCTCCGGGCAGTAGGAATGTCGGTTTGACAAGCTTTCTGGTGATGTATGGTACGTCTTCAGATGATGCCGAATGACTCCGGGACAGGATCTGCAACTCGGGCCTTTACTTCTGCCTGCGAATTGGATAGGGTATAGTGGTGGAAGGGGGTGATAGTGGGGAGATAAGGAGAGAGAAATGGGGTGGGAATGGGTTGGGGCATCCCCTGATGGTTAGGGGGGTCAATGGGGGGTCTAACTTTTTCATTAGTTCTCAAATGGGAGGAGTGGGGTCCTATTTATAGGAGCCTAACATTTTGCAAGACCATAATACCCATGGCATTACACTAAATGACCATTGATATCCTAGGAAGCAAACCATGGGACAAATGACTCTAACATAGGGAAATAACTCATGGACCTAGGGACATGACTCAAATAAAAGGAGAAAATATAATGATATGACTCAAATAAAATATAAAATACATCATATGACTCAATAAATAGATAGCTTGACCAAGCCAAAACACGTCCGGGTGATGTGATGGGTCGTGGGTACAGGGACGGTTGGTGATGTCCCCATCATACCCCCAGGGTGCGGAGAACTTGACTTCGTCAAGTAAGTGTCCTCCCTGCTGCGAGAGTGCTACAGTAGGAGCACCCACAAGTCTTCCAAAGGAGACCGATACTTCCGCCCAGCGAGGTAGCACTCATACACCTTGCTCCTGAGGATGGTGACTTGTTCACCCAATATTCTCTCAATTGCTCACGTTGGACTCTCTAGGCTAGCATTGCTCTCACGGGGGTGGGTGCTCTCTCAAGGGAGGAAGTGGGCTCAACATCCTCACTGGGTACCACTGTGGGGCCCTTGTATGACACAAGATCCGCCACATTGAATGTGGGGCTAACTCTATGCTCTTTCTAGAGGTCTAACTCATAAGCTTCGGTGCTAATGCACCTCAGAACCGTGAAGGAACCAGCCCCATGAGGCCTCAGTTTTGAGATGGCTCCAGGGTAGAGCCTCTCAGTCTTCACTATCCCTGAGTCACCCACTTGGACTTTTTAGTGGTGCTGGTGTGAGTCGACCTACCTCTTGTAAGTTTCATTGCTCTTGTTGATGTGCTTGCAAAGGTTATCAAGCAATTTTGTGAATGTTGACTCGCTAGTGGATAATGGGGGTCCTGGACAATCAAAAGTGGACCTTTCATGTCTAGACTCTCTATGAAAGTTGCTAAAGATTGGGGGGCCGAGACATCCAAATATAGCTCTATCATGTAAGGGTTTGCCAAATGTCGGGGGACCAAGCTATTATTTTAAAAAACTCTTCTTGTCCCTCTAATAAATCAATATGGGAAATAAATGAAAAGTAGAGAGAGACAGAAATATATGAACTTGTGTGATCGCCACCAATGTGCCAAACGTAATGAACATGCCATACCTTGGAAAAGAAGGGAGACACTCGCATTTAACCAACACTGTAGAGATGCGCAGCCCTGGAAGAACCGACCGCTTTGGACGAACAGTCACTCGATAGACCGTCGCACAGTGCTGGGGTGGAACGTGGGACGAAGCACGATGGCAGAAGAATGGTTTGGGGACGGCCGCAGGAAGAAGATGAACGGCAAGGATGAAGCCACTCGACTCCTCAAACGGACGAAAAGTGACCGCTCGACGTCACCACCTTCCACAATGTAGGACCTCAACCTCCACTCCTTCCGGCCGGCCAGAAGGAGTGGGCCTCGTGCTAGAACGTTGTTGACTTGCAAGACAAGGTGTAGAACACAAAAATAAACCTAAAATCAGGACTGTGAAGTGTAGTAAATGCCAAAGTGGAAAGAAATAACCATGGCTAAATGGAATGGGGGATAGCTGGGAGTTTTTAAACCCCTAGGGGCGTCAAAAAACATGGGAGGGTGTGTGTAATGCAGTGAAGAGAGTGGGAAAAACGTGGGAAGGGAAAAAGAAATAATGCATGCAATGAGAAATTGACGGGGGGACTAATGAACTAATGACACAAAAATATGCTACTCCCTGAAAACGGAGGCCTGAACGGATGTAGAACGCCTCCCTCCCTGATCTTAGGTCGCTCTAGAGTTCGGTAGCACTTCACCGTCGACCAAAAATCTCCCCCCTTTTCCATCTTGGCCCTAGGGTCTATTTATAGTGCCCATAGGTCCCAGCTCGGAATTAGGGTTTCTAGCCATTTTTAGGTCGAGATAATAACACAAAATGTGTAGATAATTGAATTATCTCTTAACCAGAAGAAACGGCACGTAATTTGGTGGAATATTCGCGGAGAAAATGATGCGAGAAGTTGGGGATAAAATCTCGAACGAAGAGAGAAAAACTCATTACTGTTCCCATCATACTTGTGGTATGTGGGGAGCTCAGACTGAGGAGGGAATCGGATATTGTGAAAGCTAGGAATGGGAACATCCGCCAAGGACTGTGGGCCAACCTTCTTTTGAAGGAAGTCGTGCTATTGCTGCATAGCAGCCCACTTATCAAGAAGTTCCTACTCTCGAGATGGAGTAGGCGAAGTAAAAGGAGTGGGCTCAGAGCAAGGAGTCGAAGGATAGACGGAAGGAGGGGGAGGCCCATAAGAAGGATATTGGGCCGAAGGATGACCCAAATTGGCATAAGACGGGGCTGCCCCTTGCCGAGGGCAAGCAAAATCAGCCAGAGCCACAAGGGTTTGTGGTGCTTAGGGAATGGACCTGTTGGGATCAATCTGGGTAGAGGAGGGAAGAAGGGTCTTCCCTTTATCAAGAGGTTGTGGGGCCGAACCAGAGGACTGGCCCGCCTCTAGACTGGAGAAACGAAGGATCTTGGGTTGGACCGGGGTAAGATCAATAGGAGCCAGTGGAGCCCTGGGACCATCAACCCTAGATTGAGAGATGGAAGTAGCAGACAGACCCTGTGAAATCATGGGAGGTGGGGCACCTCACCCCTGCAAAGTCTGGTAAAGGGCCTAAAGTTAGGCCGGATCCAACTGGGCCATCATTTGGAGAATGTGACTGGCGGGATTATTGGTGGATGCAGCTGAAAGAGAGGGCTGACTGCCCTCCATGGGAGCAGAGGATGGAGGAGGGGAGGACCGTTCTCCAGACTGAAGAGGCATGACCGTAGGCAGGTCCTCTAAAAGTCCCTGAGGGAGAGATTCCTCATGGGAACAGGAGAAATCATAAGAAAACATGGTAGAGTCAATTAAAGGATTGAGATAGAAGGGGAAGTATGATGTGTGTGAAGATGGATGGACACAGATCTAGAGGGGGGTGAATAGATCTACCCCAAATTGAAAAGACTTCAAAAATAGATAAAATAAGTGCGAAAATAAGAGAACAGCTAAGAACAAAAACTGCCAAGACAGTATGAAATAACTATCAGAATATTTGACTGCCGCATTATCGTGGAATGTACCAGGGGACTCCAACTGAAATCCAGGGGGCCAAGGTTGAATTCAAGAGTAAAAATGGTTCACAAATTGGTCCAAGGGACAACCAATTGAGGGTCAATCGAGGCATTTACTTAAGAGAATAAGAAAAAGGCTCAACTTATGGGTCGAAAACAGGTGCCTACACAGAGGAGCTACTCTGCCGCTGACCAGTGCTTAAGCTCGGAAGTAGAGTCAGACTTCGGGTGGAGGTCATGCCTCCACTTCGCCAAGGGTTACTGCAAGAACGGGAGTGGCTATAGGTTCCTGTATGGGTCACCCGATGACACCACACCACCACCATGGCTACGCTCCACCAGTAGGGGCTTGGCCCCTCTTACTCAGCACTGCCCCTGGCTAGTTAAACGGCAGGGGTTAAACTCTCTTATCCGGCAAGAACTCATTTAACAGGTGGCCATCCGTTTAATCAGTAGAAACATATTTAGCCGGTAAGAACTGGGACAATAGAGGCCTCTCCGAGCATTAAAAGCTATGGGGCTTAGCCCCCCATAAAATGGCAACCATTGCATGCTCCCTTCAACAGCGCATAAAGCAGGCCGACATGATCTTCCCATTCTCGGCAACAATCTGCACGGACCAGTCGCCTTATCTTCGAGATGGCACTCTACCTAATGTCCAATAGGAACTCCATGATAGTGTTAATTTTCTCGGTGGAAGCTTGAAGCCCAGACCTTCAAAGGCAGTGAAGAAGAATTTGTGTCTGCGCTGATAAATTTGCCTGTGGCCACAGAAAAAGCTCTCTCAGATCTTCTACCCTTCGGCTTCCTGGAGACTCTATACACAACTATGTGCGAAGAAGAAGTGCGAAGAAAAGGAGAGTGAGAAAAGATGAGAGGAAGAGAGGTGAGACTTGGGGGGGAGGGGGGTAAGTGTTCCGTTGCCCCCTCCTTGTATTTTTGTTTGTTCTTTCTTTGTTTCCCTCCTTTCTCCGCTATGATGTATTTCCCTCCTGTGTTATCTGTTTCTACAGAGCATAAAGAAAAACTCCACCCAGAAGCTAGAGCAGTTAAGGGCTAGCTGCTCAAGCCAACCAACCTACTATAGTGTTGGTCAGAACGATTTTGACCAAATCGCCTATCAGAACCTATACAAAACTATTGACCCAAGGTCAACGGGGATAAGCAGGCAAGACCTGGCCAATCAACCCAACGGGAAAGATGAACGGCTGATGACTAGCCACTCACGGAGGATGGGCGGACCACTCCTGGCCGCTCATGCCTAAAAGCAGTCTATCGACTGACCACTCAACCTAAGATCGAGAAATGATAAACGGCCCGAAACTAGCCGCCCATGCACCTAAAGAGGTTGCTGTTGAACCGCGAAGGCGTTAATGCCAAAACGTAGGGGATCGTGGCCTATCTACGCCCCGTTCATGCCAAAACGTAGGGGATACAACCACAATCACCCTGGCAATCACATAGACTCTGACCAGAGGTAAAACGACGCACGAATCACAAGAAATGGGCGATTCTAACGAAATCACCCAAATGGGGTCGCCAGACTTCCCGAGCTCTCTGTGGTCAAACGGGACCGCCAATCGATGCGAAACTAGTATCAATGGAACGCTGACGTTCTCAGGAGTCCATTGACTCCAACCGATCGCAGAACCGTCGCCGTTTTCTGACGAAGCCTACGAACTCCACAAAACTCTGACGAGCCTAAACTCGCCCGTTCTCACAGCGTAGAACGTGAAACTGTGGGAAAATGGAATACACGAGCTAGGAAATCGTCCCCTAACCTCCACCAAAGAAACTGTGCGCCGAAGCGACTAATCCACGTCGAAAATCGCTTGGAACACAAACGACGCCTTCTCCGAATCCACCGAGGGATCATGCCACGCCACGCTCAAACCGACACTCCATCCCGCTATCCGATCTCCCCAATGCGTCCCTGCCTCGACCAGCTCCGCAACGGTGCATGCCCTGCACCAAACAGACCAGAGACGAGAGAGAACGGAGAGAGAGAACGTAAGGTTGAAAATGAGGGAGGAGAGATAGTGAGGTGAGTTAAATAGAAGGAAAATTAGGAAATGTTAACAAGGAAATGGAAACAATGAGAGTTGAAAATGAAAAATTGAAGAAACAACTTGAATCTTGTGAAACCAACTGCTCAGAACTAGAAAGCTTAAAGGAAGAAAATGATGATCTCAGAAAACAACTAAAATTGGTCAACATGAAATGTGAAGAATTGGAGAAAGAGGGCAAACTTAGTTTTGAGAAATATGAGGTAGTAAAATCCGTCAATAATGTACTATAGAAAAGCCTTGAGAAAGCTGAAAGGAATTAAAAGACCAACAGCTCGTCCTAGAGAGAATGACCCAGTATAAATCCAACTTAGATGTCATCTTAAGTACTCGAGTGAAATTTAGAAAGGAAGGGTTAGGTTTTAACCCCTATGAAAAAAGGCCCTTGGAATTCAAAACCATATCTTTCTACCCTAAAAAAGGTAAACGAAAGTTGATAACAAAAGATTCAACAAGGCAGGTTCCCCCAAACCCAAAATAAGCACAGGTCAAAACAATCAAACCCAAGGACAAAATACCAAAAGGGAGAAAGGAAATTTTCAAATGTATCATAGAAAATTTGCTACAGGAATAGGTCGATGCACTGACCCACAGGGTCAACGCACCTTTGCTAGGTCACAAGCTCAACCAAGACCTACCATACAGCAAGGTTAACGAATCTCCCAACCAGGTCGACACAACATCATGTAGCCAGAGATGGTTAGGCCACAAGGTCGATGCCACGGGCAAATAGGCTGACGCTTCAGTGATCAATAGGGTCCTTTAGGTCGACACACTTGGGATATGCATCGACATAGTTCATTCCCCCACTCTGAAAAGAAAAATCGGTTCAGTGATAGAAGAAAGGCGTCCATGCAGCCAAACATGAGTACACACCAACCCAATTCAACTCATTTAGAAACACACAATTTAGCCCACAATTTAGGCCACAATTTAACTCATTGCCCATGAACTCCATGAAACCTTGTTGCTACACCTCTAATCGTCCTAGACACACCAGCAAACATTGCTGGTCCAGCCAGAGAATAAGGCCATGTAAGCAAGTGTGGATCCGAAACACAGATGCTATCATTCAATCATCAAAGCCACAGATGCAATCATTCAATCATCGAAGCCACAGATGCAATAGTTCAATCATGTAGCATTCATATGGTGACTTATGGTGTTGCTATCATCAAAACCACAGTCATTCAACCATGCAGACTTGATGCAGTCAATCAAACATACAGACTCATGTCCAGATGCAGTCAAACATTCAGACTCATGTCCAGATGCAGTCCGACATTCAAACTCATGTGGAAGCTTATAGTGTTGCTATCATCAAAATCACAGGGACACTATTGAGTATCTCTGAGTGATTTTGATGATACCAAAATCCCAGACTATTGTCTTCCGCGTGCCATACACTACAATCAAATTCCATCATAAGTTGATTAAACATTTATGATCAACCTTGCATGTCAAGAGGAGGGTAAGTGAACTTAAAATCAACCATGGAATAAGCCCCTTTTAAGCATTCAACCTATGGACATGTTTCATTAGGCTAACATTTAATTTTTACAGATTGATGGCTTTTCGGTCGACCAATACCCAGTGGGTGGTCGACCTAAAAAGACAGAAATGAAGAAAAGGGGAGTTACAGGAAATCAGTCGACCGCTGGCCCTATATTAGTCGACCGAAAATTCCAGGGGTCAGAAAGCTACAGGAACAGCCCCTATCGGTCGACTGCCAGTCCCTATAGGTCAACCGATGGCACCGAATTCCTACTTTTGTTGACTTTTTAATTAGCTCGTGGGGAGATTATTTTTGTGGATTTGTTTAAGCCTCTTGCCCCCAATCAAGGCTGGAAATGTGGATCTGGTCTGGGGCTTATCCCTTGGCCTCCCAGGGCCTATAAAAACCCCCATTGAGGTGAAAGACAATGTATTAAGTGTGGAAATCAAGAAGTTCATCAAGAGCAAAGGAAGGGCTACTGTAGCTGCGAGAATAGTGTTCGGCCAAGGGGTTGCTGATTCAAGATCCACGCTCTTAAGCACATTTGCAAGGCATTCAAGTGAAGATCGATTCCGGAAGATCAAGCTGCATCCAAATCCTTCGTCATCCACTAAGGGGGAGCAAATCAAGAAACCTTTTCCTTGTTCCTTCTCATACTTGTCTTAAGCTTCACTTCAATTTTCTTTTGTGATTCTCCAACACTCCCGTGTGTGTGGATCTTGCTAGATCCGTGTGTGTGTTGAGTCCATTGTGTGTGTTAAGGTGTTCTTACACCTTCGTCGGAGAATGTCTACTAGTGTGTGTGTCTTATCTTGTAACCCTTCACAAGATAGTATGTGAATCCTCCCCGCCGATGGGGGGTGGACGTAGGTTGCAGTTGTTGTAGCCGAACCACCTAAAAATACCATTATTCTTTGTGGTTTGTTCCTTGTCTTCTACCTCCATTCTGCGTTACTTACATTAGCATATCATCTCCAGCAATTAATCTGTATAAACTTGCTTCACTAAGTGTTTCCTCTCTAAACAAATCTCACATAAGTTCAAATCTATCCAACTCAAATTTAAAATTTGACATCACCCAATTCACCCACCCTCTTGGGTGTTATTGATCATGGGACTTTAGAAGGGATCCCTGAAGGAACACGTCGCATATTATATGACCGTCATGGGTGACCTACCCACAAACGAGTCATACCTGCTGAAATTTTTTGAGTCCTCACTGATGGGGCTCGCATTTGAGTGGTATTCTAGCCTCCCGACTGGGTCAATCAGCGACTAGCCAGATATGCAAAAGGAGTTCAAGGAAAGGTTTCATGTCACTGAGAGGGAGGTCACGGTGGCTGAACTTTATTCAACGAGGCAAAAGGTGGATGAAACGGCCCTAGAATACATCAAGAGGTGGAGGAAGCTCGGAATGTGGTTCAAGCGATCGCTGCATCAAGAGGACGCTATACAAATCTGTAAATAAAACCTCAGGAGGGAGGTACTAGAAAAGATGATTGGCATGAAAATCTAGTCGTTCGACTGCTTGAACAATGTAGTGGTCGAGGTGGAAACTTTCCTGGCAAGGCCTGCCCCTACGTCAACCGCTGTCATCGCACAGAAAGCAAAGGTAGTAGAGTGACACCCAGTGCCTAAAGAAGCAAACACTCTTGATATCATGGCGTTTGAACAGCAAAGAGATAAGGGCAAGAAGGAAGCTGCACCTTAGCCCGCCAGAGTAGAAGAGAAGAAGGAGGGTCCCTCGCTCAGGGACAAAATGAAGAAGTCCCAAAGGAGAAGACTAAGGTTCTATTTGACTAGATTACCCAATACAATATGGTCACCCTGCCTAAGCCAAAAAGGCCGGAAGACTTGAAGAGGAGGGACAGTCCAAGATTTTGCCCTTACCATCAGATGCTAGGGCACCTGATTGAGGACTGCTATGTGTTCAAGGACATCATTGAAGGTATGGTGAAGAAGGAAGAGATAGAGTTGGGAGAGTACAAGACTGACCCTCCACAACCTCATGAAGTGCCTCTCTGGAGAGCTGCGGCCAACATGATTTTCTTGTACTAAGCATTGCCTGAAGAAGTCGCAGAAGCCAGCACTCAACACACTTATGAGGCCTACTGTCTCACACCAATAAAAGAACAACAAGGATGACAGTAGGTCCTTGCAAAGATTAAGAAGAAAGCCACACCTCGCCCAAAGGTGGGGGCACAAATCTGTGGCACCACGCCACGACCTACTCCTCCGACGCCGGCACTAACTTGGACAAGGCCGTCTATAGTAGTCAGAATACACACCCACAACTAGAGAAGACAAACTCCGTTGCCAGTGGCCGAAGAAATCAGTCTAGAGGCCTGATGAATATAGGACTACATAGACGGGCTAGATGAATATGAACAGTCTGAACTGAAGCCGTTACTGATACAGGATCATGTCCCATGGCAAGAATTGGAGCAGCTCTCGCTGGAACAAGGAGGAGAAGCTAATAAAGCACCAGAAAAGGATGATAGCCTGTTCTGGGGGCAAGCGCCAACCAGAGACATGAAGAATACGCTAAGGAAGAAAAGAAGAGCTTGCAAGGCAAAGAGGGAGACAGTGCTCTCCTACAATACCCTCTCTGTCCTCTTCAATTCGCCCAATGAGGAAGATGGGGAGGAAATATACTTTACACCCGCTGTCGGGGCAAGCCAGGCCGAAGCCACGATCGCTACTCATGCAACCCGGTCAACCCAAAAATTGGGGCACCAGCCGCCTGCAAACTACAACATCCTCCCCCACAATCATCCACCCCATTTTCCCTCCCATTTACCTCAGTCCCCACCTCCCCTCTTCAACCTACAGTTCTCAATTTGCTGGCAGCAGAGAAGGCATGAGTTGCAGAGCCTACCCCGAAGTCTTCAGGAATCTTCAGGTGGCGTGCCATACATTGCCGGAAAGATCATCAAGGCAACTTCGCAGCCGTGGTGGTCCTGCCAACATATGACATTCCTACTGCCTGGAGGACCTGTTCTCCCCTGACTGCGCAGATTAGGCCCAGCTAGTGACCTGAGGTGACTTTCGGGAGATCCTACGTCCACATCCCTTGGTTTCTGGAGGCGCCACTTGGCTGAGAGCTTCTACCACCAGTCAACATCCATCAGAAAAAAGTGACATCCCGTTCGACATCCGGAGGAGTATTTTTTGAATTTTCTCCCTCAGGTGCTCCGTTCTGTCCTTTCCTGGACTGAATAGACACCCGTTCTCCTCTCGGACTGCTCCGGACTGCTCTGACCTCCACCGACGTCCCCGAAGGTGCCATTTCGAAGAGAAATTCAAGACGGTTCCAACGACTCTAGCCACATTCGATTCCAAGTTCAGGGACATTCGTGGTGACCATTCCTTCCTGCTGTTGAAGTACCCATGCTGTCAGAACTAGGAACCTAGGGCCCTATTGGCGACCCATCCGCGACCAGCATCGGCGCCCAAGGGATTTGGCAAAATTCAGACATCATCTAGAGGCAATCCCAAAGAGAATCCAACTGATCTTGTCACAAGCAAAATTCAGGAGTGGCCGAATCTGCTATATCTCTAACAGCCTGTCCCCCATTCCAGAAGGCGGGCAGAATCGACATCGCTCACCGGTTTGGTTTCACTTAAGCTCTCCCCTTCCCCGCCTGGCCGGCTTAGCGCTCCTCCCTGCGTGGAGGTAGTTTTGGTTGTAATTCAAGTTAATCCCCACCCCGAGATCCCCCCTCCTACGTGAGGTGTAGTGAGTGTATTAGCAGGTCACCATCCGAAGCTACATCGACGCGGCGTGCGGGTACGTACCCACGCCTCACCCAGAAGGACCTTAACCTCAGGCAGAGGAGGTGGATGGAGTATATGAAGGATTATGATTTTACTCTATCTTATTAGCCTGGCAGGATGAATGTCATGGCTGATGCCTTGAGCAGGAGGGTGGTGGTCAGTTGGATGTTGTTGCAGAAGTGGAGGCTTTGGGAGTAGGTTTTGACCATGAATTTTAGGCTCAAGATCCCCTAGGATCAAGGTTCGGCTATTCTTGCGAGCTTGACTGTCACGCCAATCATTCATTGTCAACTAACTGAGGCTCAGCACGCGGACCCCGAGCTACCTTGTATTTTTTTGATGGCCGAGGTGGAGTTCGGTGAGGATGGAGCTGTGAGGTTCAAAGGTAGGTTATACGTCCCAACCGAGGAGGAGGTGAGGCATACGGTATTACGAGAGGCCCATGGGAGCCGTTATGTCGGGCACCCTGGATCGGCTAAGATGTAACAGAACCTGAAGATGCAGTTTTAGTGGCCTGGGATGAAGAAAGATGTAGCAGAGTTTGTGGCTAGATGTTTGATCTGTCAGCTAGTAAAAGCTGAGCACCAGCGACCGGGAGGTACACTCCAGCCCTTGGAGATTCCTGCGTGGAAGTAGGACCACGTGACTACTGATTTTATGGTTGGATTATCGAGGACGTCTAGTGGGCATTATAGTATTTGGTTACTGGTGGATAGACTGATGAAGACGGCTCGACTGCTGCCGATCAAAGTCAGTTGGAGTGTGTAAAAGTTGGCCCGATTATATGTAGAGCGGATTGTTCCATTGCATGGAATCCCCATCTCCATTGTGTCCGATTGTGATCCGCACTTCACTTCGGGATTCTGGAGGAGCTTCCAGAGAGGTCTAGGCACGGAGTTGGCATTCAGCTCGATCTATCATCCTCAATCAGACGGTCAATTTGAGGGGACCATCCAAACTTTAGAGGACATGTTGAGGTCATGTTGCTTGGAGTGACAGGGGAGTTGGACCCACCATTTACCATTAGTGGAGTTTGCCTACAACAACAGCTATCATTCGAGCATTGGTATGGCAAGGGAACGCACTCACGGAGAGGGGGACAGAGCACAAGCTCTTCCCTCCCCAAGCTCTCTTCTCACCCTCACCTCTCTTCTTCTCTCACAGGAAGGCCCCATGGAAGAATGCCCAGGAGAAACTCTTCCTTCCCTCTTCTCTTCTGCTCTCTGCAACCCTTGCACCCATAGAGCCTCATTGCTGGGAGAGCCCCCTTTGTTTGGCCCTTCTCTTCTTTTTATTCTCTCCCATCGAAGATGCAAGGCAGGTGTTTTCTGGGGAAGAAAGCTCCCAGAAGCTTCCCCCTATCTTTTCCCCCGACAATGGAGTTGGTAGCAGGCTCTTTTCAACTTTCGGGGATTAGCCGCTAGACTATTGGGAGCTTTCGGGAGACTTTGCTTCGCTTCACGCCATTCACGCTCTTCTGTCTGCAGGAAACAAGGGGCCGAAAGCAGGATGGGATGGCACAGGTTGAAATGGCGTGGCATCTTGTGCACCGGATTAAAGCACGTCGATTTACAACTTGAGAGAAGGCCATATAGGAAATGGGCGACTTTGGGAGCTAAAACGGCACGAGACTTTACGTGCTAAATTAGCAACACACATGCAAAATAGCGCGCCGGTTTAACACTTGCCAAGGGGGAAAAGATGGCACGCCGGATTCACCACTCATGAATAGTGTGTGAATAGTGATGAATAGTGTCATGAATAGTGATGCGTGTCGATTTAGGGCGCGTCGGTTTAAGTGGCATCGGTTTAACATCCAAAGGAGAAGAGGGGCGTGCCGGTTTAGGGCGCGTCGGTTTAAGGGGCACGCCGGTTTGGGCTTGTTCTTGACGTTTTGGTCCCCCGGATGGTCGTATGTATTCTCGGAATGTCCCAGTTTCAATGTATTGCCTCCACGGTGTTTGGTTTGAAGCCTTTGTGTGGAGACCCGGGATCCGAGTACCGGAAAGGAACCGGCGTAACCCGAACCTCGGCCCGCCTCCCATGAGCCCAAAGACTCGGAAGGAAAAAAGGGATGGTGTGAGGGTGTGTGAGAAGCTAAAGTAACTATAAGGATAGTGCACAATGTACACTGACCATGCACGGACTTTCTGAAGGGAAGCTCTGACTCTACAAAGCTAAGGCACAAGAGCACAAAATAAGGCATGAGTGTTGGCCATCAGCATACTAAGATTGTTGGCCATCATCAAAACACCATAACAAGGTTTACAATAGTACACGACTCCCCACAGTCGCCTGTGCACTCGCACCCACGGAACCATCCTTCCCTCTACGTGTCTCTCACCCCTTGAGTCCACGTGCCATGCCCTGGCGGCGCATCCCCAGTTAAACATTCAGTTCCATGGATGATTGTCGAGAAATTGACTGGCACGTCCGCATCCTAGTCATGTTTCCCCCTTAACCCAGAAACCTCCCGTGTCACTCGGTCTCCCCTCGACTCTCCGTAAAAGGCGAGTACACGATGTCGCTCTGAGAAAGATACGGTCATGAGAGGGATGCCCAGAACGCATCGCATTCTGAAACCTCTCCGGTAGTTATATCCTACCCCTCACTCCGGTCACCACACACATGCCGCACCGATGATACACCCGCTTGCGTGTGAACAACCATCTAGGAACTTAGGAAAAATCAACCCTTGGGTCAACCCTTGGGTTAGAGAGGATCTGAGAAGAAGCGGTTATTTCTGGACCGTTTCTGGACAGAAGCGATCAGGCTAGGGCCGTTATCATGAATAGGCGGTTAGGTCAAGACTGTCTCTTATATGGAGTCGACGCCAGAACAAGAAAAGGCTTGACATAGAGTATCATCTGGAGAAAAGAGGTCAAGTGATGTCCGCTACTTTATAGTAGCAGTCGCATGATGGCCGCTATTATTTAGGGCACAAAAAATGCAGATAGTTTAGGTGCTTTTTAGATAATTGGGCTTTGAGTGTACAACCAGCTCAGTGTCCTAGTGGGAATCCCAAGCTTGCAGAGGCTTATAGAGGCCTTGAAACATGATCCCTTAGTCCGACAGAAGGAATATCATGTGGAGAGATTCACAAGTCCAAGAGGTGTGCCTATAAGTGCAAAGTGTATCTAATAGCCACGTACCGGAATACATGGATGAAGAGAGGATAGCGTAATCTTCCACAAAAATCTTTGTTTCAAAATTGACATTTCTTTTTGGAGATCAGTGGAGATCACACAGCAAGATGAGGAGGAAGGAGGGGGAGGAAGCACCCGGGGGCAGAGAGTTGGAAAGATGATATTGAAGAAAGGATCAGAGGATCGGAACCACATATTGGAAAGATCAGCAGGTGAATCAGGTGACCACCTAGACATTAAATCAATTGGCGGGCAGCACCCGCATGGACAATTAACAATCAAAAATTCAATCAGCTTCTCAGGCCGAAGGGGAGATTGGAATGCTGAAGGATAAATAAGAAGAGGTGGAGGACGGGGAATAAAGCTGAGTTGTTGAAGGAGGTTTTTTATGCGGGAAGGAGACCAAGTAAAAAGAACAGGTGAGCTCACCCTTTCCCGTAGGCGATAAACTGGCTTCTTCAGCTTCCACTGCACAAGTCGAACCTCCTGATCCTTCTGGCAACCTTCTGGCTCTGTGAATAATTGAGCAAATGCCTGGCTGAAATTGAGCATGTCATCAACGGGCCTCTTTGGTAATAGAGGTGGACTGGCAACTGTACAAGCTGTGCTTTCCTTTACTGACTAAGCTGACTGCGGCTGTAATGTTCCTGGATGTAGAGGGCCCTTAACAAAATGCTGGCAATAGTCCCAAGTAAGTGGTCCTGAGTCACCTATCATTGATAATGCGGACTCTTGGCAGCCGAGACCCCATCCACTCATCTTTCTATCTTTGGGCACGGGCTTAGTTTGCCCTTGGAGTTGCACCCCGAGGCCTCTCCTCGGTTGGTAGCCTAACTTCAGAATAATAGACCAGCCTTTAGAATCTCAGATCTTGGGCTTCTCTTTGATGTTAACAGGTGTAGCAACGGGCATGCAAGGTGCATAGGCTGAAGGAAAGTCCAGATCCAAGACTGAGATAACAAGCCGACTACTGGGCCATAGTGCAGGCAGAATCTTCTCTGAGATAGCTTTGACAGACTGGGCCGTAGATAAGCTTTTCACTTTGACCACCCTCCCTTGGAATCGGTCGAACGACCGTATTTCCATTCCAATCATCTTTTCCAGAACCTCCCTCCTGAGGTTCTGTTTGTAAATTTGTACAACATCCTCCTGATGTGGGGGCCGCTTGCATCTCATCCTGAGGTTCCTCTACCTCTTAATATAATCGAGGGCTGTCTTATCTACCCTCTGCTTTGTTGAGTAGAGTTCGGCTACTGTGACCTCCCTCTCTATAACATGGAATCTTTCTCTGAACTTCCTCTGCATGTCCGACCAGTCGCTGATCGACCCGGTCGGGAGGCTAGAGTACCATTCAAATGTGAGCCCTGTCAGCGAGGACCCAAAAAACATCAGCAGATATGACTCGTCGATGGCCAGATCACCCATGACGGTCATATAATTTGCGACATGCTCCTTTGGGGATCCCTTCCTGTTGAACTTGTCAAATTTCGGCGGGTTGCTGATCCCAGGAGGGAGCCGCTTGGCAGCATATTGCGGGGTGTATGGTACTCGATAGGCATCAAACGCGACATAGTTGCCTTCACTTCTTTCTGCGAGCTTCAGCTCTATCATTCTCTCCACCATCATCCGGTTCATGACCGTGGGATCACTGGCTTTTGGTAGAAGTGCACCGGCTACAGGTAAGGGGTGACTAAGGTGGTCACCTGTGGAGGACGCAGTAGCGGAGGTGTCTGGTGCACCTGGGGGAGCACCGGCGGCATCAACGGCTATGGTGGCCGCTGTTGATTTGTCGCCAAGCTTGGCTCTAACGGCTGAGACAGAGTATAGAGTGGTGGAGGGTCAGCTTGATGGGTGGCTCCCCGAGATGATTCACCCTGAGCTTCGGGAGGCTTGGAAGCTGATGATTGTGCAGTTTTCTCCATCAGCTACTTCTTCAGCAAGTCTATCTCTTGCCGGTACCTTTGGAGTAGCATTAGGACCGATGGGTCCATGGTTGCAGTGCTAGGGATGGCCTCTGTAGCTTCCCCGGGCGTACCTTCGGGAAGGATGTCGAGGAGAACATCGTCATCTTCTTCCGCTGTCACCACATTGGTAGATAGAAGGGTAGAGAGGAACCTATGATCGATATTGTAGAGATAAGAAAATAGTCTCTAGATCTCGTATCACACTTTTAGGATTGGTTTGTTGGAAAATATCGACTTGTCACTCTTGGAAGTTTGTAAACACTAAAAAGACAGCGTCAGAAGGACCCCTAGACGTTTTTTCATGGGACAACCATTCGATTCTTAAGTCAGAATCACACTTCGAAGAAGACTATCAGGAGGGGAGGAGAGAGAGAGAGATAGTGGCAATAGAGTGGACAAACCTGTGTGTGGTAATAGGGCCTCCTGAAGTGATCACCACATCTAGCAAGTGCTCGGAGAATGCACTGAGGCCGAGAGTGTGTTCGGAGAACCTTGGGGTGCTCAAAGCGATGGGCATATAGATCCCGTCTCTCTCTGCGTGTTTATGTCTCTATCTATCTGAGTCCACGTGTGCACATATCTCTATATGTGTATATGTGTGTGTGTGTCCTTGGACGTCTGATCGGGGACCTATTTATATAGGTCATCCTGGCGCTGAGGACCTGTTCCTCAATGTCGAAAGCGCGTAGGTCTTGGGGTAATGCCTCCTTGATCGTAGGGAGAGTTACACGTTGTACATCTGCCTATTCGGGAAGAGGGGCCTTGTTGGATCTCCTAGTTGATTTTGGGTAGTTATGTTTCAATTATGACAAATCTTGTGTGCATGTGTCCTTGTGTGGTCAATTGAAAAGGCTTGATAACCAAGGTAGTAATATTGTGTTCATCCGGCTATGTAGGAAATATACCCTTGGTGGACTCTTGGAACTCAAATTCTTGAGTGAATGAGTCATGTTCAGCCCAATATTCAAATCAGATGGTAAACTAAGCTCATATTCTTAAAGAGGAAATGGTGAGGTCTTACAACTCTTAAATGCACAAACTAATTGAGTTGAGTTCATGCTACTCATTATTGGGCACAAATTGATAGCCATAGGTTTTGGATGCTTAGCTATAACACTTGTGATTGCAAAGATTATTCCATGCATATTCTTCATGAGATTTTGAGCTTGCATGTTGTTAAATCATTTCGTAGGGTGTGAATAAATGTGAACGGTACCTTCCATTAGCCTATCATCCTTGGGCGCTTCTTCATCGAGAAGAGCATTAAGACGCGCTTGCCGCTTGCATCCACCACTTGAAGATTAGTCCTTCATGAGAGGGCAATCCGACATGCGATGCTCTCGACTGTCGCAACATAAGCAGGAGCCTAGTCACTTTCAACATTCCTCGACTGAATGGCCAAATTTCTCACAGAATGAGCAAACCGCCATGACTTGCTTGTCTTCCTCCTTCGCCTTCTTATTCTTGTGATTGCCACTCCCACTCCCATTCTGGGGCCTCTTCTTACTATCACGGGATTTGTAAGACTCCGTGATGCTGAACTGCTCTTTCTTTCCTCGCTGGTCTGATTTTCGGCTAGACTCTTCACCCTTGCTTTTGTACTTTTTGACCTTCTCTAATGTCCTCTCACATAGATACGCTAGTTGGACCATTTCTGTGTATGTGCGGATATTTTGAGGTCCTAATTGTTGAATAAAATCGGGCCTTAAACCATCCAAGAATCGATTTGCCTTTAAAATGTCCGTGCTAACTAGATGTTGGGCATAAGGGGCTAGACGAGAGAATTGTAATTCATATTCCACCACCAACATCATGCCTTGGCGTAGAGAAGTGAATTCCGCAGCCTTTCGCTCCTTAACATGCTCGGAGAAGTACTTGGCGCGGAATAGTTCAAGGAACTCCGCCCAAGTAAGTTGCCTATTCTGGAGAGGGGCCGATGCCGCCTTCCACCATGTTCGGGCATCTTTATGTAGTTGAAAAGTGGCTAGAAGGACCTTCTTTCGGTCCACGCATTACATCACATTAAAGATTTGTTCCATCTCATCCATCTAGTTCTCAACTTCATCCAGATTAGAGGAACCAGAGAATCGCAGAGGCTTTAAACTCTAAAAATTTCGGTGCAGATCGCCAGCACCAGCCCTCGCGCCAGCTTGGGCCATAGTCTGCAGTGTCTAGGTAAGACCCGCAACAGTCTGTTGCATGCCGTCCCAGTCAACACTATGTGCCATTATGGTCCACCTCCCACAGCCATTAGCCCTCACCCCTTCACAATCCCATCACCCCTCACTACACCTATCACCCTCCTGCACAACCAGTTCGCAGGCAGCAGTAGAAGACCCAACTTTCTGAGTCTGTTTTGGGGCCATCCGACATTTTCTAGAAGTGCACCATACATCGACGGAAATATCTACAATTCAGCTTCGACAGTGAGGTGATCCCGCCTTCATCAGAGTTCCTGGCTATCCGAGAGGTTTGTTCTTGTCAGAGCGTGCATCTGGCATCCATGGGAAGACCAGAGCACCGGTGCAGAAGCTGCCACAACTACATCTCTACCCCTCTTGGTGCGCCGCTTTTCCGGGGAGTTCTCCTTCCAGTCCTCCTTCCAACCCAGTCGACGGAGCCTCATTCGGAGTCCGGAGTTGTCCGTTCCGAATTTTCTCTCCCGGGTGCGTAGGTCAGTCCACGCAGAACCAACACTGATACCCTATCACTGTTCACCCTCTATCTCTCTGCTCCGACCACTCCTAGAGGCCTTCCTGGTTGGAGATTAAGAAGTCTCATAGACGGACGCGTCTGCTTTGGTCCTGCACCATTCTGACTGCGGGAGTGCTCGTGACGGCATCGGCTTCCTGCTATTGCGCCCTGAGAACAGTCCCAGTCAGAACAGAGCCACCCTGCCCCAGAATCAGCCACGACCAGCGACGACCCTGGGCCATTCCCCAAAAATTTTGGAGAGTTCTTAAACCAGATAGCGACGTATTGGCGCTGGTTTCGGCATCATCCGAGTTCACTACAGACCGTGGCGCCGTCAACAGCGACTGTCGGTCAGTCCGTTCCAGAAGCTAGCAGAACCGACCGAGTGATTTTCTCGCTAAACTAGTGATCTTCTCCCCCACGCCGCCTGGCCGGCTTAGCACCCCTCCCTGTGTGGAGGTAGTATTTTGATGTAATATTAAGTTTTTCCCTCCCCTAGTCCAACCTCCCTGTGCGGGGAGTAGTGCATGTATTGTTAATAGGGGAAGCGGCATCGGCGCGGTGTGCGGGGAACCCACACTTCCATATGATAAAGATGCATGCACTAATGAGTTTTAACTTGGTTTAACCTTAGTTGGGTCATGGGGTAGAGGAAACCTACATTAGATGAAGATTGATGATGGACGGAATGAATGGTTTCTTTAAGAGAAGGAAAGGCAACTCCTTCACATTGCCAGTAGCAGGGAGGTAGCGGGAAATCATCCTTGGGACATACATTATTCAAATCCCTGAAATCGATACAAATACGTACTTTTCCATCCTTCTTGATGACATGGACTATGTTTGCCACCCACTGAGGATATAAGACAACTCTAATGAACCTGGCCTTATGCAATTTGTCCACTTCTTCTTTCATGCTTAAGGCCATGTGGGGGCGAAATCTCCTCAGCTTCTGTTTAACGGGTGTTGCCCTTGGTTTAAGCACTAATCGATGTTCTACCAAGGAGGGGTCAAGACCTGGCATGTCCTTGTAAGACCAGACGAAAGAATCGCTATAATCCCTTAGTACCTTGTTAAATCTTCTTCAACTTCTGGAGGGAGATTAGTGGCAATGATGATAGGCCTGGGGTCTTCTTCATTTCCTAGATTAATTTCCTTCGTAGGTTCATCCACTGCTGAAGACAGCTCGTCGAATCTCTTCAAGCCTTGGGCGTATAGGTCAGTAGTGTTCTCTACGTCGTTGTCCTCAACATCGATTGGGTCCTTCTCATCCATGACTTCATAGACTCCTAATCCATCGTGGCTCCACACCCCATCTTGCTCCTCATCGTCTTCTATCACAATCACCGTAGCTATGAACTCTGGACACTTTAGAAGAGCACGACATCACTGAGGTAGATCCTGCAAGAACCTATTAGGAACGGATTTAGAATGGCGCACCAGCAGGTGCAGCTCAGGCGAGGATGGGTTGTGAGACCTAGAATAAGATCCTACTTCTCTAGACCTAGACTCTACCTCCCTAGACTTGACGGACCCTACATCTAACCCAGGAGAGAGCAAACCTACTGGAAGTGAAGTAGGGGCCTCATGCCCCTGGGAGGAGGATGGATAGAAGATAGCATAATCTTCGCTCAAACGGAGGAAAGGGAGGCTCCATTGGCCCCAGAGGAAACTGGAGGAGGAGAAGAGCATGCTGAAGAAGCCACTGGCAGTGAGGAGGAGCCCATTACGCAGGAGAGGAAGAAGCGCGGCCAAGACCCAGAGGTAAGCCAAATCTCCCCAACACCTTATTTTTTTAATTTTTAATCTTGATGCATGTGTGATTAAAGGGAAGGAAATGGGTCGGGGGACCCATTGGGGTGATTTGTAGGCCTTATTGGCCATTCCCAAGGGTTAGAGGATCGAAGAAGATGACGTCAGATGCGGGGGAACATAACGATCGTTCCAGTGACTGTTATGCTCCCTGACGCGCCAGTACCGATGCATCAAGGGAACCAGAACAAGAAATGTAATTTTTTGGTTTTGCTATTCAGATTTTTTTGTTGTTTTGTTTATGATAAATGCAATGCAATGTGACTAAAAGACTAACTTATGACTCCAAATGTGTGCCAGGGAAAAGGAGAACAAGAATCACGTGGCTCCAAGTACAGGCGGTCTACATGGCATTGTTGGAGTATCAGCGGGAGAGATTGGCTACCATGGGCTTCAGGGAAGTCCTTAGCATTGAAGTGACCAGAGTGGACACAGCCCTCTTGTACGCACTGCACGAGAGGTGGGATTCCATCAGTCGAGCCTTCATCTTCCCATGGGGCTACATGATCCCAATGCTAGAAGATATGGCAAGGATCAGTGGCTTGAGAGTGTACGGGAAGGCAGTGACCGGATGGAGTTATGTTGACTACATGGAGCTAGCCCAGGAGCTGCTAGGGCTGGACTTGATGAGGCCGGGGCATCCATCATCCCAGTTATCATGATCAGTGCTACAGGAGAGCTTGGGACTTCGGGGGGCGGTGATAGCAGTTGGAGAACTACCAGAGCAGCATATTGACTGGGTGGTCGAGCAGGTGCACCCGAGTGTGGCGGCAGAGGCAGGACCAGAGGGAGATAGAGTGCTGCGATGCTTCCTGATGCTGTTGTTCGGGAAGCTCTTGTTTGCGACCCGAGCTGACGTAATACATATTTGATAGTTAATTTTTTCTTTTATTAAGTGGACATGAATCACGGTATCACATCTCAATGACCCCAACCACTGTTCATCTTCCTCATTCTTCTTTCTTCGCGGTGAACCACGCCGTAGCAGGAGCCCTCTCCTCTGTGCACGGTTCTCACGTGAACGCCGGTCACCGGAGAACCCCACTGTCGACGCAGCATCAAAGCACCACCGGACCCCTTGCGACCCCGCCGTCGTCTGGCCAGCCCACCCACGCCAGTCCCGGCGCCCGCGTCCCACGGCAACGACTCGCGCCGCAGCCACCAACCGCCACTGCAAACTAGCACCGGCGCCATGAGGGCCAGAGCCGCCCTCGCCTGCGCTGTTCTGCATCACCCGCGGCCGCCCACCGGCGAGTCCAGGCTGCACTCGCCGAGCCCGTCGTCCCCGGTCTCCCCACCCGGCTCCGGTCGGCCCATGGCCCATGCCTGCCATTGCCGCCGTTGTTCCCTGTCGTCCTCCCCCACTCCTCCGACTTCGCACGCCTGCGACCATCGGAGAGCACCAGTCGCAGCCAGCCACCAGCTGGCCCCCACACGCCAACGCCGCCACTGTCAAACGCACTGTACCTCATCTTTTTTTTCCCCTGGTACTGTTGATCTTCTCAGGCATCCACGACGTGCGCCCAAAGCACGCAGCCACTGCCACCGCAGGAACCCTCTCGTCCACGTTGCCTGACTGCCGTCAACCCCAACCGTCGTCGCCCGTCCGCGGCTGGGCCCTGGCAGCGCACGACGGCGCTGCTTCGACGCCGCGGTGACCTCCCCTGTCCCGCGATCGGCTGCTGCGAGTCCACTCGGCCGGCCTATCCGCCGCCCCTAGCCACCTCCACACCGCCGCACACGCCTCACAGGCAGGGCCATTGCTCCTCGCCGGCTACGCGCTCCATCGCCTTGCTCATTGACGTTGCCGGTCGCTCTTCCTTTGCGTTGGATTGCAGGGAGGCGGTGGCAGAGATGGCACTGGAGACGGTGGCGGAGGAGGGAAGGGAGGAGGGTGGAATGGCGTCACTAGGCCAGAGTGTTGGCAGTATCTTGTCAGAAATAGTTTCAATGGAGTGGACCGTGGAGATGCTCTTAACTTTTATCACCCACCCCTGGAATGGGAACTTGAGGCACTGGTGGGCGGTAGAAGGTACATCATGAAGGTTGTCGATCCACAGATGACCCAAGATGGCCTTAAATATTGGATCAATATCCAACACATAGAATTCCATGGGCTTTGACAGTGGCCCAAGCTCGGCTTGAACAGTAATCACCCCATGGCATGCTCTTCTTGAATTGTCATAAGCGGCAATCGTCGTCGGGGTTGGCCTTAGCAGGTCCTCTGAAATATTACAGGCGCGCAAGGTGTTGAGGGGGCAGACATTTATGGAGGCTTCGGTGTTGACTAAAGCCGCATCAATAGCCACCTTATTCAAGGTGATGGAGATATAGAGCGACATTTGTTGTGCCTCTAGGGGTGCTAACTCGACCTCAGAAAATGTGATGGCTGACCCTTTAGTCAGTGTTGCTAGGGCCGATGGTAGGCTATCCACCGCCATGTCCTCGCTGACCATGACTTTCTGAAGAAAAGCCTTTAAAGCATCTTGGTGCAGCGTGGATCATTTAATTAGCTCCAAAATTGAAATTTTGGCCGGCATTCGGTCCAAGTGTTGCAGCAGATCATATCGCGTGTTGGGCAATGGGTCAGCTTCTTCTTGCTCAACTGCTTGCGACGAATACTGGTGGTTGGGTGCAGGTGCACCAGTGATGGGATAACTTTTATGGAATAAACGCTCGCTCCGGAGGGCAAGGTTTTGTGTCGGCACAACATTGGATGGACTCACGATTGGTGACTTGATGGGCCCAGTGGGGTGAGTGAGGGGTGTAGAAGTGGGGGTAACGATGGTGGGGGTAGGCCTAACGGGCCTTGTCGGGAGGATGACAGGTGATGATTTCTAACGGGTACGCTATACATAGTTGAGCCACTTCTTCATTGGCTCAAGGATGGCTTGGTCCCACCTCCATACCCTTCTATGGACCCCACCTTACCGTTAGTGCTTGTCAACTCCTCCCCCCCCCCCCCCCCCCCCCCCCCCCCCCCCCCCCCCCCCCCCCCCCCCCCCGACTGCTAGACATATACTTGGACGTGCATGGCACACGGGTTCCGTGACTGATCAATGTTTCCTGCACTCCTTCAGCCATTTAAGTTTTCTTCTGGTGGGATGCACGGAGGGTCCTCGATCGGGCTCTTTGAATTAGGATGAATGCTAGCTAGTCTTAGCAATATTAATTATGAGAGGCCTCTCTCTCTCACACACACACATACATTGAAGAGGGGTGATCTCGCGTCGATCTTGAACCGTGTGATTTTGAGAGAATCTTTGATCACGATCACCACGTTTGTATGAACTGCAAGGTAGAAAATGGATCAGGGATATCTAGGGATGAATCTCTTAGGAAAATTCTCCGATACTTAAGTCAGCGAATAAGATAGAGCACAGATGCATGGGAAGATGGTAGGAAGAAAAAAGGGTGCGAGATCGCTCTCCACCAAGAAGTGTGGTGGTTATTACTCAGGATTGTTGCTTACCTTTCAAGAGGGTCTTCCAGGATTTATATAACAGTCCGTTTAACGTAAGAATCCAAGGAGTTCAGGGAGTTGAGAGGATTTAGAGGAGGTTACGTCCTCGTTATAAGCTCTTTATAGGGCAAGGACCCTTACTCTCCCTTATTCTTTGGAGTTCCCTGCTCCTTAAAGGCGTGTAACGGACGCTTGGGCAAGTTTCCGACGGTCGGTCCTAGCTTGGGACGCCGACTAGGGATCTTCCTGAGTGGTGGGCGCATAGCTCGGACAGGGTGCTCTGGGCCCCCATAGGGGCCTTTCCGACCGACCTGTTGCTCGAACTTCCAGACCCGGGGGTCGCCTAAGAAGTGCTGATCCGAGTGAATTTTGAGCTTGGAATAAGTGGGCCCAGAATGGGACTGTTATTTTGGGGAGTTAGATCTGGTTCGATCAAATTGGACCTAGTTAGGCCATGCTCTTGGACGGTAGATTTTCTCCCTCTTCATATATGGGGCAAATAAACTACCTTACAAATAAGAATGCTAGCTCTTTACCAAACCAGCATGGTCGATAATGTGAGAAGGGTCGTGCACATATTTTTTCAGCATAGAGATATGGAATACATTGTGTACTTCTGAGAGTTAAGGAGGTAAAGCAATATGGTAAGCCACCTCGCCCACTCTTTCTAATACTTCAAATGGACCGATAAACCTTGGTGTAAGCTTACCTTTAACACCGAATCTTCTAATACCTCGGTCGGGAGATACCTTGAGAAATACATGGTCACCAACTTGGAATTTCAAATCTCTCCTTCTGTTATCAGCATAAGATTTTTACCTGCACCATGCTATCTTGAGTCTTTCTCAAATAAGGTGTATCTTTTCTCAGTTGAATCTCTAATCATATCTAGGCTTAGAATTTATCTTTCACTGACTTCATCCCAGCATATTGGAGATCGACAACTCCTGCCATAAAGTGCCTCGAAAGGTGCCATCTGGATACTGGCTCGGTAGCTATTATTGTAGGTAAATTCGACTAGGGGTAAGTGGTCATGCCAGCTTCCGCCAAAATTTATAATACATGCCCTTAACATGTCTTCAACAACTTGATTTGTCCTTTTAGTCTGACCATCTGTCTGGGGATGAAAAGTAGTACTAAAGTTAAGTTTCATCCCCAAAGAGTGTTGTAGACCCTTCCAAAAATGAGAAGTGAAGTGCGAGTCTCGATCAGATACCATAGACACAGGAATTCCATGCAATCTAGTAACCTCCTTGATATACAAGACAGCAAGAACATCAACTGACCATTGGCTCTTGATAGGCAAGAAATGAGCCGATTTAGTAAGGCGATCGATGACTACCCATATTCCATCATGTCTGCCCCTAGACTTAGGCAAACCCATGATAAAGTCCATGCTGATATCTTCCCATTTCAACTTGGGAATATCTAATGGATGCAGTCTTCCAGCGGGTTTCTGATGTTCCACTTTCACCTGTTGGCATGTCAGGCATCGAGACACGAAGTCCGCTATCTCCCTTTTCATATTGGGCCACCAGAAGGTTCTTTTTATGTCTTGGTACATCTTAGTGGCTCCAGGCTGAATCCCCTCGACTCCTTAGACTCCTACATTGAAACGGATCGCTATATAAACACTAGGGGGACTCTCCGAGGAGGTAAGCAACATTCTTGAGGTAGAACCACCACTTTTCTTGGTGGAGAACAATCTTGCACCCCTTCTTCTCCTACCACCTCCCCTCGCACCCGTGCTTTATCATATTCGCTGACTTAAACATCGGAGGGTGATCCCCAGGGATTCATCCCTGGGCACCCTTGATTTGTTTCCTGCCTTGCAACTTATATATATGTGGAGATCATGATCAAGGATTCCTCCAGGATCTCACGACTCAGGATTAGCATGAGATTATGCCTCTTCAGCCACCATTATGCAAGGAGGTGATGATATCACCATGCATAGATGGGGCTCTCAACGAGCATTTACATAAATAGAACAATGTGTGTGGGTGATTGGCATGGAAAACAAGCTGATGAGTAGCAACTCTTTAATGAATCAGAATTAAGCAGAAGGGGGAGCACAAAGAAGGTAAACTCTATCAGATTTGGGATTGAACTCGAGCCTCCACAACCCATAAATGAGGGTGAGAAGGCAAGTGGCCATTCCTCCAAGGGCATTACAACGGACAGTAGGCGCACAGTCTAGATGCACAAAAATCGATCTAAATCAACGCAAATGACCAGGGCTTGTTTGGGGTGTTGTGGAAGGGGCTTGTGAAGCTAATATTGCCCAAGGGGGCATAAGCCTGCCATGAGGACTAAGATAGTTGCGACTTGTTTTGCAAACTTGAGAGTGGAATGAGATCCCAGAGTAGACTCTCACATAGAAGACTGGGACGGCCAGAACCCAGACCTAATCCATGGATGCTGGATAGGCTGGTCTTGAACTCCTCTTACATCGCAGCGCTCTCCTTTAAGCGATGAAGCAAAGAGGCAAAGAAGAATGTAACAGCAAGATCACAACAAACTAGGGAATCAGGATTAGAAAGGGGTCTACAAGAATGAACATATTCGCATCCAAGCATCAAAAGCTCATTTCTATTCATTTCAAACAAAAGGAGTACATCATCTGAGAAGGAGTCTGGGATCTCGCCAAGTCCAACTCCAATGCTGCCGCAGCCTGATACACCTCATTCATATTAGTCACTCGAGCAACAATCAATGGCTGCCTTAATTCAGCACGAAGACCACGAAGAAACTGCTCCGTCTTTAAAGCTTCATTCGCCAACACATGGGGCGCATAACGGCCCAATTCTATGAACCTGTTTCGATGTTCGAGCACCGACATTCCTCCCTAGACGAGCTACAAAAATTGGTGCATTTTATCCATCCTGAGGTCAATCGGACTGAAAGTAAGTTCAAATGTGGCAACGAACTCAGCCCACGAAATCTGCCGGAGTGGACGAGACTGGAAAGAAATCTCCCACTCTGTGTTCCACCACGTCAACACCGCGCCCTGGAGCTGAAAAGTGCTGAGCATCACTTTCTCATCTTCCGTGCATTCCATAGAGCGAAACACGCGCTCGTTCACATCCAGCCAAATCCTGGCAACATCAGGATCAGTCTGGCCTTCAAAAGTCAGCGGATGAAACCACAGAAATTCCTTCAAACCACGTCTGTGACTGCCAGGCGCATCCTCTTGAGCCGGAATAATAGGAGCCAGAGTAGGAACATCTTGAGGGACACTACTCGCTTCTTGGGGAATCGGAACTCTCTGACGTCGAGGCGGCATCTTGAAACGACTAGAAAACACGGATAATAATCAGGAAAATCCATTAATCATACGAAAAACAACCTAAGCCAATAATACACGGCACAAATGGACTAATTCTGGAAAATAGCTGTGTAATTTCAATTCTTTACACTATTCCTCAACACTGCTCTGATACCAACTGTAATGACCCAGAGCTCTGGATACCGATAACCTGGTGTCACATCAGATTACCGCTATCTGAAACTGGAGAAGTCACCCAAGAGGCTGATGAGGCCCCTGAAGGGTTGGAGGAGCTCGTCGAGGGAGCATATAATGAATTGAAATTACACCACGCGCAATATTAATTAGAACAGTATTTCAAACTGAAGTGCAGAAGCAATTAAAATATATCAGAGTGATAGTGTATAATATGAACAAAAAGAATTGTCAACTTTAAGACCCAAAGTAAGGTATTGAGGGGATGAAGCAATTACCTCCATGTTAAAACTATCATGCCAGAAGACCCAAACTTTGGAGTCCTCAAAGTTATTACCGACATAACCCCCGAGTTTGAGGTATCTCCCCAGCTGGAGGGCCTTATTTAACGGAAGCATAGGTTCAACAATGGCCACCAAGCAGGCCTTATTAGACTGCACAATTTGTTTTAAACTTCTGCGGGATCTAGTGTTTCCCACCCCTCGTATATTCCATACTATTATGGGCTGAATCATTGATAAGACCGACAAATGTCCTCCATCGATCTAGCTTTAGATCTGGTAACAACCCCTCGAACTGGAGGCATACAAGGAATACTACCTCCTTTATCAACCAGAATAAATTGATGAGCATTATTATCAAGATATGCATATTCTGCCACAAGCTTGCAAGCTAAAATCAAGTCATTCTCCCCAACTATACCTTTCGGTTTCACCTCACAGGCTCCCTACCTTAGCTCCCCCTCTGAATCAGCATTAGTCCGATGAGCAGCAGCTTCAACACCACCAGCAGAGCCCTGGAGAGTAGAGAAAGATGAGTCCCCCTCACTTTGCAGGGACACATTGACATAATTGCTCGTGCAGGGAGAAGACTCTGCTCTTCTATGCCACTAGGGACTGACTTTAGAACAGAAGTAGGAACTACCACAGATGAAGTCTGTAGTAATAAGTCAGAACTGATATCCCCTTCCGCCTGTGCCCTCTCCTGGAGAGGCTACTCACCGTTAACATCAGGGACTGTGTGTTGCAAAACAGAAAGCTCAGCTTCCTGTTAAAGAATCTCAAAAGGGTTGTCCATAGCAATATTTTGCCGAACAACTGGCGGGCTCAACTGACGGGGCAAAAAAACTTGCCGACGCTTCTCCGGATAATTCTCCCTAGTAATGAGGTGGGAGGATCTACCCTATTTTTTCTTGCAACCTTCAACGGAATGGCCAAGCTTATGGCAATACGAGCAGAGACCAGGGACACGAAACTCTACACAATGGCGGAGTCAAATCTGTCCCTTCTTAGGAACAGGGTACAGACTATTGATGCAGGAATTCTTGTGGATGCTCCCAAACTTCGTTGTCAGCAATACCAGGGCCAAAACTTCATGGATTGGCCCAGGAGGGTACTGGAATTTTGGCGGGAGCCGGGGAAGCCGTCGCTAGTTGCGGTGGAGTAGGAAGCAGGGACTCTGTTCTCTGGCGTGGACTATCTCAGCACTATAGCATCTGTAAGATGAAGTCACCATGAATAGTCCTGAACTCCAATTTGAGCATGGTCAGTGGCGTTGGAACCGTCATCGAGCTGTCTTCGAAACAAGACCCACGGGAGTGCCAGCCGATGTCAGAGCAGGTCGCAGCAGCCCGAACACTGACAGGGTGTCCGTTCTATCCCAGGGAGGACAAAACTGCCACTCTGGCGAGAAAAGGGAGAAGAAATCGCTCCGGTAGCCGAATGGAGCTCCTCTTCATGGAGGAGGAGGGAGACTCGTAGATTAAGGTCTCAGTTGAACGCTGCCTCTAGATCTTCAGATGGCTGGTCGTGGCAGCTTCTGCAAGCAGCCTCAGGTTGATGACTGGACCTCTTCTGTGCAGTCGGAGTAGATCGCCTCTCCCGGATAGTCACGAGCTCAGAACGGGACGAGACGACTGCCGTTGCGAAGATGACTCGGAGACGCTTCCAGGGATAGCTCTTGCGCCTCTTGAATCACCCGGATGTCATCGCAGTTCCCTCTGCAATCTTCAGGTTCTCTGGACTGTGAACTGGTGGACTGTAGATTAAAGATGATGGGGGGGAAATGGAGTTTATGGGAAGGGAAGTGGGGTGGATAGGTATGGGAGTGACCCCTAGCTGTGAGGGGGTCTGGGAGGGGGTGTTCTAAGGTGTGGGAGAGGGAAAATGAGGGCTGGAATGGGGTGTTTGTAGTGGGTGAGTGAAGAGCTACAAATTTTTGAGAGGGAGGGGGAGATATCTCTCCCTTAGTTTGAATGGGTGTTGGGTGGGGCCTTGGGGATGGGAAGTGTGTTGGGGTTCACCCTGCACAGCATTCCGAAGGCACATCAGATAAAAATACACATAAATATTCGATAGATATCTGAAAAAATTTGGGACATTACAATTACCAACTAGAGGACAGGCCTAGGGCGTATGGTCTGAGTGTGCACACGAGGCTGAGGGTGTCGGACCCGTGCTGACGTGGGCGACCTCAGCTAGTCCTTATTTTGTGGTACTTCTGGTTACTGAGTGTGGCTGAGTCTCGTGCCCGGGGCGTTGTAGCTAGACACTTGTGACGCGGTGTAAGACGTCATAGGACGCATCCGGTCGTTCTTCTAGTGCGCAGTACTCTCTTCATGTGACGTGAGTTATCGTGTCCTAGGTTTTCGTTTCTTATCTGTGAGACGGGATTTTGGGTGTTATTTTCGAGAGTATTCTCGTAGCCAAGGTCTAGGGTTTTCGGTGAGCATCAACCAAGGTTTTTCCTAGACGACGTGGAATTCACGACAGCGAGGTCGTGATTGTGTTTCTGAATTATGTAGTTTCGACTTGGGCCCTGTTGTAAGGGCAGGTTTTCGTGACTAAGGCGTCGTGGTGTTTTCCTAGTAGCGTGACTAGGGCGGTTCGTGTCTAGTTGTTCCCCGACCGTGGAATCGGGATGTCGGGTGCGTGACTTGGTTGTTCTCCCGACAGGAGACTAGGTCATTTTTCCTAGTACAGTAGTAGTAGCTGTAGAGCCGAGTTTTTACCAGCCGCCGTAGTTACTGTTCTTGCTATTGTTGTTGTTTTAGCTGTAGTTACTACTTTCTGTACCATCGTTGTTCTCGGTTGGGGTTCCGTGGGATCCCTACTGAGCCTGTGATAGGAGGCTCACCCCTGATTTTCAGGTGCGGTGGTTCTTCCTTGAGGTTCGAGGGCGTTGCGTGGAGGTTCCTAATTGCCAGCTTGTCAGGCCGAGTGTTCACTTGACATGTGGTATGTTTTACTGCTTTAGACTGTACTTTGTTGGACTGGACTCTGTTATAGTTAGTTGTTTATATCTGTTATCCTGCTTTATTTCTTATTTCTTTGTGCACCACACTCACTCTCTTGAGCAACCAACAGCTATTTATATATAGAGGATCTCAAAAAATGGGCGCATGGAGACCACGCTTCCCACCCAAGGAATCGTCCAGATCTGATCTGCACTCACCACATGTCATGATCATCAGTTTCCTTTTTGCCTTGGATCACGTGCCCTTCCTTAAGATTCATGAATCATACCTTCTGATTCTATGGACCCCCTTTTTTATTCTGGTCCCTGTCAATATAATGAACGCTTAGTTAGCATTAGTTGTACACGAGACATTCAGACAAATACCAGATTTGCACGGGCATGATAAGGCATCATACAAATGTGCACGGACTATGTAACGAACAAATGGAACCGTGTTATGCACAGGACAGGGCTTGCACAGACCTTTGTAGGCTTTCAGTAGGAACTGTACAGACTATGCCAATGATTCTGCAAGACTTGCACGGACTATGAAATGCATAGCCCTAGAATGCACGGACCTGACCTTCTAGAGATTGAGGTGTTCAAGGACTCTAAAATATGACATGTATGAACGTTATTCTGCCTAATGCAAATAGGTGCACAGATGTTGTTCTAGCACGAGACAGATATGCATGGACCTCTATAGACATTGCGCAGATTGTACGGGTATATAAATGAAACTTTGCATAGACTCGAGACTAGCTAGGACCTGGTATATGTTAAGGCTTGAAGTGTGCATAGACTTTAAGTGAGCAATGTAAATGTGCATGGACTTGTCTAGCCTAAGTGCAAGTGTGCACAGACAAGTAGCAAGACATGCACGGACAATATGTGTGGTTGTCACATGAGTTTGCACGGACCTATAAGACTCTGAATGAAGATATACACGGGCCTAGCCTCTCAAAGGCTAAGATGTGCATAGACTCAGAATTTGAGAAATGCACGGACCTAGACTCTCAAGGGCTGAGATATGCACGGACTTAGATTTGAGAAGTGCACGGACCTTCTATTGCATGAGTGAGATGTGCACAGAGTTTAGTCGTGCTTAAACAGACTTTGCACGGACTTGGGTATACCTTCTTCGAGCAACGATCGCTTCCCTCGCGTGGGACGTACCCGAGCTTGCTTAGAGTCCCAATCGGTCTCGAGTCTCGCGGGTCCGTCCCACATCACCGATGGAAGCACGCCCTGGAGAAACAGACGATCATCAAAGAACAAGTCACCAAAGGGCAAAAGACCGGTCTCTTCAGATTGGTCCTTTAGCCAACATGGCTCGCCAATGTCGTCTTGGTACCAAAAGTCCCGGGGAAGTGGCGAATGTGCGTAGACTTCACCGACCTTAATAAAGCTACTCCGAAGGACTGCTATCCGCTGCCAAGCATCGATCAACTGGTCGACTCCACCTCAGGCAATGAGCTACTCAGCTTCCTAGATGCTTACTCCGGCTATCACTAGATCAGGATGGACTCGGAGGACATCGAGAAGACCGCCTTCATCACTGACTTTGGCGTTCACTGCTACACCCGAATGCCATTCGGGTTGAAGAATGCTGGAGCAACGTACCAGAGGCTGGTTAACCACATGTTTGAAGGACAGCTCGGTCAGAACGTCGAGGCCTATGTTGATGACATGCTTGTCAAGACGCCCAAGGCCGAGGACCACTTTGCTAATCTAGTCGAGACCTTCAACACCCTTCTAAGGTACAACATGAAGCTCAACCCTGCTTAATGTGCCTTCAGAGTCAAATCCGGGAAGTTCCTGGGCTTCCTCATAACCCAACGCGGGATTGAGGCCAACCCCGACAAGGTCCAGGCCATCCTCGACATGCGACCACCTACCTGCGTCAAGGATGTTCAACGCCTTACTGGGCGCATTGCCGCACTCAATCGATTCCTATCCTGAGCAGCTGAATGATGCCTACCCTTCTTCAAGCTGTTGAGGGGACCCAAAATGGTGTCTGCCACGTTCGCATGGGATGAGGAGTGTCAAACGGCATTCACCAAGCTTAAAGAATTCCTGACTTCACCCCCGGTGCTGTCCAAGCCGGTCCCAAGTGAAGCCTTACATGTCTACCTCTCGGTGACCCCGTCCACCGTAAGCTCGGTCCTAGTCAGGAATGACGTGGGAGTCGAGACCCTGCCATGACAGTCAGGGACAGGTGCGCTATACTAACCACCTATCTAAGCCGTGCAGGAGCATAACGTACCTGGGGTGGTCCGCTATGAGGGCATAACATGCCTTGTAAGGTGCGTTAAACTCATGACTGTCACTGGCGTGACCGCCATGCAATCTGGGCGACGAGCGGGAACGGGCTGAACCCGAACCATGCCCTGGTCGATAGAAATCGATGGGTTTGATTACAAAACCTGTTAAAAACGTAAAATAAACCACGCCATACATCCATGCAAGCCAATAAAAGCTAGTAATGCCATTAACATGCCCATAAACAATTAAAATGCTAATTAACATGATTTTAGCACATTTTAGGGAAAAACTAAACATGGAAATTAATTGGGCCAAACGGCTATGGATGGATGTGTAAGTGGTGTGGAAATGATCCTAGCGAAGTAAGGAGTCTATCCCCCTACCTCAGACGCGACGAGGAAACCGATTCGATGCCAAACGGGCGACGAGGGCAACGGTGACCTTTTGACAGCACACACCTCCACGCTCCGCGGATTGAGGGAAGAAGGACGTCCACGCGATCCTCGCGACACGACCTTCCCAACGGCACCTCCCATGTCTCGATCAGCTGTCGTTTCGATCAAAATCGAGAGAGGAGAAGAAAAATCCCAAATTAGGCCTAAAATCTCCCAAAAAGATATTTGCATGAAAAATGATGTAAACGTCTGCCATCGGCGACCCATGAGGCGTCAAAATGCTCCTAGCAAGACGAGGAACACATTCCCCTACCTCGATCGCGACGAGACCCGCAAAATAGTGCAGATTGGGCGACGGGGCGTCGTGGCTTCACTCGGCCCATCTCGTCTCCACACTCCCCGAACCGTAGAATAGAAGGTACTACCTCGACCTACTCGTCGAGCCCGTTCCAACGATGCCTCCCACGCTCCGGTTCGACGTCGTTTCGCCAAAAATCGGGAGAGATTAGGAGAAAGTGAGAGAGAGAACGTTTGGGTGAGAGAGAGTGTGTCGCGAGAGAGTGAGGAGAGGGAAGGGAGAGATGGAGAGAGAGGTAACAGAAGAGAGAGACTAGAGGGGGGTGAGAGTGGGATGGGAGAGGGAAAGGAGAGAGCATGGCAAGCCATGCATGCACGTAGCTCCCTCTCTTTAGACATTTTGTTTCCCTTTTGCTATATGGTTCTGCTACAGTGGCTAAAAGAAAATGAGAGAAAGGGAGAGAGGAATGGAAGGGAGAGGGAATAGAGAGGGAATGAGAGTGATGACGAGAGAGAAGGTGATGAGAGAGAGAGGTACCTATGGCCATGCAACTAGCATGGGGAGGGGGGAGAGAGAAAGAGAGGGGATGGGTAGAGAGAGAATGGTGTGGCCGTTGGCGACATCGGCGGGAACTCAACATGCTCGGACCACTGGCGTGCATGGTCGGAGGCCGTACTCGCCATGCTCGCTGTTTCGCCAGTGCTCGGAGGTGAGAAATGTTAGGCTTGGAGGGGAGGCGGGCACTCGCCCATGCATGCTCGGGAGGTCGGTGATGATGCATGCTTGCCAGGGCTTGTCTGCTTTCTCTCCTGACTTCACGAAGTAACCGCAACATGCATGTAGAGAGGGTGAGGCGGGAGAACAGTGTGGAGGCAGAGAGAGAACTGGAACCGAGGGCATGGGAGTGTAGGGTAGCTTCGTCGGTAGGTAGTCATGGCGATGCGTGGTGGGAAGGGGTTCAGAAGATGCTGGGAGATGGGTGGGACGTGGGTGGGTTCCGGCAGATTCAGAAGAAGGCCGTAGAGCGGTGGTGGCAATGGAGGATGACAGTGGCAGTGCATGGCAAGGGAGGTCGACCGAGGCTTCGGATGGGGCTTCTCACCCGCTCCCATCTCAGGAACGGTGCACCCGGAGCCAGCGGTCTTCCTCCATGGCAGGAGTGAACGTGGGTAGTGGGCATCTTACCCATGGGTTCCAAATATTGGAGAGAACTCAAACATAGCTAACACATTCTTTTGTTTCTCATTCCAATAATCCAACGTGGGTTACAAGATGGTTTAAATACTAACAATATGGGAAGGGGAAAAGACACCTGACAACTTCATGTGTTATATTTCTCTCAGGTACCTTATTTTGTTACAATGGCTCATCGCGTAGATTGGAATGGCATGCAACAGACAGTTTCCAGCCTTACTCAGGCATTACAAACCATGGCCCAGGCAGGTGCAGGGGCAAGGGCTGGTGACTTACATCATAATTTCCGAAGCTTGAACCCTCCGCGTTTTTATGGTTCTTCTACTCTAGACGAAGCAGACAATTGGATTGACGAGATGAACCGCATATTTGATGTCATCCAATGCACTGATCAAAATAAGGTGTGTCTTGTAACTTTCCAACTCAACAAAGTTGCTCTCACATGGTGGAAGTCAGTTCCGACGCCTCCGGTCGATGCACCGCATACATGGAATGGTTTTCTTACCTTGTTCCATGCCAAGTATTTCTCGGAACATGTCAAAGAAAGGAAGGTGATGGAGTTCACTTATCTTCGTTAAGGGATGATGACGGTGGCAAAGTATGACCTACAATTCTCCAGGCTAGCACTGTATGCACCTCATCTCATTAGTATCGATTTATTGAAGGCCAATCAGTTTAAGGACGGGTTACGACCTAGTTTCATTTAGCAACTTAGGACCCATAATATCTGTACCTATGCAGAGATGGTCCAGCGGGCATATTTATGTGAAAGGACCTTAGAGAAGGTCGAGAAATTGAAAGGAAAAGGAGAAGAGTCCAGTCGACGGTCTGATCAGTGTTACAAGAAAGAAAAGTATAGCATCACGGAGCCTCACAAAAGCTGTGATAATAAGAAGCGGTCCAGGAGCGGGAACGGTGGAAGTTCCTAGAAAAGTAAGATAGTCAAAGAGGAAGAGAAGCAAGTCATGGCGGCTTACACATTTTGTAAAAAGTTTGACCATTCGACTGAGGAATGCTGGAAGCGCCTTGGCGCTTGTCTACGTTGCGGAAGCAGGGAGCATCGCATGCCAGATTGCCCCCATATGAAGGATCAACCATCTAGTGATGGACGCAAGAGGTAGGCTCACCTCAACGCGGTTCTAGAGGATGAAGAAGCACCTAGGGATGGTGGGCTTATCAATGTATATCTGGTAGTGTTGGCGGTGCACCCGACGCCACGTGAGGGGAGCTTACTTCTGCCGACCCACTATCTCAGCTTGTGGGCCGAGTTGTTATTTCCTGGGTTGGTGACACGAGGGACAGTGGTGAACCAAGCAGCACCTCTACTGTTCAGTTTCACCGGCTAGCCAGACAGGGATGTTATTGCGTAGTTGGAGGGGGCTAGGAGAGCCCTGTCTTATCTGCCCGGTAGGGGTGAGGAGGGGCTACCCTTTGATAGCGCTACGAGAGACTCTCGCCTGATCCTGGTGCCGTCGAGTGGTGGGTTGACATACGCCCTCCCCTACCAGCAGGAGCAAGATGTGACTTTGTATACAGAGTGGGTGATGAGTACCCGCCCGATGGTACTGGCGCTCCACCGGTCCGTGATGAGTTTTCTGGAGCCATACTACCTGCACAGGTTTGCCCGAAACTTTGTGTATGGCCAGGGGATCCCTCCGAACTAGGAGTTCCTCTTGGCGAGCCAGGTGTACAGGTGTCTGGACACCCACTTGCTAGCAGCATCGTGGTGGGACTTTTACTATCATCGGGAGCTAGAATGACTATCGACGTCGGGGTTGGAGTGTCGAGGGAAATTCGACGTCCATTGTGCCAAATGGTGGTTCGAGCACAACCACTTGTACCGATAGAAGGCCTCGACGATCAGGAAAGTCGACGATAGTCAACTTGTGAGGGAGGGCCTGCCTCCTATTACCCTGGACGAGGACTTCCTGAGGACCCATTTCTCTCAGATCCACCAGGAGATAGAGCGATTGGCACAGCAGCGACCCCAGAGCAGCTGGGGTTCGTATCCACGAGTTGAGGTAGCAGTGGGGCCCTCAAGACCCTGAAGTAGGTGCAGGCAGCACCCGCAGGAGCTGGAGCTTGGGCGTCCCGATCGAGGTCACTGAAGACTTGGTGGGCCCAATTCCTAGCTGACTATGGCTTTAGGAAGAAGGGCTCATTGGACCGGGTGCCCCTTGAAGGGAGCTTCACTAGCACGATGGTTGACGACTAGAGGCGCCCTTCCCTCGCGTGGGACGTACCCAAGCTTGCTTAGAGTCCCAGTCGGTCTCGAGTCCGTGGGTCCGTCCCGCATCATGAGGCGCTCAATCTCATCTTGTAGTTGATGACAATCACCTGTATGGTGTCCGTGGTCACTGTGGAACAGACAGTGCTTTTGGCAGTTACAGTTCTTTGCCTTCAAGGGCTCGGGTTGGCGGAGAAGGCCTGAGCCCTTGATGTCTTCGTAAATCTCGTAGACGGGGGCAGTCAGGGGGGGTGTACCGCTCATACCTTCGAGAGGGCTCTTTGTGGTCCCCGTCTCGATTTCGCCTCTTCCCCTGTCTGGAGCCTTGCTCGGACTATCGCTTCTTGTCCCCCTCCCGACCCTGGCCCATTGTGTTGTGGCAGGTGGTGAGGACATCTTTGCACTCGGCGTGACGTAGGGCCAGGGTCACAAGCTCAGCGAGGGAGGTGGGAGGATGAAGGACCAGCTCGCGCCATAGGTTCTCGTCCCGGGTACCCCCAGTCAGCGCGGTTATGGCCGAGGCAACATCCAGGTGGGGGGTACGCAGGGCCTCTAATTTAAATTGGTTAATATAGGCCTAGAGTCTTTCCCCTTGTTCCTATTTGAGGGCCAATAGCCCTACTACTGACCGTGGAGGACCGCTGCCGACGAAGCTCTCCTTGAATACTCGCCCGAACTGTCGAAAATCATGGATGCTGCCCAGGGCGAGTGCTCGGAACCATGCCTGAGCGCCCTGGACCAGGGTGGTCACGAACGCTCGGCACTTGATGGCATTGGACGCCCCATGCAAGGTCATGAGGGCATCAAAACTGTCGTAATGGTCGGCCGAGTCTCCCTAGCCATCGTATGCTTTGAAGGTCGACAGTGAAATCCTAGGGGAGATCTCAGCCTTCAAGATGATGTCGGAGAATGGGCATTGCTCCTCGTCCTCCGCAGTGGAGGTCTTTGGTAGGGCACGGAGGGCGCGCTCTTGCTTTGCGAAACGCCTCTCAAGGGCTCGTAGCCGGAGGGACAGCTCTGGCTGTCGCTGGGTCGAGGGGCTGTGGGAGCGCTCCCGTACATTGCCCTGACACCCCTCGAAGGCCTCGGTCTCCGGAGCGGGTGACGCGCTCTGGACTTCTCTCTCCTCAGAGTGGAGGAGGCTTCTTGTTCCAGGGGAGGGGCTTGCGACGACCCACCTGACTGGTTTCGTATTATCTGCCTCCCCTGGAGGATGAAACGGGCCCCTGCAGTTTGCAGGGAAGCATCTTCGCGAGGGGGGCTCTCTTGAGGAATTCGCGAACGCTCCTCCCTGGCCGCCTAGGTCCTCATAAGATCAATGAGGATATCCAATTTTGTGTTGAGGGTTTGGAGGGGGTTTGTACTTCCGATAAGGGGTTGCCCCGCCCACCATTGTCTCCAGTTGGGTCACTGGCGTGTGAGGGGGTGTTTCCCATAGGATGGGAAGGTGCACCTTCCTCCATCGCCACAGCTTTCCCTATGTCTCCGGCGGCCTTCCTGCTAGAACTCCTTCGCACCATGTTGGCTCTTTGTTCGTTTCCCACAGACGGCGCCAGATGAAGAGGGGTTACCTCGCGTGGTGCCTGAGCTAAGGAAGATGTCCACATATGCTAGAACTACAAAGAGGGAAACGAGTCAGAGGTGCCCGGGGATGAATCCCCAGGGTAAACCCTCTGATGCTTAAGTCAGCAATGAAAGTAGAGCTTGGGTGCAAGGGAGAAAGGGAAGGAGATGACGGTGCGAGATTCCTCTCTACTAAGTGGTGAAGTGGCTCTAGCTTAGGGTTGAGATTGTTTAATAGTGCTTACCTTTAACAGGAGGGTTTCCGAGGTTTATATAGCGACCCATAAACGTAGGAGCCCTGCGAGGCGAGGAGTTTCATGGGAGGTTACGTCTCCTTCATGGGCACATTAAGACGCGAGGGCTCTTAATCGTCATTATCCCCATGATCTCCAGCTCTTAAAGGGCATGCAATGGTCGCATGGATAAGCTTCTGCCAGTCGGTCCGAGCATATGGCACTGCTTCTGGGGGTTTCCCTGAGCGATAGGCGCAAGGCTCGGGCGGGATGCATAAGGCCTCGTACAGGCCTCCCGATCGACCTGATGCTCGAACTTTCGAACCCGAAGGTCTCCTAGGAAGCTCTTAATCCGAATGAGTTATTGGGCTTAGTGGGCTCTCGGAGGGCTATCACTAGTGGGAGCTGGGCCTCGTTTGGTCCGTTGGGACCTCGTTTGGCCGCTCTATTTGGGCAGTAGAAACCCCCTCTCCACTTGTCCACCTCCTACTCCCGAGTCAAGATTAGGCTCGGTCGAGTAGCATTTGGGGCAAGTGTAAGTGGTTCGAGCTGAGTGGGGACTTTCTCTGACAGGGGCCACTCACGGCGAATATCCTGGGGATATGCCTGTAATGATGATAATTCTTATGAATTGATGTGTGGATCCCTCTTTTTGAAGATTGGAATGCCGCGCCGCTTCCCTGGGGGGTTTATAAGCATAGTGCGTGCCGTCATTCCTAACCTCCGTCGTCTAGGGCTTTTCCCACCATCTTCATGTTTGAGAGAGGCTCATGCACCGTGAAGTTACCCCAGAAGGGCAAAGAGTGGCGGCGACCTTCGCGGAGGTTGCAGAGGTTACGACGGTGGCGATTCGCCAATTTTCGCCTCCCCTTGAGTCGTCCAGCATAGTGTCCTCTTCTTCCACCTCCAGCTCTCCTGATTGCTCCATGGCGGATCAACATCTCGAGGCCACAATGGAAGAGGTTGAGCAAACTTCCCAGGCTTTCATGGCGCTGGCGGAACCTCTGCGTAGTGAGCTGACTGAGGACGAGGTGAAGCGACTGGAGCGTCGATATGGGCTGCCATGGAAGTATCAGCTCTATCCCGCAGAGCCCGATGAGTCCAGTCTAGATACTTGCTTCGTGATGCGGGATGACTATGGGACTCGACTCGAAACTGAGATTCTAAGTGACGACGTGACTCTGTGGACGACGCGACCAGCAATGACACACAAGACTCGACACCTAACTGGGTTCCTGAAGAGGCGAATGTGCCCCATACAGAAGTACTCGCCCACAGTCGTCCCCAGCGAGGGAAACATGTCGATCGGCATGATTGAGAAATTGGCTTTGAGTCTCGGGTGGTCAGTTTACTCTCGTGCTCGGAACGAGTCACGGGACGGGTCACGCTCTCTCAACTCACGGCTGCCCCGGTCCACCTAAGTTCATCAAAGTCTCCATGGCATCACTACATGATTGGTCTAAATATGGTTGTCCTGGACCCCCTTTGCATATCATATATTTCCCACTTACACCGCGTCATAGAACATGGCATGAGTATTTAAGCAAGTAACAGGCAACGAGCGGTGAGAATCACAAGAAGCAGGCAAAAGCTCGTGAGCGCCACTTGGAATTCCAAGTTGGCAACTTGGTGATGATGACTTTGGAGTGGCCCTACCCTAGGCTCACCTCCAACTTGAGGGCATGAGGACTTGGACCTTTCATAGTTCTGAGTGACCTTGGCAACCCGGCTTATGGGTTGGGCTTTCTAATGGGTTTTGGGATTCACCCCATTTCCTACGTGGCAGGTCCGGCACCCTATATGGGCATCGCGGTAGATCCTAGTGAGAGTTTCAGGCCTACCCCTACTCTTGTGAGAGACACACTCGGAGAGCCACCTTATGTCCGCCTGAGAGCCCGACAAGTGCACACGGAGGCAATACAAGGCAAGCAGGGTTCCATCGCCAGCAAGAGAGTGTGTCCGAGCCACCTTGGGAAGCTGAGCCATCGACCCCTAGCTAGGACACAGGGTCGAGTTAGGAGATCGTGTTTCGCTTGGAGCTACTTGGACGTACCACTTCCCCGGTGGACCCATACTCAACGGAGTCGAGTTCTCCGCACCCCGAGAGTATGATGGGGACATTTCCTACCACTCCTCATCTTTCGAGGGTCCCGTTGCTCGTCGGCTATGCTTTATAATATTCGTCACATTTTTCTGAGTCATGGCATGTAATTTTTATATTTTCTTGAGTCATAATTATGTAATTTTTTCCTTTTATTTGAGTCTAGTACCTAGGTATAAAGATTATTTACCTAAGTCCTGAGTCATAGGGTTAATTAAGAAGGCAAATGGGCCTAATTTAATAGGCTAGGCCCATGGGCGCCCCCCTCCCCCTTGGTCTCTTGTTATTAGTCCAAAAGTCAGGGACTTATGTTAAATTGTGAGATTCCTATAAATAGGACCCCATGTGATTTATATTATGTGGGTATTTTTTTCTTTATTGGTACTTTGCCGTGACTTTGGCTTAGGGATTAGGCTGATTGGCAGCGTGTTATCACGTTTGTGCGATGATCGTGACCCCGAGTCGTGAGACTCAAGGATCATTGTGTTAGCAGGTCTAGTTGTTGTCCTGAGTCTAGTAGCAGTTTGGTATGCTGCCTTGTGTCTTGTACTCAGTGTTCCTTGGTACGTGCGATAGTGCGTGCTTAGCCTATCTGTACTTCAGCACTGATGTTTCGGAGTCTCTGTGTCTAGTGAGCCTCCACTAGTCGTATCCTGACGACACTTTCCTATGTGTCGGCCCACCTAGGAGTGGTGGCGAGGCAGTTCCCGATAGATGATTTTTAGGCTAATTTTCGTGGGCTCCCTTGCCTTGCAGTGGCGTCCTATTGGGGGGGAAAGCTAGCTAGAGGCCTAGCTCAAGGCATTGAGCTTGTGTGTGCACACGTGGTTAGGGGCGTTTGGACAAGCACCGATGGGCGTGACCCTGACTAGCCAATCATTACTATTATTCCTTGTACTTGGTTCTGTGAGTATCTCAGTTACTGTCATTCTACGTGTGTGGGAGATACTTACAGCGCAGTGTAAGACGTCAGTGGACGCATCTGCCTGTTCTTCTAGTGAGGAGGTACTTCTATCACATGACGCATGACTCAGTGATTCTCATACTTTGTGACTTTTCTGGGTGGTCTGTTCTTGGCTTTGCCCAAGATCAGCTTAGTGTGACGATCCAGTTGTGTATGCGTTAGTGTTTCTTGACTGTGTAGGTCTTCGATAGGGTTTTTGCCTATTTTTAGTAGACCTTAGCTTTGGGGCTAGTGCTTTATCGACAGATCGGTAACTCCTGACTTCGTGAGATCAGGGTTCACCTTTCTGTGCTATTTTAGAGTAGCTTAGAGAGCCATGTTTCTGTCCTTTATGGCTTTACTTTCTTTTACTGTCCCTACTCCTGTTCTTACAGCTTTTTGTTGTAGTTTAGCACTACTGTTACTCCTGCTCTTTCTGTTCTTCCTGTCAACATAATTTTTGACTTAAAATTTAAAATTGATGAAAGCTGTCACTTTGTGTTTGGCAACAACTTCATAAATTTTAAAATTTAGATAGATCTGTTTGGCAATAACTCTCTATAAATTAAAAATTGCACGTGCACTTCAAAGAAGAACCATCTAAAAACATTGAACAGCATACACGGCACACAGAGAGATGGGTTGTAGAGCTCTTTGGAGTGCTTGTTTCCTGTTGTTGTTGTTCTGTGTCCCTGCCACAAAGGCCGATGATCCTCCTCCATCACCCGAAGTGTTTGACGTTGAAGCATTCAGCGCGGTGGCAGACGGCGAGACAGACAATGCCAAGGTGATTCTTACCATAATATATCTCAAGCCGCTGCTTTGTATAGATATCTCTATCAAGCCTCGTTCAGGAGGTCATACATATGGACAAGGTTTCAGGTTGTTTACTCTGTAGGAGGCTGGTCTCCAGGCTCTTCTGGGTGGATGAAGCCCCGCGTGCGCATGGGGGGGGGGGAGTCTCGGATGGTGATCCCGGAGGAGACGTTCTTCCCCAACCCGCTGACATTCACGGGGCCCTGCAAAGCTCTTGAGCCGTGGAGGTGCAGGTCCGGGGGACGCTGCTGGCACCGGTCGACCTCGGCGCGTTCCCTGCGGGCAAGGCCGAGTGGATCGCGTTCAACGACATAGAGGGCCTGTTGATCACAGGAGGAGAGCCGCCGACAGCGTAGGGAAGGGGAGAGCCGCGGGGGAGGGCCGGCTCGATTGCGGCGTGGTGGAGGACGACGGTGGAGTGAAGAGGCCGGCAGATGGCAGGTTGCAGCGGCGGCCGCTGGGTGGCTGTGATGCCAAGCGTTGAGAAAATGAAGCGACAGTGGCGAGAGAGACAAGGCGACGAGGTGAGAAGGCAAGGTGAGAAGGGGAGGGAAAGTCGCGGGACGGGAGAGCGTCTTTAAAAAAAATAACTATAGAGTTGTTTTGTTTCAGAGAGAGATTTTAACGTAGTAGAATTCTCCCCTAAAAACTAGGAAGTAACTACCAAACGTGATTATAAACATTCTGCCATACCGCATCTATCAGAAGTACTACTTTGATCTGCACCTCACTAAGGTCAGAGATATGAAGATTACGGGCTTTAATCAGAAGTGTGAGACACCTTTGGGGGTGATAGATTTCAACCTCACACTGGGAGACCTCACCACTGTGGTGTGGTTCTATGTGATCGATTCTAACACCACATATAAGGCATTGCTGGGGTGACCATGGCTGCATGAATACCAGATAGTGCCGTCCATGCTACATCAGTGCATTAAATACTGTCATGATGGTAAAGAAGAAAGGATGTTCGCAGATCTGCACCCCTTCGAAGTCTTCGAGTGTCACATGCTCGATGCGTCCTACTATACGAACATTCCGCAAAAAGATAAGAAGAAAGAAGCTATGACTAGCCAGAAGAAGTCGACAGCAAAGACTGAGGATTGGTCTCCGCCGCCACCACAGGGCAATGTCAAGAGGCATGAAGTATCCCATATCTCTCATATTGGGGATTTTGTGCGGATTGCACCTCCAAACATTCACCCCAGCATTGCTGATGAAGAAATGAAAGAAAAATATACACAAGTCGGGGTTCCCGAGGGTTTAGTCAAACCCGTTGCTAGTTTGGAATGTCAGACAGTGCTGCCACTCAAGGTTATGGAGGTCCCTCACTTTTGTGAACCCCCTATAATATTCTACATCGGGGAGCCTGCTGAAGAAGATGATCAAGACTATATGATCCCAGAAGAATCCACAAGCCGGATGGTGCCAGTTGTAGGCTTGGATTTTACTACACAACAGGTCTCGCAGATGTTCTCCAAAATGCAGATACCTTCATCGCAACCCGTTGCTCAAAAGAAAGCGTTCCAGGAGCTTTGGGATCTGCCCCGCAACAATAGGGAGCTGAGAAATATCACTCAACACCTGGGGCTGGGGTACACTCTCCAAGAGTACTATGAGGCCGAGGTAGATGTCATCTCCGCTTTCTTCTCACATGAAGACCCTCTTGGGGTGGGTTATGATGATTACCCTTCAGAGGATGAAGAGATCATATACCAGTCATTGTTTTGGAGGAGTGGGCCGCAAAGGGGCTAAAAGGGTGCACCGGGTGAGCTGGGGCTAGGCGTGCCGGTGAGGGATATTGGGAGTGTGCCAGAGAAGGTCGGGGGCTAGTGTGCCAGTGAAGGTTGTTGGGAGTGTACCGCTGAGGGCTGGGGGCTGGGCGTGCCGGCGAAGGGATGTGCCGGTAAAGGGTGAGCTGAGGGGGGGTAAAGGTGTACCACTGAAGGAGGGGTCGAGATTGTGCCGCTGGAGGAGGGGGTTAAGGGTGTACTGGCCAGGGAGCTAGGGGTTGTACCGGGCTAGGCCTAGTTGGGGTGCACCGGTAAAGAGGAGCACGAGGGTGCCGGCGAGGGATGCCAAGGAAGCGTGCTGGAGAGGGCAGGGTCTATGCTAGTCCATAGTGAGGTCGGAGCTAGTGTGGGCAGGGTCCGTGCAGGTTGAGGTAAAGTCCACGCAGGTTGATCAGGGTCCGTGCATGCCTGGCAGAGTCTGTGCATAGGAGGGTTCTAGGTCCGTGCAAGCCGGGGCAGAGTCCGTGCATGTGCATGCAAGGTCTGTGCAAGGTCCATGTAAGGTCTGTGCAAGGTCCGTGCAGGCTGGGCGGTGTCTGTGCAGGCGGGGGGGTTGAAATCCATGCATGTTTACACAAAGTCTGTGCAAGTTTGGGGGTTAAAGTCTGTGCACGTTCGGACAAAGTCCGTGCATGTGGGGGTAAAGTCCGTGCATGTTGTGCATGCGAGGTCCATGCGTGTGGGGTGAAGTCTGTGCAGGTTGTGCATGCAAAGTCTGTGCAGCATGTGTAGGCAAGGTCCATGCAGGATGTATGGGGTTAAGTCCATGCAGGGGGGTGAAATCCGTGCAGCATGTATGGGGTTAAGTCCATGCAGGGGGGTGAAGTCTGTGCAGCATGTATAGGGTTAAGTCCATGTGTCTTTGGCGAAGTCCGTACAATTTGGAGTAAAATCCGTGCAGGGTTTGAACAAAAGTCTGCCCAGGTCTGTGCATATAGGAGTAAGGTCCGAGCACTTGCTGGACAAGGATAGCCTCTCTCTCTCTCTCTCTCTCTCTCTCTCTCTCTCTCTCTCTCTCTCTCTGCACGCGTGCGCGCATAACCCACCGCCCGCTAAGTGGGTTGATGATGATGAAGGTGACTACCTCATCGACAGTGGCTGGTCGTCGACCCTCCCTTGCTTGTTGCCAATGTTGTCTATTCTCAAGGATGCCTCAGCCATCCAGAGGTTGGATGGGCAAATGCCCATGGAGGAGGAGGACGATGCCATCTCAGGCGGCTCATTATAGACAAGAGACTACTACCTAGACTCCTCGTTGTAGTGCCTCCGGAAAAGCCTCAACTGGTCGGGCTCCCGACGGTCCTCTGTCAAGGCCACCACTAAAGCCGAGCTTCTGAGTCTCGCGTCCGATGCCAAGTTGTCTCTTGACTCCAGGTTGTTCTCCACTGCCATCGCCGACGAGTGCCTCCAATATGTGAGCAAGTCCGAGCAAAACTACAACAGCTCCAGCTTGAACGCTTTACACGATGACTTCTGGGAGAGCCTCAAGAGAGGCGATGAAGGGAGAACCCCGAGGCAATCTCTAGGGGCTCATCCACTAGTAGTGCGACAAGGGAGGGGGAGCCCACATGGTGGAGCACTCATTCTCTGAGACATGGCAGGTGATGCCCAAAGAAGGGCACACCCGCAAGTTCTCTCTCTTTCTCTATCACTCTCTCCCTCCGCTCCTCTCTCTTTGTCTCTCTCCGATTAGGGGTGACATGTCAGAACACCCCCTCCGATCCTCCCCCACGACCTCCCCTCCCTCATATATACTGGAATGCCCCTTCCTCCCCTGGCACCAGGTACGTCGCCATCCCGTAGCACCGTCGAGTCAACCCCTACTGCCAATATGGACACCAGGAGGCATAGAAGGGGAATCCTTAGGTCTCTCTCTCTCATCTCTCTCTTGTAAAGGTGAGAAATTTGTGATTGTGAGAAGAATATTTTAATCATTCAATGACAAAATAATAAGAATATTCAAATCTTTGTAGAATATTCATCTTTCTATCAACGTAAGTTAATCACGATGATATTTTGAACATCCGCCAAGGATTGTGGGCCAACCCGCTTTTGAAGGAAGTCAAGTTGTTGTTGCATGGCTGCCCATTTGTCAAGGAGTTCCTGCTCCCTAGATGGGGTAGGGGCAGTGAAGGAGGTTTGAACTTGAGGAGTAGAAGGATAAGTAGCAGGAGGAGAAGGCAGCCCATAAGAAGGGGTAGAAGGATAAATAATCGGAGCAAGAGGAGGTCCATAAGAAGGATATTGGGTCGAAGGATGACCCAAACTAGAATGACCTTGGGCTGCTCCTTGCTGAGGGCGCATGAAGTCGGCTGGGCCCACAAGGACTTGTTGCACTGATGGGCCAGACATAGAATGATCTGCTTGATTAGAAGAAGGGAAAATGGACTTTTCCTTATCAGAGGATTGTTAGGCCGACCCAGAGGATCGGCCCATTTCTAGACCAGAGAAGGTAATGGCCCTAGGTTGGACCGGGATGAGATCAATTGGATTGGACTGAATGGCGGGCCCATCAACCCTAGGCTGAATAATAGAGGCATTAGACAGGCCTTGCGTAATTGTGGGAGGTGGGGTATTGGACCCCTATATAGCCTGATAAACAGCCTGAAGTTGGGTCAGATCCAACTGGGCCATCATCTAGAGAATGGAATTGGCAGAAGGAGACGGAGTGGATTGGGTGCCTGGGATAGGGATGGAGGACAGAGGAGGAGCGGACCCCTCTGCAGATGGGAAGGAGATGATCCTAGAAGGATCTTCCAAAAGCCCTTGAGGAAGAGATTCCTCTTGAGAGCGGGAAGGATCGAAGGAAGCCATGGTGGACTCAAAAAGAGGATTGGAATAGAATGTGGAGAAGGAATTGTCCCTAGGAGATGACTTTACTGACCGAAAGTAACTCCACATGCAAATTCAACACCTTAACAAAAATGGAAACAACACAAAACACACAATGAGCAATTTTGGACTAGATGACTCTAACAAAATATATGTGAAGACACTCAAGATCAACCAAGTTATTTAAATGATGCTCAAAAATTTTCAATTGTTTCTCCTTTAGAACCTTAAACGCCCAATTCGTCAATACAATCATAGATCATAAACAGGAAATTGAACAAGAAATTGAATATACATATTGCATATACATATTGCATATCATGGCACCGGCGTTGTCGCACGGACACCTTCCATTGCTTGCAGGGAAGTTTAGAGAGAGAGGGGGGATAGGGAGTTGAAGAGAGGGGAAGATGGCTCATATCATCGCCACTCTTCCACCTCTCTTTTACATTGCAACAGAAAGGGAAAATAGGAGAGGAAGAACGCCGGAAAGCATCGCCATAACCCACCCGAAACTCCTCACAGCAATCAAAGGATCAACCTCTTCTTCTTCGACTCCGAACTTGGACGGACTAGCCGGGGACAGGCGTGGAGAACCTCCCTCACCCTTTCTTCCTTCCCAAGCTCTTCTCTCTCTCCTCTCTCTATCTATCCGTCTAATTTTTTTTATCTCTTCCCCCGTCTAACCCTCTCTGTCTCTTTTTCTTCTTCCTCTTTCTTTATAGGGTGGAGTTACCCGGTGCCACCAAATGGTGCGCCGGGGAAGGACCACGCCGGGGAGTCAGAGGGGCGCGCCGGGGAACTAATTAGCACACCGGGAAGGCCACCGGGGAGAAGGGCGCCATTTCAACGGCGTGCCGACGAGCTTGTGGTGCCGTTTCAAGGCGTTTGCTTGCCGAACGTTGACCGATGAGTCTGGGGATGGTTCCGGGCGTCGCGATTCACGATTCTTCACGTCAGGACCCCTGCAAGACCTTGGCGAAGAAGTTGACGAAGCTTTCGGCTTGCCGAACGGCTCATGTCTGAACTCCGTGTGTGTCTGATTCGAGTGCGAGGGCCTTCAGTAGCTGAAGTTTTCGGCTTTCATCTGTGAAGGCCGTAGGAGCTCCTTTTCCTCAGGAGAGTCTTCATTAGGACGGGAAATCGCCGGATGAACCACCGTCCTTGGTCGGGCGGTGATGTGAGGTAGCGGTGCGACCAAGTCGACACCGGATCATTGGGCAGGCTTGGTCGCACTGCCGGTTGATGGTGAAGTCATGTCGACTCTCCTGAGGCGAAACTCCAAAAGGACCTAAAGGATAAACAAAATGCCTTGGAGAAATTTGTTGAGGGCAGTAAGAATCTAAATGCCCTGTTGGGAACAAAAATAAATTTTAACAGGGAAGGGCTGGGGTATGAACCCACTAAGAAAAAGGCCTTTGGTTCAAAAACTGTCACTTTCGTGTCATCTTCCGAAGCCACCACGTCCAAAACAAATCCTGACCAAAATCAAGACAAGAGCAAAAATAAAGGAAAAGAAAAGGTGGGAGAGCCAACTAAGACAAATTCTGACAAACCTAACAAGGTTGACACCAATCGTACACTAAGTCTGCACAGCCCAAGGGTAGATAGAGTTTCAACCATGGGACAGGTCGGGACCCTCCCCAAGACAGGTCGACACCAGTTTGGACTGCTAGTAGGCAGAATACTAGGTATGCACCTACAGGTCAACGCCCGAACCTGACACGTCTTCCAAATAGAGACCATTATACTTGGGTAGATCGAGAGACAGGTCGACACTTTTCATATAGGAGGTCAACACCTCATAGAATCCGAAATCAAGATAGATGGTCAGAACATGGGACAGGTCGACACTTCACTTCCTATAGGCCGACACCTTCACGGTTCAGAGGCAGTTATACTTCTTACAGTCATAGATACACCCAACCTTAACAACCTAGGCAATATGACACTTTCTACTCCTCTAGACCAAGCAACTGGAGCAGATGGTCCGATAAGCAATTCTCTTTCACCATTCCTAAAACCCAAAGAGCTCAAGAAGTTAAAAGAAAGAAAAGTATTGTTAATGAAGAAAAGAAAAACCAGAACCTCCAGCAAAGCAAGAAAAATAATAGTGTCAAGAAAGTCTAGATTTCAAAGTCTGTGTTATCTTGCTTTACATAAATGAAGAAATTATTGGGACCCAATTGCCCGTGGGCTCCAAACATTGTCACTTAATTCTGTGTGCAGGAGTGTCTTACAACCGTGCACAATCGTTGGTACCTTGATAGTGGCTGCTCAAGACACATGACTGGGGACAGGACCAAGTTCTGTCTCTTGGTATGTTCTCCATATAGAAATAACACATCAGAAACAGAAAATCTCAAATCTCAGGAAACAGACATGAGACAGACATGAGATAGACATGACCCCCAAAAGATTCTCCCCCTTTGTCATTATCAAAAAGATGCAGGGGAGAAGGCTTCAGACATCAGCTAGACAAGGTGTGCTGGAGCTAGCACCACGTGCTCCTCTTGTTATGGTCTGTCGGATTGGAGGTCTGCTGGAACTACCTCTTAAAGAAATTGCCATGGGAAATGTTGTAGGGATTCTATCTACTTTTGTTCCAAGAGCAGCAAACTTTGTCATAGTTTTTCCATCATTCTGCTAGACTAGGGCATGTAGGTCCTTGACACTTGTAGTTAAATCCACAAACCACTATTGAAGCATTGTGCACATGTTCTCCTGTTGAGAAGTCTGCTGATTGTGGATGTCAGCCATAGCTGTAGATGCACTGGTGTCTTGAGTGGTAACTTCATCCCTGAAGCTGCCTGCTAAATTCTGCCTTGGCTGCTCAAGCTGTTCAACACAAGGCTGCTCTTGCTGTGGAACTTCAACTTCAGCTTCTTGTAACTGTTCCACCCTTTACTCCTCTCTTAGTTGTTGTTGCTGCTGTTCCATTCGATCAATGAGCTAGTCTATGTGCTGATCAAGTTGTTGCATGACATGCTCATCAAAAAGATGTTGTTCCTCAAGTTCATGAAGCTATTGTTCCATATTTACTTCTCTTAGTAGTTGTGCTTCATGAACTTGTTCTTCATTAACATTCACTTCTTGCACTTCTTCCCTTTCAATTTTCTGTTCAACCCCTTGCATTGGCAAGTTCTCATTATAAGGTTGTTCAACAATCTCCTGCTCTACACTCACTTCTATTGGTTGTTCAATTTCTTGAGACTGATGCTCCCCCTGAGCTTGTGCAACTTTAGCCTCTGGCTACTGTAGCTGACATACAACTTGTTGTTGTTCTTAAACTTGCTGCTCTTCTTCAACTGCAGGTTGTTCTGCCCCTTGCAAATCAGATTCAGTCCCTTGCAATTGTACTTGAACGAAAAATCGGGTGACCCCTCGGTGTGAAAATCCGCAATGGCACACTAAAAAAAGTAAAAGGGGGCCAACTTTGGTGAAAACCCGAAAGGGCGTTAGGACTGGTAAAAAGAAAAAAAGCTCTCTCTCTCTACTCCTCACTGATGAAAGCTGTCAACCACGACATTCTGCTGGCGGCGACCTCAGCATCACTCCACAACAATGGTGGCCACTACACCCTCGAGGGTTGGCCATCGTCAGTTCCAGTTTTCATCTTCAGTATTCCGGCTACAACGCCTTCACAGGCTAGCCGCCCAGCTCCAGTTCTAGTTTCTAGCTCTAGTATTCTGGCTACAACGCCTTCACAAGCTAGTGGCCCAGCTCCAGTTCCAACTTCCAGCTCCAGTATTTCAGCTACAACGCCTTCACAGGCTAGCCGCCCAGCTCCTGTTCCAGCTTCCAGCTCCAGTATTCTGGCTACAATGCCTTCATAGGCCAGCCGCCCAGCTCCAATTTTGATTTCCAGCTCTAGCATTCTGGATGCAACACCTTCACAGGCTAGCCGCCCAACTCTAGTTCCAGTTTCTAGCTCCAGTATTCTGGCTACAACGCCTTCACAGGCTAGCCGCCCAGCTCTAGTTCCAATTTTCAGCTCCAGCATTCCGACTACAATGCCTTCACAGGCCAGCCACCCAGCTCCAGTTTCAGTTTCCAACTCCAGTATTTCAGCTACAACACCTTCACCGGACAGCCACCCAACTCCAGTTTCAGTGTCCAGTCCCATCACTTTGGCTATAATGCCTTCGCAGGCTAGCCGCCCAGCCCCAATTCTAGGTCTAGTTCCAGTATCCTGGCTACAACGCCTCCGATGGCCAGTCGACCGGCTCAAGTTCTAGTCTTCATCACCGATTACAATCCCAGTCCCAATGACAAGTTCTAGTCCCAGACCCAGTTCCAACCTCCAGTCCCTGTCCCAGTCCCAGTGCTTGGCCGTAATGCCTTCCCCGGCCAGCTCAACACTAGCTTCCCAGGCTAATGAGAATTACATTTCTAGCTAACAACATGACAGCCAGGCTAAGCTAACTGGCTAGAAAAAAAAGGGAAGAGAGAATGAAGTTGCGACTTAGCGGCAAATGAAGACATTTCATTACTATGAAATGGCAAGATACATGATTGCTGGAGGCATCCCCCGAGATACACAAAAGTCCACTGGCAAAAAAAAAAGAAAGAGAAGTCAACAAAAGGGGCTACTGCAATGGACATCGAAGGATGTCCTCCAGCTCCAAAATTCCCAAGAAGGGGTAACGGGTCAGCTCCTGCAATCGAGACTCGACGGCTTCCAGCTGTAATAGTTTCTCTTCAAGAGAGACAGCTTGTCCCTCAGCCAGTTCAGCCTCCTCCACACTCTGGACTTGCTGACGCTCGGTCTCTTGTAGCTCGGCCTCGGCCCTGGAAAGTTCAGCACGCAGCTCAGCTATCCTAGCTGTCAAAGAGGTCCAGCGCTGTGAAGACGTGCCGACTGCATCCCTCATCTGCTCCGCAGTCCCTCTCAAAGAGGCAAGAGCGATTTGGCATTCAGCTCGTTCAAGTTTCATGGCCGTTAGCTGATCGGCCACTTCTCGACCGAGGAATTCCCTTCGGTTCACATATTTTAACAACAATATCATCCGCGGCGTCTAGTCATCCATGGGGCAACCAAAAGCCAGTAACGAGCGGGAAAGATGTTCCACCAAGCCCCCCAGCTGCACGTAAGTCAAATCCTAGCTGGCCTTTATGGTCTGCTGAAGGGTTCCTAATAACTGCCACACCAGGTCGCTCGATGACTGCAGAACAAGTGGTGAAGTCTCGGGAAGCTGGAACTCTACCCTGCTATCAACGGCAGCCCATATGTCGTCACTCAGTTTAGAAGACGACGATGGCATAACTTGTAGGGCACCCGCACTGGAGTCGACCCCAGTAGCTAATGTAGTGGAGAAAGTCTCGACAACGGTAACCTCCCTGCCAACCTCTTGCGGTGGAGCTCCACCAAGAATCTCGATAGCTGAGGACGTTCGCTCTTCATGCTCAGCCTGGCTGGCCTCCACAGAAGCCGATTCTGTAATAAGGGCTAAGGCTGGGGTAGTATTCTTTATTTCACACTTTTTGTATATTTTTTTGTCCTAATTGTTCTCACTCTCTAATTCATATCTTACTGTACTTTAAATGGGCCTTTTGTGTCACTCAAAACATCACAAAGTTAAGCATGCTAGTCACACAAAAAAATTATTTTGTAATCATCAAAATTGGCCAAAATATGAGAAAGGCATGTACCAACAATTCATTTCAACTTTAACTAGCCACTTCCTGGCATTGGAATCTCTCCCTTTGGCTAGGTCGAGCCTGGAGTGCCTATGTCCAAACCAGTTAACTTCCCTATGATTTTGTCAGGAGGAGAGACTGGCTATGGAGTTAGGTCTCTCAGCATGAACTCCACTTAATGCTCCTCCAGGTTTGGGAGAGTGATGAACAATCTCTCTCTCTCTCCCTCTCTTTAACCCACACCCCTTAACGTTCGCATCTGTTAAAGGAAACACTAAAGAGGAGCAACAACTAGAGTTGGGGCATGCATCATTAAGAAGACGGGTGAAGTTACGATGAACGGGGTCTCGGATCTCTGTGTCCTTATCAGTCATCACACCATTTACCTCTGATCAAAGCCATGTGGGTCTCCTTAATTTGCAGTCTCAGGGCGTACGCCGTGTAACTTGCTCCAAGTCATCGATCGCCACAAAACCAGTCACAACTGCGAAGCCAACCAATTACCAACCAGCCATTAATGATGTCGCAATCCGATTGTTTAATGATGCTTTCCGGCCCACCATACCAAAATAATTAATGGCGTTGTTTAATGATGTGTTCCGGCCCACCACACCTAAATAAACGCATGCACCAACCCTAGTATCCCGCATAAAATGCGTGGTCGCATTGGCCTTTAAAACAGACCAACCCATCCGGCAACGGCACACCGGCCCATTAATTGCCGCTGCAGTTCCCATGGCGAAGGGGAAGGGAAGACAGGCACAAATGAATGGCATGAGGGGAAGGGAAGACGCAGCAAATGCTAATCCTATTTGCAAAGTCTACTACTAGCTACTAACAAACCTCACACACACACACACACTGACCGCTGGGATGTCAGGATCCCAACCCCACTAGTTTCGTGTCGATCGGTTGTCATTTGGGGCCGGTAGGAGTCCAAAAACTCCAATGACTCGTTTAGGGTCGATTCGTTGGTATCGCCCCGATCTCGTGTTTTAGTGCATGCATGTGGTGTTTTTAGCCTCCAGGGGTTATTTTTCATCGCGTGGCATTGTTTCCCCTGTGCTTCGACGTGAATGGGGCATGGAACGGGCCGATTCGACCGTTCCCCTATTTTGCTTGCCAGATTTGTGTAACAGTCACTCCAGTGACTGTCACACTGTGTGATAGTCCCTCGATAGACCGCCACAACCGTGGTCGTTCTGCATTCTTCGAGGTTGGGGTCGTGTGACGGACTAGTACTGGACGATCACATGACTATAACGCACCCGTGTTGGTGCGTTACATTCTGGGTGTGACGGACCATAATAGGACCGTCACATGCCTGTAACGCACTTGGCTTGGTGCATTACGTGCTGTGGTTTTTGAGGTCTATTACTATGTCAGACCCTCGACGACGGTGTCTGCCTCGAAGATCGTGTCAGTCGATTCGCTGTAACGGCTCTCTCCCCATGCGTTATGGTAGGTAATGCACCTGTGTGGGTCCGTTACATTGTGCTTGACTGGTGTTTGTCTTGCTATGGTGGCTGGTGTGACGTGCCTACCCCTATGCGCCATGTGGCTATGGCGAAGTCAGCTTGGTCCGTTATATGCCTCTTGTCTGTGTTAGTGTTTTGGATCAGTTGGCTTTAACGCCCTTGTCCTAGTGCGTTAGGCTTGTGTAACGCGCCTATATTGGTCCGTTACATGCCCTTTCATTTGAGTTTTGATCCGTTGGCCATAACATCCCTGTCCTGCTACGTTATGCTGATGTGGCGCGCCTATCTTGGTGTGTTACATGGTCTGCATTGGATTTCTGGTCTACTTGCCCTGACGCCCCTACCCTGATGCGTCAGAGTAGTGTAACGCCCCTATAGAGGTGTGTTACAGTCCTGTTGTGGCCGTGATGGCCATTGTTCGGTTCTATGTGGTCCCTTGGGATCCACAGATAGATGCCTCTGAAAATCCTTCCAGTTCCACTGCTCCTCAACCACATCCTCATACTTCTACCTCCACTGTTCCACCATCATCTCAATCTACTCCATTTGACATACTCGTGCAAATTTGTTCACAGCTTACTACCTTAACCACTCACTTGTCTTCATTTTAAACATCCATGACTGAGGTAACTGGTCGTTTGGATCTGAGGCGGCAAAGGTTGGAACAACAAATGGAAAGCAGGTTTATAAAGCAGCAGGAAAATTCAGATCATGTCGCTAGCAGATTTAATAGGCTTGTGGGCACTCTGGCCAATGTCTCCACTGAAGCCAGTATCTTGCAGACAAGGTTGCATGATGAGCTGACCAGAATCGACAATTCGGTTCAACAAAGTAACAATCTCCACAAGACCACCATCTCAGAAATTCAAAAGGTCCGGCTTTCGTATGCCCATTTGGTTGACAAGATGGATCGACTAGAGAAAGATTTTGACTCTTTGCTTCAGCAAAATTCAGAACTTGCTTAGGGTCAAATTGCTGTGAAAGATCAGCTCAGACATGTGGCAGATAGATTACATATGGTTGAGCATCAGCTAGCTCCATTGCCTTCACCAGACTCGCCTTTTTCCACATCATCTAGTACTTCTTCATAGTGTGTACTTCACCCCTTGTTTTGCTGATGACAAAGGGGGAGAAGGGTGTCATCATTGTGTAGTCATTATGTGTCTGAGGTCTGTCATTGTCTGGGGTCCGTCATTGTGTCTGGAGTCTGTCATCTAATGCATACATGATAGTCTGTTTTGGTTGCTGACATCATTGTGTTGTAATTGTGTGTGGGGTCTGTTTTGATTGGTGAATGGGTCAAGTAATGCAATGTCCTGGTTGTTGTAGTCATGTAAACAGAATGGACATTTGAATGAAATGCTTTTGGTTGATTTGACCACGTACATGTTGATTCCACACAACTTCACAATGATTTATAGTTGTCATCATCAAAAAGGGGAAGAATATTGTGCACCTCTTATTTTGATGATGCAAGCCCTCTACTACCTCAGCCGAAGACTGGTCAGAACTGAGGAGAAATATACTTTCATTGAGAAGGTCTGCTTGGCGCTAGTCTTCGCAGTCAAGAAGCTCCGACACTATATGTTGTCGCATGAAATAAAGTTGATTTCCAAAGCAGACCCACTTAAGTACATTCTATCACAACCGGCACTCGAGGGCCACTTAGGCAAATGGGCGGTGATCCTCATGGAGTTTGATATCTCCTATGTGCCCTTGAAAGCTGTCAAAGGCCAAGCGATCGCAGACTTCTTTGTTGGGCATCTAGTGCCAGAAAGCTATCCACTAGAGACAGAGCTCCCTGAAGATGAGGCCCTGGAAGCCGATCAAGTGCAGCCTGCCTTGTGGCAATTGTACTTTGATGGCGCATCTAGAATTGATACCCCAGCCACTGGAGCAGCTAGTGTCAGGGCTGGGGCAGGCATAGTCCTGAAATCTCCTGAAGGAGAAGTCATATACACCTATTGCTCAATAAACAAGCCCTACACAAATAATGAGGTAGAATATGAAGCCTTGATTATCGGGCTGTAAATTACCCTGTCCATGGGAATTCAGATGATGGAAGCATTCAGAGACTCCATGCTAGTCGTAAAGCAGTTGGAACGAGAGTTTGACGTGCAGAAGCAGGAACACCTTCCATACTACCAATTGGCGCTACGCCTGATAACACAATTTTATTTCATCAAAATCAAGCACATCAACCGAGGATAGAATGCTCAGGCAGATCCTCTCGTAAAATTGGCCAGTTCTTTGGCAATCACGCCAGACACAAGCTTGAATATAACCGTAATTAATCGTCGTCAAGTCCCCAGCGTGACAGAGGTCCTGGCTAATGAAGAAGATAATGAAGCGGCAACCGTGGAGAAAGTCCAACAGCCTGATTGGTGGGAGCATCTCCTATGTTGGTTTCAACACCAACAGCTCTTGAAAGAAAACGAACAAAGAATGAAGCTCCTCAAGATCAAGGATTCTTATGAGATGAGAAATGGAACCCTGCTCTGAATAACGGCAGATGCCCTTATCTTAGAAACCCAAAGATAAATGGGCCTCGATCTTAAGCTGGCCCATTAGCTAAACACATGTTAAGGGATTCGCATCGAGAATAATGAACTCTATTTAAAATGGTGCCTAGAACAATGGACGCTATTTGTCCAAAAAATTAAAACCAATAAAAGAATATGGCACCTTTTAAATGGGGCGCTGATAGTTAACGGTGCCCTATGAAATGGACGCCAAAAACCTGCCTACATTTAAACCACACTAACCAAATATGCATGCTCGACGCTGCATGGTTTAAACTATTAGAGTATATAGACCATTTTACGGTAAGCGACTGTTAACTGGGAAGGTGAGAACAATGTACGAAAAAAAATTTTTCGGAGAGCATTCACTCTCTAGGGTTTCGTTCACGAACTTAGCAGGCAGACGTTGGCTAGGAAGGGTATTATTAATGCTGGAAATGTATTAAAAACCCTGCCAATCTTGATCAGAAACCCCTTCCATTATCGAATGTAGAACCCTCTAGAATTCCCCATCACTATAAAATACCATGCTCCGACAAGCACCATTCTTTTCTCTGCATCGAATGTCATCGTGCTGCTACCGTTGCTGCTTTGCGTCCTCGTCTTCCTGCTAATGCCGCGGGTGAAGGCGTGGCCCTCTTCCCCTCCAACCTGCAGACGCGTTCTGTTTCCCCTGCTTCCTGTCCTCCTCCCGCTACTGTCGTCGTCCACCTGCTGCAGAACGTGGAGGAGCCTGCGTCCATCTTCTTTTAATCTTCTTCCTCTTCATCCTACAAGTCTGCTCCCTATTGCTGATCGAGGGTGACAACTACTCGATCTTCCTCCTACTGCATACTCTGTTCAAAATAGAGTATCCTCTCTAAGGAACTGTTAAACTATTCATCATCCAGATCTTCACAAAAGGTAGGTCTTCTCTACCCAGGACCAAAATCCATGTTTAAAACATGTAATAACTATTTAGTGCATGCATGTCTAACGTAAGGATCATATCTATATTTATCATCTTTAGTTCATGTTCTAAAGTGATCCGCATCCATGATAATTAATAAAAACACGCGTGAACTGTAAAACTCAATCTGGGACGCCCGAAAGAGATCCGAAACTCACAGATCCTGATCCAATAAATATTTGAAAAATTCAGGGCGTTATAGCCCTCCCCTCTTATAAGAATTTTATCCTCGAAATTTAGGACAAACAACAAGCCACAAGGGGAGAACGCCAAAATTCACTGACGACGCTGTCAGAGCCCCAACCAAATCTCGAAACTCGTAAAAATCACAATCCTGAGGGACGCGGCCAGACAATGATCATGAAAAATGCCTCGCTCACAACCCAAGACACATCAATCATCAGAGTAGGCACATATAGAAAGCACAAGTCTGGCGTCACCTCAGACAATACGAAAACCAACCACGGCACTACTGACACCATCACGCTCATCGATAAAACACACTCCTCACCACGAGAACCAACACCGGTCAACGCCCACGCTCGACGGACCAACCCAACGCCAGCTTCACAAGTCATTGACCGCTCTCACATCCTGCACCAGGGACAACCAACATCGAGCTTCCACCAGCTCACGCCAGGCAAACTGAATGCTGAGAATAGCACTGGACCAACTCTGCCAGAGGATAAACTTCTCATGAAGAAGGCACACCTCATGATCAACCACCCAAGGCCTCGCTGGCACACTCCTCTCGGCATTCCCAAGCCATAACAATCAGCATCTTCTGTCTGTGAAAGATCATCCATGGGTCACCAGATACGCGTCAATGGGAAACCTCCATCGGCCCAACAGGCACGCTCCAAATCATGACAGGCCATCCACTGACTCTCCCACAGACCATTATCGCATCTCGAGCCAGATCTCTCTCAGACACTGTATCTGATCTTGAGCCTCATGCCAACTCTACCCTCTCAGGGGAGCACGGTGAAACCAAATGATACCCTCTCAGGGGAGCACGGTGAAACCAAATGACAAGATCCCTCCTCGGTCCTTACGCCACTGTGGACGTCAAAAAATGACGACGAGGATCCCACGGCACCTGCGGCACTCGCATCTACGTGCGAGTCGAAGGCGGGAGTGTTATGAATTATGTAATGACACTTTGGGAGTTGTTAATGAATAAAGTTGGAGTTGGTTGATTATCTTTACTTTTGCACACTCTGTTTATAAGGTCGAATTTTCTTATGCTCTGATTGACATGAATGATATAAACTGATCACGCATATCAGGTTCCTTCCGCGCTCAGGACGTGATAGGCAGCCCCATGCCCAAGCGGCAACAGTGACTCCTCCGACGGCCTCCTCATCTGACAGCCACCCCCCATGCTTAAACCGGCAGACCTCGATGCCCCTCCAGTAGCATGAACCAGTAGGTCCCCTCATGCCCCATCCAGTGGCCCCCTAGGCAACCTTAACTGGCAGCTCCGCACGATCCGGCAGTAGCATGCCCCATCCAGCATGAATTTTCATCTAGCAGCAACATGCCCCATCTGACATGGATTTTTATCCGGTGGCACATTCCTTCAATTGGCAGCCCCGCAGCATAGCAGGTGGCCCTCCCCAAGCCTCTGCTCCCTATTAATTGGTCTATAGAAAGGAAGAAGCGAGCATGCCGTGTGACATGCTACTTGTGTGGCGCGGAGGGGAAAGTCACGCCAGGTGTCCAGGCTCATGTGGCACAAGGAGAACACACACACCAACAGACGTGTGGTGTGGGCGATTATAAAAGGGAGGGGGAGCTCCAAAGAACAAAGGGGTTGAGGAGAGTAGATCGAAGAGCGTCAAAAAAAAAGAGAGAAGTCCCTACAAGGAAGGAAAAAACCAGCCCCTACATCTTCAGAGTGAAGGAGAAGGGAGAGTGAGGGATGAGAGAGAAGGAGGAGAGGTGAGGTCCGGGGGTGAGTCCGTGCTCCAACCTACCCCCCTTTCTTGTTTTTTCCTTTTCCTTCATGTTTTCTCTTTGTTTGCGTTTACTCATGATGTACTCCCACCGGTCGATCTTTCATGATCCCGTTATCTCATTGTGAGGGATAAATGAGATGTTCCCATTTTCCTGGTCCCTCTTTCTATTCATGGATGTCCTGACTATATTGCTTCCCCGTTGGTTGGATGAAATATACATGATTAGGTGCAACACCTTGGACAGACGACCCTAGATTCAAACTCGCTCTGATACCAATTTGATGTGGGACAGGATGCGACTCGATACCGATTGGATGCGAACCTGAGACTCTAGGTGACGACGCGACCAATTTGATAATGCGACCAGTAATGACGCGGCCAACTCGACACCAACAGAGTTCCAAACGGGGAGGATACGTCCTCAACAAGAGACACAAGCTTGTGGACTCCCTAGCGAGGGAAACGCATAGATCTACGCGGTTGAGAAACTGACAGTGAGTCAAGGGTGGTCGGCTCTTCTCAGGTGCTTGGATCGAGTCACAGGATGGTCACGCTCACTCACTCACAGCGGTGATTGAAATAATATGATAACGAGCTAGATATCCTAACACTCAAGCAGCGGCATAACAACAAATATGAAATAAGCAATGTGACAAATGGAGGAGCGAAAACATATCTCCACGCTTCGAGCATAGGGAAGACGATCCCGGCCAAGACCCATACTCCTAGTGCAGTAAATAATCAATAATTACAGCAATAAATTTTACTACCCACTCCACGCATGTAGATAACGGGCTACATGTAGGACCCAGGCGTATCGAGCTCGGGTTGACGGGCAGCGTTTTGGGTAGCTCCGGCGGTGTCGACACGTAGCTATTCGATGCTTGCCGGACAGTGCGTTCTGACGATCGTGGGGACCACGCTTTGGTCAGGCAGACGATTAGGTTGGGATTGGTCCCATTGTAAAGAGGACTCCTGGAGGGACAATCTCTTGGAAGGGTTCATGCTGGATCGCCTTGTGGAAGGCGAGACGACCCGACTTGTGGGGTGTTGCTAGTTGCTATCCCGAACCTGTTCTGTAATTTTAGAACTGCGCGACTCGGCAAAAATAATTGCTGCGATCCGATCTGATATCGAATCGATGTGAAACTAATGCCGTTGCGAAGCTCTTTCGATGATCTACGATCACCTAGTGTTACAGGAATTTTTATGTAGCTATATTCTCCGTGGTTGAATTTATAACAGGCAGACTCCCTGACTCAGAATCGAGGCCACCAAACTCTGGACAGCCCACTAGACCTATTAACCCAACGGTCCTTGAGTCACAAGACTCGGGGTCAAGAATGTTAAATGCGATGGCACAACGCCGTCAATCTAGTCTAGTCCCTAGGTCTGAAACCACGGTAACACGGAACCCACGGACACCTCAAAATACGGACACGAAACCTCTGGGGTGTCCAAGATACTCACGATACCGAAAGTCGACCACTGGGTCACGACCGGGTTGACTGGAGTCCAACACAGCACTCAAGCGGTCACGAGATAAGCCACTAAGGCAAACCGACAACGCACAAGGATGAGCGGTTCTGGGCAAACCACACAAGGTCATGCGAGGTCAGGGACAACCCGCTCAAGGGAGGGATGGATGGTCAAGGGTAGGACCACCCAAGCATGAACGGTCTAGGATTGGGCCGCTCAAGTGTCAGAACTAGAGGGGGATAGGCGGTCGGGGTAGGACCGCCCAAGGGGATGTGGGGTCAAGCCCTGGGCCGCACAAGCCCACTAGCCCAAAACAGTTCCTGGTCAAAATGGTCTTGACCGGACCACTGAGCGGAACCGACTTACTACAGTGTCGGTCAAAACGGTCTTGACCGGATAGCTCAACATGACCGACACTCCACTATTGATCAAGGGTCAACTGGGATGAATGGTCAGACCCTGCCCGCTCAACCCAAACGGAAGACAGGCGGCTAGAAGTTGGCCGCCCAAGGGGGGGATGTGCGAACCCTACTGGGCCTCACAACCCATGTGTGGTCTATCGTCCGACCGCACATGCCCCCAAGACTCACGAGGATGAACGGCCCATGGCTGGACGCCCATGGGGATGGATGTCACCTGGTTCGACCGTCCATCTTCACGGTGAACCACCCGTGGGGTTGGCCCGATCTTGGCCTTCACACGCCCCATTCGTGCCAAAACGAAGAGGATACAGCCATGGACACACACACAATCATATGGACTCCGACCGGAGTCAAAACGACGCACGAATCGCAAGAAACGAGCGATTCTAACGAAATCACCCAAATGGGGTCACTCTCAGGGCCGTTAATTGAAATGACGCCACGTGGAGAGTCGTCATTCCTGATTTTTCCAGAAAACCTTCCAAATTTTTTAAAAAGAGAAAACAACGACCTTGAAAAAGGCACCATTATAAAACAATGCCTCCATGAAAGGCGTTATTTGAAGGAATTATCCAAACGAATCTTCATAAAATCAGAAATATCAGGAAATGACGCCCCTACCAAAGGGCGTGTTTTAGTGAAAGGACGCCCAATGACGCCTCTGTGAAAGGGCGTGTTTTAGTGAAAGGACGCCCCTGAAAAAGCCGTTATTTATGAAATGATGCCTTTGACTAAGGCATTATTTATAAAAATATAGAAAAACTCCATATTAAGTAAATATTGAAGTCCAATCTGATTATCACAAAGTAATATGAAATTTAACCAAAATAGCATCAAATTTGGCGTGTCTACACCTACGTCCACCCCTCACCCAACCGGGTGAGACTTCACTCCACGCTACGAACCGTAGCAAGACGGGGACGAACCCCAACAACACACGCTGCTTCCGCAGCAATGCACACATGGGGACACGCCCCAACACGCTGCCACTGCAGCAAACACACACACACGTCAGGGAACACACCCCGGACACTGACACCACACGGAGACACCGCTCCGTCCACACACACAGTAATATTCAAGGTTTAACACACATAAATGATATACACTATATGCTCACATAGAATTCAAACCAAGAAAGCCATCACAAACAATTTATCGAAGGATGTAGACTGCATCCCTTTCAATTTTCAATGGCCATCTGAAGATGTTCCTCGAAGTTCAGCTCGGAGGGAGTTGAAACAGTTGTAAGATGGAGCAGCCGGTCCTCGATCTTGAAGATCCCGGCTTATCTGAGCTTCCGCAACTCGTATAGGATATTTTTGTTAGGTCCGAGCTCCAGTCTCACCTACAAACATCAATAAGTAATGAATCTCTAAAAGCCCTCTCTTCTCCCCTTGTGGCCAGCACTCCTTCTTCTTCTTCTACAAGAAAATAGAAAGCATTAACCCCCTTGATCTTTCTTCTCAGCCTTCGCTTCTACAGTCTTCCTAAGGTTGTCGTACCAAGGATCCTGAAGAGAAGGGCCGTCTAACCTTTGGATGACTATGGCCTCAGTGCTTCGACTGAGAGGAAAAGATAGGGAGGAAGCAAGCGATGTCAGCGCATCGACAAGGATATTCTGAGATCGAGGAGTGTGAATATAGATCAATTTGTGAAATTGCCTAGCCAAGAGAATGACCAAATCTTGATATGCCTTGAGTTTCGGGTCACGAGTGTCGTAAGTGGACAGAACTTGTCGCAGAACAAGCTGTGAGTCTCCTATGATGTTCAAGTATCGTTCGCCCAAGAGATAGGCGTACTTCAATCTGGCCAAGAGAGGTTCATAATCAGCGATGTTGTTGGTAATAGGAAAGCGAAACTGATATGCAAGAGGAATCGTCACCCCTTCGGGAGTGAGGAGAGCAACACCTATCCCTCAGCCTTGTGAGTTGAGTGCACCATCGAAGTGCAGAGACCAAAAGGGACGATGGGTAAGGACAGAGAGGTGCTCATCAAGGAACTCATCCTGAATAGAGTCAGTGCAGGGGATAGGAAGATGGGTGAGATGCTCAGCGATGGCATATCCTTTGATTGCCTTCTGAATGATGAAATTGATGTCGAACTGAGAGAGAAAGCCCTGCCAGTGAGCTAACCTACTAGAAAGGATGGGCTTTTCTAGAAGATAATAGATCGGGTCCATTCTAGAGATCAGCTTAATCTGGTGGACTAGGAAATGTTGGAGGGCGTGGGAACGTGAACTGCAATATCAGATAGTGGATCCAAAGGGGGGTGAATGGATCCAAACGCAGAATAAAAGTTACAGTCGGAGAAACAATCAGATCAAACGCACAATCACACGAGAGACACCGGTTTTTAAGGTGGTTTGGTCCTCCAGACCTACATCCACCCCACACTCAACCCGAGTGTGGATTCCTGCTGGAGAAATACAGCTTAACCCTACAGAGATACACCTCTGCACCGCTGGGGAAATACAGCTTAACCCGTCCTGCGGAATCCTGAAACTAGGGCTACTGTGGCTGGGCGAATGGAGAGAACTACATCGGTCTCGGCCTGAACGGGTAGTCTCGAACAACATGGCCTGGCTGATCACAGTGAAAACAAACCACTGGCAAAGAACATGACCTGCCAGGGTGGCTACCACCACACCTCCCACACGATCTCGGCTGATGGACAGCAGGTCCCTAATGCTGCTTTGAAGACAAAACCGACGATGGAATGGCACCGGCAGAAGACTGTTGGGCACGTCGCTCTTCACACTCACTTAACTTGCTCCTAGTATTCATGGACAGAGGTGCACCATGATTAACCGGCAAAAGAGAGGAGGTTCTAGTTGCATATGGCTACCTGCCTTGCCGATCCTCAGACGTCCGAGCCTTCTTAGGTTTCTTGAATCGGAACTTCTTGCCTTTGGACTTAGAAGAAGAAGCACCATCGGTAGTGTGAACAACAAAAGGAGCTCTGGGGACATTCGACAAATAAACCTGCTACAATTGCCCAATCGGTTGAGGGATAAGGTGATGCTGCACACCTATCTGAGTGGACTCAACCTGGGTGCGCACTTGAGATATCACCTACCCTACTCCGGATGGCAGATGAGGCAGCAAGGGTTCACTCTGCGTTCTACGCTGAACATCCAGCAAGCCTTCTGCAATAGGGGTGGGAACCGCTGAAACTTGACTCGGCGCAGATGCATAAACCATCACGACAACCACCGGAGGAGAAGCACCATTTCCCTCCCTAGAAACACGCACCTTCCGATGACGCGCCATCAAAACCTAAGAAGCAGATGCAGATGAAAATCACATCAATAATCATGGAAAACACCCTAAGCCAACAGTAGATGACTCTAGTGGACTTGCTCTGGACTAACGCTATGCAATGTCAATTCCTTATACGAGTCCTCAACGCTGCTCTGATACCAACTATAACGACCCAGAGCTCCGGGTATCGATTACCCGATAATATCAGATTACCGCTACCAAGAACTGGGGATGCCACCCAAGGGGCTGATGAGGCCCTTGAAGGGTTAGTGGAGTTTGTCGGTACCGGAACTCAACACCTCGATCCCACAGTCGGGGGACTACCAGAACACGGATCACCCTAGTCACGCTACTCGAAAAATGTCACAACACCTCTGTCGTGGAGGCCTGTGCTCACATGCGAAGGCCCACTCCGAAACCACGTGGTCTGAAAACATGGTCACGACCTCACCATCATGAAAGTCTACACCGTCTAGGGGAAAGCCCTCGATGACGCTCACTGAAAACCCTAGACCTCAGCTCCGGGAAAACACCCGAACTACACACAAAACCCCATGACACGACAACTCATATTACGAGATGGGAGTACCGCCCAATAGAAGCAAGGTCGGATACGTCCACTGACGTCTTAGTCCGTGCCTCAGGTGTCTCCCTCCGGCCTAGCGGGAACTGAGACACCATACTAGTAACACAGAACAAGGACTACCTGGGGTCACACTCGTCAGTGAGTGTCCTCTGTCCCCAGCTACGCGTGCACACGCAGACCATCTGCTTTAGGTCGGGTCCTCTAGCTAGTTTTTCCCCCAGTCGGACTCAGGCTGCAAAGGCAAGGGGCCCTATGGTAACTAGTGTAAAATCATCTCACTCGGGTCATGCTCTCCACCACTCCCAAGTGGATCATCACCCGCGTGCGCAGGAAAGTTACGACTAGTGGGGGCTCACAAAACGTGAACACTGAAAATCACGCACTCACCCATCTTAAGTAACGTGAAGAAATAGGTGACTCGTGGCCACCAGACTCTAGACAGCCCACTAGATCTAATAACCCAATGGTCCTTGAGTCACGAGACTCGGGTCAAGACCACTGCACGTAACGACACAACGCTGTCAATCCGGCCTAATCCCTAGGTCTGAAACCATGGTGACACGATTCTCAAGGTAGCTCACAAGCCGTCAAGTGGATCCCTCAATCACGGGACACACGAAAAATTTCCAACCCCAGGCTAGTTAACCGGACTCATAGTCCAAGGCCATACACATGGCCCACTAGAAAACCACTTTCTGTAGAAACTCATGCCACACGGGGAAGACCCTCTGTGTTATGTCCGATCAACCAAACACTGACAACTCTCCAGCGTAAATTAATGATCCCTCAGATGAAAATAACGCTTCGGACAAATAATGAAACTCGCAGCTCACCGTATCAGACTCGTAATACGAACGAATGGAATGAGCCAGCAAGCACACAAATAGCAAATCACGGCACAATGATTTTTAGGTGGTTCAGACGCACCAAGTGCCGTCCTACGTCCACCCCTCTCACCTCGAGAGAATTTCACTAAACACGTTGCACGACGGCAGTAACCACCACACACGGGCACGACGACCCACACACGTGGGTTCTCGCACGATGACGAGAAATCACACACACACGGAGCAAGCTCCGAAATCATCTAAGATGAAGATAAGATGAGAAAATACAATGCCCAGTTCAAGATAAATGATACAAGCTCAATAGATGATAACAATAATGATCTTCCCCTTGAATCTTCAACCAAACTTAGAGACTAGAGAAGGGAGCACTGGAATGATAAACCTTGAGTAAGGGAAGAAGCCAGTGTTGATGAATGGTGCGCTTGAAGCAGTGGACGACGAGGAAGTAGCTACGACCTCTAGATCGTGGCTCGGGCTCATGAGAGAATAGCACCGTGGCGTCTTCTTCCTCCTCCAACAGGGTGCGAACGCCCTTTCTTCTCCTGCAAGACAAGATGAAACATTAAACTCCACAAGCATACTGCCGATCGGACCAAAGGGGCGGCCATATATACAAACACCAAATAAGCTATTAGGTCCAATATACCCCTACAAAAGTCATTTCATATCACTCACAACACATGGTTGATGCCCTAAGGCCAATATGGTAAAAAGTCCAAGCAATCAGATCTAAGTTTAGTGGGTTCGCATTCAGAACCAGAAACCCGATCAGAGAATAGCAGAAAAAGTGTCGACCCACATGGGTCGACCCTCGGGATCAAGGTTTCTGCCAAGACCGTCGAAATCAAAAACTCAGTGAAAAGTGTCGACCTCATGGGTCAACCCTTTTTCATGCATGTTCTGTTCTATGAACAAAATACTACACAACAAATAAGTGTCCGGTTAAACCAAAAGCCCAATCAAAAGCCACATACATATATCCTATACCTATACATATTTGGATATAATTAATGGAAACCCAATAGCCAAGCTCATGCAACCCAACCATCATGTGCAGGATTGGCCATGCAAGGTGGAGTTTAGGGTTTTGTTTGAAATTTTGAGCAAGCGGCTGCTATCCGGGAAGGTGGAGTAACGTAAGGAAGTTTTTAAACCATTGGTCCATTTTTTACCCCCCTCGTTTGAAACATTCCGTAACCGAGCAGGGAACCATTCCCCATCCTATAAAACCATGCTCTCATCGATCGTAGCAGCCCCATTTGCTGCTCTTATTCCTGTGGCCGTGCCACGTCTTCTTCCTCCTCTTCTTCCTGGCTGAGACCCCTTCGTCCTGCCACTAATGTCGTTGCCGAATGAGGGTGACGTCTGTATCCCCTTCTTCCTACTGTAGTTCCAGACGTGAAGTCTTCTTCCTTTTCCTCCTACTACCGTTGGAAGGGCCTGCATCCCTGCGTTCTGCCATGGCCAAACGTGGGCATCCTCTTCCTTCTGCTAGTGTGCCGTTCAAACATCGTCGTCCCTTCTTCTTCCTCCTTCTATTGCTGGTTGCTATGGAAGTGGCCATCTTCCTCCTTTTTCCTATTGCTGTGCAGTTCTTCCTCCGTCTACTTGTTGTTGTGAATGTGGGAGAACAGCCTTCTTCCTCCATCTTCTTCCTACTGCGTATCACCCTGTGGACTTCATACTCTCCTCAAAATAGAGTATCAAAAAGTTCACATGTTCATCACCCAACTGATCCTAAAGGTAGGTATTCTCTACCTAAGACCAAAATCCATGTTTAAAACATGGAATAACTAGTTAGTGCATGCATGTCTAACGTAAGGATCATCTCTGTAATTATCATCATCAGTTCATGTTCTAAAGTGATCCGCGTCCATGATATGGACCGCTATTTGAATCAGCGCCGAACCCTACAGATTCTGTTTATCCTTGAATATTGCATGCTACTCGTGATTCTTCTTATTTCTGATAGTCAGCGCCCTTCTGGGACTATTCTCAGGGTGCAATAGCAGGAAGACAACACCGTCACGAGCACTCCCGGAGTCAGAATGGTGCAGGACCAAAGCAGACGTGTTTGTCTACGAGTCTTCTTCAATCTCCAACCAGGAAGGACTCCAGGAGAGGTCGGAGTAGAGAGATAGAGGGTGAACAGTGGCGGGGTATCAATGCTGGTTCTGTGTGGACTGACCTGCGCACTCGGGAGAGAAAATTCAGAACGGACAGCTCTGGAATCCAAATGAGGGTCTGTCAACTGGGTTGGAAGGAGGACCGGTAGGAGAACGCCCCGGCCAAGCGGCACTCCAAGAGGAGCAGAGTTGAGGTTGTAGTAGCTTCTGTAAGCCGTTTCTAGCTGCAGGTTGGACTGGTTCTGCACAGTCTGTGGAGGATGACTCTCAGGAAGGCGGCACCGTCACGATCACTTCCGTCATCAAAATGGTGCGGAACCAAAGCGAGCGCATCCGTTTATGAGTCTTATTCATTCTCCAACCAGGAAGGGAACCAGAGGAGGTCGTAGTGGGGAGGTGGAGGGTGAACAGTGGCGGGGTACTGGTGCTAGTTCTGAGTGAACTGACCTGCGCACCCGAGGAAGAAAAATTAAAACGGACACCTCCAGACTCCAATGAGGCTCCGCCAGTGGAGTTGGACAGAAGACTGTAGAGGAACACCCCAGCCAAATGGCACACCTAGGGGAGTTGGGGTGTGGGCGTAGTAGCTTCTACAGCAAGGCTCTAGTCTTCCCACGGATGCCAGATGCGCGCTCCGACGAGAATGGACCTCCCGGACAGCCACGAACTCAGATGAAGGCGGGATCACCTCGACGTCGAAGCTAACTGGGAGAGCTTTCCTTTGATGTATGGAACTCCTCCAGAAGTCTCTGATTGATGTCGGGGCAGGCTCTGCAAAATGGGATTCTGCTACTATCTGTGATCTGGTGCTTGGCAGAGTGGTTGAATGTGAGAGTAGGAATGTGGGAGAGGGGGTGGATGACCCTAGGTTGGAGAGGGGGAGTTGGGTCCGGCCAAAGGAGATGGAGAGGGATTGGAAGGAGAGAAGAGATGAGTATTGCATTGAGAATATGAGTGAGCAAGAAGTTCTCCCAAGTTTTAACAATCAAGTGGACGCCGTCCACTCGCCACCCATTTATCATACTCATTCACATGGCCCTCCGCCTCCGCATTCACATCCACAAAATCCTCCATGTCGGTCTACACCACCTCCACCCATCAACATGCCTCCACCACGGCACCTATTTGAACTTGATGATTATAAAGAAATGAAAATGGCACATGATGAAATTTCTGAAGATTTTGAAGATGCACCTACTCTGAGTTTTCTTCATTTCCCTCTTCCACCACGTCCACAAGACCCCTCTATTCAGGATGAAGCCACTATCCCTACCCCTTCCTATGAGATATCATGGTGTTACGATGATGGGTCCATACTCCAACAACCAGTGCCAATGCACCATGAATCACCTCCTACTCTGGACCCCTCACGTACCACCAAAACCCTACGCTTCCTATGTACCCAGCCTCCTATCGTTACCCCTCCAAGTACACAAGTAACCTCCACCGAGCCTCCCATTAACCCTTGCTCCCAACCAAGTAATCCTCCATCGCCCCCACCTAAAACCTCAACCCCGAACCCAACCACTCCTATTCCTCCACTTGACCCCTTACCCAAACCCGTGATTAATCCTGAGCATGGCCCATCTATTTTTGCACCTGAGCAAACCTCGTCTGCTCCCGAGCAAGGGTAGAAGCTCGTCATGTTTCAACCTCCACCTACCCTTCCTACAACACCTTCCATTAAACCTCCATCATTTATTGAGCCTTCCACCTTCATCTCGCCTCCTTCCGCCTCCCCACAGAGTGAGTGTCTCTCTACAAATATATGTGACACAAAAGATGAGTAAAAATTAGGCAAGAAGAATTTGGTCACGGCTATGCCATTCAAAATCTAAGCTTTCATTTGTCGAATACCGATTCTGGCTTTTGTGTCGGGCATCTTTGAGAAGGTCGAGCCTTCACCTACATCAATATCCACCAAAAAGGACTCTCACAAATTGGTGCTAAGCAAATCAGGGCCCAAAACAATAATGGTCACATTACTCATTAGCCAAGATACATTCAAGACTCTCATTACCCCTTGTTCAAACATAGTCCAAATGGCTAATCAAGAGAAGGGGTTCTCCTCAAGCATAATGATGACACATTCCATTGCATAGGAGATGATGAACTCTATGCTCAAGGGTGGGTTAGGGCAATCCTTGTTGGAAGCTTTTGACATCATGTCTACTCACCACCAACTTCCATGCAAGGGGTAAATTCCTATGTTACTAAGCATATTCACGCATAATATTCCAACAACCTTGAGCAGTATGCCAAATATAAGGCTCCTTATGCCAAATGTCAAATCTTCAATGATAGATACCATCCATTTAAGAGGGCTATTTTCAAAGGAGCCATTCCGTGTCAAGATTCCTATTTCAAAAGCGGAAATCTCAAATTTTCACCATGATTATTTGCCATGGGAGTTACCGTTCATTTCCGAATGTAGGGGTCCTAGTGAAAGTCCATCAAATGAGAGCCTGTGGATGGTAATAGTACCAATTGAGCTGGTGAATCATAAAAAGACAAGGTCATCTATTTGAGCACATCGCTGGAAAGGGCATGTGAGCCCAAGAGGCCAAGCAGCCATGTTGAAGGTTGAGAGGCTACACTGTAAGAGAGTATCTACCAAGAAGAAAGGAAGGCATAAGGTGAAGCTTAAGAACAAGAAATCCCTTGGTGAGAGGGGCCTCATTGGTCCATTCACTTCCTTTAGTACCATTCCATCACTACTCTTGCTGCTATTCAACTTCTTTTTATGGGCAATCCATTGGCTGAGGGGACGCTTTCTATCATCTAAATCCACGCAATCAAGTTCTTCATTTTCTCTAGGGTCCCTGGACTCTCATATCTCACTTCATCCGGAGCCTCCATATTCTTCTTTGTTTAATTCATTGCCTTTATCCATCCCTCATCATTATCTTCCTCCAGAACCTCCGGATCCTCTATCTAACCCGCATTCTTCGCATTTGGAGCCTCCAGATTCTTCTTTGTTTAATTCATTACCTTTATTCATCCCTCGTCATTATCTTCCTCCAAAACCTCCAGATCCCTCATTGATTCCATTCATTCTATTCAACCCACATTCACCTTATCTGGAGCCTCCAGACCCTTCTCTGTTTAATTCTTTATCTATCCCTCGTCATCCTCCTCCTCCGGAACCTCCGAATCATTCATTAATTCCATTCACTCTATCCAACCCCATTCTCCTCGTCTGGAGCCTCTGTTTAGCTCTGTATTTAATTCCTTGTCTTTACCTCCGAACCTCTCTAGTCACTCTCCCGATTTCCTATAGCCTCACGCCCTTCTATATTCTTTCCTATTGGAACCTCTAAATCTCTCTTTTGGGCATCACGCCCTTCCTTTCCATATTCTTCCGGCACCTCCAGACCTTCCCTTCTTCCAATTCATCCTTTTATTCTATCAGGATCTCGTTTCTTTCGTTTATTTCATCCTTTTGAATTACTTTTTTTCATACCTTTTCGCAAGGCATCGTGTCCCTCATCATTTCCTTCCTCTGGAACCTCTGGATTCTATCCCCCATAAGTCTCCTCCTTCACTTCCGGACCCCCCGGATCCGCCTCTCTCAATTTATCAATTTCTTCTTCTAATTCCTCCCAATTTCAGGTCCGACCCGATTTCTTCCGCATCGACTATCCTGGGCATCTGCCCGTTCTCACACTATTTTTGAGACTTTAGTCCTCACTTTTTCATTTGATTTCCTTCTCATTTTGTAAATCCTTCTAGGCATCTTCCGCCAAATTCTAGTCTTGTCATCACTCCTTTATGTTAAGCCACTTCGAATCTTTGTTTACATTTGCTTAACACGAAGTGCCTCTTCACATGATTGAGAGTGGTAATCTTGTAGTCAGTCCCAAGTTTTATTGAAATTGATGTCAAAAAAAAGTCAAAGAAAAAGAAATGAAAAAAATAAAAAATAAAAATAAAAGTTTAAATTTTGCTTCACTTTTGTAACATTTCGATTATGATGACTCCATGCTTAGGGGAACCGAACTAACCCACCCTTGGAATGGGCTTTACCTAAAGAAGTATCACGCTAGGACAGATATAACAACCGGTATGGTACGAGGGTTGAACACAAAAATAATATAAAAAAAGCCCCAGGCTGGATGACTAGACTCGTAGTCCAAGGCCTTACACACGGCCCCTCTCGGAAACCACCTTCCAAAGAAACATGCGACGTGCGGGGGGAGCCCCACCGCACCCACACCTATACACGCTGACTCGATCAAGCGTAACACAAAAGTCCGGAACACATGGGGTCGCCCGGACCCACCACACCTATGGGCACGCTAATCGAGGTAATACGACACCTCCAGACCCCCAAAACACGGTCACGGTACTCACAGGGGGGGGTCTGGGACACTTACGGGCCAGGGGAGGCCCGATTAGGCGGAGACTACCCACCCTGGGTCTCCTGGCGGGACGCCGTCCTGAACGCGCTAGCCTTGACTAGCGTGTTCAGAACGCGCTTGTCCCCCCTAGCGCGTTTAGAGATGAACGCGCTAGGTGCCCATAGCGCGTTCAGAGATGAACGCGCTATGCTCCTGTAGCGCGTCCAGACTGAACGCGCTGGCCATCAGTAGCGCGTTCAGACCGGAACGTGCTACCAGACCATAGCGCGATCAGAACGCTACAGTTCATCTTCCCTGACGAGACTGAGAACGCGCCCAGTCGGGTGAGTACGTTCTCAGTCCGCGCCCGAAAACGGCAGGAAACTCAAAAAAATCTCGATCCACGCCCCAATCACCATCAGGTGAAGGGGAAACAGAAGGGGAAACCTTCCCCAAGCCCCTAGGCATGCATCTAAACCCCCGGATCGGTCAAACACACCGTAAAACGGAAGATCCGGCTCACACCCCAAAAATATGATTTTTTCCCAAAATGTCCCATTTAGCCCGCTTGGCTCACCACGGCCTACGAAACTCACGAGAAATGAAGTACAGAGGTTAAGGATCCGTCCCCCCACCTCCACCGAAGAAACGACTCGTCGTGGACGCCGATCCACGAAGAAAACGCCTTGAAACCCTCGCCGGTTCACGAGCACGTCCCCGAGCTTCCACGCACCACCGGCCCTCGATCCTCGACCCGTCCTCGTCGTCCTCGCCCCCGCGCCGCCTCCGCCTCGCCCCCGCCTCGCTCCATAGCAACTAAACTCCAAAGGTAGCAACTCCAAATCGTGAGAATCGGAGCCGATCGGCCTCCGGCTGGCTTTCTCAGCCGACTGCCATCCAGGGAGGCGTGCCACCAGGGGTCCCCATCACAGCGGGCCCCACCTCACCAGAGCCGGAGGACAGAGCGGTCCATGGGCCCCACGGACCCGTAGATCGTGCCATATAGACAACACAAACATGGCTTTCGGCACCGACAGAGGTGACATCAAGATCCTGCTCGTCAACCTGATTCGCGTGATTCCCAGGCCCCACATGTGACCTTTTACATCCCTGCGTGGAGTGGGTCAAACATTTGTACTACTGTAAAATTGTTTAACCGGGAGTCTGTAAATCGGATGGGGTTGTCTTCGCCACGCCGGGTGCGTGGAGGTAACGGTCTATACTTCTCGGCGTTACTTTGCTTAGCTAGTATACGGTCTTATGCCACAGCGAGAGTGTACGATACCAGCCCGTGTGTTCATGTCACCATTGTAAGTGTGAGAGTGACCCATCCCGCTACTCGATCCGAGTCCGGAAGTTGAGTCGACTACACTTGAACTCTGTCGGTTCCTCAACCGTGCACGATCCGTGTTTCCTTCGCTAAAGGGACGACGAGTGGGCTTGCATTCTGTTAGCGACATATAGCCCTAGGATCTCTAAGTGTCGGGCCTCAAGCCCCTCATATCGGTGCATTGCTGGTCGTGTCCGCATGTAGAGTCTGAGGTCCACATCATATAGAGTCGGTCTCTCATGTCCATCCCGCATCAGTTTGGTATCAGAGCAGGTTAAGTCTAGGGTAGTCACTACACGAGTCATTGCATAGTCTAAGTCGAGGCTAGGTTCATCATTGTTTTAAAAACAAAAAAAAGGTGTGTTTTTAATTTGCATTGCATCTTAATTTTTCGGTATATCAAAAGACGTTACTCGGAAGGTTTGGTTATGCCGATCCGGAAGGTAGCCCCTTGCGTCGAGTCGGACCTCTGGGTTATAGCCTCCGCCATGTACTGGAAAGTTTGGGTTAGGAACATCATCTTTTTTTCTAAAAATCTCTTCAGATCCCAAACCAGTCCTATCTTCAGTTGTCCAGATCCGACCACCCACTCGTCAAAAATATTTTTCCATATACCAATCTCAACAAAACTTTTCATAAAAATTATTGCCATTTTCATCCCCTCTCTAACTTTCATGAAGAGCTCAACATCTGAAACTAAGGTCTACCCTACGGTCAATGGCAGTTCTCAGGATACTCCACTACTACCTTGAGATTTCAAGTTCTGTCCAACAACAGCTTGGAAATTCAGTCAAGGCCATATCTGGAGTAGTTAATTTTTTCTCTCTGGTCCTAGATCGAAGGACTTCGAAAGAGCTTTCCAACGGTACCTTTTGAGCATTGATCCGATGTCAGGAGTGATCGCAGCAGTGATTCTCTCTGGGTCACGCGCCTGAGAATAGAAGCAGCAGATCCGTGGGCACCCTTTCCGACCGGTGACGATCGGAGCCGCCCAACCTCCGACTGGTGAACCAGCGCACCGCCAACCCAGGGAACGCCCCTCTAGGAGTCCCCACCACAGTGGTGCCACCTCGGTCCCACACGGCCCCACTGACTAGCACGTGGGCCCCACGGTCGTGAGTACATATGCCACCGAAGCTACATAAGAAGCTGCCCGTCAACCCGAACCCATTACTCGCAGGTCCCACTGTATCGCCCTTTACCTCCCTGCATAGAGTGGGCATAGAAATCACTACTATAATTAATTTCATTACTGTTCCGGGAGTATCAGTTCGATCGGGGTCGTCTTCCCCACGCCGAGAGTGTGGAGGTATCGTGTTCGCTCCTTTGACTCGGCTTCGTATATATTTCATATGCCGCTGCTAGAGAGCATGCTAGGACCGTAGCCCGCTTACTTTTTATATCACCACTGCTGCGAGAGAGAGCGAGACCATCTCGTGACCCGATCCAGACACAAGAGAGAGTCAACCACCCTAGCTCACTACTGGTTTCTCAACCGTGCATGTCTGTAGGCTTACCTCGTTAGGGGCGATCACGAGCTTGCTTAGAGTCCAAGTATCACATATCCACGAAACCCTGGCACGATGACTCATGAGGCAGTCCACAACTGTCGAGACCATTCTCTCAAAAAGGGAACTGAGAACCCTCCAGTCCCAGGCTGGGTGACTAGACTCGCTGTCCAAGGCCTTACGCATGGCCCACTCAGAAACCACTTTCCGAAGAAACTCACAACGTACGGGGGAAACCTCACCACACTCACACTGATACACGATGACTCGATCAAGCGTAACACAAAAGTCCAGAACACGTGGCATCACCTAGACTCCCAAACCCACGGGCATGCTTATCGAGGTAACACAGTACCTCTAGACACCCCAAAATACAGTCATAGAATCCTCGGGGTGTCTGGGACATTCATGAGACCGAAAGTTGACCACTGGGTCACAACCAGGTCGACCGGAGGCCAACATAACAATTAAATGGGCATGGTAAACATAAAAACCAAGAGGCGGCCCTCCTTGGGCCCTCCAAGAACTTGGCGGTCTGGCTAGGACCACATAGCCAAGCATGATAGTCTAGCCAGGACCACATAGCCCAAGATGCCTCTAGAAACTCGACAGTCACTCCCAGATCGAAAACTAAGCATGGCAGTCCATTGCCTGACCACTGGGCGTCACCTAGCCATTAGTCGCATGGCCGCTATGCTTCCAGACTTCACGTGACTAAAAACTAGGAAACGGTTACACCCTAACCGCAAGCCACATCCTAGCAGTCCCCTATAGACTGCAAAGTTAAGTAGCGGTGTATCACGTGACCGCTAGGATCAAACCGACATAAGGGAGACCCAAGCGGCCATCCCTAGGCCATTCAGCCCTGCTTGGCGATCTCCCTATGACCGCTAAACTTCCTGCGGTCTTTCGCAAGACTGCGAACCAAAACACGGTAAGACAAATGAATGGCAGCCTCCCTAAGGATCGCCCGGCCTAAGAACAGTTCTTGTTAGGACCGCCACTATTCCAAAAATCTGAAAACGGTGAATTCGGTGGAAAACTCCGTTCCATGCCCCATTCGTGCCCACACGAAGGGGAAAATAAGGGTAAACTCATCCCCATCCCACCCCCAAATTCGTAGCTCTATTCCCACCCCCTGTAAACATCACCTTCCAGACCACATTCTTCTCATCCCACCCCTTGGAACACCCCCTTCTAGACCCCCTAATAGCCAAGGGTCACCCCACAATCAACCACCCCCATTTCACCCCCCTCCTACTCCATTTCTCATCAACAAGTTGTAGACCCTATCCAGTTCGCAGATAGATCTGGGGTTCGTGGAAGCCGCATCATCTCCGAGCCTTCCCGGAACCATCTGGTGGCAAATCATATACCACTAGAAAGGTCTTCCAGAGAGATTTCCAGGCGAGGTGGTTTCGTCATCATCCGAGCTCCGAGCTGATCGTGGTAGCAATTCTTCCTCGACTGCGCAAAGCCACCCAGGCATCCAACTAGAGCCTCAGAGAACATTCGACCACAGCTTCTCCTTAGTGAATCTGGGTGTCAAACTTGTCTGGGAACATCCTCTACCAATCTTCTTTCATCCCCAAGAAGAGGAGTGACATTTGGATCTCGGCAGCAAGAGTTCCAAATTTTCTCCTAGAAGTGCGCCAGGTTGGTTCCCCAGTTCCTGAATTGTACCACTCCCACCATTCTGGCCACTACGATCATCCCCGACATCAGAGGAGGTTGCCGTTAGTCTCGTATGAAAGGAGGCTCGTCCACAGTCGTTTCGGTACCAGTCCCGCCTCCAACCGAGTTCGTGACAATCTGTGGTGACTTCTTCTTCCAGCAACACCACCCTGCAAGGGGCCTGAACCAGAACTATAGGCTCTGTTCCAAATCTAGCACCGGCCAGCGATCTTCTCCAGGTGAATCACGAAAATTCAGGCGTCTTCCTAGGTCAAGTGGGAGAATTTTGGCCTTGGTGGCAGGTCAATTGTAATTCGGGAGTGTCCGTGGCAGCGCCCTCTTCGTCCAACTGTCTAGTGGTTCCAGAAGCAGGCAAAGTTAACGCCGTCCATCTGTTCAATTTTCGTTCGGTCTTTTCCCCTCCCCCGCTTGGCCGGCTGAAGGCCCCTCCCTGCGTGGAGGTAGTTTTGGCTGTAAACAATCCCCTCACCCCTCTTCCACCCCAACCACATCAATCACCACCTAGCACCCCAGCTCGCAGGCAACAGCAGAAGCCCAACTTGCAGAGCCTGCCCCAGGGTCATCCGGTGACTTCAGGAGGTGTGCTATACTTATATAGAAAGCTCTCCTAGTTAGCTTCGTAGGCAATGTGATATCATCTCAATCCGAGTTAGGAGCTGCCCGGGAGAGCCGTTCTCCACAGACTGTGCAGAACCAATTCGACCTACAACTAGAGGCAACTTACAAAAGCTACAGGGACCACACCACGGCTCCCCTTGGTGCCCCACTTAACCTAAGTGGAGTCCCACCAATCACCTGTCCAACACAACAAGCGGGACGCCGATTGGAGCTCGGAGCAGCCCGTTCTGATTTTTCTACCCCAAGGTAGCAGACCAGGTCAGTCAAGATCCATCTAGACCCCCTCCCACTCTTCTGAGCATATCTCTCTACCCCGACCTCCTCTGGTGTCCATCCTAGTTGGAGATTGAAGAGGACTCATACACGGACGCGTCTGTTCTAGTCTCGCACCATTTTGACTTCGGGAGCATTCGTGATAGTGACATCTACCTGCTGCTGTGACCTAAGAGTAGTCCCAGTCTGAGTAGAGCAACCCGGTTCCAGAGCCATCCACGACCAACGACGACACCGGGCGACACCGCGAAAATTCTGGAGCCTTCTTGGACCAGTCAGCGAAGGATTGGCACTGGTTTCGGCATCTTCCGAGTTCATTACAGTTTGTGGAGGCAGCAACAACGACTATCGTTCTGATTGTCCCAGAAGCAGGCTGAACCGGCCGAGAGGCCTTGTCGGTACCCTAGTAGTTTTCTCCCCCACCCCGCCTGGCCAGCTTAGCGCCCCCTCCCTATGTGGAGGTAGTTTTTATTGTAATCCACATTCCCCACCCCTTGTCCAACCCTCCTACGAGAGAAGTAGTGCATGTACTTTTAAACAGGGGAAGTGACTTCGGCACAGTGTGCAGGGATCCCACACTTCCCCGCTCGCCCACGTCTCCGAACGGGGTGGCGCTACCTGTGGGTAGCGCCTTAATCTTCTGGACCGGCAGTTGTCGTTCGGCTTTAGCTGCTCTGATTTCCATCATAGAGGTTGCCCCCATACACATCCACTTCATTTCTCCTCCCATATACCCCATTTCCCCCATCATCTTCAACCTTCAGATCTCAATTCGCAGGCAGCAGATGAGGCCCGAGTTTCAGACCCTGTCCCGGAGTCATTCGGCATCACCTGAAGATGTATAATATATCAACGGAAAGCTCGTCAAGAAAGCTTCGCATCTGTGGTGGTCTCACCAACATCCGACCTCCCTTCTGTCCGGGAGGCTCGATCTCCCCCGACTGCACAGATCAGGACCAACTGACAATCTGAGACAACTTCTTGGAGCTCCCACAGCCACACCCCACGGCTTCTAGAGGATCTTCTCAGCCAAGAGTTTCTAATACCAGTCGATGTCCATCATCAAAAAGCGGCGTCCCGTTCGGCATCCGGAGGAGTGTTTTCCAATTTTCTTCCCCAAGGTGCGCAGAACAGGTCACTCCTGACCTGACCTGACCCCCTCTCACTCAATGGGCTCTTCCTCGCCGCCCTGACATCGTCTGGTGCTCTCCCTAGTTTCTACTCGAAGAAGACTCGTCCACGGTCATCCTCGACTTGGTCCTGCCACAATTGGACTTCGGGAGTGGCCGTGGCGGCTACAACCAGCTGCTGCTACACCCTAAGATTAGCCTGAGCCAGAGCGCAGAGAGCCTGTTCCAAGAGCCACCCCGGCCTGTGGCGAAGACGAGTCCATCCACGAAAATTCTCCAGCATTCTAGGGTCTGTCAGCGACGATTCGACACTAGTTTTGGTGACTTCTGAGCTCGGGGTAGTGCACAGTGGTGACTACAGTGACTCACTGTCCTACAGTCCCAGACCTGGACAGAACCAGAGAAGTGCTCGCCGGGCACTAGTTTTAGCTTATCTCCCCGCCCCGCCTGGCAGGATTAGCGCCCCTCCCTGTGTGGAGGTAGTTTTGATGTAATCCAAAGTTTCTCACCCCTTGTCCAACCCTCCCCCATTGACCCCCCTAACACTCAAGGGATGCCCCAGCCCCTTCCCACTACATTTCTGCCCCCTCATCTCCCCACTATCATCCCCTTCCACCACCATACCTTGTTCAGTTCGCAGGCAGCAGATCTGGTGCCTAATTACAGAGCCTGCCACCGAGTCATCACGTGTCTCTAGGTGGCGTGCCATACATATCTGAAAGCTCGTCGAGGTAGCTTCGCAGCCGAGGTGGTCTAGCAAGTATCCGACATCTCTGCTACCCAGAGAATCCATTCTCCCCCGACTGCGCAAGATCACTCAGGCAAAGAACTAGAGCCCCAGAGAAAGTTCGACCACGGCCACTCCCTTGTAAGTCTTGGCGTCAAACTTGGCTGAGAGCTTCCTCTACCAGTCCTCTGTCATCCCCAGGAAGCGGAATGAGATTTGGACTTCGTCATCAGGAGTTCCGAATTTTCTCCCCCAAGTGCGCAGATTAGTCCAGTCAAGGCCTAAACAGACACCCCTTCACTCAACGGGCTCTATCTCTCTATTCCGACTTCCTATGGTATTCTTTCTGGTCACGTTTCGAAGAAGACTCGTCAATGGTTCCATCGACTCCAGCCATGCTTGATTCATAGGTCAGGATCGCTCGTGGCGGCCTCTTCTTCCTGCTACTGAGGTAGCTTTGCTATCAGAACCAGCACTCAGGGACCCTGTGTGTGGCCTGTCCCTGACCAACACTGGCGACCAGGGAATTTAGCAAAATTCTGACGTCACCCTGATCCAATTACGAAGATTCTCCAACTGGTCTCATCATCGGCAAAATTTGGGAGCGACTGCAGCAGTGTCAACTCCGACTATCCATCCCCTATTCCAGAGAGCAGACAGAACCAACGACGTCCACCCGTTTGATCTCACTTAGGCTTTCCCCTTCCCCGCCTGGCCGACAGACTGCCCCTCCCTGCGTGGAGGTAATTTTGGATGTAATTTCAATTAATCCCCACCCTGAGATCCCCCTCCTGCGAGAGGTGTAGTGTTGTACTTCTCTGATTTTCAAGTTAGAGCTACACCGCTGGTGCGTAGAGCTTCCAGTTCTCCAACCAACCACGCTGGTGCCGCCTCATTTTGAGGTCCCCGGTGGGAGTTCTCTCTCCTACACGGCGACTGCTCTAACCTGTCCTGCGAGACAGAGTTACACAGGTTGGCTTGTCGACCCCGCCCTGCCCACCAGCGACCTCAGATCATCACTGAGCTTTGCAGAGCACTACAGCACTCCTCAAGCGACGTTTAGGCTCAAGCGGCACCACTCTTGGTGTCCTATGAGCAGCGTACCAGTCTGGGTTCTTCCATTCTACCCTGCAAGGTAGCAAGCGATGATTTGCTAGAGCGTTCCCTCCCCCGTGTGCCCCCCTCCTGCGTGAGGGTAGTGCTATACCGTAAGCCCCTCCCGAGTTCCCCCTCCCTACGTGGAGGTTATTTCATTTGCTTGTACTAGCAGGGTCGACCAGAAGCTCCATCGACGCAGCGTGTTTGCCGGGTGCGCACGCTCCCCGATGCACCCACATCTCCGACCGGAGCCGATCCTTTGGACGGCTAGGTACGTTCTGTTGCCACTCCTTTCCTACTTTTCTAGTATTAGTTCCTATGTCACGCTGGTGAGATGAGTGCTTGTTCCCAAATGATCCACGTAAATGAGTGATCTTGCTGTCGGTGAGAAGAGCGTACATCTGAACCGGTCCCCTCGGTACCGGTCTGCCCGGTAGTATCTGGTGCCGATCCCATTCTCCCCAGGTGACTTCCACCACCCTCCTCGCAATTCGGACCGTGTCCGACGCCCCTCGAGCCGCTACTCGCCTAGCCACCACTCGGTACCCTTGAGGAGTTCGCTCTTCGCATGTGTGATCGTCTTTCCGTCTAGGCGTACGTGCTCACGAGTTTCCTGGCTATAGGTCTCAATTTCCTGTCTGGGCTCATCCCGCGTCATCGTTGCTTCCTTCTGTCCCATCATTGATGAAAAAAGAATGAAAAGAGAAGACAAGATTCCAACGCCAACACATTCCCACCCTGCCACCTCCAACCACCCCTCACACTCCATGTAGCAGAGCTCCGCATGCTCCACACATAATATTCCCAAACCTCAGAACCACCATTTCCCCTTTGGTCAAAATTCATTCTTAGGATGAACCCGATCTGTACTGCTTATTCTGTATTCTGGGCCAGAAATAACTATGGTGTTGCAGAGGTTTTCATTTCAACTCCAACCATTGGATGGATGTAAAATTCACTTATGTTGTATCCATTTGAGTCTACTTTCCAATGGCGCTAGTTTCGTCCAGATCTGACCCCGGATCTGGGAGTGGAAGCCGTTTTCGTGGAAGCGCGCAGATCTGTCCCGAGGCAGGGTTGTGGGACGGTGTTGGGTGTTAATTCACAATAAAATATCCTGGCTTAAATTCAATGACCGCCGCTTTGGGGAGTCGACCAGGGACCCTCCACCAACGTCCCGGTGAACCATCGCCTTCAGAAGATCACCGGAGGTCGATGTCCCTTTGAACGCCCTTCTTCGCTGTCCTGTCGGCCAGCAGATTTCAGATCTAGAGTCACAGCCCACAACCACCCCAGATCCCGCCGTCTTGCTGCCTGTCAACCCAGGATTGGTGCTTCCGGCGTCGTTGTAAAGCTTGTTACCTCTATGCATGGAGTGGGCCATAAAATCACTGTTGTAACTAAATTTTACCACTGTACAAGAGTCACGGGTCTTGGCCAGGACGTCTTCCCCACACCCTGAGCGTGGAGGTACACACACCACCCCCCTTTGTTGCATTACTTTTCTAGTATAAGTTCTTTATACCGCTGCTAGTGAGCATGTTAGGATCCTAGCTAGATCAATTTAGTCACCGTTGTAAGGATGAGTGCGTGACCCGTCTTGTGTCTCCATCCGAGCGCGAGAGAGAGTATTGACCACCCGAGACTTTGTGCCGATTTCCCAACCGTGCCGATCGACGCGTTTCCCTCGCAAGGGACGATTGTGTTGTGAGTGAGTACTTCTTGTTAGAGGCGTGTTCGCCTCTTCTGGACCACTTTAGGTGCCGAGAGTCCCAGATTCACAGCAAATTGGTCCCAAGTCGCATATCGTCCAGCATCAGATGGGGGTTTACAGCCTAGGCGGAAGCACCCCCGGGTGGATGCCGGGGTAGTAGGAGCTGGCGAGTCCTCTAGGGAACTCGAGGCTGGTGAGCATGTCGAGGCAGAGCCGGCTTTGAGTAAGTATCATATTTGCCTCTTGTTAGTTATTGGTTCGGCGATGACAATTAATTAGCTTTGTCTTACTGGATCTGCTTGTTACAGCTCCACTGGAGCCTGGCGCCAAGGCAGCCTTCTCACCCCCTCAGGAGGTGGACCCCCTACTTTAAAAAAAAAATAAATTCCTCATAGGGGAGTAGGAGAATGATCACCCCCTCAGAAAGGTGGTGATTTACCGCTCCACCACTACACGCCTAAGAGGTGAAAATTTTATTAGATAAAAGAGCGAAAGTACAAGAGCAACGGGGCATACCCCTGAATGACACGCCAGCCTAACAACCAACTACCCTCTAAGTGAAGGTAGACCTAATCGGTCTGTGACAAGAGACCCAAAGCTACTTCTAGGAAGATCATGTGAAGAATGAAAAATAGTGTTTACACAGACAAGACAAGCATATGAGGCTAGACTATCAGCTAACTTGTTAGCTTCACGATACACATGAGAGACAACAACCCCAGAAGAAGCCAGGAACTCAGACACCTCACGCCACCAGCGCAGACAACGCCAAGAGGGAGCAACCCCAGAGAGGAACGATGAAGCCAAGACAGTAGAATCCGTGTAGATGGCAGCAATGGAGAGGCCATGCTCCTTAGCCAACCGGACGCCGTCACATAGCGCACGGGTTTCTACTACTAGACTATTGCCATAACCATAAAAATGTGCAAAACCCAGTAGGAGGTTGCCACCACCAGCCCTAACACATCCTCCTCCACCACAAATCCCTGGATTCCCCTTACACGCACCGTCCACATTAAGCACCAGCCCCTGAATGGGCGGAATCCACCTGACCAGCTTCACCTTCATCTTGGAGTAGCAGATAATGAAACCATAGTTGGAGATGTCCATTAGCTGTTGTTTTGATGGAGGATACTTGAAAGTGATCTTCTCTAAGGTTGCACTAATGCTAGAGTGAATGGAGTGTACAATCTTGGCCATGCTAACTTGCACACCCTCAAAGTGTTTTAAGCACCTCGCCTTCTAAACATCCCATACAATGAGTAGGGAAGAATAAAGAACAATAAAGCTAGTCAGAGTATGGGGCTTGCACTTAGCCCAAATATCCCATAAATGGAGAGTGATCTGATTATGAATACCAATACTAGGCTCCAAGAGGGGAGAAATCCAAGTCCAAAGAACAGAAGCAAGATCACTCTCAACAAAAAGATGATTTAAATCCTCGACATGATGAACTCGACAATAGTTGCAGCAAGAAGCTATAGATATGCCACACTCAACAATGCGCGCATCTACCAAAACAACATGATTGATAAGGCGCCAAGCAAACAATGAAGTGTGTCAGACAAAATGGCAATTCCAAATAAGATGCAAAGGAGGCCTCAAAACACCTTTCGGCCGAAGTAACTCATAAGCACTTTTGGCTGAGAACTCCCCCGAGGCTGATAACGACCATATACAATGGTCCACATGAGAAGAGAGGCTAATGCCATCCAGGGAATTCGCTACCTATAAAAGAGAGCGTAGCGGATGGCATCTATTGAGAAGTAAACCACGGACATAACCCTGCGGCCCTTGGTAAGTTTGTGTCAAAGAGTGGCGCAAAGGCCTACTACCAGCCCAACAATCATCTAGGGCATTAACCCTTCGACCATCACCAATAACCCATCAGATGTTAGATTTTGCCACATAGCAGGTAGTAAGAAAAATCTTTTTAGGAATGCCATGAGGACAGAACCGAAATGAGAAGCTTCGGGAGTCAAACTGGAGTCGTTGCCTGGCATAAGTAGCCCAGAAAGAGTCACCCTGACAAATATGCCAAACCATCTTCATAGCCAATGATAATTGTACATGCCACAAGCTCCTAACTCCAAGACGTCCCTAAACAAAAGGATGCTGGATGACGAACCAAGGAACCCAACGTGATGCGGGACGACTATGAGACTCGATATGTGGACACGAACCTATGACCTAGACGAAAGGACACGACTCACTAGACGACGCGACCAGCAACTGTACGACCAAGTCATCACCTAACGTGGCTCCCGAAGGGACAAAGGCCGGCTGCTGAACACTGCCCGAAGAAGCCTGCCGCTGCTCTCGGCCCTCCTTCTTCTTCTTCTGGAAACCCTTCCTAAAGAACCTCTTGATCTTGGCCCCGAAAGATGCAGAACCCGCCGCTGAAGCCACCAGAGTCGAAGCTCCCGAACTACCAGAAGGAAGCTGGAACGTGCTCTACTGCTGGGTAGTCGTCTGGTGGCTGCGGCCTGACAAGGACTGCCCCTGGCTAATCGGTCATTGTGTCCTCTGCATATCCAGCTCCAAAGATACCGCTATACGGGAAGCCGTCTCCAGATCAATGGCAGCGTGCGTGATCAAATGGTGCCTCAGCTCCTGCCTCAAGCCCTGGACGAACTACTCGGTCTTCACCCTCTCTTGCCCCATGATATGGGGTGCATAACGACCCAGCACAACAAATCGGGCCCTGTACTGCAATACGAACATGTCACCGTGTACCAGCTCCAGAAACCGATGCATCCTCTGTGTAGCAACATACTCTGGGCAGTAACACCACTCTCGAGCCATGTCCCGCAACTGGTTGCAAGCCAACATCACCATGTTCTCCGCAGTACACCGCATGGAACTGAACTCCCGCTCCATCTCGTCGAGCCATCTCCGAGCCAAATCAAGGTCTGGCTGGTCGTCATAGTAAGGTGGATGGAACTGCATGAAATCCCTCACTGCACGGCTTGGCCCACCCCTGGTCCACGAGCCCTCACCAGCCTCTCCGTCGAACTGCTGCGACATAAGCTGGTACATGCCACGGAAGAAATCCTCGGCCTCCGGAACCCTCGCAATATCTGTTGCCTCAGTGGCCACCGGCGGCACTCTGCTCTACTCCTCCTGCTCCTGCTGAACCTCCTACTGGAGCTCCTGAACCTCTGTTGACTGCCCCTGCTGAGAGCGAGTCCTCCGCCTCGGCGCCATGCTCGCTCCTGAAGCAAAAGACAGAAAACACAAAAATGACAAGGTCAACAAAAACACACGGTGCCCGATGCCAGTGTCAACTGTACATCATTGCTGTGGACTAGTGGACCACTACAAACCTCCTCTCACCTTACTCATTCAAAGCCATTAGCGCCCTTGAGATCTACTGCAAGAAGTATTGAAGATAAACAAATAGACATATCTAATTTTATCCAAGAGCACCACAAATTCAGATTTTTCTATAGAGACCATTGTTGGATACCAAGTGTTAAACCTTTTACGAGTAGTCACGTGTAGCATGCACCTTTTGACGTGAGAGTGCATGTTGATTAGACGCCAGCACCCCCAGTTACTCAGTGTAGCTCACCATTTTATCTTATTTCGAACAGAGATAGCCTGGCACTTCATGACACTGTCCACTCCACTTCTTTGGTGAAGGGACTTAGTTTCTTGGTGAATCCAATGCCATTGCTCTACCTTAGAGCATTGAATTTAGTACACACCTTTTTACATAAGGATATACGTTTATCAGATGCCAATATCCCCAGTTACTCAGCATGACTGAAGTTCATTGCTATCATTAGTGCCCTTTTTCTTTTGGAAACATTAGATTTGACAAATGTTTAAAAATAATACTTTCAAAGAAGTTTCTCAATCAAGGATGCCTTAGTACAGAAGATAAACTTTCAGATTCAAGAAGGCAAAGTAAGTTAAAACATGAAGAGCTAGTTTAAGTCTATTAAGTCTGAGTGTAGCAATTATCAAGACAATTAAACTTTAAAGTTCACGAAATCATTAATTTTAAACCAATTAGCCTTCATGTTCAGGGTAGTCATAAGACTCCATAAAGGAAGATTCTTCTTGATGATATACTATGATAAACAACTCAACTATAGTTAGAAGATCCTCCAAGAAGTTCAAGGCAATTCAGATTCAAGATGGACAACATAGAATTATCAACGTATGGTGCATAGGCCTAGTTTAAGCAGAGAGTGCTGATAGATAGAAGGACAGGAAATTGACAGTTGTTGTCCCTAAGTCTCGTATGGACAAGAAGGGGGGTTGAATTGTCCCCGCCTGAAATGTTGACCAATTTTAAAATTAAACGCAGTAATCAGTTCTCTCTCACTCACCGTTCACACTCGATCAATCACAGCAATAAAACTCTAGACAGCCCACTAGACCTATTAACCCAACGGTCCTTGAGTCACGAGACTCGAGGTCAAGACCACTGAACGCGATGGCACAACACCGTCAATCTAGTATAGTTCCTAGGTCTGAAACCACGGAAACACAGAACCTACGGACACCTCAAAACATGGACGCGAAACCTCCGGGGTGTCCGAGACACTCATGAGACCGAAAGTCGACCACTGGGTCACAACCGGGTCGACCGGAGTCTAGCACGACACTCAAACGGTCACGGAATAAACCACCAAAGCAAACTGACAACACACGGGGATGAGCGGTTCTGGATGGGCTGCACAAGGGCATGCGCGGCCAAGAACAGCCCGCTCAAAGGGGGATGGGCGGTCAAGGGAGGACCGCCCAAGCATGAACGGTTTGGGATTAGCCGCTCAAGGGTTAGATCCTAACAGGGATAAACTATCAGGGCAGAACCGCCCAAGGGGATGAACGGTCAAGCCCTGGGCCGCTCAAGCCCACGACCCAAACAGTTCCTAATCATAACGGTCTTGATCGGACCGCTGAACGGAACCGACTTACTACAGTGTCAGTCAAAATGGTTTTGATCAAACCGCCTAATGCGACCGACACGCAACAGCTGACCAAAGGTCAACAGGGATGAACGGTCAGATCCTGGCAGCTCAACCTAGACGCTAAGATAGGCAGCTAGAACCTGGCCGCCCAAGGGGGAGATGGGCAGACCCTACCGGCTGCACAAGCATGTGCAGTCTATCGTGCGACCGCACAAGCCCCAAAACTCAAAGGGGATGACGGTCCAAAGCCAGCCGCCCATACCATGGACGGGTCCTGATTCGACCATTCAACCGTCACGGTGAACAACTCCAAGGATTCATCCGATCGTGGCCTTTCCACGCCCCGTTCGTGCCGAAACAAAGGGGATACAACCACAATCACCCCGGGAATCACATGGACTCCGACCAGAGTCAAAACGACGCACGAATCGTAAGAAACGAGTGATTCTAATGAAATCACCCAAATGGGGTTAATGGGGTTCCCGGCCATGGGCTTTAAGGAACAAACATACATGTACATAACTATAACTATAACAAGTCCTCTAATTCTGACCCTTGATACATGTAGGGGTTTCACATAAGATAGATTGAGGCCCGACCCACATATATATATTCCTAAACCACCGAGATACACTTATGGGCCTTACACCTAAATCAAATGGGCCAATGGAAAAGGGCACCCAACCCTAGGGCGCCAATTCATCAAATGGAGACTTCCTATGAGGGTGCTAGTTCCTTGGGTGCTAAACGTATTTTCGTTAAAAGGGTTAAGGTGAAGGGCGACCCTTCATAGGGTGCTATTTAATGAAATGAAGACCTTTGTTAGGGCGCCATTTCACTGTGGGTGAAATCTGGAAACTGCCGACCTTGGTTCGTTCTAAGTAGGACACCGGTTGATGATCGGGAAGGTCTCGATCTGGAAAGATTGATACGTAAGAAATTATGGATGCAATAGGATTCTTATGTGGGGAATATTAATCCTGATCGAATTCTAAATTCTCAGTAGGATTGCTTCTCTATAAATACCCTGCCCCATCAATCGAACACCGACTATTGCTTCGTCTACCTCCAGTGTTCTTCCTCTCTGCTTCTGTTTCTTCTTCTTTCAGAAACAGAGTGGAGGTTGCTGTTCCCTGCTGCTTCTTTCCATGAAGAGAAGCCTACTGCTACACTTCTTCCTCTTCTGCCTGCGACTACACGTGGAGGAAAGGCCTTTGTTCCCTGAAGCTGCATCCTTCTTCTGTTGCTGTAAACGGAAGGAAGAACATCCGTTTGAAGTTGCAGCAGATTATCATCTTAACTGTTGCTTCTTAGTCTTCCTAAAAATAAGGAAGCTACAACCGTCCTATTGCTGTGAAGCTGTAATTACCTTCTTCCCCTGTTCTTGTCAGATTGTAGTGCTGCTACTGCATATTCTGCATATTGTCTTCTCTATACGTCAATCCAAATCAACCCAAAAAGGTAGGTGTTCTCAAGTACAAGCCCAATCTAATAAATCCCAGAGCATGTGCATGCATATAGTTCTTTCAGTATAGTTGAGGGGCGAAAGGGGCATGCTTGGTGGGGTAAGGGATGGAGGGTGACGACCACACGCATGGACCATATTTTTGATAGAAGGTTGTGGGTGAATTGGCTCACTCCTTCAACATCCCTATTATAAGCTTATCCCATGCCTCCATTTTGGAAGGGATAGTTGAGTGGGGAGGGGTGACCCTTCTAGACACGATGACTATGCAATGCCCAAGGACTAGACTCAGTAGAGACAAGTCTAGAACTTGCTCTGATACCAATTTGATGTGATACAACAATCCCTTGGACCTAAATTTTTGCAAGCAACCGGTCTGAACGGTGGGCTCACTCGAGCGAGCTCACTCGTGCGGTGTACTCAATCACCCATAGGCCAATCGGCGAGGGTGGAGAGAGTTCGAGGTTGGACCTCACCGTTCTGGGGGATGGCTTAGCTCGGGTTGAACCCCTAAGGGTCTGGGATTCCCAACTCCGTGGGCGGCCAACACGCTAAAGGTGTGGGTTATGGAATACCTCTCACAACTCGCTCCGCAGTGGACACTCAATTTGATCGAGTATGAGTTCAGGCACTCGCCTCACTGACTGACGGCACTAAGGCGATACTAAACCAGCAAAGTGAAAACTAGTAAGGAGGGGAACTGGACGCTCACCTGATCGGTGTGAAGACACCGATCCCGATTGGAGACGTGGGGGAGTCGGGAAGCGTGGGCATACGCCGGCACGCTACGTCGATGAAGCTTGACCTGAAAACAAAATAGGTACAGCACTACTCCTCACACAAGAGGGGGTTCTTGGGGTGGGGGTTAAGGTATTACAGCCAAAACTACCTCCACGCAAGGAGGGGCCTTCAACCGGCCAAGCGAGGGGAGGGGAAAGACTAAACGGAGACTAAATAGATAGATGGCGTTGATTCTGCCTCCTTCTGGAACACTAGACAGCCGGATGAAGAAGGCACTGCCACGGACACTCCGGAGCTCCAAATGACTTGAGACGGGTGCCAAAACTCTCCCACTGGACCCAGGAGGATGCCTGAATTTTCTGGAACAGCCTTGGCCAATCCTGGCAAAAACCCGAAAGGGCGGTAGAACTGGTAAGGTGACAAAAAAAAAAGAGAAAAAAAAAGCATACATGCAAAGAGGATGGAAATAAAAGTTACTGAACTTTGTCCTTTATTCATTAATATCATCAAAAGAAAGGAGCCCGAGACAAGCCCTCGGGATAACCAAAGACAAAACTGGGCAAGATACAAAAACCCTACGTACAAAAAGGCAACAAGACCTATTAAGGACCAGACTCGCTCCTCCTCAGGTCAGCAAGACGAGTCTCGCTCTGAAGAGCCTCTTCCTGGAGCCCGTCAAGCCTACGGCGGAGAGCCTCTACCTTGGCGCGTATGAGACTGCACTCCTCCTCGGTCTCCTGGATCTCCCGTAGAAGATCCTCCACTCTGCGGGAGACCGCCTGCTCATGCTCGTGAGCGGCCTCGACCTGGGCTGCTCGAAGTCTACAGAGCTGCTGCTCCTCCTGTCGGATCTGCATCTGGGTCCTATATCTTTGCTCTTGAATAGGGTGAAGACGGGCGAACTCCTCCCATAGAGCCGTGAGCTCCGCCATCCAGGCGTCCCGAGGAAGACCGAATGCATGGTAACCTCTGGTGCAGCACTCCAAGTGGCCCCTCATAGCCTCAACGGTCGGGAGGGGATCGATCTGTAACAGCGATCGAAGATTCTGAATGAGCCGGGTGCCCATATCAGCATCCGCCAATGCTACACCGAGCTGAGGTCCGTCAGGCCACTCTAACCTAAGAGCGGGAAAGTGCTGAGGCACCTCTGGGGCCACCTCTGCCGAGTATGAAATCAAAGAGAGAAAGACAGGATATAGTGAGTATGCCATCACAACAAAATCAGCATGTGCATAACTCTAAAGTACATGTCATAGTGGCCTTACTGGAGACAACTCTGCACGTGGGATCAACTACGGAAAGAGGCCCCTGGAAGGAGGCCCCTCCTCCGACATTGGAGGAGAAATATCAACAGGGGCTGACTCCAACGCTGTAGGCGATACAGCTGCAGCCGAGCTCTCTGCAAGTGAAATGAAACACGGGCGCTACAGTCCCCCCTCCTTAAAGGAATTTCATCCTCGAAATTACAAGGAAGAACAAGGAGGAAACTGAACGAGCACTACGCTAAACTACAAAAAGCGAGAAGAACAGAGTCAGGTACCTTGAAAATAGAAAGCTGATTTCCCACGTGGCTGAAAGTAGACTTTCTTGGATCTGCAGTCAACCATGGCACCATACCGCTCTAACCAGTCCATGCCTAGAATCCCATCGTAATCGGCCAACTGCAGCGCATACAACTTCACTGACAACTACCGATCACTGACGATAACAGGAGAATCTTCTAGGCAAAATGGAGTGGACATAAAATCTCCAGACGATAACTCAACGAGCAATTCACAGGGTGACTCGGTTACCGGCTCCCCAAGACGAGCAAGGAAATCCTCAGAAATAAGTGAGTGTGTAGCACCCGAATCGAATAGAACACGAGCTGGATGACTAAAAATCAAAACTGTACCTTCTATAAGATTGGACGCAATTACGTCTGCACGAGTGATGTGAGTAATCCGACTCCTCGGCTTCTGGCTAGAGGCTGCAGAAGATTGTTGGTAAGAAGCGAGAACTTGCAAATAAGATGGCTGAGGCAGAGGTGGTGCAGGAAGATGAAATTGAGACTGCTGTGGCTGGGTGAACTGTGAGAACTGTGCCGGCACGGACTTCATCAAGCAATCTCGAACAACGTCACCCGACTGATCGCAGCGATAGCAGACTACCGGTAAGGAACATGGTACACCGAGGTGACTGCCACCACACCTCGGACACGGTCTCAGCTGACTCACGGGAAACTCTCGGTGCTGCTAAAAAGGAGGAACAGACTGCTAGACAGAATTAGAAGACGTCGATTGCTATTGCACAAAACCCGAAGATGTTTGATGGTTAAATCACTTCTTAGACTTTCTAAACATCCACCTCAAAGTTCCACTAGAAGTAGGTGCGACAGACGGAACTCTAGGCACTGACAGCTGAAAAGACTGCTAGAATAGTACAACCGGCTGAGCAACACTGGACTGAGAAAACCCTACAGATTTCCCCTCGACGGGGCCGACTGTGAGTAGCGCTTCTTGTTTGGGGCTAGTTTGCCTCTTCTGGAGCTCGTTCGGTGTCGCGCCGTAGTGTGTGTTGCTGGTCGTGTCATCCGTCTAGCCGAGTCTCGTAGTCGTCCCGCGTCATGATCCCTACTAGGAGAGGGGCTACATCAGCAGACAGAGAAGAAGATATCCAAGTCATGACCACTTGGTCTCGCTGAAACTAGTTGGCATACTCTGGATTAGGCACTTCAATGGATTGGTTATCAGAAGTATTGGTGGAAAGGGTTTGAGGGGGTTTTGGTTCAGAACCGTCGATGAGACCCATCAGCCGTTGGCTGTGAAGCAGAGGGATAAGTTGAGACTTCCAAATGATGTAGTTTGTAGATGTGAGTTTCGTGGAGAGGAAAGGGCCCACATTAGGAAACGTGACGGAAGAACTCACCGCAGAATTCACAAGAGAGGAAGCAGAAATCGGAGCCACAGATGAGATAGAGGAAACTGTGGTCGATGGGATGTTGGAGGCCATGACGTCATCTCCTGGATGCTCTGATACCATGAAGGAGTTAGAAAGAGTCGAGAAGATGTGAACAGAGAAACTCTTCTGATGGATGTTGTTGGTTCCATCGAGAGATTGTATACATAATAATCAAGTTGTTATAGAGATATACATTGAGTTGTTACCGGGATAAAGACAACAAATAATGTGTTGCAATTAGAAAATAGAGTTCCGTTTCTGAAGAACAGTGTGTCGTTTTCCCATATGTTGCGGAGCATATTGTCAATAAGTAGAAAGTGACTTTAACATAACATCGTCTAAGTGGAAGACGATTTAGATGTCACATTGTCTAAGTTGGATGTTCAGTGTCACTTAGACATTGTTGGGTCCCGGAGTGCAGGAACACGATTCTAGAGGGGGGGTGAATAGAACCTTCTACTAAAAATATGTCCAATTAAAAACACAAATAACCTCACAGTGGAAATTACAAGATTGATAAGGATGAGAAATTTAAGCTAAACAAGTTAACTAAATTCTCTCAAACTCAGACCCTCTTCGTTCCACAATCCACCACCGCTCCATGGGCCTCGAGCCAATCCATGCCCAAAATCACATCATAGTCCTGAAGCTACAACGTGTACAGCCTGCCTGGCAAACTCTGCCCTTCGATCCAGATCGGAACCTTCTCGAAGCAAAATGAAGTGACCATGAAGTCACCAGATGGTAACTCCACCATCAAATCACAAGACATCTGGGAGACCAGGGCCTCAACACTCCATGCGAAATCCTCCAAAATAAACAAGTGTGACGCACCAGAATCAAACAAAACTCACGCTGCGCAACCTAAAATCATAACAGTACCTTCCACAAGCTGCGACAACTCTGCCTCTACCCTGGTCATGTGGGAAACCTAGCCTCGAGCTTTCTGCTTGCCCACACTCACTGACCATGGTAGTCGCGGATACTGCCCCTGTTGTTGAAACTGCTACTGTGGGTACTGTTGCTACTGTTGAGGAAACTGGGGTGGCTGACGTGGCCTCTGCGGACTGTTACATGCCATGTGAACCAACTAGTCACATCTAAAATAGATCATCGACGCCGAACACTGCTTGCCTGGATGCGACTCACCACAACGGGGACACCCCGCACGAGAACCACCGACTGACCCCTGTCGCTGCAATGGTGCCGGCTACTGAACACTGCCCGAAGAAGCCTACCGCTGCTCTCGGCCCTCCTTCTTCTTCTTCCAGAAACCCTTCCTAAAGAACCTCTTGATCTTGGCGCCGAAAGATGCAGAACCCATCGCTAAAGATGCCAAAGTCAAAGCTCCCGAACTACCAGAAGGAAGCTGGAACGTGCTCTACTGCTGGGTAATCGTCTGGTGGCTGCGACCTGACAAGGACTTCCCCTGGCTAATCGGTCCTCGTGTCCTCTGCATATCTAGCTCCAAAGACACCGCAATACGAGAAGTCATCTCCAAATCAGAGGCAGCGTTCATGATCAAATGGTGCCTTAGCTCCTGCCTCAAGCCCTGGATGAACTGCTCGGCCTTCACCCTCTCATGCTCCATGATGTGAGGTGCATAATGACCCGACTTACCAAGCAGACTCTATTCTACAAAATGATGGCACTATCAAAGGTGCCATTCACCTGTTTCATTGTTTTCTTCCGAGTGTTTTCCTATGACCCATCCCGAGGGTCTATATGGCATTATATCTCAGTCTGTGGGTATAGTTCCACATTTCTCAATGTTTTCACGTTTACCCACACTATTTCTCGGTGATAGATGAGCCCTCTGCGGGATTTTCCTTCCTTCGGACTGGTGATTTTATCATAGAGACCTCTGTAAGTCTACGTGAAGCCTTGGATTCCCTCAAGGCCGCCGAGTAGGTTGTACCCTAAAAACCCATGACACTGTGTCTTGTCACGTCACTTTGAAGAAACATGATGCTTTAGCCCTCTTAGAGCGTTGTTCTTAGCCTCTTGGAGAAGTTTGCTGTCTGTCAGCTATTGGTAACACTGACCTGGGCGCCAGAAGAAATTGGTGACCTGTCCAGTGCCGTTATATTCTGAATAGCGACTTGAGTCTGGGCGCTATTTTCACCCAGCCTATGCTATTCACATGAATAAGCGACCACTCGTGTGGGCACTATTTCTAAAATCACGGCGATGAAATGGGTGCCATTTACCCAGTTTCATGATGTGTCTTGATTTCCGTGGTAATTAGTGAGGAGTCCTACTTGTTCAAAGTTCTGCCCTTAAAATTCCTTCTTTTGTGAAATCTACATTATCATCCTACCATGGTTATTCTTTGGAACTCTATGTTGGCTATAACTATAGTAGATGTCTAAAATATACATGACTCAATGCTAGCGCATATAGGGCCCGATCTGGCCCTGGGAGGAGCACCTGAAAGTACTTGTGTCCATGGGAGCTATATTGATCATGGTGTAGCATTGCACTAAAGTGCATGACTTCCTAGATTGACATTCCACAACTCGTACTTGACTTGACATGACATGACTTGTGTGACCCAGAATGGGTATTTACTTGCTTGACAAAATGATAGCCAATTCACATGACATGACTTGATACGTTTACATGCTTGACCCTCTTGATATATATATTCTACGTGATAAAAGTGTTCTTCCACAGAATGGATGGTCTTGTTGCGGCTGAAGTGACCAGCAAGGCCTCCAGCATGAATTTCTCAGACCAGAAAATCTCGAACAGAAGTCCTCGGGACACAGAGTTACTGTCCTCTAAAAAGAAAACCATCCTGGAGTAGATAGTCAGCAAATGCTGTAGAGGATCCAGCAGACAGAGCAGAATAGGCAGGGCCAAAATCTGGACACTCTACATAGAGGTCCCTCATGCGGTCAAACCTAGTGACCTCTACCTGAACAGTGAAAAGAAGGGAGACCCTTCGACTCAGGGCATCGGCCACCTTATTTTCTTTTCCAGCCTTATGTTTTAGGATGAATGTGAAGGACTGGAGGAACTCTACCCATCGACCATGCCTAGGGTTTAGGCCCTTCTGAGAGCTAAGGAATTTTAGTGCTTCGTGGTCCGAGTATAAGACAAACTCTTGTGGCAAAAGATAGTGTCTCCAGTGCTTGAGGGCTTGGACCACGGCATAAAACTCCTTATCGTAGGTGGAGTATCGAAGTTTTGCATCAGAAAGCTTTTCACTGAAATAAGCCACAGGGTGGCTCTCCTGGCTAAGCACTCCTCCTATACCTACGCCAGATGCATCACAGGAGACCTCAAAGACTTTGGAAAAGTCTGGTGGGCGGAGGACTGGGGCTTTAGTCATAAGCTCCTTTATGGCAAGGAAAGCCTAAGATGCGGCTTTGGTCCACTCAAAATTCCCCTTACAGATGCAATCGGTAATGGGTGCCATAATGGTGCTGAAACTCTGAATGAAGCGTCTGTAGAAAGTGGCTAGCCCGTGGAAACTACGAACGTCATGGACATTCCGGGGCTCTGGCCAGTCTACTATGGCTTGGACCTTGGATTGGTCCACAGACACTCCCTGACTAGATACCACAAACCCAAGGAAAGCGACCCGATCTGTCATAAATTCACACTTCTTGAGATTGGCAAACAGGGTTTCTCTCCTCAAAGTCTCGCAGACTTCTCTCAAATGGTAGACGTGGTCCTGAGGGTTGTGGCTATAGATGAGAATGTCGTCAAAGTAGACGACAACAAAGCGACCAATGAGCGGTCGAAGGACTTCCGTCATAAGCCGCATGAATGTGCTTGGGGCATTAGATAGCCCAAACGGCATGATGAGCCACTCGTACAGGCCTTCTTTTGTCTTGAAGGCTGTTTTCCACTCATCTCTTGGCCGAATCCGGACCTGGTGGTAGCCACTTTTCAAGTCAATCTTGGAAAAGATGGTGGCTCCACTCATCATGTCAAGCATGTCATCAAGACAGGGAATTGAAAACCTATACTTGATAGTGATTTTGTTGATGGCGCAGCTGTCAACATACATCTGCCAGGTGCCATCTTTTTTTAGTGTGAGCAAAGCAGGAATAGCACAGGGACTCTTGCTCACTCTAAGGAAACCCTTTTGAATAAGGTCCTCAACAATTCTTTGGAGCTCAGCATACTCCTTAGGGTTCAGTCTGTAATGGGGGAGGTTGGGTCGGGTGGACCCGGGGACAAGGTCAATGGCGTGTTATACATCACGCATGGGAGGGAGTCTAGAGGACAAGTCCTTAGGGAAGATGTCTTGGAAGTCCTGCAGGATTGTGTGAACTTCAGTTGGGACTAAAACTTGGGACTCCTCGGGTGCGATGGTGACAACAACACCCCAAACAGGGGCACCCTCAGCAACCTCTCTATTTAACTCACAGACATTTATGAAGTTAAGGTGCCTAACTAGGTCATGACCAACCTTAGGAGCCTTAGGAGTGGGTGTGATAGGTGCAGGAGAAGAGGGAATGGGAGGTTTCCCCTTAGTGAGAGTTTAGGGATTCTCCTGAACCTTGGGGGTTCCAGTGGGTGTGGAGATGGAGCTCTTTCCTGCGGTCACCTTTGGAGGTGTCAGGTATAATTGAATCTTCTTCCCATTGTGGGAGAAGGAACACTGATTGGATCGACCAAATGTAGTAAGGTCTACATCATATATCCATGGTCATCCTAAGATGATGCTCCCGACCTTCATAGGCACTACATCACATAAGATTTATCCTTGGTAGGACTGGAATTAGATTGGAATGACGCATGTAGTGGTGACTGGGATAGAAGTGTCATCAACCCAAGCCACATTGTATGGCCTAGGATGAGGGTGCGTAGGTAGACCTAGACGGGTGACAAAGTCTGAAGAGACTACATTGATACAGCTCCCGTTGTCAAAGATCACCTTACAGGGTTGAGATTTCATCATAATGTAGGTTTGGAAGATGAAGGTTCGATGCCAGTCGTCCTCCTGGGGTTGTGCTAAGATGCAATAAACTACACCCAATCTTCCCTGGCTAGAACTCTCAGTAATATCTCCAACCTACATGTACTCGACATGCGTGCCATCAAATCTTACGTTTATTTCCTCAAATTGGGCGATGAGGTCAGGATCGACCTCATACCTCTCAATGGATTCTTCTTCCTGAGGTGGAAGCTCCACAGGCTGGGGGTCGGTGAGGAGCAAGGCATTCACGCTCTCCTGATCCATAGGTGGTTGTAAGGTTGAACTGCGCTCTAGACAGCCCGATGAATTCCTAGACCAACGTGACATGCACGAGCTCGGACCTAAATGATGCAATCCTGGGACCGAAAATTAGCAAGGTGTAGACCCAATTTGTTGGCTGATATGCTAAGGATCAATTCGAAGGGATCGGTCAGGGAGAGTTGCTCGCCCGTAGGCGAAGTAGTTGTGGAACTACCTCCTGACAATTAGGGTGCCCTAATGTGACAGTTCTAGGGCCCTAAGGATGGGTGCATACAAGCTCTCTCTCTCCGTCCACAGCGATGCTCTCGGGAGACTAGCTGCATGGATAGGGCTCTCTCTCACTTCGTCGCGCGGCAATTGATAAGGATACTAAATAAGCAAGTGAGGGGAGCACGTACCTAGCTAGACTGAAAAGCCTAGCTCCGACCGAAGACGAAGGCGAGCGGGGACGTGCGTGCCCGCACAGCGTGGACGAAGCTTCACGGTTACAATGAATTCACTCCACGCAGGGAGGATTTAATTATTACAAAACTGCTTAATTTAAAATTTTCCCACGCAGAGGAATGAATTATTTCAGACTTTTCTCCACGCAGGGAGACTCACGGTCACTCAAACTCCGTGACTTACGGACCGTCTGTCGACGACCGGCCGACTCGGGCGTTTAGTTGCGGACGCCGAGCCGCGCCCTCCCGCTCCCGCGGACGGTGTTGCCGGTGGCTTCCATGTCCATGTCCCGGCCGGCCTGGTTCCCCACTCCAACCTGGACGTCATGTGGGCAGCCTGCCCGGAGGCAGGGGTAGTGGGGTCGGCAGCTGAACGAGCACCTCTGTACGTGAACATGGGAGAAAGTTCGAAAGATGTCAGCCATGATCGATAATGCCCTCATTCATGAACCTTAAAAATTTCTATTGAATGAAGTCGAAGTTCACCACATACACACACACAGATATACATGGCGAGGGAGAGAGCACTACCATTGTCAATGAAGATGAAGTTAGACTAGAAAGAGTGTTGTGAAATCAGAGCCAGAAGAAGCCGATGGGAGGAGAGGTCATGGAGGGGATGGTATTTATAGGCAGAAGTTGGTTCAGAAAAGGGATGATCGAGGTGTGACGAAGAAGGTTGCCCCCTGTTCGAGATAGACTCCCTTGGAGGGTCCATGCATGGCGGTACGTGTTAGGAAGTGATCGAGTCTCTAATATTGAATGGCACCGGATGCTTTCCATGGGAAAATGAAATATCTAGAAGGCTAATGCTCTCTCGCTTTGATCTACAATCATTGGAAGGGACAAATTATTAATTAATGGAGTCCTTTGCTTTTTCTACTCCTCCTTTCCCTCTCTCTCCATGGGGAAGAATGTATGTGGTAAAACAAGTGCCAGGAGCTGATGGGAGGGAGGGGTTATGGAGGGCATGGAATTTATACGCTGATCGATGTTGGTTGGGGGCCAGGTGAGGAGCAGCAAAGAAGGATTCGCCGCGCCCCACCCGTTCAAGAAATGGGCGGACGACTCTCGTGATGAGAGAATCCATGCACAGCGCGGTTGGCTCTCTGTCTCTCTCTCACCCGTCCAAGAAATGGGCGGACGACTCTCGTGATGAGAGAATCCATGAGAGAATCCATGCACAGCGCGGTTGGTTCTCTGTCTCTCTCTCACCCGTCCAAGAAATGGGCGGACGACTCTCGTGACGAGAGAATCCATGCACCATCTCTGATAGCCTATCCCTCATTCCAGAAGGCGGGCAGAACCGACATCGCTCACCAGTTTGGTTTCATTTAAGCTCTCCCCTTCCTCGCCTGGCCGGCTTAGCGCCCCTCCCTGTGTAGTTGTAGTTTTGGTTGTAATTCAAGTTAATCCCCGCCCTGAGATCTGCGTGAGGTGTTGTGAATGTATTAGCAGGTCGCCATCCAAAGCTTTGTCGATGCAGCGTGCGGGAGATACCCACGCTTCCCTACTCGCCCCGTCTCCGACCGGGATCAGCATCTTCACGCCGATCAGGTGAGCTCCTGATCACTTCTCTTTGCTGGTTTTCTTTGCTTAATTAGTATTGCATCTTTGTGCCATCGGCGATAAGAGAGTGCCTAAACCCGAATTTGTCGATATTTGAGTGATTACCGCAGGCGAGTTGCGAGAGAGAGCCATTACATCCCACGCCCTTGGCGTGCTGGCCGCCTGCGAAAGCGGGCATCCCTAGATCCTTGGGGGCTCAATCCTAATCTAGCCAAGCCCTTGGAACCTCAAGGACCAACCTCGGACCCTCATCCTCATCATCGGTTCACCTACGGACCCGGGTGTGCCCGACGAGGGTGAACCCGCTTGAGTGAGTCCACCGTTCTGTTCGTGCTTGCTTCCTAGGTCCAAGGAGTGGTGTCACATCAACTTGGTATCAAAGCAAGTTTTAGACTTGTCTCTACTAAGTCTAGTCCTTGGGCATTACATCATCATTGAGTCTAGAAGGATCCCCATCCCCGCTCCACTACCCCTTTCCCAAGATGAATGCCTGGGATAAGCTTGTCATAGGGATGTTGAAGGAGTGAGCCAAGTCACCCACTACCTTCTACCAAAAATATGGCCCATGCATGTAGCCGTCACCCTCCGTCCCTTGCCCCACCAAGCATGCCACTTCCACCCCTCCCCCGGAACCCCACACTCTTCCAATGATCCCTCAAACAACCCCCCTAACCTCATGTCATCACACCCTCCAGCTCCACCAACCCAAACTCCTACCAAAATCATCCATGCTAGAGACATTTACAAATTGGGTCTGACACAAGCAAGACTTTAGTGTGCATCAACCTTACTTAAGTCTGTGCAGCATATGCACCAACCTCACTATGAGTCTGTGTAGCATGTGCACTGACCTTACCTATGCATGGACCAAATGTGCATCGACCTTATTTAAGTCTGTGCAGCATGTGCACCAACCTCACTATGAGTCTGTGCAGCATGTGCACTGACCTTACCTATGCATGGACCAAATGTGCATCGACCTTACTTATGTCTGTGCAGCATGTGCACCGACCTCACTATGAGTCTGTGCAGGATGCGCACCGACCTTACCTATGCATGGACCAAATGTGCATCGACCTTACTTAAGTCTGTGCAGCATGTGGACCGACCTCACTATGAGTCTGTGCAGCATGTGCACTGACCTTACCTATGCATGATCCAAATGTGCATCAACCTTACTTAAGTCTATGCAGCATGTGCACCGACCTCACTATGAGTCTGTGCAGCATGTGCGCCGACCTTACCTATGCATGGACCAAATGTGCATCGACCTTACTTAAGTCTGTGTAGCATGTGCACCGACCTCACTATGAGTCTGTGCAGCATGTGCACTGATCTTACCTATGCATGGACCAAATGTGCATCGACCTTACTCAAGTCTGTGCAGCATGTGCACCGACCTCACTATGAGTCTGTGCAGCATGTGCACTGACCTTACCTATGCATGGATCAAATGTGCATCGACCTTATCTATGCTTGGACTAAACATGCACCGACCTCACTTATGGCCAGGGCCAAGCATGCACAGACCTTGCTATGGCCAGGACCAAACATGCACCGACCTCACTTATGGCCTGGGCCAAACATGCACCGACCTGGCCTGGGCCAAACATGCATCGACCTCTCTAAGGTCAATAGTAAATATGCACAGACCTTGCTATGGGCCATATGAAATATGTCTGCTATGAATCATATGAAGTATGCATAGGCCTTGCTATGATCAATAGGGAATATGCACAGACCTTGCCCAAAGGCTGGCCTTCCCAGGGACTGTACTAATCCTTACTTGGTTTATGCATGCAAAGTTAGTGCATATTACTGTTCAACATCTCAATAGGTCCATGCATGCTTTAGCCTTTTGGCATAGTAAGTCAATGCAAGTTCCTGTGAAATTGCATGCACAGTTGGTGCATTGTTTCATTTGTTGCATGTAAGGTTGGTACAAGTTCCTATGAAACTGTACGCACAGTCAGTGCATTGTTTCATCCGTTGCATGCAAGGTCGGTACAAGTCTCTATGGAACTACATGCAAAGTCAGTGCAGGTTTTGTTTCTGGCAAAATAAGGTCTGTGCAATGTTAGGAGTTAAAGGTTCAAAGTCGATGCAAGTTCCTGTAACTACACGCATAGTCAGTGCAGCATGCGTACTTTAGGTCCGTGCAAGTCCTCATATCGTGCATCTCATGGTCTGTGCATATTTCATCTTAGGCATAGAGGTCGGTGCATATAAGGTTGCAAGTCCGTGTACGTCTTCCTTGAACACTCATGAAGGTCGGTGCGAGGTCTGTGCACCACTGCCTTGTGTCTATACAAGGTCAGTGCACGTTCATCCTTCTTCATATAGAAGGTTGGTGCATGGTTTGCTGAACACATGCCAAGGGTCGGTGTACGTTGCATTTCTTGCATACAGAAGTCGATGCACTTCATACTCAGGTCTGTGCTAGTTGTATGATATAGTCTGTGCATACGCTGACAATATATTTGACAAAATGCTTCTTTCTTCTCAGGGACTTAATTGAGAACCAGGTCAAGATGCTCGTAAATTTTAAGGAAGTCACGTGGTCCCAGATTCATTCAAGATAATGATTGGGCATGTGATCCATTGCAAGGCTCGGAACAAGAGATCTTGGCACATGGAAGACTAAGGCCCTGGAATCATTACACGTGGAAGATTGGGTGAAAAAAATTATGGTGTACACACGCCCATCGCCTGAGTCTTTTATAAGGGGAGAGCGGATCGAAAGAAAAGATGCATGAGCAGATCTTCAGAAGAACATCAAAGCAGAATTTCCCTTTCCTCTTGAATTGTTTTCACGAGAGCGCGAGCCTGCTAAAGAGGGCTGCATTGCGAAAAGAGGGGCAGATCTATTCACCCCTCCCCTCTAGATCTGCCATCCACTACTCAACAATTTGATGATGTCTCTCTATGTCCAGTGAGCGAATTGATTGCATGTTCAGTGCTTGTGTGAGGTCATCCTTATTCTTCAGTCTCGTTAGAGTCTAGGTTGTTATAATTTCACATTTCTAATTGTTAGAGTTTTTAATTGGGTGAAAATTTTATAAGGGGATTCATTCACCCCCCCCTCTGAATCCATCACACCTAACCCAACAACACGTGGAGGGAAGAACGGTTCCATGGGTGCGAGTGCGCAGGTACTATGGGGAGTCGTGTACAGGACGTCTTTCCCCACCGATCACAAGCATTCAGTGTTTATTTACATCGGATTGAATCCGAAGTCCTTCATTCGATGCTGAAGTGGAGTCCATATTCCTAAAGCCCGGGATGAAGACTCGAGAGTACTTTACAGTTGTAGGTTCGTCTCGGACTGGGTCGTGTTGGCCGGGGGTGAAGGGTTCTGGGGGTTCACGCTAGGTGACCAGAGGGTAGCTAGAGGCCCGAACGTGGATGCGAGAGCATACATCCACTGGCAGTGTAACACTGTGATGTATATATTTTCACAGGCGGGCCATGACGACCCGGGTACAATAGGGGCATGCCTCGGCCCAATTTCGACGTGCTAGACGGTCCCCGGGTCGATGCGTGATGTATAAGTGCATGTGTGTTTCACAGAGAGTTCCTCCCTTGACGTAGGCCGTGGCCACGGTGTCGAACGGGGGCTTGTGGCTAACTAGGTGACTGAGGGCACACATCGGTCTGGTATCTGGACAAGGATCGATCACGGCTCGAGTCAAGCGGTCGACATGGCCTCTTTACTGAGAGGGGGCAAGACATCATGACGCACACATGGTCATGGCCAATGGGCACGTGAGGGGCGACCCCGGCATGAGGGGATGTCTGCCCTTGTCGTAGCGTCTCACATGAGGCGGGTGTGGACTTGTGTGCCACGGCTAGCTAACACGTGAGGGAAGTGCAAAAAAGAGCAACGAACAAAGATCAGAACAAACTGCAGACAATGAGAAATCAAGAACTCTGAAGGGGGAGAAGGCTCCATTGTAAGCAAAAGGGGGGAGAAGAAAGAAGAAAGAAGTAGATTAAGGCCCTGCTGAACAAGTCTTCCCTGGCACGCCCTAAGGGGCCTTCACCGGTGCAGTCCGGGGTGCCCCTGCCTGGTACACCCCTTTGGCCTTCGCCGGCATGCCCATGGTTGCCTTCCCTGGCACGCCCTAAGGGGCCTTCACCGGCACAGTCCAAGCGGCCTTCGCTGACACACCCGTGAGGCTCCTCACCGACACGCTCCAGATACCTTCCCCAGCACGCTATGTGTTTTTGTTCGTCGACACGCCATGTGCATTGCTCCCCGGCACAGCCTCGGTAAATGGCATTAAGTGTCACACAAGGACAAGACGAATGGGTGAAAATAAAGAGACTAAGATGGATGAAGGTGATGGGAAATGAAGACCACGGGGGACCCTACTAAGGCAAAGAGAACAAAACACTAATAATTTCTGACAAAAATTCGACAGACTTTCCCTTAGGCCAGAGGCATAAGAGAAAACACAGGTGCACGTCCACAAGGAGTGACGGCCCCAGCAAAGTACGGTGGGCCCCGTGGGGTGACACCAGAAGTCCTCAGCAGCTTATTTGTGTGTGTGCCTCTCCCTCTCACCGGTACACCCTGTAGTGGCCTTCCCCGGCACATGTTGCTAGAGGCTTCCCCGACACACCCTGCTGGAGGCTTCCCTGGTACACCCTTTATGGGCTTCCCCAGTACGCCTATCAGCGTCTTCCCCGGCACGGCCCTTGTGGCCTCCAGCAACACGCCCTCGGTGGTCCTTCCCCGGCACACTCCCCTCAACTACTCTCCGGCACAGCCCTTGTGGTAGCCTTCCCCGATACACCCTGGGGGCTCCCTTCCCCGGCACACTCCCCCGCCTAGCCTGGTACGCCGGGCAACTCTCTTCAGTGGCACGGCCGGCAACGCTCCTCACCGGCACAACCGGCGCCCGATAGCCTCCCCTGTAGGACCTTTCTCAGGTTTTTCACCTTGTCTTGTCATAGGGAAGCCCTGAACGTTGCTGATCCATTTTGTGTTTGGTAGGGTTGTACAGGTTCTTCCAGTGTGTTGGCTGAGATGGGTCACTCCTCCCTAGAGCTGGGGATTGAGTGGCCTACGTCTGTTTCACCATCGGAGCCACTACTGGATGCCAGCGTGGGTGAGGCCTTGCTCCAGCAAGCCCGGGGCTACGTAGGAGGTGATCCCCTACCTTCTCCAGAGGAGCTTTGGCAGTGACTGAGGGACTGCACACAAGGCTACCACGGTCTTGGATTCCCTCACGAGCTCTGGATGTCTGGCTTGGCCGACATTTGGGCAGAGTACCTGCGGCTTCTAGAGGCTCAGGAGCAGAGGGCTCGGTGGCTAGCGGCCGTCTGAGAGGTGCAGGAGCAGCGGGCTTGGCTCGTGTTGGTGGTTGCCGAGCAGAGGAGGTGCGTAGATGTGGCCATGTCACTTGCTCGAGACCATGCCGTGCGGCTGAGTGAGGCAGAGAGCAGGGCAGAGGCCTTGGAAAAGGCCCCAGAGGAGCAGCGACGAGACGTGGAGCTCACTAGGGCCGAGTGGTGGACTGTCGAGATAGGGGCCGAGGCGAGCATGCAGCTTGTGTCGACCTTGGAGGCAGAGCTGGCTGCTACGGAGTCTCGCCTAGCGACACTTGAGGGGAGCGAGCCTGGGCTGTGATTGTATCACTTCTTCCCCTCTTTTTTTGTTATCCGGACTGTACATCTTTTGTTATCCCAAGGGCATGTCTTGGGCTCCCGTTTACAGAGTATTAATGACAAATTCCAGATTTTGATGTTGTTATTTGCTAAGTTGTTCCAGTTCTTGTTCCATGGAACAGTGTTGGATGCAGGGACTAGTGACCACTTACTGTTAGTCTACTTGATTCTTCCTTGCCACGTATTAGTACAAGGGGCAATGAGCCGGGTTCACCCGATTTTCGGGCGTTGAAATGGGGAACTGGATTCGGGTTTTGAATGAAGGGAGTTGAGGGCTGGGTACTTGGGAGAGGCAGGAGAAGTCGGGGGCAAAACGGTCCGAAGACAAGGAGATGAAGTCCTAGGGTGCCCTCCCTTCATGTTGACCAAGTCAAATGTGCAGCCGTCACCTATTCTTGAGGAGGGAAAATAAAATTCAAAGTTTGGAATAGAGAAAATCAAGGAGGAGATCAATGAGAGAATTAAGGAGGAGATTGGGGGAGAATCTCTGCCCAATTAGGAAAGAGAGAGGGGGCACCCAAAACCCTAGAAGGAGTGCTCCCCCTCCTCTTTCTCTCTTCCATTCATCACTTTCTCCCTTTATCCTAACCCTCCATCTTCTCTTAGATCAATCCAAACTCTCCATTGGCCCTTGTTTGCCTATAAAAACCCCATTCCACGGAGAACAGAAGGGCTTTTGGGGCTAGAGAATTATCCTTTTTCATTTTCTCTCTTTCCCTCTCACCCTAGTGTGCCCCTAGCACCTTCCCTCTCACCCTAGTCCTCCCTAGGCTCCCTCTCTCTCACATTTACACCTTAGGTCGCCCCCCTCCTTCATCATCTTCTTCTTCCTCCTCCATCTCACCTAGGTCGCCCCCTCTCTCTTTGCCACCATCTCCCTTGCCCTTTCTCCCCCTTCTAAGCCATCTCTATTCCCCTTAACCTTACCCTAACCTCTCCTTTTTCCATCCTTAGATTTCTCTCCTCACCCCCACACAATCTCCTCCAAGGGCGACTCCAAAGGCGAAGGTGACTTCCTTCTGGCGTAGACGACATCTTCCGTGAGATGGCTCATGATCCAAGGCTAAGAGAGGACGGTGCCATTGTCACCATTGCTACCACCATCTTCACACTCCAGGCTTTTCTTATTTTTATTACTTTTGTGTCATTTCACTTCATTGTAATCTCGTTGTATTGTTTGTGCAATTTGGTTTCACATTTCATGTACTCTTTCTCTTAAGTTAATGAAAGGAGTTGTTCTTTTGATCTACATCTTGTCTATTATTCCCTCTCTACCTCCTTCTTCTACCTCTTCTTTTCCACTTCATGCAATTATTTCCTATAGCATAGGCGCGTAGAGTACAAGGATCGCTCCTCGTACAACACCGACTCATGGTGACGTAAGCCGAAGATGCCACATCCCGGGACCCCCACGACGCCCCACATCTGGTCCCCACGTGATGCCTAGCATCAGTCAGACCATGGGTCAGCATGTGGATCGAGGTCTGCTCACCCGGGACTCGAATCGACACGAAAGAAATCACCGGCTAGGCCTCAGACGATGAGCGGTCCATCATTGGCCGCTCAAGGATGCACGGCCAACTCACGGCCGTGCGTGGGAGAATAGACGGTCCAACCTGGTCGTCCCTCACTCCCAGCAGAAATCAGACTATAACACACCTGCCTAGGGGCGTTATAGTGCTTAACAGACCAACATAGGTGCGTCAAGCCTCAAGTCACGGAAGGGAACATAACGCACACCTCTAGGGGCGTTATGTACATAATGGACCAGCCATGGTGCGTTATGTCACGGAGTGAAAACAGACTATAACGCACTCCTCTAGGGGTGTTATAGACCTTAACGGATCATCTCTGGTGCGTTAAGTGGGAGGCAATGGCGTTAAGCATAACACACCTTTCCTGGGGCGTCATATGGTCATAATGGACCTCCCTAGGTGCGTTATGTGATCGGGACCCCCAACGGTCAAAAATCAATGGTCGGAAACCCATAACGCACCAACACAGGGGCGTTATGTAAAACATAACGGTCAGTCATGGGGCCGTTAAACCCACGAAAGTCAGACTCAAAACCCATGGAGCATAACGCCCCTCCCTGGGCGTGTTATGCACATAACGACCATTGGGACGACCGCTATGTCGTCCCGCCAGTGAAACGATGAGTTAAGCACAAAAACGCTGGCCACGTCCCCTTACCTCTATGGGTGAGGGGGGATTCAAGGAGGAAGCCCCCAAATGACCCCTAGCATTCATCTACGGTCTCGGATTGACAAAAAAACGCGGTGAAACGATAGATCGGCTCACAATCCCAAAAATATGGATTTTTCCCAAAATCCCCAAATGCGCTAGCTCAGCTCACTACGGCCTAAGAAACTCGCGGGAAATCATGGTCCTATAGTGACCATTCAAATAAGGCAACCATTGGGATTCAAACGGTCACATATAGACTGCTTCATTTACACGACGGTCTATCGATAGACCGTCCTATACCTGTGCGTTTCAAAATAAAAAAACTGCTCATCTTCCTCCTCCCCACCGCAACCGACGGTGGAGGGAAACCAACCGAGCACCACAACCAGAGGAGAGGAGAGCCAAAGCCAAAAGCTCCCCCCCCACTTCACCCCATTCCCATCCGTCCTTCATGCCCGTGAAGTGCCACGCCCTACGGAGAGGTGGACATTCGATGGCCGAGGAAGGAGGTTTGTCACTGCGATCGGCAGCGGAGCCTGCCGTGGAGGAAAGTACCCTGGCAGAGGTGAGGCCCATGGGGGAGGGGCTCGCGACGCCACGGCTGAGGGAGGGCCATCCGGGGATGCACAGGCCGTGGAGGATGCGCCACCAGCCGTGGAGGACGCGCCACCGGCTGTGGAGGCGACGGTGAAGGCCGCCCGGGACCCGGAGGTAGGTGGTCAAAACCCTAGCCCTCAATTCTCATTTTTAAGCCATGCATGCTAGTTTAGGAGGTTGGGGAGGGGATCATGGTCCTTGGGGGACAAAATGGTGGCCATTGGGCCACCCACGGCGGCGGGATACGCCGTCGGTGAAGACGACAACAAAACGGTTCCACAGGGACCATCCAATAAACAAAGCGGTTCACGTAGAACCGTTCCATTGAACACGGCCCAGGCGTGGCCGTTTAAAACCTGCAAACCGACCTAACGACACGGTTCACATAGGACCGTTCAATCCACAGGACGGCCCACAGGGGACCGTTTAGAATATGAAAGAACAGGATTGGAACGGTTGATTTCAAACCGTTTAACACAGGACGGCCCACCTTGGACCATTAAGAATATGAAGGGACAGGTTTGGAACGGTTAACTTCAAACCGTTGAATAATCAAGCGGTCATGTGGGGACCGTGATAAAGGGAGTGATGTTGAAACAAAACGGTCTCCTTTTGTCCGTGGATTATGTAGACGGTCTGCCATCCAGTGCATTATGCTTGGGATAGCAGAGGTAGAAGCTTAAGGTTACGGAGGATGGACCCATATTGGCACAGTCGTAAAATATCTTTGAGGGTGCCAAAAGTGTCCTCCATGGTGGAGCAGTGAAATGCAGGAAGGCCAGAGAAGGCTGTGGTGACAGAGGGAGGTCATCAGTTCTGTCTGTTGCTGGTTGATCTACGTGGCTAACCACGATTCTGCATCTTCTGTAACTGTTGTCAAGAGGCTGCCACGTACGGAAGGGACAGGCTGCTGGAACCCAACTTCCTAGAAGCTTGGTTGGGACACTTAGCTTCTTTCTGTCCTGTCTTTTAGTCCCTTCTTAACACTAGTGGTGATCTTGGGCATGCAACTAGAAGATTCCATGAATAATGTAACAATCTCGACCACAGAAGAAGATGTTGCTCACTTTACTTGCGTCATGCTAATTGAGAATCTGAGAGAAGGGACCCCTAACTCTATCTGCTCTTAACATAAAGACAGGGCAAAGAAATGCAAAGAAGAGGAAAGAATCATAGAAATTACAGATTTATTTTGATGGCTGTGTTCCTTGATATGTTTCAGACCTGGATGGTTACTCTCTATATTAATGAGAGGAGAAGGGCAAAGTGAGGGTGCATATATAAGGAAAGAGGAGCAGCTTTAAAACAATATCCAAGAATCCAGCTAATCCATGTATGATCCTTAAATGAAGATCAAATACAAATTAAGATTCGAAAGAATTGGATCTTTTCAGGCTCAGATCAACCAGACCAGGATCTGGTGCTTTCACATTCCTATCTATGAGTATGCTGTGATTCAGGGAGACTAATCTTGCCTTTCCCTTGCTGTTGATCTAGATGCAAGAAGATGATTTGGGTTAGATTCATTGATTTGATTTCAAAGTAAGAAGTAATTGAACTTACTTTAGATGCATAGAGTAATCTGATATAATGTCAGGTAAGGTTAAAGGAAAGCAGGAAACTAATAAATCACCCTATCATCATTTCAGACCCAGGCTGACTACACTTTGAAATGCACTGTCTAAGAATTGGGTCATACAAGCTGAAAATGTTTGGGACTGGAACTCGAAGAAACCACAACATAACAGAAACAAAAATGCATGACGCAAATATGTAAGTATAATTCATTTAATCAGTTTACATTTCTTTAACATGAACAAAAGATTCATAAGCAGTAGACATAATGCAATCGAAGAAACTTACTATTTCCTCATTATAGATGCCAACAACAGCAAAAGGAACCCTTGCTGGATTCAGCATTGGACCTAGAATGTTAAAGACTGTCTTAACCCTTAGTCTTTTCCGCACAGGAGCCACAATCTTCATTGCTGGGTGGTATTTCGGGGACATCATGAAACCAATGCCTACTTCCTTGACGCATTGCCTTACCTCCTTCAACCGGTAAATATGGGCAACAACAATATTAAGAAAAGAAGTAAACAAGGTAGTTAGATTAGCACAGTCTCAATTACAGATTAAATTAAACTTGAATACAACAAAAAGCATCTAGCTCAAAGCCAAAACAAAGTTGTGTTGCCTGACAGTAGATAACCAGATCAAAAAAAACTTTTGATATATTTGTCAGATGATCACATGAACTGTAAGACTTATTTAACAAAATTGAACAGACACTCAGTTTATACATGCTTATACTTGATGACATAGTTGTCAAGGTGGTAGCCTATGCAACCAGGCGCCCTTATGGGGCCAAGGCGCCAGCCTGCCTTTTTGCCCCCCAGAAAGGCGATCTGCAGCGAGAGACTGAGTCATAGGTGATAAATGTGACTCCCAAAACAGATTTAGTTAGATTCACACTGAGTTCCCTCACAGCATTGAATCTGCTTTCTTCAGTGGATGAGTTTAAGTTTGGTCACCGGCTTACTTTACTTACAATTCCCGAGCTTATTTAGCTCTAGTTGAGCCAAAATCACGGAGTGTGGATATCATTTGAAAATGAGTAGTTCAGAGAGAATCGAACCTTTGATTGACCCGGGTACTTGGGATCTTCCAGTTTCTCTGTCATTCATCTTGCAAATCCCTTTTATCTTCTTTCATCACAGGATAGAAGGGAGAAGGTTGTGAAGGTGCCCTCTTTAAGATCAGGTCCACCCACTCCTCCAACACCCCTCTGTCTATGTGTGTGTGCCTCTCTCTCTCTCTGCTCCCTCTCTATTCCTCCTTGTCTCTCAATTTTTAATATTAAAATCTATAAGTTTTTCATGTATCTTATTCTTAATTTGTATATTGGGTATGTATATTGTTTAGGTTTTTAAAGCGGCGCCAAGGTGTCCCCTAGGCAGACACCTTATTGCCTAAGCACTTAGCTTCCCCATGAACACTTTGGGTCACTGCGTCACCTTGACAAGTATGCTTGATGGTTATCAAGTTTAGCTTTTAAGGGACCAAAATGAAAAGCTGAGAAGAGCAATGAGTAACAGTTTTTATGGACTGGCTGGACGAACTAGACTGGTCTACAAGACAATGTGTTCCAACTTTTCAGTTGGTTCTTTCAAGTAATGCACGCTTTCCAAAAGACTCCAATCCATCATGGATAAAGAGGAGAGTAATGCATTGGGTATGGAGCCAATGGGCATTGTTGAGATCCCATGCATTATGATCATAATGGCCTATCCTCCAGCATCCTCAGCCATCAAGTGGCGGCACCTCCAGCACACATAAAAGGGTGAAATTCACTCTGCTCCATAGATGGTGGGAATTGAAACCCTGGCCTCCTAGTAAGGCATGCATGGGCTGTTTCCCTTTGGCTATGGGCCAGCTGATTATAGACAACAGTGAGAAGAAGGTGGGTTTGTACCACCAATTTTATAAAGAATAAATACTTGTCTAAATGCGCGACCTTGTATTCGCCTAATTCACAGTTTGGCCACAGACAATCAAATGCAGCAAGCCAAAGAAACTGAAGACAGACCAGGGGTGGTTACCACGAAACAAGTATGTATATCACCGTGTTTTTAATCATAGATTGCAAGCACTGAGAGGCCTCCAAGATCTCTTTCTCTCCAAGGTGGGCATGGCCCAGAAGAAGATGGAGGAAGACGAAAAGGAAGCATAAGCAGAGAGAATGATAGGGAGGAGGAAGAGGAGAAGATTATTATGATGATACCCATGCTGATGATGATCACCACAATGACAGTGCAGCAGAAGAAAAACATTGTACTCAAGGTGTGGCTTAGTGGGTAAAGCCCTTCATCTACACCATGGTGATCAAGGTCCACTAGGGCCAAGTTTAAAAGAAGGAATTATAAGAAAGGTTAGTAATAAGACTTCCAACCAAAAAAAGCTAAGGAAAAAGCATTAGAAATATCACTTGATCTGTACAAGACCTCTCTGAATCTCTTCTCTTCGACACACCAACATGGGGTGGATCTGATATTTAAATCCTCTTTCTAAATATCCTCTATGTTCAACAAATATAGGTAAAATTTTATTTCCAGCCTAGACAAGAAGAGCATGAGGATCATATCCATCTACTTAAAATGTAGACACATTCGGCCATTTGTTCTTCCAACTGAAATGGTTATTTGTGGACTAATGAAAAATATGGTACTTTGTGTGTGTATGCATATATAATACACCATTACAAAGAAGTAGAACAACGCTAGTCATTCCTGTGGAATGTGTAATAGTGAATGTGTTGAGAACAGAACTAGGTCTTCCTGTTGTTCACATGGTTGGAGAAATGTAAAGCATACATAATGCATTCCATGGCTACAAACTAGAACCAACAAGAACAAACATAAAATATTACATGTCGAATGCATGATTTCAGCAGCCAAACGTTGCATTGTCTTCTCAAGGACCTTACTGGATGTAAACTGTGGTTTACATCAGATTCAATTACATAAACAATATATTAGTTATTTTTGAGCCAACTGCCCATCTCAAGTTTCTTTAGTCACCAACTCTCAAAGAGTTATGTCTAGGTTGACGGTTGACGAACTTGTCCTCGAGGAAAAAGTGTGGGTGATACTATAAGTTACTCACCTTCACAAAATCTTATCCAGAACTCATCTCATGCACAGTAAACAAATGTGGTGCATAGCTGATCCTAAGATGCCCAAAACAACAGGAGCTACAGAGTACAAGTGTTGGGAAACTAAGAACCATCCTTCTAACAAGCAATCTGCATTCAATGCCTGCAGACATCATGGTTCACAAAATTGTGTGCTTTCCTTCATCTTCTCCCCTTCCCTTCACAGACATCGAATACATAATTGACAAAAGGAATTCAAGGCAAGTCTTATGGCTGATTCAAAATGGAACCAATAATACAACAAGGAAAAATCATAGCAAATACTAATGATTCCAGGTTAAGAGGGCAACCACCTGCTAAAAAGTGAACTATGTAAACTAAAATGTTTGAGCATTAATACAGGACAACCAGTTTTAGCTATAAAGTTGCACAATAAATATAATTCTTGCCGTAAATCTGATAGCTCTCCTTCTCCCCTTCCCCAAAGAAAAATGAGACCCAAAGAGAGATTTCATGGTCACATGCGTCACAGTGAGGATCTACACAAGGACCTTCAGATATCAGTCTTCCTTGCCTACTTTCTGGGAGTTTTTTGTCAGGAATCTGATAGCTATTACTTTCTTAAACGTCCTAGGAAAGTCAATCTCCTTCTATCGTTCGATACTTATTGTTCTACCATCCACTTTCAACAAACAGCTTGAAATCCATCTCTGACACTTAGCACTAGCAGTCCAGTATATCGGTCATCTGATGTCCAATTGTTGGCAAATTTAAGCAAATAACTTGCCACTACATGTCAAGGGATTCTCAACAGCGTAAAATAAAGATAAGGCCGTAAAAGCATGATTTTCAAATTAATCAGGCAACTTTGCTCAACAAACCTCAGGCCCCAATTCAATATTCACTCCCAATGCCTCTAGTACATCAGCGCTTCCACATGCAGAAGAACTTGAACGGTTTCCTTGCTGAAAACATGATGCTGCACCGTCATTCCGTATTTCATTGGAGCTGCAGATATAGGAGAAGCGTACTATCATGTCACTCAAAGAAAGGTTTGACCATCACCTTGGCTACATTCACTCCTGCGGCTGCTGTCAAAACAGCGGCGCCGGTTGAAATGTTGACAGTGTCTGCGCCATCACCACCAGTTCCAACAATGTCGACTGCATCATCAAGCCCGTCCACCTTCCTGCAATGCTTAATCATTGCCCTAGCTAATCCCACAATCTGCAAGAATAATAATCCTCACTTTAGCCGATCTAAATTCTGCTATAACAGTAGACGCCATGTTCTAATCACAGTCTAAATTACACGGTTCCATGCAAACACAACCCGCACAGTATTATTCACACTTTCTAGAAGGAGAAGCCTACCTCTCCAAAGGTCTCTCCTTTTGCCCTCAAAAGCACAAGGAAAGCACTTATTAAGGCCTCATTAGCTTCATTCAGCAAAAGATCCAGAGAAGCCTCTGCAACCTCTTCAGACAGATCTACACGATCTATTAGTGACTCAATCAGCTGCACATTTTGCAGGGCAACCCATTAAGGAGGGAAAAAAGGGGAGACATGCAAGCCAACAGCCTCAGAAAAGAGATCATAATTGCGGCCACAGAGAGACTAGAGAGGGGCGACCAACCAACCAGTCCATACCTCCTTAAATGACAAAGAGGGCGACTTTAAGTCACTGCCACGGCTGCTCAGAGCAGACACCGAGAACGCCGATCTCCTGAGCCGACCAGACGTAAAGGGGTCCAGGATCGAACATGTCTGGGCCCTCAAACCCACGACGGGCCTGGAGCTGTACGGAAGAGGAGAAAAAGGCGCCGACGCACAAGCCCTGAAGGCGAACGCCATTAATGCAATCTCAAGTTCTCAACCTCGTTGCTGTTCTCTCAGAATGGAAGAAATGCGAAGGGCGGCCTGGACGCCCTTCGCGTCGCATCGACTTCCGCGGATCGAAACTTGCCGACGAAATTAAAAAGAAAGAAAGGAACGTCGGACTTTTCGACTTCCAGATAAACGGAGGACGATGAACACTACAGAAAAGGCGGCTGATTGGTCGCAGAGGCAACATTGTACGGAACTTTCACGGACTTTTGATATTGTTTGAATACTTCAATCATTAAAATTTCTGAGAACTCAGACCTTATTTTTAAATGAGTCATTTGGTCTAGACTTTCGTGCAAATACTGATTTTGAAGTTTGAAGTTTGAAGTTTGAAGTTTGAACTGAAGACGGGTAAACACAGTTGCGCTGCTGCTGCTGCTTCTTCTTCTCCAACAGACACAGCATGTCCGTGCTCGCCGACTCCTCATCGTCGTCGCGCCCCCCGCCCCAACCTCCATTCCGTGGACGTCACTGCCTTCCCCCGCCGTAGCCCCCTCGCTTGTAGATGTCAGATCGACTTCTTCTCATTCTTCTCCGACTGACAGAGTCGGTCTGTGCTCGCGGGCTCGCCATCCTCCCCCCTCCTGTAGACGCCGCACGGACTCGTCGTCACCCCCCCTCTCACCTCGCAGACGCCCTCGCCCTTGCCGACCGTTGCGGCATCTTCTTCTTCTTCTCCTCCTCCTCCTCCGGCTGATAGAGTAGGTAGTGTCAGGGTTTGTCGATCCGCGCGACCCGACCGATCCGGTCTCGACTTGGGTCAGGTCGAGTCAGTCTCATCTCGATCCGACTTGGTCCGTCTCACTCTAAAAAAATTATATATATATAATACATATAAAATAATCGTATTTCATTTCTAGTGGCATGCTTAGGCTTGTATGATCGGTATGGGTTGGTAGGTTCAGCAGGTTTTGTATTCTGTCGCGTCCCCCGTCGATTTCGATCGATCGGGAGGGGTTTCCGATTCCAACCTCCGGAGTCACGAAACCCAAGTGACATAACGGCCTTCCCTAGTGCCTTATGGTAAATTAACGCACCCCTAGAGATGCGTTATATCTTTCGTGTCTGAGTTTCCTGTGGATTTTCATGTTCGGCTGGCTTTAACGTGCCTGCCCTGGTGCGTTATAGTCCTTTGTATAGAGTTAAAGGTCCGTTGCCTTTAACACCCCTACCCCTATGCGTTAAATTGGTATGGCGCCCCTATTGAGGTGCGTTATACTCCGTGGTTTCCTATGGATTTTAGTCATTCTGGTGGGCATAACGGCCCATGAGAGGTGCATTATGTCCTTATAACGCCCCACCCTTGGTCCGTTATATCCCCTTATCTGTGCGTTGTATGCGTGTTGACTTTAATGCCCTTGATCCAATGCCTTATAGTCATATGGCGCGCCTGCACTGGTGCGTTATAGTTTCATTTCCCTGTGGATTTCCTGAGTTCTGTGAAGCATAGCGGCCCTTTCCCGGTCTGTTCTGGTGTTTAACGAGACAGTTCCAGTCTGTTATACACCTGGAGATTTCAAAAGTATGCATGTGTAATTTCTATGCAATTCATGTTCCATGTGCACCATGTTTAAAATATTTTATACACAGTGACATTCTTCTACATCCCATAAGAGCAGCTTTCTCTTTCCTAGTGATGGAACCATTAGTCGTAGCCTGACGACGTCCGTGTCGGCCCACCCGGGAGAGGTGGCGGGGTACTCCCGTTATACGGTTTGTAAGCTAGTTACCGTGGGCCCTCTCGCATATTCTGTACCATCCTACTGGGAGGGAAAATTAGCTAGAGGCCTGGCTCAAGGCGATGGGTCAATGTGTGCACACGTGGTCAGAGGCTTGGACTGACGCTGACGAGCGTTACTCTGATTAGTCACTCGGTGCGGTACTGTTAAGGGCGGCGGCTTATCCGTAACAGGTCAGGAGGACCTTCGCAAGCCCCTCCTCCAGAGCAAGAGGCCTCCTCCACGTTAAGGAGGGGGAAACATGGGGGCATTGTCTGTGCCCGGAGACTAAAGTCCCCGGGGAACATTAGGACAACCCGCCGGCACGTCCTAATAGCCCTTCAGCGCTGTGACAACCAGAGTTGTCCCTCCGATTGTGAGAGTTCGAGAGATGCTTCGCAGAGTAGGAGCGTGCCCTACGGGCCCTACAGAAGACCCCTTCAGCAGAGGATGAAGAGAAATCCCCGTTCTCCGATGGCATCTTGAAGGCAGAGATTTCTCCCAGAATCTCTATTCTGACCTTCAAGTCTTATGATGGCCAGGGTGACCTGTCCGACCACTTCGATAGCTTTGACGCTCTGATGACCCTCGACGGGGTGTCTGACGCCATCAAGTGCCGAGCCTTCGTGACCACCTTAGTCCAAGGTGCCCAAGCATGGTTCGGGGCCCTCGCCTCTAGATCCATCTGAGACTTCAAGCAATTTGGGCGAGTGTTCAAGGAGAGTTTCACCGGTAGCGGCCCCCTAAGGTCAGTAGCGGGGCTGTTGGCTCTCAAACAGGCACAAGAGGAGAGCCTTCGGGCTTATATCAACCGATTTAAGTCGGAAGCCCTATGGATCCCCCGCCTGGATGTTGCCTCATCCACAACTGCACTGACCGGAGGCACCCATGATGAGAACCTCTGTCGTGAACTTGTCTTTCACCTTCCCTCGACCCTTGCTGAGCTAGTGACTCTGGCTTTACGCCATGCTAAGTGCGAAGAGGTTCTCAGCGCGTGACGAGGCGCAACCGGCTCGGGTCAGGAGGGGGACAAGAAGCGAGCGTCCCAGCCGAGCTCGGGCCCAGGGAAGAGGCATAACTGAGACAGGGAGCACAAAGAACCATCCCGGAGGTATGAGCGGTACACTCCATTAACCACTCCGGTGTACGAAATCTACGAAGACATCAAGGGCTCGGGCCTCCTCCGCCAACCCGAGCCAATGAAGTCGAAGAGCAAGAAATCGACCTCCGTTAGGAGACGTGGGCAAGCGGGGAAGTGTGGGTTCCCCACACAATGCGTCGGTGAAGCTTCTCCCTGTTTAAATAGTACATGAACTACACCTCACGTAGGAGGCATGGACTAGGGGTAGAGAAATCAAGGTTACATTCAAACACTACCTCCACGCAGGGAGGGGTGCTAAGCCGGCCAGGCGGGGAGGGGAATTAGAGAGCTAGAAAGCCGAATAGAATGATGATGCCGAATCTGCCTGCTCTCTGGAACAGGGGACAGCAAGTCGAAGATGACGCCACTGTAGTCACTCCTGAGCTCCGTTGTTGTTGTGACTAGCGGCAAAACCTCCCTGATTGGTCCAGGCAAACCTCTAAATTTTTGTAGGACTTTTGGAGGACAGCGCTGGTCGAGGGAGGACTGTGATCAGGGACTCTATTTTCAAACTATGGTTGTCACATCACCTCAATAGCAGGAAGTCGGGGTCGCCATGATCAGTCCCGAGCTTGGATTCTAGCGTGGCTGGAGTCGTTGGAACCTCAGTTGAGTCTCTTCGAAATGGTACCCACGGGGATGCCAGAGAAGGTCAGAGCCGATAGCAGCAGCACAAACAGTGGTCGGGTGTCTGCTCAGTCCTAGAGTGGATAGAACAGCGCACCCGAGGGAGAAAATTGATAACTTAGTCTTCCAGGGTCCAATCGGGGAGTCACTTCTTGATTCTAGATGGTGACTCGTAGTAGAAGACCTCAGCCAAGCCCTGCCTCCAAATCTTCAGCTGGCCAGTCGTGGGAGCCTCTACAAGAAGCCTTAGGTTGGCAGTCAGGGGAGATCGGCTCCTTCCGTTGGCCACGAACTCTAAATGGGACGAAACCACGACTGTTGCGAAGACAACTTGCAGACGCTTCCGATGGTATCACTTGGGCATCAAGGGGCTTCAGAATGAAGCTGAGGCAGGCTCTGCAACCAGCACCTTCTCTGCTGCCAGTGAAATGAGAACTGCAGGTTGAAGAGGGGAGGTGGGAGAATGAGGTAAATGGGAGGGGAAAGGGGGTTCATTATTGGTGCAGGGCTTATTTATGGAACATGAGGTGTGTACCACGTCTCCTTTCGACGATTTCAGAACAATGCCGACTCCTGCTCGGATTCTGGTTCTCCCATTGGGATCGGTTTCTATCCTCGATGCCCCATCGAAGTATAGCTGCCACATGACTGGCTGGGTCTGGCATGCTTCGAGCATTTCATCATCAGGAAGCTCGGTCTTTAGTAAGGCATCTTTTGACACAGGGTGCTCTACGAAGAAATCAGCCACGGCCTGACCCTTTATAGCTCTCTGAGGTATATAAGTAATATCAAACTCCATCAGAATCACTGCCCATTTGCCCAGTCGGCCTTTGAGTGCCGGCTGAGTTTGTATATACTTGAGTGGATCTGCTGCGGATATCAGTCTGATCTCTTGGGACAGCATGTAGTGCCAAAGCTTTTTTACAGTGAAGACCAATGCCAAGCAGGTCTTCTCTATGTGAGTATAGCTTTCTTCAGTCCTGATCAACCTTCTCCTGAGTTAATACAGGGCTTGATCCTTTCCTTCTTCATTTATTTGAGCTAGCATTGCCCCCAGCGAGCAATGTGTGGTCGCTATATAGAGGATCAGAGGTCTGCCTTTGACTGGTGCCCCCAATACTGGAGGGGTCTTGAGATATTCCTTTATCTTTTCAAAAGCTTCTTGGCATCCATCGTCCCAGAGAAATGGTACATCTTTCATCATCATCTTGTGAAAGGGGTGACATCGACCGGACAGATTTGAGATGAATCGACGGATATATGCCAGCCTCCCTTGCAGGGATCTCAACTCAGACGGATTCTTCAGTGGAGGGAGCTTCTGAATAGCCTTGATCTTGGACGGATCAATCTCAATACCCATGTGCTGGACAATGAATCCGAGGAATTTTCTGCTAGACATGCCGAAGGCGCATTTCATGGGGTTCATCTTCAGCTCATATTTCGCAACCTTTGAAATACTACCTTTAGGTCCTGCAAATGATCTTCTTTCTTTCTGGTCTTCACTACCAGGTCATCAATATAGCACTCCACTTTCTTCACTTCACCACTTGGTGGAGAGGAATCTCGCGCCCTCATCTCCTTCCCCCTTCTCTTTGCACCAGAGCTCTGCTATAGACGCTGACTTAAGCATCAGAGGGTTTTCCCTAGGGATTCATCCCTGGGCACCTCTGACTCATTTCCCTCTTTGTAATTCTAGCATTCGTGGTCATCAACCTCAGCTCAGGCACCGCGCGAGATAACCCCCCTTTAGTACTGTTTGGGTTGTCCCACTGTGATGTTTTGATTGAGATTCGACATGAGTCTTTAGGACTGGACCAGGTTTATGAGTCAGGCCATCACACATGCGGCCCGATAATGCTAGGCCCAAGATAGCCCAAGATCCACACGGTGTGAAGTAGACTCCCAACAGCTGGCAGCCCACGCCAAGCGGCACAATACAGATGGACAAAGGATCTGCCAGCCCTCAAGGGACATCAACTGAGGCATCTCGGACATCAGATGACCCTTCGATGACCGAATGTTACTCCCGCCATCACTGGTCTCTACTCCAGTAAGGGTGAGCATGCACCTACAGTGCCGTAAGACTCACTTGAAGACCACACATCCCAGATAAATCGGCGCACAATGGGAAACTCCCCACTATTGCGGGGAGATGTTGCCCCATGACTCATGCCTTTCCTTGTTAAGGGATGTGTCTCCACCATCAGGACAACTATTATAAATGGACCTTCGATCAGATGGCAAAAGAACACTGTCACACACTCAGACAGACTGAGACACTCACACGAAGATGTAGAGAAACCGAGAGCCATCTATAGGGAAGCACCCAGATTTGCTTCCAAGCATGCGTCAAGCCTTGTGAGCACTTGTGGACGCACTTAAAAATCTTCTTGGTTTATTCATTTATTAATTTGTTCACTTCGTTTATTTAGTGCATGGACGTGCCAGTCACGGAGTGACAGCTTATTCGGACCCTAAAGATCGAGATGGCTTAGAGTTGCTAGTGCGTGTGCCGTTTGACTAATCAGACGATGTTGATCTTCATGTCGGGACTAGAACCTTTCGTGTCTTAAAGGCCATGCTTGGGAGCCGCTGGAGCTTATGCAGTGGCAGAGCTCCTTAGGTTCGCAGGGTTATCGAGGAATCTGGCTCGGGACAATGGAATGTAGGGGAGACCATTCCCCGTTGATTTATTTCTTGAGGCTTGGATGATGACCTCTGGATATCCCTCATAGGGGCACAATGGGGTGGATGAAGGTTAGGCTGAGGTGGAGAGGGGAGTTCTCGGCGGAGCTCTGGTGGAACCTTCTCAGCATAGCTTTCATATGAAAAGGGGGGGTTTCTCGACACAGAGGTTTGGAGTATAGAAGAGGTTCTCGGCCGACTGATTGGCGGGTAGGGATTATCGGCGCGCCTGGGTCTCGACGCGTAAAGCATCGCGCTGGGAGCTATTGGGTGCGCCGAGAAGGGTTTGTGTCGAGAAGGTGCAGGCACTGGGAAGATTTTAGGAGATTTTACGGAGCTCTGTTCTAAGGTTTCTTTGGGATCCAGGCTTCGATTGAGGCAGAATTTATGATGCAAATGGATCAAGGCCTTTGCTGGGCAATGCTAGGAAATCACTGGGAGGCAAAGTTTACGGAGGAATTAGGGTCATCACCAGTTTAAACCCTCTGGAAATAGGTTTTCTCTGTCGCCGATCGCCCACGAAAATCAAGAGATAACTGTCTCTGATTCCTGGGGTGACCGTAATGGCTTGGAAAAGGAAAACGAAATGTAAGATAAGAAGACTTCGTGGTGTCGGTATTACTGAAGGGGGAAGAGGATAGAGCCCAGTAACCCATGGGAGTGAGGATTGGGACTCTTCCATCATCCTCCCTCTAGGAATGACGATCGGAACACAGAAATCATCTGGAAAAATCCAATCATCAGACCAACTGAACTATATAACATGCGTTCCAAAGAGACAGAGAAAGGGAGATTCAATTACTTCACATCCAACCAAACGATTATGACATTACCTCATCTTCTCTTATTTTACATCGCTTACAGAAAAAGAAATGGAGAGAAAGAAAAGAAACCAGCAACTATAACATCTCTCCGACAGTAGGAGGATTTCTTTTGTTTGATTGTTTCCCTGTGGATCGACCCGTCTTCACCACTTTACTCGAAGTTCAATTTGTGCAAGTGTGTGAGTCGGTAAATTATAAATTTGATAAGCGGGCGTATTAACGACGTGCGATCTTCGCTCAGTCACGCGCCAAGGAGAGCCATGGTGTGGTTGCTGGAGCTTCTGTAAGCTGCCTCTGATTGTAGGCCGGACTGGTTTTGTGTAGTCTGTAGAGAACCACTCTCAAGAAGGCGGTGCCGTCACGATCACTCCCGGAGTCGAAAAGGTATGGAACCACCGCGGACACATCCGTCTATGAGGCTTCTTCAATCTCCAACTAGTAAGGCCTCCAGGAGAGGTCGGGGCAGAGAGATAGAGGGTGAACAGTGGTAGGGTATCAGTGCTGGTTCTGCGTGGACTGACCTGCGCACCCGGGAGAGAAAATTTGGAACGGAGAGCTCCGGACTCCGAATGAGGCTCCGTCGACTGGGTTGGAAGGAAGACTGGTAGGAGAATGCCCCAGACAAGTGGCACACCAAGAGGGGCAGAGATGTGGTCATAGCAGCTTCTGTACCGGTGCTCTGGTCTTCCCATGGATGCCAGATGCGTGCTCCGACGAGAATGGACCTCTCGGACAGCCACGAACTCTGATAAAGGCGGGATCACCTCGCAGTCGAAGCTGACTTGAATATCTTTCCAGCAGTATAAGGTGGTACCTCTGGAACTCCGGGTAGTAGTGCATTCTGGTGCTGTAACCGGTGGTTGCTCTACAGGTCTTTAGCAGGGTGCAGCTAGCAGTTGGGGAAATGATGGATGAGGGGTTTTTTCTATGGTGGAGGGTGATTGGGTCTGTAATGGAGGTGGATGAGGAATGGGATGAGGCTGTAGGAAGGGTAAATGGAGTGGAGGAGATGGGGGAAGATGGTCTAGGGGCAAGGAAGGGCGCAGGTGGTGGAGAAGCTAGCTGCCAAGAGGGTGGGAGGGAGGATGGTGGTGGACTGGCCAATGGTGGAAGGAGAGGGAGAATGGGGCGGCCTAGGCTACTGGAGGGGAAGGGGGCTGCACGCCCTTGGCGTGTTGGTCGCCCATGATTTGGGGCATCCCTGACCCTTAGGGGTTCAATCCTAGGCTAGCCAACCTCCGGAGCAGCGGAGTTCTGTCCCGGACCCTCACTACCATCGTCGGATTGCCTACGGATACGAGAGTGCGCTTAGCGAGTGAGTCCGCTTGAGTGAAGCTAACGGTCTATTACTTGCTTGCTTGCTAGGTCCGAGGGGTCTTCGGTCTTGTGGCTATCATCCCAAGGTGGTGTCACATCTGGTTGATTCGGTGGAATCACCCATTTCTTGTGATTTAGGTGTCGATTCGACCCCTTCAGGACTGTGGAAGGTTAATTTCATGCTTATGGTTGTTTCCCCTTCATTTTAGAGCAAACGAGGCGTGGAAAGGCCGAGATTCAGCCGATCCCCTATTTTCCCGCCGTATCGTGCTCGCGGTCGTTCCAGAGACCGTTTCATGACTTTAGCGGCCTTTTGGTGGACCGCTAAGCCTCGTGGTTTGTTGGTTTAGCATTTGGTCGGTTCGGGTCTTTGCGGTCTCGCGATAGACCATTTCTTGTGGCTAGTGACCCATTGTTGGACTGCTAAGCTTCATCTAGTGGCCCATTAGGCAACCACTAGACGTTAGTGTTGGATTAGTTGGGCTGAGCGGTCTTACGATAGACTGCGACGCTTGCTTTGGCGGCCCAATGTTCGACCGCTAAGCATCATTGACCCTAGTCAACAATTCTAAGTCGGTTCGGTCTAGGGGTCCCATGTTCGACCGTTTAGTGCCTTAGCGGTTCTTTTCTAGACTGCTAATATCTGTTCGACCGAAGTCAATGTTTTATGTCAGTTCAGGCGCCCCCTTCGCGGTCTATATGTAGACCGCGTAGGTCCGTTTAACGGACCACTATTAGACCATTTAGGTGGTTTGACCAGTAAGTCGGTTGTGGGTTAACTGTGTCTAACGGCCTATTATGCGACCGCTACAATCATCTCACGGTGCATTCTATGACCGCTTAAGTCTCCTCGCGGCCCACTCTTTGACCGCCACTTGTCTGGGTTCTCTTGGACTTCAGAATGGGAAGTTGCCTTCCGTTCCCGTCCGCTTCGACAGATCTCGTGGGCTGAGTTCGTTGCTGCATTTGAGCGTGTCTATACTCCAGCCTGCCTGAAGTTAGCCAAGATGTATCAATTTCTGGAGCTGACCCAGGGTGAGATGTCAATGCTGCAATATCACAATAAATTCATTGAGTTGGGCCGGTATGCATCCCACATTTTTGCCGATGAGACTGTGAGGACTCAGTAGTTTCTGCGCGGACTGAAAGCAGAATTGAGCCTGTCGTTGTTCGCTACACGTGTGACTGAGTTGGACGCCGCATATCAAGCCACCGTCGCACTAGAGTTGGAGTTGGCGAGGACTCAAGGGTTTTCTCAGACTGGGATGGTTTCGTCGGCTGTGCTGCACCAGCCGCCCCACCAGTCATCAGTTTTAGGAGTTTCTCCCGCTTTCTCTCCTGTTGATAATGCTTCCTTCTCTCAATCTCAGGGCAGAGGTTTCTGTCATAAGAAAAAGAGAAAGAGATTTAATCAGCCGGTGTTTTCTGATCCGAGTCAACAGTCTGATTTTTCAGTTCGGCCACGTCCAGATTTTATTACTTTTCAGTCGAGATTGTGTTCCCGATGTGGTGGCAGTCATCTGGGTGTGCCATGCTCTCTACGGGTTGTTTGTTATTGTTGTGATCAGCCGGGACATGTTTCTCGAAACTGTCCGTTGAGACAGCAGACGGTGCAGTTCTCGCAGACTTCGTAGTCACAGCAGCCGTAGTTCCGTCTTCCTCCGCCGCCTCAATCTCAACCATCTCAACCGTTTCAACCGCCAGTTCCTACACCTTCTCAGCAGTCGTCTGCCGCTACTCATCCTCCGAGAGCCAGAGTTACTCACATCACTCGTGCAGAAGCGTTGGCATCTAATTTGATTGAAGGTACAGTTTTAATTTATGATCGCATAGCGCATGTTCTTTTCGATTCAGGTGCGACGCATTCTTTTATCTCTGAAGATTTTATTGCCCGTATCGAGAAGCCGGTGAATGAAGTTCCCTGTGAGATGCTCGTTCATCCCCCTTGAATGGTCCATCATAGACCGTTCATCCCTAGTTGGGTTCGTGTGTTGTCTGTTGGCCGTGATGGCATATTTTGCGTCCGTCTGTCTTATGTTTGTGTCCTAGGACGGTGTCTATGCGACGGTGGTTATCTGGATTAGTTGATTCGGGGTTGATTGTGTGTGGTCTACTCTTTGACTGCTCCAGTTTTCCCTAATGACTTATCTAGGACTACCATTATTCTTGTCTTTGTGTGCGTAGCGACTCTTGGATCACATATGCCCAGAGCGTCGTTTCACGACGTTTCAGTTTCTGTATATCTTGGTTTGACCTCGTGAGTTGTCATTCCTGTGGATATCGTTTGATGTCCTACGAGAGCTAAAGCCTACGTTATGAGGTAGCTAGGAGTCTTCTTGCTTGAAGTAAGATTCTCTATCCTACTGTAGAGTTGTCATTGTCAGGTTCTGGTCAACCCAGTTAGATCCAATAGTTGACAGGTGACCTTGTGTGTGTCTCAGTGGTTCTGTCCAATTCAAGACATGATTCTGGATGCTGTGAGGTGTCGTCTTACCTCGTTCTGTGTGTCCAGGTGTGCTGAGAGTTCTTGGTGTTTCCCTCAGGTCTCCGTGAGTCGATTCTTATGGTGTCGTTTGCTCTGGCTTAGGATTAGATTGATTGATGGCTTGTTCCACTATGAGCGACGATCTTGACTCCGAGTCATGAGACTCAAGGATCGTTGTAGTTTCAGGTCTAGTTACCTTGTCCAGAGTCTGTCGGCAGTTTCCTGTACTGCCATTAGTGCTTCGTAGTACGTACGATAGTGTTTCTTTACCTATCGGTACTCCGGCACTCACATTTTAGAGTCTGTGTCTCGTGATCCTCCACTAGTCATAGCCGCACGACACGTTTTGGCGTGTCAGCCTTTACGGCAGGGCATTTCTCGATTTATGGTTTTTAAGCTAGTTCCGTAGGCTCCCGCGCTCGACAGTAGTGTCCTCGACCGTAGCGTCCTACGGGGGGAGAATACTAGCTAGAGGCCTGGCTTAGGTGAGAGCCACGGGAAGCTCGGAAGGACCTCGGCTGACCACTCTCCAGATTTCATAATCTTTAGCTCTCAAGAAAACCTACATACGATTCTTCCAATATTCATAGTCAGTTCCATTGAAGAATGGACGTTTACTTACAAAATGCCCCTCAGCTATTGGACCTCTAGTTTCCATTTTGCCAAATCTCTATGGGATGTTAAGCCTTCAAAGAGAGTTACGCTCGGATACCAATTGTTATGCAAGATAACTAGCAGATCTAGAGGGGGGGTGAATAGATCTACTACAATTTAAAAAATCACAGTAGTTAAAACACTATGGAATTAAATCGAACTGCTATAGATCTATCAACGGCAATAGATACTTGAGCAAATTATCACGCCAACTAGTATGTAGATAAGACAATTCAAATGTAGAATAGTAGACCGTAAGAAATGAATCTCCAAATGTAGTAAGAGATGAATGAATTACAATAATATCAAGATAGCAGACAATTTCAATCAACATATCTAGGTATGGTACTATGGCAGAGGCTAGCCTCACGTAAGAGGTGAAATTGCATATAGGCGTCACCTATCCTTCCAACCACGTCTTTTGATATACCTACTGGATGAAGGGCTTAAGCATGAATATCAGATAACAATGTTAAACACTTGAAAACATGCTTTCTCTTTAACGCTCCTAAGTATTCATCTAAACGGTAAGCAGGAAGAAGCTATACACACACAGGAGCAAAATCCAATCACACAGGAGAAGAAAAATTTTAGGTGGTTCGATCTCAATCTTGAGATCTACATCCACCCGTTACTCAGTTGAGTAAGGCTTATCGCTGACTTACAGCTTGACTAGCTGATCCACAGCTTTGGGGATAAAATCTCTACAATCTGCTGAGCGTTACAGCTTTGCTATTCGCTGAGCATTATAGCCTAGCTATCCGCTGATACATAGCTTACAGATCCGTTGACACACAGCTTATAGATGATATCAAAAGCAAAAGCAAAATGAAGATAATAAGGAACAGAAACATGTAGCTCACTATGGAGCAGATTAACTCTGGATCTGATCCAGAAGTTAAGACAACCAATCTCCTCTCAAGCACTCTTCACGCTCAGACGATCTTCAGCAATACGATACTCTATTTGTTTTCTATCCTCTCTCAGTAGTAGACTCTTCCTCTCTCGATCTCCTCTCAATCTCTTCTCTCTCCGAATACTTCTAATCTCTCTCGCTTCAAGCTTTTTCTCTTTATCTCCTCTTCTTCTTCGTTGTCTTCGTCTTCTTGATTTGAGCATTCTGGCCTCTTATTTATAGGCGCAGGCTAAGCTAGATAGTTCCTTTCATTTTTGAATTTTGGGTGCGTGGAAGCCATACTCCCGCTCACTTGACTAATTCATATCTCATACTATATTAGACCACGTGTCAAGAATTGATATTGACATTCCACGTGTCAAAGTACCAGATCTACTTTCTGTCTTAGATCACGTGCACTCTTTAGTTGAGTCTCGAGCCACGTGACTGAAGTGATAAGAAATCTTCCTGCTGTTTATGAGTTCATCACTGGGTCCGTCAGTGACTTAAACCTGTCAACAGAGAAAAGGCATTTAGTCAAACACCTAGTCACCATAAGTAGATAGTCAATGTGCATCGACCTTATTAAACAAAACATATATACTTAGACCTAATGTGAACATATGCACCGACCTTGATACGTGAATGTGTACTGACTTGTGAATGTCCACAAACTTGACTTGCTTAAGCCTTTATGCATGTTCTGATATGAACAAATGTGCTTCGACCTATTTATGCAGATATGAAGATCTGCACAGACCTTACAACGTGTGTATGAATGCATGCACAGACTTTATAGAGTAATATGTAAACATGCACAGACCTTACAATGCATGACTTCTACATGTGCACCAACCTCAGAGTACGAGATGCAATATATGCATCGACCTTAGTATGTAGCACTGACAATGTGCACCGACCTTCATGCTATGAAAATGCGTATGTACACAGACCTTATGTGAAGGTGCTCAGACTTGGTGCAACATGTGCTCCAACTTTAACTAATCTTTTTATGCATGTGCTCGGACTTGGTATGCTATTGGTGAGAAGATGCACAAACCTGTTATGCTACTAGTGAAGACATGCACTGACCTTAGTATGCAATAATAACAGTGTGCACCGACCTTGGCTGGCACTTGGAAAAACTAGTGTCGACCTTAGTTGTTTTGACAGTCGACTAGCATCGACCTATATGCAATATGCATTGACCTCTATCTGTTTGATTATATGCATAAACAGTGAAGTGCATTGACCTGTCATCAATCTGAATGATTATGATGACAACATTAAATCCAATGCACACAAATCAATCCACAACAATCAATCCTCATTAATGCACAGTGCAATGATCAAATGCATAACCAAACACATACTACATCATCATTTAATTTATCATGCAAACGCACGATGACTCATAGTGTTTGCTATCATCAAAACCATAGGGACACAACAACTCAGACCTTGTAGTTCACATGTGCAGAGACCTTATGTTGTTGAAGCCAAGCATTGCTCAGACCTTTCTTATACTGAAGCCAGACATGCACTCACCTTTCCTTGCCGAATGGCTAAAGGTGCATCGACCTTAGTAGGTAGCATCGACGTTATGTGCATGGTAGAGCCAAGTGCATCGACCTTCTAGCTTCAGCTTCTTCACAAGCATCGACCTGATGGCTTCAGCTCTTCATGTCCATCGACCTGATAGCTTCAGTCCTTTATGTGCATTGACCTTGATATGCAGACTAGATAGGGTTGCACAGACTTTTCTTTTGAAATGGCTAAGGTGCATTGACCTTATGTGCAATGGTCAGAAATGTGCATTGACTTGTTAGACCATATGAGTGCACATGCATCGACCTTGGTATGCAGCAAACAAAAATGTGCATCAACCTTATATGAAAGAACATTAATGTGCACAGACCTTATATGACTTCGATAAAAATGTGCACCGACCTCCTTTGAAGGAAGGTATTATGCATAGACCTTCTAATGGCTTAGACATGCATTGACCTTACATGTCAATAAACTAACTCACATTTTTGAACAGTTGGCCAGTTGTTAGTTCTTGAATAGTGGCGTTGACCTTTGTTGACTAGTGTTGACCTTGTCTTGACCCTTTGTTTTTCATGCTTCTATGTATGTGATGAGATCATTGTGGGCGATGCCTCGCTCACAACTCAATACACATCGAGCAGGAGAGTAGGCACATGCAAGAAGTACAAATCTGGCATCACCTCAACTGATGCAAAACCAACCTCGATCACAGAGAAAACACACTCCTCACCACGAAAACCAACACCACCGGTCAACGCCCATGCTCGGCGGACCAACCAAATGCCAGCTTCACAACCTGCTGATCGATCTCACACCCTGCACCAAGGGCAACCAACGCTGAGCTTCCACCAGCTTACACCCGGCAAGTCAGACACTGACAATAGCACCGGACCAACTCTGCCAGAAGATAACATCTCACAAACCCCAGATTCAATCCGGGAAAAGCACACCTCACAATCGGCCACCCATGGCCTCGCTGGTGCACAGCTCTCGCCACTCTCGATCCCCGACAACCAGCATCTTCTGTCTGTGAAAGACCATCCACTGGTCGCCAGATACACGTCAACGGGAAACCTCCACCGGCTCAACAAGCACGCTCCAAATCACGGCAGGCCATCCGCTGACTCTTCCACAGACCAACACCACATCTGATCCAAAGCTCGCTCAAACACCACAACTGATCTCAAATTTTACACCAACTCCACCCTCTCAGGGGAGCACGGCGAAATCACATGACAGGATCTCACCTCGGTACGCACGTCACTTGACACAACACATCGAGAAATTCTCCCCTACTGGACACAGACCAGGGATCACCATATCTAACGCCAACGTCTCACCAGAGACCTCCGCACACCGGCATCATCCTTCGTCTTGTCTCGCCAAACCCTTCGCCTCGAAAATGATCCAAAAGGAAGCCTGCCAATCCCGATTCTGCTCTCACCACAGAGCCTCGGGACATAACCTCTCACAACCCACAGCACACTTCTCCAAAACCAACAAGTGCCGCCTGCAACCACAGCAAGCAGGTCGATAACGTCACGATCAATGCACACGGGTCCCCAGACAATACACTTCTTACCATGGTCGATCACTCGGCCAACCTCATCAGCTGCTCACGGCCACCAACTGGGACCCATAACTAGATGATTGCATAGGCTCGTGATTAGATCATTTCGATCTATTTCTTCTTAGGTCTAGAATAGACTCTATTCCGCTACGAATTATTTTTAAATTGGTCAAATAGATCAACCTATTCACCCCCTCCTCCTCTAGCTTGATCTCCGAGTCTCCCAACAAGAGAATCTTCTTCAGTGGTTCACCGGTTAGCACGACGATGGAATGACCCTGGAAGTAAGGTCGGAGGCGCTTGACTGAGGTAAACAATGCTAGCACGAGCTTCTCGATTGTAGGGTACCTCCTTTCGGCTTCATTGAGCACCTTGCTGGTGTAATAGATCGGCCTCTCGATTTCCCCATCATTTCGGACTAAAATCGAGCTTACGGTGAAAGGAGTCGCCGAGAGATATAGGCACAGTGCTTCACCTGGAACTGGCTTTGATAGTACTGGGGGCGAGATTAGGAGCTCCTTGAGCTCCTTAAAAGCCTTCTGACATTCCACATCCCAGACGAATGTAGCAGGTGCCATTTTAGGTCACCTCAATAGCTTGAAGAAGGGTAAGCATTGTTCGACCGCCCGAGAGAGGAAACGATTGAGTGCGGCTATGTGCCTAGTAAGACGCTGGATGTCTTTGATGCAAATAGGTGGCCGCATGTCCAGGATGGCCTGGACCTTGTCGGGGTTCACCTTAATCCCGCACTGAGTCACCAGGAAGCCAAGGAACTTCCCTAATCTGACTCTGAAGGTGCACTTGGCGGGGTTGAGCTTCATGTTGTACTTGAGGAGGGTGCCGAAGGTCTCAGCAAGGTCGGTAAGATGATCCTCAGCCTTTGGCGTCTTGACGAGCATGTCGTCGATGTAGGCTTTGATATTCTGACCAAGTTGTTGCTCAAAGATTTGGTTGACCAGCCTCTGGTATGTCGCCCCGACATTCTCAACCCGAAAGGCATCCGGGTGTAGCAGTGCACACCAGAGTCGGTGATGAAAGCGGTCTTCTCAATATCCTCTGGGTCCATCCAGATCTGATGGTAGCCAGAGTAGGCATCCAGGAAGCTGAGCAGCTCATTCGAATCATGGAATGCATTAGAAATTAAACATGCAGCTCTTTGAAATCTCCAGGCATGTAACGGTCAAGGACCACTGCGTCACCTACTGTGACGGACTAGGGTAGGGGCGTTATATTGATCATGACACACCTCCCAAGGGCTATTACAGACAACAGACGACAGAAGAAAAAGGTAGCACAGTCAACATGGACTGTAATGCACCAAGGCAGGTGCGCTATAGGACTATAATGCACTAGGGTAGGGCCGTTAAAAGCACCCGAACACATAAAAATCCACATGTTCTCAGTACTATAATGCACCCCTACTGGTGCGTTACAGGAACTACCCTATCTAGGTCAACGGTCAAAACAACATTCAACGGTCAGGTAACGCACCTAGGTTGGCCCGTTACATAGAATGTGATGCCCCTTACATGGTCTGCCACATGACATGTAAAGCACCCCTGTGGGTCCGTTATAGTGTAACGGTCACTGGAACGACCGTTACACGAGCTGGAAAATGAGAGGGCAAAGTTCAAACCGAACTCCCTCCCGATCGAGTCGGATCGATAGGAAATTGCAGAAAAATAGAAAAACCTATCAAACCATGCCATATTATAACTAACACATGCATCAAAACACAAGAACGAAGCAAATGGAATGATTTTTTCAAGAAGTTAGCCTAAAATGCACTAAAGTGAAATTTCACGGGGAAAGAGGGAAACGGGCGTTGGACCACGACGCATGTGGTACCGGCGGGTTCCTAGCGAAGAAAGGAGTCCATCCCCCTACCTCAATCGCGACGAAAACCTAGTTTAGGCCGCATGAGGGCGAAGGGACGCCGCGGCACCTCTCGACCCGTCTCGCTTCCACGCCCTACGAACCGCGACGAGGTTAGCACCCACGCGTTCCTCGTGACGAGTCAGTTCCAATGGTACCTCCCACGTCTCGATCCGCGACCGTTGGCACCGTAATCGAGAGAGAGGGAGATCGCATGAGAGAGAGAGAGAGAGGGTGAGAGAGAGTGTGTGAAACGAGAGAGAGAGTGTGTGTGTGTCGTGAGTGAGTCATTTTGGCCACAGTGCAAGTGCGACACTGGGCCACAATGCGAGCAACATCGCGTTTCAAACTGGGCCAATAAAATTGATGCTCAATGGCCTCGATGGTCTTGTTCCGACCGAAGTGGCCGGCTAGACCTCCTGCATGCATCTCCCATGTGAGGAAGTCGCGAACTGAAGTCCACATAATACACAAGCAACTCCCCAGAAAAAGGTAACCATCTTGTAAGGCATAATTAGGATGCTCTCGGGACTGTCCTGCCTGGAGGGTGGTATAAATTAGACCAAAGTCTGGACAATCCACATAGGCCTCCTTCATCCCATCCATCCCAACCACCTCTACACCCATGGCGGACAAAAGATAAGCACGATGACTCAGAGTATCGGCCACTCGGTTCTCCGCACTGGCCTTGTGATTCAGCACAAAGGTATAAGCCTAGAGAAACGCCACCTAGCGACTGTGATGAGAATTGAGCTTCTTTTTGGCATGGAGATACTTAAGTGCCTCATGATCAGAAAATAAAACAAACTCCTGGCGCAACAAGCAATGTCTCCAATACTAAAAGGCCTGCACAATCGCATAAAACTCCTTGTCATACGTGGAGTCAGGCAGTTTAGCATCGCCCAATTTCTCACTGAAATAAGCAATGGGGTGGGTCTCCTGGCTCAAAACACCACCAATACCAACCCCGAAAGTATCGCAAGAGACCTCAAACACTTTTGTGAAATCAAGGAGTCTAAGAATGGGTGCCTGAGTCATGCGCTCTTTGAGGAGCACAAAAGTAGCTGAGGCGGCCTTCGTCCACTCAAATGCCCCCTTTCGGATCCAATCAGTGATAGGGGCCATGATGGAACTAAAGTCTCGAATAAAACGGTGATAGAAGGTTGCCAGTCCATGAAAGCTACGGACATCATGAAGAGTACGGGGCTCGAGCCACTCCACTATGACCCTGACCTTCTCCGGGTCGGCGGAGACGCCCTCGCTAGACACAATAAACCCTAAGAAGGTGACCTGACTAGTCATGAAAGCACACTTCGAGGGGTTAGCATAAAGAGATTCTTGATCGGATCAGTTCAGTGAACCCTATTCTGGTAATGGGCACCTGCACATATATCTTAGTGTCTCCACACTAGTGACTGTGAGATCAGTCACCCTCATCATATGAGAGGATATCATGTGCACTAGTCTATCCGGATTTTTCGATGTCCTATCTGAAAGATCCTATGACCAAGAATATTTAGAATGCATGCATCTAGAAGGTTGATCTCACTATCATAATCTCATTGTAATTCAATCTTCATAGCATGGGTTCAAGAACTTCATTACATTAAGCAGAATACACATAAATAAATAAGACATAATGAAGACATTGTCATAAATACGAATAAGAATATATAAGAAATGATGCCATCACTTCATAAGCAATTGGCTTGCAGGGCATACACTCCTTTCAAATCCTACTAAGCTTTTTGCTCACCCTGCGTTTTCGGTTAATGTTTTCTGATGAGGAACCCCAAACAAATGGGGATGGGCCCCTTGAGGCTTCGTGGTGTTTAATTTGTTGCTCTTGCTAGAATTAAGAGTATTTGAAAATTATAATTATGCCCCTTGAGGCTTCGTGGTGTTGTAAATCCTATTTTGATGAAATAATAGTATCCTTTTTCTTGTTGTCTCCATTGTGGTTGGACCCCTTACATGCATGCTCTGATCAACATGAATGTTACGACTTGTCGCGCCTCGATAATCGGCGTCGGGCCGTGACAAACGTGGCCATTATTGTTGACACCCGTTTTCAACCTACAAGTCGAGTTACTTCTCCTATTCTCCTTTGTAATGTCAGAGTTATCCATTATTTTGGAGTCATTCTTGAGCCTATTTATAGCCCATTTCTTGACTATTTTTCAAGCCCATTGAGCTTTGGAGGCCTTTATCTTCAATTTCCCAACTTTCGGGACCATTTCGGGCCTTTCGGGCGGCCGAACGAGCATCTAGAACAAAACCATGTGAACCGGCCACAACTCCCCTAGTCGTAGTCAACCAAAGACTGTGACCTGACCCTTCAATAAAAAAATAAAAATAATAAAAAATACATTAGATATTTCGAGGTAAGCCTTGGAATTACTGTCTTAGTGATGCCTTTGTCCTGTGTCTGCTTAAGTGTGGACAGTATTTCTTCTGAGCCTGACCTTCTCCTTGTCTTACAGTTACTTTGCTTTGGACTCCGTCATGATGTTAAGAGTTGTTGCGTACCGTGTTTGTCGTGCCATGTCTAGTGACTGATGTATTGTGAAGGCTCATTTATTGTTCTAGAACATGAAGGTAAGCAAAGATTCACATTTTTCTCCTTGTGCTTTGTGCTGATGCTGGTGCTCTCTTTCTTTGCACTTTTGCTTCTTGTGATCGGTTGTTCACTGGATCAGTACTCATGGCGTGCTATTTGTGATTTTTATGAATTGCGACGGCGCCAAATGTGTACTGAGATGCGGATACTGAGATATTTTTGATGCCTGTGTACGTGGTATGAGTGCGCAGCGAAAGCATGAGGGCTAATAACCCATCGACCGAGGATCGTTGTAGTAAGATTTTGGCCAGTCGAGAGAATTATCTTCCTCAATGTGGCTTCGTCTTGGCTTCCTGTGCCTTAATGTCGTTTGTTGCCATGTTATTACTGGAGTCCTTCTGGTGTTGGCATTAGCATTTGTGAGTATTGGGGAATCTATCAGCATTCCTGCTGATTGAGTACCCTTTGCTCTGTATTCTCTTTCTTGGGTATTGTGTCCTCGAGGTGTTATCGTGGTCCTTGAGATGCATTTCCCGAGATCGTTATTTTCTCGTAGTCGTGGGTCTTTTCTTGGTGAGCTGCTCGATGAATGACTCGTCCCCTATAGTCGTGTGTTCAGCTGTTATTGTGTCTTGAGGTGACCCAGCTTGCAATTGTGTTCTATGGTTCTGTATTCTGTACGGTCGAGATCCTACAGGTGCTGTCATTATTGTTGTCTTAGTGCTACTTCTGTATGATTTTGCGTGTCTATCTTGGCACTATGTGGACTGTGATCTTATCGGTTAGCTTTGCTGTACTCTTCTCTTCTGGTAGAGTTAGCTTGTGACTCGATCGGATGTAATATCTGAGTGAGGACTGACTTACGCAATGTACTTAGTGGACACACATTGATGGAAGCTCCTGTGTCCACTAGGGCTGACTCTACCGCCACCTCATTCAAGGAAATAGTGATGCAAAGTGACATCTGGCGTGCCTCATGGGGTGCTAACTCTGACTCAGAAAATGAAATAGCAGGACCCCTGGTAATCGTAGTCAATACCGACGGTAAACTATCCACCGCCACATCCTCGCTCACCATTACTTTCTGCAGAAATACCCTGAGGGCATCTTGATGAAGCGTGGACCTCCTAATCAACTCCAAGATCGATATTTTGGCCGACATTCTGTCCAAGTGTTGCAATAGATCATACTTTGAACCCGGCGTGGGGTCAACTTCTTCAGACTCAACTGGATTGGAAGGAACTGGAGGAATGGGTGCAGGTGCACCGGCTGAAGGATAACTTCTCTGGAAAAGGTGCCCGCTCCTGAGGGCTAAATTCTGTGCTGGCACGGCGACTGACGGACTCCCGACTAGCCCGGTGGGGTAGGTGGATGGGATAGAAGTGGGGGAGTGGAGATGGGAGAAATGATGGGGGTAGTAGGCTTAATGGGTGATGCCGAAGGAGTAAGTGTTGAAGGCTGATGCGGAGGGGCAGTGATGGGTGAATAGTGAAGTGGAGGAGTAATGATGGAAGGTGATGGTGCGGGAGTCGGTGGAACGGTAGGCAGTGTAGTGGCGTGAATGGCGGGCGGAGCGGTAGGCCAAGTGGTGGTAGGCCGAAGGATGGAGGGAACAGAGGGGACAGGGGTGTGGTGAAAGGCCAGTAGGTGTGTGAGAGTCTCATCATCAAATGTAGGGGCTGGGCGGTGGACTATATTAACTTGAGCTAGTGCCGGCAGCTGCTGCTGTTGTTGTTGAAGAGGGGGTTGTTGTTGTTGTTGCTGGAACTGCTGTTGCTGCGCCATCTGCTACAGCCTGGCTTGTCTTCTTCTTTCCTTAATGTCCTCAACCAATCTGTGCATCTGGGCCCAATCAATCCTGTGGCCCTCATGTAGATCATACACCAAATCTCTAAACTGATAACACCAATTGGTATCAGAGCAGGTTACCCAGTATGTGGTCCAACGGCCAGGGTAACTCTTGATCTAATGGTCCTCGCAGTTTTATGGCTGAGGGACAATCCATCAGCCGCCCCCCCTTCTTTGATGGTAACAACTATTTTTTCTAGAAAAATAGTATGGAGGTGTTTATCAGAGCTCAGAGCCATAGACTCTGGAGGGTGATAACCACAGGCCCATACGAACTTCCACAAAATGAAGAGGCGTGGACAGAAGATCACATCAAGCTTTCAGCTCTTAACTAGACGGCCCTGAATATCATCCAGTGTGTAGTTCACCCGGACGAATGTGCTCGGATCTCAGCATGTAAGACTGCCAAGAAAATGTGGGATGAATTAGAACTGATCTACGAAGGTACATCCCAAGTGAAGGCAACCAAGATAAACCTACTCACCTCTGAGTATGAACTTTTCAAAATAAAATTAGAGGAGACCATAACTGAGATGTATGCCAGGCTGTCGCTAATAACTAATAGCCTTAAGGGGTTTGGGAAAGAGATTTCAGAAGGGGACATCGTTAGGAAAATCCTTAGATCTTTATCCCTGCATGGCACACTAAAGCCATCGTGATAGAGGAGTCTAGGGATCTGTCGATAATGATGGTCACAGAACTTATAGGATCCCTGATGACGTATGAGATGAATTTTAAAAGAAATGTTGAAGGAAGTGACAAAAAGGGCAAGAACATTGCTCTTAAAGTGTCCCGTAGCAGCAGCAGTGGGGAGTCTGATGGGTTGTCAGACCTTGATCAAGAGGAGCAAGTAATGCTCACTCGTCAGTTTCAAAAGTTCCTAAGAACTAAGGGAAAAATATTCAGAAGGAAGAGGTCGTATCCTTCTAGTAAGAATTCTGACTCTAACAATGATAAAAATAGGAATTCTAAGAAGGTTACATGTTATCATTGCAGAAAATTTGGACATATGAAAGGGGACTGCCCTGATCTCCAGAGGAGAAGTCCCGAACACCAAAAGAAGGCTTCCAAGGTGCAGAAGAAGAAACCTCGAGCAATGGTCTGGACTACCCTCACCGACCCTGAGCGGGGGTGTTACAGGCACGGCGGGGGCCGTAGCAGGTGAGAGCCAGGACATTTCTTAGGTTTTTTCACCTTGTATCATCACAGGGAAGCCCTAAACGTTGCTGACCCATTTTGTGTTTGGTGGGGTTGTATAGGTCCTTCTGGTGTGCTGGCTGAAGTAGGCCACTCCTGCCTGGAGGTGGGGATCAAGTGGCCTTCATCTATCTTGCCACCGGAGCCGCTGCTGGATGCTAGCGTGGGCACGGCTTTACTCCAGCGTGCTGAAGGTTACACAGGAGGTGACCCCCTGCCTTCTCCGCAGGAGCTCCGACAATGGTTGAGGGAGTGCACCCAGGGCTACCATGGCCTCGGGTTCCCACCCGAACTCTAGATGTTTGGCTTGGCCGATATTTGGGCAGAGTACCTGTGACTTCTAGAGGCACAAGAACAGAGGTCTCGGCGGCTGGCAACCATCTGAGAGCTGGAGGAGCAGCGGGCTCGGCTTGCACTGGCAGCTGTCAAGCGGGAGAGGTGTGCTGACACGGATATGTCACTTGCCCAAGATGGCACCACTTGGGTAATAGACACAGAGCGCAGAGCCGAGGCCTTGGCGAAGGCCCTGGAGGAGCAGCGGTGAGACGTGGAGCTCGCTAGGGTCGGGTGGTAGACTACCGAGACAAGTGCCGAGGTGAGCGCGCAGCTTGCATCAGCCTTGAAGGCGGAGCTGGCTGCCACGGAGTTCCGCTTAGCAATGCTAGAGGGGAGCGAGGCTAGGCTGTGATTGTATCACTTCTCCACCCTTTTTGTTATCCAGATTGTACATTTTTGTTATTCCAAGGGCATGTCTTGGGCTCCCCTTTTATAGAGTACTAATGACAAATTCTGGATTTTGATATTGTTACTTGCTAAGTTGTCCCACTTCTTGTTCCATGGAACAATGTTGAATGCAGGGGATGGCGACCACTTGCTGTTAGTCTGCTTGATTCTCCCCTACCACATATTTGTACAGGGTGTAACAGGTCAGGTTCACCCAGTTTGGGGGGCAAAAAAAAAAAAGTAAACAAAAAAAAATCCACATCCCCTCGTTCACGGAATCGGGAGAAAAGTTGGTGTCACTACCATGCACCCACTCGCTGCTCCAAGAAATGTTGTTTCAAAGTCAACTGAAAACATCAGTCAATAAAATCCACAGCCATATATTACACGAAAAGCTTCCTAAACAACAAGCCTACTCCATGAAGTTTCAATAACAAAAAATAGACCTGTAACATATATATACATACCCCGATGATGTCTTAAAAGTACGGAATTAGAATTAAAAAGGGTACAGAAACAAAGTACAGATAAGCTGAAACAGAAACCCCAGCTTGTCCTCAACGTCATAACAAAGTACAACACAAGGTCACGTTCCACAAGCTACGTACCATAACGAACCACAACTAAAAGTCTACGAAAATAAGCAAACCTAAAACGGAAGCCCTAGCTTCTGCTCGACCTCATCACCAGATCCGACATATAAAAGCCATTCACCACGAGCTGCTGATTGCAATGGATGCGGGAGGAGGAGATTCTTCCATGGACGCGGTACGGTTCCGGTCTGGGATAGATCGCCTCGCACCGCATGCATCCATGCATGGGAGTGCTTGCGGGGATCAAGGAGAACCTTCAAAGGTTGAGGTTCAGGTCTGGGTTTCGGCTCCCCAGCAGATCCAAAGTGCTCAGTTCCGCGTCATGGCTGGTGATCGGTCCGGCCTCCACGAAGCTAGGGTTGTCGGAATGCATGGCGGTGTAGGCCCACGGCGCCCTGAGAGCTGAGATGCCGTTACTGCCCCACGGGTTCTCCCCTAGGCGCGACTGAAGGAGCTTCAGATCGAACACGGCCTGCGATGGCGCCTGCAACTGGGGCTCTGGCGGTGCCTCTCTGGGTGCCTTCCCCTTCCCGCCTCCGGGGAAGAGCTGTGCTCCTGAGACATCAGTGGAGGTGACCATCCCGCCGGGGCCCACGTCCATGGACAACAGATACTGGAACCCGTCAACGGGCTCCGCGGGCAGCTCCTGGGTCGAGCTCGAGCCGGCGATCCTGCTGCAGCTCCCGAGTTGCAGGAAATCGGACATGTCGACCTGAGGAGCTGGCACCCGCGCCAGCGGCTGGTAGTACACGGGCGCCGCCGAAGTAGAGGCAGTAGTAAAGAGAGGAGCATACTTGAGCTTCCTGGGCCCGAAGATGGAGGCGGCGGAGCAACAGCCCTCTCCAGCCGTGCTGTCGCGATGATACGGAGAGCCGTCTCTCCCGACCACGCTGGCGCTCCCCGGCGGGACGTTTGCAGTGTCAGAGTAAAAGTTGTAGCCGACCGCAGCAGCAGCAGCAGCAGCAGCAGAGGAGCTCCCCACGTCGGAGGTCGGCCAGTAAGATTGCGACGTGCCGAAGCTAGGCTTACCTGGAGAACAAGCCACAATGGAAGGCGGCGGGAAGGAAAAGCCACCGATTGGTGTAGGGTTGGCGCCGTCAGCGAGAGTGGACGGCTCAGGTTCGTCCAGGGTGAGATCGTAGAAGACGGGAGGCTGGCGCCCTGCAGCTTCCCCTTGCTGCTTGTAGAGCGAGAGGACGCTCGCCTGTGCGGGAGGAAGGGCAGCAGAGTGGGGGCGAGAGAGGGGAAGCGCCGTAGCTGTGAGGTTGCTGCTGTTGTTGTGAACGAGGAAGTTCCACTGAGCAGCTCCAGGAGAAGGGGGTAGCTGGTTCCTTATCCCCATTTTCGCCATTGTTTCCGCCCGCTGCTCGTCCAACACCTTCCGGGCGATCTTCTCTGCGATAGCGCCGCCCCCGCGGGCGAACCTCATCAGGCTGTCCTCGTACGAGATGACCGTGCCCACCTGGATATCCTAAGCATGCAGCCGGAAGGGTGACCAATTAACGTCAGCCGACGGTAAGACGAGAAGAACATGGGCAGTGTATAGCTAGCTAGCTAGCTAATATATCTACGCCGTGTGGCGCTCACCCTCACCAGTTGCGGAGGGTTCTGCAGCATCACGTCACACATGTCGTCCGCCGGATGGCGACGCCAGGTGTAGCTCGAGGGGCGGTCCCCCGGTGGCTTCTCCGGCTTGGCATCAACTGCTGGCAGAGAAACGGCACAGCACAGAGCACCCATCAGGATGGAAGCAAGGAATAACTTCGCACTTGCGCATTGAAGAACATCGCCACAAAGTTATGATGTTTATGAAGAATAATGGATGGGTTTAAGTAGCTTCTCACTGTCGGAAACACCCGAGGTTCTTCTTCTGCACCTTCTCGCGGCGGCAGCGGCTCGCGCAGTGGCAGCCCTTCTCAGACCTCTGTTGCCGGCCGCGGCGCATGGCCTCCCGCGACGTGCACCCCTCGCTGGCTCGTTGACGTCGCCCGGACCAGCGCCGCCGCCGTCACCAGCAGCCTCTTGCCCCAAGGACGGACCGGCATCCGCCGCCGCCGCTGAGCCACTGCCGATTGTGAGCTGCCCGGTGGTCTTCCTGTTGCTAGCGGCCCAGTTCAGAACGTACAGCTCGAAGCCCGGGTTAGTCCTCAGGGCGTTGAGGATCTGCGTGGCCTTCCGCTCAATAGCGAACGCCTGCAGGAACCGCATCAGAGGTCCTCTGGTGATCAGTTAGCTATCCACACAGAACTCTAAGAACAGGAAGCTCTTACGGCGGTGGGGATCCGTGCATGGCTGCAAGCATGGCCTATTCTTCCTCTTCTCTTATTTCTTCTTCTTCCTCCTGTGACATACAGGAACTCCGGAAGAGGATCAAATCCCTGCAGGATACCTCCGCCGTCACTGCTGTTGCTAGTTCTTCTTCTTCCTCTTGCTTCTGATCTGGAAGTCAAGCTCCTCCTGTTGCCGTTGCTCTTGCAGAAGAAAGACTTCTGCTATTTTCCTGAGATCACTATTGCTACAGGAGCAACATCCTCTTCTTCTTCTCCACCGTACCCGTTTCAAACACCCGTTAAGGTAGGGATTCTAAAACTTCAAGTATTGGATCAAACTGTAGAATTAAGCATGCATTCATCTAGTTGGCTATTGTTCTTCCAGTTCTGTAATCGTTTCTGTTTCAAAAGAAATAACGACCTTCATAAAGGCGTTATTTTGTTTATTGACGACGCTCTCAAAAGCGTTATTTTCTTTATTAAACGACTTCATCAAAGGCGTCAATTAATCAACGCCTATGTGTCTGCCGTTATTTTTCCTTGTATTATTAATTCAACCCATCTTTAACCGCTCCAGGGGCCTCGAGCCAATCCATGCTCAAAATTACATCATAATCCCGAAGCTGTAATGCATACAGCCTGCCGGGCAAACTCCGACCTTCGATCTAGACCGAAACCTTCTCGAAGCAAAATGAAGTGACCATGAAGTCACCAGACGGTAACTCCACCATCAAATCATAAGACATCTGGTAGATCGGGCCCTCAACACTCCGCGTAAAATTCTCTGAAATAAACGAGTGTGACGCACCAGAATCAAACAAACCTCGCGCTGTGCAACCCAAAATCATAATAGTACCTTCTACAAGCTACGACGACTCTGCCTCTGCCCTGGTCATGTGGGAAACCAGGCCTCGAGCTCTCTGCCTGCCCACACTCGCCGACCGTGGTAGTGGCGGATACTGCCCTTGCTGCTGAAACTACTGCTGTGGGTACTGCTACTACTGCTACGAAAATTGGGGTGGCTAACACCGTCGTTGCGGGTAGTCACGCGCCATGTGACCCAACTGGTCACACCTGAAACAGATCACATGCGCCGAACACAGCCTGTCTAGATGCGACTCGCCACAACGGGGACACCCCGCACGAGAACCACCGACCGACCACTGCCGCTGCAAAGGTGCTGGCTACTAGACACTGCCTGAAGAAGCCTGCCGCTACTCTCGGCCCTCCTTCTTCTTCTTTCAGAAACCCTTCCTGAAGAACCTCTTGATCTTGGCACCAAAAGATGCCAAACCTGTCGTTGAAGATGTCGGAGTCGAAGCTCCCGAACTACCAGAAGGAGTCTGAAATGCCCTCTGCTCCTGGGTAGTCGTCTGGTGGCTACGGCCTGACAAGGACTGCCCCTGGCTAATCGATCCTCGTGTCCTCTACATATACAGCTCCAAAGATGCCGCGATACGAGAAGCCGTCTCCAAATCAGAGGCAGCGTTCGTGATTAAATGGTGCCTCAGCTCCTGCCTCAAGCCCTGGACGAATTGCTCGGTCTTCACCCTCTCATGCTCCATGATGTGAGGTGCATAATGACCTAGCACAACAAATCGGGCCCTGTACTGTATAAGCATAGCGCATGCAGTCGCTTCCAACTTCCATCGCTTAGGGTTTATCTTTCCACCATCTTTGCATTTGTGAGCAGTTCAAGCGCTGCAAGGGTAACCCAGAAGGGCGAAGAGTTATGGCAGCCTTCGCAGAGCTCGCAGAGGTTACGGCGGCAGTGATTCACCAACTTTAGCTTCCCCCTGAGTTGTTAACACAGTGTCCTCTTCTTCCTCCTCCAGCTCTCCTAGTTGGTCTATGGCGGACCAATATTCCAAGGCCGAGGTGCAAGAGGTTGAGTGGGCTCCTAGGGCTTTTACGGCGCCGGCGGAACCTCTACGCATTGGGCTAACTAAGGACGAGGTGAAGCGACTGGAGGGCCGAGCGTGAGGAGCTCGAGGGCCGAGTCTGAGCGACCGAGTGGCCGAGCGACAGCGGGCAGAAGCTGAAGGCATGTGAGTCGAAGCCGGGAAGAGGCAATCTGAGGCAGAGCGAAGGGCGACCGAGCTTGAGGAGAAGGCGGAGCTGGCCAGATTGGAGGTGCTCGAGCAATACAAACGCTCGGAGGGTTATCATGTAGCGCTCCAGAAGGTTGCCTTTGCCTATTACGAGCCAGGCTACCGTAGAGGTCTGCGGAAGGGGTTTTCCCAAGGCTTCCACCGAGCGACCTCTCTGGCCCATGAGTAGGTAGACATAGAGCTTGAATTTCCTTCCAGGCAATGCTATGACTTGGATGAGGATGTCACGGATTCTTCCTCCCTGACGTCAAGCGAAGGTGGAAGTCGGGGTGCCTTAGTTTCATCTGAGCGATTGCCTACTCCGACAACCTCGGGAGAGCACGCGGTCGAGACAGTTCCTACGCAGGTAGGGTCAATGTTCGGACCGGCCGTCACCCAGGGCGCTGGGGACGGGTCACCCGATGCCGAGGATCTTTTGCCTGCCGAGCTCCATGGTGGGCCCGAGGCCTGATGTATATTTTTTTCCTTTCTCTCCTTTCTTTAATGTTGCCATATCCAAATTTTCCTTGTGTATGTGATGGCGGCAGTAGTAAATGATGAATTGACTTGCCTCAGAAAGAGAACGAGCTGCTATATAAATTTAGAAAAATCCTCTGAAAAGGTAGGCCAACTCTAACCACTTCACTGGTGAGCAGCAGTTTCGTGCCCTTCATCCCCCTTTGCCTCCTTCTCACACTTGGCTCTTGTCATCGCTGACTTAAGCATCAGAGGATTTTCCTCGAGATCACAATCCTGGGCCCCATGATCGCTTCTTCCCTGTCTTTTGCAGAATTCTCTATTGAGGTGGCTGCCCCCCGTGATCATCTCTGATTCGATGGTCCACGGCTTAGAATAAGATCTCGCCTCTTCATCTGGCACTGTCTGTGGGAAACTGAACAAAAAGTCAATATGGTGCGAAGGAGCAGAAGTAGGAGGGTAACCGATGACATGGTGAAGGCACCGGTGGTGGTGAATGAGGGGCGTGCACCATCCAATTCTATGGCTGGCCCCTCTCCTCCCAACCAAGCCAATGCCCCACACCCTCTGCCTTTAGGGGCCCCACTTTCCGTAGTGGATCCAGTGGCCTTCCAATCCCTCAACGTCAAGCTAGATACCCTCGTTGACCTAATGGGGGCCAGGTGCTCATAGCATTTGCGATCAAGCCCTCCCCGTATTGAGGCTTCCTGGCGAACAACCGGAGGCCTCTTCATTCTCCAGGAAGGTCACATTATCCGCAGCACGGCAGGCGAACCTTCCCATTTCCTGCCTCAGGCTGCTGAGCAAGAAGCTTTCTCCAACCGTCATAGGAGGGAAGGTGAAGCGTGCCCACCCACTCCACCAGTACAAGTGGCGGGCCTTGGTCTGTGCTGGCACAAAGGCAATCTCGAGCACGTCGGGAACATCTCGGGACCTCCTCGCACTCATCCGAAGCTCTCCCTCCAACTTCGGGACTTTGAACGATGGTTTGCCGTGCAAGAGCGGGCCCTTCGGGCCCTGCAGCAGAACTCTGCCACCAAGGAAGAGGGAAGAGGAGGAGTGATCCCTATTCTCCTTCGACGTCTTGGAGGTTTGACTATCCCCACGGATGTCCTTTCCAGCCTTCAAGTCTTATGACACCACCCAAGGGTAGGAGCTGAGCAGAAGAAATGATGAATAAAAAGGAGAGGAAGAAGAAGTGGACCCCTGGGTGCACAACTGACAGCCTTTGAACTTGCGCCGCCTCCTCTTTTTAGTAGAGACCGGCTTGTAGAGGACCCGCCTGGTGCGAACTCAGACCTCTAGACCTCTTGACTTGAAATACCTTTTCAAATAATGGGTCCACCTGGCAAACAGCCTAGCCTGGCAATGAACAGGTAGCCTTGTTGGGACGGATGCCCCTGGACACCCGATGCTAACAATATGAGGACATTCTTGAGCAAGTGACTCCTTAGAAGGATGAATATCAGACAACCATGCAGTTTTGTCTCTCGGCACAAGCAAAATGAGATTCGACAGCTACACTCGGAATCAGTCTTGAATCATAACTCCCTTAATAAAAGAGCAGGATGGGACGGAGGGAGAGTAACACACAGCATTGACGTGGTGAGAAATCGAGGGAAATTGCATAAGGTGTGCAGAATGTCATTGGAAAACACTGAAAATACGGCCAACTGTCCCTTGAATATGGAACTCATAATCTGCTTGGCGATCGTATGAGTTAGCACCAACCGAGTAGAGAACCCTCCTTGGCCAGCAATCTGAATAGCAATAGAGTGAGAAGAAATAACAACATTAGTTGTGGAACCCTAGGTGAGCAAGGAGATTGCCACTCACCTCGCTCGAGAAGAAACTGGCACCAATGCAAAGGAACTCTTCCTGACAACCGTCATAGACAATATGAGTTTATCATCCCCAACATGGCCAGGGATCAGAACTCGAATCGGCATCTGACAGATAAAACCTTTGATCTTGAAATGCATAACCGTTGAAGCATCATCCTGATTTGGCTCATTTTCACCCTGGGGATCAGACCCAAGGGGCACCAAAGGTAATGCACACCCACTCTGTGGGGTGGAAGTATGATGGGGACATCACCTCCCTTGCCCACACTCATGACTCGTCTCCTCGCCTCGGACGCATCTAGCATGGTCTAGTTATCTATTTTGAGTCATATGATGTCAAAAGCATATAGATTATGGAGGAAACATCAAAGTATGCGATAATTTATAGAAAGAAGATGTAAATTTTCGAAATTTGCTCCCGTCCCCTATAAAGTGGAGAGAGACGAGAGGCCCCCTCCCCCCCGGCCTCTTCTGCCAGCCCGAAGCAGCGCAGCCCCCGCAACCACCGCTACCACCACCTTCTCCTCTTCCCCGCCACTCCGGCTCGCAGCAAGCTCAAATTTTGGCCTTCGCCACGGCACCGCAGCAGGGGCATGCAGCCGACCAGCCGAGAAATGCAGGGGATGCCGTCCTCTATGTCCTCCATGCAGCCGCCGCTGCCACCGCGGCAGCAACAGCAGCAGCAGATCCAGGGCTCCGGCCTGCAACAGTTCGACGACTCCGCCGCCTCCTCCCACGACGACTTCTTCGACCAGGTGCTGTCCAGCCTGCCCTGGGCTGACCTCAACCACGGCCACCCCAAGTCCCCCTGGGACCTCCCGGGGGCCCAGAAGTTGGAGCAGGCTATGGGGGAGGAGGGGCTCCGCTACCCGGCGGGCCCCTACGACGAGTCGGCGCTCCTCGCGTCGCGCCTGCGCCAGCACCAGATCAGCGCGGGCGCTGGGGCGAAGCCGATGGTGCTCCAGATCAACCACGAGGCCGCCCAGCAGCAGCAGCAGCAGCACATGCTCTCCACGATGGGGAGATCGGCCGTCGGGGGCGACCCGGGGCTCCTCCCGCTGCCCCTCTCCCCGGGCAGCGCCGATTCGGCGGATTCCAGGCTTCTCGTGGACCGATCCCGGAACGACGCAGACCCCCCATTCAAATCCCCCACTTCCTCTGTACGCCGCTCTTCCTCCCCATCTCCTCCCGAATCCAAAAAAAACATCTTTTGTTGTTCTCTCTGCATAAACGTTCTCCGTTTGTTTCCAGTGTGGAGAGGGCCTCTACAACGGGTTCAGCGGATCTCTGCAAGCGGCTGCGCAGGCCGCCGCCGCCGCCGCGACGAACCCACAACATTTCCACAGCCCGCAGGTTCTAAGCAAAACCCTGCTATCTTTGGCGAGGGCAGTGACGGGTGCAGGAGGGGCTTCTAGCTCGAGTGCCCCAGCCCAGAGTGTTCCGGACCAGAGTGTCTGGAGCACCGCCTTAGAGGAGCGACTGGCGGGGACCGTACGACGGGCCGAGGAGGCTGAGTGGGACCTGGAGACCTCGATAAGAAAGAATGTTTTTTCTTTAGATTGATTGTAAATAGTGTAATTGTTTATCAATCTGACTTGTTTTCGTTTGTGATGATGCAGAGGCGAGAGCTCCAGGAGGCGGTGGCCCGGGCTGCGCTGGTGGGGACTGAGCTGGCAATCTGTGACCAGTGATTCACGGAGGTTGACGAGGCATGCCAGCGTGCTGTGGAGGAGCTGAGTGCCATGAGGCATTCGGCTACTGAGGAGCTGGCCGAGGAGAGACACCGGTTGGTGCTCGCAGAGGAGCGGTGTTGGCAGGCACTGGAGCTGGCCGAGGAGCAACGTCGAGCCATTGCGGAGCTAGAGCGGGCAGCGGCAGAGCGGCCCAGCGGGGAGGAGGCGCTTCCCCGGAACGTGGTGGAGTTGCAGCTGCTTCTGCGGATGGAGCCGCGAGAGTGCGAGCGCGAGAGGGCAGAGCCCGACCTCGAGCGGGAGCGTGACAGGGCGGAGCACGATGAGCTGAGGCTCCGCCTAGGCGCAGCAGAGGAGCTGGCGCAGATCGCCAAGGAGCATTATCGCAGAGGACGTGAGCGGGCTCGAGCCGAGGGGTGTCCCAGTGCCTACTCCGGTTTGAGCTTCTTTCGCGGGCTCTTCTACTGTAGAGAGGAGGGAGGAGGCGGACCGGGTTCGAGCCGAGGCATCAGCAGCCAGCCAGGGGTCGATGAGGCCCCCACGGAGTTGCCCAGCGGACCGAGACATCAGAGAGAGCAGTCAGAGGAGAGTGGAGGGAGGTGGAGAGAGCTAGAGAGTGTTCACTTTTGTACTCTTCCCTTCTCTTTTGTACTTATGCGTGTGACAGTTATGACTTTTGTTGCTCATGCATGACAGTTTATAGAAATGGATCACATACTTTGTTACCTGAGCTTAGGATATGGCCAGATCATGCTCCGCCATGGAGGGATCTAACCCAGGCATCTCCTGGTATGTCCAGGCGAAGCAGTCTTTGTATTCGAGCAGGAATTGCTTATAGCCCTGCCTCTCTGCTACAGTGAGGAGAGCACTAAGGAATGTGGGTTGAGGGGCCTCATCTTCGCCCAGGTTGATCTTGAAGAGCTCATCAATGGTTGCATGGACGCCGTCCTCCAGCTCAGGAGGAGGAGGCTGAAAGTCGACGAAGTCTTCATCATCAGTGGCGGCTTCGTACACCCGTGGGTCTTCGAAGCTAGTGGTTGAGGCTGCTGGAACTGGAAGGTCGTCGCTGCTAGCTCCGGACAAGGGTTGTCCCGGGCCATCCACGTTGGATTGGCAGCTATCGGTCGAAATTTCAGAGACTTGGTCAGAGTTATTTGCCAAAGCCGGCGATGCCTCATGGTCTTCATTATGGAGGCCTTCCTCAGGCGGAAGGTGTGGCAAGGTAAGCTCTGGAACTGGTTGGGAGGCCACGGAGGCCTCCTTCGCTCCCACGTCCTTATGGACGGGTGGGGAATCCTCATCGAGTGCTGGAACTATAGTGCTGGTTCTGGTGGGAAGTGGAATTAAGATTTCCTCTCCCTCATCTCCTGAGCTGTCGAACTTGGCATTAGCGACAACTGGGTCGACGACTGGCTGCACCGGTCCTAAGGCATGGACCGCGTGGTAGACATAGAAGTCTGGGTCTTGGTGATAACCGAGGCCTCTGGTGTCTTTCTGGGAGGATGGGGTTTGCCCCCGGACCTGCGATAGTGTCCATAAGTTGTGGAAGTACCTTCGTTGTGTAAAGCCTTGCCACTGGGGGATATGTTGTTTAAGGCACATCTCCCGAACGCAAGGTGACAGGTCGTCCAGGATCTAGACAGCTTTAGGGACATCGTCAGCTCACCTGGACCAGCCAAAGTCATCCTTTGGTGGGGCCGGTGCTGTTGTCCTTCTGGTTTTGATGATGACAACTAAGAGATGGATGCATGATGAATTGAACTCCAATATGATACATTAAAAAATCCCCATTCTCCGACCACATCTTGAAGGCAGAGATCTCCCCCAGGATCTCCCTCCCGACCTTCAAGTCGTACGATGGCCAGGGTGACCCAACCAATCACTTTGATAGTTTTGACGCCCTGATGACTCTTCACGAGGCGTCTGACGCCATTAAGTGTCGAGCGCTCATGACCACCCTAGTCCAGGGTGCTCAGGCATGGTTCCGGGCCCTCGCCCCTGGATCCATCCAGGACTTCAAGCAGATTGTTGGCTCTCAATCAGGAACAAGGGGAGAGGCTCTGAGCTTATATCAATCGATTTAAATCAGAAACCCTAAGAATCCCCCGCCTGGATGTAGCCTCGGCCATAACCACCCTAATCGGGGGCACCCGCGATGAGAACCTCCACCGCGAGCTCGTCCTCCACCCTCCCTCGACCCTCACCGAGCTAGTGACCCTGGCTCTATGACACGGTGAGTGCGAAGAGGTCCTCAGCGCGTGCCGAGGCGCAACCGGCTTGGGTCAGGAGGGGGACAAGAAGTGGGCGTCTGAGCCAAGCTCGGGCCAAGGGAAAAGGCAGAATCGAGACGAAGAGCCCAAGGAGTCGTCTTAAAGATACGAGCAGTACACTCCCTTAACCGCTCCGGTATACGAGATTTATGAAGACATTAAAGGCTCGGGTCTCCTCCGCCAGCTCGAGCCTATGAAGGCAAAGCACCATAATCACAACAAGCACTGCCTGTTCCATAGCAACCACGGGCATCACACAGGCGATTGCCACCAGCTCCAGGACGAGCTCGAGCACCTCGTCCGCCAGGGACACCTATCCCGATACGTATCCAGGCACAAGAAAGACCGAGGTGCCCCAGAGGAGATCGACAATGCCCCCTGCGGGGTCCACATTAACGTCATCGCCGGAGGAGCTGCATCAGGCAGAGATAGCAGTCGAGGAAGGAAACGTCATGCCGAGCGGGCAAGTCGAGCTTTCGAGCCCCCCAAAGCCCCGCCGAGTGAACCACAGGCCCTGGTATTCTCAGACCAAGACCTGGAAGGGTTGACCACTCCATTTCTTCTTCTTCTTCTTCTCCTTTTTTTACTCACCCTATAAAAGGGGCCGGAGTGGCACGGCCGAACCACCCCCCTCTCTTTCAAATTTTCCCTCTCTCTCTCTTCGGTGGATGGACGCCCCTCCCTTCCTTTTCTCTCTTTCTTCCTCGTCGTCGAGTGCCACCGTCGCGGCCGTCATCGCTGTTCCCACCGGGTGAGGAGGCCGCTGTGCCCCTCTTTCATCCTCCCCCTTCTTCCCCTTCTCTCCCCCTCTCTCATTCTCTTTTCTTCTCTTCTCCTCCCCCATTCTCTTTCTTCTCCCTCTCCTTCCCTTCGTTCGGGATGGCAGAGCCCTAGGCTCCTCTTCCTCTTCCTCCATCCTCTCTTTCTCCTTCACTTCTCTCTTCTCCCCCTTCTCTTCCTTTTCTTCTCTGGCACCGTGGGGGGGCCACTGGGCGTCGCCGGTGCCATCAGGTTGGGGGAGCACAGGCTGTGCCGGCGAGAGAGGCATCGGGTGTGCCGGGTAGCGAAGGGCCTTCGGGGTGGACCGGTGGAATGAGGGGACAGGCGTGCCGGTGGAGTGGGGGCACAGGCATGCGGGTAGCAAAGGGGGCACAAGTGTGCCAAGTAGTGCGAGGCACGAGCGTGCCGGGTGAGGGGGCTGGAGGAGCGTGCCGGGTGAGAGGGCACGAAGTGTACTGGGAGCAGACGCTCCGGGGTGTACAGAGTGGAGGTCCCTGGGGATGTGCCGGGTAGGGGCACAGAAGGTGTGTCGGGAGCAGACGCTCCGGGGTGTACCAGGTGGAGGTCCCCGTGGGTGTACCGGGGAGGACCACCATGGGTGTGCCGAGGAAGACCACCTAGGGGCTTGCCGGAGAAGACTCCAGGGGGCACACCGGGCAGAGATGGACTTCTTTAACCCGAGGAATCTTCCGGTGCTACCCTCGGGACACACCGTGACTTTGTCGGGGCCGTCACTCTTTTGTGGACGCGCACCTGTGTTTTTTCCTTACGCCTCCAACCTAGGGGAGAGTCTGCCGAAATTTCGTCAGAAGTTATTAATGGGAACCTCCCTTCTCTCCACGTGCCGCTCGTCTCCCAAGTCCACGTGCCGCGCCTTGGCAGCGCTTCCCAGTCAAACTTTGGTTCCATAGGTGATTGTCGAGATGTCGATTCGCCCGCCCGCATCCTAGCCACGTTTCCCCAAAACCCAGAAACCGCCTGTGCCACTCGAACCTCCCTCGGCTTTCCTTAAAAGGCGAGTGCCCGGTACCGCCTTGAGAAGGATATGGCCATGGGAGGGGACATCGGAGATATATTAAACTTCGACGTCTCCCCTATCGCCTTATCCCGCCCCCTGTCCGGTCACCGAACACACTCGCTCCGCGCTCCAGAACGGCCGATCCCGAGGGCACCCCCCCCGGATTTCGGACCCGCGACCCGACGCGTGCGAACAAAAAGGATAGCATGTCAGGTGGGACGTCTCCCGCCTTCCTTCTTTTTGCTGAAGAGAAATACTATGCCAGCCCTGAAGTCCTGGTGCCCTTTTCCTTTCCTTGCAGGAGAGGCTGGGGAGGGCATTCGTCAGCAGCTTCCAGTTTGCATTCCGATTGTCGGACTGCATTCGACGACCGTCGACGACCGTCACCTCCGCAGCATCCAGCACTCCAGCAACCCTAGCGGCCGTCACCTAGGGTCCCATCGTCATCGCCACCCATGCGAGGGCGGGCTAGTTGGCGGTGCCAATCGCCTTCGGCAGCTTCGCCATAGTCGTCGGATCACCCTACTTCCTTGGTGTGGTCCCCGTGGCTGCTCCGCAGCTACCCCCAACCCCCGTGCTTGCCGGCGCGGTGGACGCGCCACACCAGCTTCCAGTTTCAACTACTCGCTCGAGTGCCAGACTCGGGTCTTCCGCCACTGGTCCCCGTACGGGCCCCGGACTAGTTCCTGCCCCGGCAAGCGTCTGCAGCCGGGCCCAGTTTCGACCGACTTCCAGTGTGGGCCTCGCGCCCCAAGCTTCGGTCTCCATTGCAGCAGTTCGCTCGGACCTCCAACCCCGCGCTCCAGTTAAGTTGGCATCCGGCACGGGTTTCTACCCTAGGGTGCCCGGAAACATCTCCCCCGTTGCTCTTCGGCTCTGGGAATATTAATGACGCTCACGCAAGTCTTGCTTCGACCGCGGGGGGGCCACCGCAGTATGGTCGCGGCTTGATCTTGCATCGGGCCGACAAACTTGTTGGTTTCCAATCACTCTGGCCAGGATTTTAACTGAACGCTTCTAGTTCCTCAGAATAATAAATTTTCCATACTCTGGCATACATATGCTCCAGTTTTTCCCGCTACGATTACAATACTCTCAAGTCGGACATTCGTCTGAACATTAAATGGTCAACACATGACTGACATAATCTCAGATGCTTTCTTCGTACCCTCGTACGAGGACTTCAGTATTTCTTAATAACTTTTTATGCAACTAATTGTCTGGCCATGAGGCCCTGATTTTCAGTGATTAATCAACGGTGTTCCCCTCTCCGAGGGGATGTAAATGACACCGCGACCTTTATGGCGTAGCGGATTTTGGTCAAGACACGAACCACACAATCATCTGACCGAGTCATATCGAGCACACCATGGGCTTCCATGAAGCCCGAATAAACTATCACTTTGTGACTGGCACGCCCACGCGCTCAACAAACGAATAAATAAATAAAGTGCGTCTACACCAATGTATGCAGATCTCCAGACAATACACTTCTTATCGTGGTCGATTACTCGGTCAACCTCACCGGCCACTCACAACAATCAGTAGGGACCCCTAATCTCTCGGAGATCACTCCTCCCAAGCTCGATCTCATCCGAGGGCACAACTTCTAATGTAAGAACAGGGTACTCATGCGGCAACCTTACCGACACATTTTCCCAACTCTTAATCCAGCCAGTGTCACAAACCACAATGCCTCAAGTAACGGCACAGCAACAACACGTCTCATGCAACCCGAGATAATTTCACACCAAGGAAACAATCCTCCGACGCTTAACACATCCTCTGAATCCACCCGTAGCATTCAACGCTACGATCCTTGCACTCTGATCCACACGCACAGCTATCACAACCACTCGGGATCTGCCATCCCGATAATCCTCTGCAACTCCGCAGGCTCCGATCTTCAACACATCAAAAATCACAACACCACTCGCAAGTTCTCACAAACACCGCCCAACTGACACTCATCCTTCCAGAACAATGACAACACACCCTTACTCATCAGGGGATGGGCAACGCTTCTCACAAACAGCCACACTCTGCCACAACGGTTAAGCTAGCCGTTGTCACACCTCTCTTACGCCTGCCTCTGATCTCAAAACCAATAACATGCCAAACACTCACCAAGGAGCGATGAGAATCCACCAAAATGCCAAGCTCAAAGACCGCAACATCTCTAGCCACCGGACAATATTCTCTCGAATTCGTCCATGCCAACACCAACCCATCCTCGAGCTGCCATCGCGTGGACCACCACGCTAAGAGCCGCAATACGAACCATAACTGGCACCCGCCAACGCTCATCCTCGAACCCCGAACTCACCACTACCACACGATCTCGAACCAAATCCAGGGCGACCACAGCCCAATCCAAGAAGATCCTCCGCTCATCCGAGCACATCTTGACCAAAGCGCCCGCTCTGCCACCTCGAACCACGATCTCAACACCTCAGGGGCTGCATAAATCTTCAGCTGGAGTGGCCAACACGATAACAGCTCCCTCAAAGCACACTCACGGCCACCTGACCACGAGCAATCCTCGCCAGCCACCTGACCTCGCTGCAGATTCCTCGAACACGGCACCGCAGCGGCACACCTGTCGGCAACCTCTGCCCAACGCAGCACCATCGGGGTCACCACCGATGAGGGAGAAAGCTCTCGACCTCGATCCTTAGTCCCCACACCGACAAGAACAGTAACCACCTTCACAGCGCCAACGCCGCGCACTCACGCTCTTACGCGAGAAACCAAGCGAAAATCAAACACAAAATCCTATGCCAGCTGCCAACTGTACTGGACCTTACAGACTCTGATCACTACAATATCCTGAATTCCCATGTACTTCCACAACCAAAGCTCTGATACCATCTGTAACGACCCAAGATCCGAATACCGGGAAAACCCGATACCATTCAAATCCTGGCCCGCCTCCCACGAGCTCGAAGACTCGGAAGGGATAAAAGGATAGGTGTGGTGTACATAGAAATAGGGAATAAAGCTAGACAACAGATATAATAATAGAAATAAATAACTAACTACAACAGAGTCTAGTCCAACAGAAAGTACAGTCTAAAGTAGTAAAACGTACCAAACGCCAAGTGAACACTCGGCCCGGCAAGCTGGCAACTAGGAAGCTCCACGTCGCTCCCTCGAACCTCGAGGAAGAACTGTCACACCTGAAAATCAGGGGTAAGCCTCCTATCACTGGCTCAGTAGGGATCTCGTAGAACTCCAACCGAGAAAATAACGGCAGAAAGGAAAGCTACGCTAGCTACAGAAGGAATAACAGTAACGACAGGAATAGCAAATCGGTGGCTGGTCAAAACTCGGCACTACAGCTACTCCTACTGTGCTAGAAAACATGACCCAATCTCCCATCGAGGAACAACCAATCACACACCCGACATCCCGATCTCACGGTCGGGGGACAACCAAACGCGAACCACCCTAGTCACACTACTAGGAAAATGCCACGACGCCTTGGTCGTAAAAATCAGCCCTCACAGCAGGGCCTGAGCCGAAACCACACGGTCTGAAAACACAGTCATGATCTCGCTGTCGTGAACTCTACGTCGTCTAGAAAAAGGTCTCGGTGATGCTCACCGAAAACCCCAGACCTCGGCTACAGGAACGCTCCTGAAAATAACACCTGAAACCCCGTCTCGCAGATGAGAAACGGAAACCCGGGACATGACAACTCACGTCACGTGATGGGAGCACCACCCACTAGAAGAACGACTAGATGCATCCCCTGACGTCTTACATCACGTCACAAGTGTCTAGCTACAGTGCCCCGGGCGTGAGACTCAGACACGCAACAAGTACCACAACAAGGACTAGCTGGGGTCACGCTCGTCAGCACATGTCCTAGGCCCCCAACTACGTGTGCACACACACACCATCTGCTCTAGGTTGGGTCCTCTATTTGGTTTCTCCCCCCCCCACCACCCTCTGGTGGCAAAGGTAAGGGGCCCTACGAAAATCAGCCTAAAAATCATCTCTCACCGGGTCTCGCTCTCCACCACTCTCGGGTGAGTCCACACGCACCAAGAAAAAACGTTTGGAGATACTTCTATGATATGTACTTCCATGAATGACCTCGACAATTTTTTATTTACATAAAATTACCTCTTATGCCATGATTTCATCAATATCATCCCTATAGAGAGTTGTGGCATGAATTCCCTTTTTAATTACATGAATACCTCTCTCTCTCTCTCTCTCTCTCTCTCTCTCTCTCCACAGCCCCCTTTCAAAAAGAGTACGTAATCTTGTTGTCTTTTCCCCCCAAAGAGAGTGGTTATGTAATTATTAAAATTGTTCATGCATGTAAAGAGAGTAATCTGTTTCGATGGGAAATTACCTTGGGATGCTTCCGGCAAACGGTCTTCTTCTTTGCGCAGCCATTGGCAGCCCATGCAGCGGCCCCCTGGCCGTCGAAGGTGCCTCCGCCCGTGATCAACAGGCCCTCTATGTCGTTGAACGCGATCCACTCGGCCTTGCCAACGGGGAACGTGACGAGGTCGGCCGGTGCCAGCAGCGTGCCCCGGACCTGCACCTCCACGGCTGCAGCTTTGCAGGGCCCCGTGCATGTCACGGTTGACGAAGAACGTCCCCTCCGGGATCACCATCCGAGACTCCCCCTCCCATGAGCACGCGGGGCTCCATCCACCCAGAAGAGCCTGCAGACCAGCCTCCTCCAGAGTAAACAACCTGAACCCTGGTCCATATGTATGACCTCCTGAACGAGGTTTGATAGAGATATCATTTAATATACAAAGCAGCGGCTTGAGATGTTAATGGTAAGAATCACCTTGGCGTTGTCTGTCTCGCCGTCTGCCACCGCGCCGAATGGTTCAACGTCAAACACTTCGGGCGATGGAAGAGGATCATCGGCCGTTGTGGCAGTAACACAGAACAAGGAAACAAGCACTTCAATGAGTTCTACAACCAAGGTTTTTCAAACCGATTCGGTGAGAGACTACTTATCGATACCGACACCTTACCAGTCATAAATTAATACATCAGATTTTTATAGGGTGTTTGGGAACACTTTTTTTAAAAAAATAATTTCTATCTAAAAAATTATGTTCAACGGCAAGGCGCTCGTGGCGGCGTAAAGATCTTGGGATTTCGTGGAGGAACGAGGGCTTCTAAAAGCGTTCTTCGTGATTTCGACGTCGATTCGGTGGAGCATTCGCTCCATTGAGGTAGGGTGACGTTCCCTAGCTCCCCGCGTTCCATTTTCGTGGTTTCTAGCCCGTCGTGAGGCCGAGAGGGGTGTTTTTGAGCGGGTTAGGGCAAAATCATACTTTGGGGAGTGATCGCCCGATCTAGTGATTCACCGTGTTTCTAGCCGATCCGAGGCCGTAGAATCATGCCTAGGGCTATTAGAGAGCTTCCCCCTTGATTTCTCCCTCTCCCGTGGAGGTATGGAGGCGTGGTCGACGTTTGTGAGTTCCATTCGTCGTTTTGCCCCCGGGACGATATAGCGGTCGTCCCAGAGGCCGTTATGAGCATAACGCACCCAAGCAAGTGCGTTATGCTTCGCATGATTTGAGTCTGGTCTTCGTGGGTTTAACGGTCCCTCGACTGACCGCCATGTCCGACATGATGCACCAGTGCTGGTGCGTTATGATTTTTCGATCGTTGATTTTTGACCGTTGGGGGTCCTGATCACATAACGCGCCTAGGGAGGCTCGTTATGTACTATAGCGCCCCAGGGAAGGTGTGTTATGCTTAACGTCCTTGTCTTTCACTTAACGCACCAGAGCTGGTCCGTTAAGGTCTATAACGCCCCTAGAGGAGAGCGTTATAATCTGTTTTACTCCGTGACATGACGCACCATGTCTGGTCCGTTTTGTACATAACGCCCCTGGGGGAGTGCATTATGCTTCCTTCCGTGGCTTGGGGCTTAACGCACTCTTGTTGGTCCGTTAAGCACTATAACGCCCCTGGGCAGGCGCGTTATGGTCTGATTTTCGTTGGGAGTGACGGACGGCTAGGTTGGACCGTCCATTCTCCCCGCGCGGCTGTGAGTTAGCCGTGCATCCGTGAGTAGCCAATGATGGACCGTTCATCGTCTGAGGCCTAGCCGATGATTTTTCGTGCCGATTCGAGTCCCGGGTGAGCGGACCAAGACCCCAATGAAAGGCCTAAGGACCTCCGTCATGAGACGCATGAAAGTACTTGGGGCATTTGAGAGCCCAAAAGGTATGACCAACGATTCATACAAGCCATCCTTGGTCTTGAAGGCCGTTTTCCACTCGTCCCCAGGCCTAATCCTAACTTGGTGATAGCCACTCGTAAGGTCAATTTTGGAGAAGATAATGGCTCCCGCTAGCATGTCAAGCATGTCATCAAGCCTAGGGATGGGGAACCTATACTTGACGGTGATGTTATTAATGGCCCGACTATCCACACACATCCATCATGATCCGTCCTTCTTGGGAGTGAGAAGGGCCGGTATGGCACATGGGATCTTGCCAATGCGGATGAAGCCCTTCCTAATGAGTTCCCCTATTTGCCTCCAAAGTTCGGCATGTTCCATGGGATTACGGCGGTAATGCGGAAGGTTAGGAAGGGTGGCTCCCAGCACTAGATCAATTTCATGTTGCACATCACGCATGGGAGGGAGTTTGTCCGGGAGTTCTTTCGAGAACACATCATGGAATTCTTCTAGGAGATGCCAAATTTCTATGGGATGGGGGTTGGAAGGAGTGGGCTCTCCTAGACAAATGACCACCACACATAAAAGTGTCCCTTAAGCTATTTCCTCCTCAAGCTCTCACTTGGTGATGAGGTGAAGACCCTTGGTCAACCCCGATGTCATACCTTGTCTGGGGTTTTGGGTAAGGGATTGGGTTGGAGGGGTGGAGTTCCCCGAGACTTGTGGTGTGGCGGGGTGATGTACTTGAGGGAGAGTGCCCCTCTTAGGCATGGGACGTGGTGGGGAGGGATTAAGATGGATAGTCTTTCCCTCATGGTCAAAGGTGCATGTGTTGGTCCTGCCCAAGATGGTGGCATCCACGTCATAAAGGCAAGGTCTCCCTAGTAGGATGCTACCTACTTCCATGGGGATGACATCACACCATATTTGGCCATAGTAGGAGGAGAAGGTGAGGGGCACAAGGCAGCGGGTGTTGACTGGGATTGAGTTGTTGTTGATCCATGAAACCCGGTGAGCCCAATTTGTGACCTTTTAAGCCCAAATCGGACCCAAACAGATGGCCTTGATTGGCGGATCATTTCCCCTTTGATTCTCCCCCGAAACCCTAGCCCTAGTGAGAGTAATTTTGAAGTGTAGGCGGCGACAGACCCAGTCAAGTGCAATTCGCGCACACGCCCGCGGAATAGGCATTATCTCCCCAACCGACACACCCATAAGTTCAATTAACCCTATATAATCAAACCCTAGCCGGCCTAGAAGAGATTGGATGCCATGGTGGCCTACGAGGAGCGCGGACAAGGGAGAATTTTGGTGATCCTTGGAGAGGTGTCTTGTGAGCGACCGGCGAACATCGCCCCCTTCATCCTTCGTTTAAGGTAGGTTATAGCAGACCAAACCCTAAGTGCCCTATATTGTTAAAATTGTCTCTAAGTTCTCTTTCCAGTGTTATGTAAAGCCCTAAATTTGGTTGAGTATCCTATGCGTATTAATCGATTTAGTGGAAGCATGCCAGTCTGGGGTTTTCTCATGTTTAACCTCGACTAATGTAGGGATTAGCAGGCTTTAACATTAAAATTGATCATGCCATGTTATACATCATCTTGTTCTCATTCCATTGATAGTTGATTGCCCAATTTTCATGCTCTACATGATGTGTATTTAGCAATTTTTGCTAACCCTAGCCGGGCTCACCGGAGTCGGGCATGGCGACCTTAGAGCAGACCACCAGGAACCACTCAATTGTGAACGGCCCCTCGAAAGACCGTTAGGTCTAGGGCGGCGGCTAGTTATCGACCGTTTAATCGTTATTTTGTTTTGAACCCTCCTTGATCAGGGCGGCTATCTCCAGACTGCTCAGAGACCCCCGCAGCCCTTCAATAGATCACTCAGGCCCTATCTAGCCTCCGGGCTTGCATGACCTGAACGACCTAATCAGCCGACCACTAAGGATAGTGAGTAGTTCTAAACTAACCGTTCTGTCACGCAGAATGGTCTACCATTAATTTTAGCATGGTACATCCTAGTTAAACTATAGTATGAATGGCAGGGTAGAAACCCCTCAACGTAGTGATCTAGGGATAGCCGCGGCTAGGTCAGGAAAGGCAATCGCCCCACCACCTTCACCTCCTCCTTCTTAAGTGGGACTTTTTTTAATTCCAACCCCACTCATATTTTTCCTTTTTCTGATCTCCTCCTTGGGGTTTCACCTCCACCAAGAAGAGAGAGCAAGGGGAAGGGAAGAGGAAGGGATGGGTTCCTTCGACAGGTCGAAGAAGCGAATACAGCTATGGAAGAGGGCGCTCTTTCACTTCTCCCTCTGCTTCTTATTGGGATTCTTCATCGGCTTCGCTCCCTCGGGTACGGCCTCCATCTTCTCCAACCAGGTGGCAGCGTCCCAGGCCATGAGGCCCCCGGCAATCTCGCCGGAGGCGGTCCACACCGTCGAGAAGAACTTCGAAGCCCAACTCCTCAACAGCAGTACTATTCTCACGTCCCATGCTGCCGCCGAGTCCTCCCTCGCCTCCGACGAACGGGGCACGCCAGCTGCGGCTGATACCGCTGCCACCACCGCCACCTCCACCACAGAAGAGCCGGAGCCGGAGTTGACTCCCCGGAGGTTCCTCATCCTGGTCACGACGACGAGGGCGGACGACCCCCTGAAGGACGTGCTCCTGAGGAGGCTGGGGAACACCCTGCGGCTGGTGCCCCCGCCGCTAATCTGGGTGGTGGTGGAGTCGCACGTGGAGGCGCCGCGGACGGCGGAGATGCTGAGGAAGACAGGGGTCATGTACAGACACCTGGTGTTCAAGGAGAACTACACGGACCGGGCGGCCGAGGCCGACCACCAGCGGAACGTCGCGCTCAATCACATCGAGAACCACCGCCTCGACGGCATCGTCCACTTCGCCGGCCTCTCCCACGTCTATGATCTCCAGTTCTTCGACATGATCAGAGAAACCGAGTATGCCTCCCCTCTCTCTCTCTCTCTCTCTAAATGTTTTGAGAAATAAGTTGAATAAGACAGAAGGTAGATTAGTGGAGTGGTGCAGGAATGAGGCCATTTCACCATGGCATGGAAGCTTCCATACATTAATAAGAATACTGTTAACACAGAAGATGGACGGACTTATAACATGAAATGTGCACAACGTGCACGGACTTCGTTGGAAGGCATGCACAGATGTGCACAGACTTATTTACAAAAAAAAATGCAAGGAATTAAAGATGTGGTCAAACTTGAAGTAGACATCATGCATGGACTTTGGTTAGTCATAAAGTGCATGGACTTTAGTGTGCACAGACATGACTTAGACGTGCGCGGACTTCGTTTTGTTCCAAGGAAGAGAAAGTGCACAGACATTGAAATGCTCAGACTTTAACTCAAAGCAATGTGCACGGACTTTACAGAAACGTGCACGGACTTAAGTGAACGTGCAAGGACTTGATAGATGGAGAAGTGCACAACATGCACGTACTTGGACTTGAAGAAGTGCACAACGTGCACGGACTTCATCTGTGCATGGATGCACAATGAATGAATGTGCACGGACTTGTTTTGAACATGCACAGAGTTAGTTACGTGGAAGCCTAAAATGTGCGCGGATGCACAATGTGCACGGACTTAGTTTTTCTGCTATGTCCAAAACATGCATGGACTCATAAGGACGTGCACGGACTAGAAAACAGAAAGTGCATGGACTCTAAAAAAGATGCATGGACTCTAACAAGAGTGTGCACGGACTTAACAAGAGTGTGCACAAACTTAACAAGAGTGTGCATGGACTTGGAAGAGCAATGTGCGCGGACCTTTTTAAGACATCCATGGACTTGGAAGAGTATGCACGGACTTGGAAGTGCAACGTACACAGACCTATTTAAGACATCAACGGACTTGGAAGAGTGTGCACGGACTTGGAAGAGCAATGTGCACGGACCTGTTTAAGACATCCATGGACTTGGAAGAGTGTGCACAGACTTTAAACATGCAAGTCGATGGAGTGTGCATGGACTTAGAATATGTAAGTCGGTGGAATGTGCACGGACTTTATGTGTGTGCACGGACCATGCACGGACTTGCTAAAGTGTAGCTCAGACTCTATATGGCTAAGGCAGATGTGCTCTGACCTTGCTACAGTGTATGCTCTGACAGGGAAGAACAACCCAACAACTACCAACACAAAGCACGAGAGACAGAGCTCAGAGGAACAATGTCAGATCATTATCATGAGGACACGCTTGGGAGCGAGCACGACACTAGAGAACGCAGGTCTGACTCCTCCGAAATAAGGCAACGTCACTTACATCTCACAGGAAAAGGGACACGATTGCCAGAACAACAGACATCAAGGAAACGGAATGACAGAAACGACGGGCACACAAAGCATCAGCTTACACAAGGAAACATAGTCCTCTCAGCTGATAGCCTGACAATATCATCTGTTCCGATGCCAAATGCGACAGGGAACACCTGGCACACAGGACACCAACGACAGATACATGAAACGAACGACAGCCAAACAATATCACTGGACCATGAGCAGAATCGAGTCAGTCCTCAACCAGATAACATGTCCGATCGAGTCGCAAGCTAATCTCACCAGGAAAGGAGAGTACAACAATGCTAACTGACAAGACAATGGTCCACGATAGAGACACAAAACCATACAGAAATAGCACGATAGCACCTACAGGGTGCTGGCTCTAAACAGCACACAGAACCGTGGAACACATCTGCAAGCAGGGTCACATCAAGGCATAACAGTAGCTGATCACCTAACTATGAGGAACGAGTCATGCGTCAGACTACTCACTAAGGAAGACCCACGACACGAAAGAGTGACACAAATGACAATCTTAGGGAATGCTTCTCAAGGACTGGCACGCCTCGAGAGCACAACACCCACGAGAAAAGATGCAGATTGGAGGGTACTCAATCAGCGGACAAGCTGACAAATTTCCCAACACTCGCAAATGCCAATGCCCATACCAGAAAATTACCAGCAATAGCACGACAATAGACGACATCAAGGCACTGGAAGCCAAGTCGAAGTCACATCGAGAAGAAGTAAAATCTCTCGACCAACGAGAATCTCACCATAACGATCCTCGACCAGTAAGTAACCAACCCACACGCTTCCGCTGCACACTCTTAACAACGCATATAGGCATCAGGAAAGACTTCGGCAATCGCATTGACTCTTCAAAGTCAATTCTGAACTCTTGATTATACCCCTGAGCTACAAGTATGACTTTATTCTTAACTACATTTTCTTACTCATCAGTTTTATTTCTAAAAATCCATTTGGTCCCAATGACAGTCCCATGATCAGGAGGTGGGACTAGGTATCACACCTTGTTCCTGTCAAACTGATTCAGCTCCTCGTGCATGGCATTGATCCAATACACATCATTTAGGGCACTGTCAATGGTCTTGGGCTCAACATGAGAAACTTATGCGAAGGCATTTAATTCATTTTGAGCTCTAAAATGGCCTCTAGTCGTAGGAGGTTCATGCAAGTTACCAATGATATTGTCTACAGGATGGTCTCTAAGAAATCTAACATTGATAACTTGGTTATCTTGACCTTCATTTGCCTCCCCCTGAATAGCAGACTCCTCTGCAATGTTTTCTTTAGGTTCATCTTCTTGATCTAATTGGTCAGTAGGATTTTCTTCCTTCAGAATTTCTCCATCATCTTGTTTCCTGCACAGACCAATCTCAGGTTTAGTCAGGGCCTCATCAAAGACTACATGTGGAGACTCCTCAACAATTTTAGAGTTTAGATTGTACACTCTATATGCTCTAGTGGTTTTAGAATATCCTAGGAAAATTTTCGGATCACTTTTAGGTTCAAACTTGTCAACGTCTCTTTTTATCATTAGCATGAATGAAACATTTACACCGAAAGACCTTGAAGTAAGCAAGTGAAGGTTCTTTACCCTTTAGGATTTCATAGGGAGTTTTCTAGGTGAACGGCCTTACCATGGCTCTGTTAATTACATGGCACGCAGTGTTAACTGTCTCTGCCCAAAACTTCCTTGGTAGGCCACCTTCAACTAGTAGTGTATAGGCCATCTCCACAAGAGTCCGGTTCCTCCTCTCTACTACTCCATTCTGCTCTGGTGTTCTAGGTGAGGAGAACCGATGAGTTATGCCGTTGGCCCTGCAAAAATCATCAAATTATGAGTTTTCAAACTCACCACCATGATCAGATAAAATATTTTTAATTAAATTTTCAACGAGCGCACCATGGGCTCTGCGGAGCCCGAATAAATCGTCACCTCGGTGACTGGCACGCCCACGCACTCAATAAAAATCGGGAAAACTCCATTCCCGGTGAACAAATAAAAAAAAATAAATAAATAGATGAGAAAAAGTGCGTCCACATCGGGTTCCCCCGAAGACTCCGCGCCGCTAGGGTGAACTGGGCACTGTACGACGGGATATGTTGATCATACCCGAAATTTCGCCCGAAGCGGAAGGGGTAATAGGGCTCCAGGAGCAGACTATCCCCCTTCCTGAATACCAGCACGCTTGGCCTAATTGACAGCGCCCAGTCCCTCAGCTCGGGCTCCAGCAACGGACGGACCACGTTTTCTTGGCTGATGGGATGCACGTACTTGACTACCTGGTCATCCTTGCACTCCCGCTTATTGTTCACCAACGGGCTCGAGTGGGCCGCCAGTGTCCAGAAGTGAATAGAGCCGGACGCGCCTTGGGGGATCGTCGTCAGATGGCCCCGAATGTCGTACAGCCTCAAAGAGGTGGAGCTTGGCTCCGCACTCGCGAACTCTAGCATCCGCGGCACCAGCCCCCAGTCCTGGACGGCACGGGGAGCGAACTCCGGAAACAGTGAACAGACCCACGCGTTGAAAAAGTGCAGTGGGAATACAAAACGGGCCTGTCGCGGAGTTTGATGGACGCTCACCTCCCCGAGCATCTTGTAGATCAAGCAGAGCGCAGCCGGGCACAGTGACAGCTTGATCCCCCACGCCATCTGGCACGTGGGAAAGATGGCATCCGGACGCACGACGGTCTCGTCCCCATGCGGCAAGGCGAACGAGCACAGCCAGTACGTCAAATAGGCTGCGTAGTGAGTCATCGGGTCGAGTGCCAGTGGGTTCGGCCTGCCCAGGCGTCCCTTAGAGGGAATCTTCACGTCTGACTTGGGCTTCGCCCGCTTCTTGCGTGCCGCAACTGCGCCCACGCATGGGAAGTCCTCGTACTTCTGAGGGCCGTCGAAGAAGTATTGGAGCCACAAGGTCAGGCGGACCCTCTTCCGGTCCCCGCGGCGCGGCTGCTTCTCCCTATGGGCCAGCCTATGCATCTCCCGGTACGCTTTCATCAAGTACCGGTAAGAATACCCCAAAGAGTAGCATCCGTCGCCGTCCGTCTCGTCTTTGATTAAGTCGGGGAGGCAGACTTCTTCATAGGGCTCCCCATCAATCGGCAGGCCGCTCAGCTGGCCTAAGCTCCACAGGTCCAGCGAAGTCTCGCCCTCAGCGGTGTAGAAGGTGTTGGTCTCTGCACTGAACACCTCCACCATCCCGCAGCACAACCCCTTTGAGATGGGGTAGTCATACCGGGAGGCATAGACGCTGTGGTACACGCCGGCCCGGATGAGAATGGGGGCGTAGTTGAACAGCACGTGGTCAGCAAATTCCACGGCCCCCTCTCTGAAGCTGTGCGTGGTTTGGAGCTTCAACTCCCCGAACCAGCCTAGTGAAACCCCCTGCTTGAACCGGATCGCCAGGCAGTCGAGGATGAAAGGCTCCTCTCGATAACCCCACTTCAATGGGGCCAGGAACATGCCATGGTGATGCTGCTCCCCCTGGACGAGCCCCGCGGCATTATCCCACTTGGCCGGGGTGAAACCTGGGGTCCTCGTCAATTTGCCTTCGATCGGCAGCACTGCCTCCAGTCCTAGCACGGGCTCCCACGCCCGAGCCTCGCCCACCAGGTACATGGGGACGCTTCTCGGGACGACATGCGATAGGCCATCCCGGCCCTGCAAGATGGCACGCTCCACATGTCGTACGGTCCAGGGTTCTCGCCGGCCTTGAGTCCGGAGGTGCTTCAAATGACGGACAAGGTGCTTGTCCTTTGGGAAGTCCACGGGGTATTCTCCCGTAGCACGGTCAAAGCTGAAGCCCTTTTCAGCCCGAGCTAGTCTTCGAATATCCAGGCTCTCGCTGTCTGATCCTGAAGAATCAGCCAGAGCCGCAACCTCTGCATGATCCCGGTCCAAATCCTCCACGTTGAACCACGTGACCACCGGTACTGGGGGCAGCGGGGCACGACCGGAACCGGCAGCAGAAGCAGAAGAACCACTGGGAGCAGCCATCTTTTCTGCAAAACCACAACAGGCAAAGATCAGTACAGGCCTGATACAAAATAAAACAGTGAAGCACATAGTAACAATGAACCCCTCATCAGGGGAAAAAAGGGGGAGAGCGCCCCATTACAAGTAAAAAAGAAGAAGAGACAATGATTGAGTCCGCCAATTTCTAACGAAATTTCGGCAGAGTTTCCCCTAGGCCAGAGGCGTAAGGGGAAACACGGGAGCACGTCCACAAGGAGTGACGGCCCCAACAAAGTGGTGGTGAGCCCCGCAGGGCAACACCATAAGTCTTCAGTACGGAAGAATGCCCTGTGCCCCTTCCCCGGCACACTCGACGAAGCCGTCCCCGGCACACCCCGGATGGGCCTTCGCCGGCACACTCGGCGAAGCCGTCCCCGGCACACCCCGGATGGGCCTTCGCCGGCACGCTACGAAAGCCCTTCCCCGGCACACTCGCCCGAGTGGCCTTCGCCGGCACACTCCCCCGAGTGGCCTTCGCTGGCACACTCCCCCGAGCGCGCTTCACCGGCACACCCCGAGAGGGGGCGCTGCGCCGGCACACCCGTGCCCCCCCCATTTGGCCTTCACCGGCACGCCCCGGTGCCCTCTCCGCGGCACGCCCGACCGGCGGCCATCCCCGATGTCGGAGACGGAGGGGAAGAAGAGGAGGAGGAGAGAAAGGAAAGAAGGGGGAGGGGAGAGACGAATGGGGAATGAGAGGGGGGCCCTAGGGCTCCGCCCTCCCGTCGAACACAAAAAAAGAGAAAAAAGGAAGAAGAAGAAGGCAGAGGAAGAAGAAGGAGGGGAAGAAAGGAAGGAGAAGAAGGGAGAGGCCCGTGGCCGTCCCCTCACCACGACGACGACGACGGCGGCGGCGGCGGTCGAACCGGCAACAGGAAAAAGGAAGAAGAGGAAGGTGGGTTTGCTCCCGCGGTCGCCGAAGGAAGAAGAAGGGAGAGAGAGGGAAGAGGGGGGTTCAAACGGTGTGAACCGTTCGAACTCCCCCCCTCCTCCTCTATTTATAAGAGAAAAGAGAACAAAAAAGGAAAAGAAAGAAGAAAGAGGAAAAATAAGAAAGAAGAAAAAGAATAAAGGAAAAGGTGTGGGCCTACGTGTACCTCCCCAGGCTGGGGAGAGGACAGGAGATGTTCCCTGACCGACTACCTATCGCGAGACCGTGGACAGCACCCCAGGAGGTGGGTTTCCTGCATCGCCAGGTCCGGACGATCTAGGACGACCTCAACACCCTTCCCTATGCCTCGGTAAGGTCTAAACTTGAACTTGTGCAAATGTTTATTATATGCTTGGATACTGATGCACTTGCCTATTTGATAGGTCTAGTGGACACCCTACCAGGGAGAGGGTCATGAGGGCCAGCCATGGGTAGTGGCGACCCTAGCATACATGGGTCGAGACATCTGGCTCCATTGAATGAATGTGGTGGAGCCACTCCACTACCGGCAGGTCAAGAGGACCATAGGTGTCCACCAGGCAGGAGGCGAGTTCCTGGTGGGCAAGAAGCTGGAGGAGCGCGTGGGATGCCACGCACGCAGACTGGCAGTGGAGATCGACTGGATCACACGAGCAGCAGACCAGATCTAGGATTGGACAGGGCTAGGGCGAGTGGTACGCCCCCGGGCCGCGAGCGACGAGGCCTACGTGACGGCCTACGCCCAACGCTACGGACACCAGGTCTTCCGTGGTGTGTGACGATCGGTACGACTTCTGACTTATGCTTTCTAATATGCTTATGATTATAATGCATTAACACTTGATCTTCTACATGTAGCTCGACCCCTAGGGACAGATTGCCGAGCTCCAGGGGTTGCTCCACTCCACTGTCCAACAGTGGGACGAGCTTTAGCATTCCCTGGACCTCCTGGTAAGCTCTACTCAGCTTCAGACTTAGAATGTTTATGCTCTGCTTATCAAACTGACATGCCCCTATTTGCAGCGCGCTGAGGTAGCCCAGCGTCAGGGAGCTGATGCACCTTCTTCTTCCTCCCAGCCACCCTCATATCGGGCTGAGCGGGACGTAGAGTTTGCTCGGATGGTGGTAAGAGTCGAGGAGGCCGAGGCCGCACTCGTCGAGAGGGTAAGTAGATAGTTGTACTTTCCCTGTTGATTATGATTATGAATGCAAAACCAAAAGGTATTAGGAACATGGGCTATGAAAGCCAGAAGGTAATGGGAAAAAATTCTACATGATAGCGGGCTATAAGAGCCAGAAGGTAATGGGATAGTGAGCTGTAGAGCTTGGAAGTAACTGGGTAGCAGACTATAGAAGTCAGAGATAGTGAGACAGCAGGCTACGAAAGCTCGAAGGTAGTATGATAGTAGGCTACAATAGCTAGAGATAGCAGGCCTGGGTAGCCCAGAGATAACAGGCTATAAGAGCCAGAGATAGCGGGATAGCGGGCTGCAAGAGCCAGGATAGTAGGTTGAAAGCAAGAAGATAGCAAGATAGCAGGCCATAAAGGCCAAAATAGCAGGCTATAGGAGCCATGCTGGCGAGATAGTAGGCTCTAAAAGCCAGAAAGTGGTAGGATAGCAAGCTGCAAGAGCTAGAGGTGGCAGGATAGCAGGCTATAAAAGTCATAAAATAGCGGTAAACTGGCTATGAAAAGCCAGAAATAGGGGAATAGTAGGCTACATGAGCCAGAGATAGCAGGCTACACAAGCTAAAGATAGTAGGATACAAGAGCTAGAGATAGCAGGCTTTGAGAGAGCAAGCTATGAGAGCCAAAGGTAGTAGGCTATGAGAGACAGGATAGTCGGCTACAAGAGCCAGAGATAGCAAGCTATGAGAGACAGGATAGCAGGCTACGAGAGCTAGAGATAACAGGCTATGAGAGCCAGGATAGTAGGCTGCGAGAGCCAAAGATAGTAGGCTATAAGAGCTGGAGAGCAGGCTATGAGAGCCAGAATAGTAGACTATGAGAGCTAGAAGGTAATAGGATAGCATGCTACGAGAGCCAAAGATAGCACGCTGTTGGGTTCAGTGCGCCCCCTCGTTGTCTTTGACAATGGTTTTGATGATTCCAATATATTGTGTGTTTTTCATGTGTTTTGAAGCAAAATCATTCATGAGTATATTGTGGAAAACATCTCCATGCTGAATGAGCTCATAGGTAAATATCTTGTTTTGGCAGGTTTGGATGCGACCCTGGTGCTTCACATGCTCAGACTTACTACACTCCACACAGGGAGGGGATCACGGGGATGGGCAAACCATTACATGCACTACCCTCGCGCAGGAGGGGGGGAACAAGGGGAGGGGAAACCAAACTGCTAGTCTGCGCTTGCTTGTTCCTTAGAGTATGCCTAGCTCCGATGTCCAATCGTGGTGCTGTCAATGCCTAGATGAAGCCTGGGGGATGTCAAAGGACGCCTAAAAGTCTGACGTCGAGCCGATGTCACTGGAAGGTGGAGGAGGTCGTAGCCGATGGCCTGCACAGTTTTGCCTCGCAGGACTAGATGGCGCGGTCATGATGCGTCGACAGGTACACTCGCTATAGAACTCCAAAAGTGACGGGACCAACTTGTGGGTGTAGCAGACAGATAGCACTACGAACCCTCAAAAGTTGTCGGCCATCAGATCACCTCGCCGATCGTGGTCGCTGAAATGGTCGGCGTCAGGTTCCTGGGCGAACAGTAGGACAGATCAATGATGGCCATCATGGAATCTTCTGTGCCGATGTCGGAACGAGACAAAACCACTGGGTTGGCTTCGTATCGTCGAAATTCACAACTTTGTAGAAGCCTACTCGGCCTGAAACTGAGTGGAGGATGGAGTATCGGCGCCGACTAGGTGGCAGTCTGTCCTGGGCGAACAGAGAGTTCTGGATCTGGCGCAATCAAGGAAAAATGGATGCCCCGGGCGGAGACATTGTCGAAAGAATCTGGGACCACCTCTGGTTCGTCGATGCCTCGAAGAGGAAGAACTCTTGTGAAGGGAGTTCTAGCCGATTCGCACAGGGGAAGTCAGTGTCGACGTTACCAAGTGGCACTCAGAAATAGGTGCGGTTCAGGCGCAGTTGCATAGAAACGCCTTTCACGGTTGATGCCGTTGACAAAAGGAGACGGGACCACTTCTGGAGTGTCACAGACTCGAAGGAGGACGACTTTGTAGAAGACACCTCGAGCCGAATCTCATCGTGGATGCCGCTAGAAGGTCTGTTAAACGAACCTCTGATGCTGACTGGTAGCAGATTGTAGCAGATCGAAGCTTCTCCAAGTCATCACCTAACGTGGTTCCCGAAGGGACAAAGATGCCCCGAAACAAGAAGCACTCGCTCACGGTCGTCCCCAGTGAGGGAAACGAGTCGATCTGCACGGTTGAGAAATCGGCGTTGAGTCTTGGGTGGTCAGCTTACTCTTGTGCTCGGAATGAGTCACGGGACGGGTCTCACACTCACAACTCACAACGGTGAACAACGACAGCGATCTGGGTGCCTAACATGCTCACAAGCAGCGGCATCAAGAGCCTATACTAGAAAAGCAAGCAACTAAAGCGGGGTGCGGGTGTACCTCCACGCGCCAGGCGTGGGGAAGACGATCCCGGCCGAACCCGTACTCCCGGTACAGCAATTAATAATATTACAAAAGTGATGATTTTTGCCCACTCCACGCAGGGAGGTAAAGGGCTACACACGGGATCCGAGAGTAACGCGTTCGGGTTGACGGGCAGCACTCGGGGCCGCTTTGACGGTGGCACGTGCTAGTACTTGTGGGGTCCACATCCTGGTTGACAGACCGGGGACGCAGAAGGCTGTTTCTACGTCGGAGACTCCTGGTTGGGTGGTCCCAGGGGCGGGGGCGTGCTAATTGGCCTCGCAGAAGGTGAGGCGGCCGCCTCAGGGTTGGTCGTCGGGTGCCGTCCACGAACCGGAACCACTATTCTGCTGTGCGTGACCCGGTGAGCATTGTTGCTGCGATCAGCACCGATGTTGGTTCGATGCGGGGTCAGTGGCGTTGGAAAGTTCTTTCAAAATACTACCACCCCAGGTGGAGAAAGGAATTTAGAATCTTCTGTGTTGACCGTGGCTGAATTTAGAGTGCGCTGGTTCACAGATCTAGGGCTGACAGGGCTGACAGTGAAGTTTCTTGAGAACTAGTGTGGATCGTGGAGTAGATGGCGGATCTGGGTGTTGCACCCTTCATGAAACTTGTGGGGCGTGAAGTAAGAAAAACGAGACTATTTTTTCTAAGGGATTTTATGGAGATTTTGATTTTCAGGAGATTTTATACTGGACAGGGGTCGGGTATGGAAAGCTGGGCAAGCCCTTCCTCCCCTATCCATTCCCTCCACTTCAAACCACCCCCACATCCATCAAGACCCTTCTTTGCTCCACTTAGTTCGCATGCAGTAGTAGAAGCCCAACTTACAGAGCCTGCCCTAGGGTCATTCTGTGACTTCTGGAGGTGTACCATACATCGACAGAAACCTCTCCCAGTTAGCTTCGTAGGAGAGGTGATCTTATCTCAATCCGAATTCGGAGCTGCCCGGGAGAGCCGTTCTCCATGGACTGCGCAGAATCAGTCCGGTCGGTAACCAGAGGGAACTTACAGAAGCTCCTACAACCACATCACAGCTCCCCTTGGCGTGCCACTTATCCAGAGTGGATTCCCACTAGTCACCTATCCAACGCAATAATCGGAGTGCCAATTGAAGCACGGAGCAGCCCGTTACAAATTTTCTCCCTCATGTGCGCAGGTCAGTCCACTCAGAATCAGCATAGACACCCCTCCACTCTACATCCTCTACCTTCCTATTCCGACCTCCCCTGGTGGCCTTCCTAGTTGGAGATCGAAGAGGACTAATTCACGGACTCGTCTGTTTTGGTCCCGCACCATTTCAACCACAGGAGTGTTCGTGACAGCATCGTCTACCTGCTGCTGTGACCTGAGAGCAGTCCCAATCTGAGCAGAGCAACCTGGTTCCAGAGCCAGAGATGACCAGCGATGACACTGGACGATTCCTCAAAAATTCAGGAGCCTTCCTGGACCAGTCAGCGAAGGATTGGCACTGGCTTCGGCATCTTCCAAGTTCGTTACAGTCCGTGGCAGCACCAACAGCGACCCACTATCATGCAGTTCCAAGTCGGGACAAAACTGGGTATTGCCCTCCCGGTGCAAGTTTAGCTAACCTCCCCTCCCTGCCTGGCCGGCTTAGCACCCCTCCCTACGTGGAGATAGTGTTTGGTTGTAATCCCAATTCCCCCTCCCCTAGTTTAACCCCACTGCGTGGGGAGTAGTGCATGTATTATTAAACAGGGAGAAGCTTCACCGACACAGTGTGCGGGGAACCCACACTTCCCCGCAGCAACCCAGGTCCGCCCTCCCCTGCTCCGTGCGTCCACGGCATTCCCGGAGTCGCCCGTCGCTGCTACAACCTCCCCTAGATCAGGAAGACCTCTCTGCTGCTCTCTGCAACCAGCCTGCAGCTGAAGTCACGTTTGCAGAGACTACCCCGGCGTCCTCTACGAACCAGCCGATGCTGTCTTCTGTGGAGTCGTATGTCATCGAGCCAGCTTCGTTCCAGAAGTGGTCCTGCCGCGATCCGACCTCGGCTCCGTTCGTGTTTCCCGTTCTCGTGCGATTGCGCCAGATTCGGGTCTGAACCTAAGCGCCACTTGGTAGCTGCTCCACCTCCCACCCCTGTGCGATTCAATCAGAGCTCTCTTCACAAGAGTTCTCCTTCTCCGAAGTGCCGAAGAACCAGAGGTGGTCCCGCCTGGTTTTGACATCGTCTCCGTCCAGGGCATCCATTCTCCCTCAGTCGCACCAGACCCAGAGTTCTCTGTTCGCCCAGGACAAGCTGCTGTCAAGTCAGCCCCAACACGCCCTCCTCCTATCTATTTCAGGTCATGCTGTCTTCAGCAAAGTTGTGGCTTCTGACGATACAAAATCAACACAAGTGGTTTTGTCTTGATTTAACGTCAGCACTGGAAGTGCCACCACAACCATCTGTGTCCTATCCTGCTATATGCCCAGAAACCTAATGTCGGCCATTCCTGCCACCACGTCCAGCCAGGTGATCATACGGCTGCCATCTTCTGAGGGTTTGTAGATCTCCCTGTCAGCAACGTCCATGACTTGGTCCCGTAGTGTTTGGTGTTTCACAGCGCCCGTGCCGGCTAACGCACCACGACCACGCCAACTAGTCCTATGCAGCAGAACTACACAGGCCGACTACTGCGGCCATCGTCCCCATCCAGCGACATCAACTCAGCGCCAGACCTTTAGGCATCCTTCGGCATCCCTCGACCTTCGACCAGGAGTTGGCTGTGCCTTGATCGGACGTCTGAGCTTGGCGTACGGTTGATAGCTGGTTTCCCCTCCCGGTGATCCACCCTCCTGCGCTAGTTATCATCACTTTTTCACACATGAAGTTTAGTTTATCATCAAGATAATATCTTCAACAATCATCAAAACCATATCATTAGACATGAAGTTTAGTTATCATCAAAATCATAGCTCAACACAAGTCTGGCGTCACCTCAGACAACTCGAAAACCAACCACGACACCGTTGCCACCACCACGCTCATTGAGAAAACACACTCCTCACCACGAGAACCAACACCGGTCAACGCCCATGCCCGGTGGACCAACCAGATGCTAGCTTCACAGCTCGCTGACCAATCCCACGCCTTGCACCAAGGATGACCAACACTGAGCTTTCATCAGCTCACACCTGGCAAGCCGACCACTTACAATAGCACCAGACCAACTCTTGCCAGAAGATAACTTCTCACAAACCCCAGATCCAATCCGAGAAAGGCACATCTCATAATCGGCCACCCATGGCCTCGCTGGCACACGGCTCTCGCCACTCTCGATCCCCAACAACTAGTATCTTCTGTCTGTGAAAGACCATCCACTGGTCACTAGACACTCGCCAATGGGAAGCCTCCACCAGCCCAACAAGCACGCTCCAAATCACTACAGGCCATCCGCTGACTCTCCCACAGACCATTATTACATCTCAAGCCAGATCTGGCTTGAACACTACATCAGATCTCGAACCTCACGCCAACTCCACCCTCTCAGGGGAGCACGGTGAAATAACATGACAGGATCCCTCCTCGGTTCTCATGCCACTCGACTCAGACTTACGGGGAATCCTCCCTTGCTGGTTGCAGACTGGGGATCACCATATCCAATGCCAACGTCTCTTCAGAGACCACACACATAGGCACCGTCCATTGCCCAATCCTATCCCATCTCATCTCAATTACTCTAAGTGGACGCCTGCCAATCCCGATTCCGCTCTTACCATAGAGTCTCGGGACACAACCTCTTATAATCCACGGCACACCTCTCCAGAACCGGCAAGTGCCGCCTGCTATCACAGCAAGCTGATCGATAACGCCACGACCAATGCACATGGGTCCCCAGACAATACACTTGCGAGTGATGCAGAGGGAGGCTGGGAGGTGTCGAGCCACCGGCTTGGAACCGTGGGTTGACTACCGATTGATGCGGGGATATTCTGCAGCCTATTGGAGAGTAGGTAAAGACCACCCTGACTGGTGGGGAAGAGAAGCGTTCCCGTTATCGACCATGACGCCCTTTCGGATTTTCACCAGAGCTGACCCCCTTTAGCTTTTTCCGACGCGCCCTTGCGAGTTTTCATGTCGAGGAGTTTCCCAATTTTGCCTGAGACGCCCTTGCGGGTTTCACCTCAGCCTGGTTGTTGGCCTTTTTGCCCCCGATCACCTCCTCGTAGAGGGGAACGACTGGGTCTGCCGGGGCATCTCTATTTTTAGCCCCATTTTGTTATATATATTTTTTGTTTCACTTACCTGAGAGCCTGGCGGCTAAGCTGTGGTTGATGCAATAGTGCCCCTGCTCTTGTCGCTGCGAGGATGAAAGCGAGGGACTAGCTTCTGAGGGCGTCTGATGACGACTCTGGGAGGGGCCTGGTTGGCCCCCTGGCTTGACTGGAGAGGAGGACTGGGAAGGATGTTTGGTTCAGTCTTCTTGGAGAGAAGACCAGTTCTGAGGGCTGAGACTGGGAGCATATGCCCTATCTGGTGTGGCGTGTGAACTCATGCTCTGGTGCATAGTACAGCTTTATATGTTTACCATTGAGAGGCGGAAGGGTCGGTGGCCCTTGTGGTCTATAACTGTGTAGGCCCCACCCTCGTAGGCATCGCAAATGATCTACGGGCCTCGCCAATTCAGCTGAAGCTTGCCACTGGAACGGCCTGCCATGACTTATCTTTCCTTGATCATGACGAGGTCGCCTTGCTTGAAGGCTCGTTGCCTGACGAGCTTGTCATAGGCTCGCGCCATATGTGCCTGATATATCTGTAGGTGTTTGTAGGCTTCGAGTCGTTTGCCTTCTAGATCGGCAAGCTCTTCTAGCCTTCTCTAGTATTCATTTTCATCAGGGCCGACCAAGCTGGTGTATACCGCTACGTAGTAGGATGCTTGCTGGATTTCGATAGGCACAAAAGTGAGATTTTTTATAATTAATTAAATTTTTATGCATAACATAATCATGGGACTTGAGACATGTAGAAGGAGAGTAAATATTGCATTGATTAATATTATTATACATAAGGGGACTTAGTGTAATTTTTTACATTATCACAATCTTCACCAAAATTTTTTTAATGAATAGTGCCCTTCTTCTTTCTCTGTGGCGACAGTGTGTGGGCTGGAGGAAGAGGAGCGGAGCTCTGGTAGGCTAGTCTTTGTGTGCTTGCGGCAGTAGGTCACGGCAGCTGAGCACGAGAGGGCTTGTCTGGCGGAGGCACCGACGACCACCGTCACACCCCCTTGCACTGTGTCCCTCTCACCCACGCATGTTTTCGTCGACCTCGCCCATCCCCTCACCCTTCAAAACATGCACGTGGTGCCGCTTCAAGAACACCCCATGCATGCTCATGAGCCCTCCGCCAAGCCCCCACGGCAACCTTCGCGATCCTCACGTGGCCAACCCATGCACAGATGCGAGCATCTTCAACGTAGAACGGCCGCCATGGGCCTCTTCACTCCAGGCGTGTGCCCCACGATAGTGGGCCTCTTTAGCGTAGGTTCTTCACGCGGGCACGAAGTCCCCCCTCACACCACTGCGTCTCTGCCGTTCGCTGTCACTCCCTCTCCCTGCTCGTAGCTCTCCTCTTCCCACACACACTCCCCACACGCTCATCGCGCCAGCCCACCTTCGGCTATGAGGGTGACCCCATGCGCCTTCTCTTCCCCTTCGCCGCTATCCTTCACTCCCCTACACCCACCGCCGACGCTTACCCATGGCCACCTTACCCCTCGTCGCTGTCTCTCTTTCTCTCTTTAACTGTGGCATCCCTCCGGTAGCCCTGTCCCTCTCTCTACAACCTCCTCACCACTCACCCTCTCCCTTTGCCATGCTTCTCTCCACTGTCTCCCTTCACACACCTCTGCACACTCTCACTGTCACCCTCTCCATCCCACTTCTCTCTTCACCGTCTCACCCACTCTCACTCCCACGTAGTCTCTCTAGCCCATGCATTATTTTCCACTAATAGAACTGGACGGTCTACCATTGGACCGTGCAATTGTTGGGCGGTCTATCGAATGATCGCGTACTGGCCTGATATTTGAAGACTTAATGGATTTTCTCTCTCCGTCTGTGGTGAAACCCTTAACTTCTCCTACCCATTTCTCCGGGGAATCTCAACCAAATGAGATGCTGTTTGATCCTGGTGGGAGATAAATGATTATCTACGGATTTTATTTGATGATCTCACCCTAATTTTCACTAGAAACCCTAATTTCGGGGCTAGATTTCTGGGCTCTATAAATAGAACCCCTAGTCCAAGCTTGAAAGGGGGGAGAGATCTAAGGTCGACGATGAAGTCCTACCGAATTCTTGAGCGACCTACAGCCAGGGAGGGAGGCTTTCTACGTCCTTTCAAGCCTCCGGTTCAGGGAGTAGTCTTTGTTTTGGGTTTTAGTTTAAGTGTCTCATAGTCTTGTTGTTCATTGCATGGTTATGTTCTTCATCTCTTTCCCATATTTTTTCCACTATTGCATTTCATTCTACACACTCTCCTACTATTTTTCCACACCTCTAGGGGTTTAAAAACCTCCCAAGTATCCCCCATTCCATGTCGTTGTGTTGCTTTTCCCTTCTTTCTTCTAGTTACGACACCTCACAGGATTGATTTGGGTTTCCTCATTGTGTTCTTCACGTTGTTTTGCAGGTCAGCATCATCCTAACACGAGGCCCATCCCCTCTGGCTGGCCAGAAGGGGTGGAGGTTGAGTCCCACAACTTGAAGGTTGACGCCATTGCACAGTCTCCAACCGTCCGTCTGAAGGAGAGAGCGGTCGTCCACGCACCGTCCTACTTCTTCCTGCGGCCGTCTGCGGACCGTTCCTGGTGCGGACACCAGAGCGATTGAGAAGCATGATACGTCGAGCCACTGGTACCGCACGCGGAGCACCACGTGAGCCACATCAGCTTCCATATGGCTCGGAGATAGTCTGGAGACTCCCCCTTGAGTCTTGACATTTATCACTTTTATTTAGACTTTCTTTGTGTGTCACGTGTGTGTCAAGGGTTGCCTCCACACCCATCCACCCCCATTCCCCTCCCATTTACCTCCTTTCCCACCTCTCATCTTCAACCTTCACTTCCCAGTTCGCAGGCAGCAGAGTATCATCGACTGGAAGAGGCTGCCACAACTTCATTCCAGAGTCCCTGGATGCACAAGTGGTACAGTCGGAAGTGTCTCCCTGTCATCTTCACAGCGGCGGTGGTCTCATCCCAGCCTGAGCTTGTGGATGCCCGGAGGAGTCAATCTCCCCAAACTGTGCTTCTTCTCCCTAACAGTCAACTTGAAGCCACTTGTAGAGGCTCCCACAGCCAACCCCCTGAAGTTATGGAGGCGAAGCTTGTCTGAGAACTTCTAAGATGAGTCACCATCCAGTACCAAGAAGTAGCACTCTGTTCGGCATCCGGAGCTGTGAGTTATGAATTTTCTCCCTCTGGTGCACAGATCAACTTCCTTTGGATCTGATCTGACACCCTGGCACTATTTGGGCCCTCGCCATCAACTCCGACCTCCTCCGGCATCCCCGCAGGACTCCATTCTAAGAGGGCTCGACCACAAATCCAGTGGCTCCAGACACACAGGAATCAGAGCTTGGGAGCGACCGTGGTGACCTCGTCTTCCTGTTGCAGTGGTACAGAAGCTATCAGAACTAGAAAGCAGAGGCCCTATTCTCGACTCTGCCCCGACCATCGCCGCCAACCAAAATTTTCCCCAAATTTTGGACATCCTCTTGAGCCAACCCTGGAGATTTTTTCGCTGGTTTCGTTGCCAACGGTGCTCGGGAGTGACCACAGTGGTGCCAACATCGACTGTCTATCCCCTGTTCCAGAGAGCAGAAAGAACCGACGATCTCCCTCCATTTAGTTTCCTAGTCCAACTTTCCCCTCCCCACCTGGCTGGCTTACAACCCCTCTGATGGGGTCATCACCATCCGATCCCGCACTCGGGGCCCGTCTCCTCGCCACAGGGACATCCAGAATGGTCTAGCTAATTATATTCCAGTCCTATGCAATTTTTATTTGAGTCATTTTGATGTAATTTTATCCTCACATTGGCCGCCCGCCCTCCCATCACCTTCCCCCTACAACCAGCGGCCCGCCACCCCCACTCCAGACCTAGCTGCCACCTCCAGCCACCCCTCCTCTCTGCAACCCGTGCCCCATCCCCTCCCAGGAACGTCCACGGTGGTCCCGGCCTCCCTCGGCATCACCCTCGCCGCCGACGTTGAAGTTCTCCTCATTCTGCTGCGCCCAGATAAGAAGTAGAACCAATGACAGAGCTTGCAGCATCCAAACCTCTGCCTAATGCACGAATCAGCCTGATCCCCCTTCTGTGGGATCGTTCTGCTCCGAGTCGACTTCGCAGCAGAGGAAGTCTTGTCCCGTTTCGTCAATAGCACCAACCGCTACAGGCGATTCGGTGCAGCTGCGCCCAGACCACACCGATTTCTGAGCACCACGTGGCAGCGCCGAAACTGACCTCCCCTCTGCCGATCGGCCAGAGCCACCTTCACAAGAGTTCTCCCCCTTCGAGTCACCTTCGACTCTGAGGTGGTCCCGCACGTTTTCATCATCAGCACAGCCCGGGGCGTCCATTCTCCCACGACTGCGCCTGACTAGTGCAACCCAGTCTGCCCAGAACCTGCAGCAGCTTTGACAGCATCGGCATGCCTCCCTCTGTTCATTTTCAGCCTGAGGCATCTTCACCAAAGTTGCAGCACTCGGCGACATGAAACCATCCCTGGTGTTCTTGCCCCGTTCTGATGTCAGCACCAAAAATTCCACAATGGCCGTTGTTGGCCTGTCCTGCTGTTTGCCCAGAAACCTGATGCCAACCGTCTGAGCGACCACGACCTGTGAGAAGATCTGATGGCCGCCAGCTTTTGAGAGTTTGTAGTACCCCCTATCTTCTATGCCCACGGGCTAGTCCCACCACGTTTGGAGTTCGCCAGCGAGTGTACCTGCTGATGCCCCATGACTGTGCCATCTAGTCCTGCAAGGCAGAACCGTGCAGGCTAACGGCAGTGACCTCCTCCACCTTCCAGCGACATCGGCTCGACGTCAGACTTGCTGGCATCCTTCGGCATCCTGCAGATTACGTTATCTGACAAAGCAGAAACAAATCTCCTGAAATCTACAGAGAAGGCTATCTATAAGACAAGGAAAGACAGATCATCAAACAGTTGGTCTGCGAACCTTGACTCCTATAACTCTCTAATGATTCCCAGCAGATCTATCAATGGAAACAAGCCTAGCAAGCATCTAATCATTGACAGATAGAAAGTCTAGCAAACCACACACTGCACAAGATGTTTTAGGTGGTTCGGTCCTCCAGACCTACGTCCACCCCACCCTCAAACCAGACTGTGGCTTACTGCTGCGCAACACAGCTTGCGTCTGTTGGGCCTCACAGCTTGCTGTCCAGTGGAATCCACCACTGAAGCCGCTGACACACAGCTTGAATGAAGATCTCAAAAAATAAATAAAAAGAATGATGAAAGATAAAATGTATCAAACAGATGAGTAAACTCGGATCTGGTTTTGAACCAAAGATCTTAGAGACAAACCACTCCCTCTGATAGATAGATTTTTAGCACTCTTCCTCTTCCTCTCTTTCCTGGAACGAACAGGGCTCTGCTCTTCTCTTCTTATGGTTCTCTTCAGCATCTGTGCTCTCCTCTTCTTTTGGTTCTCTTCACTCTGCTCTCACTCACTTTCTTTGAGCTCGTCTTCTCCGATCTATATTCTCTCAGCGTTTGTTCTCTCTCCTTCTTCTTCTTCTGCTCTGTTATTTTTCTCTTCTTCTCTTGCTTAGCCGTATATATCTTCGTTTTCGAGACGCCTCACTCTCTTTCTTCTTTTCACCACGAACTCCCTCATGCATCGAGCGTGATCAGATATTCTCACCCAAAATCTTGACCACGTGACAGCCCTTTACTTCTATGCACTCCACGTGTCACGATCCTGGGACATCCTCCATCTTTGGATCACGTGCCATCCTTATTATCCACAAAAGGATATATGGCATTGGAAGATAGGCGAATGGGGTCCACATAAAAGTCTGAAGCTTTAACATAGGCAGCGTCAACCCAGTAGAACGATAGGGTTGACGCAGCCTTCACTGTGAAGAGTAGGGAAATATGGATCGGGCACTCCTCACCGGCGCTGCGATTGGAACTAATACTAGACAAGCAAAGAGGAGTGGCAGCCGCACGTACCTAGCCTGTCCGATGGACCGGCTCTGATCGAAGACGAGGGTGCACCGGGGAGCGTGCACACCCAGTGGTCACGCTGCGTCGAGGAAGCTTGGCGATGATCCCTGCTAGTACATCGACTACACTCCATGCAGGGAGGGGTTCACGGGGAGGGGGAAAATTAGTTACATGCACTACCCTCGCGCAGGAGGGTGGATTGCAGGGAGGGGAAAACAACTGTCGACCGTACGCCGAGCTCGGGCATCCGCTCAAGATGTAGCCAATGCCTGGATGGAGCCCGAGGGATGCCAAAGGACGCCTGAAGGTCTGGTGCCGAGCTGATGTCGGTGGATGGGGACGGCGGCTGCTGCGGTAGGCCTGTGCAGTTCTGCCACGCAGGATTGATTGGTGCAGTTGTGGTGCATCGACCGGTACAGGCGCTGCAGAACTCCAAACGTGACGGGACCAAGTCGGGGATGTTTCTGATTGGGAGATCTACGAGCCCTCAGAAGATAGCGGCCGTCTGATCACCTCGCTGGACGTGGTCACCGGAATGGCCGGCGTCAGGTTCCTGGGTGAACAGCTAGACCAGTCACCGATAGCTGTGGTGGAACTTCCAGTGCTGACGTCGGATCGGGACAAGACCACATACGTTGGTTCCATGTCATCGAAATATGCAACTTTGCTGAAGACCATCTGACATGAAACTGAGAGTAGGAGGGGGTGTCGGGGCCGACTTGACAGCAGCTTGTCCTGGGCGAATAGAAGACTCTGGGTCTGGCGCAACTAAGGGAGAATGGATGCCCTGGACGGAGACGTTGTCAAAAGTAGGCAGGATCACCTCTGGTACATCGGCATTTCGGAGAGGAAGAACTCTCATGAAGGGAGCTCTAACTGATTCACGCAGCGGTGGGCGGTGGAGCTGCTACCAAATGGTACTCAGGTTCAGACCCGAGTCTGGTGCAGTTGCACGAGAATGGTCGGCGCATACATCTCTGTGATGTTCTCCTCTGCCTTCATCTTGAACAATTCATACTCAGAGGTCAGGAGATTTACCTTTGTGGCTTTCACCTGAGAAGTACCTTCGTAGATCAAGGCCAATTCATCCCACATCTTCTTAGCCGTCTTGCATGCAGAGATCCGAGCATACTCCTCCAGGTGAACTGCACATTGGATAATGTTTAGCGCGGTTCAGTTGAGTGCTGAGAGTTTTACCTGCTCTTCTGACCACGTGTCCTCATTTGGAGGTAGCTCGTAAGGTCATGTGGTGATTACTCTCCACAGTCTATGGCTCTGCGTGCAAATAAAGACCTCCATCCTATTCTTCCAGAAAAAATAGTTAGTGCCATCGAAAAATAGAGGACGACTGATGGATTGTCCTTCAGCCATGAAGCTGCGAGGACCGTTAGTTCCAGCATTACCCTGGCCATTGGATCACATTTTGGGCAACCTGCTCTGATACCAATTGATAACTCGGATGGATGGTGAGCTAGAAGGGGAGGGGTTGAATAGACCACCTAGTTAAAAAATTCTTGCGCGATACAACCACACACACGTCGAAGACTGAATTGGAAAGATAAGGAGCGGATCTAGTTAGCAAACGATCTAGCAATTGATGCGCACAATTAGTAGGAGAACAACTCAACAAGCAAACCACAGAATAAGGTAATGAGCTTTTAAGGTGGTTCGATTGCAATTCTGCAATCTACGTCCATCCCTTACTCAATCGAGTAAGGCTTCCTTTCACATAGCAATGTATGAAAATGCAGACTCAGTCTGCAGACAAGCGCTGACGAACAGCTTGCCCCTCGAGGAACACCTTCCTTGACCTTCTGTCAACCAGAAGAAATAGATCGGAGGGCCTTCCTCCCTTCCTTTGAGATTCTGCAAAGGGAATCCCAACAAATTACCCCCTACAACTTGCGGACCAGAGGACCTTCCTCTCTTCCTCCAATCATATTGGAGGGGAACCGGAGAACTTCTCCCTTCCCCTGATGTACCTCAGAGTGTAACAAGACTCAGTAGCAGATTTGTTTCTTTAGCAATTCAATCTCCCGCTGATATTGTTGTATCATGTATAGCATGGCGGGGTTGGTTGTAGAGAGAGCGGGCATGCTGCCTATCTCTTCGACTGGGGCGTCCTCGGATGATGTGGAGGGTCTGCCACTCGTGCCCCCGATAGTGATAACATTGGCTGCCAAGGCCGTGGGAGGGTCTTCGGGAGAGGTCGCCTCGACACTCGCCTGTGCCACCTCACTCGCCACTCTTCTTCTCCTGGTGAGGGGGCCGGGCCTGGCAGCGAGCCTGGCCACTTCTTCGGGGTCAGTAGGTAAAACCCCGTACCGACTAGAGAATCCTGCCATATTGCAGGTGAAAACTCTCCAGTCTCTGCTTCTTCTTGATGTTCTCCCTGAAGGCTTGCTCGAGAACACCAGCCTATTGAAGACCGACCGTGGGGGCAGCGCTTCCTCCCGCACAGGGGACTGGCGTCGCTCTTCCGATTGGTTTCTCGACTCTGCGCTAGGCATGGGCCGAGCCTCTTCCTCTTCCCGAAAGGCAGAAGCCACTACCCCCAGCAATCTCTGGCGACCCAGGGGAGTACTACCTGGGCCCCGGAGGTAGTTTCTCATGGCCTGCTCGATCCCTTCCCACTCCTAGTCGGGGAGAGCGGCTGGTACTTGGGTGTTGGTGGCGACATCATGATGGGTGTAATTTGCGCATGCCGGGCGGTCAACATGGTGATGACGCCTATGGCGTCGACGGCGGGCATTTTCGGGCAGTGCTGGTACAGCGACTGCCGATTGGTGGGTCATGGCCGTCACCTCGACCCTTTCGTCTCTTTGCCCCCTTGTACGGTAGGCGTGGCTAGGCCCTTCCTGGGCCGGTGCCGTGGGTTGGGCTCCCTTGCGAACCCAAGCCCGTTTCAGCTTTGCTGACTTGTGAGACAGCGCGTCAGCGGGCGCCATCTTTTCTTTCATCTTCTCCAGTCCTTGAAAGGAGTTGCGGACTGGAATGGTTGGTATTATTCGGTCCGGGATCACCTCAGACCTCTGTCCATTAAGATGGACTCTGATGAGCGCTACAAGCTCATGGACCCTGCGGCGCCAGTGCAGCGACGCCTCAACACGGCTCATGCCGATCTCTACGAGGCGCAGGCGGCAAAGGCAAAGCGAGAAGCTGCAATCCCAGCGGGTGGGTTCAAGGACGGCAAGCAGCTCTCTGATGTCGAGGAGGGCTATCGCAAGGAGTTCAGCTCCCACGCTAAGCCGTATTTCGAAATGCGCGACGCTTACACACGCATTCAACAGTCAGCAGCCAATCCCTCACCGGCGGGCGATCTCGGGCTCATCTTCAACTACATGAAGATGCTCGATCCGGGTTCGACCGTGCGCGAGGGCGAGTTCGCCACTGCCGAGCGTGCGACCGGCGTGCCCGAGCAGGTCCTCAACATGTACAACAAGATCCTGAGTGGCCAGCGCCTCAATCCGGCGATGCGACAGGATTTCGTCTCGCAGGCGGGCGGGCTCTTTCAGCGCGCCGAAGCGCAGTACAGCGCCATCCAAAGCCAGTACCGCGATATTGCCGCGCGCAAGGGCCTTGATCCACGAAACGTGTTCATCGACTACGGCCGGCCGCCCGATCCGAAGCAGGATAGCGAGATCAAATTGCAGGCCAGAATGCCGCAGCCGGCAATGCCAAGCCGAGTCGGCGGCGGTCCTGGATCGCAAGGCATGATCCCGCCTGCGGCCGTCCAGATGCTCCGTTCGCAGGCTCAAAACCCGGCGATCATCCAGCAGTTCGAGGCCAAGTACGGCCCCGGATCGGCTCGCCAATTCCTGAGTGACCCGAATGGCGGATAACATCTTCGACCAGTTCGACCAGACGTCGGCGAACACGAACGTCTTCGACCAGTTCGATCCGCCGCCTGCAACGCCCAAGATCAAGCGCGAAGGTTTTTTCTCTGCCGAGTACGACGATGGCAGCTTCGGCTGGGGATGGGGGGTGCGTCCCGTCGCGCACGGTATCAAGAATGCTCTCCCGGCGGCCGCGCGGTATCAGGTTGGATCTCAAGACCCCGGCGCCCTTGACGCGGTGGTCAAGCCGGCGACCGACGTTGCCATGGCGCTTAGCCCAATGGCTCCTGGCCGCATGACCACCGGGGTCGCGTCTTCGATCTGGCGTGATGGGGCCGCGCGAGGCCCCGGCCGCATAGGCACGGAAACAGGTGAGTCCATTGCTCGGACGCGCGCGAACGCTGCCGTCGAGGATGCGGCCGCGCACGAGGCGCTCGGCGTGCGCCCGTTCGGCCCGTCCTTCAACCAAGGACCGGTGGCATCGATCGGCAAGCAGCTCACGGAAACCTACGGCATCGGCGCGCCACTTAGGAACGCGCTCGACGAAACCTACCAGAACATGGGGCAGGCGGCTGGCCGCATCGCCGACAATATCAGCCCAACCGCGACGGCAGAAAGCGCCGGCGCCGCGGTGCAGCGCGGCCTCGATCGCTTCCGCTTCTCCAACCTTGCCGATCTCGATCCGCCGACTGTGCGGGGTCTTGGCATCGATCCTCAGGCGCCCATGTCGCCCGTGACGGTGATGTCACGAGGCGCGGCGGAGACTGCCGAAGAAGCCGCTCGCATCTGGCCGCAGATTGGTGGCCGAGTAACGGAGAACACCCGCGGCAATCCGGTGCAGTCGGCGCGGCCACTCGGCGAGACCTTCACGACGCGCACGACGGCCGAGATGCTGGACGACGACCAGCTTGCACGTCTCGTGCGCACGCCCGCCACGCAAACGTCCGTCGCCACGCGCGCCGAGGCGCTCTATGAGCGCGCCTATCGCATGATGCCGGACTTCTTCCGGGTTGATGGATCCGCGAACGGCAACCTGCTGGCGACGGTGAACAGCGCCAATGCTATTCGCGAAGTCCAGGGTCAGGTGGCCAACGCGATTTCCGGCCAGCGCGTGATCAACGGCGAGATCGCGGACTGGCTGACGAGCCCGCAGCGGAACATGACGCTCGCGAATATGCGAGCAATTCGAACAGAGGTCGGACGCGCCCTCTCGAACTACAATCCGCTGCAGCAGAGCCTCGACAAGACACAGCTCAAGTCCATCTACGGAGCCCTGAGCCGCGATATCGAAGTCGGCTTGCAGACGCTCGCCAATAGGGCCGCCGTCCGCTCTCAGTACGGCAACACTGCGCGCGACGGCGTCGACGCCGGGATGGCCCAGAGAGCCGCCGGCGCGCTGCGCGCCTTTCGCACGGCCGACCGCTACTATCGCCAATCCATGGAGCGCATGGACCGCTTCTCGTCGGTCCTGCAGGCGGACAGCCCTGAGCAGGCGGTGAATCGCATCCTCAAGGCGTCCCTTTCCGGCAACCGAGGCGATATCAGGCTCGTGCGGTCAGCCAGCGCCGGCCTGCGGCCAGAGGAGCGCGCCGAGGTCGCATCCCTCCTCATCCGACAGATGGGCGCGCCCAACCCCTCGGCGCGCGGCATGGTCCAGGAGCACGGCTTTTCTGCGCAGTCGTTCGTCACGAACTACCAGAAGATGGCGCCGGAAGCCCGGAACCTATTCTTTACGCCCGAGCACCGTCAGGCCATCGACCAGATGTTCCGCGTGGCAAACCGCATCGCGAACGTCGAAGCGCTCGCCAATACCTCGCGCACGGGCACGAACACGCTGAACATGACGGGTATCGCGGCGGCCGGCACGACTTTCGCGGGCGGTGACATGCTCACCCCCATGGCCATCGGCGGCGCCGGCCTCGCCACCTCCGTCCTGATGTCCCGTCCCGAATACGTGCGCTGGATGACGCAGTACATGCGCCTGCGCGCGGCGGTGCGCGATGGCTCTGACCGAACGATAGCGCCGCTCTATCGCCATCTGACGGGCCTCGAGCGCATGTCGGAGAGCAATCCCGAGCTCCGGGCCGTCTATGCAGCCCTCATGGCCGATCTCACTCCGCCAGAACCGAGAACAGTGCCGCCCGGAGACAGGATCGTGCAGGCCCCGGATCGGACTGGCCAGTTCGCTGGCCCGGTTGCTCGGCCACAGGGCGGCTACATCCCCAACTCCGGCGAGGGCGAGCTCCCCATGCCGGAAGGACCTGGCGCACCACAGGGTATCCCTCCGGCGGAGCTCGCCGCCCGCGCCATCCAGGGATATGGCCTCGGTCCTGTCACGCCCATGTCCCGAGAGGGACGGATGCCGACCGGCGAAGCGCGGAACTACGATCCGAGCCTTGCCCAGCGTGCCTGGGATGCCGTTCCTCTTATTCAAACGAAGTCCGTGCATGTTTGGTGTGAACACCAAAGTCCGTGCATGTTGCACGTACTCAAGTTGAGTCCGTGCACGTTTTTGCATCTGCATGTTTTAGTCACCAAGTCCGTGCATATTGTTGAAGTGCTTGTGTGCATTCTCTCATTCAAAGTCTGAGCATTGTGTATGCAATAGACTCTTATGAATGAAGTTGAGTCCGTGAACGTTTACCTGCTAACAAAGTCCTTGCACATGGTTTCAATCCAAATCCATGTTGTTCCCCCTAAACCAAACTCCTTGCATCTTTGCATCTCTCACATAAATTCCGTGCTTGCTGCATGACTACAAACTAAGTCCATACATGCTTGAGTCACTAAGTCTAAGTCCGTGCATGTTTTAAGTACATGCATGTCTAAGTCTAAAGTCCATGCATGTTGTAAGTACATGCATATTAAGTCCGTGCATGATGTTCCGTCAAAGTTCAAGCGCATTGTGCTATCCAAGTCTGTGCACGCTGTCTAAGTTTAAAGTTTAAGTCCGAGCAGTTCTGGTTTGCGCTCAACGCAGTCAGTGCATATCTGGTCTAAGTTGAGACTAAGGTCTACGCATACACTATAGCAAAGGTAGCCCATATCCATATAAGGTCCGAGCATACACTGTAGTAAAGTCTGTGCACATTTATCTTAGGCCATTTAAGTCTGCGCATACTTGCTTATATACGCACTATGAAGTGTGTGTATCTTTTACATTGAGTCGGTGCTATGCTTACATAGCTGTAGATTTCATGTCTGTGCATGAACAGTGGCAGAGCTTTGAGTAGCATCCAACAGACTGTGAGCAAAAGAGCTAGAGCACGTGAGATCAGAAGAGCGGATAAGCATGTGATCCAAGGCAGATCCCTGTTCGTAGATGCTGCCACGTGGATAGCCAAGCTATGAGATACTGACATGTGGTAGGACTCTCCTGAACCTTCTAGGTGGCGTGTTTTCTCCACACGCCTAGGGCATGATCCGGTGGCTTCAAACTGAGGAAATATATAAAGGATCCTTCTGTAATCTTACAGACTACAACACCGGTCCAAGAAAAAGGCCAAAAGGGACAAGTCCATCATCTTTCACAAAGGAGACATGGTCTCGCCGGCCCCACCAAAGGATGACTTCGACTAGTCCAGGCGAGCCGACAGTACCCCCAAAGCCATCCAAAATTTGGGTGACCTCTCACCTCGTATCCAAGAGATATGCCTCAAGCAGCACATTCCCCAGTGGCAGAGCTCCACATAGCAGTGGTATTTCTAGCATCTCTGGACACCCTCGCAAGTTCGGGGGCAACCCCCGTTTTCCCAAAAAGACACTAGAGGTCTCGGCTATGACCAAGACCCAGAATTCTGTGTCTACCATGCGATCCATGTCATGGGACCAACCCAACCGGCCACTGACCCGGTTGTCGCCAACACCAAGTTTGACTGCTCCGGAGACGAGGGAGAGGAGATTCTAATCTCACTCCCAGCCAAGACTAGTATTCTCGTTCCAACACTCGACGAGACTTCCTCACCCATCCATGAGGACGTGGAGAACGAGGAGACCTCTACGGCCTCCCAACCAGTTCCAGAGCCTACCTCGCCACGCCTTCCCCCTGAGGAAGGCCTCCAGAGCGAAGACCACGAGGCTTCGTCGGCATCGGCAGACAACTCTGACCAAGCCTCTGAAATTTTGTTCGATAGCTACCAGTCCAACACGGACAGCCCGGGACAACCCTTGTCTGTACCCAGCAGCGACGACCTTCCAGTTCCAGTAGCCTCAACCACTGGCTTCGAAGACCCACAGGTGTACGAAGCCGTCGCTGATGATGAAGGCTTCGTCGACTTTCAGCCTGCTCCTCCTAAGCTGGAGGACGGTGACCAAGCAACCGTCGACGAGCTCTTCGAGATCAACCTGGGCGGAGATGAGGCCCCTCAGCCCACATTCCTTAGCGCTCTCCTCACTGAAGCAGAGAGGCAGGACTACAAGCAATTCCTACTCGAATACAAAGACTGCTTCTCCTAGACATACCAGGAGATGCCTGGGTTAGATCCCTCCATGGCGGAGCATGATCTGGCCATATCCTTCACAATCAAGATAATGATGTGAAATAGTTGATTCTTTGCCAAGAGGTGTTTCAATAACTAAATCTATCCACTCCAGTTCATTAGGTAGTAGATCGGCAAACTTCTTAGAGATAAAAGAATGTGATGCTCCAGTATCAAATAAGACATATGCATACTTTGAGCAAATGGTGAGTGTACCTTCTACTAGTCTGCCTTCATTATCTGGTTCTGCCTCCATAATAGCATGGAGACGGGCATTCCTTGTTAATGGACGCTTTCCATCTCCTGGTGATTCCTTCATCATCGGGCAATCCAGGATTCGGTGATCTCGACTCCCACATCGGAGACATGCTCCCAGTTTCCTCCAACACTCTTCGGCCCTATGTCCGACCTTATCGCAGTGTTTATACACCACGTTTGATGGGGTGGTGATGGAGAGCGGCTTGGACATCTTCTTCAGCTTTTTATCTTGCGAAGACTCACCTCCATTACCGGGTCTCTTCTTGTTGTTGAGGGTTGGTTTATAATTGCCCGAATCGGTAACACTTCTTTCTCACCCACGGATCCTGTCGGACAGTTCTGTGGCATCTTCCAGTAATTGTACTCGGCGTACCATCTCCGAATAGACCTGTATGTCCATCGGTGCCAACTAGGTGATGTATTGGGGCCTGAGCCCATTAAGAAACCTTCTAGCCTTCATCTTCTCGGTGCTAACTAAGTGTTTAGCGTACCGAGATAACCTGGAGAACTGCGCCTCGTACTCTGCCACCGTCAAGAATCTTTGCTTAAGTGCTACAAATTCGGAGGCTTTCCTCTCCAAAACTCTATCAGAAAAATACTTATTGTTGAAATGTTCAACAAACTCTTCCCATGTGACCTGCGCTTGGCCTATGGTTGCTTCTACTGATTCCCACCAGCATCAGGCATCTCTCTCTAACTGGAAAGTTGCCAATAAGACCTTTTCTTGGTTCGAACACTGCATAACCCTAAAAATACGTTCTGTTTCCTTGAGCCAGTGTTCGGCATCATCCGGATCTGTGGATCCCGTGAATTTAGGAGGGTTAAGAAGCTTGATAAAGGGAAGGCAAAAGTTGATGAAGGACCCCAAGAATATGTGCCTAAGGCCCCTTTTCCCGATGCCCTAAAGTCGAAGGCTCACAAGAAAATGCCGGTGCAATAGGAAGAATTAGTGGAATTGTTTAAACAAGTGAATATCAATATTCCACTCTTGGACGCAATCAAGCATGTGCCGGCATATGCGAAGTTTTTGAAAGAGCTTTGTACTCCAAAGAGGGAGCCAAAGGCGGTAACTCACCAATTCTTGACAGCTTCTACCTTAGTGGGGTCCACCACAATTGCTTCTTCGGAAATGACATGGCCATGGAAAGAGACCGCCTTTAGCCAGAATTCACATTTGTTTAGCTTGGTATATAGTTGATGTTCTCTTAAGGTTTGCAAGGTAATTCTCAGATGTTCCTCATGTTCTTCCATTGTCTTGGAATAAATAAGGATATCATTAATGAACACGACCACAAAATGGTCAAGATACGGCTTGAAGACATTGTTCATGAGCTGCATAAATGCTTCAGGGGTGTTGGTTAACCCGAACGACATAATCACGAACTCATAATGTCCGCATCTAATACGGAAAGCTATCTTGTGAATATCTTCCTACTTAATCCTCAATTGCTGATAGCCAGACCTGAGGTCAATTTTGGAGAAATACTCAGCACCAGAGATCTAGTCGAATAGCTCATCAATACATGGTAGTGGATACTTATTCTTGATGCGGTTCATCTGTCGGTAGTGGATACACATCCTGAGTGATCCATTCTTCTTTCTGACAAATAAGACCGGCGCACCCTAAGGGGATGTTCTTGGTCGGATAAAGCCTTTAGTTGCTTCTTCAATTCTTTAAACTCCATAGGGGACATCCTATAAGGGGCCTTGGACAAAGGTGCTACTCCTGATGTGAGTTCAATGAAAAAATTGACTTCCCTTTTGGGTGGTATACCAGGTAAGTCTGCAAGAAAGACATCCGAGAATTCTTTTACAATGGGAATTTCTTCTATAAGGATTTCCTTGGACTTAGTAATGACTATGGAAGCGATTGCATTTAATTAAAGAGTCTCACCGAGGTGTACGGTAGGGTGTCCACGTCATCCTGGATCCCCCGGACCTGTCTCCGGAGGCCTCCAGTCTCTCGAGGTGCGGTCCACCTCCTCGCGATCGGTAGCAGCTCGGGGTGGGTCTCCTCGCCTCTCCCCAACCCACGCAGTCTCACGTAGGCCCACACCTGCATTGCATTCCATCAAATGTCAGCATATAACCACATATAGGAATCATATAGAGTTGCATAACTAGTTTAAGGGTAGAGTCGTACATGGAGTAGGGGGGAGAAGCCATCGAGCATTGTGCGTCGGCTGGTGGAGCTCAAGGTTTCGAAGAGAAAGGTGAGAACTACTGCGCCCCACGCATAGTCGCCGACATGTGCTAAGTCCTCTAGCAACAGTAGGAAGCGATAACTGATGACGTCCACTCTCATCGCAAATAGCAGCCATCCGAAGAAGAGAGTCAGGAATCTCCTTAGCACCTGGTCCACCTCTGCTCCTGGCTCCACTGTAACTCTCGGTCTGGCTCAATCCACGAGCCTCTAGAGGTGTTGCTCGGGCAGCTCACTGGTCACGATCCCTGCTCGCCTCAGCCCGAGGTTGTCCTGGAGTGTCGCCCTCATCAAAGTAGTGGACTGTCGCTTCGGGTGCAGTAGCTCCAACCCTAGTAGCTCCTGGGCCATCTCCCAATAGTCGGGGTAAGTCCTCCTGCTGACCGGAGACCCATGCACGCGTAGGCCAGTGATCCGAGCTACATCCTCAAGCATGGGGACCATGTGGCCCCACGGGAAGAGGAACGTATGACTCACTGGGTCCTAGCAGTCATGCAGAGCATATAGTAGCGACATGTCAAATCGGCTGACCTCTATGCTTAGGAACTCGGTGAATCCCTTCGTCGCCATCCTCTCCCGTTGGAAGTCGGGCAGTGCGAGGTACACTTCCCGGACCTGCAGCCAAGAGATTCGGGTCCTGCACTTTCCCTGCATACATTTTAGGATAATTGCATTAGTTGTTCATTTTTTATTTTAATTTATTTTATTTTCAAAATGCTCCCATGAACCCACGCATACTCAGACTACCATATGCACATAATATCTCACGTAATATATCTCACCCCCCATTCTATCACATTTCACAAAATCCCATGTAGCACCACTTAACACGTGCTAACACCCTCATATAAACTCACATTAACCAACATACTTAACCCTAAATATGCATGGACTTAACCCCAAACGTGCATGGACTTCGCTAGCATTACATAGGCTTAACCCCAAACATGCATGGACTTCGCCCTGCATTGCATGGACTCAACCCCAAACATGCATGGACTTTGCCTGCACACATGCATGGACTTTCCCTAAACATACGCATGGACTTTGCCTGAACTTGCATGAACTTTGCCTGAACATACGCATGGACTTTGCCTGAACATGCATGGACTTTGCCTGAACATGCACGGACATTGCCTGAACATGCATGGACTTTGCCTACACATACGCATGGACTTTGCCTGAACAAACGCATGGACCTTGCCTACATGTGCACTGACCTTGCCCTTTGCACTTTCCACATGTGCACTGACCCTACTTACATGTGCACTGACCTTCCCTACACGTGCATTGACCTTGCCCTTTGCACTTTCTATATGTGCATTGACCTCGCTTGCATGTGCACTGACCTTGCTTGCATGTGCACTGACCTTGCCTGCATGTGCACTAACTTTACCTACATGTGCACTAAGCTTGCCTGCATGTGCACTGACCTTACCCATACGTGCACTGACCTTGCCCTTTGCACTTTCTACATGTGCACTGACCTTGCCTACATGTGCACTGACCTTGCCCTTTGCACTTTCTATATGTGCATTGACCTCGCTTGCATGTGCACTGACCTTGCTTGTGTGTGCACTGACCTTGCCTGCATGTGCACTGACCTTGCCTACATGTGCACTGACCTTACCCTTTGCACTTTCTACATGTGCACTGACCTTGTCTGTATGTGCACTGACTTTGCCTGCACATATGCACTGACCTTGCTTGCATGTGCACAGACCTCGCATGGACCTTTCCTTGCATAGACCTTGCCGAAATTTGCCGCACTCAAGCAAAGATCCCTCTCGGTGGCAGACTACGAGGCACAATTCTCAAGACTGTCTCGATATATTAAACACTTAATTAGCACCGAGAAGATGAAAGCAAGAAGATTTCTTAATGGGCTCAGGCCCCAGTATATTACCCAGTTGGCTCCACTAGACATCCAAATTTACTCGGAGATGGTGCGCCGAGCTCCGTTATTGGAAGATGCCATGGAACTATCTGATAGGATCCGTGGACGGGAAAAGAACATTACCAGTTATAACAATTACAAGCCAAGTTTCACTAATAAGAAGAGACCCGGTAACAGAGGTGAGTCTTCACAAGATAAGAAGTTGAAGAAGACGTCTAAGCCATTCCCCATCACCACCACTCCATCAAACGTGGTGTGCAAACATTGTGACAAGGCCAGACACAAGGCCGAAGAGTGTTGGAGGAAGCTAGGAGCTTGTCTCCGTTGTGGGAGCCGAGATCACCGAATCCCGGATTGCTCGATGATGAAGGAATCACCTGGAGAAGGAAAACGTCCAGTGACAAGAAGTGCTCGTCTCCATGCGGTTATGGAAGTGGAACCAGATAATGAAGGTAGACTAATAGAAGGTACACTCACCGTTTGTTCAAAGTCTGCATATGTCTTGTTTGATACTGACGCATCACATTCTTTCATTTCTAGGAAGTTTGTCGATCCATTGCCTAATGAACCGGAGTGGATAGATTTAGTTATTGAAACACCTCTTGGCAAAGAATCAACTATTTCCCATCATTATCTTGATTGTAAAGTATTAGTGAAGGGAAAGAATCTCCCTATTAGCCTAATAAGTCTAGACTTAAAGGAGTATGATGTTATTCTAGGAGCAGACTGATTATCTAAATACCAAGCAACGGTAGATTACTGGAATAGCAAGATTATCTTCAAGGAACTCCCGGAATTAGTCCTTACTCACCATAAGAAGTGGAGCAAGACACTGCTTATCTCAGCTCTGTGAGCTAGCAAATTGATAAGGAAGGGATGTGTATCATTCCTTGCCTTTGTGACGTTCTTTTTTAGTACTTTTTTGATATTTTAAACTTAGAGTGCCCTCAGAGTGTTCCCCACGTGACGGTGGTCCCGTGAAGCAAAAGCAGACAGAGGAGGAATTCTTCACGTGCTGCATCCTGGAACCCAGCAATAAAAAATGGGTGAAAGGGATGGGAGGTCTCCTTTTTTATAGCCACTCCTGTTGTGCCTCTAGTTTTGATGATGACATATTATGACTCATTGAGGTGTATATGAATCCAACAAGATAAGAAAAATATCCCATTAACATTAATTCTTATTTGTGGTGAATGGGTATGACAGGTACTTGACAAGAAAGACGAAGCATCTCAGGGCGTCGACGCATGGCTTTTACTACGTCGATGCAGGAGTTCAATTTTAGAAGAAAACTGGTTCTGTCAAGTCTTAGTGCGTCAACTCGAGCTTGGACCTGCGTCGACGCATCCTTTGACAGAAGGATGGAGCTTGATTCTCCGAAGTGCCTTGTGTCAACACAGAGTCCCTATGGCGTCGGCGCAGGCTTAATACGAGCAAGTTTTCTTGTCAGCACTAGTGGACCACGTCGACGCAGTAGTTCGATGGGGTCGACGCAGTTCGAAGATGCTCAATGAGATCTGACGTGGGATCCAGAAATGACACACGATCCGAGGTCCAATGGCACGGGAAAGATGTGTACGAGGTGCCCCAGGTTCTAGAAGGATCCGTGCAAAGGGAATATCACGAATAATAACAAAAAGGCTGCCAGTGGGCCCCTAAGGGAATATTCACGCAGAAAAGGGCAGAGTTTTATCGATCGGCAGAGACGCGCTTGGAGAACACACACGAAGAGAGTGTGAAGGAGCCCCTTGCTTGCGCGAGACGCAGAACTCTCTCTCAGAGAGAAGCGAAGCTCTGAAAGAAAGAGGAAGGTCTATCCCAGAGCCACATCCACGTCTCCAGTAGAGCTGATCGAGTCGCAGAGAGTTCCTAGTTCGTGGTACACTGAAGCAGATCATCGAGGGAAGAAGAAGCTTCATCTGAGGATCATCAGCCTGTGGAGAACGAGGGTTTCCTTCCCTATAAATAGGGGAGAGGGGGGGGGAACTCGAACGGTTACCCCGTTCGAATCCCCTCTCCCTCTCTCTTTCTTCTTCGTTCGAGCGAGAGTGCCCCCGTCTCCCTCCTCTTCCTCTCCGTCGCCGGACCGGACGCCACCGTCAACGCCGCCGTCGTCTTCCTCTCTGTTGGGTGAGGAGGCCGCGGCCCTCCCCTTCCCCTTCTCTCTTTTCTTCCTTCTCCTCCTTCTCCTTTCTTCTTCTTTCTCTTCTTCACTCGACGGGGGGACGGGGCCCTCGGGCAACCCACTCCCCCTCGTTCTCTCTTTCTCTTCCTTCTCCTCTTCCTTCTCTTCCTTCTTCTTTTCTTCTCCTTCACCTCCGGCACCGGGGACGGTCGCCGGGAGGGCGTGCCGTGGACGGGGCGCCGGAGCGTGCCGGTGAGGCTCCTGCGGTGGGCGTGCCGGTGAAGCACACAGAAGGGTTTTAGTGTGCCGGGGAAGCTCGTGGCGCGAGTGTGCCGGGGAGCACACCATGGGGTGTGCCGTCGAACGCTTCGGGAGCGTGCCGGCGAGGGCGTGGGTGAGTGCGTACCGGCGAAGCTCCGCATGGAGTGTACCGGGGAGCATGCCGGGGGTGTGCCGGAGAGCACACTAGGCAGTGTGCCGGGGAAGCACACTGGGTGTGCTGGTGGGCGGCGAGGGTGTACCGGCGAAGCTCCGCAGGGAGCGTACCGGGGAGGCTTCCGCAGGCGTGCCGGGGAAGGCTTTGCGCAGAGCGTGCCGGGGAGCATGCTGGGGGTGTGCCGGGGAGCACACCAGGCAGTGTGCCGGGGAAGCACACTGGGGGTGTGCCGGGGAGCACACCAGGTAGTGTGCCGGGGAAGCACACTGGGGTGTGCCGGCGAGGGCTTCGGGAGCGTGCCGGCGAAGGTTAGTTCGGGGTGGGCCGGTGAAGGGCCCAAGGCCAATTTTTGCAGTGAAGACTTACGGTGTCGCCCTGCGGGGCCCACCACCACTTTGTTGGGGCCGTCACTCCTTGTGGGCGCGCACCCGTTCCCCTGCTACCCGGTCTGCAGCAGTAGTAGTAGACCTCCAAGTTACAGAGCCTTCCCCAGAGCCATAACAGATCTTCAGGTGGTGTATTACATATTTCTCGAAAGCTCGTCCAAGTAGCTTCGCAGGCAAGGTGGTCTCGCATCTGTTTGAGCTCCGAGCTCCCTGAGAGAGCCATTCTTCTCCGACTGCATAGAACAAGTCTGGACAGCAACCTGAAGCAATTTCCGGGGGCTACCACGGCCACAACCCTCAGCTTCTGGAGGGGCCACTTGGCCGAGAGCTTCTACCACAAGTTGTCTTCCATCACCAAAAAGTGGCATCCCGTTTAGCATCCGAAAAAGTGTTTTCCAAATTTTCTCCCCCAGGTGCTCTGTTTTGTTAGCTCCTGGACTGAATAGACACCTATTCACTATTTGGGATGGTCCGGCCAGTTCCTAGCTCCTCCATCATTCCCACAGGCGTTGTTTCGAAGAGTACTCGACGACGGTTCCAGCGACTCTGGCCACGCTCAAATCAGAGTTTGGGAGCACTCGTGGCGGCCTCTTCTTCCTACTACTGAGGCACCTCTGCAGTCCGAAAGAGAACTCGGGGACCCTGTTTGCGGTCTGTCCCCAACTAGCACCGGAGACTAGGGAATTCAGTAAAATTCAGACATCATCCTGAGTCAGCTACGAAGCTTTTCCAACTGGTATCATCATCGGCAAAATTTAGGAGCGGCCACAGCAGCTACAACTCCGACCATCTATCTTCTGTCCCAGAGAGCGGGCAGAACCAACATTGCCCACCCGTTCGGTCTCATTTAGGCTTTTCCCTTCCCTGCCTGGCTGGCTTACCGCCCCTCCCTGCGTGGAGGTAATTTTGGTTGTAATTTGTTTCTCCCTACCCCTAATCCACCTCCTCTGCGAGGGCATAATGTTGAACCTTAAAGGGGGAGACTGTTGGACCTCTACTGTTTTGCTCCTACTGTTTTGATGATGTCATACACTAACTGTCAACTCTTCATTTGATCTGCCATTTAATAACCATTGTTTTATGTGCTTTATCCTCTAGTGCACACCCACTCCACCACTCCATTCCTACAACCACAGCCCATTCCACCCTCTCCCCCTCTATCCCCACAACCCTCCAAGTGACCCCAACCACGTCCTCCCCCTTCCACAAGCATCAGCCACCATTCCCTTGCCTTGCAGCCACCCCCTCTTGCTCCATTGGTCAACACAAGGCTTCAGCTTCAGTGGCAATTCACAGGCAGAAAATTAGGTCATGGAAACTAAAGCTTCTCTGGCCCTTCCTCAACTTTGCTGGTGGCACACCATACATCATTGGAAAGGTCGTCCAGAGGGCTTTCCAAGCAAGGTGGTTTCGTCTTCATCCGAGCTCGGAGCAGCCCATGAGAGTGAATCTCCCCTGACTGCGCAAGAGTCCCCAGGCAACGAACCGGAGCCCCAGTAAAACGTCCACCACGCTCACTCCTGAGCAGATCTGGACGTGAAACATTGCTGAGAGTAGCTTCTCCCAGTCCTCTTTCAACCCCAAGAAGCGAAATGATGATCGGATCCTGGCACCAGAAGTTCTGAATTTTCTCCCGAAGTCACGCCGGGTTGGTTTTACTGTTCCTACTCAGACCCACCTCCACCTTTCTGGCCAGAATGAACGTCCCCGATATCTTCAGAAGCTGCCGTCAGTCTCATCTAAAAGAAGACTCTTCCACGGTCATTTCGGGACCAGACTCACCTCCATCCGAGTTCGGGACAATCCATGGCGCCTCCATCTTCCAACAGTAACACCCTGAGAGCAGTCTGTACCAGTGCTATCTGACCCTGCTCCAAGACTGGTACTAGCCAGCGACCATATCAAGGCCATTCCAGAAAATTCAAGCTTCTTACTGGGTCAGATAGGAGCGTTTTGGCTCTGGTCTCGGCCCATTTGGAGTTCGGGAGCGTTCGTGGCAGCATATTCTTCATCCAGTGGTCCTGCGATTCCAGAACCGGACAGCACCGACAAGGAGCCTGACAACTTCATTTCCAAGCTCCATCCCCTCCCCCGCTTGGCCGGCTGAAGGCCCCTCCCTGCGTGGAGGTAGTATTTCCACCGGCGCCAGCCTCGGCCTGTAACGTGCACCCCTCCTTATCCGGCGAGAGCCTCACCACCGCGCTGCCCTCCGCTCTCCCCTCTCCTTGTCCGGCGAAGGAGTAGTGGGCGGAGTAAACCCAGCCATTGCTCTCCAGCGCTCCTAGAGGACCCTGGCACCATGGTTTCCGATAGGGAAACGCCATGGTCGAGGCACCGGTAGCGCCCTTCATGGCCGATGTCATAGCGGTCATTTCGGCCGTGCTGCGTGCACCGCCCCGACCACACGCCCGAGCCCTGGAAGTCCATCGCGCGACACAGCGAACTCCGGGAAGAGGACCACTGTGAGGTTGTAGTTGCCAGCGAACTCCGGGACCTCCGGCACATCGCCGCCGATGTCGACGCCGAGGCCTGTGTCCAATAGGGCATTGACCTGCTGCACCAGCCCCCAGTTCTGTCCCACCATGTCCGAGGATCCCAGCTCCAGCACGCCATTCTCGGTGCGGATGCAGATGAGGGTCGCCACGCCGTGCAGGAGCGCCTCCCGGCACCGTTCGCAGTCGTACATCTGGAGCTCCTGGCTGTCGGACAGCCAAACGAGCGCCCCGGAGGTGAAAGCCCGGGTGGGGACGGCGTGGTCCGAGCCTACGGCGAAGGAGCGTGCCTGGGAGACCAGGTAGAACCACTCCACGTCGGAGACGACGCCGACGTTCGAGGTGACATCGGAGTTGCTGTCGTCGCTCCCTAGAGGGACGTTCTTCCTCTGTGGGTTGAACAGGAAGTTTCCCCCGCCGGTGTCGCAACCCCCTCCGGCGATGCGGAGGTGGCCCTCGCCCCAGGAGAGGACGGTGGCGCTGCGCAGGTGGTGCTCGCCGGAAGAGGCCCTCCAGAAGATGGCGTAGATCCACCATTCCGGGAGGCTGTGTAGGAGGCATTGGAGCCTGTGTTTCAGCATGAGCGATGGGGCCGGCGTAGGGAGGAAGGTGGTGGGGAACAGCTTCGATGGGGACTGTGGAGAAGCAGAAGAAGTGGGAGATATCAGATCCTCCATGTTTAATTCCTAGGCAAATTTCAGCCCTGCTGTCATGGAGAAACTGAATTATCTCCATCCACCATGGAAATATAGCCCATCCAGGTCTTCTCCCAGATATGCAGGAGTCCACCAGCAGCTTGCAGTCAGAAACAATCCCCTGCAGCTTAAAACCACATCGACTAGCCAAATCAAGACCGTCTCTTAGTGCATGACCTTCAGCCACAAGACTCGGCCCACAGCCATAGTGGAAAGCAAAACCAGCAATGAAAACACCCCTGTGGTCTCTGATACAGCCACCCCCCCCAGTAGGACCCGGGTTACCTTTAGAAGCACCATCCACATGCAAAGTTAACCCAGATTTGAATAATTTGCAGAAAACGGGTATGGGTCTGCTAGGAGCTATAACAGGTAAAGCCTGCTCTTCCACTGCCACTGACCAGGATAAGGGGGCAGACCTTTTAACAGAAAGAAGGTCACAGGCCACCTGCACATGACCAATGGCTCTCCTCTGAACAGTGCTAAAAGCTGGGGCTCGCCCTTCAAAAACTGCTGCACACCTTGCTTTCCACACTTCCCACAGCATGGAGCATACTAGGTAGAACCCCATGATGCTCCTGACCGACTGGGAATTGACAGAATTCATCAAAGACCATATTCTAACTGTAATTCTATCGCCCATCCGCACCCTATCCCCCAACAAGGGAATGGCCCAATTCCACAGCCTTACTGCTAACTCTCCAAAGATAAAGAGATGGTCTAAATCTTCCTCTCCAGGATTTTGACAGCAGGAGCATTTTGAGGCTACCTGTACCCCACATTCCTTAACTCTACTGTCAACTGCCAGGGCTCGGTGCAGGAGCCTCCAAGTAAACAGACAAATTCTGGGGTTAAACCATCTCTGCCAAAGCTTTGACCAGGTTGGTCTGCAAACACCCCTTGGGCGCAGTATATTATAAGCAGATTTGATTGTGAAGGTCCCTACTGAGGTGGCTTTCCAAAAATAGATATCCGGAGAAGAGGCCAGCTTCATTTCAGGTAATGGAGAGGACAGCATTCCCCTGGCACAATGACTTTCAGCCACTACGAAGGTCTATCTTTGAGAAGATAGTGGCTCCCGACATCATGTCAAGCAAATCATCCAATCGGGGAATGCAAAAATGATACTCTACCGTGATCTTGTTGATTGCACGGCTATCAACACACATCCTCCATGTGCCATCCTTCTTCGGGGCTAATAGAGCGGGAATGGTGCAGGGGCTCTTACTATCCCTAAGGGATCCCCGACTCATCAACTCTTCGACCTGCCACTGAAGCTCGGCGTGATCCATGGGACTCATCCTATAATGGGGGAGGTTGGGCAAAGATGAGCCCGGGATGTGGTCGATCTCATGTTGGATGTTCCTCATAGGTGGAAGGCCTTCAGGGAGGTCTTCTGGGAAGATATTTGAAAACTCTCACAATATTGTGGCTATTTCTAGGGGATGCTCATCCTCGGACCTAGGGGCGACATCCTCTACACCCCGGACAACAACAGCTAGAATGGGGTTACCCCCAGTCACCTCTTGCTCAATCTCTCTCGGACTGATCATCATCAACCTCCTGGGTGGAGGATCCACTATGCTAGGAGCAGTCGAAGAGGTGAAGCCCGTGTCGATGACAAAGTGGGTGGACCGGCCTTCCCCTAACTATGAGAGGTCGCCATACTGGGGCCAACTGGTCCTCGGATAGGTGGGTCCTTCGGTTGGACTAGGTGGAGGGTAATCCTATGGTCACCATAGTCGAAGGTGCAAGTGTTCGACCTGCCATGAAGGGCGGCATCCCGATCGAATAGCCAAGGCCTGCCAAGGATGATACTAACCACCTCCATAGGTAGTACATCACACCAGATCACATCATGCTACGCTTGGAACTGTAGTGGCACTAGACACCGCAGTCTGACCCGGATGGAAGTAGAATCCACCCAAGAAACTCTATAGGGTGCAGGGTGATCCACGAGCGTCAAACCAAGACGCTTGACGGTGCCTGTGGAGATAGCGTTGATGTAGCTCCCACTATCTATAATCACCTTGCAGGCTTTCCCTTCCAGCCTACAAAATGTGTGGAAGATGGTGGTACGACGCACAGACCGCAATGCGTGCTCGTAACAGGCTTGAGCGTGTCCCAACGGCACGCCTTGCAGCCCTCAACGGCACACCCCCGGGGTCCTTGCCTGGCACACCTTCCCGCGGTGTGGCTTCGCCGGCACACCCCGCTTGGCAAGCCTTCAGCGACACACCCCCAGTCACCCGCTCCAGCGGCACGCTTATAGTGCCTCTCCAACGACATGCAGCCCAGGTTCCCAGCGGCACGCCCCGATCAGCGATACGCTTCCCCGGCCAAGCCCTCAGCAGTACACCCGCCCTGAAGCTTCACCGGCTTGGCTCCTTCGCTGACACACCCTGTCGCCCTCCTTTTTCAGCGGCACGCTCACAGAGGGCCTTTCCCCGGCACACCCGCAGGCATCCCCACCGGCACACTAGTGCCATCGCCTTTAGCGACACACTCTCGGGCACTTTAGCGGCACACCCCCCCAGTGGCCCTCTAGCGGCACGCCCTCATGGCCCTTCAGCGGCACGCTGGTTGTTCCCTCAATGGCACGCCAAGGCATTCCCTTCACCGGCACTTCCGACAAACCCAATCTCACGCCAACACCCTACAGATTTTTGGCTTGTAGCAACTTAGCTGATGTGTCGCCCGAAGAGGAGGGCACGTGAAATACGCCCTGCTGACAAGGACAAGGGGAAATCAAATCCCCATCAATGCAGACCGCTCCCGCCTACAGCATTGGCGTTCGAAGCTTCCCGCCGTGTGAGGTATAAAACCCCCCATGCTTCTCTGGCGAAGAGGCAGGGACACACGCAGGCACATGGAACCCACCTACCAGAGCCAGCTCTAGAAGAAGGCAAGAAGAAGAAGTAGAGAAGGAGAAGAAGGGAGAGCGAGGCGCTCAGGGATCCCCTCTGACGACCACCACCAGAGAGAGAGTAAGAGAGAGGGAGAGAGGGAGTGAGAGTATGTAACGTGGGAGAGGGAAGAGCACGGAGCCACAGGCCCCTGCTCAACCTCGACTCCCCATTCTTTTCTTTCTTTCTTCCTTCTTCCCCATTCCCATCGCTTGTATCCTCCGAGTATGAGGCTTTCAGAATGAAGCCTGATGAGTCCGTGTCTGAAATGTATGCCCGTCTGATGGTGCTCACTAATGGGTTGAGAAGCTTGGGTAAAGTGTATAGTGAGTACGAGCTGGTCAGGAAAATCCTTAGGTCCTTGACACCTATCTGGCATACCAAGGCCACCGTAGTTGAGGAGTCAAGGAACCTTGCAACCACGTCTGTAGATGAACTCATCGGCTCCTTCATGACGTATGAGCTAAATCTTAAGAGGGTAGATGAGGAGTCAGACAAAAGGAAGAAACCTTTAGCGCTTAAAGTTTCAGCTGGTAACAAAGAGTCTGCTAGTGAACATAGCTCCTCTAGTTTAGGAGATGACAATGATGAATTTGCCATGTTTACTAGGAACTTTAAGAGGTTTCTGAGAAAAGAAGGTAAGGGCTTCAAGAAAAAATATTTTTCTGATAAGAGACAGTCAAAGCATAAATCTGATACTGCCAAGAAAATTGATAATCTTGTGTGTTATAATTACAGAAAGGCAGGACACCTCAAAGCAGATTGTCTTGAGTTGAAAGACAAGCAGCCCAGGTGGAAGAACAACAAAGGAAAGGCGATGGTCAGCACCTAGAGTGATGAAGATGAAGGAAGTCAGAACAGCTCCTCTGACAGTGAAAAGGAAGACAGGCTATGTTTGATGGCCAGAGGAGATGAAGAGAAAGAGGACAGTGATGAGGTAACCTCTCCCTTCGAAAACTTTACACGTGATGATTGGGAAGAAGCATATGCTGAATTGCTTGACAAATGTGATGACATGCGTAGAGAGAATAGAAATCTGAAAAAGAAAGTAAATTCCCTGATTCATGATACCTCTCTGAATGATAAACTTGCATGTCTGGAAGTTGAGAACCTCAATTTGAAAAATTCTCTTCATGAAATTGAAAGTGATAAAACTGTCTTGAATGATTTGAAAGTAGAAAATGAAAATCTGATGAACACTATTGATGATCTCAAAATGAAAATACATGAATTTCAGGAAGAAATAAAAATTACCACCAAAAAATATGAAAAATAATAATAAATTTTCTATATATATATTAATAAAATAAAAGGGGGGCCTCTCTCTCTCTCTCTCTCTCTCACACTCTCTCTCGTTTGCTCCCTCACTGGTGCAGACACCTCCCACCGCGGCACACTCTCTGGGTGCTCCCCCCGGCACGCCTTCAGTGCCCTTTCCCGGTACACCCCCGCGCCACCTCTCCCGGCGCACTCCCACTGTGCCGGATGAGCCCTCTCACACCGTGCCGGATGACCCCTCTCTCCCATCGCCCTTCTCCCAGCTCTCTCTCCTCCCACACCGCGGCACACCTCCCACTCCCACCATCTCTCCCGCGGCACACTCCACTCCGTGGCACACCCATTGCCTCCTCCGCTGGCACACCCGCTGCCTCCTCCGCCGATACACCCGCGAACAGCTCCGCCCCGACACACCCGCTGCCTCCTCCGCTGGTACACTCGTGAACAGCTCCATCGACACACTCGCTGCTGGACTCACTCGACACACCGCAGCGGCCCTTGGCTGGTACACCTTCAGGGTGTTCCACCCGGCATGCTCACTGATAGCCATGTCTGGCACAGCGGCGGCAAATACATCAGACACTGCGTATGACCCTATGCGCGCAGCACGGTCGTGTCGAAGCCAGTTGGACTTCGCCAAGCTGTCAACCTCCAGCTCAAGCACGCAGCCACCCGTCTGACAGGGACAAGACCGGGGTCAACCTCGGAGCGGCCTGCGTCGTGAATGGAGATCAACCCCAGCGGACATATAAAAGCCTCTGTCGGTGGAAGAAAAGAAGAGAGAGGAGGGCTGTGGAATTTGAGTTTTCTTCCTCCGCTTGCAAGCTTCTGGGTAGAAGAGAAGAGAGCTGAAGGTCCGAGGAAAGAGGGACAAGGGAGGGTGAAATATTTGGGTAGGAAAGGCAGGTCATTGCATTCCCTTTTGATTCCCTTGCCTTTTCCCTCTGCTTCCCGTTCTTCTCTTACATGGGTCCCAACCCTCAATGTAACTCCTCCTTTGTTTAAAAGGGAATGAAGATGCAGGGCTCTGCTCCCCAGATCCCAAATCAGTTCTATTTGCCACTATCCAGATCCGACCACCCATCAGTATAAAATACTTTTTCCTAACCAGATTCTACTAAACCTTTCATGAAAAATATCCCCGTCTTTCTCTCTCTCCCCTCTACAACTTTTATGAAGGCCACAACATCCAGATCGGAGGTCTACATCATGGTCAATGGCTATTCTTAGACAGATCTTAGTCTACTAGACCAGATCTAAGACTGCAAACAGCCCCAATCAAAAATCTGCCATTTGAAGTATGGTCCCAACAAATTTCTTGGAGTCACAGAGGGTCGAATGATTTCGAGAGAGCTTTCCAACGGCGCTAGTTTCGCTCTGATCCAACATCGGGGCTGGTCGCAGTAGTTCCTGTCACTAGAGCGTGCAGGTCTGAAACTGAGTTTCAGATCCGAGGGCAGCAACTCCGATATTGGGAGATCGGAGCCGTTCGGCCTCCGACTGGTGTTCCAGCCCAGCCGCCGTCCAAGGAAGCAAGCCACCAGGTGCCACCATCACAGTGGGACCCACCCCATCAGATCCGGAGGGCTGAGCAGCATGTGGGCCCCATGACCCATAGATCGCGCCGTCGGGAGAGCACCAAAATGCGGGTTTCGGCACCGTCTGAGTGACATCAAGATGCTACCCATCAACCCATTTCCCGTTACTCCCAGGCCCCACATGTGGCCTGTTACCTCCCCGCGTGGAGTGGGTCGAAACATTTGTACCGTTGTAATATTTGTTAACTGGGAGTACGGATTTGGCCAGGGTCATCTTCCCCACGTCGGGAGCGTGGAGGTAACGGTCTAACTTCTTGGCGTTATTTTACTTAGCTAGTATATGGTCATATGTCACTGTGAGTGACTCGATCTGAGCACGAAAGTGAGTCGACCACCCTTGACTCTGTCGATTTCTCAACCGCGTAGATCCACGCTATGTCACGCCCCGAGCGCGGAAGATACTCAGAAGTGGTGTGACGATGTCTATAACGATCATGTCAATCAGAGCGTAGTGCATTCAACACATACAGACAGAGCGCGCAACGCGCACGAGGCCCACATCCTCTGGCCGGCCGGAGGAAGTGGAGGAACGGACCGCTGCAAACTGCAATCTCCCACGTCTTATCCACCATTTTTAGTCCCGGCGCTCTTCACCGGGTGGCGATCGTGGTCATTTCTTTTTACCCTTACCTTATCTCCCCATTTTTCTTCATTTTACCATAATATTCTCAACACTCGAGGAAGGGAAACACCAAAACAAACAAATAAATATCAACAACAGCGTCTACGCATCAAGGCTTAAGGTCAACACTACAAGCTTAAAGGTCGATGTTGCTAAGTGTATACGTGGCTCTTGAAGACACCAATGCGTGAACGCTGCTAAACAATAGCGTGGACGCAGCAGCAGCCTTCAATATCTTTAAGTCTGGCATCTTCTTCAAGCCAGCGTCAATGCATCCAGGCGTTGGTGTCGACGCAGCCTTCAAGCCTTCACGATAAAGGTCGACCTTGCAGATTAAAGGTCGACGCTACATATTCAAAGGTCGACCTTGAACGCCAAAGTTCGACATTGCAAGCAAAGGTCAACGCTGCTCTTGCATACTTTAAGGCGTCCATGCATTAGTTGTCGGTGTCGACGTAGCCTTCATTGAGTTCAGCTCAAAGGTCGAAGCAGCTACCTTCAAGCCTTCATCAACTTCAAGATAAAGGTCGACGCTGCATCATCAAAGGTCGACGTAGCAGCAAAGCCTCAAAGTCATTTTGTTGAAGAGAATACCACTGTGTTAACACTGCTGAATGGCAGTGTGGTCATAGCAGTATAGCAGCCTTCAACATCTTTAAGACCAAGAAGTTTCGTCAGCCCTGCGTCGACGCTATAGGCTCAAGCGTGGATGCAACAGAGTAGAAAGAATCATCTCCCCAAGGCAGGGTCCACACTGCAGGCTCAAGGGTGGACGATGCTGAACATACTCCTCAAAGTATCAAAAGACGTCAACTACGTCAACGTTGTTGAACGACAGCGTGGACGCAGCCTTCTAACAAGTTCAACAGCAGAGCCCTTAAGTCAGCTGTTGATGAAGTACACCAGAGGGATATCAGAAAGTAGGCTATAAAGTCGAGGGATATCGAAAAGCGGGCTGTAAAATTATGGGATATTGGAAAGCAGGCTATAAAGTTGAGAGACATTGGAAAGTAGGCTGTGAAGTCGAGGGATATTGGAAAGCGGGCTATAGAGCCGAGCAATATTGGAAAGTTGGCTGTAAAGTTGAGGAATATTAGAAAGTAGGCTATAGAGTCGAGCGATATTGGAAGCAGGCTGGCAAGCCAAAGGATATTGGAAGAGCAAGTTATAAAACCCAAGAGATATTGGGAAAGCAAGTTATAAGACCCAAAAGGATATTCGATAACAGGCTATAAAGTCCAAGGGATATTGGGAAAGTAGGCTATAAAAGTCAAAGGATATTAGAAAGAAGGCCATGATAGCCAAGGACATTGGAAAACGAGTTGTAAAAGTCAATTGATACTTGGAAGCAGGATATACAGCCAAAGAGGATATTGGAAGTAGACTGTGAAAGCCAAAGGATATTTGGAAGTGGGCTATAAAGCCCAATAAGATATTGGAAGTGGGCTGTGAAAGCCAAAAGATATTGAAAAGGAGGATATAAAAGTTAAGGATATTGGGAAGCAAGCCATAAAAGTCGAAGGATATTTGAAAATAGGCTATAAAACTCAAAAGGATATTGGAAGCAGGCTGTGAAAGCCCAAGGATAGCTAGAGAGAGGGCTATAAAAGCCCAAGGAAAGCTAGAGAACAGGCTGCGTAAGCCCAAGGATAGTTGGAGAGCAGGCTGTGTAAGCCCAGGGAAAGATGGAGAGCAGGCTGTGTAAGCCCAAGGATAGTGGGAAAGTGGGTTGTGAGACCCAAGGATAGCGGGAAAGCCGGTTACGAGACCTAAGGATAGCAGGAAAGCGGGTTGTAAGACCCAAAGGATAGTGGGAGATCAGGTTATAGAACCCAAGGAAAGCGGGAGAGCAGGCGGTGTAAGCCTGAAGCTGGAGAGTAGGGTGTGGAAGCCCAAGGGTAGTTGGAGAGCAGGCTGTGAAAACCCAAGGGTAATCGGAGAGCGGGAAAGTTGGCTATAAGATCTGGGTGATAGCAGTAGAGTAGGTTGTAAAACCCAAAGGATAGTGGGAAAGCAGGCTGTGAAAGCCCAAGAAAAGTGAGAAAGTTGGTTGTAAAACTGAAAGGATAGAGGGAAAGCAGGCTATGTAAGCCCAAGAAAAGTGAGAAAGTAAGTTGTAAAACCCAAGGATAGCCGGAAAGCATGCTATGAAAGTCAAAATCAGAAAATGGGTTTCGGCCGAGGGTCCAGGCCATTAAGTTATATTGGTTATCATGATAGGACAGATGGATTGGTCCCAATAATGGGCTTTTGCGGGGATGGCTAAGCCGGGAGATAGGATATCTTGAATATGTGAAAGTGGGCTTTGGCCGAGATGATCGAGCTGGAGGACGGGATATTTGATATATATATATAAAAGTGGGTTTTGGATGAGATGGCTAAACCAAAAGATGGCATGTCTGAGATACATGAGAGTAGGCTTTGGCCGGAATGGCAGAGCTACGAAATAAAATATTTTAACCTATAAAAGTGGGCTTTGGCCATAATGGCAGAGCCTTAACATGTGCATGAAAGTAGGCTTTGGCCTAGACGGCTAAGCCAAAGGATAGAACTTCTGCAATTTACGGCAGTGGGCTCTTCTTTCATCTTCAGCTTTTCTTCCTTCTTTTATTTTCAGCATTTGCCCTCAGAGCAAAGCACCATCTGCATCTTGGATTTTTCTTCGACTTCTCGCCATGTCTTGAGGGGCCTTGTGTACACCCATTCGTAATTCACCTTTCTAGATCACCCCTTCGATGATATCCTTGAATACATAGTAGCCCTCAATAGAGTGCCCCCTCTATCGGTGATAGGAACAGAACTGAGGATCATCTTTCTATCTGGCATCATTTGGCTTCCAAGGTTTCGGGAGGATGACCTTGCCTTATTCGCGAGCCCACTCAAATAGCGTCTGACTTTTATCCTTTGGAAAAGAATATGGCTTCTTCATTCTTCCCCTCAATGAGGAATTTTTCTCAGTGGGCTGGGTGGCAAAAGGGCCAGCCACCTCTTTTGATTTGTTCCTCTGCTACTCGAAAGGTGTAAAATCAATCGGGTGCATTTCTTCTTGCACCGGCCGTCTACAAGCTAGCTTGTTCTTTTGAATCAGGGTAACAGTAACCGGGTAGTGCTTTGCCAAAAGGGCTTCAACATCAGTTGCCAGATCATTCAATTGATCGAAGGACCCGACTTCGACGCCAATTTCCTTTAATAGGTTGTGCATGTTCATACTATGTCTACACATTTGGATAGCTTCCCCATAGTCAGGTGGGTATCTGCACCTGGCACTGAGATTTCTCCATCGTTAGATGTAGACTGCAATGGCCTCACCACCCTTTTGCTCGGCCATATAGAGTTGTGCCTCTGTGATTTCTCCCTCGGCTAGCTTCATTTTAGCTGTTTGTTGCATTTTTAGCTTATTCAAGGTTGGCGAAGCTGTCAGACTCGGGCACAAATTGACTGATTGTAGAAACTGGTTTATTGGTGGGATTGCCTAAGGTGTCATAGATGCCTCCTGGCATGCCCGGGAAGTTGAGGGATGCGCCGAGGGTGCATGCTGTAACTACTGAGGGAGGGTACCCCCTATATGGTCATGTATCATTCGGGGCATTGCCAATGCCGGTGAGGCTTTGAGCAGCTCAATACTGCCATGCAGAGCTTTGGCTGAGGGTCCTGCTCGCTCGAGTGTAGCTAGGTATAAACTCATCTTGCTTAGTTATCTTCTCAGCACTTCTCCTTCTTGGAGGTTTTAGTATAGCTTTACCACTAGGGCAAGATCTGATTGATAAGAGCCAGGAATGTTGCTTCTTGTCTTGACTTCGGGTGGGGCCAATGGCATCCTATCATCATTTTTGGACATGTTTAGTCCCTCTACATTTGAAGTTTCTACCCCTAGGCCCTCAGGTAGAGGAAGGGTATAATGACATGCCTCTTCATTAGGCAGTGGAAAGTGCCCTCAGTTCTCCGGGGGCCAATTAGTATTTTGAGAAGTAGTGGCTTTAGCCTGATCCACGCTTGCCGGCGCGGGGCATATCTCTTCATCATCTTTTTCTTCAATAGCATGAACTTTAGATACCTCTTTGGACGATTGCTGATATTAAGATATCATGTTGACAGCTCTCTTCAGATCCCCCCATCAACCCTAACCCTAGCCACCTGCATCACACACCCCAGCCCTCTCTCCCTCTGCAACCCGGGGTCGCCCTCCCCTGCTCTGTGCATCCACGGCATTCCCGGAGTCGCCCGTCGCTGCCTCGACCTCCCGTGGATCAGGAAGACCTCTCTGCTGCTCTCTACAACCAGCCTGCAGTAGAGGTCGCGCTTGTAGGGACTACCCCGGTGTCCACTACGCGAACCAGCCAAAGTTGTCTTCTGCGGAGTCGTACGTCATCGATCCAGCTTCGTTCCAGAGTGGTCCCGCCTCGATCCGACCTCGGCTCCGTTCGCGTTGCCCGTTCTCGTGTGACTGCGGCAGATTTAGGTCTGAACCTGAGCGCCATTTGGTAGCTGCTCTACCGCCCACCCCTATGCGATTCAGTCTGATCTCTCTTCATGAGAGTTCTTCTTCTCCGAAGCGCCGACGAACCAGAGGTAGTCCTGCCTGGTTTTGACATCGTCTCCGTCCAGGGCGTCCATTCTCCCTCAGTCGTGCTAGGTCTGGGGTCCTCTATTTGCCTAGGATAGGCTACTATCAAGTCGGCCCCGACACCCCCTCCTCCTCTCCGTTTCAGGTCAGATGGCCTTCAGCAAAGTTTCAGATTTAGATGGTATGGAACCAACGCAAGTGGTCTCGTCCCCATCCGACATCATCACTGGGAGTTCCACTACAGCAATTGGTGACTGGTCCAACTATTCACCCAGGAACCTGATGCCAGCTATTCCTGCGACCACGTCCAGCGAGGTGATCAGACGGCTGCCATATTCTGAGGGTTCGTAGATCTCCCTGTTAGCAATGTCCACAACTTGGTCCCGCCGTGTTTGAAGTTCCACAACGCCCGTACCGGCCGACGCACCACAACCGCGCCAACCAGTCTTGCACGGCAGAACTACACAGGCCCACTGCTGTGGCCGCTGTCTCCATCCAGTGACATCAGCTCGGCGCCAGACCTTCAGGCGTCCTTCGGCATCCCTCGACCTTCGTCCAGGAGTTGGCTGCACCTCGATCGGACGTCCGAGCCAACTACTGACAAGACAATGGTCCAACACATGAGTGCAAAATTATCCGAAAGTAGCATTTACAGAAACAATTGCTAACGACGATAGCACCTGCAGGATTCTAGTTCCGTATAGCACCCACAACTACGGAACACACTGCAAGCAGGGTCGCATTAAGGCACGCGGCAGCTGAACACATGACTACCAGGGACGAGTCACGCATCAGGCTGTTCACCAAGGAAGGACCTACAACCATTGAAGTCAATCGTAAAACGACAAGAGATACCCCACTCTCGGGGAATGCATCTCAAGGATTATGAACACGCCTCGAGAGCACAACACCCACGAGAATGAATGCAGAGCAGATGGTACTTTATCAGTAAGGAAGCTGACGATTTTCTCAACGCTCGCAAATGCCAACACTAAAACTAGAGGAATGACCGACAACAACACGGTCACGACAACGTCTAGGCACATGCAGCTAAGACGGAGTCACGTCGAGAAGGAATAATTCTCTCGATTAGATAGAATTACACGAAAGGAATTCTCAGCCTGTGGGTCATCAACCCACACACTTCCGCTGTGCACTCTACAATGCACAAAGGCATCAGAAAGGTCCTCGGCCTTCGCATCTCAGCACACACTAGGTGTCATCACAATCCTAGAAAATCGCAACGTAACACACCTCAAGTACTGATCTAGCGAGCAACCGAACAGAAGAAGTCTAAGTGCAACAGAGAAGAGTACCAGTTTCAGCACGAAGCTTAAGGAAAAGCACAAATCTCAGTCTACCTTCACGTCCTACAATTGACAAATGAGTCTTACATCACATCGACCGTTGGACACGGCACGACAAAAATACAGTACGCACAGCTCTCGACAAAGGAATTAGGTCAAAAGTCATGCAGCCGTAGAACATGGAGATGATCAGACTCAAATTAAATTGTCCACACTTAAGCAGACACAGGACAAGGCGATACTGAAATGGCAATTCCAAGGTCAACCTCACAAGGAGATCCACCGAACGACATGGGCAGCATCGAGCTCAGCAACAGAAGCTCACCAGTCGAACCAATTAAGCTCGACCTCGCCCTCATCCACACACTGCGTGAGAGATGGGACCCAGAGAGTCGGGCCTTTCTAATGCCCTGGGGACACATGGTGCCCAGTTTGGAAGATATCGCTCGCATCACCGGCCTCAGAGTAGACGGTGAAGCAGTGACTGGGGTCACCTACCCCGATTATCGAGAGAGCGCTCAAAAGTTGCTGGGGTTAGAATTAAAGGACCAAAAGAACAGGTCGGTAGCCAGGACCTCAATTATAGAAATACTTTCGGTGGCGAAAAAAATTTAGAAATACCTCCGATAGGAGGCAGATTACAGAAATACTCTCGATGGTGGAAAAATTGTAGAAATACTCTCGATGGTGAAAAAATTACATAAATACCTCTGATGGCTGGAAAATTACAGAAATGCCCTCGGGAGAAGTTCCCGACTTGTCTCAAAATCACCAAAATACCATCGTTCCGGTTTACGCCATTTGCACGACTCGGTGGAGCGGGATCACGCTCCTTCTCTAAAGGGGTGTGCACTCTCTTGAGTTCGGCTTATGGCTAACCATCCAATCCCATGTATCTTTTTCTTGGCCAAGAGCTATCATGTCTGGAAACTCAGAAATGTGTATAATTGCAAATAACCTTGAGAAGTCAAGAAATGATGACGAGTAATACCTAAGAAGTCGAATGACGAGGTTATCTCCGAGAAGTCAAGAAAGGAAGTCAAGAGCGCTCAGGAAGTCAAACGATGGGGTGATTTCCGAGAAGTCAAGAAATTAAGACGAGGAATACCCAAAAAGTTGAATGACAGAGTTATTTCCGAGAAATCAAGAAATGTAGACAAGGAATGCTCATGAAGTCAAATGATGTGGCTATTTTCAAAAAGTCAAAAAATTAACACGAGGAATACTCAAAAAGTCGAATGACGGGGTTATTTTCGAGAAGTCAAAAAATTAACACGAGGAATACCCAAGAAGTCGAATGACGGGACTATTTCTGAGAAGTCAAGAAAGGAAGTCAAGAGCGTCTAGGAAGTCAAACGACGGGGCGATCTCCCCTAGGGAATGACACATCGGCTTATGGAGCCTTACAATTGCACTTATACTTTCCCAAGGATGTGAAAATAAATAAAAGGACACAAATACAAAAAGAAAATGTACATGCTCGATGTTGATTCCCATCACCGAGTCCCCTAACACTGGCCGGGCATCGAGCCCCCTCCGGTTTCCTTTCAGGACATCGCGCCCCCTCCCATCTTTTATATCTAGATCCTCCAGATTTTTATCTGCTTACTGGGCATCGCTCCCTCTCCAATCTTCTCTTAGGGCACCGTGCCCCTTTCCACCTCTTATGTTCAGATCCTTTGGATTTTTCTCTGCTTAGTGGGCATCGTGCCCTCTCCAGATTTCTCTCAGGGCATTACGCCCACTCCTAACTCTTGCATCCGGACTCCCCGGATTTCTCTCCTATTCTCCTGGGGCATCACGCCCTATGGTGTCTCATTCCTCCGGAACCTCCGAACCTCCCTCTTTGGGCATGGCGCCCCTCCACACCCTTAAGCCTGGATCCCCTGGGCTTCTCATTTATTCTCCCTGTGCGTTGCGCCCCTTTCCGTCTTCTTCTTTTGGAATTTTCGGATCTCCATTCTGGGGCATTGCGCCTCTCCTCACCTCCACTCCCTCCGAATCTTTCTCTCCTCACAGGGCATCGCGCCCTTTTCTATCTTCCTCCTCCGGAACCTCCGGATCTTCCAGGGCATCGCGTCCCTTCCCATCTCATCCCTCCGGAACCTCCGGACCCTCCATCTTTCCTCTGATTCATCTTCCTGCTCCTCCAGGACATCACGTCCTTTATCCTCTTCTTCCTTTTCCATCATCTTTTTCCATACTTCTTTCTGGGGCATAGCGTCCCTCGGTATTTTCCCCCTCCAGAGTCTCCGGATTCTTGTTCCAATCATGATTCTCCTCTGTGTCTTCTGGAACCTCCGGATCCCTTCCCTTTCTTCTGATTCCTCCTCTTGCTCCTCTAGGGCATCTCATCCTTTATCCTCTTCTTCCTTTTCCACCATCTTTTTTCATATCTCTTCCCAAGGCACAGCGTCGAGACGAGGGCGAGCGGGGAGTGTGGGTTCCCCGCACACTGCGCCGATGTAGCTTCCCCTATTCAGATTTATACAAGCACTACTCCCCACACAGGGGGGTTGGATTAGGGGAGGGGAAATTAAGGATTACATCAAAACTACCTCCGCACAGGGAGGGGTGCTAAGCCAGCCAGGCGGGGAGGGGAGACTAGCTAAGTCGGTGCCGGAAGGGCACTTCCCTGGTTCTGTCCAGGTCTGGGACTGCAGGATAGTGAGTTGCTGTAGTCGACACTGTGCACTCCATCGACCTTGGAAGTCACCGAAACTGGTGCCGAATTGTCGTTGACAGACCCTGGAATGCTGGAGAATTTTCATGGATGGACTCGTCATCACCACTGGCCGGGGTGGCTCCCGGAACAGGCTCTCTGTGCTCTGGCTTAGGCTGATCCCAGGGCTTAGCAGCAGCTGGTTGTATCCGCCACGGCCGCTCCCGAAGTCCAATCGTGGCAGGACCAAGTCGAGGATGACCGTAGACGAGTCTTCTTCGACCAGCAACTATGAAGAACACCAAACGAGGTCGGGGCAGAGAGAGGGAACTTGTTGAGTGAAGGGGTGTCAGTTCAGGTCCTGAGTGGCCTGTTCTGTGCACCTGGGGAAGAAAATTTGGAAAATGGTCCTCCAGATGCCGAACGGGACGCCGCTTTGTTAGAATGGACATCGACTGGTAGTAGCAACTCTCGGCCGAGCAGCGCCTCCAGAAGCCGTGGGAGTTCCAGGAAGTCACCTCTAGTCACTGGCCGGGCCTGATCTGCGCAGTTGGGGAAGAACTGGTCCTCTGGGCAGTAAGAATGTCGGATGCTGGCAGGACCACCACAGCTGCGAAGACGCCTTGACACGCTTTCCTACGATGTATGGTACATCTTCAGATGGTGCCGAATGACTCCGAGATAGGATCTGCAACTCAGGCCTTTGCTGCTGCCTACGAACTGAGATCTGTAGGTTGAAGATGATGGGGGGAAATGGGGTATATGGGAGGGGAAATGAAGTGGATGTGTATGGGGGCAACCGGAACAGAAAACAACAGGTGTAGTAAAGTAGGAAAACTACACTAGAAAGCTGTAAAGAAGAGGAAGCAAGAGTAGGGAAGCTAAAAGAAAAGGGAAAAGCCGTACCGAACGAGCGCGACTGTCGAACTAACCTCGACTCCCAATCTACTCCTAACAGCAACAGAAGGGCAAACTCTGAACTGGCAAAGTCAGAAGTTGTCGATCCGTTGACGAGACGCCAAGCAAGCGAAGGCCTGCAAGGAAAAAGGGAAAAGACAAAAGCCCTAGAAAAAGTTTAGACAGACTAGATAGAAAGGACACACGACTCGATTGCCGTGCATGCTCATCTAGACACGACCACGTGCACAACTAAAACATCGTGCACATGATACAACACTACATTGATCTCGGGCAAAGCCACAAGGAGGCTGACCGAAAAAGGTCACGACGCTCGAGAAACATGAGAGTCATGCAAAAGTCACTTGTCACGTGACTGGAGTATCCCTCACTAGAAGAACAGCCAGCCGCATCCCCTGACGTCTTATGCTGTGCCTACAAGTGGCTCATCTGCCTGTCGTCCAAAAGCACGGCCGAGACCAAGAGACTGTTAGAACCAGAACAGAACTACAGTCACGAGTGACTAGTCATGGTCACGCCCGTCGGAGCAAGTCCAGAGCCCCTGACCACGTGTGCACACACTGGCTCTCGCCTAAGCTCGGCCTCTAGCTAGTATTCTCCCCTGTAGGATGCTATGGTCGAGGACACTGCCGTCGAGCGTGGAACTAGCTTAAAAATCGTAAAGCGGGAAATGCCTCGTCGTAAAGGCTGACACGCTGAAACGTGCCGTAAGGCTACAACTAGTGGAGGATCACGAGACACAGACTCTAAAATGTGAGTGCTAGAGTGTAGACAGGTAAAGAAACACTATCGCATGTACTACGAAGCACCAATGGCGGTGCAGGAAACTACTGATAGACTCAAGATAAGGCAACTAGACCTGAAACTACAACGATCCTTGAGTCTCACGACTCAGAGTCAAGATCGTCGTACAAAGTGGAACAAGCCGGCTGAAATTTTAACTAGGGTCTTACCTTTTGTGTGAACTTCTAGTTAAAAAAAAAGATACAAAAAAAAACACACACAAAAAAAATGACAACAAAGGAAATACAAAAAAAGGATGTAAGGCATCAACTTGTTTGCTAATCTCTACTATTTGTCTATTGGTGTATGTTATTATGTTCTGCAAAAGTGTTAAGGATGGCTGAATATGATTACGATGCCCTCGAGGCTGAGGCCTTCTGCTATAAGTCCCACATGCATGACCCAGGTCATGACTCTTACAGAGGGTATAACCTGGACCAGGTCTACCAAGGTGAGCCCCATGTTTATGCCATGGATGCCGGTCCATCCCATGAGCCCTCACATGAGGTGCCGAATGTTACCGGGGATACGTCTTCCCCCCAGGACATCTCTACCCGATTAGGTGTCCTTGCCAACACTCAGCTCAACCCTGAGCAACTCCAGGCCTTCCAGGCCGTTCTAAAAGGGAAATCTATTTCCCCCTCTCCCCTGGAGCAAAATTTGGCCACTACACCGATCCAAGAGCCTGCACAGGCTATTCCTCCTTCCTCACCTTTTAGGCAGGCTAATCAACAGCCCCCCTCCTTCTAATTCCCCTTGCAACCCCTGGCGCCAGTCGCCCTTCAAACACCAATCCAGCCAGGCCTATCCAATGGCAGACCCTAATACCCCTCCTGTCCTAGGTTTCCTTCTCAGGCCTCCAGAAGGCCCACGGTCTCTTCGTGGCAAATGCCACCTTCCTCGATTGACATGCTCACCTGGTCCCTCTTGAACAAACTGAATAAGATGGATGAGACTTAAAGAAAATGGTGGATGTAAAATCCACCCCTGAAGTTTCTCTGTCGGTCCTCCCGGTGTTCCGTCTTCCCCCTTCTGAGATGCCCACGTACCGTAGGTACAATGGCACTGGCAACCCCTTCACCCATTTGAAGGACTTTATGTATGAGTCCTCGTTCTGGCAGAACGACAAAAGATCTCTGGCATACCTCTTCAGGAGATCATTAGACGGCCCTGCGCTGGAATGGTTCTATCGTGTCACTCGCAATGGGTGTGTGTGTGGCTTTCTGTGTTCACGTCAGTGACCCTCCACTAGTCGCAGCCTTCTTATGGCATGCGCGTGCTGACCCACCCGGGAGTGGTGGAGCGGCATACCCGAGTTAGACAGTGAGTAGGCTGGTTACCATAGGGCCCCCGCGTACTGCCGAGTCTGAGCTGATGGGGGAAATTCTAGCTAGAGAATAGGCCTAGGGCGTATGGTCTGAGTGTGCACATGAGGCTGAGGGTTCGGATCGGCGTTGACGAGCGCGACCTCAGCTAGTCCTTGTTTGTGGTACTTCTGGTTACTGTGTGTGTTTGAGTCTCGCGCCTGGGACGTTGTAGCTAGACACTTGTGATGCGGTGTAAGACGTCAGGGGATGCATCCGGTCGTTCTTCTAGTGGGTGGTGCTCCCGTCACGTGACGTGAGCCATCGTGTCTCGATTTTCGTTTCCCATCTGCGAGACGGGGTTTCGTGTGTGGTTTCGGGAGCGTTCCTGTAGTCGAGGTCTGGGGTTTTTAGTGAGCATCACCGAGGACTTTTCCCTAGACAGCGTTGAGTTCACGACGGTGAGGTCGTGACTGTGTTTCCGGACCGCGTGATTTTGGCTTGGGCCCTGCTGTGAGGGTCGATTTTCGCGACTGAGGCGTCGTGGCGTTTTCCTGGCAGCGTGGCTCGGACGGTTCGTGTCTAGTGGTCTCTCGATCGTGGAATCGAGATGTCGGATGCGTGAATTGGATGTTGTGGCGACCCGGGATCCGAGTACCGGAAAGGAACCGACGCGACTCGAACCTCAGCCCGCCTCCCACGAGTCCGAAGACTCGGAAGGGAAGAAAGGATGGTGTGAGAGTGTGTAAGAAGCTAAAGTAACTGCAGGGTTAGCACAATATATAATAAAATGATAATGCAGGAATTAAATAAATAAATAAACTACTACAAGGTCCAGTACATCTCATGTCCGAAATAAAGTACAGTCAACAGAAGGAAAAGTACAAGTACACGGGGCATACCCCGGCTCTAGCAACTGGCACTAACCTCACGTGGCACTCAGCCAAAGGGGCCAAGCGCCCACCCAGAAACACATCTTTCAACCCTCCAAGGTCAAAGGGAGGCCTAACTAGGTCAACCACAGGCTTTGGGGGCCTGTCGCGTGCATATACGGCTCATACGGGTATGGTCAGCATTCCGTCAAACACCTTGTGTGAACATATGTTCTAGCCCATCTACACCAAACCACGAGCCACCCCATGGTTCCAGCCACTCAGTTGGTCCTACACTGACTCCCCCAGCAAGTCAAGGTCGACCCCGACACTCAGACATGTAGCAATAAGCCACTTAAACTCTAGCACTCGGGCCAACCTGAGGCTACCTTGACAAATCACCGTACAACATGGCACACAGCCTGAGGCATGGCTCACAGTCACAAATTGCCTCCCCTTAGCTCCCACGAGCTCCCACTGTCAACCCAAGGCCCGCCGTGCAGTCCCTCAGCCACCTACCCAAGCCATTCGGCAATCCGGGGTGTGCCGGGCATTTACCCGAACACCTTGCGAGCGACTGCGACAACCCAAAGAATGACGGCTCCCACGGGCCCATTCCAGCCTTCCGGAGATCAAAGTCCAACAAAGGACAACCCCAGATGGCGCAAGAAGACCCCCAGGGGCCATCCCCCGGGGTAACGATCAGCCCTGGGGTCAGTTCACCCCAGGGGCGGCCGTGCGCCCCAGGGAGGGCGAACCTCCTTGGGGGCCGCACCATCCCTCCAGCCTGGTGGTCCCATGGCCCCACTCCATCCCAGTTCGTTCGATCTACGATCCTACGGTGCAATTCCAGTGCCGTACTAGTCTGAGAAGTCGATACGTGACCACGAGAGCACAACGTGACAACACGGAGAATTCCTCATGTTCGGCACGCTCGCAAGCTTCCACGTATCCTCCCAGTATCCTCTCAGTTAATTGTCCTTTTCTTTCTTAGCCAAATTAGGAAGAAAACATGGGCAAAAATCAAATTTTATAGGGTGGGGACCGCCCCCCCTCTCTCCTTGGCGCCAATCCGCCTAAACCCCCCGGGAGGGGGTTTAGGCTGGTGTGGTTGGAGGGGAATGATTCCCCATTGTTGATTTTGGTCCGTGATGTGAATGTGATGGCATGATTGTAGGGGAGAAGCTCCCCATGTTTTCCCTATCGCAGAGTAGCGATAGGGCGTGGTTTAGAACTCACACTGCCAGGGTTCTGTCCATTTTCTATCTTGTAGGGGAAAGAGTTCCTCAACATTTTTCCTATTGCAAAGTAGCGATGGGGCATGGTTTAGAACCCCCAAGGTGGGGATTCTTCCATTTTATTTCGATTTCCAATTCATTTTATTTTTATTTAATTAATTGTTAATTTAAAAAGGGTAAAGTGGGTAGAGAATGACTCCCCCACTCTCTCTCTCTCTCTCTCAATATTAGTAGGGCTTGACGTGATTCCCGTTCCCCAAGTTGTGGGGCGATGTCAATGGATTTATCAGATATTTTCATAGAAATAGTTGTCGTATAGATAAAGGGGAATAATTTCCTCGAGTTGTCATAGTTACCATAGTGTTGCGGAGGGTTATTACCACTTGGGTTATATGACCGACAATCGAAGGTTTAGTAGTTTAGCTAGTTGTACTTGAGTAAGTGTTACCGAGCCGCCCTGCGTTTTGAGATACATATGATAGGTGCGTGCATAGCAGACAGTATTCTAGCGATTTTCTGTATACTAAGAGTTCCCACGTCGAGTGACTTTCCCCACTAGTCATACCTTGCCTGGCCAAGTGGGTGTCGACCCACCTGGGAGTGGTGGAGAGCTAGACCTAGAGAGATGACTTTAGGCTAGTGTCTGTAGGGCCTCCCACTGTGGTGGCTTGAGTCTGGGCCAGGAGAAAAATCAGCTAAAGTGTCTGACATAGCGTAGTTAGTCAGTGTGTGTACACGTAGTTGGAGGCTGTGGACGCGTGCTGATGAGCACAACCCCAACTAGTCCTTGTTCTTTAGTTATTTGTGTACGGTGTCACTGTTATCGTGTTGAGACGAGTGGGTGACACTTGAGGTTACAGACTAAGTCATCAGTGGATGCATCTGGCCTTTCTTCTAGTGGGTAGTTCTCCCGTCACGTGAGACGTGACTGTCCCGACTTGAGGTTTTTGTTCACTGGGTGACTTCTGTGTGACTTTACCGACGTAGAGGTCGAGGGTTCCCGACAGAGTCATCGTGATTTCACCTGTAGACATTAGTGATGTTCTCGATAGCGAGATCATGACTTTACCCCAAACCGTGTAGTCTAGACTATGGCCTCCGTCAGTGAGGATAGGCCTACACGACAAGAGTGTCATGTTTCTTTACTGATTAATACTGAGGCTTCTCCCGATAGGGAGGTCGGGGTTCTTCTGATCCTGTGGTCGAGGTATTCAGTATGTGTGTGGGTGACTCATCGAGTAGGGTAGTTTTCTTGGAGTTCGATGTATCGTGTGGTTTGTGAGTACTTTAGTTGTGCTTGCCTCTCTTTTTGCTTGTTACCCACCATTGCTTGTCATTGTGCAATGGGAATGCGCAAGGCCCCTACTGAGCCGATGAGATGAGACACACCCTTTTTTTTTTCAAGTGGAGATTTGGGCACTCAACGTTGCGCCAAAGGTGGTTCTTAGTTGCTAATGTGCCAAAAATTAGGGTATGACCCTTAACTATGCACTTTCTTTTCTGTCTTACTTGGACTCTGGACTGCTAATTATTTACTTGTGTTAATCATTAAATTTTAATTTCCTACATTTAAATTTTATAATAAATGTAAACTTTAAATTCAACACTTTAATTACTGCAATTGTTTTAGATTTTTTTGTACACCTACATTCACAATCTAACCCTTCCAAGCTCTGTAACTTGTGGGTAGTGGATCAAGATTTGGGTTGCGCTGGTTACTTTCAGGTACTCGGATCCCGGGCCATGACACCTTCCCCCATTTACACAATCAAAGAATCTGAGGAGAGTAAGAACAAATATTTAACAGTAAATGATCCCAAACAATTAACAACAAAAAATAGGCTATGGTGTTTAATGCTAATAAACAGCAAATGTTGTGACTACGACACAACAAATGATCACAATAGGATTGTCTTAATCTTCCCGTGCACAAACTACAACCATGTATCAACCATCGTGCAACACTCCTTTTGTCCATGATTATTCTGGAATTGAAACCCTAGACATTCAAAATTTCCAGGACCACGATTCACCCTTCATGCTTGGTTTAAGAAGGCCCAACCATCGATCTACCCAACAAATCTTTAGCACACATACACAAATCTATCGTTCATGGCCAATTTGTTGACGGAGCACTATTCTCCCTGCCCGTGACCTCCTCCTCTCAACTGCATCGAACCTAGAAGGTGGAGCTGGTGGTCAAGAGCCCAACCAGTTACCCACGCACCCCTACCACCTCTACCCTCGCTGGGAGCCGCTAGTGTAGATGGAAGCCATCATCGGAGCTCTCTCCCTCCTTCGCAGGAACCAGGGGTGAATTATTTGCAAAGGGGAGAAAAGGGGAATGATCATCGAGTCACATGTGACTAACTAAGGGTTAGTTTGGTCCTTTTACAACCTAGGGTCAAGTTAATCTAGGTTGAGTTTAATTTTATCGAACGGAAGAAGCGACAGGGACTAATATGCATAGCGACAATGATTTTATGAGCTTTTAAGAAAATAGTTGTAATTGAGGGACTAATCGACAATTCATTAAGTGTAGGAACTTACATGTAATAATATCTTAATACTAATGGTGTATATAATATTTGATAATTGAGGAAGATAATCTTAATATTTTACATGTAAGAAGGGTATATCAAGATTGGCTGACCCGGTGATCCATATAGGATCGAGATCTCCCTGATCTGATATAGTACACCCGAGTCAGATGCGACTTGGGTCAACTCGGTCTGAGTAGCTTCGACAGCTATGCCCCATCCTTCTCTCACCCATGCCCCGGAGGCACCCCCTCCTCCACCTTGATAGACCACCCCCTTCAGCCCCCCAATCTTGATAGACTACCCCCTTCTAGCATATGCACTAAGCACGCATCTGAAGGGATTAATTGAAACATGGAAGTTAGTTGGTGTAGAGCAGCAGATATAATTTTATCAAGGATCACATTTAATTTGTAGCTACTGCCACTCCTAAAAAGTGTAAAAGATGCCACAAATTGAATAGGTAATATTGTCAGTAGAACTGCATGGTTCTGCAAAAGAATAATTAGTAAGAAGCAGGCCCCTACGCCACTTCCCCTCCCATAAACCCCATTTTCCCCCCATCATCTCTAATCTACAGTCCACAAGTTCACAGTCTAGAGAACCTAAAAATTGCAGAGGGAGTTGCGATGTCATCTGGGTGATTCAGGAGGTGAAAGAGCTACCGATAGAAGCGTCCCCGAGTCTTCTTCGCATCGGCAGTAGTCTCGCCCTCTTCTGAATTCGTGGCTGTCTGGGAGAAGCGATCTACTCCGACTGCACAGAAGAGGTTTGGCCAGCAACCTGAGGCTGCTTGCAGAAGCTGCCACGACCAGTCTTCTAAAGATCTGGAGGCGGTGCTCGACCAGGACATTCTTCTACGAGTGTCCCTCCTCCTCCAAGAAGCAGAGCTCCATTCGGCGACCCGAGCGATTTCTTCTCCTTTTTCTCCCCAGAGTGTGCAGTTCTGTCCTCCCTGGGACTGAACTGACACCCCATCAGTGTTTAGATTGTTGCCATCTGCTCTGACATCGGCTGGCACCCCCGTGGGTCTCATCTTGAAGGCAGCTCATAAACGGTTCCAATGCCACCAAGCGTGCACCATTCGGAGTTCGGGACTGTTTGTGGTGGCCTCATCTTCTAGACGCTGTAGTGCTGAGAAGGTCTGAGCCAGAGAACAGAGTCCCTGCTTCTAGCTCCACTGCGACTGGCAACGACTTCTCCAGCTCCTGCCAAAATTCCAGCATCCTCCTGGTCCAATCCATGAAGTTTTGGCACTGGTCCTGCTACCAAAGGAGTCCGGGAGTGCCCACAAGAATTCCTGCATCGACCATCTGTCCTCTGTTCTGAGAGGGGACAGAATCGACTCCGGCGTTGCATAAAGTTCGTGTCGTCATCTTCCCCCTCCCCACTTGGCCGGCTGAAGGCCCCTCCCTGTGCGGAGATAGTTTTGGCTGTAATTCATTTAACCCCCACCCCAAGATCCCCCTCCTGTGTGAGGCATAGTGTTGTAATTGCTTGAACAGGTTGAAGCGTCCTCGCCGCGGCGTGGGTAAGCCCCACGCTTCCCCGCGCACCCACGTCTCCGACCGGGTGACCTTGCTCGCTTTGTATAAATGTCAGTGTATGCACTGTTGCAAGTCAGTGTATGTCCGAGCATACACTGTTATACAAGCCTTGCATGTCCGAGCATATGCATCATGCCTCTCTTAGCAAGTCCGAGCATACATCAACACCCATGCACATTTTGGCTCATTGCATGTTGGAGTCAGTGTAAACACTGTAGCTAAGCCAGTGTTGTAAGTCCGAGCACATATCAACACCCGTGCACATTTTGGCTCATTGCATGTTGGAGTCGGTGTAAACACTGTAGCTAAGCCAGTGTTGTAAGTCTGAGCACATAATAACATCCGTACACTTTCTGCTTGTTGCTTGTTAGAGTCGGGGCATACACTGTAGCAAAGACAGTGTATGTCCTTTGTATGTCCGAGCACGTTGGAGCTAGTCCATGCATGCTAGCTAGACTAACCCCGTGCACATTTTGCTCACTATATTTTGTAGTCAGGGCAGACACTGTAGCTAAGCCAGCAAAGTCCAAGCAGGTCTATACTGTGACTGCCTTAGCTACAGCAAGTCCGTGCAGATTCTTTAGCAGCCTGTCTACATGTACTAAAAACATACTCCGTGCATGTTTCTTCTATCCAGTACATTGTCAACTAAACTAATGACTGCCTTTGTGTTTATGGATAATGTTTCATGGAAAATGAGGATGGCACGTGATCTAAGGCTGGATGCTGTGCTAGGATCGCGACACGTGTAAAGTGGATGGTAAGATGCTGCCACGTATGGAGGCTCTAGGGCAGGATTTCATGGAAGACACACGCCCCTTCTGCTATTGATATAAAAGGAAGATTTTCTCCTTCTGGAGCAGAGGACTGTAGACAACTTCCATAAGAGAAGAAGCAGAGCTGTGCGATCCAAAAAGAAAAGAAGACATCTAAGAACTAGAGAAGAAGAAGTGCAGAGCAGAGAAAAGAAAAAGGGGAGTTCAACAGAGAAAAAGAAAGAGAGAGCAGCAGAGAGCCAAAGTAGTAGAAGAAGAAGGAATAGAAGAAGAGGGAGATCAGAGAAAGAGAGAGAGTTATCAATCCAGCATACAGATGGCTCCGTTTGAAGCATTGTACGGAAGAAGCTGTCGATCCCCGTTATGTTGGGATGAGGTAGGTGAGAAGCAATGGCTTGGACCGGATCTTATTTCAGAGTCATCACAGAACATCTGTGTTATCAGAGATCGGTTACAAGTTGCCCAATCAAGACAGCAGAGTTATGCAGACAACAGGAGGCGAGGTTTGGAATTTCAGGTTGGTGGGCATGTATTTCTGAAAGTCTCTCCTATGAGAGGGATTAGAAGATTTGACATTCATGGCAAGCTGAGTCCAAGATATATTGGTCCATTCGAGATTCTAGATAGAGTGTGAGAGGTTGCTTACAGATTGGCATTACCACCTCAATTATCTAGCGTACACAATATTTTTCATGTGTCTATGTTATGAAAATATGTGTATGACCCTGATGGGATAGGTGTGCCAGATTTAGAGGGGGGGTGAATGAATTCGCCTTTTACAAATCGATCCTCAAATTAAAAACAACTCTAATCACGCCCAATTAATACCAGTAGAAAAATGCACGCGGAAGCAATTTGGGCAAGTGACTTAAAACAACCTGGCAACTCCCTATGCCAAACAGGTAGAGGAGAGATGGACTGAAATTCACATAACAAAAGAATAACCAGATGACTATACTCAAACAAATGATATGCACAACAATCACTCGCTGGACTTGAGGAGCAAGTTGATCGGCCTAAGCATTCATCCAGCGGATACAAATAGAGGCAATCAAACCACAGTGCGCAAGTGATTTTTAGGTGGTTCGGTCCTCTAGACCTACATTCACCCCACACTCAAACCTGAGTGTGGCTTCACTGCTGCAACTCACAGCTTGCGTCCGCTGGGCACCACGGCTTGCCTACAAACCATTGAGCATCACAGCTTGCTGTCCAGAGGATACCACAACTCTGTCCGTTGGGGATTACAGCTTGACCCGTCAGGAGGAATCCTCCTCTGCCCGCTGAGCCTCACAGCTTGCTCCGCTGACAAACAGCTTGAAGAAAAGATAAAAGGAGAAAGCTTAATATCAATATGAACCAAGAAGACAAGATTATTACGTTGTCTCACGTAAGAATACAGATAGAACTACTTTCTAAAATTCAAGGGCTATAGGATAACGACCCAGTATTGGTAGATATCAAGGGTAAGATTCAAGAGGAGTAATACGATTTCAAGTTAGCATCTGATAGAAGATTGAAGTTCAAAGAAAGAACCTGTATACCGGATTGTCCAGAACTCAAGAAGAAAATCTTAGAAGAAGCCCACAGATCTAGGTACACCATTCATCCAGGAGCCACCAAGATGTACCAGGACTTGAAAAGAACCTTCTGGTGGCCTAACATGAAACGAGAAGTAGTAGAATTTGTATCTAGATGTCTCACTTGCCAACAAGTTAAGGCAGAACATCAAAAGCCTGCCAGTAAATTACAACCTCTTGATATTCCTAAATAGAAGTGGGAGGATATCAGTATGGATTTCATTATGGGACTATCCAAATCAAGGGTAAGACATGACGGAATATGGGTCATCATCGACCGTCTAACTAAGTCGGCACATTTCTTGCCAATCAAAAGTCGATGGTCAGTAGATGTCCTTGCGGCTCTGTAGATAAAGGAGATAGTCAGGTTGCATGGGATACCAACCTCGATAGTGTCGGACAAAGACCCGCGATTCACTTCCTATTTTTGGAAGGGTCTACAACATTCATTGGGGACTAGACTCAACTTTAGTGTCACATTTCACCCTCAAACAGATGGTCAAATGGAAAGGACAAATCAAGTAGTGGAGGATATGCTCAGAGAATGCATAATTAATTTTAGTGGAAGTTGGCATGATCGCTTGCCTTTGGTCGAATTCGCATATAATAATAGCTACCAGGCAAGTATAAAGATGGCACCTTTCGAAGCTTTATACGGAAGGAGCTGCCGATCACCCGTCTGCTGGAATGAAGTTGGCGAGAAATAGCTACTAGGCCCAGATTTGATTAGGGATACTACTGAGAAGATTGGCATAATCAGAGAAAGACTTCAGGTTGCCCAATCAAGGCAAAAGGCTTATGCTGAACGCATCGGGCAAGGAGCGTTATACAATGCACGACGGATCTACCCTACACCGCCATACTAACCGCCTTACTAGTCAACGGTCAACGGTCAAACCAGTCGGTCAAGGGGATATGGCGGTCCACCAAAGGTGCGTTAAGGCCACCCGAACGTGGAAAATCCATAGGAAACCCCTGACCATAACGGTTAGGGACAGGTGCGCTATACTAACCACCTCTCTACCGTTCTCAGGAGCATAACAGACCTGGAGTGGTCCGTTATGAGGGCATAACGTGCCTTATAAGGTGCGTTATAATCATGACGGTCACCAGGGTGACCGCCATGCAGTCTGGGCGATGAGCGGGTTCGGTTTGCAACCGAGCCATTCCCCGGTCGATAGAAATCGACGGGTTCGAGTACAAAAACCTGTAAAAACCATAAACCTGCTATGCCATGCATCCACACAAGCCCACGGAAGCTAAAAATGCAATAAGCATGCTCATGAACAATTAATAAACAATAATTAACATTAATTATTTTATTTTTATCACATTTTATGACGGAACTAAACATGGACATTAATTGGGACAAACGGCCGTGGATGGATGTGCAAGTGGTGTGAAAATGATCCTAGCGAAGTAAGGTGTCCATCCCCCTACCTCTGACGGGACGAGGAAGCCGATTCGATGCCGAACGGGCGACGAGGGCAACGACGATCTCTCGACAGCACATGCCTCCACGCTCCGCGGATCGAGGGAAGAAAGATATCCACGCGATCCTTGCGACGAGACCTTCCCAATGGCACCTCCCGTGCCTCGATCAACGACCGTTTTGATCAAAACTGGGAGAAGGGAAGAAAAACCCCAAATTAGGCCTAAATTTAACCAAAAAGAGATTTACACGGAAAATGAGATAAACGTCCACCATTCGTGACGCACGAGGCGTCAAAATGCTCCTGGCAAGACGAGGATCACATTCCCCTACCTCGATCACGACGAAACCCGCCAGACGGTGCAGATCGGGCGACGGGGCACCGCGGTCCTTCTCGTCCCGTCTCGTCTCCACGCTCAGAATTTGATCAGGAGGAGCTGTCAGAGATGTGTAGTGGCTGTAAGCATCTCTTTCCCTTTCAGAGCGATCGCGGTGGTCCCCGTCGCACTGCTCGCGCTTGCTCCGACCCTCTCGGGGAGGATCTGTAGATCTTTTGTGGTCGGACCTTTAGGTCTCGGTCGCACGACCTAGGGCCACTGTGTTCTCCTCGCAGCGGGCGTGCTTCTGTGCCAGGGCGAGGAGATCAGGAAGGGTCGTCAGGGCCTCGACCCCAAGGGTGCGCCGGAGGATGTGGTCGCCCGTCCCTTGGGTGAGGGTTGTGGTGGCGATGCTGATGTCGAGGTGTGGGATCCGCAACGCCTCCGCGCGCAAGCGGGAGACGAAGTCCCACAACGTTTCTTCTTTGCCCTGCTTAAGGGTGAGCAAGGTGACCGCCGACTTGGCTACCTTTCGACAGCCGACAAAGTTCTCCTTAAATAGCTTCTTGAGCTACTGAAAGGAGGAGATGGTCCCGACTGGCAGGGACTCAAACCATGCCCGGGCATTCTCCCGAAGGGTCGTGACGAACGCTAGGCACTTCACCGTGTCCGAGGCCCGGTGGAACACCAGGTGGGACTCGAAGCTGTGCATATGATCTGCCGGGTCGGTGGTACCATTGTAGGAGGTGAACGACGATAGCTGGAGCTTGGGCGGAATGGAGACTTCCATTATTTCCCTAGAAAAGGGAGCATGGAAGTCCTGATCGTCGTTGATTAGGCCGCGGTTCTTCGCGGCTAGGAGGACGCCATCCAAGTAGCGGACTTTATCTTCTATCTCCTCGAAACGCTGGAGCCGGCGATCTATCTCTGGGTTGGAGTGGAGCGGGCTGCGTACCCTCGGTGCAGGCACCCTGCGGGATCGTCGGGTCCTTGTGGCGGAGGAGCGGGAGGCATCCCGCCCCTGGCAGAGGTTCTCCCCAGCTTGGCCTCTCCCGTCCTCCCGTTGTCCGGGCGGGACGTAGTGGAGATTAGCCCGCTACTCCTTGAGCTCTTGGCAGAGTTCTGTCAAGGCCTGGAGTTGTAGTCGCTTAGAAAAATAAAAGACAAACAAAAAGTGTGAAAAAGGGTAAAAAATTGAACAAGCATGGTCAGAAGAGTAAAGTCAAAAATACTCCTACGTGTACTGCAAAATCTGCTAGTTCTGAGAAATCTGATAGCACAATGCATACTGCTCATAAATCTTTCACTCATTCGTATGCACATGAAGAGAATATTTCATGTCATTATTGTGGTAAGTTGGGCCATGTAATGCATAACTGCAGATTAATGTTAGTAGATGAGCATGCTGATGAAACAATGCATTCTAGGAACTGTTTTGGTAGAAACCATGCCATTAGACAATCTGATGCTTCATGCTATTACTGTGGTAGGCGTGGTCATTTTATGGATGAATGCTTCATCATGAAACATGATGATAAACTGCATGCCAGGTCTTCGACAATTAACTATGGCCCATATAGGAATGGATCTACTTTCAACCAGCACATCATTTGTTTCAACTGTAACAAGCCTGGTCACAAGGTTGTTGAGTGCTGGTCAGGGTCACATTGGGATAAATCTGGTTCTAAAGGTAAGCACATCAAGTGCTTCGAATGTGGAAAGCATGCTCACACAGTCAAGGACTGTTGGCATGCCCGGAGAAATTATGTTAATGATAAATTTGCTAAATTCCCTGCAAAACGACCTGCATTTGATAGGAACCCCAAAAGAATGAACTCTTCATACTTTAATTGTGGAAAGCCAGGTCATAAATTTGTTGATTACTAGCTATCAGATAATAAGAAACAAAATGTCCATGCAAACAATAGAAAATTCCATGTTCACGCTCATAGATCTCATGCTGTTGTTAATATGCATCATATGATCAGAAAATCTACTGGTTCATGCAGATACTGTGGTAAAATTGGACATTCCATGAATGATTGTTATCTGATGGAGTTTGATGACAATGTTGCTAAGAAACTATTTAGAACACCTATTAGGGTTAATACAGGACCCAAGACTGCTTGGGTTCTTGCTGGATCAAAATGATTAAATTGTCGCAGGTGTGTCTTGGAGTGGAATAAAAAGGTCATCTTGGGTTTAGTGCTCAGTTCTGGACCGTTCATCCCCTTTGAGTGGTCCTATCTGGACCGTTCATCCCCTTGAGCGGCCACATTGTGACTGCCCATCCAGTTGAGTCTGTCGTCTTGTATGTTGGCCATGATAGCTTGTCTCGTGTCCATCTATCTTAGGTTTGTGTTCTAGGGTGGTGTTTGTGTGTCGATAGTCTCTGGATAGATCGGTTCAGGTAACTGGGTGTGATCTTTTCCCTGACTACGACAGTTCCCTAATGACTTAATCTAGAACTGCCAACGTCTTTATCTCTGGTTGCGTAGCTGCTATTCCTTGACTACCAGGTCTACCTAGCGGTTGGGTAATGGTTCACTTTGCCCAGAGTGTCATCCTCCGATGTTTTCGTTTCTGCTTGTCTTGGCTTGTCCTTATGTTCTACCCGCTTTCCCGTGGATGTCTCTTGACATCCTATAAGGGCTAAGACTATGTTATAAGGTAGCCAGGAGTCTTCTTGCTTGTGGTAGGATTCTCTTTCCTACTGTTGAGTCGTCATTGTCTGGTTCAGGTCAACCTGGGGTCACCCAGTGGTTGACAGGTAACCTTGTGTGTCTTGACGGTTCTGTCCAGTTTGAGACATGGTTCGGGATGCCTCAAGGTATCATCTTACTTCGGTCTATGTGTCCAAGTGTGCTGAGGGTTCTCGGTGTTCCCTCAGGTCTCCACGTGTCGTTTCCTTCGACAACGTCGTTCCCTCTGGCTTAGGATTAGACCGATTGGTGGCTTGTTCCACAATTAGTGATGATCTTGCCTTCGAGTCATCTGACTCAAGGATCGTTACGTGAGTATGATGTGACACGACCTCAGACCTAGGTAAGCAAGCGCAATTCGCAACTCGAACGGGCCGATATCGGTGGTCACTCACCCAACACTCAACCCAAAACTCGGGGTGACTCGGCGATGCCGAGTGGAGGATGTGAGGGCTGATCCCTTGCTGGTAGAGGGCCAGCAAGGCCAGAGGGTCTCCCAAAGGGTTTGGCTAGTCCGATTCTAAGGGCCGACCCGAAGCTGAATTGAGCTTCATTAACTAATTTGGAGCTCTATCATGCTGGTAATTAATTCTTATGTAGGGTGATTAGGCTAAATGTATTAATTAAGCCTTAATTAGACCATTAAATTTGGGGTTTTCCTCTAATTAGGTTTAGTAACGTTCAATTGTAGCTCAATTGAGCTTCATTGACTAATTTGGAGCTCTATCATGTTGAATTGTCTTTTTGTTCATTGTACTTACAAGAGATTGTATTTGACTGTCTTAATGCAGCATCATGCCTAGACGTCAACAAACACAGGAGCAGCAAGGGCAGGAGGATGCGGGGTGGGCCCACTTGTCCTTAGTTGATGCTAAGAGAAGAAAGGTGAAATGCAATTACTGTGGTAGGGAGATGCATGGCGGAATTACCGAGAGAAAGCAGCATTTGGCAGGGATAAGAGGAGAGGTGAGACAATGTGACCACTGTCCCCGAGAGGTGCGAGAAGGGATGCGCCAGTGCCTTCTGGGCAAAAAGGAGAGGATGCAACAAAGGGTTGAGGATGAGGAGAAAATTGTTGAGGAGATTTCTGGCAGAAGGGTTAGGAGGGATGATGAGGAGGAAGGCACCGAGGATTCTAATCTAGAGCTGACTGAAGCAAGAGAGCGTGAAGGAGCCGCTCGAAGGAAAGGAAAGGCACCCATGGGTTTAGGAGGGACCTATGCCAGTACAGCTGTACGACGTCCTGACATTGATGCTGCCCCGCAGACGCAGAGAACAGGCCCCATGCTACACAACCTAAAATCAAGTCTGCATTGAGAGGGGTAAAAAAATCAGCTGAAGTTACAGGGCATACATTTAAAAGCATCTGTAAATAGTTTTTCCATGCAGGTGTCCCTGCACATGCTGCTGAAAGTGAATATTTCCAACCTATGTTGGATGCCATAGCAGATGCTGGCCCTGGCTTGAAGGCCCCGTCACGTCGAGACATATACGGGCGTGGGCTTGAGGGAGAGGTTGAGGAGCTCCATGACTGGGTTGAAAGCTTCAAGCATATATGGATGGAGAGAGGATGCACTATCTTTCATTAATTTTTATGAAGATATGGGTGAACGGCCAGAAGGTACAACCATTGATCGGATAGATAATAATGGTTCTTATTGTAAAGAAAATTGTAAATGGTCTACACCGAAAGAACAAAGTAATAATAGAAGGAAAAGGAATGGGTTCATGCGTAATGAAAATGGCGCATTCATGCGGGTCTCGTAATGGATTACAAGTTTTTGCTAGGGAAGACGGGACCGTTGATGGTTTCTGTTTCTCATGTAGTACATACGTTAGGCACCCTATGGGTGACTCCACTCGAACAATTGATCTCCCTCAGCCCAAGCGTAAATCTGAGGAAGAGATTGCCATTGAGATCGCAGAGATCGATGGATATCAGGTTCTACCCCTTAACCACCGTAAGTTATCAGCACAGACGCTTGAAGAATTCGGTGTTAAAGTGGGGGTCAGTGAAGTAGATGGCGTTACCCCTGAGTCTGTCTATTACCCCTATTATCGTGATGGAAAGCTCTCTGGTTACAAAGCCAAGATTTTCCCGAAGGACCAAGACAAGATTGTTTACAGTATTGGAGACCTTAAGGGGGTAGATTTCTTCGGATGGGACAGGGCCAAGGGATCAGCATCCAAGCGTATCATAATTACAGAAGGTGAAGATGATGCAATCTCTTTACATGGTATTCTTAAACGTTTTACAAAGCCAGAGTACAAAGATAGCGTACCGGCGGTTGTTAGTCTCCCACATGGAGCAGCCGCTGCGGCAAGAGATATTGGACGGTTTAAGGAAGCCCTCTCTCGTTTTAAGGAAGTAGTGTTTTGCTTTGATGATGATGAAGCTGGTAGGAAAGCTGTTGAGGCCAGTCTTCTGGTTCTCCCTAGCGCTCTCAGCGCTACCCTCCCTTGTAAAGATGCAAATGAATGTCTCGTCAAAGGCTTTGCTAAGGCTGCTTTTAACGCAGTGATGTTCAATGCTGCCAAGCCAAAGAACACTCGTCTTGTTTTAGATAGTGAGCTGCATGAAGCAGCTAAAGAACCCCCTAAGTTTGGGGATTTAACTTGGCCGTGGGGACATTTGAATGAAACCACAAGAGGAATTCGTTACGGTGAGACAATCTATATTGGTGCCGGTGTTAAGATGGGCAAAGGAGAGGTACGAAACTCTATTGCTGCACATTTCATTGAACATCATAAGATCAAATGCTTCGTTGTATCGCCGGAAGAAAGTAACAAGAAAACTTATAAGCTTATTGCTGGAAAGATCGTAGGGAAGAAGTTCCATGACCCAGAAGTTGAATTCGACGTGGGAGCATACGACAAGGCAGGGGAAGTTCTCCATGATAAGTTGGCTTTGGTTAACCTCTACCAACATCTTGGATGGGAAACCCTTAAAGCTGACATCATTGCGGCTGTCGGTTGGGGGGCTAAAGCGGTATTTATCGATCCGATTACTAATCTCACAAATGGCACCGACTCTGCTGACGCTAACGTTAAGCTCCAAGAAATCGCTCAGGACCTTGCAGCTATGGCCCTCGATTATGGTATTGTCGTCTTCATCTTCTGTCACTTGAAAGCACCTGAAGGTAATATTGCTAAAGAAAAAAGGGAGAAATTATATCGTGACGGAAAAACAATTGGTCTTGGGAATTGCCCCCACGAGCTTGGCGGTGATGTTGTCTCTGCTCAATTTGCAGGTAGCCGTGCTATGATGAGGTCATGTAATATGATGTTAGGGCTTGAAGGTAATAAGGATAGTGATTTGCCAGTAGAAACAAAGAATATGCGTCACTTAGTGCTCTTAGAGGATCGAGAGTTTGGTGAAACAGGTAGGTTCCCCCTCTATTGGAACCCGGAGACGACACAGTTCGTAGAAGCAGAATGAATTGCACATCATCTAAATGAATAAGGAAAATATAATCACAGATCACTACCTTGCCAACTATGATGTATTAGTTAAGCGTATAACTCGACGTGTCCCTAATCAATCAGTAGCGTTAGCAGAAGAGGTTGTACAGGAAGCCTACACTCGTGCCCTTAAATACTTTAGGGCCTATCGTAAGAATGAAAACTTCGAGAAGTGGTTTAGTACAATTCTTCGTAACGCTACAAATGATTGTAGAGCGGCTGAAGGTGGTAATAATAAAGAATATGATAACGAGGAAGTAGTTACTCCTCACTTCAGTTATTATGAAGCTAACGAATTCCTTAGAGATATGAATAAATACTCTAAGAGGGATAGTGAAGTGCTTATGATGTTCCATATTCATGGGTTTACTTCTAAGGACGTAGCTATCTATACTGGTTTGTCCCACACTAACGTTAGACAAATCATCTATAAATTCAGTAATCGTAATGAAACTCTTAATAGAGGGAATTAGATGGGTATCACCTATAGCTAGTATTTGGATTGTTACATGTCTGCTATTGTTTTTGACATCGAAGCCGATGGGTTATTAAATGAAGCAACTAAAATACATTGTCTTGTATACCATGACTTGGAGCGCGGTACTAATCACGTTCTCACTTCCTATCCTGATATTATTACACTCTTGCGGAATACGGATGTATTAATTGGACACAACATCATTAGATACGACACCCCGGTTCTCGAAAAATTACTTGGGATTAAAATTACTTCTACCTTGGTGGACACTCTTGCTCTTTCATGGTATCTTGAACCTGAACGTGTTATCCATGGACTTGAACAGTGGGGTGAAGAGTTTGGCGTTCCTAAACCTGTTATTCTGGATTGGAATAATCAGTCTCTTGGTGATTACGTACATCGTTGTAACGAAGACGTTAAAATCAATACCAAACTCTGGAAGCGTTTCAAGAAACGACTAACATTAATCTATGGAGATTGGGAGAAAGCTAAAAAGTTAATCAGCTATCTCTCATTCAAAATGGATTGTGCCAGAGAGCAAGAACGATCAGGATGGAAGCTAGATAGGGAACATGCTCTACAATCAATAGAGAAGCTCACTGAGGACCGCGAGCTTAAGCGAGCTACCCTCATAGCTGCCATGCCTCAAACGCCTGTGTACGCCCTCCGTAAGCGTCCTATGAAGCCCTTCAAAAAGGATGGGTCCTATAGTACATCTGGAGCTAGGTGGTTCGCTCTATTAGAACGTAACAATCTCCCACTCGATTATAATGAAGAAATAAAGGAAGTGGTTGGATATGAAGAACCTAATCCGGGTAGTGTACCACAGGTTAAAGCTTGGCTTTATTCACTAGGATGGAAGCCAGCAACATTTAAGATAACAAGGGATAAAGAAACTGGTGATATTAAGAAAACTCCTCAGATCAATCTCGAACATGGAGGCGGTCTCTGCCCTAGCGTTAAGCGCTTGGTTGATATTGATGACAGGATATCTGCTCTTGATGAACTCGGTGTCATCAATCACAGGTTGGGCTTGCTTAACGGTTTCCTACGGGATTGTAGTGATGATGATACTCTGCAAGCTCAGGTATCCGGGTTCACTAACACTCTACGATTTATTCACAAGACAATCGTCAACCTTCCTAAAGCTGGTAAAGCCCATGCCGAAGGAATTCGAGGAAGTCTTATTGCGAGAGACGGATATGAGCTTTGTGGCTCGGATATGGCGTCTCTTGAAGATCGGTTAAAGCAACATTATATCTTTCCATATGATCCTGAATACGTAGAGGAAATGAATGTAGAGGGGTATGATCCTCACTTATCTCTGGCTTTACAAGCACAAGAAGTAACACTATTACAAGTAGAAGAGTATAAATCAGGTGCTAATAAAGCAATCAAGCCAATTCGAGATATTTTCAAGAATGGCAACTACGCATGTCAATATGGAGCAGGCCCCGAACGACTATCTCTCACTGCTAACATTAGCCTCACTAAAGCTAAGCAGGTATGGGAAGCCTATTGGGCCAAGAATTGGGCTATTAAGAAAGTAGCTGAAGATCAACGAGTGAAGACTGTAGCAGGTCAGATGTGGCTGTACAATCCTGTTAGTGGATTTTGGTATAGCTTACGTTATGAGAAAGATATTTTCTCTACACTCGTCCAAGGAACTGCTGCATATGTATTTGATATGTGGGTGTATCGCTTCCGCTCGAAGCGCCCTCAACTCACTGCTCAATTCCACGATGAAGTGGTGTTAGAAATCCGTCTTGGTAATCGTAAGAAAGCTGAGAGATTGCTACGTAACGCAATCAAAGAACTTAATGATGAACTCAAACTTAATAGAGAGCTTGGTATTGACGTACAATTTGGCCAACGCTACTCGGAGATACACTAATGTTTGAAATCGTATCCCACCGTTGGGAAGAAGGACGTGTCGTGATTAGTCGTCAGCGTCCGTTGTTTGAAAAAGAAGAACAGGCTCAAGAAGCCTTGAAGCAGCAAAAGAAAAATCGTAAGCTGCGTTATTATATTCGAAAGGTAGAAAATGACTAAGTATATTACGTACACAAATGATAAATATGTGTATATTATGACGGAAAAGAATGAGGAGAGGTTCCTTAAAGATATGGCTCTTAATAATGAAGATGTAGATGAATATGATCGTTATGAAAACGATCATGATGGTTATGTTCCTATTCGTATTGATAATACAGTGAGGGTTTACTAATGTCTATTAATAGTAGGGAAGCACCCGGTACTGGCGGTAAGCGTCAGGACCCCATTGAACCCGGCACACTCCCCGGTCGTCTTGTTCAGGTTTTAGACCTTGGTCTTCAGCCTCAGGAATATCAGGGGGAAACTAAGCCTCCTGCTCGTGAGATTTCCACAACGTATGAGCTTGTGGACGAATTTATGAAGGATGAAGATGGGAATGACATCCCTGATAAGCCTCGTTGGATCAGTGAAAGCTTTGTCCTTCATAATCTTGCAGCCGATAGGGCTAAGAGCACAGCTCGTTACTATGCTCTTGATCCGAAGGAAGCATTCGAAGGGGATTGGGAGAAGCTCTTAGGCACTCCTGTTAACGTCACTGTAATCCAGAAGAAAGACAAGAAGGGGGTTGTACACAATAATATTGGTAGCACTTCCGCTGTTAGGGCTCGTGATGTCGCATCCTTCCCTAAGCTGGTGAATGAACCTCGGTTCCTTGACCTCGACAATCCTTCTAATGAGAACATGCAGATGTTCACCGATCTCCCTAAGTGGATTAAGGAGAAGATTATGAAGGGCCTTGAATGGAAGGGGAGTGATTTCCAGATTGCTCTTGAAGACTTCAAGCCTATCAAGAAGGACAAGGACGTTAAGAAGGAAGTTATTGACGAAGACGTTGATGACGATGATGATAACGGTAACTTTTGATGAATTTAATCAAGACAGGGAATTTCTGCGAAATTACTACTGATCGACTTGAAGGTCAGGGAGTGAAACGTGGTCATCTAGTCTATGTGGCAGGGCATCGTGTCCTGCCCATTGACGAAGCTGATCCGTATACGCAACGAATTAAGTTTCTAATTCATCTTACCACCCCAACTGAAATTGATAAGACAAATCTTTATCTTGTTGACCCTAATTCGATTCAGCCAGTAACTAAGCGTAAACAAAAGAAGTTGGATAAACAATATGGCACGGACAGCTCTGATTGACGCGGACATTCTCCGATATGAATGTGCTTCTGTCGGAGAAGATAAGTCCTTTGATTTTGTAAAGGAAGTATTTGATGAGCGTGTACGTACCATTGTCGAAGGAAGCGGTAGCGAAGACTACCGCCTCTTCATTACGGCGGATAAGACGACGTTTAGAATTGCAGAACGTTCGCTCGGTAAAGGAACTCTTGGTGTATATCGACCAAATTACCGAGAGGAACTCGCAGTTGGAAAAGTATATAAAGGTACTAGAAAACAAGATAAGCCGTTCCACTGGCTTAATCTCACAGCTTACATTCTTAGTGGAGGAAATGTCTCGGTCGCTGTGGGCCACGAGGCTGATGATGAAATTGCTACCGAGCATACAAAAAGCCCTGAAACAACTATCATCTGCACTCGCGACAAAGACCTTCGACAAGTACCCGGTTGGCATTACGGCTGGGAATGTGGACGACAAGCAGAAGTAGGACCATTACAATACGATGATCTTGGAACAATTGAACTCGTACGAACTAAATCCAGCAACAAAATTGTTGGGGGCGGATGGGCGTTTTTCTGCGCTCAACTCCTCACGGGTGATGTGGTGGACAATATCGGGGGAGCGAAGGGGATTGGACCCGTTAGGGGGTACGAAATTCTCAGCAACTGCGGAACTCGACGAGAGTATTTCAGTGCCGTCATCGATAGTTATAAAGACAATTACGGTGAGCGATGGTTACAGGTCCTCAGCGAGCAGTGTAATCTACTCTGGATCGCCAGAGAGCGATTACCTGACGGAACAATGAAAAGGTTTAACTTAGAGGAATGGATTGATGAAATACCTATTGTTAACGAAAACGTATAGACGTGGTGGGTATATCACCGAAGAAGTTATATGTGAAACAATCTGTGTATCTTTAGAAGATGCAACTTATAGGATGGGACTCCTTCGTAAGGAGGGCCATACATTCCACAGTTTGTATGAAATTACTGGCCGGTCATTTGAAATTAATGACGCTATTATTTGGAAGAATAAGAATGGCTAAATATCAGGAATTCAAACGGAAGACATTCAAGCTACAGAAGGAAGCAGTGGCTTGGACAAAGAAGATTAAGAAGGATAACAAGGGCTCAGGCCAAACTATGAAGATTGAAACTAACTATCTTTCCGATACTAATCGGTGGGAAGGGTTGGTCGCATTCCTCCCCATACCGCAAGGACCACGCTTTGCCATGCAGACACAGCTTTCCCGCCAGCCTCGCGCGTCGTTCGGCAATCATTCTTCCGGCAAACCCCGGAGCCGCGGCTTCGCCCTCCTCATCACGATCACGCTACTCGCGTTTCTCGTGCTGCTGCTCGTGGGACTCTCCTCGTTCACGCGTGTGGAGACGCAGGTCGTCGGCAACAGCCAGCAACTCGTCCAGGCCCGCTCCAACGCCCTCCTCGCCCTCAACGTCGCCATCGGCCAGCTCCAGCAATACGCCGGCCCCGACCAGCGTGCCACCGCCACCGCCGACATGGCCGGGGTTGCCTCCACCGGCGCCCGGCTGGCCGACGGCAACACACTGGCCTTCCCTGGCCCCGCCAGCGTCAACGGCGTCGTCAATGGCCTCCCCCGCCGCCTCTACCCCGGCACCCGCTACTGGACGGGCACCTGGGGCAACCTCGATCCCTCCGCCCCCACCACCGGCAACAAAAATATCTACGAGCAAACCCCCGACCCCGTCCTCCTCAACTGGCTCGTCAGCGGCAACGAGGGCGCCACATTCGCCGCCAACACCACCGCCTCCACCTTCGGCCAGATCACCACCTACCCCGGCAACAGCACCACCGCGCTCACCTACACCCCGCAAGTGATCGTCACCGACAGCACCACCGGCGGCAACGTCAGCACCGCCTCTTCCGCCACCGACACCATCGTCATTGGCAACTCCACCTCCCCCAGCTCCCCCACCATTCCTGCCGTCCTCCTCGTCGGCAACGCCACCGCCGGCAACACCCCCCGCACCCTCCCCGACAACACCACCGAACCCGCGGCCGACCGCTACGTCGTCGCCCCCCTCGTCAACATCGTCCCCCAGGCCGGCACCGTCCCGGGAGTCTCCGGCAACGCCACCATCGGGCACTACGCCTGGTGGGTCGGCGACGAAGGCGTCAAAGCCCGTGTCAACCTCACCGACCCCTACGCCTCGTACACCGACGCCACATCCCAACCCGATGCCCGCTACCGTCTCATGACCGTGTTAGGTGTTGAAATTTTTGATACGTTGTCTGTGAGAGGAGTCTATATAAGAGTATGTAATCACATGTTAAGAGATGGTGAAGTTCAATTGATATTATTGAGATGCTAGGTGAGATGCCTTTGCCGTTGTTCTTCTCCGTGATGGAGATAGGGTGAGATGCCCTTGGGGTGTGAGGCCCCTTTCTATCCCTTTCTGCCACTAGTGATCCACACCCCCACCTCTGCTCTCTTGCCCCCCCCTCCACTACACCAGATACTTGCAACCCATGAACTGGACATTATCACTCACCACCCCAACCCCACACTCTAAACCCACCCTTCCTGCCACCGCCGCACTGCACCCCCATGTTTTACTCCATGCCATATGCCACAGCCCCACCTCCCTCCTCCCTCTCACCACCTTTTTAATCCTCCCACTTCTATACTGACACGCCATACGTGCACACCTTCGCCCCACCCCACACCTGCAACATAAACAGCCGGACCCCTCTCAGCAAAACACCAGACTCTGTAGTGGCTAACCTTCAGGCCAGCCCTCGTCGACTCCGACAGTTCCACCTGGTCCAGCACCAGCCCGGCCGAGACTGCCGCCACATGTGCCGACCGGCGCCAGCCCGATCGCGACCAGCGCTGATCTTGCACCCGGACACCACCAGTTCCAGGCACCACAGGTCTGGCTTCTTCTACCATAGCACGAACCCGCCCATCGCACCGCGACCGTTGAGGCCGGTGCCGTTGCCCTTCCCGGACTTCTTGGCACCGTCGTTTGTTCCCCGACATGGCCCATGCCACTGATTATGCACCGGTTGGCACTGGCGGCGTCCCCGATGCCGGTCTGGAACTCAGACGCCGTCAACCGCACCTCCCCCATGGCGTACATGCTGCTGATGGCGTCGATCACCGCGTCCCCGCCCTTGGTCAGGTGCCCACCTGCCACCGCGGAGCCTTCCCCTGCCAGCCATCACCCCATGGTCCCCCCACCTGCTACGCTGCCCTACCCCACCCCCCTTCCACATGCAGTAGCCCCCCCTCCCCTTCCCTGTCGATCCGAAGTTTCTTGGGTCTTGCCGGTTACTATAGGCGATTCATCAAGGATTTCTCCAAGATCGCCGTACCACTCATAAGGCTAACTCGTAAGGAGATCCACTATGAATGGAGTGAGGATTGCGAAAGAAGTTTTCAAACTCTTAAGGATCACCTAACTTCTGCCCCGATCTTAGCATTGCCAATAGAAGGAGAGAAATTCGAGGTATATACCGATGCATCTAGCATTGGCCTCGGATGTGTCTTAATGGAACAAGGGAGAGTTATAGCTTACTCTTCTCGCCAGTTGAAAAAGCATGAAGAAAACAATCCAGTCCATGACTTAGAATTGGCTGCGGTAGTATTTACACTAAAAATATGGAGACATTATCTCTATAGAGTACAATTTACGGTATACTCTGACCACAAAAGTCTCAGATACCTTTTCTCACAGAAAGAACTGAATATGAGACAAAGACGTTGGTTGGAATATCTTAAGGACTTCGACTTCACTATACAATATCATCCAGGAAAGGGTAATTCTGTAGCCGATGCCCTCAGTCAAAAATCAAGAGCAATACTAGCCAATTGCATGATTCAGGAATGAAAATTGCTGGAGGAATTCTCTAAACTTAATATAAGCATGAACCAGGAAGACAGGGTTATTACATTATCTCACATAAGAATACAGACAGAACTACTTTCCGAAATTCAAGGGCTACAAGATAATGACCCAGTATTAGTGGATATCAAGGGTAAAATTAAAGAGGAGCGATTTCAAGTTAGCATCTAATGGAAGATTGATGTTCAAAGAAAGAACTTGTATACCAGATTGTCCAGAACTGAAGAAGAAGATATTAGAAGAAGCCCACAGATCAAGGTACATCATTCATCCAGGAGCTACCAAAATATACCAAGACTTAAAAAGGACTTTCTGGTGGCCTAACATGAAACGAGAAGTAGCGGAATTTGTGTCTCGATGCCTCACTTGCCAACAAGTTAAGGCAGAACACCAAAGGCCTGCCGGTAAGTTACATCCTCTTGATATTCCTAAGTGGAAGTGGGACCGATTGACTGGATTTGTAGATTGTTCGGTGTTATTGCTCGACAGCCGTCTTTTGTGCTGTTCGTGCTGTGAAGGAATTTCTTAGTGATATTCCTGTTGGCATTTCCCTTTCCGGTCGGGATTTGCTAGTATTCGATTCTCTTTATCAGTTGCTCAGGGTGCTATTGACCATTTGAGTTGTGGCAGTGGCCGTGTTCACTGATGTGATATTTTGGTCACCCCAACTTAAATTTGGCTAGCTCCCGACGTGTTTCACTTCTGTTGAAGCCGAAGTGTTCGACTAGACCAATTTGGCTGAGAAGTTGTTCGAGCAAACTGGGCTCTTCCGTCTTGATGAGCTTCTGTTGTTGAGCTCGATGCTGTTTATGTTATTCGGTGGATCTCTTTGTGAGATTGGTCTTGGAATCGCCATTTCAGTGTCGCCTTGTCTTGTGTCTGCTCAAGTGTAGACAATCCAATTTGAGTCTGATCATCTCCATGTTCTACGACTGCATGGCTTTAGACCTTATCTATGTGTCAAGAGCTGTTGCGTACCATATTCTCGTCGTGCCGTGTCTGACGGTCGATGCGATGTGAGACTCATTTATCATTTACAGGACGTGAAGGTAGACTGAGATTAATGCTTTCTCTTGGGCTTTGCACTGAAGCCGTTGCTCTTCTCCATTGCACTTGGACTCTTTCTGCTTAGTTGCCCGCTAGATCAGTGCTCGAGGCATGATACATTGCGATTTCTGGTGATTGCGATGGTGCCTAGTACGCGCTGAGATGTGAAGATCAAGATTCTTTCTGATGTCTTTGTGCATTGTAGAGTGCGCAGCGAAAGTGTGTGGGATGATGACCCACAGGCCGAGGATTCCTTTCGTGCAATTCTATCTAGTCGAGAGAATCGCCTCTTCTCGATGTGACTTCGTCTTAGTTGCATGTGCCTAGACATTGTAGTGACTGTGCTATTGTCGGTCATTCTTCTGGTTTTAGTGTTGGCATTTGCGAGTGTTGGGGGAAATAGTCAGTTTCCTTGCTGATAAGTACCCTTCGCTCTGCATTCTGCCGGTTCCTCAACCGCGCACGGTCCGCGCTTTCCCTCGCTTGGGACGACGAGTGAGCTTCCACTTCTGTTAGCGACGTTTCGCCCGTAGGGGCTCGTAGTGTCGGGCTTAGTGTCTCCCTGGTGTGTGTTGCTGGTCGTGTCTTCCTCTAGAGTCCGAGGTTAGCACCATATAGTGTCGTCTCCTCGTGTCCGTCCCGCATCAGTAGAGTTGGCGTAAGATTCGAGATCGGAGGCAGTGTCCGAGCGAGATTGGGCTTGAGATGCGATAATGGTCTATGGATGGTCAGCGGATGGCCTGTCGTGATTTGAAGCATGCCTGCTGAGCCGGTGAAGGTTTCCCGTTGGCGAGAGTCTGGTGACCGGTAGATGGTCTTTCAGAGACAGAAGATACTGGCTGTAGGGGCTCGAGAATGGCGAGAGCCGTGTGCCGACGAGGCCTTGGGTGGCCGATTATGAGGTGTGCTTTTTCCCCAGAATTAGATCTGGGATTTTGTTAGAAGTTTGTCTTTTGGAAGAGTTGGTTCGGTGCTACTGATGGTGTTCGGCTTGCCAGGTGTTAGCTGCTGGAAGCTCAGCATTGGTCGTCCCTGGTGTTGGGCGTAAGATCGGTCAACAGGTTGTGAAGCTGATGTTTGGTTGGTCCACCGAGCATGGGCGTTGACCGGTGTTGGTTCTTGTGACGAGGAGTGCGTATCCTCGGTGAGCGAGATGCTTGTAGCAGTGCCGTGGTTGGTTTTTGTGTTGTCTGAGGCGACGTCAGGCTTGTACTCCTTTGCATGTGCCTTTTTAATGATCGATGTGTCTTGGGTTATGAGCGAGACGTTGCCCGTGATCATTATCTGGCCGCGTCCCTCATGATCGTGATTTTTGCGAGTATCGAGGTTTGGCTGGGGCCCTGACGGCATCGTCAGTTGGTTCATAGCGTTCTCCCCTTGTGGCTTGGTGCTTGTCCTGAATTTCGAGGTTGAAATTCTTATAAGGGGGGAGGGCTGTAATGTCCCAGGTTTTTCGGATCTTCTTCCGATTAGGATCCGTGGGTTTTCATTTTTCTGGAGCCGCCAGGGCTATTCGTGAGATTGAGACCCGTTGGAGGGAGGACGGACTCCCCATTCCTGTTGACAGGAGTCAGTACACTGGGGCTTTGAAGCCCTTGCGGAGTGCGCCTACTGCGGCCTCTTCTTCTAGATCTGCCCGCTGGGGAGCAACCCCTGGCTCTCTAGCACTCTACTCCTGGTGGGAGGACTTAAAGGCCTCTTGCGGTCTGAAGACCCATTCCCAGTTATCTGAAGCTGTCCCCGAGGGGGCGTTAGGAGGCAGCGCCTTCACAGACTGGAAGACCCACATCATCAATGCAGTGGGTTGTGCGGGTCCTATAGAGTACATTTCAGACTTGGAGGTGGCTACCACTCCCAATGCTATCTGGGCCATTGTGAATAAGGTTGCTCGAGTTCTTGGCTTGAAAACCGAGCAGATCATTTTAAAGCCCGAGAGGCTTATCGGGGAGCCAGGTATGTGCTGAGTTATTCAACCCTGTCTCTTTTTGTTCCGCAATTCAAGACGCTGACTTCATGCAATCTTTTTCCATTTGCAGGACATGCCAGTGGCTCAGAGGCTCGCGATCGCGGGAAGAGGCGTCGGGCTGACAGCCGGGAGGGTGATCCGCGACCTACTGCCCGTCCGCGTCCTGAGGAGGGATCTCCTACTCCGGCGGAGACTTCTAGTAAGAGCGGGAGAATCTTATTTCAAATCAGTATTACAATCTGTTTTGAAAATGTTGTAACCTGACTGTTTTTTCCCCTTTTTTAACACAGCTCCTCCTGAGGCTCGGCCTTCTGCAAACTTTTCTTCTCGCCCCAGGAATATATTCGCAGAGGCGGGGTTGGAGGTGGACGACTCGGCCCCTGATTTTAGTGTGGATATTGAGGGACTGGACCCTCTCACCGATGACTACACACCTGTGACAGGTGGTTCTCCAGCACTTGGTGCAGGCGGGAGCTCTGTCGCTCCACGGACAGGTTGGCATTGCATGCGGCCCTTTCCTTGTTCCCCCTTCAAATAGATGAAGTATGTGCTTCAGCTAATATAGCCACTATCTTCTCAAAGATAGATCTTCGTAGTGGCTATCACCAGGTGCGGATCAGGCCTGGGGATGAATGGAAGACGATATTCAAGACCAAAGATAGTCTTTATGAGTGGTTGGTTATGCCCTTTGGGCTTTCCAAATGCCCCTAGCACCTTCATGCAGTTGATGACCCAGGTTTTACGCCCTATGATAGGGGTCTTCTTGGTTATCTACTTTGACGATATTCTTATCTACAACTACACTAGGGAGGATCACTTAGAGCATCTTAGGCAGGTCCGCATCGTTTTGAGGCATGAGACTTTATACGCCAACCCGAAGAAATGTGCCTTCATGTTTGATCATATCACTTTTCTTGGGTTTATTGTGTCGAGAGATGGAGTCTCCGCTAATCCGGAGATGATCAGGGCCATCCAGGAGTGGCCCGAGCCCCGCACACTCCATGATGTTCAGAGTTTCCATGGCCTAGCAACGTTCTATCATCGCTTCATTCGTGACTTTAGTTCTATCACTGCCCCAATCACTGATTGCATACAGAAGGGGGCATTTGTATGGAGCAAAATCGCAGCCACAGCATTCCAGGACATCAAGGAGCGTATGACTCGGGCACCTATCCTTGCACTTCCTAATTTTTCTAAGGAGTTTGAGGTCACATGTGACACTTCTGGAGTAGGTATTAGTGGAGTGTTGAGTCAGGAGTCCCACCCTATTGCATTCTTTAGCGAGAAGCTTAACGATGCCAAATTGTACTATTCCACTTATGACAAAGAGTTTTACGCAGTCGTCCAAGAATTGAGGTATTGGAGACATTATCTATTGCACCAGGAGTTTGTCCTCTTTTTCGATCATGAGGCCTTACGATTCCTTCATACCCAAAAGAAGCTGAATGCTCGCCATAGTCATTGGGTGGAGTATCTCCAGGAGTATACCTTTGTGCTTAAGCACAAGGCAGGGGCGGAGAACAAGGTGGCCGACGCACTGAGTCATCGGGTGATGATGTTGACCACCATGAGTGTGGAGGTGGTAGGTCTAGAGAGGCTGAAGGATGCTTAGTAACTGGACGCTTCCCGTCCCCTGGAGATTCCTTCATCATGGGGCAATCCGGGATACGATGATCTCGGCTCCCGCACCGGAGACATGCTCCTAGCTTCCTCCAACACTCTTCGGCCCTATGTCCGGCCTTATCACAGTGTTTGCACACTACGTTTGATGGGGTGGTGGTGATGGAGAACGGCTTGGATGTCTTTTTGAGCTACTTATCCTGTGAGGACTCTCCTCCATTACCCGGTCTCTTCTTGTTGGTGAAACTGGGCTTGTAATCACTATACCCTGACTTGTTCTTCTCCCATCCACGGATCTTATCGGATAGTTTCGTGGCGTCTTCTAACAATTGTGCTTGATGCACCATCTCAGAATAAACCTGAATGTCTAGTGGAGCTAGTTGGGTAATATACTAGGGCCTGAGCCCATTAAGGAACCTTCTCGCTTTCATCTTCTCGGTGCTAATTAAGTGCTTAGCGTACCGAGACAACCTTGCGAACTGCGCCTCATAGTCTTCCACTGTAAGAGACCTCTGTTTGAGTATCAGCAAATTCTGAGGCCTTCTTCTCTTGTACCCTATCAGAGAAATATTTCCTGTTGAAATGTTCAACAAATTCCTCCCACATCACTTGCTCCTGGTCTTGAGTGGCTTCCACAGACTCCCTCCAGCAGCGGGCGTCTCTTTCTAACTGGAATGTAGCTAACAGGACCTTCTCCTGGTCCAAACATTACATCACTCTAAATATCCTTTCTGTCTCCCGGAGCCAATGCTCGGCATCGTCCGGGTTTGTGGATCCTGTAAATTTAGGAGGGTTCATACTCCTAAAGCTTTGATGTAGGTTTCTCGCTACCCGTTGCACACCTCCCTGTGCAACTTGCTGTAAGGCTCTAGTGAGACCCTGGACCGTCCTTTGCATATCGCGCCATTGGGCATGTTCGGCGGCCATTGTCCTACAATAATTAAATAGTCGTTAGATCATGAATTCTCTTCTAAAGAATTTATTAACTTAGCCCTTGGTTCTACCCCATCTCACCGGGTAAAAGGTTAAACCTATCCTCTTCTCCCCTCGTCTCTCACATTCTATTCCTCTCTTCTCATCTCTCACACTCTCTCCCTCGATGGCATCGCAAGAATCCAGCGACGAGGGACGACGTCCGGCCGAGGCGGCGGTGTACGAGTCCATGGCGACGACGGTGGACGAGTTGGCACTCGTCCTCGGCGAGGAAGGCGGCACTGGCGAGGAGAGTAACGGCGGTGATGGTGGCGGCGAGGAGGTTGCCGGCGGCGAGGAGATTACCGGCGGCGAGGCCGCGGGGGCTCCACCGGTCAGTAAGAAGAGGCGGGACGGCGAGGTAGGTCCCTCCACATTCTCCATTACGTTCGTTTTATTCATGCATGGGGAAAAGGGGGGTGTTGGACGTCCACGGCGGCGGGGGCGGACCTCGCCGTCGTCGGGGAAGACAAGAGAATGACGGTCCCCAACGGGCCGTCAACAAAAGAACCACGGTCCCCACTGGGCCGTTAAACCACAGAACGCGGCTAACAATAGCGGCCCTCAAACGGCCGTTGACACACAATGACCCTTCGAGTTCCTCAGAGAAAAGACGGTCCCCATAGGACCGTAAAATGAATAACTACGGCCCATGGGGGACCGTTAAACCAAATTAACTCGACGGCTGAGAACAGCGGCCTTCAGACAGCCGCTGACCCTTTGAGTTCCTCAGAGAAACAACGGTCCACATAGGACCGTAAAAATGAACAACCACGGCCCATGGGGGACCGTGAAACACTGGTGGCATTTAGAATCAATACGGCCCACGGGGACCGTTGAGTAATCAGATGCCCAAGAACAGCGGTCTTAAAAGGACCGTGGTTATTTGTACGGCGGCCTAGACAGGGCCGTTATTCTGAACAGCGGCCCAGTGGGGACCGTTTATTTCAAAAAGACATTTTTAACCATGAAAATGCATGCAAAATATGTAATTAACTAGATGACTGATAATTGCAGGGAAAGCGTCGTACCCGTACCTCCTGGCTGCAGGTCCGGGCAGTGTACCTTGCACTGCCGGACTTCCAGCGGGAGAGGTTAGCTGCCATGGGTGCCATTCCAAGGACACAAACCATTGACTTGCAATGGGCAGGTATCCACCAAATGTGCCGGTTTGCCCGATTTAATCCGATCGTTTTGCTGGGATCGCCATACCCCCGGCGTCATCCCAAACCGCCGCTTGAAGCACGTGTTGAACAACCCCAGATGATTGAAACCGCATTGCTCCGCCACATTAATCACCTTCACCCCCGGATCGCGTAATAATGACGAAGCCTTCAGCAAGCGCATTTCCATCCGCAACGATGCCACGGACAAGCCAAAACGCTGGTGAAAAAGCCGGCTCAAATGCCGCCGGCTGCAGCCAAATTTCTGGGATAATTCCTCCACCGAAAGATTCAATAATTCGTGCGAAGACAATTGCTCAAAAACCCGCAACATATGGTCTTCCGCACTCTCGTATCCCCCTTGCTGCTGCTGCAGGGATTTCAGTTCCGTTGAGAGGAACACCGCCATGATCCGCAACAACTGGCTGCGATGGTGCAAGTCAACCTTCCCTCCCAGTTCACCCAAAATCTGGCGGCATTGCGTCACCATGGGCAGCGCCTTGCCATAAACCTTGGGCACCCGGAACTCCTGCATGATATTCTGCAGAAAACTGATCTCTCCCGCCGCGAATAAGGGAAAAAGACTGTCCAATGAAACCGAAAACCAGGAGAACCCCGCCTCATTGTCTGCCCCCTCGGTCAGCACCGTCAATTTTGCCGCCGCCCGTCCGCTCACCACCGCCATGTCACCCGCTGCAAACTTGAGGTTCGTGTTGTAGGCAGAAATCTGATAGGTTCCCCCCTTCGGGAAAATCAAAAATAACTCATCACCCTCACAAGCCCATTTTTCCATGGGCTTAAGGTGTCCGGTTTTAAGTGACAAATAACTCTGCGTTAACATATCACTGACTTTTTTACTCTGACCCGCCCCCTGGCAACATCAGATCCGAGTGGCCCATCATAGGGATTTAATGGGATTTATCAATCGCCTAAATCCCTCTTCGTTTAAATACACTTTACACATTTGAAATCCTAATCGTCCACTTAATCACCTCCCATGTCACCATAGCATGGGACGCAGAAGAAGAGGACGCAGATGCCATTCTGTCTGCAAAATCACATCAAAGAAAATTAAACAAGGTCAGAAAGTAGTTGATCAAGACAAGATTTCTGAAAAAATTTCGGTAGAGTCTCTCAAGCTCGGGAGATTGCCAAAAGGAAGCGGGACACATCCACCAAGGGAACGGTCCCTAAAGAAGGCCATAGGCATTACACTAAGGCCAAAACTGAACACCCAAAGGAATAGCTCCGAGGGCAAGCCCTACTAGGAGCCTCTCGGGGCCCGAAAATTGGGATTCGAATCCCGAACGATAAATGACTCTCACTCCCACTCAAAGCACTCGGCAGGCTCCTCTCAATCTCACTCGGTGCCGAAGGTGGAGAGGAAGAGGAAGGGAGGAGAGAGAAACCTTTTTTGCAAATGAATAGGGTTGAAGAAGAAACAAAGGGTTGAAAGCCGTATATAGGGGGGTTTCTTCCTGTTAATCCGGCGCACTATTTAGCGCACCGAATTAACCCCCTTCCAACCAAAAGGCGCGTCGGGGAATCGCGCGCTGTATTAACCCTAAAACATGACCGTGCCGGATTAGTGTCCGCGCCAGTTTAAAGACCATTCCGAGTTTTTGCCATACAAATGGGAAATCTACCGAGATGAAGCTCATCTATTGGTCTTGCTGCACTCGTGCCTTGCTCGCAACACCCATGGCTGGGGGGCATTTGTTGGCACTTGAAATATGTTCAAAGGTGATTAAGCCTCAAAGACAAATGATACGGCCCACTGAACCACAGAAGCCAATAGAAATCAATACATTGAAGCCTTCTTAAGCTGCGAGAGCCTCAAGTCACCTAGTATGAACACCAGGTACTTCACCTCTGGAGAATCAAGATGAATCCACAACCAACCGGCAGTGCGACCAAGCTTGCCCAATGAATCGGCATCGACTCAGTAGTGTCGCATAAACCATATCCGTTGTCTGACCAAGGACAATGGTATACCTGGTGGCCCACCACCTGAATGAAAGATCCTCCCGAGGTGAAAGAACGCCCTTGGTCCTTCAGAATAGGGAACCAAAGGCTCTGTCAGTAGAAGACCCCGATTACCTGGCCCGGGTACAACTTCTCAACATATTGAGTCCGTTAGTGGCCGAATGATCACCCAGTTAAGGCAGAAGCATCCTAGGTGGCATTCCACCCTTCAAGAAAGCTTCAAGCATGAGTCGGGCTGACCCAGCAGTACGAACCATAGTGTCGAAGGCCGTGTCAGCAGAAAACCCCCGTGTTCAAGTCGAAGACACACGAAGTTCTGGGGAAGGTCGTACGTCGACCCGAGCGCTTCGTCAAGACTTCTCATCAAGGTTTTGTAAGACCACGACGAGATGCATGGCCACGGTGGCTCCTGGAACCAGCCTGAGACCCATCGTCTAACCCGCGTTGAGCGAATGAAGTAAATACGACGCCCTCCCTCACCGGCACCCCCCCCTTATCCGGCGCCCTCTATTCCGGCGCGCAAAAGCTTGAAGATGCCTCTTATCGGCACGCCATTCCTCATGCCATATTAACATCTCCCTATATAGTGTCACTTGGTTCGACCAAGTAAAGTGCGCAGAGATGACCAATAGAGGTGAGAAGAAGGCTGGAGGGAGTGAAACCCGATCGGAGAGCCTGAGAGCTAATCAGACTTGTTCATCCGAGGGAGAGAGGTTCCTTGGGGGAGAAGAAGGGTTTCTACTGAGAGCCCCCTCACCACCGTCCTCCTCTGTTCTTCCTGAACAGCGTCGGAGCTGAAGATCCTATACTCTATTTTTTGGAAGGAAAGTCTAGGTGGGTTTCCCGTTTTCCTTCCGACGCTTTCTCCCTGATTTCTTCCCTCTGATACAATGTAAGTGAGAGGGGGAGGGGCGATGATATGATCCCATCTCCCCCCTCGCCATCTCTTCATCTTCTTCCCCTGCAAACTATCTCCTCTGTAATTAATGGGATGGCATTCGTGCGATAATGCCGGCGCCGGATGCTTTATAGTTGGCACGTTTGCTTCCTGTTAACAGGATGAATAATACATGTATGCGTTAAGGGAATGAACTATTAATGCTGTGTCTATCTCTCCCATTCTCCTTTCTCCTTGTATGTCCAACTGTCCCCCCTATGCGTCTAGTCTCCGAATCTTGGTTTCTCGATGTCGGATGTTCCCTGGAGCTCCATGGGCTACAGAGATGATCCCCCCTCCCTAGGGCCTTTATGCTAATGCGATGGCCATGCCTCGCCCCATATATCCCGTTGGTTTTGTGACTAGAGGCACACTCATGTGTACACCTCTGGCCATCCCAATTCGAGGTCGATTCCCCCATTTCCTCTCTGCACTGTTCCATTGCTCAGAGGAAATTGGGTTCACCTCCGGAGTTTGTGTGTTCATCCTAGGCTGATGGGATCATCTCTATGTCTGGATGGTTCTAATCTACAGGCCAATATCTGAACCACTTGCAAGCACTGATCCGCTAACCCCCAAATTCGTATGCTAATCGTCTCTTCCTCCATGAGTGCTAACCCCTTTAACCCCGTGAGCACTAACATGTTAATATCTGAGCGCCGTTTCACCAACTAATTGACTGCCATTTTGTGCTGTGTACCCCTTTCATTCCGCTTGTGATTTGGAGTCTTTGAGCTTTGTTATTTCTAATAGCTTTGCTTCAATAATCCGGGGAGGGGGACATACCCCATTGATATCACAGAACCACCATCTGGTCAAGGGGTTCCATCTGTGAGTGATGGATACCCCCACGGGCCACAAGGTGAACATCAATAGGGTTTAGCCTGATATCCAAATCCACAGTCCTTAGGGACACTGTGGTGCCTAAGGGATGTGTGCCCCTCATAGGCTAGCCCTCGGGATTTCCTTCCCCATTGGTCATCCCTCTTTCCGATGAAGTGTTGAATACCGATCGCGTGCCCCTTGTAGGCTAGCCCTCGGGGTTGTCGCTTCCCTCATTAGTCGCCTTATCTGCTCACTTTTAACCCACGGACCATGGTGCCCCTAGTAGGCTAGCCCTCGGGGTTTCCTATCCGTTCAGGTCTACCGGCCGCCGTTGTGCCACCCGGCTCTAAGGGGTTTACTCTACTACGTGGGTATATCCCCGCTTCTCCCCCGTAATCCTCCATGAGTGGGGAGATGCTGCCCAAATTTCACTGCGATTAAGCTAATCGCTGCATGGAGTACACGCGACGCCTGCTCGTAGGTCATCGGAGTACGCGTCGCCAGGTCCCGAGCGGCCCGCTCGATCTCGCGCTCCCGGTCGTCGCTCATGCCCCGACCTGCTTCTGTCCGTCGCCCTGCATCCGCCGGCCCATCTCGATCACATTCGCCGCACGAGACCTCGGCGACGACTTCACACCCCGGTTAGCCTCCGGGAGCGTTGTCGTCCACCGCTCCTGATGCAGCCAGGTCGACAACAACGGCACGAACGTCAACTCAGACGGCGCCCACGAGCTGTAACGCTCACCGAATGCCACCCCCGCCCGCACCAGACGATCCAGATCCAAGGTAGGATCGGCCATTCGGCGATGTCCGTGTCACAGATCGCGAAGCCGAGCACGTTGCGCCAAAAGTCGTCCATCTCGAGGAACGGGGCGAACTCCCATACCGGCATGCACAGCAACGCCAAACCGACGAGGGCCATGGGCATCAGCAACCGACCGCCCATCCGCTCGGCGAGCGCCGCCGGGGCGCTCAAGGTCGCCCAGGCCAATGCCCAGATCGGCTATTACGAGGGGGCATACTTCCCGACCCTGACACTGAGTGCGTCCGCCGGTTTTGAAAGCTCCACGCTGGCCAACTGGCTGAAGTGGCCGAGCCGGGTCTGGTCACTGGGACCGCAGGTCTCGGATACGATCTTTGACGGCGGACTGCGCGGCGACCAGGTCGGTCTGCGCCTGCTGCCAATCCTTCAGGGCGGCGCCCTTGTCGTCGTAAAGCTGATGCTGGCGCCGCTCCTCGGTCTCCGCCTGGGCCAGCTGGGCGCGCGCGGCGGCCAGCGCGGCGGCGCCGGCCACCAGATCGTTTTCGCCCTGGACGAATTCCGAGCCTTCGACCACCAGCAGGGGATCGCCCTTCCTCACCCGGTCGCCGGCCTTGGCGACCACCCGGATGACTCGGCCGGACAGAGGCGACAGCACCTGCGTCGCCGCGTCGTCGTCGACGGCGATGCGGCCGTCGGTCCTGCGCTGGTCCTCGAAATGCCGGTTCTCGACCGACGACATGCACCAGAACGACCCGACGAACCCGCTGCTGAGGGTGGCGCGGGCGACGCTGGCGCGCTGGTCGCTGGAGCCGACGCCGCCGGAGATGGCGGAACTTCTCAGCAAGATTCCATCGATCCCGTGAGGCTATGACCATGACCGATCCCAAATGGCTCCAGATTGCCCGCTCCGAAATCGGCACGCGCGAAATCGTCGGGCCGAAGCACAATGCGAAGATCCTCGGCTGGCTCGCCAAGCTCAAGGCCCCATGGCGAGACGACGAGACCGCATGGTGCGGCACCTACGTCGCCGCGAACTCCATGGAAGTCGGCTTGACTCCCGTGGAGGGCTGGGCCGGCGCCCGCAAATGGCTGAACTTCGGCAAGGCGCTCGCCAAACCTGCGGTCGGTGCAATCGTCGTCTTCTGGCGCGGCAGCAAGTCTGGCTGGTCTGGCCACGTCGGATACGTCGTGGGCAAGGATAAGGCCGGCAACCTGATGGTGCTTGGCGGCAACCAGGGCAACGCGGTTTCGATCAGGCCATTCTCGCTCGATCGTGTGCTCGGCTACCGCTGGCCGTCGAACATGTCGCCACCGGCGAACGACAACCTTCCCATCGTCAACAGCGACGGCAAGGTCTCGGTCAACGAGGCATAGCTGTGGCCGTGACAAACCCGCATGGGCAGTTTGAGTGGCATCGCCGTCGCCGACTGATCTATGCAACCCTGCTGTTCAACTTCCTCTCCGGTGTCGCGCTGCTCGTCGCTGGGCTCCTCGGAATGGACAGCACGCTCCTCAACACCCTCGTGGTCTCGAACTACAGCCTGGCCGGTGCGGTCATCGGCTCGTACGTGTTCGGCGCCGTCTGGGATGATCGCAACGCGCGCGTGTACGGCGACCCGTATGCGCCGCCGGCCGAGGCCGACAAGGTCGAGCCGCCAACCGACGCAGGAACACCAGGATGATCAAACTTCTCGCCAGCCTCTTAGGCGGCAGCCGACTGGCCGCATGGCTCGCCGCCGGCGGCTCCTTGCTCGTGTTGCTGGGTGGCTTCTACGCCCGAACCAGCGCAACCTGATCATCGACTTGATGGGCGGACACGCGTCCACGACGCGAGCGCGCAACGCCACGCGGTCCGCGAACGACTCGCTGATGCTCGCGGAGGACGCCGCGGACGAGGAAGGGAGCTTGAGGCGCCCGCTGCACCTCTTCGACGCGTCCACCGTCGCGGCCTCGATCTCGAACAGGTCGTCCGCGAGCGCCCCGAACTCGGCCCGTGGGATTCCTATTACCAGCCCAGCGGACGCGACCGCGTGCTCAACGCCGCCGTCCGTCGCAACCTCGCGTTCTACGAAAATCTTTTCACCTACAACGACTCGATGCTGCCGCGCGATCCGCACATCCTCGATGCCTGCGAACGCTTCTCCAGCCTCGAAGCCGCCTCCCTCCGCTTCAGCCCCGCCTTCCGCGGCGTGTGTCTCTACGACGAGGTTTACGAATCCAGCGACAACAGCGCCCCGCGCTCCGTCGTCGCCGCGTTTTTCAACGCCCAGGAACTCCGCTACCGCGCCCAATACCCCGGCGTCACCAGCTCCGACGCCACCAAGGCCTTCGACCGTTTCATCGGACGCCCCGCCGGCCAGCGCAACTACGAGGACCTCGCCAAATTCCGCACCTGGCCCGCCTTCCGCGACACCGACTGGGAGCAATTTACGACCCGCATGAGCGGCGCCGTGAAGGAAGCCGCGCCCGGCTCCAAGAACTGGACGCAATACCGCGCCATGGGTTCCAACGGCGGCAACCTCGCCGGCATGGGCCAGCCCAGCCAGGTCTTCGCCCATTTGGATTTTGCCGCCACCGTCATGTATAAGGACGGCGGCTCCGGCGACCGTCCCGTCTTCGCCCCGATGCTGGCCGACATCATGCGCGTCCGCGACGACCTCCCCGTCTGGACGCAGATCCACAACTACCACGCGAGCGGCCTCTACGGCTCGCACCTGCTCCGCCAGACGTTCTTCGGCCTCTCCCAAAAACTCGACGGCCTCAGCTTTTTCACCATCGACGTCTCGCCCGAGACCGCCAGCCCGCTCGACAATCGCGAGGCCGGGCATGCGCAAGGAAAATGTCAGCGAGCCGCACCTCAAGGTGGACGGCCTGTTCGACCCGAGCGGCCTGACCGACGAAGCGCGCCGGAAGGTCGTCGAATTCTATCGGGAAGATTTCGACGCCTTCGGCTATACGCCTTAACCCTGAAGCTTGGCGAACAGATCGGCCGCCAGCTGGGCGAGGCGCTGCAACGCCCAGAGATCGTCCTGGCGTATGAACAGGATCGAAGAAGCGCCCGTGCCCGCATACTGGGCGAGTTCGGTCATGACGCCGTTCGCCAGCACGAAACCCCGATAGTTCGAGCCTTCCAGCAAGGCTGCGACCGCCGCCGCCTTGTCCTCGGGGGCTTCGAGGCGGATGACGGGCTTGCCGCGGGCGATGGTTTCGGCGGCGCCGCGCAGCACGGCCTGTTCGGTTCCATCCGCCGGCAGCGAAAGGAAGACGCAGTCGGCGAGGTCCAGCTGGTCGATGGCCAGAGTGAGGGTGCGGCCCGCCTTGAATTCGGCGCCGGCCGCGGCATGGTGCAGGGCGATATGCGAGGGAAGCTTGCCGGCCAGGGTGGCGAAGGCGGCGGGCGAGGATTCGAAGCCGACCACCTTCACGCCTTCGAGCGAGGCTAAAGTGCCGAGGTGACGGCCGGCGGCCGTGTCGACCAGCGTACCCGGACGGCTCAGCAGCGGGGCCGCTTCGGCGCCCGGCAGCACATAGGCCAGCGGAAACCGTCCGTCATCGACCAGCACGGCCGGCCTCTCCGGCGCTTGCGGCACCAGCCTGTGCAGTGCCGCGGAATCGATCGGCAGCAACGGATTGGCGACGGTGATCCACTCGGTTCCGGGCGCCAGCCTTCCAACGCGGCGCACGATTTCGTGCAGATAGCGGCCGGGCGGCGCGTGCGCTCAATGCGTGCTGCTGGTCTTGCGGATGAAGTCCGCGACGTTCTGATGCAACAGCTTCAATGATGCCTCCTTGGCATACACCATGTGTCCGGACTCGTAGAAGTGGTACTCGATGTTCGCCTGCAGGTTGGCCGGAATCGGCAGGTGGTATCGAGCCCGGCGACCACTTCGGTGCCGCGCGCATTGACGATGCGGAGGCCGACAAAACATTCGTGGTTCACTACTGCACCACGCCCGTTTTTCACGAGGATAGCTACTTCGATACTTACAGTGTCCGCAACAATCGGCATGAGCCGGAATTAATTCAGGTCATCGAAGAACTTGGAGAAAGAGCAAACGGTGCCCACGCAAAACTGAAGATCGAAGAAGTGCCGTCAGGGACGTTGTATCGCATAGATGAGTACGACGGTAACGAGACCGTAGCTACCAATTCCACCTACGAATGGATTGTCGCCCCATGACCTCGCACGAATCCCGGATCGAGGCGGCGGCGAAGGCGATCTATGAGGCGCGCAACGGGTTCGGTTGTCCGCCATGGTCAAGGTTGCCCGCCGCGCACAAAGAGCCGTACCGGGCCGATGCCCGCGCCGCCATCACCGCCTACCTCAACGGGCGCGTTGCCGTGCCGAGGGAGGACTATCAGCGATTGCTTCTCGCCTCTGAAGCCGACGATACGATCATTCGTTGCGAGACGTGCGGCGCGTGGCTCGACATCAACGACCCCGACACCGCATCAATAGAGGACTATACGGGGTGTTGGAAAATCGCGGCAGGGGAAGACAGCAGACGCTGCAAATCCTACCGCGCCATGGTTTCAGCAGCAACGGAGACACCTAATGCACCCGACCGATGAAATGGTCCGCGCGGCGGCGCGGGCTATCGTCAAAAGTGAACAAGAAAATTGGGATACACTAGCTGACGAATGGGACGACGCCACGTTCAAACTTCATGGAATATGGGTGAGCGCAGAAGCCGCGCTCACGGCGGCGCTCGAGTCGGCGCGCCGCAGCGGCGAGCAGGCGCCGATCGATCTGCGCACGCGAGTGCAGGCTGTGGCCGCCGTGGCGGCGAGCAGTGCGATTGACGTGGATGCCGCCGCACAACTCCTGGGCGTGTTACTACAGCGCGACGCCCGCCGGCAGGGCGATACGTACACCTTCACCGAACCTCGGACTCCATCACGATGATCTCTGTCCGGCGGCGCGCGACATCTCGCTGGGCTATGCCACCGCCAATGCGCCGGCGCCGATCCATCCGGGCGCGGCGCGCTTCTACCGCGAGATGGGCCGGCTGCCGCGCTAGTCCCGCGTGCAGGTTTCAGTGCGCCGCGTCACACAATTGATGCGCCGCAGCCACGAATTTCCTTGTCGCCGTTAGCGACTCGGCAAATATCGTTACGTTACAGTGGAGCGGAATGATCGGGGTGCGTGTCATGTCGATTACCGTAGACTTTCACCGGATGAGCGGCAGCAGGGCGCGGGAACTTTCTCCTCGCGCGGCGCGGTGGCTTGTGCTCGCCGGTCTTCTGACCTTCTGGACGGGCCTGGTGCTCGCCATCGTGGCCCTGGCTTAAGGCCACCGGAACGGTCTTTCCGGGTCCGCTGGTCAGGCGATGCCGGCGTCGACTTCCTCCTGCGCGCCCCTGGCCCAGGCCTCCATCGCCGGCAGCGCCATCACCCGGTCCATATAGGCGCGAACGGCAGGCGCCGCTTCCACGCCATACGTCACAAAACGCGACACCACCGGCCCGAACATCGCGTCGGCGACCCCGAAACGGCCGAACAGGAACGGCCCGCCCGACGCCGCCAGCGCCTGGCCCCACGCCTCCTGGACGCGTCCGACCTGCTCCTGCGTGGCCTCGCGCAGCGCCGGCAAGGGCAGGCGGCGCACGAAATCCATCGGCAACTGGTCGCGCAGGTCCGGATAGCCCGAATGCATTTCCGCCGACAGCGCGCGGGCCTGGGCACGCAGTTTCCAGTCGTCCGGCCACAGCCCCGCTTCGGGATGGCGCTCGGCCAGGGTCTCGCAGATCGCCAGGCTGTCCCACACGATCACATCGCCGCCCGCCGCATGGATCTTCAGCACCGGCACCTTGCCGGCGGGCGAATGGGCCAGGATCTGGTCGCGCGTGCAGGGATGCTCGGTCTGGCGCAGGCGGATCACCACCGTCTCGAAAGGCGCGCCGGTGGCCGCCAGCGCCAGGAAGGGCCGCAGCGACCAGCTCGACCAGTTGCGCGTGCCGGTGAACGCCGTCACCCAGCCGCGCAGGCGCTGCGGGGCCCAGCCGGAGAGGTAGCGCAGCGCCCCTGGCGCGAAGCCGCCCTCCGCCACGCCGAGCAGGAACCGCAGGGTGAACAGCTGCGTGCGGCTCGTGATCCACGCCATGGCACTCGCCAGCAGCCCCCATGCGAGCATGGTGAGACAGATCCACAGTCTCGGTCCCAACACGCGCTGGCTGAGCGCATGCGGCAGCTGGAACAGGATGTATCCGGCGAAGAACACGCTCGCCCCCAGTCCATAGTCCTGCGGCGAGAACTGCAGGTCGGCGTTCATCCGCAGCGCCGCGAAGCTCACATTCACGCGATCGAGCGAGTTGAGCACGAACAGAAAGGAGATGGGCGCAAGAAGGCGCAGCGTCAGTTTGGCTCGCAGGTGCATCCGCCGGCTCGCAACGGCGATGGGCTATCGCCTGGCTTCATGATAGCGCTTACACTGTAACCGAACCACTGGAGACGCCGCCTCTCATGCGCCCGCGTGCCCCTGTCGAGCTGTTCGCCTTCCTGTATTTCGCCAGCTATCTGCCGTACGCGGCGATCGTCCGTTACCTCGCGACGCTGCCGCATCCCGCGCTCGGGCGCTCACTCAATGGACTGGAGATCCTGCCGGCCACCGTGATCCTGAGCGGCCTGCTCACGCCGCAGGCGCAGCCGGTCGCCGACGAGTTCGTCGCGGCGGGCCTGCGCCTCGTGCGCGTGCGGCCGAGCACCGACGATCCGCAGTGGTCGTCCGTCACGCTGCGGCGGTGACGTGCGGATCTTCGTCGATCCCGCGCAGCTCGCGGCCGGCGAGCTCGTGATCGCCGGAGACGAGCACCACTACCTCGCGCGCGTGCGGCGCGCCCGCGTCGGCGACGCCCTCGACCTCGTCGACGGCGCCGGCCGACGCGCGGCCGCGACCATCGCGCGCATCACCGACGACGCCACCACGCTCGTCGTGGGCGCGCCCGAGGCGATCGCCGCGCGCCCGCCCCACGTGCGCGTGCTGCTGCCGCTGATCAAGGGCGACCGTCGGCCTTGGCGAGGCCACGATCGCGGATGAGGCCAAGTCCCATGCGCCGTTTGAGCGTGGCGAAGGTGGTCTCGACGGCCGCGCGCCGACGCGCGATCAGCCGGTTGTAGCGTTGCAGGCGCGGCGGCAGGACCGGGTGATGCTTGTTGGCTCGTCGCATCAGTCTGGGCTTGATGCCTTGCGCCTTGAGCGCTGCCTCGCGAGCATGGGTGTGATAGGCGGCATCGGCCAGCACCGCCCGTTCGTCGCCCCGGATCAAGCCATCGGCCGGCACCGTGTCGTTGACGTTGGCAGGTGTCGTTCGAACCGTGCGGATCAGGCCCGAGCCCTGGTCTACCCCGACATGAGCCTTGTAGCCGAAGCGCGAGCCCGTCTTGCCCTGGCGGCGCGTGTAACGCGCATCGGGGTCGCTCGTCGCCTGGCCGCCGTCGCCGGGCCTCGCGGCAGTCGTCTCGATCACCGTCGCATCGAGCATCGTGCCGCGCTTGAGGATTACCCCGGCCTGCTCCAGCTGCTTGTCGAGCTCGGCGAACAGCTTCTCCAGCATCGCTTGCTCGACCAGAAGGTTGCGAAAACGACAGATCGTGGTGTGATCGGGCACCGCGTCGGCCAGCGCCAGGCCCGCGAACCGGCGGAACGACAGACGATCGACCAGAGCCTCCTCCATCTCCGCGTCCGACAGACCATAAAGCGACTGAAGCAGCAGCACCTTGAACATCAGCAAGCAGGGATAGGCCGGGCGACCCGAACCGCCTTCCCGCAACGACGACAGCACCTTCTCGAAGCGGTACCACTTCACCAGACCATGCAACCGGTCGAGCCGGCTGTTCCCGCCCGCCAACTGCGGCGCCAACGCTTCCGCGAAGCTAAACTGACCCGTTTTCTTCTCTGACATCCGCCGCTCCTAGCGAAACACAGAGAATCAACTTCCGACCAGATTTGCAACGGTCCCTCGAGGGGAGGGCTTTCTAGCGCATCACTCTGCCAGACTCGGCACGGCCAGCACCGCCGTCCGCGCTCGCTCGTAAGCCGCGCCGGCCTTCAGGCGCCATAAGTGCGCGGCGGGCCGTAATTGGGTGCCGCGAACGAGACGTTCGCATAGCTGTCAACAATTGTGAACGCGGTCGTTTTGTAACGGCGATCGGTCACGTTGCGCACAAAGGCGCTCACACTGATCGTGGAGTTGGGCTTGTAAGTCAGCGAGATATCACCAAGCCAGTAGGGATTCTGGATCATGGCATCGGCGCCAGCGTTGGGGTCGGGGCACTTGGCAAACTCTTTTGCCAGCAGCTTGGCGGCGTACGGGGTGAACCTGGCCTTGAAGTTCTTGCGATGGTCGATCACGGCCCGCGCATGGTCGGCGTCGAGCACCTTCACGAGTTCATCGAATTGCGTCGGCTCGACCTTAACAACAGATGATGGTTCCCTTTGGGGGTTATGCGTGGCGAAATCCGCCGCTGGTTCAGGATGTTTTTCGCCTCTGGCGAAATTCGCCACTGGCAGATTTCGCCGGTGGATTTTGAAGCGATATCGACCGAGTGTGCCATCCTCACGGCGCTGCCGTTCGCGGGTGATAACCCCATCCTGCTCCAAGGCGTCCAGATGGTCGCGGACGGTCTTTTCACCCTGGCTGGTGTATTGGGCCAATTGCTCGACAGACGGGAAGCACGACCATGCCTCATCGGCGTAGTCAGCCAATGCCATGGCAACGAATTTCCGACCGCTGGGGCGGATATCGGCTTTGGCAATTGTGGTGAGGGCTTCGTTGCTCATAGCCCAGCCGCCTCCAATGCCTTGCCGTACACTGGACGGCGGAATACCTCCCCGCGCATAGATGCTTCGTGGCAGCGAATGCCGTGCAGCACACCGCTATGGTCTCTGCCGCCAAGCGTTTGGCCGATCATGGGAAGGCTGTAGCCAAGCTCCTGCTGCAACCGGTAGAATGTCTCGAAACGAGCGGAAATAACGGGCTTTGCCCTGCCGTAGCCTTTGATCTGTGCTGTAGTAACGCCGTGATCCTCAGCCACTTCCTGCACGATCATTTCGGCGGCAATGGTGTTCCAAATCCCTCCCTGACTATGCTAGCTGGTTGGAGACACAGCACCGAATAGGGCTCGTCTCACCCGCTCCCGGCGAACCCGGCAAAATGCCTTTCTGGCATGGTGACACCGTCGGCCGCCCCGCAGAATTCGGCCGCAAAATCGGCGCGATGACGCGCGAGCTGCTCGCTCAACCGCGCCCCGTCGCCTTCAGTACGCTCGTCACAAATCACAGTCTCGACACCAACGCCGCCGAAAATCTTCTCCGCTATCTTGAAGATCAAGCCGTCGCCACCTCCCGCGTCCCCAACGATCAGGACATCGTCATCGAAACCTGCCGCGACGAACTCGGCGATCGTTCGCGCAATTTCCGCGGGACCAGACATGCCGCCCTCCACCGATTAGGTGAAGAGAAGCCTATACACGTTTCGTGTACTCGTCAACCGAAACGTACACGCGATGTGGACAACTAACCCGTGATGCGGACGTCGCCGGCGGGCTTCGCTTTCGGGATTCGGGCTTCGGTCCTGCTCCCGCAATTCGGGCAGAGCCAGGGATCGAACTCGTTCAGGAGTGAAATCACCAGCCAGACCGGGAGCCACATGCCGAAAGTCACGACGCTCAAGAGCAAGTGCAGGATATGGTTCGGGGTCTGCTTGACCGCGAGCACGGGTTGTTGATCGGCCGGGCAGTACCTTCGAACATGCTTTAAGCCCATGACGCAGCCTCCACGACTGTCACAATTTTTGACGCCGGGATTGAACCACCGCCGAATCGCCCTGTCGAGATGTGGCGGAATCAAGGCTTGCGTTTTGTCACAATGCGGCTGACTGTCGCGCCTTGCGTGCCCCGAGAAGGTGGATATAATCCTAAGAACAGAGCAAGAACGAGGGTCTAGATGCGCACGAAGTCAGAGGGGAGTGCCGGGCGGCTGTTAAGGCGGCAAGCTGCTAACTTGATTGCCCTATTGCCAGACGATCCTGAGGAGGCCAAGGCGGTGCTCCGCTATGCGGAGCAGTTTGTCAGCGATTTCATCCAAGGCGGAGGTGATGCCGATAACGAGGAGGATGAGGACGGCATGGTCTTGCCGTTTCTCAGCGCGCGCAAGCCGGAGATCGTGCGGGAGAACCAGGCGGGAAGCGCCCCGCCGTCCATCATGACGTAGGCGACGCGCGGCGATGCCGAAGGCCCAGCCGCCGAACGCCCAGCCGCCGAACGCCCAGCAGCGGCGGCGCCGAAGAGGCCGGCCAAGATCGCCGGGAGAGCCGAGTGGAGGTCGGCCACCACCACGGGCACCGGTACGGCCGGTTGCTCCATCCGGGTGGCCGGGTCCGACGTCCGCCCGGGGCACGCGCAGCCAGGGACGGCGCACCGGCCGAGCGCGTTCACGAAGATGGGGTCGTAGATGGGCCAGCCGGAGCGCACCCGCTCCAGGCTGTCGACATGGCCGGCGCCCTGGTGTTCGCACCGTGCGCACGGGCGTGCGAGTTCGTCGAGCGGGGTCCTGCGCCCCCTCATCGGCGCCGCCCCCTCGCGGAGGCGCGCTTGCGGGCGAGCCGCTTGCCCACGTGACCCACATGCCAGTGACCACAGTGATCACAGCGATAAATGACCAGCCGGTCGCGGGAGGTGCCCCTGGAAACCTCCCGCTCTACCTGCGCCTCGGCAGCCTCACGGTCCTTGTTTCGCTTCTTGCCGACGCAGGCGCGGTTCTTGGTGCCGGTCTTCACGACGCCTCCCGAGGGAGGTATTCGAGCGCCGTCGCGTACATCCCGAGCAGGTCAGCGACCGCCTCGGGGCCTTCCGCGTCAGCCTCAGCGCGGAGGATCGGCAGCCCGGACTCGATTGAGGCGAGCACCTCGGTTCTGGTTGCCTCCCGGCCTTCCGCCCACCAGGAGATGGAGGCCGGGTCGCCCACCGAGAGCAGCGGCCGCCCGTCCGGGTCGGGGAAGACCTCGAACTCTTCGGCCACCCAGAGGGCGACCACTCCCGGGTTGCGCGCGATCGACACCCCGGCGGGCGGGCGGTGGCCCTCGGGCAGGCCGCGCTCCCGCCGTCGCATCGCCGGCGTGGTGAGGAACGGGCACGTGCGCACGGCGTACTCGGCGCAGTCGCGGTGGGACGGCGGCTCCGCGGTGGTCCTCGCCCTGCGGCTATCGCGCCGAGCAAGCGCGGAACGAATATCGCGATATACCCTTTCCCGAGCAATGGGGCGCGACGCCTGCTGTCCGCAATAATCGCGTTTATGCGCTCGAGGCCAACGGCTACTTTTCACGTCCGGGGCCGCGCCTCGCGACTGGAATCGAAATTCTCGCGAAGGCTTTGCATCCGACGCTGACCGTCAGCGCCGAAGCCGAGCAGGCGATTTTGCCGGTTGTGATCGGTGCTGCGGATGGTCCGAGCGTGACTGCGCGCGCCACTTCAACCTGATCGCTGACAGCAAACTGCAAATTTTCGCTGTGCCCACGGAGGGAAAAACCCAGATGCTACGCCGAACATTTGTCGCCAACTCGCTGGTCGCTGCTGCGTTGAGCGCTGCTTCCGCGTCCGATTCGAAAGCTGGTTCCGCGAGCAGCGCCGATTCAAAGAAGGATTCCGAGCCGGCGACCGCGCCGCAAGCAGGCGCTGGTGCAGCCACCGCGGGCAAGCAGCGGCTCTACTACGAACTCCGCCGATATCAGCTCGTCGACGGACCGCAGAAGAAAATCTGCGACGCCTTTTTTCAAAACGCGTTTATCCCAGCGGTGAATCGGCTTGGCATCACTCCTGTCGGCGTTTTCAATCTCACCGTCGGGCCGGGCACTCCTGTGACGTACGTTCTTTTGCCCAGCGCTTCACTCGAAGCGCTCGTGAATCTCGAGGCGCATCTCGCGAACGACGCGCAATACATGTCAGCCGGAACGCCGTTTCTGAGCGCGCCCGCCGTTGCGCCGGCGTATCAGCGCATCGAAAGCCAACTCATGATCGCGTTCGAAAAAATTCCTGGCATCACGCTGCCGGCTGCGACCGCGACCAACGCCGCGCGTGTTTTCGAACTCCGCACTTACGAAAGCCCGAGCGATCTCGACCACAAACGCAAAGTCGAGATGATGCAATCCGGCGAAGAAAAAATCTTCGACAAGGCCGGCTTCACACAAGTGTTTTATGGCGACACGCTGATCGGCGGCCACCTGCCCAATCTCACTTACATATAGTCAGTCTCGCCAGGGTCTCTCTCTCTCTCTCTCTCTCTCTCTCTCTCTCTCTCTCTCTCTCTCTCTCTCTACTGTTCATCACCTATTGTAGCCTTTATTCCCAGATACTATTCAACGAGTAGTGCAACCTACCCCTGGGTTAAAATGGGGGTAAGTTGCAAGAACAAGCAATAAATCCATCGTTATAGATCAAGAGAAAGGTAGAAGACAGAGACGTCCGCAAAAGACATGAGCTTCATCCACAGTCAAACGGCTGCTGCTTAACTTCTAGCAGCAATAAAAGGAGCCAAAAGAGCCTCCTAGGAAACACTTCCATCTCGAAGCAAGGGATAAGCACACAAACAACACCAAGGCATTTTGATGGCCTTCAAGAGACCCACAGACAACCAGGTTACACAGGACCAAAAACATCCGCGGGAGGCGGATGGACTGTAATGGACCTTAATGGGCCTAGGTGGGCTTCGGCCGAACACGCATCAATTGAGAGATGATCTCAAACTCGCACTTAGTTAGGCTCCCTTAGGTTTCCCATTTCAACTATGGTGATTAATTAAGGGCGCGTTTGGGAGGTCACTTTCACCTGAATTTTTGAAGTGTAATTTTTGATCAACTTTAATCTACTTCAAATGTCACAATCATTTCTCGATTTCGATGAAAATCACTTTTTGAGAGAAGAGAGAACTTGGGCACAAAAATGTCGAGTTCTTCCCATCCTGCAAAGTTCTATTACAGTAACTTCTCAAGATTCTCAATAATGAGAAATCTTTTGACCTTGTGCAATCCGTACGGAGTGTGTATTGTGTGAAAATGAAAAAAACTCATCGTTATTTCAAACGCGCCCTAAGCCTAGTTCTATGGATTCATGCTTCACAGATTTAGCTTAGCTGGTGTTAGTACATTAGACTTTTCCCGTCACCTTATTATAACTTATTATGTAAATTGTGGCACATTATTAATTCATTGGAAGCTGATGCTATATATGGTGCCATTCGGATGGGCATGGCATGCTCACATTCAATTCTGCGTCTAGTTTAAACCTCAAGGCTATCGCGACGGCGCGACCTGGGTGTCTGCGAAGGAGCGCGAGCGAGAGCATAACCAGAAGCTGGCGCACGAGCGCCGTTACGAGAACGACCCGGATTACCGCGCCAAGTGCGACCGCGAAACCGCGCGGCGCAAGGACTCGACCGAAGTCTTCATGAACCATATCGGGAAGACCGAGCGGCAGATCGAGCGCGAATACGTCCTCGTCGGCATCAAACACTACTGGCCGGCCGATCATCTGCCCGACGCCCTTCCGGGGATCATCCAGCCGCACCTGAAGCCGCGGCGGGAATTGATCTCCTGCCTGATCCGGCGCCTGCGCATGCTGCGCGCAGAATGGCTGCCGAAGGGCATTCATCGTCCCTCGGAACGCGCGGAGGCGAAGCATCGCATTCGCTGCGCACGCACCGCCCTGATCGCGGAAGGCCTCGCCCTGCTCCGCGAACGCCAGACCATCCGAAACCTTCAGAACGACGAGGCCGCGTGATGCCACTTTCCCGAGAAACCAAGGACGCCATCTCGCGTGCGTTCGGATGGGCGATCGTTAACCGGGGCGTGGCCTTCAACGACATCGAAGCCGCGAACAGCGCGGCAAATCCGGCGGCTGCACTTCGACGCATCAGAGGTGCCCGGCGTGATGTGGAGACGCTTCTGGCGAAGCTGAAGGCCGCAGAAGACCTGGCGGCTAAGGATCTGCGGATGGACGACGAAAACCCGTCCGAAGCCTTTCTCGAGGCGCTGTCGTTCAAGCCGCGGTTGAAGGCGTTCCGGCCGTGAGCGAGATCGGAAGCCACCTCATCCGTGAGAAGGTCGTCCTGCCGCCTACGGGATGGCGGAAGCCGATCCGCGCATGGGTGAAACGGGCTGTCCTGAAGCGGCAGAACTACAAGTCCGCGGTCGAACCGTTCGGCGATCTGCCGCGGTCGATTGCCGGCGCCGTGCATTTCGTGGACCTTGGAGCCCTCGCCGATTCCAACCTGGTGGCGGAAGCCATCGCGACGACGCTGGGCCTGCCGCTTCAATCGCACGACGCGGCCGCCGCGCGCAGCCGAACTCCTTCGCCAACTGCGCCTCCGTGGGCAGGCGGTCCCCGACCTTCCACCGCCCCGTGAGCAGGCGGTCCTCGATCTCCGCATACACCTGATCGAGCTTTTTGAGGGATTCGGCTTGCATGGTGCGGGGGATATTTAGTTATTTAATCATTAAATCAAGCGAAAAAATCCTTTCTCCTGATTTTTCATAAATTCTCTCTTCCCTCCGATGCTCTCCGCCTTCCTTCCTCACCTCCGTCAAGCGGCCAATTCCCTCCTGCGCAGCCCCGCCGGGCACCTGCGCCACCCGTTCCTCGTGCCCGGTTCCGTCTATGCCGCCGAGCAGTGGGACTGGGACGGCTACTGGACCGCGCGCGGGTTGCTGAGTCTGGCGGCGCTGCTCGATGACCAGGCATTTCATCACGAAATCGTCGCCCACGGCCAAGGTTGCCTGCGGAATCTCTTCGAGCACCAGGCCGAAAACGGGGCGCTTCCGATCATGATGCGCGCCGACAACCCCGACGTCTTCGGCTGCCTCAAGCCCAACGGCCCCGAGGTCAACCAGGCCAAGCCCATCGTCGGCCAGTTCGCCCTCCTTCTGTGCGATGCCGGCGGCGATGACGCGTGGTTTCGTCCGCTGCTCGACGGCCTCCGCCGGTTCTACGCCCGCTGGGAGGGGCGCTACCGCAGCCGCGCCGGCCTGCTCGTGTGGGGCTCCGACGTCGCCATCGGCGTGGACAACGACCCCGCCACCTACGGACGCCCCGACTTCTCCTCGGCCAACCTCCTGCTGAACTGCCTTTACGTCGAGGACCTGCGCGCCGCCGCCACCCTCGCCGGACGGCTCGCGCACCCCGCCCTAGCCGGCGAATGGAACGCCCGCGCCGACGAACTCTCCGGCCTCGTCGCCACGCTGTGCTGGGATGCGCGCGACCGCTTCTTTTATTCGCTCGACGTGCAATGCGCCGACCACCGCGCCGAGCGCATCCCGTGGGCGAAGCCCGGCATGGCCATGGGCTGGCAGGCCCTGCCCGTCCGCATCCAGAGCTTCACCGGCTTAGATTGGGACCAGATGGGGGGGCCGTTGACATTTTTTGCCCTTTTTTTGCGGTCAGAACGGGTGGCGGGGGTGGCCATAAAGATGGCCCCCCATGCGTGCCCTTTTTTTGACCCGAGATGCTGACCAAAACGGCAAAAGCTGTGCCCCCTCTGCCACGGGGTTAGGCAGGTAAGTAGGAGGCCCCGTAGCGTATGCAATTTCTAACCTTTAGAGTTTTTTTATGTCGCTTTGGCGTCTAGCCCTCGTTGCCGCCTCCCTGCTTGCAGGTGGCAGCGCCTATGCCCAGAACTGGGGGAACTATGCCTTTGTTTCCGATACGTTAGGAGTGAATCCCAGTGCCGTGTGTATCGGGGAAGGCAGCCGGGGGGACATTGGCTGCCCCACGTATGCGCCGACCGTGAGCACGGGCGGCCTCTTGACCACCATCGGGATATCCACCACCACCAACCAGGCCAGCTTCACCACCCTTTACAGCAGCGGGAACGTCGGTATCCGCACGGCGCCCACGGCCCACCCGCTGACAGTGAATGGGGGCAACCAAACCAATGTACAGATTCTGCGTCTTAATAACATCGGTGCCGGAACCTCCGGCATCCTGCTCAATTATGCCAGCGGCTATACCGCCGACCTGTTTGGGACTACCGGCGGGCGCGTGAACAGCACCTTTACCAACATCGGCGGGGCGGGCTGGACCGTCCTTGGGAACCTCGGCGGTTTTGCGGGCAATGGAGCGCACCGCTTCTCCACCGATGCGGGCGCCGCGACGGCCTACTCCAGCACCGTGGCCATCCAGGCCGGGGCGGCGCAGGACCTGCTGGCCCTCAAGAACGCCGGCGGCACGGATGTGGCGACCTTTGGCTATGACGGCAGCGCGAACCTTGCCGGGACGGTCTCGGCCAGCAACGTCTACGTGACCGGAACGACGGGGACGGTGAGCGGGACCTACGGGTATTTCCGGTACATCAGCGGCACCAACATCCACGGGACCTTTACGGGTGACGGGAGTGCCCTGACCGGGGTGACGGCGGATGCCACCGACCGCATTGCAAAACCTTCCCAGCGGGAAGGCACCACAATGACATCGGCCTCTTGCATATGAAGGGCTACGTTTTGTGGGCTTAACCAGCCCAGATAGGTCTGGCCGGGGCGGTTTGGAGGTAACGGGGTGGCGGGTTCGGGCGCCCCGATCACGGTCAGGTGAAGCGGTTTGCCTGCCATGATCTTCATGGCCTCTTGAAGGATATCCAGCCCCTTTGCCCGGTGGAAGCGGCCAACGAAAAGCAGCTGCAAAATTTTGCCATTGGGTACAGGAATCGTCTCTTTTTGCACCAGCACGCCGTTATAAACGAGGTGGAGTTTTGCCGCCGGCAGGCCGGCGGCCAGGGCTGCCGCGCGCTCCTGCCTGCTGACGCAGATGACCGCGTGCGCAAGCGGGGCAAGTGTGCGCTCGACAAGGGCATACATGGATTTTTGGGGCACGGAAGTAGCCATGAGGAAGGCAAAAGCATGCGGGCAGTAGATGACCCGGGGCCGATGAAACGGCCAGAGCGTCAACAGCGCCAGGCGGCCCAGCACGCCTGCGAACGTACTGTGGAGATGGACGACATCCGGGCGGAAAAGCATAACCTGTTTGATGAAGGCAAGGGTGAAACGCAGATGGCGGAAAAGGCTGCGTTTACGCCCGCCAAAGGTGGCAATGCGGGTGGCGGGGAAGGCCCTCATTTCTTGCATATGAGCTTGCGGGATGAGGCAGCGGGCCTCCACACCGGGGCGGGAAAGCTGGTCGGCGAGCAGGGAACGCATCACCGTGGCGACACCGCCATGGATGGTTTCCGCCGCGTGTAAAACCTTCATCTCCACTCCGCTTTTTTACTGTTGGTGGCGTAGCCTTTCTGGCTTGAATTAGCAAGGGGAATTCAGCGGCAGGAGGCGCAGCGGCCGAGGAGTTCGATATGGGTATGATGGATGGAAAAACCTTTGGTTTTGGCGGCTTTTTCGAGCGTTCCCAGGGTTTTTTCCTGTTCCAGCTCTTCCACCGTGTGGCAGGACTCGCAGATGAGCAGCTGGCCGACGTGGCCGTGCTCGCTCAGGCTGCCCGCGTCGCGTCGTGGACTCCGTGGTTGCGTACACCTGCAATGGGGTGCCGTCTGCCTTCACGCCGATGGTGAGTCTCTGCAGTCGGTTCCCGGACGTGGGGACGTTCGTGTGACCGGAGTAGCCGATGCCGTACGCGCCACGGCGAGCGTTCACCACCCGGCCGACGTCGGCACCGTTACGAATCGCCTCCGCGCCCGCCTTAGTGAAGATGCGATCCTGCTCAGCCCGTGAGAGGGAATGGAAGTAGTCGGCGTCCGTGTCGAACATCCCTGCTGGGGTGCGACTGCCGGGACCGGAGTTCGTCACCGGCCATGCGGTGCACTTGCAGCGCGGGTGGCGTTTGAACGCGACTTTGTACGACGACTTCCCAGCCAGCACCGCACACCGTGAACACGCCCCAGGCGACAGCACACGCACGTACCGGGCATACCCGCGCCCCATCCCCAGGGTGGAGTCCGCAGCCCGTCCAAGGTCATGGAGGGCGTTGCCGACGATCACCGCCAGGAACCCCGCACCGGCCTCGAACGCCCGCACCGCACCAACCCGCTGAGTGAGGGTCTTCGTCGTCGCCACGGCACCGTACATCGCCGGCCCCAACTCGCGACCGTCGATCATCACCCCACCGAACATCTCGGGGACCAGCTCGACGTCGCTGTCGCGTCCGTAGTACCGGTCGACCGAGTTCATGTACGGGATGGCCTGCGCCGCAACCTGCACCTGCGCCTGCGCGACCATCGCCACCATCGCTGGGGCGTGCACGGCCCACCCGTTGTCGAGTTCCTGCGGGTCGATCTGACGCCACACCCTCAACGCGGCGATCGTGGCGGCATCCGCAGCCTTAGCGCGGCGGCGTTGGTGCACCGCGGCGAGCTCAGAGGGCAGGCTCACCGTTCATCTCCGCCTCAACCGCTGCCTGCACGCCAGCCTGCAGCAGGCGCGCGTCCTCGGCCTTCTTCATCTCGAGGATGCGGGGGATTTCGAGGGGTTCGACACCGTCGAGTTCCATGAGGTACTCGAGCGGGTAGCCGATGGATGCCTTCACATTGAACCGCATCAATGACATCACTTCCAACAATGTCCCAGGCTGCTGTGTAGAAATCACCTGAGAAGCCATCCGGCCCTGGAGAGCTGGAGCCCTTGAGAGACCATACAGCTTTGCGAATTTCATCTCGATCCGGAGCTGAACATAGGGTGGAATTTTGAGCCTCAGTGATGGACTGAGGAATGTATTCCAGTATGGACGGGTCAACTGAATGCTCCTCTGAAGTGAAGAGATTTTTGAAATAAGTCTCTGCTTGGTTTCGGAGTGTGTCCTGGTCAGAGCACCAGGTCTCAGACTCACCCACCTTCAGCCTTCTGATGAGACCCCTCCGTCGGTTGCACTGGGCCACAGTATGGTAGAAAGAAGTGTTCCTGTCTCCACTCTCTATCCATTGAATGCGAGCCTTTTGGTTCCAGAATACTTCTTCCCTGTGTAAAGCTTGACGCAAAGCAGCATTTGCAGCATTCAAGTTTTCTCTGTTTCCAGAAGATGGGTCCTAGTCATAAGCTAGTTGTTTATGCTCCACATCCACTTCAGCCAGTCTGACATTTTGAGTGACATCCCCAAATATTTCTTTATTCCATTTACGCAGGGAATTCTTAGCAGCCTTCAGCCTGACAGAGAGTCTTACCATAGCATTCGGATGATCAACCTGTGTCTGATTCCAAGCATCTGAAATCACTTGCAAGAAAGAGTGATGAGAACACCACATCTTTTGGAAGAGAAAACGGGCCGGACCAGAGGGAGGCCTTTCAACGGACAGCAACAGGGGGGCATGATCCGAAGGTCCTCTCGGTAGATGCTTGACCAGCAACTGAGGCATTTCCGCGTGGCTTTGGCTGTTGAGTAAGACTCTATCCAGTCTAGCTCGGATATTGGCCAGACCAGTTCGATTATTGGACCAAGTCATGACCGGCCCTGAAAATCCTGCATCGAAAAGACCAGCAGAGCAAACAAATGCATTGAAATCCGCCATTGATGCCAGAGAGGGGAGGGCACCTCCTACCTTCTCCGAAGGGCGCAGAACACAATTAAAGTCCCCACCCAAAATCCAAGGAACCGAGACTGAGGCAGCAAAATGAATAAGGTCATTGAAGAGGGCCTGTCTGAGATGAGAATCACATGCAGCATAGACAAGGGAAAAGAAAGTAGAGTAAACATTTGCCGTCTTCAGCCCAAGGGTGATATATTGAGAAGAGGAGCATATGACCTCCAGGTTGCAACTGTCATGCCAAAAGACCTAGATTTTGGAGTCAGTGATAGAGTTACCTGCAAACCTCTTAAGCTTAAGGGATCTACCTAGCTGTAAAGCTTTATCCATTGCCAACATAGGTTCACTGATGGCCACCAGACATACCTTATGACTTTGCACCAGACGCTTGAGACATCTACAGGAACCCGGATTCCCCACACCTCTGATATTCCACATCAGAATTGGACTGATCATTGGGAATTCCGCGTGGTTCCTTCCGCAGATCTAGCTCTAGATCTTGTAAGCATCCCCCATTCATTATATACTCGCCCATTAGCATCACCTCTACCCAGGTTGGTAGATTGCATTAGAGAATTGTCTTGTTTGGCCTGCACAGCAACATACTTGCCAGCCTCTTGTAACTCCTGTGTAACAACAACCTCCTCAACCTCTTTGGTGGGAGGTTGGAGCTCTACAACCAAAGCTACCTCTAAGTCATCCAAAACAGTGGCCGGTGCATTCCCGAACCTTTTGACACAGTTGTCTGCCTGATTTCCTTGGCTAGCAGTCAATGGAATAGCATCGTGCCGTCCACCGTCACTGAGAGGTGAAATATTTTGGTTTGAAGGGAGCTCCACACCAGCCATCAGGTGAGGGCCGGGAGCGTTAGTGTGTCCTTCCATGGCCACTAAGCACTGGGGAGACAGAGTATTGGATTCACGGAGCTCTAGGGCCGTTTGGCCCAACTTTCCATCACCAGGCTGATTCATCTCACAAGATGCTTGGCCCCTTACTGAACCACCAAGAGAGCTGGGGATTTCTGATTCTAGTCCCACCCCTTCATCCACCTATTGCAGGGGCGCAAACCTATTACCTTGTGATGACATTTGTCGAACAGGTTGAGGGTCCACTTGGTGAGGCCTAAAGATTTCTCGGGAACTCCTTGAAACTAGTTTAGGTAATGTCGGAGGACGGCCAGCCCTGCCCTGCTTCTTCTTACAATTGCTTTCAATGTGGCCAAGCTTGTGGCAGATGGAGTAGAGATGAGGCACTCGGTGATAATTGATAGCCTACCAAAAACCTTCGCCATCCAGGTCGATCCACAGCCGCTCCTTACATTGGGCAGATAAGTCCATTTCAACACACGCTAGAGCGTCAGACGTATCTGTCATTGCTGGAGTCCTCTCATGGATTCGAAGAACTATCCCAAAGTTGCCAGCTATCGAACGCATACAGTCTTCATGATAGAGATTTATCGAGAGAGATGGAAAACTAATCCAGACTAGAACTGTAGGAGGATCCACATCGAAGTCAAAGTCCGGAGTCCATCGGAAGAAACAGAAAAAAAACCCTTGATATATAGAGGTTCTTTTGCATCAGAAGCCTCTGGAAATCTGCTTTACATTCGAATCGTAAAAGGAGGTGCCATTGGTTGAGCCTGCTAATAATGAAGTCCGAAGTCAGAGATAGTCTCTACACAAGGCAGTTTTTGATATCAAGAATCGTTGGCTTTCCATAAGCACACTTGGCAACAATGGCAAATGAAAGGGGTTGCAGGGACGCCTGCACATCCGCTTTAGAGAAGAACACTGTTGGCTCTCTGAAGTCCCTGAACCCCAAGGCCTTCACAGGGATAGAGACCTTCACCTTCTGTTTGGACTCAACGAACACCTACGCTAATGAGCGACGAGGGCCATCAAAACCCAAAGAGGTGGGAGGGAATGGTAAGCCTAGAAGCACAGTAGAGGGGGGAGGAGGTTCCCCCACCACGCCGGCCATTGCCGGCTGGTAGGAGGTCAAGGGAGCCTATCGTGCCTCCGGCGGTGGGACTTCACAGAAAGCCTCGGTCAGTTGTGCATGAGAAGAGTTGTTGGAATCCTAGTCTAGATGGGTTCCCAACTGAATTGCCTTCTGTGAAGTTGGTCGAGAAGAATTACGAAAAGAGAAAATATTAGCTCATCCTAGAGAAAAAGAAAGAAAGGAGGAAAGAGAGTGTGCTTGGAGAGTGGTGGCGTCATCGTTCTTGCCTATCCATTCGGGGACGCTACGGGGCAATTTCAATTACCTCCACGCCCGCACGCCGAGCCTTACGGACCATATCCGCAGTGCCGCGACCGCCTGGGAAGGCTATCACCATATCCGGCCTTCCCTCGGCCAGCATCTGCTGATTGCGGATCGGCCCCGCCGCCTTGCCATGCTTGTCCCAATCCGCAGGGAATTTGAGAAGTGGAAAGCCGAAACGTTCGGCCCATTCGGCGGCCAGCGTGTCCGCTCCGCGTGCCATGCCGCTGATGATGCTGGACACCTCAGGCGGCCCCATGCCGTCGAGCACGCTCCAAATGTATTGCCTGTCCGTGTAGTCGCGGCCACCGCAGACCAGAACTCTCATCCTTCATTCCCTTTCCCTGATATCGTCAAAGCTCTTGCGGTGGGGCATCCAGCATACGGAACAATGCTGGAACATGCGTGTCCAACCTTCCGAGAGAAACCGCAGAATTGCGCGCTTCTGCGAGTCCCTCCGGGCCCACCAGAACCCTTGATTTGCCAGGCCTCCAGTATAGGTTGGACAGCAAGGTTGGACAAGGCGGTTGGACATGGTGTCTTTATCGCCTCTTCAGCAGCCGTGACATGCCGTCCACGGCAAGCCGCTCCTGTTCCGCTTCCCGGCTGTAGAGCTCGACATGCTCCAGGTCGTCGTGGCCGAGAATGCCGGCGGCCTGCTTCGCTGTCGCGCCTTCCTCGGCGAGATATTTCCCCAGCGTCTTCCTGAGCCCGTGGAACGTGCAGCCCGGGTCGATGCCGGCGAGCTTCGTCCAGTGAGCCATCATTCCCGTGAGTGACTTTTCGGAGAACGGTTTGCCGTAGTCCGTGGTGATGACTTGATCGGCGCGGCGCGGGATGTCGAGTGCATCCTTCAACTGTGGCAACAAGAGCAGGGTCAGCACCTTGTCGGTCTTGACTTGGCGAACGACGATCCTGTCTCGCTCCATATCGATATCCGACCACAACTGAGCCGCCACATCGCTGCGGCGGTTTCCCGCCCATAGCGCAAGAGCATCGGGCGCAAGTCCTACGAGGCTTGTTACGCCGACTATCTCCCCGAATTCCAGGTGACAGAATGACCAGTCAGGTTGATATCTGCAACCTCGCCCTGACCCGGATCGGCGGCGAGGAAATCACCGCTATTGACGAGGGCTCACGCGGCTCGCGGCTGTGCACCCGCCATTATTACCCCACGCTCAATGCGCTGCTTCGCGAGTTCGAATGGAACTTCGCCATAAAGCGTGTCGAACTGGCGCAGGACGCTACGCCTCCGGTCAACGAATACGCCTATCGCTATGCGGTCCCGGCGGACTTCATCAAGGTTGTCAGGCTCAATGCATGCACCTCGGACGAGTACCGGATTGAAAGCGGCTACATCGTCACCGACGAAGGCACAGTCACGCTCGAATATGTGTTCGAGGTGACGGACGAGAACGCCTTCGATCCGCAGTTCGTGGACGTGTTCGCCCAGAGGTTGGCGGCTGAAATCGCCTATCCGCTTACTGAGAACAACACGCTCACCGAGCAGGCGTGGAAGATCTACGCCAACAAGCTATCGATCGCCCGCACGATGGATTCCAGGGATGGAAGCCCGCGTGATCTGGAGGCGAACGCCTGGCTTTATTCGAGGTTCTGATGCCTCAGGTAACCGCCATCCAGTCCAACTTCACGGCGGGGGAAATCAGCCCCTATCTCTTCTCCCGCATTGATCTGGAGAAGTATCGGAACGGCTGCTACACGCTCCAGAACTTCATCGCCCAGCGATATGGCGGGATAAGGAAGCGCGGCGGGACCGAGTTCATCAACGAGGTCAAGGACAGCTCGAAGTCGGTTCGGCTTGTCAACTTCGTTTATTCGGTGACGCAGGCCTATGTGCTGGAGTTCGGCGATCTCTATGTGAGGTTCTACACCAACGGCGGTATTCTGGAGAGCGCGCCGAGCACGCCGGTTGAAGTCGTCACGCCTTGGGACGAGGACGAAATCTGGGAACTGCAATTCGCGCAGTCGGCGGACGTGCTCTACATCGTTCATCCTGACTTTGCCCCAAGGACATTGAGCGAGAGCCAATCCATCCCTCAATTCCAGTTGAGCTTAACAAGCGTGACAAGGAATCCGATCAAGAACAGGGGCACAGCGATGATGGCAGGAGCACCTAGATAGATCGCGGCGACGGCAATGGGAACCGTAATGCCGTACCCCAATGACATTGCAACAATCTCGCGTTTTTCAAACATTGCTTATTCTCTCCCTCTCTCCATCCTAGCCCGGATAGGCGGTCAGCGTGAGCGCTGTTTCCGGCGCTTCTGTTTCGCCTTGGCAAAGGCGGCGTGTCGCTCAATCGGTCCCTTCAGTCGACTCCACGGTATTTCGACAAGGCCTACGATGCTCTGAAGTGTGCCGTGAGCGTGATACCCAACAGTTAGGCCCTTTTCGCTTTCATAGAACCAAGCGTCTTGATTCAGGCGCTGCGGATCGAGCCGGAAGCCATTCTTGTTGATAGGCCGTCCCATCACCCAGCCCTCCCGAGAGGGGGAGGTGGGAACAGAGCATGATTCTCTGCGGGAATTTTTACGGGACTTTCGGTCTCAAAATCTCCGTTTAGGGCCATTTCGTTCTACTCCGCTGTGTTTTGTGGCTTGCGCTCTGCTGCCGATAATGGCAATCAAATCAGCGCGCTAGTCGCACTTCGCGGGTGTAGCTCAATGGTAGAGCAGCAGCCTTCCAAGCTGAATAGCTCGCACTCAATAACCTAACAATATCTACGCCTTACGGGAGATACCGAAAATATTTTCGGGACTTTCTGCGGGACTTTCAGCGATCCCAGCGACGGGAGAGGCCGCGTCCATCGCTGCGCGGACGTCTTCGGCCAAAACATGCGCATAACGTTGGGTCGTCGAAATCCTTGAATGTCCCAATGCTTTGCTGACTGCCATGAGATTGCCGGAGACGCGCAGGGTACGGGAAGCCATCGTGTGTCGCAAATCGTGCAAGCGCAGATCAGGTAACTCCGCCGCGTCCCGAGCGCGTATCCAAGCGTGAGACAGCATCCCCGGTGTGATGTAGGTACGAACCCGCTTCTTAACGCCGCTGCTCTTGTGGCTGCGCCTAATGCAAGGCCAACACGTGTGGTAAGCGCTACTGCTTATAAGAATGACCATCCTAATGAAGGTATTGGTAAAAGAGGCGGTATAGGCTATAACAAAGGCAACGCGGGCAAGCTGGCAACAGTAGCACGTACCCAAAACCCTGATAATAGGGTGGTAAAGGTAAATCCAAGGCCAAACACTCCGCCAGCAAATAACCCTGCAATACCTGCCGGCGGCCATAGGAATAATGAGCCAAGAACAAACCCAGCTGGTCAATCCAACACACCACAGCAAGGCGGCGACAGGAGAAACCATGCCAATGAGCCTGCGAACCAGCCTCAGCAGGGTAATGTACAAAAACCGCAGACAGGCGGCAATGAACCTGTACGCCCCGGCCAGGGCAGAGGCCAACACAGAACCGTGCCTACCGTTTCGCAGCCACAACAGCAACAACCTGCGCAGCAGCCAAATAATCCAACAGGGCAACCTAACCAGGCAGGCAGGCACCAGCGCGGTCATAACCCTGCTGTAAATCCGCCTGCACAAAACAATACCAATCAGGCTCAAAAGCAACAACAGCAGCAAGCCGAACAACAACGCCAGCAGCAAGCGCAGGAACAACGCCAACAGCAACAGCAGCAACGTGAGCAAGCTCAGCAACAACAAAAAGAGCAACAGCAGCAGGCTCAACAAGCTGCCCAGCAACAGCGTCAGCAGGAGCAACAAGCACAAAGGCAGCAACAACAACAGGCACAGCAGCAGGCCCGTCAGCAGGAACAGCAAGCACAAAGGCAACAGCAGGCGCAGCAGGCAGCCCGACAACAGGCACAGCAGCAACAGCGCCAGCAACAGCAGCAAGCTCAGCAGGCGGCCCAGCAACAAAGGCAACAACAGCAACAGGCTCAGCGCCAACAGCAACAACAGGCTCAGCAGCAACAACGTCAGCAACAACAGCAACAGGCTCAGCGCCAACAGCAACAACAGGCTCAGCAGCAACAACGTCAGCAACAACAACAAGCTCAACAGCAGCAACGCCAACAACAGCAGCAGGCCACCCTTGAGCCCCGGACGGGGCTTTTGGGCAAATTATTTGGGTGGTGATGCCGGGTAAGGATTATCTTTAGCCATAGGGATAAAAAAACCGGGATCAATATGGGTAAGATGAGCCTTGAAGATATTCAAAAGCAATGTGAAGAGCTATCGAATGAGCAGTTGCTGCTGTTGGTGAACAATAAGCGGCTGTATACGGATAAGATCGTTGCTGCGGCTTACCGGGAGATCAGAAACAGGAATATCTCTTAAGAAGAGGTTCGTGATATAGAAAAGAAGCATACCCGGAAATCAAAGTTTGTCAAGGGGGATATTTACGAGGATATTTTGTTGTTTGAGAAGCTGGCTTTTTTCTTTATTCCTCTACCCATGTTGCATAGGTGGGTACTTCGTGATTATCGGCGGAAGCAGTATGTGCTAAAGATGCGTCAAATTTATTATTACATGATCACGGGCGCCATATGTATTTTCTCCATTGTTATTCCGCTGGCAGGGCATACCCCATTTTACCTGATCGCTATTTTTTGGGCGCTGGGGTTTTTAGTTGCGTATGGTTTTAATAGGTATTATTTCAGGCAGTGGATCATTAAGAGGTTAGAGGCCCGGGCTGATCCTGAGGAGCGGGGTGAGTAAAGCCACATCATTTTCGTTTGTGACAAAATACTGAGCTTTTTTTTCGAAGTCATTACGGAGCTTTGTTCCATTTTTCCCGTATTTGTTATCTAATAGCTTGTTGAAGGAACTGGCTTTTCTTAATATCTTTTTTTGAGGCATTATGCTATTTCGTTTTGTGGCAAATTTCCAGATTTAAACGGGGTTATTTTCAAAAACTTTTAGAGGGATATAAGTTGTTAAATTTTACTTCATAAAAACTGCGTACGGTAGGGTCTATGCGTTGGTTCTGCGGGTGGGAAAGGGCGGAGGCTGATGCAGGTGTGGCTAGTGTGACATATTTGAAATTTTTGTTACATTAGCTGTATGCTGTATGACTTTTCAACCCTCAATGATAAGGAATTCGAAGAGTTGGCCCGGGATATCCTGAATGCCCAATGGGGGCTTGCGGACAGCGCGCGGGGATCGCCGCTCTCCAGTGCCGTACGCACGTCATTGTCATAGCGCTGACGCCGGGCAGCTTCCAGCAAGCCTGCCGCGAGATCCTGCTTCATCGCCTGCGTGCGGACCTGCGTCTGTTCGACCTGAGCTCTTCCGAGGGAGCGGCTGATCTCCTGATCGAGGAAGTTCGGGACGAGCGCCTGCCCGCCAGCGAGGATGGCGGCCTGATTGATCGGCTGCGGCATCAGAACAGACCCTTAAGGATCGAGCCGATACTCCCGCCTCCGGGGATTGCGTTCGCCACACTGTCCAGAATCCCGCCGACATTCCCCATCTGCCCCGCCGTGATACCACCACGGGTCAGCAACCCTCCGGCGCGAACCTGGCCCTGCTGGCCGAAGATGTTCGAAATCCCCGCCGCCGTGTTCGCGCCCAACTGACCGGCACTGGTGGCCGCGCTCAAACCGGCGCCGGTAAGGCCGCCAAGGCGGTTAAGCTGGTTCTCGATGGTCTGTGTCAGCGTATCGGCCCGAAAGTCGGCAAGGCCGCGCTGAGTGTTGCCGCCCCGAAGGCCACCAGTCGCCGAAGCATTCTGGAGAATAGCCTCTTCGCCATTGCGAATGAGCGATTGGAAAAGCGGGGACGCCTCCAGTTCGGCCAATGCGGCGGCCTGATTGCCCTCGCTGCCACCCGTCATGAACGGGTTCAAGTCTCGGCGGGACCCGTCTTTCTCGTAATGGTATTTGCCGAAAGCATTGATGTCGCCGCCGAACGTATCAGCCTGCGTGCCCTTGACCTGCGCCCAATTCGCCGCAGCATCCGGGTTTCCGGCGACATAAGCGGCCCAATCAACCTGACCGGGCGATGAAATCCCAAGCAGGTCGCCAATTGCACCGAGCGCTTCAGTGCCAAGGCCCATATAGGGGGAAAGGTCGGCCTGCGCCTGTTCGCCCTGTTGGCGAAGCGTGTCGATGCCGCGATTGAGATATTCGAGTTGGGCCGCTTCGGCAGCGCGCGACGCTTTCTTCTGCGCCCCGCCGCCAAAGATGCTAGATATCCGGCGCCTGAGGCTCTTCGGGCATGGGCGTAGGCTCCGGTTCCCGGGGAGCGGCCGCGGGTTCGAGAGGGGACCATGGAGACGGCTTAGCGGGCATGACCCAGCCAGAGACCCTGCTGATGCTGCTGGCGACCGCCCTCGCGGGCGCGATCGGCTGCGCCGGCCTGACCCGCTCCATGCTCATGACCACCACCATTATTATGCAGCGCTCCAGAGCGGGGCGACCGCGCGCGACCTGACAACCGCGCCGCCGGATCGCAAGATCGAAGCCCCGCTCCTCTCCAAGGCGCGGGGTTTTTTGTTGCGCGGTCGGCGGCCTTCCACACCCGAAGGACCAGACCTATGAGCCTCAATCCAGCCTTCCTCGAACCGCTGCCGGCCGGCCAGGGGCCGCTGCACGTGCTGCACATCTCCACGGCCTCGCCGAGCGCCTGCCTGGACGCGGTGCAGAACACCCTGGGCCGCGTCGGCGGACAGCTGCGCGCCTTCAACCTGCGCCCGGTCGGGGCCCGGTTCGAGGCGGTGCTGCGCCTGGCCGGCCTGCCCGACACCGGCGCAGAACGCGCGGCGGAGATGATCGCCGCCTGGCCCGAGGCCGGTTCGGTCAGCCTGGAACACCTGCTGGTGCGCGGATGAGCCCATCCGCCCCGCCCCTCGCCAAGGCGCCGGACAAGCCCGCGCTGAGGCGACTGTTCGTCATCGAGACCGACGGCGCGACGGACGCCCTGCTGCGGGTGCTCGAACCGTTCGCCCTTCAACAAGCTCGCCTGGCCCTGGTGCAGATGACGCCGTCGGACGAGGTCACGCACATCCGCATCGAGGCCGAAGCGCTGTGCGACCAGCGCGCGGATCGCCTGCGCGGTCGCCTGGAAGCCCTGCCGGCCGTCCGCAGCGTCGCCCTGGGCTGGCGCGCGTGACCGCAACAGCTTGTTTGCTTTCGGGAAAGACCATGTAAGCTGCGGTCATGGCGAGGACCCGGGGGACGGCGCTGGAGATATGTTGCAGCCCTGGCCGATTTTGACAGGTCTGTTATAAATGGGCGGAAAGGTTTTATTGTGTCATGGATCATTTGATTTAGGATCCATTGGTTTTTAACATTGCCTCTATTCTCGATCTGAATACTTGCAATTCTTGCATAGTAAGTCTCACCCCAGTTAGCTCTTGCCTGAGCAAGATTCCATTGCTCATCTTCAAAATGGTGGTTGGCATCTGTCAGAAATAATTTTTAAGGATCTATTCATCCCCACTTCTAGATCCTATCCTTTATTCCTTCAATCAGTATCTTCACTTTCTTCCTGTCAATTGGTATCGGAGTAGGTCTCGAGTTGATTTCAGACTTAAAAAGTCTGCAGAGAAAAGATTCATGTGCATCCTTCCTCTTGTCTACTATTTCTCTGTATTTCTACTCATGAGTTCATTACCCATTTTCGATGGTTCCCACTTTGAGAAATGGCTAGGCAATTTCTGTACCTTTATAAACGCCATTGGTCCGAAACTATGGCTTCTGATCTCTAACGGTCCACATAGATTGTCTAGGAACTCAACGAATGGACCAAAGATCACATGAAGAAAAATAGTGAGAATAGTAGAGCTCTCGACATCACAAGAAATGCTGTTGATAATAATGTTTTTCTGTTTGTGCTTGATTGCAGATCAGTCAAGGATATTCTGGACAGACTGAAGGTTATCCATCTGAAGGAAGAGGACAAATGTCTGATAGCAAACGGAAGTGGTCACAGCAACAATCAAATTGAAGAAGAGTGTGAGGTAAATCCCTTTGAGAACTTCTCCATAGAGGACTGGGAAAATGCATATGCTGACTTGATAGAATTGAATGAAAAATCTAGAAAACAAATTAGAACACTGAAAAAGAAGTTGAATGATGCTGCAAATTTTAGTTCTGAAAATGATGCTATAGTTGTTCTAAAAATTGAAAATGAGAGTCTTAGGCAAAAAATGAAAAATCTGGAAAGAGATAATTCAGAACTAAAGAAATTGAAATCTAAAAATGGATGTTCTAGCAACTCTTCATCTAATAAATGCATGTTTCTGAAAGAGCTGAATGAAGGTCTTCATATTGATTTAGACATAGATCAATCCTTGCTTTCTTATGTGGTGACTCATTATGTTGCTATCATCAAAATATCACATCATTATCAAAGTACAAGGGGCACAACATAGCCCCCACCCCTTGCTGTGTTGGCCCCCCTCCTACTCCATTTACCATCACCAAGTTGCAGGTCCAGTAGCAGTTCACAGGCAGCAAAGAAGCTACTGATTGAAGAGACTATCCCATCGTCTCCACAAGGAACCTGGTGGAAAATACTATATTAATGGAAAGATCATCAAGTCAGCTTTGCAACAGAGGTGGTCTCGCCATCTTTTGACTCCGGGGATGCCCGGTGGAGCCATCTTCGCCAGACTGCGCTTTTCCTCCCTAGCAGACGACCTACAGAGACTTGCAGAGGCTTCCACGACCAGCACCTTAAGATTCTTGGGGTGCCATTTGTCTGAGGGCTTCTCCTTCAAGTCCCCTGCCATCTCCAAGAATCAGAACAATTTTTAGACCCTAGAGTCAAGGGTTCCAGATTTCCTCCCCAAGGTGAGCAAGGTCAGTTCCTCCAGAGCCTGGTCTAACACCCTTCCCCTGTTCCTGCCTTCTTGGTCAGCTCCAACCTCCGACGATGGCCCCGTTGGTCACTGATCGAATAAGACTTGACCATGATCTCAACGGCTCCAGTCTCGCCTTCATCGGAGCACGGGAGTGATCGTGACGGCCTCTTCTTCCAGCAGTAGTGATCTAGGGACAGTCAGAACCAAAACGGATCAGTCCTGGTCCCGACCATGCCCGGCCATCATCGTCATTAGAAAAATCCCCAAAAATTCAGGCGTCCTCCTGGGCCAACCCAAAAAGTTTCGGCACCAGTTTCGTCCTCACCTGAGCTCGGCAGAGTCTGTGGTGGCACCGTCTTCAACCCCCTATCAGACTATTCCAGAAGCAGGCAGAACCAGTGGAGTTTGTCAATTCAACTTCTAACTTAGCTTCCCCCACCCCACCTGGCCGGCTTAAAGCCCCTCCCTGTGGGAGGTAGTATTTTCTTGTAATTCTATAGTTCCCCACCCCTAGTCCACCCCTCTTGTGCAAGGAGTAGTGATTGTAATTGTTAATTCAGGTTGAAGCTACATCGGCGCAGCGTGCGGGGAACCCACGCTTCCTCGCTGGCCCACGTCTCCGACCGGAGTCAATTTCTTCAAACCAGCTAGGTAAGCACTCCGCCCTTGCTCCCATTTGTGCTTGTTCATTTAATATTCCTCAATTGCACCGTCGGTTAAGGGAGAGAGTGCCTGGTCGCACGGCTCCACTGCTCTTTTATGACCACCGTGGATGTGAGCGAGTGAACCCATGCCCTTCGGCCATTGCCGACTCATTGGATTGGGCATCCATTCCTAAGGGGAGGTTAGCCTTGAACCATGTTGGCCCTCTATCAGAAACGGTCTTGTCCCACACCCTCGACTCGGCATCCCCGAGTCACCCCCGAGTCGAGTGTGCATGCTGACGAGTGTCCACTTACGTAGGCCTCTTGGCCTTGTGGTCGTGCTTGCATTCCTAGGTCCGAGGATCATTGGCCTAGAGTCGGTCTAGTCACTACATTTCCTTAGTGTGTCACCCCATTGTGGTGCCCCTTCATCAAAGTGGTATATCAAAAGACGTCGCGGGAAGTTCCGATTACGTCGGTTTGGAACACGGCCTTTCTAGCGTCGAGGAAGCCTTCGGGCTCATCCTTCACCTCGTACCACTTGGCGATCGGGGTCGCCACCTCCATCCTAGGTCGTTTCACATCATATCCCCTTGGACGATCAGAAGGCCATGTGAACTCTCTCATGCTCGCCGATCTATATCTAGTTCTATCATAATGAGCTGTCCATGAATGACAATGCCTCATGGCTAGTTGTAGCATCGATCATGACTTTAGTGATCGACACTGGGAAATCATCTTTCGGGCATGCTTTGTTCAGGTCTCAAAAGTCCACCCATATCCAGATCTGGCCATTCTTCTTCATGACAAGCATAATGTTGGCCAGCCATGTGGTATATTGATTTTCTACTACAAAGTCGACATCTATGAGCTTTTTGACTTCTTTGCAAATCTAGTTTATCAGCTCCGGCCTCATCCGTCGAGGTGGATGCTTCACCGGCTCGACTTTTAGGTTGATAGCCAGTATCTGTTGAGAAACTTCATGGCTGAGGCCTGGCATCTCTTTGTAGTTCCAAGCGAAGCAATCCTAGAACTCTTGGAGCAGTTGTTTATATCGTTCTCTTTCTTCTGAGAGAAGGAGGGCACAGAGGAAGGTTGGCTTGGGCTCATTTTTCGTGCCAAGGTTCACCTCGATTAGCTTATCAACGGTGGCCTAACCACCATCTTCTATCTCCAGAGGAGCTGGATACAAGTCAATGAAGCCCTCATCATCTTCTTCGGCTTCAAGGACATCATAGATGCTTCGTTGCCTTATTTCGCTTAGTGGCGGGACATCATCAGCTTCTACCTCTGGCTTTTGAGTTTGTTGGGAAATCAGCGGTGAAGTTGGCAATGCAATTTTCGAGCAGCTCGGATGTTGGCCCATAGATGAATCTTCCTTGAGGGCCGCAAGGAGCTCCATAACTTCTTGTCTCTACGGGGCTTCATTAGAGGTCGTGGCGGCCCCTACGACAATGGATTCCTAGCACTTGCAGGGGACAATGGCTTCTTGCCTTTCTTGCATCATTGTTCGGGGCTTTGGGATATCTCTTGGCCTTGAGAGTAGCAGGACTTCTTCATGATCATCTAGGTAGTCATCATAGACTACCTCCAAAGGACCTTCACTCACCAAGGTGGAGAGGAAAGACATATCTGCTTCACAACATTCTTCATCAGCCAAACCGGCTGCCTCCATGGTTGGGAAGGTGGAGGTATATGCCCCTGCCATGGGACAAAGGTGACTATTCTTCTTTTCTTTCATGGGTGACATTGGCCACCTGGTCAGCTCCTTTTAGATTTGAGGCCTAGCTTGCTTAGCTTCTGATGTCTCTTCGGGGGTCTAATAGTGGATGGAGACCACATGAACTCCCCTTCTGTAAGCTCCTATTTCATGTGGGCATGGTGGGTCTACTGTGTATTCCCCCATCTAGAGTTCACCCTTCTTGATTAGACTTTGGGCAATATCTTTGAAAACGTAACAATCCACGATAAAATGCCCCAATATTTAATGATACAGGCAGAATTGAGGGTCATTACTTCTTTTAGCATCCTCCGGAGAAGACAAGGAAGATGAAGAGGAAGAGGCCGGGGGAGCTGAAAAGGCATGGAAGTTACCTTCTCCAACCCGCCGGGGGAGTTCCTCTAAGGCTTTCTTCACCCCCTATAAAACCCAACCCTTCTCACTGTAGAGGGGGATTCTTTTTCGGACTTCAAGAGGAAAGCTTGCTGCTGATTTTTTTTCTTCTTGCTTGGAGACTTCCGGGGAGAGGAAATCTTGTGACAAAGGGAGAAAACTTTCTCCTTCCAAAAGAAAGCTTGCTGCAGAAGAAGAGGAGAAAAGGAGAGAAAGTTTGAAAGAAAGGAAAGGTGAAAGAGAAGGGCGCCCTCTTCTCTATGGAGTCATTTTTGAAGCCTTTACAAAAAAACCCTTAAGTCAAGGCTATTTGTAAACGTACCCCCATGGGTGGGGAAATTTATGTAAACATATTTGGATGAATCAAAAAATGAAAGAATTCTACAAAGATTTGTCTTTGATATACATAAAGTATAGAAATATTCATGGACTTCTAAAAATTACGAAAATATCCTTTTGGTTGTAAAATTGCATAAATACCACTCGTTGGCCGGAAATTGCAAGGAAATACATCCCTTGTACAGAAAATTTCATAAAGGACACCAACGGTGTATGAAAATTAAGGAAGTGCCCCTGGGGACCGATACAAGGAGAGAAATTGCAAATATACCCTTACAAGGAGAGAAATTGCAAATATACCCTCACCATGAGATAAATTGCAAACATACCCTCAAAAAATGGAAAATTACGAATAGACCCTCGAAAGAGGGGAAGTCACAAACGCACCAAAACGTTCTGAATATCAACCGCCATAAAATATGAAAATTCTTCAGGGGTAGATCTATGATGTTAGGGCCGATATTGCAGTCAAAAATTCTTGACATTTAATCAAATGTGTTCGGACTTGTCCGATGTAAATTAACACCGACCTTGGTCAGTGGGGAAAGGTCCTGTACACGAACCCTAAATCGTCTGATAAACTCTAAAAGCGTGGAATGAATAAAACAATGCCAAATCAAAGGCTAGCCGGCCACGAAATTTTTTATCTTAGATAAAATAAACGTTTAACGTTCTTATTGAAAAGAAACATACCCTCTATGTGTAGAGGTTTATTCCGTGGGTGCGCATAATATCAGACGATTTGTGTTCGAGTACTGGACCTCTCCCCACTGACCGAAGTCAGTGTTGATTTATATCGGCTTAACGTTCGAACACCTTTATTTGACTGTCAAAGAAATCCCAGAGTCTTCTATGGGGGTTATGATGATGAGGGTAAACTCATTTAGGGAGACTTACAGTGCCCACTCATTTACCACTGATCAACAGAACAATTGAGCTAAGGTTTCAATTGAGGCCCCTCATATTGAGGCAAACCCTGAAATTTAGGATAAGGAAGATGATTTGGTGGCCATAGGCCTATTTAAAGTCGCATGAGATTTTCTATAGCTTGGGGGTATTTTAGTAATTTTACACTTCAAGGGATATTTTGGTAATTTTATCAAGTCAGGGACATTTCTGAAATTTTTGGGTTGGAATGGTAGTAGGACCGGGTTACTGACGTTTCAGGGCATTGAGGCCATTTCTGGAGGGTTTGGGGGATATTAGGCATTTTTCTAAGTCGTAGGGGTGTTTTAGTAATTTTACCACACTCTACATGGACCCAAGTTGCAGTGGCATTCAAGTGTCGGACTGAGCTGACAACGTCCCCAAGTTGCAGGAGAGACAATGGCGTCATAGAAGACTCACAGATGTCAATCTTGGCCAAGGAATATATGCAATTTTTTGAAAGCCAGGGGGTTCCTTCGTAATTTTCCCCGATTGGTGTATAGAGACAATTTGTGAGATACACAAGATTTCTTTATGGCCCAATGGGTACAAGAGTTGTCGGCGAGTTGTCGACTGTACAAAGATCCGCACTAACGTGAGGAGTAGGGACGTAGCCTCAATTACTAAAAGTTGCAGGGTGTAACTGCAAATAATAGGACTTTGGTTTCTCACGACCTGGGGAGGACATTTATGTAATTCCCCCATCATGCCGGCAGAACAATATAATTTGCTCGCCCCGAGACGTAGTGCCGGTTTCCAATTGCTTAAGCCCTAGCTGATAATCCAACAAAGCTTGATTGCCATAAAGATCGGCAGTCATCTTAGCGATAGCAAGCTCAGACTGCGTTTGTGCAGACTGTGCGCCCGCTTGAATGCTGGCAAGTTGCAGGGCTGTATTAGCCTGAATTTCAGCATCGGTCGGACCTGTATCGACAGCGACAGTTCCAGCGGAGGAACCTCCCCCGCTGAACCAGCCGCTCAATACAATAAACGCCAAGCCGCCTCCGACCACAATAGAGCCGGTAATCCAAGGATGCGACTTGGCATATTCAATAATCTTCATCGCACAATCCTTAGAATTGCTTTCCTGTAACAGCGCCACTTTGATCAATAAGAGGCTCAAGTTCAGGGTTAGTATTAAGTCCGTTACCAGTGCCCTCTATGGAGGCAATGGCGACAAGAGGCCGGTTAAAACCTGTCGGGGATACCGGAGACAGAGAGCGAATATTAGCGAAGCCGCCAAAGCCGTTAACAGTAACGTTAGCAACTCCAAGCGGCCTCTCATAGACGTCTCTCCCGGTATTCTGACTGTCAACCTGTGGCCGCTTAACAAATCCAAATACAGCGAGCCGCATAGTCAATCCTTAGAATTGGAGATTGATACCCGCGCCATTACCGAGACGAAGACCGCTACCAACCCCGCCGGAACCGCCAGTGACAGGGCCAGTAGCCGCGCCAATAGAGCGAGAAAAACCGTCGAAAAAACTACCGATAACTTGTGGGGTTTGTGCGTTCCTACTAACAAGGGTAGCCACTACAGCAATCCCGATAATGCCAGTAAGAACCACCACCATAGAGCTAAGGAAATTGCTCCCGCCCATTTTCAATTCTCCTAACCGCCGCCAACGAGTTTAAATACAGACGTCGCGGCCTTGATGTTCGATTTCACGAAGTTTCCGATAGAGCCTAGTAGCCCGCCACCTTTAGCTTTGACTGTAACAACCCTATCAGGTTCAGGAACATGATTGGGAATATCTTCAAGTGAAGTCATGAATTTCTCAAAGAAACCTTTGTACTAAGCCGAAGTCTATTTATCCACGCACCAATTCACAAAAGGGAACCATCGTCTCCAGTCTTGGACGACTCAATGGCCTATCTGTGTGACTAAGATTTCTCTAAAATTATAATTACTTTTGATGAAGTGGAACTCAAATTCTAAATTTATCAAAGCCACAAGGTCTTTGATATAATCTAATAGCGTAGATAATATATAGTAAAAATACATACAAGGAAGATGGTGAAGTAATAAGCATGTTCAGATCAAAAAAAGGTAATGCAGTCACCATGGGACCAAGATGATGATGCCCGAACGGTGGGACCAAAGAAACTTCTTCCTGCGCTTAAAAACTCATTAGCCAAGATTTCATGAAATATAATAAGCAATGAATAAAGGCAGGTTAAACATAGCATGAAAAGCATAGCATGAAAAAACATAGATAGCATAGGTAGTATAGATAGTTATAGCATGAAAGCATTAAGCATTAAACATGTAAAGCATAATATGATGGCTTTTCAACATTCATTATCAAGGAATCATTGTTTGTTGTCACAAGGATGACAAACATGGCATATCATGAGATTTGTTCTTGAAAGATCAGAGTGACATCCAGATAGAAATCAACAAAAATGACTTTAGAGAGATTTACTTTTGAATGATCAGAGTGATGTCCACAGTGACAGGAATACACTACAAGAAAATTGGCCTTTTCCTACGTTTTTAAAACGTAGCTATAGGGTAAAAAAACATAGGCAAATCGTTTACCTACGTTTCCTTGCCACGCTTTCAAAGTGTGACGCTTGCCTGAGTGACTATAGGTTATACCTGTGGTTCTATAATATTCCTATGCTTCTGAAGCGTAAGAATAGTCCAACAGAAGCGTAGGGTAAAGTCACCTATATCTTTATTGGAGAGTTTCGGATCACTTTTGTAGGTCCTGAGTTGAGTTTTACGATCCGTGTGGGTTTTTCTCTCGTACAAGTTACAGAACCCTACGGTGAGTTTATTCTTCAGTTCATCGACTCGTGGACATTACAGCTGCGATGTACTCTTTGAGAGGATTGCGGATGGCAGGAGCATCGTGCAGCGGTGTCGGCCGCGATCGCGTCGCTGCCCGCGGATCCGCCGGTGCTGGATCAAAGAATCGCCGCGCCGCTGAAGAACCCGGTACGCAGTGGCCTGACACCGTCCCGCCCGGCGGTAGCCGCTCCACGAGCGGAGCCGAACCGGAATCGCGCTGACGGCGCACGTGCACGGCAGATTGGCGGCGGCGCGGCGGTCGATCTGCCGAAAGGCGAAGCCGCAGTGCTCGCCGCCTGCATCCAGTTTCCCGACGGACTGAAGCGCGAACAGTTGACGGTCCTGACGGGCTACAAGCGCTCCAGCCGCGACGCATATATCCAGCGGTTGCGTGAACGCGGCTACGTCGACACATCCGGCGATCGCGTGACGGCAACCGATGCCGGCTGCAATGCGATGCCAGACGCCGAGCCACTGCCGACGGGCGAGGCCCTGCAGCAATACTGGCTGCAGCGTCTGCCTGAGGGTGAGCGGAAGATCCTCGCTGTCCTGATCCAGGCCTACCCGAATGAGGTCTCACGCTTCGACATCGACGAAGCGACCAACTACAAGCGCAGTTCGCGCGATGCCTATCTGCAGAGAATGCGCGCCAAGCAGTTGATCGAAGAATCGAGCCGCGGCGCAGTGCGGGCAAGCGAGGATCTGTTCTGATGACCGAGTCACGCGCCAAGTACGAAGTGCCGAAACGAACCGGCGTATGGCAGGCATCGGTGAGCATCCTCACGCGCCTATTCGGTCGGCGTCCTGCCCCGCTACCCGACCATATGGCATACGACGAGTCATCTGGCGTCGTGAGCGTGAAGCCGGCCGCGCTTGTGGACCAAGTGAGGAAAAGGACGCTGCCACCCGCGGCTCTCCGCGGTCGAGTCTCGCGCTCGTCCAACCTGGCGAACGGCATTACGTCTGCCGTCATTCATTTCGGCATGGACGAGCCCGCGGCCAAGCAGGCACTGGCGCAGGACGTGCTGGTCGAGGTGCGCATCATCGGGAAGGCGCAGGCGTGAATTACCAGCCTCTCTCTCCCGCCCCGCCGCCGGTGATGGCCGCTCCGCCGCCACCGCCGCCGCCTCCACCACCTCCGCCTCCGCCTCCGCCTCCGCCTCCGTCAGCGGTCCCGGAATCGATCGCCCCGCAGTACCGGGCCGCCCCGGCGCAGGGAGCGTCCGGCGCCGCGGATCGAGGCCCGGCGAGGGGCTTCCTCGACAATGCGGCGCCGCTCGAACGCAAGGTCGCGCCGGCCGACGGCGGCGTCCGGCTGCGCGCCGCCACCGTGGCGGGCCGCCTGCAGGACGTTCGCCGGCTGCTCGACCAGGGCGCGCCTGTGGACGCCGCGGACAACGCCGGCGAAACCGCCCTGATCCTGGCCGTGCGCGCCGGGCGCGCCGACCTCGCGGCCCTGCTGGTCCGCCACGGCGCCAGCCTGGACCACCACGACGTCGCCGGGGACAGCCCCCGCAGTCTCGCCGCCGGCCGCGCCGATCCGGCGATCGACCGGGCCTTGGGCCTGCGATGAGCCGCCGCCGCGAAATCGTCACGCGGACCGCCACTTTTTCCCGCCGCCAGCCGGAACCCAGGCTCGCACCAAGCGTTGCCACCCTCTAAACCGGCCGCCCGCCTGCAAGACGCGGCCGTGTGTAGCTTCGGGGGAAGTATGAGTTCGGTGAAGTCGGGCGCGGCCGTGAAAGCCGGGCGGGATCTGGGGACGACCCTGGGCCTGGTGGCCGCGCTGCTGTTCTTTGGCCTGAGCGGGGCCGTCGCCTGGAAGAACGTCAGCACCCTCAAGACCGACAACCAGGAGATCATCCATTCCCACACGGTGATCACCGCGCTGGATGACCTGTTGTCGACGGTGAAGGACGCCGAGACCGGGCAGCGCGGCTATCTGCTGACCGGCAACGAAAGCTATCTGACGCCTTATCAGACCGCATCGGAGCAGATCGAGAATACCTTCCGCACGCTTCAAAAAATGACCATCGACAACCCCGCCCAGCAGCAACGCTTTCCACTGAGCCCTGAAAACCCCGAGGTCGAAGGGTCCCGCCAGCGGGGACGAGATGACGCCGAGGCCGCTCGCCAAGATGCAGACATGTTGCTCAATGAAACACAAATAAGCATAATCGTTTTGTTATCATTAAAATCAAATGTAAAATCAACTAGGAGATGTAACAATCTCCCCCTTTTTGATGATGACAAAATGATGTGTGCGAGAAGCATTTCAATGTATGTAATGAGAATGCAATATAAGACATTCAATCACATTCTCCACCGAAACTATTCTCTCTCATAAAGTATCAGCCAACATTTGAGCACACAACCAACATTCCACTGAAACTATTCTCTCTCATAAAGCATCAACCAACATTTGAGCACACAACCAACATTCTCCCTCTTTTTGTCATCTACAAAAAAATAGGGGGGGTTATATGACATGATATGAACATGAGAGGTTTGAAGAGATGATACCAATTTGGATACCAATTGTTGGTCATTAAAAGCCCAAAGATATGAAATTTCACTTCATGAGAGTTGGCCCCGAAGATATGATACTAACTCTTATACCAATTGTTACTCATTGTTGGCCCAAACATATGATATCAATTGTTGTTCTATTTTTTTTGGAAGATATGTACAACATGAGATGTTCAAAATGATGCAGTTCAAAGTATGAACTATATGCATCCTAAAAGTGCCAAATATGTAACTATGCACACCATGAGTTTCATCTTTCAAATGCAAAGAATATGCACTATGTGAATGCTAATAATGTAAGATATGAAGCTATGCACATGATAACTTCTATCCTTCAAATATAAGATTTTATGCTCAGAATTAGACTAAAGGGGAATACATGAACATGCAAGTACACAAGCACAATCGTCATGCACAGAAATATTACATATAGTAACTCTCCCTAAGTGGGGAGCATGTTAACAAAAGAGCAAGTAATTCAATTTCGAAGTGTAATACATGAAACATAACCAAGAGATTTGTGCATTCACAACAAGAAGCACTTCATAACCATGAATGTAAACAAATTCATGGAATACATATATCACAATAATACCCAAAAGTGAAATGTGATGCAATGAATAATGAGCTTCAAAGCATATGGATTTTTAGGACATCGATCACGCCGGCCTGGATCTTCTTGCCGGCGGCGACGGAGGCCCAGTCGTCGTGGGTCGCGAAGTGCGCCTGCACGGGCGCGTCGACCTTGGACCAGTCGAGGTCGCCGGGCGTGCCGTACCACGCGACGGCACACGCGAGGCCGCGCACGTTGACCGCGGTCGCGAGCGTGAGCGCGCCGCCCATGCAGTAGCCGGTGACGACGACCTTGCCGTTGCAGCGCGGGTGGTCGCGCAGGAACGCGACGGCGCCGGCGAGCTCCTGCACGGCCTTGCCGAAATCGAGGCCCTTCATCGCCGCGTCCGCCGCGTCGGTCTGGCCGATCGGGACGACCTTGCCGTGATAGAGATCGGGCGCGAGCGCGAGGAAGCCGGCGTCGGCCCACCTGCGCGCGGTGTTGACGATCTGCTCGTTCGCTCCCCACCACTCGTGGATCACGACGACCGCCGGTCCACGCCCCTCGCCGCTCGGGGTCTCGAGGAAGCCGGCCGATTCACCCATGCTCGACGGAAAGCTCACGTGCGTCATCGATTCCTCCTGGGCGCTGGTTATACGCGAACCGGCGTTCACGCCGTCGCGCCAAGCGCGTGATCCTGCGTCGCGTCGCCGCGGCGCGCGGCTTGCTCGACCGCGCGGCATGGCTGCTCGGTCGCTGCTCGTCGTCGCCGTTGTCGCGGGCTGCGCGCCTGCTGTCGCGCCCGCGCCCGGTGCGCCGCGCGCCGCCGCCGGGCCGAGTGTCGAGCTGGTCGATGAGGTCGCGCGGTTCCACGTCGGACAGCTGCGCGCGCCGGTGGTCGAGCGCGACGACGGCGTGGTCGTGATCGCGCGCACCGCCGCGAACGAGCGCGCGTGGACGCTCGAAGCGCTCGACGGCGCGCTGCACGCGCGCTGGGCAGTGCCGCTCACCGGCCGGCTCGACGGGCTCATCGGGTTCGAAGGCGATCGCGTGCTCGCCGTCGTCGACACCGGCACGTTCGACAAGCCCTCGCTCGAGGCGATCGTGCTCGGCGGCGGCGGCGAGCAGGTCGCGCGTGCGACGTAGAGTCCTTGTTTGATGATTTCTCTCCCTGTAGAGATCCTCAGAAGCTTCTATTTGTTTCTATGGACTCTTGGGAATATTATCTCTGAGAGTTTGCTAGGCTCTGGCCTATTTTCTAGCTAGTTTATCTCCAACTCGTTCAGAGGGTTTGAGGGCCTATAAATAGAACCCTTGGCTTCATGGCTTGAGGAGGAGATTTCTGGAGCTTACGTCGAGGTGCTGCTACTTCCTGGAGCGAGTACCAGCCAGGGAGAAGTTCTTTCTGCATCCATAAGGCTTCTGATTCCGAGAGTATTTGGTTTTAATTATTTAATTTGAGTCTTTTCTTCCTTTAGTCCTCCCTTCTTCCCTTTTGCATCCATAGCATCTTCCCACTTCCTCTCTTACATTCTACTACACTTTCATCACTTTTTAAACATCCTCCCATCTTTTCCACACCCCACGGGGGTTAAAAAACCACCACCCCCCAGGTATCCACCCTTCCTTTTATGCACTTTAGCCTAATTGCATTATAGATTCTACACTAATCCAAGGGCTTATTTGGGTTGTTGTTTTTGTGTCTACATCTTTCTACGGGTTTACATGGTTCATTGCACGAGGTCCAGCTCTTCTGGCCGACCAAGAGGGGTGGAGATATCAAGTTCCACGTCATTGTTCTGGGTGCTCTTGTGGTCTTTTAGAGAGCCATTTACGGATCTCAGGCGGTCTATCGTTGGACCATTTGGCTTCTTCTGGCAGTCGTATATTCGGCCATTTTCCATCTACAGTGCCTGATTTTCTCTCCCACGGGCGGGTGGCTTCATCTGACTCTTTCCAAGGTATTTATTGTAGTTTTGCTGCTTTATTTACCTTGTTGGCGATCACACTTCCTTTATTTGGGCATTAGTCTTCATATTTCATCATCTTTCCTCTCTATTTCTTTACTTTAGTTGTTCCACACCTACAGTGTGTGTTTTATTTTTATTCCCTTGTTCTACGCCCCGGCGTATGTTTTTCTTTATTCCTTGCCTTATTTATGCCATGATGACATGCCCACATGCTTTATGCGAATGAAGCGCCGACTTTCGCGACTGTTGCGTCAGAGTATTTAGACTATAAGCGAACTCCTGGACTGGCCATGCCCCAAAACCCGGTTGAGATATATTGCAACGGGCCAGTGGCGGCGGGAAATAATGATGTGGATTTAGAGTGCACTATTCCTATTGATGCGGATGGGGGAACTTATTCTGCTCAACAGCCTTTATATCTGCAACCACGACCGGGCGGATCACGACGAACCGTTATCAAAGTAAATGTGCCTGATTTTGAAGTGATCCCACTGCCCGACGACAATGTTTATCCCACCAAAGCCGTCGCGATGATTCAGCTAGATCAAAAACAAATTTTGGAGGATAGTGCAGCGAAAGTTGAAGCCCTTCTTGACCAACTCAATACGAGGACGGATAACAATAGTGCAGAGACGCCAGCACTCAAGTCCTATCTGATAACAGTTGCTCGCGAAGGACAAATGCAACTTGAGAAAAGCAGGTCGGAATATCGGCAAACATTAAAGGCTGGTTCTACTGAGCCGATAGTTTTCGAAGATTTCGCCAGGCGTTATGCCGCATTAATTGTGGAGCTTCGCGCCCCGCAAGAAGCAGGAAATCGAGAATTCGGTTCTGTGTCACCGCATCTAATTACAGTCCAATTTTCATCTAACGAAACGATAACCGTTCACCCTCAACCCCTCAACGGATCGATTGGGCCTCTATTGTCACAACTCGCAGAGCTGCTAGGCGATCATATGGCCGCGTTTCTTCAAATCTCCAAAAGCGGATCAACGAGCTTCACGATCAGCCTCAGGAGCACACCACCGGGCGCATCAGTCTCATATAGGCGCATTGGAGAGGCATACCAAGATTATTCTGCTCTGACCGATATTCCTCAGGCCACATTTCCATACGCAAAATGGACATTTAGATTCAAAATGGGCAATTGTGAAGTCGTAAAGACTCCAAATCCTTACATAGAGAAAAGCCCTAACCTAGACCCCTCGATGCAGAATTGCCAGAAAAAATGAATTTTCAAAAGAAGGAACTTGAACACACCTCTATGTATTCGTAATGGGCGATCATCAAGATCATTCATATCACAACGTATAGAGGCAAAAGACATTATTCAATCGTTAATCAAAGGTGTTCAGATTTACTCCAATGTAAATTAACACCGACATTGGTCCGTGGGAAAAAGTTCAGTACACGAACGCTAAATCGTCTGGTAAACTCAAGACATGAAATGAATAAATGTGAATAAACATGCTGATGATGCTCGAGAGCCCCCAAATTTTAATTCATCATTAGCGTGTTCGCATTTTTCGCATGTAAACAGACTGGCATGCCCGATGGGACATTTATTGCCTTTCATCTCTCTGTCAAAGAATGAGTCTCGGCTTTATAAATGTTGTGACTCCTTCATACTCTTGCAATAAATTCAAAGGATTCTCGCCGTTGAAGTTGTCACTGGGGACATGAAGGTTAAGTGATTCCTTTTGAAGTCTAATGTTCACACAAAACACATCTAAAGCTACTCCCGCTAACAAGGGGCAACATCGCCCGTCCATGACTGCTGCTGTTGGGGGCATCAAAGTGAAGGCTTCCTTTTGAGGACTAAGTGCCAACAAAATCTATGTGTTGCTCATGCTAGTTGGGGGCAATGTTGCCCCCAAGGTAGAAAACTTGCTGCGGCTATATCCAAGTTTAGCAAGATTGGTCCTTGTTAAGAAAAAAAAAAAGAACACTACTGGCCAGATGGAGGCGAGCCGATCTCACACCAATGCTTTGTCGAATACATCAAGTTGAAGCGAAAATGAAAGAAGTTAGCGCCTAAGTTTCGTGTATGATGTCAGTGCACCTGTGAAAAGCCAAACTCTCTAAAGCCTGAGCAAGGGGGCAATCCAATTGCCGTTTACATCACGTTAAGGCGGAAATGAAAGAAGCCGACGCCCAAGCCTTGTGCAAAAAAAAAAAAAGGTGTGCCGACAGGAAGCCAAAGCTCTTAAGTCCAAGCGAGGGGGCGATTCTGTGGAGCAACTTTGTTTTAAACAAATATGGGTCACTATGGTGGAGGCTTGAGCAATAAAAAATGCAAGGGTAGTTCAATCCCCAGATTTATGCACAGACTGCTTGCACATGCGCGTGCGTGTGCACACACACAGAGGGAGGGAGGGGATTGGGGTTGTGTGTAAATGACCAGACATGTGTACCCTTATTTAGTTTCATTTTCAGTTACTTTGGAATGTAAGGAGTTCTTTTCTGTTCTTGAGTTGGGGAACAAGGAAGTTTCCTGGAGGCAGTTCAGAAGTTTTTTTTTCCAAATTCAATTTTAACGTTGGTCCTTGTAACATGAAATAGCCTCCTTCTATGACACCCAACCAAGCTCTTAGGTAGAATCATCTTCAATTAACTACAAACAAAGATATAGTGTAGTAAGTTATCTCTCTAGGAGAACTATATCTCAGAAATAGATGGAGAGGACAGGATGGAAGAGTATGCAATAAAAGAGCCCATTTCATGCTGATGGTCATTAATGCAGCAGTGACAAGTGTTTACATGGTTCAATGAATGGTGATTTTCCCACTTTAAAAAATGAGAGATGTTTACATGGTTCAATGAAGGGTGGTTTTCCCACTTTCAGAAAGAACGATGTTTACATGGTACAACAATTTGAAGTTCGTTCAGTTTCATTCAGCTAGTTTGACAGAAATGGCAAAGATGCACCAGATTTTTAAGAACTAGGGCCCTTCCAGTGCATTCTATACCCCAGTATTTAAGTGATGTTTTCTTCTTCTGGATTCCTAGGTGTTGAGAGAACACCAGGAGCAAAGGTCTCCCCTGGATCTACAAAACCTCTTGAACAGGTGAATGGGTTTTACTTACCTTCCCAAGAACCATAAACTTATTTTTTTTTAACCACAAGTTGTGAGATCTATCAAGATAGCCATCTCAGAAGGGCAAGTGTCATTTCAAGCTGTTGCCTCTTTTGTTAATTTGTTTTGCGAGGGACTCAAGTGCATTACTCGCTTGCCTTTTCATGACAAGTATGGTTAATCCAGTCCAATCAGCCATCTCCAATTTTCAGGAAAATTATCACTTTTCAATATCCAGATATTGCATGAAAGTGCAGTTTGGAAATAGATTCTCAGTTTTCTATATATCAATGTCTCCACACCAATTGTCACATCCCAACGTGAAAATGTGGAACATAATAGTTGTATCATTCATGTCAATCAAAGCACCATAATAGTCATAAGAGACTAAGCCAAGAAGAACACAATTAAGTCACAAAATTCTTACTTTATTGATAAATCAAAGTTTCCTTACATCCACCTTCATTGACTTTGAATAGGATAAAACAACGCCTTACATAGCACCTTCCATTTGACCATTCTAACCACATCACATGGACTTAACATTGACTACAATTTAGGACATCAAGAAAAGAAAAGGCAAGACATGACAAGACTTCTAGGAAGGAATGCTCCAAGATCACTTACGCCTTTCCCCGTTTGGTTGAAGGTCCTCCTCCGAGCCATCTGAAAAATGTTGAGAAAACTATGTGAGTGAAAGCTCAGTAGGAATTATATCTCTATGCTAGGCAACCTTTAAGTGATTAACAATTTAATAAGATTTCAATATGCCAATGAGAAACACATGAGTAAAGTAACAATTGAATCAGTAAAGTGGCATTTAAGTAAAAATTATGAGATGAGAGTTGTCTAAGAATAATAATAAAATAGGGGTAATAATAGGAGATAGAACATGCACATATAACAAGAACTTTCATGTGATTGGTCATATAAGGCATGCATGTGTAGCCATGTAATCAAGTCATGTAGAGTCATGTAATTTCAAGTAGAATTGAATGTCGTAGATCTATCATGCAAGCAAGTACTTCGGTGCAATGCCACACCTTGTCATTACAACTCCCATGGGTAACTAGTACTTTTGGGTGCTCCTCCCAGGAGCTGACAGGGCCCTTAATGGTGCACTACATTGAATGGTGGATCCAAGATCCAATCACCAATCTTGACATTTATTCATTTAATAGCCAAGAATTCTAAGGACAAGCTCAAGTAACCAAGGGATCAAGAGTTAAAATAAGAATTCCTTAGAAGGATTCCAATAAATCAAGCTCTTTAATTCAAGAAGTAAGTCACTAGGGAAATGACTTAATAATAGGATTCAATATTATCCTGCGTCCAATCATGTGGACGCAAATTCATTTAATCTCTAAATTGCCAAAAATTCATAGTAAATCATGAATTAATGCCTTTGTGGAAGGTCACCAATTCTTTTATACGTGTCTAAGATGGTGGATGTGTATTCTCTTCCTTATCTTTTGGCCAAAATTCATGTTAATTATTGAATTAACATCTCTTCAAAAAGGCGCTAATTTCTTAATTCGCGTCCACCAACATCGACACGAATTCTTCCTTTCCCCATTTTGTGCCAAAATTCATTTTCATGAAGAATTAATGCCTCTGCAGGAAGGCGCCAATTCTTTAATTGGCGTCTATGGCTTTGATGCTAATTCTATTTCTTTATTTTGTGCCCCCAATTCTTGAATTAATGCCTCTCCACAAAGCCGCCAATTGTTTAATTAATGTCCACATCATGAACGTTAATTTCCTTTCCCTATTTTGAGCCTTTAAATTGTTACCAAACTCTCATAATTTCTTAATTCGCGTTCGTTTGGGTGCACACGATTTTCTTTTCTGATTTTTGGTAATTTTGACTTTTCAAAAATAATCTTGAAATGGCATCTTAAGTGCTGACGTGAATTTAAAGAAGTGTCCACCGTGATGGATGCGTATTTCCTTGCCGATTTTTGAGTTTTTAGTTTGGACCAAAATTCGTATAAATTCCTAATTCGCGTCTGGTCTCCTGGACGCTAGTTTCCTTCCAATTTTGGCAATTTCTTACCTCTCCAAAAATGGCTCAGAATTAGCGACTGCACGCCTGATGCCAATTAATTGGTGGCCACTGTCCCTGACGCAAATTCTCACAGCATTCTGAAACCAGCAGAACTCCTTTTTTTCCTCATTTTGACCTCCTTTTCCACTTGGGAAAGGGTCCCTAAGACTTTCTAAGGTTGGGAGGACACATGTCCATTGAATATCCCTCTCCAAATCCCATTAAAAATTACTTTTTTAATTTTCATGAAATTAAACCCATGAATTTTCACTCTATAAATAGAGCCCCCCCCCCCCCGGGCTGGTGGGAGGCGCAAGAGGAACGGGAGGAGAGGAGAGGAGATGCGTCGGATCAGGCAGGGGGTACTTGATCCGCCACAACCCCTGCTGTTTCAATGTTCACCGTGTTTTTTTTGTCTGTTCATTTCGTTCTTGTCATTTTTATCCTTATCATTTCATCATTCTTTTTTTTTACCGGTCTTGTAATTAGTCCAAGTGTCCTAGTAAAAATTCGACAGCACCTCCCCTAGACTTGGAGCGTGGGGGTGGCAAATGGGGGCGCGCTCTATGGAGAGAACTTCAACGGCCCTGAACAAAAAGGATGTGCGCAAAGCGACGACATCCGAACCCGAGTTGAGCACGAAAAATTCTGAGGGCTACCCTACGAGGGGCTCCAACAACTCACGAAACGTCACAGTCTCGATTCCGAAACGCGAACTTAAATTGTCACCGAACTATATGCCCATCAATATGCACTCCTATAAGGAAGATTACATGGGGACCATACTATGAGGAAGCAAGCCCCCGAGAATCCAAGAGTGATCGAATACTTCGACAAAGTCAGAAGGTGACGCGACGAAAACCATACGGATCGGATAGAAAGAGGAAAAATGGAGCGATGAAGCCACTACCATATGCTCAAATCAGGGCCAAGGGCCCCATAGTTTATTCACTCACAAAGGAAGATTACATTAAATATAGCCCCCCGTCGGGCATGGAGGAGAAACAAAGAAGAGAACAAAAAAAAATAAAGACCCACCGGAGAATGGATCTCTCTCTCTCCCTAGATCATCTATTCTTCACCCTTTTTCTCTTCTAAACTCTTCTCTCTTTCTGCTTCGCACAGTCTCCTGGGTGCAGGAGCTCCGAGAGAGAGCGTAAGTGATCCCCCTCCTCTTCCTTTTATACACGTCGAAGAGGCAACACGACGTTGACATCTTTTTTCTTTCCTTTTTTTTTGCTTTCGCCATTCCGGGCATAGCTCCTGGCATGCGTGGTGAGTTCTCCGCATTTCCCGCGTCCCTAGAGGCTATGCACAGATAGCATGTCACGTCCCGAGCCTTTATTACAACGGAAGACAATCTCGAGAACATGTCGGAAATTTACTTCAATATTGTGATTATCATCACCATTAGGGACATTTGGTCAAGGATTGTCCTGAGTTTCGAGAGTTTGTTTATGACCTAGAAGACAAGAAGAGGATTGATTGGCCCATCATTTACAAGGTTGTTTTACATCTCTACAACAAGCAACATCAGGAAGCACCGCCCAAGCAGCTGTCTCCGTCATTACAGGGCCTGGGGCACCCCTGTGACTCTTTATCTAGTATTGCACCCGCTCCATCACCTACTTCCTTACTCGCTCCCCCACCTAGTCCACGGCCAACTCCTCCGCCTAGACCATCGCCTACACCATCTCCAGCTCCACCTACCTCATCTCCACAAACCCAAGCCTCTGCTCAGGCGAGTACCTCCACTACCTCCATTCCTATCACCACCGCTTCTGCTTCCAACGCCGCTCGACGTGTCATGTCGATACGTCGACGGTGGACACCGTGACCTTCCTCTCCATCACCATCACCTTCCTCTTCATCTCCCTCACCATCTCCTTTACCCTTGTTGCCCTCATCACCGCCTTCGTCACCGTCCTTACCACCTAACCCTGCGCCACCATCACTTTCCTATTTACCCTCCTATTCTCCCTTTTCATATCTGCCACCATCTCCATTACCCCCATCGCCATCCTCACCACCTAATCCATTGTCGTCACTATCGCTGCCTTCATCTACCCCATCTCTATCTCTGCCATCTTCCCCACCCTCATCTCCACCATCTTCATCGTCTTCTCTTCCATCTCCCTCATCGCACAAGCCTAAGTAAGCTCCATCTTCACCTTTACCCTCACCCACACCTAAGCCTGTCATTACTATCACGCCCTTGCTGCCATTGTCGGAACCTTCAAGCCCTTCATCTTCGCCTTTACCTTCACCTTTGCCATCACTCGACATCACCATTCCCATCAAAGCCTCCACACATTCCGAACCTATTACCTCCACCTCTCCATCTACTTCCACCCCACGGAGCGGGTGTGCATTACCTTTGGTGCCTCTCGGGTCTAGTCTCCAGAGAGATCGTGAGCCGAATCAGGATGATGTATTGCCGATTGTGCATTTCAAGATTCAAGATTTTACATGCCTCATGCCGATCTATGTCCTGGTCCCTAGCTATTTTGGGGATGATGAGCCTGCAGTTCCCATCATGGCTGCCAAGAAGAGCTCTCTCGCGCTAGTGCCAGTTTCTTCCCAAGCAAGGCCGGTGGCAATCTCTTTGCTCACCGAAAAATTCACCATTGATGCTGTAATTACCTCTCGCTCCATTGTAGTTCAGATAATTGGCCAAGAAGGGTTCTCTACCCGAGTTGTGCTAACTCATACGGCTGCCAGAAAATTGATGAGTTCTATATTCAAGGGGCAATTCGCCGTATTTCTAAACTTTTCTAAGGATATTCTGCACATTCTACACAATCTCTCTTAGTTTATTAGCAAGCTGGCCACGTCAACGCCACGTATTACTCTCTCTCAGTATCATCCTTCTCTTCTGTCAACGGAGCTATGCTTCAAGCCTAATTGCCGAGTGGAGTTGTCGAACCTCATGCTTTTAGTGCCAAGTGACAAGGCTCCATGGTTTTGTGATGCTTATTCATCTAAAGAGTCACTTGTTCAAGAATGTCCACATGTTGTTAGCACCGAGTGTCCCGGGACAACCGCCTCGATAAAGTTGCATATTCATAATCGGGTCAGGTCGTCTACCAGATGGGCTCATTATTTGAGAAGATATTATAAGTTGAGAAGCCCAAAGATCCGAGCCCGCACTAGGCGGGTCCTTTAGAAGCAAATTTCTGCTAAGAAGAGGCGACAGCGCAAGTACAAGGGCCATCAGTTGTGCACTTCGGGGGTCACTTCTCCTTCTTCTGTCTCTCATTCATCATTCTTTCTGTTGAGCTCTCACCATTGGGTGGTGTATCTTCCATCTTCTGATCCCATTTCCATGATTTTCCCCTCCCATTCTGAGTTCATGAACCCCCACTTCTCTCTTTCTCATCCGGATCCTCCAGGTCTTCCTTATGTTTACGATCCTAGGCCTCAGTCTAGACCCTCCTTCTATCCCAATTTCGGGACATCGGCTGATACTTCTTCTCCGAGACTTCTGGGCTTTATCTCTGATTGTTCTCCAACTCTATCAGATGATTACTCCTCTTCTTCCTCACTTTCACAACGATCTTCTTGTTGTTTTTCTATTCTCTCTTCCTCACCCTTTCGGGGTCATTACCCTTTTTCTTGCTGTTTTCGAGGCTTTAGTCTGCCTTGATCTCAACTAATCTCTGTTTACTCTATATCTGGTTCCTTGTTATCAGGGTCTCTGTGCCCTAGCGAAGGAGTCCTAGCCCTCACCTCTCTTCCCTTTTATCCTTCTTCATCCAGTTTGGTGTCCGCCACTCCTTTGTGTAGAGGAATCTTTGATCCTTTGCTATCCTCCCCCCCTTTGTCCTGTCAAGCAAGGAATATGAAGCTCATTAATCAAGATCACGCCAGGATGCTGGGTTTCACTCCATGGATTCGCAAGGTATCTTTATTTTGTGCAAGAACATACTATCGTTGCTATTATTTCTATTTTCTCCTCCGCATGGTTACAATGTTGATTTCCTTAACGCGATTGAGTGGCTTATTTAGACGTCTTAGATTAGCTTAGTTAAAATGAGTTCACTTCTGCAGCACTCTTAGGCTGGTGATAGCTCCGTGCTGGGAGTCTGAGTTCTTTCCCCGATCGTTGAGGGTGACCTTTTGGGTGTGAGTTTTTCACACACTTCACGGCAAGCTATAGCTGATCTCCTCTTGAGCAAGACCATTGCTGCTTTGGCCATACCTCGGGTGTGCATAAAGGTATTTCCTTTTCTCTGCTTGATCGAGTGTAGGGGCAAGAGATTGATGGATAAGATGCCCCAACTTAAGCACTCCCTAATAGGAGAGAGGTCTCAAATAGGGGCAGTCTTGACCCTTAAAAAAATGAGCTTTCATGCAAAATCTAACCAATAAAGGGCTATGAAAAAGAAGAAAACTAATAAAAGATCAATGCAAAATTATGAATCAAAGACATGGCAAGAGTGGCAGTACAATTTTTCACAGGACGTCATGAGCCCAGTCGAATACGTGCCTATGGGTCCAAAATCAAAGACACAAAGTCCCGACGCAACAGACTATATCTTTGAGAGGTAGTGCCTTGGAAGGAAGCTAAATCCTGTGATTGAAGCAGATGACATCGTAGTGCTGGTAGGCAGTGAAAAGAATCTGGATCGATTGTTCTCAGACTTAGAAGAAGTGTAAAACGGAGTAAATATGCAGTTGTCTCTTAAAAGACGTGTGGCCTTCAGTTTTATCATCGCGAACGTTGTCGTTCTGGTGATGGGGTTCACAGTTTTTTTCTTCCTCGATTCCCTTAATAATCAAATTTCAAACATCACAGTGAACTCTAATAAGATTTCCCTTCTGACAGATGAAGTTCGTATTTCTGCGGTATCGATTTTGAAAATGCAGAAAAAGATTCTCACGACTAAACCGACTGGTGAAGATCTGAAACGTCTGGAAAATCTTTGTGAAGGCTTCCAGTCACAACTTCAGCGTCTCGATTCGTTTTATACCGAAGTGGAAGCGAAGAAGATTATCTCTAAGATGCAAGGTTATGTTGATTCACTTAAAACGATCGTGAGTAAATCATCTCTCTTTTATCGCGACGGCGAAGGTATTTCGACGATCAATGAATTAACGGACAAGATTCTTGAAGCCTTCTCTGAATTTCAGGACATTCAATATTTCCAGAACGAGCAACGTGATAAACAAGTGAAGGCCATCATTGGCGAAACTCGTCGTAACATGCTCATCACACTCATCATCACATTCCTTGGTACGATCCTTCTTTCACTCGTCGTTCCCGGTAAAATTGCGATGCCGTTTAAGAAAATCAACGATGCTGTCCGCGAACTTCAGGACGTGAATTTCGACGTGAGTATCTATTACGATCAGGACGATGAAATCGGTGAGCTTGCCAAAGAATTGAACAAGATGATCATCAATATGAAGCGTTTTGAGCAGCTTCGTACCGACAGAATTTCAATCGAGCACCGTAAATTTGATACACTCGCGAATATGGTTAAAAAGAACATCATGATCGCCAATGCCAAAGGTGAGCTCATTTATATGAATAATCCGATGTACTCGACACTTGAGATGCAATCAGATGACGTTCTCAACAAGAACATCACGGATACTTTGATTCCGGATTCGATTGTAGTTTTTGCTACTTCCGGAGAAGTTCAACACCTACAGGAACTCTGCACCGTTGAAGACCTCCACGGACTCGTCTATGCCTTGTTGGATGTCTCGTGTTAGCAAGCATACTCCGTGCGTCTGTGAAGCACATTCTCCGAGTCATCAGCAATGCCTCCAAATCCTCAACAGCGTGGTCGTGGACCACAGCTTTCTCCAGTGGGATCATCTCTGTCTGTGTTCATCGGGGATCCACATCTCTCTTGGGTATCGAGTGTTCGAGCTCTGCTGTAATTTCTCTGGATGTATTTGTAAGGGGTCTGAACCCTTTGATTCGTTGCCGCTATCTTTCCTTCTGTGTGGGTGAAAATGCTGCATTCTTTGTTATCTGTATCTCTTTGATGGTACTTGAAAATTACTTCCTTTGATTTAAAAAAAAATTATCGTATGACAATATTACACAAAACATTCATTTTCACCGGTCACATGGCGCACTTTTTATTTTTGCGGAGACCGCACACCACGTTAGATATTGACGTGATCTGCACGCCATACAAATTTGACACAGGAGTCACTCAATTTTTTCAGAAAAATAGATGTTCAATACCCCTGCGCAGGCCATTGCACAAATCGTTAGTCTTAGTCTTGCCCTGTTTCTCTCGTAACATGAAGATGTTCGAGAATTTTTATGTTTTTGGAGAAGTTCTTCAGATCCACGTTACTTTTTGGACACGATCCACATATCTTCCATCGCACGTAGAGACTCCAACCTTCCAAAATCTCCGTAATAATATGGAAGGTAAAAGGGGTTTTCTTTTAAGTAAGCTGTTAATTAGAACGGGATGCTCAAGGAAACGCTATTAAGTGACAGCCACGAGTCCAGAGGCGTTGGGGGGTTGAGCGGTTGAGCCCCCTGACGTAACGTGGAAGGGAGGGGTTTGCTTGGTTGCTTTCATCATCCGCCAAACCCCAGCGGATCAAAGCCCACCAAGTAAGCAGGGCGTCTGGTTGGATTAAGGCTTCTCTCTCTACATGTTAAGCACAGAAATAGGACTACAGGAGAAGGGAGAGGCAGTCGGCAAAGTAGTTTCCGCCCCACATAACCACCACTTTTGCGAACGACGCCAACTCCTTCAATAATGCCGGATCAGGACGGATCGCGTCCCACCCTAGGAACTCGTAAGCCTTCCGGCCTCCGTGGCCACCAGTCGTTTCCTTCTGGCCATCCTTGTTGATCCCATACGGAGGATCGGTAATAACCGCGTCCACCTTCGGTAGCGTCGGAAGAATGTCCCGACAATCCCCAAGGTAAAGCTCAGCCGACCCGATGATTTCCTTACGCACGAACCCACCCCCAGTTGATTGACTCACGGCGACCGCTTCAGCGTCTCGCGCTTGCCGTAGTGGCTGGCCGCATCCGCCATCAGGCCCCGTGCAGCCGCCGCGCAAATCTTCCCGGCGGCCATGATCTCGGCGAGGTTGCAGCCGTTGACCATCATCAACCACACCCCCTCTCGGGACAGTGGGCGGGATGGCTCGGCGGACCAGTCGAAGGTCATGGTGTCGATTCCTGCGCTACGATCATGGAGACGTACTTCACCGACCAGCCCGTCTCCTTGACGATCTTGGCTACCGAATACCCAGCAGCCAGGAACCCCACGATCCGCCTGCGACGCTGCTCCGCCTTCATTGCCTCGCGCCTCTTGCCTGACATCACCCTCTCCACAGTTGGTCCCGCTACTGTCCGACCAAGCCCCGGTGGTTAGCCGGGGCCGGCGGGATTACTTGACCGAAACGAACGGGACGGACTGGCCCGGGACCATCGTGGTCGGCAGCGTGCCGTTCCACTTCTCGATGGCACGCAAATCCTTCAGTTCCGGGTTGTCGCGCAACGCCTTGCCTTCCAGGTAGATCGCGTCCGCCTTGGCCTGTGCGATCTCGCGGAGCTGACCGGCCGTACCACGCGCCGATTCGATCTTCACATCGGCCTCAGCCTTGGCCTTGGCGACTTCGTTGGCCGCGCGCTGGGCTTCCTGCGTCATCTGGATTTTGGCGTTGATAGCGTTGGTCACCGTGGCCGGCAGGCGAAGTTCGCCGACCCAATAGATTTTCTCCTTTTTTTCTACCCAAAATAAAACAACATAGGCCTAAGATATCGAGAGTTCCAATGAATAGAAATCCATCTGGTAACAAGTCACGTGTGGATTGGAAACAGCATCATAAGGTCAAGACATTTGTTGCAAAAACATCTTACAAATGCATTCTGGTCCAACAAATGGACACTTAAGGAAGAAGGATAGAGTCTTACAGAAACAGAAATTCCAATCCAAAAAAAGACATTGAGAAATTAAATGGTATCAACCTGATTAGATTGCATGTATGAAGTGCGATCGAAAAAAGTCCAAGATACTCAATGGAAAGTACCACAACATTAGCAAACAATTTAGACCATAACATGGGCAAATAATTATAAAACCTAAAATTTTTCTTGCCATTAACTACAACTATATCCAGATTTTACAGGCAACTACATGAGATCAGAAAGTGGCAGATAGCATGAAATGACTGTTATGTATTTGGACTGTCTGAGAAAATGCTACACTTCTTTCACTATCCAGAAATCAACTATCCATCAATAAAATCATCACTTGGACATTGAATTTGAGACCCACGTCAGAATGGGCTACAAAATTAGAGATATATTTAAAAGCAATATCTACAGTAATGCACATAAAGGCTCAATTAAAGCCTTACATATAAATCAGTGGCCACATGGGCATTGTGGAGAGAATCAAGCCATTTCTTGGTTAAAAATGGTAATGCAAGAAGAGAATCATGACATACATTTTTTGCATGTTGAAGCTTCTGGGGGTATCTTAGATGCCATTGCAAAAAGAACCGTGAAATATATTGCACACATAATGTTATCTGTTGCAACTCCTGCTCGCCTTTGATCAGGTAAGCGAGCGCACCGCGCTTCATGGCGTGTCGTCCAACCATGACGTCCTGGGTAGGAACCGCTATTATTACCTGTGTCTCCGGACTCAGCCGCTTGATTTTTTTAAGCTCATTCAGTCCGAACAGCTCATCCCGGCCGCAATTGATAAAAAGGATGTCCGGAAAGCCATTCAGGTCCTGCAATGACAGTGTTGCATTTACGCAGAATAGGAGGATGATGCACCTGCCTGTAGGAGAGAGAAAATTAGGCCGGAGGTATTTATGCAATTTTGGACCCCTCTTGGACATTTCTGTAGTTTCTGACCCTCCCAGAGTATTTCTGCCATTTTGGACCATTTTTTGGTTTATTTGAGGTTATGAACCCTTTCTAGGTTTATTTGCGATTTCCCATTGTTAATAGGAGGATTTGCTTATAACTTCTAGAAAAGTTCAAGGGTATTTGTGTAGTTTGTCCAGACCAGGGATACTTTTGTAACATCTAGACTGAACATGAATTTTCGTGTAATCTTGGCATGCGTAAATCTCTCCTTGGTGGAAGTACGATGGCCAAAGATTCGCAGGAGATTATTTCTCCTTCTTGAGCTCTCATGGGTTAGGGTCCAGCTTTATGCGTCCATCAGCACAACGCCAAGGAGTGGCACAAGGGAAATAACCACAAGGGTATTTATGCATACCTTTTTTGTAAAAGTTGGGGCTTATGCGATTCCTGATTGTTACAGAGAATCACATTATTTTTTCCAAAATATTTACAAAGAGATTATATTAATCACATCACAACACAACGACATGCATGTGGACTCAAGGAGGGACATCTTTATAACATACCCTCATTGTGAACACAAGCGCACAAGCACAAACACAAACCTCTACACTCTCTCCTCTCTGCGTTCTGTGTCTGTATGTCGCCCTGGGTCCCACTGAGGGGTATTTATAGACCCCAAGGTCGGTTACATGTTGATCTGATCCAACCATGGCCCTCCAGGGCTCTTAACTGGTCCAAGTACCCCACTTGGGGACTTTAACCGGGCAAAATACCCAACTTGGGGGTTTTAACCAGGCCAAATCAGCCAAATGAGGAATTTGGGGGTTGGATCCAATCCAAACCCCCCAATTGAGGGTTGGATCCGATCCAAACCCCACATTGGGGGGTGGATCCGGTCCAAACCCTCCATTGGGGGGTGGATCCAATCCAAACCCCCCAATTGAGGGTGGATCCAGTCCAAATCCCCCAATTGAAGGAGTGGGGTGGCGGCTGGTCTTCGGGGTCCTGATCTGCGTGGACCTGCCGAGCTTCGACCGGACGGCCTACGCGAATCCGGGGCAGGAGCTGCTCAACGGCCTCTCCGAGGTCGCCCGCACGAGCGACGTGCGGCTCGACCTGCACTTCGTGCGGCCGGAGGACCTGCACCTCGACGGGCCGTCCTACGCGGCGATTTTCAGCGGCCGGCGACGGCGGTGGGACGGGGTGGTGCTGATCTACCCGTTCCCGAAGACGGTGGTGGACGAGCTGATGGCGCGCTACCCGGTCGTCTCGCTCGTCGAGCAATACGGGACGACGCCGCTCAACTGCGTGGACGTGGATCATCACCGCGGCATCAGCCGCGTGGTGGACCGGCTCCACGAGCTCGGGCACCGCAGGATCGGCTTCTTCACCCACCGCTACGGGGTCGAGGCGAGCTGGTCGCTGCGGCGCTTCGGCGCGTTCGTGGAGCGCATGACGGCGCTGGGCCTGCCGGTGGACTGGCGCGACACGATCAACGCCGGGCCGGCGGAGGGCACCGACGTGCCGGCGTCGCACGAACGCGTGCTCGCGCGGACCAGGGCCGGCGTGACGGCGTGGGTCTGCGCGGCCGACCACCAGACGTTCGACCTGATCCCCTACCTGCGCTCGCAGGGATTGTCCGTGCCGCGCGACGTGTCGGTGACCGGGTTCGACGGCCTCATCAGCCCCGCGAATCTGCCCACTATCACAAGCGTGACGATCCCGTATCACCAGATCGGCGTCATCGGCGGGAAGCGCCTGCTCGACCTGGTGGCGAAGCGCTTCGACGCGGCGCAGCACATCCTGCTCGACTGCGAGCTGCGCCCGGGCGGCACCATCGCGGCCCCGGCCGGCCCGCACCGCGGCCGCTGACCGGGAAATTCCCCTGGTCGCCCGCGGCCAGATGATCGGAGGGTGCCTGTGATCGGCACATGTTTTGCATAAAATTGCATTTTAAAAATTGACCGGACAGGCCGGAGTTGCCATGCAGGCAGTGTTCACGAAAAATCCCTTTTCGCGCGATTTTCCCCTCAGCGATATTATGTGGTAACAGGTTCCCTGCGCCTTTTGCATCAATAACAGGCAGCGATTCCATATTCAATGATGCGAGTAACTCTTTGAAACGATTGGATTGGAGAAGTATTTGTTCCGTCCTGCCTTCACAAATAAAGCCAATTTTGATCATAGAACCCCTCCTCCTAACGCGTTGGACAACCATGCTTCATCCGTCCTGATATCTATCCCATCCTCCTTTGTAAATTGTTTAACCTTTGTAGCGCCATTTATTTTATTGACCAGGATAACTTCCTCTATATGCAGGCAGCGGACAAGAGTTTGGGAATGAGTATTTAACCAAATGTGATGGCCTTCTTCTTCACATTTTTCCCGAAAAAAGTCTACCAGCAATTCAATTGCCTGCGGATGAAGCCCATTCTCAGGTTCCTCAATACAGAGAAATTGAGGTTCCGAACTCTGATAGACAGCAGCCATAAGCGAAAGAATATTATAAGTGCCATCGGAAATCAGATGACGAGGAAAAGGCTTTTCGGAACCCTTCTCATAGATGAAGAATTCGTAGCTTCCATCAATATTTGACTTTTTGACTTCTATATTTTTGAATTCGGGGATCAAAATACGTAGCCAGTCGACAAAGTCTTCCCGTTTATTATCATGCTGGAATATTTGCCCAATAATCGATGAGAGGTTAGATGCATCAATATTTAATTTACCTGGATCCGTTGGGAATTTCAATAAAGAAGATTTGCCTGGGAAAAGCCGCGAAAAATTATCGACAAACTGCTCATAAGTATTTCCATATTCTACCCCTTTTTCATGCAATTCGTCTACAAAACGTTCTCTGGATCGCTCATCAAATACATCAAAAGGGTCAGGCTTAGACCTATATGTAGGATCTGGTTTCCTTCCAAGAGGGACAATATTCGTATCTGATTCCGACAACGCTGCATAAAAATTGATTGAAACAGTATCGCTAAATTCATAGAAAAAAGCGATGTCGGTCTTTCTTAAATTCGAATATTGTATGCCTCCCAATTCAGCTATTTCCCTTGCGTTGAAAGATAAGCACATGATGTAGCAAAATAGGGCTAAAAGAGCATAGGATTATGAAACAAACAACGTCCATTATTTAAACCAAAGGCAGCATAAAAAATGGTCCCATATAGACCACCAGATATAGGAAACGGTCAAAATCAAACCTCAAAGATCAACAGAATTTGAATTTTAAGCGTTACCATGTAAACGGCTAGATAAAGGGCCGTCTAACCATGTAACGGTCAGAAACCAACCGTCTCATGGAAGATGGTTCGACATTCGAAAAAGAGGCCATGATCAGAAACGGTCTTCACCGGACTGCCCATAAACACTGACAGTCATTCGTGTGACCGCCAACTAAATGTCGGTTTCAAAAATAAAACTGCCTTCCCATTCGTCTCCCTCACTTCACATCCGCCTTCGATCGACCGGACTCCCGTCGGAGCGATGCCACTGGGCCTAAAACAACCCACCGAGCTCTTCCATCCACCTAGCCCTCACGAGGGCGCATTCGGATGAGGATCATGAAGCAAGCATTGCAGCGATTTGCACGACAAATGGCCCGGGAAGAGGGAGAGCATGCGTTGCCAGTGAACCCATCGGAGGTGGAAGCACCGCCGTCGATAGTGGCTGAGGGAGAGGGAACCTCCACGGCCATCGGAGCACTGGAAGAGGCGGAGATGCAGCAAGAGGGTGGAGAACCCATGGTGGCGGCTGAGAAATTGACCGGAAGAGCCCTGTCATCCGAGGTAGGCCGCGATCTTAAAACCCCCATTTCCACATTTGAATCAATGCATGGGGATTAGACGAAGATAAAGGGGTCACACCAACCCCTAGAACCAGTTGTAAGGGCCCCCAGTGCCGTTTCTAGCAAAGGGGAAGGAGGAGGACGCTGTCACGCCCCGAACCGATAGCAGCGGAACGTGTTCGTTTGCTCAGAATGTGGCAGTTAAATAGTCGTGTCAATCAAAACATAGTCGAGACAAGATGTAATTTGAACAAAATAGAATTTCATTTCAAATATAAGTTTATTACAATTTGGACCCATGAAAAAGACTCAATAAAGGAAAAATTGTGGACCTGTCGCTGTTCAAGCAGCGCAATTTCGCGCTGGGCACATTGGCCTTTTGTTTGGGCTATGCGGTTTTCTTCGCCAATAATCTGTTGATGCCGCTGTGGCTGCAGACCCAGGTCGGCTACACCGCGACCTGGGCGGGGCTGGTGGCGGCGCCCACCGGCGCCATCGCCGCGCCCGAGCTCTTCAGCCAGGCGCTCGACCACCATCGCGCCGATCGGCCGGACGACGCCGAGCGGCTCTATCGCGCGACGCTCGACGCCGACCCGGCGCATGCCGATGCGCTGTACTACCTCGGGCTGCTGTGCCTGCATCATCGTACCGTCGCCGACGCGATCGTTTTTTTCGACCGCGCGCTCGCGCTGCGGCCCGACGACGCGGACTGGCTCAACGACCGCGGCATCGCATCCGTGGCGCTCGGCGACCACGCGGCCGCCGCCGCGTTCTATCGCCGCGCGCTCGTGCTCGCGCCGAATCACGCGCTCGCGCACAGCAACCTCGGCAAGACGCTGCTGCGGCTCGATGCGATCGACGACGCGCGCCGGCATTTCGCGACCGCCACCGGGCTCGACCCGATGCTGGTCGATGCGGTACTCGGCTGCGGCACGGTGCACGAACTGCAGGGCCGCATCGACGATGCGATCGGCTGCTATCGCCGCGCGGCGTCGCTCGCGCCCGCCGATGCGCGCCCATGGTCGAGCCTCGGCCACACGTATCTGCGCGCGGGCGACCACACTGCCGCCACCGACTGCTTCATGCACGCGACGCAACGCGCGCCCGGCGACGCCGAAGCGTGGCACATGCTGGCCCGCGCGCATCAGGCGGCGCTCCATTTCGACGCCGCGCTCGACGCGTACGGACACGCGCTGTGGCTGCGTCCGGACGACGCGACGCTCTACAACAACCGCGCGTTCACGCTGACCTGCGCCGGCCGCTACGACGACGCCGACGCCGACCTGCGAGGCGGACGTCGAAATGAGGCCTTTGATCTCCTTGGCGGCCTCAGCGGAACGCTGCGCGAGCGCGCGCACTTCCGAGGCGACGAATGGCTTTTTCAAACAAAAGGAATGGGCACCCCCTACTAAGGGCGCCAATTTCATTGACAAGTCAACACCTAGAATGGGTGCCTTCTAGTAGGGGCGCCATTTTCATTGACCAGTCAAACTCTCAAATGGGCACCCCATGTGATGGGCACAGATTAATGGGCGCCCACTATATAGGGCACCAATTCTATATTGTATGTGGGAAAGTACGCGAACAGGGAAATAGCTTTAGCATGGAAGGTGACTGTCTCTTTAGCAAATAGGGATAGTGACAGCTGGTTTTTGGAAAGGATTGGAACCGCGAATAGCAGGGTTTTAAGACCTTGCTTCCGATGGCATTTGACCTCTTAGGGTTTCCTCTCCTTATAAATACTCTCTTCCATCGGACAGGCAGGGGCTACTGTCGCTGTATTGCTACTACGAGAAGGAACTTGGAGCATCTTCTTCCTCCTGCTGTTGTTCTTCCTTTTGCTACAATTACTTTTTCCCTTCATGGTGCAGCAGCTGCAGCTTCCTCCTTCCTGCTACCACATCTCCTTATCTTCTAAAAGGTAGGTGTTCTCAAGATTTAAGCCCAACTCATAGATAATATTGGGTGACATGCATGATTAGCAAGTGTATACTCTTTTTCTCTACATTATATAGACCCTGTTACATGGATTCTTCGAAAAATTGATGCATGTGAAAATGGCGACTAGGACCCTAGTCTCCAATTAATGGGTGACCAAGGGTCAGGGTGCCAATTCCTGAGCATCTTTTTAATGGACGCCCAGTCATGTAGTCATCAATTAATTGATGACAGGGGGACCAGATGTCAATTTCATTTGCTGCACTTAAAAATCACACATGTTTAGAAAATCATATCCATGAAACCTGACTATAATATTCTCGCATGATGCATGTTTATGGACTCCTGATAATTTTCTCTACCTATTTATAAATTTTGTTTCCTAAAATATTATTCAAACACGACCTAATACTATTCATGAATAACCTAGGGAAGGGGGCAGCCCTCCCTCTCTCTCCTCCACCTCATCCCCTTCTTAACCACGACCGGGGAAGCGGCGGATGGCGCGCTCGGCGCAGGGGCGGCGGCGTTCGAAGCGCGAAGGGGGGTGTCCGTCTTGGGGGCGGCAGCCGCCGCAGCCGGCGTCGTCACCGGTGCGGGTGTGCTCACGGGCGCGGCCGGCAGGGACGCCAGCAGGCTGGCGGCGAAGGCGCTGGTCATCGGCGCGGTGGTCGTCGCGGCCGGGGGGGGGGACGCTTCGGGATCGCCGTCGTCGTCCACGGCGGCCGGTTCGGTCTGGGCGCCGGCGGCGCTGGCCGGCAAGGCGGTGAGGCCGAAGGCAAGCGCCAGGGCATTGGGGCCGACGGTGCCGGTGGAGACGCCCGTGGCGCCGGTCGCGGCCGAAGAGGCGGCGGTGGTCTTGGTTTCGGTCGATGCGGCGAGGATGCCGGCCAGGGCGCCCAGGCTGACCGCGCCCGGGCTCTTGGCCGCGCCGGTCGGCTTCCCGGGCGTGAGCAGGCTTTGAATGTCCGCCCCTGCGCCCGCGCTCGCTGCTGTCGTCGCGCCGGCGCTGGGTCCGACGCCGGCCGTGACGCCCCCGGCGATGCCCGCCGTGTCCTGTCCCGCGCCATCGACGGCCGACATCAGGGCGGCCAGGGCGTCGGTGAAGCCGTCGCCAGCCGCCGCGGCGGTCCCCGCGCCGGACGCACCTTGGGCGGTCCCCGTCGACGACTGGGCGGTCAGGATCGCAAAGCTGGCGGCGGCCGACATGAGGTGGCGAAAGCCTGGGCACCGGAGGACGAGGGCGCCTGCTGCGCCGGACATTCGGGCCCCACGCCGCAAGTCACGGGCCAGTTCGAAATGATCAGCTAACCGCTGGAAAATACGGAAAATGTCCGTCCGCCGACGGGTCCGCGGCCGGCGCATCGCGGACATCAGGCGGTCGGCGAACCGCAGCAGAAGGCCGCCAACCATCAAAAGCAGGCTGACGCTGTAAAATGTGTCGGGACGGTGCGGGCCGGAGATGCGTTCCAGCGCCAGCAGCGCATAGCACATCCAGAAATAGATCATCGCCGTGCCCACCAGCGCATTGCCCATTCTCTCTTTCCTCTCTCTTCTCCAATGTGAGAACAGAAACATGTGTTTTTTATTTTTCAATCATTTTCCCATGAAACATGCAAGCGTATATTTTGTCTTCTCGATAAATAGTTCCCATAATTTTTTCACTTTCTCGTGAAATGTTTTGAATGATTCTTATTTTTCACAAAAAATTGATAATGCAAACGCCCCCTTATAGACTCTAAAAAAGACAATGACAAGGGAGGAGGGGGAATGTTAGGGTTGCAAGAAAACTGCCTACTTATAGTATCTGACTAGTGTTAGGACTCTTTTCATCCCACTGACTATCCTTGTGATGTTTGTTTTATCAAAACAATCCTTTGTTTGTGGGAATCTTCAGTTCCTACTTTGTTAAGATGCCACCCATAATATATTGTAAACTATTAAAAGTCTGAACTCAAACCTAAAACCTAGGCATTGAATTAGCAAAATCCTCCACATATATTGAGGGAAGGCACCTATAAATATCTGGTACGGGACTAGACCTCAACACCCTCCCTGGCACGGAAACCGAATGGTTTGGTATAAGTGGTGCTATTGAATGGATAGGGTGGAGTATGTCTGAAATAGACAATCCAATGGGTAAAATAGACGATCCAATGGGTAGGCCTAGCTCTGATATCATGTTAAAGGCCCCAACTCTAATCCAAAACCTAGGTTGAGTTGAGGAAATCCAATATAGAAGGAAGCAACCCATAGATATCCGATATGGGCCTAAACTTCAACATAAACCATATATTACATTACCTTTTTGAAAGGTGAAAGATGTGAGAGCTTAAATAGTCTCTTTTTCGGGGCATATTACATTATTACTTGCTCAATCTCTGTTTGGGCAGCTTAAAACCCTGGTCAAGGTGGAACAGAAAATATAGAATGATGTAAACAATCCAGAAAGTGGACTGTCTGAGTGGACTCATTCTTGTTCTCAGCATCAGTACTGCTGCAGGACATTCACGTTTGAAAGAATTAGAAGGCTAAAATTTGAAGCAGTAGCCAAATGTAGAATGGCAGATACGAAGGGGTTCAGCCTTTTTCTAAAACATATATATATATCTTAAAGACCAACACGTGAAGGGGTTCAGCCTTTTTCCAAAACAATAGGAATGGGCACCCTCATGCAAGGGCGCCAATTCCATTGACAGGGCCACCCAGTTAATGGGTGCCCCTATGCAAGGGCGTAGATTAAATGGGCACCCCTCCCTTGGGCGCCAATTCCAACAGTGATAAAAAGGGGCTGTTCTTCTAGAAGGGTTTGAAACACAAATAGCGTGTTTTCGATGGCAATGTACCCTTCCCTGACCATGGACCCATGGTGTTCTTTCCCTATAATTTGTTCCCCTCCATCGAATGTGCGAGGGCCATTACTATCATCCTACTGCTCTTCTTACATAAGAGAATCTTTTCTTCTTCCTACAAGCGTGAAGAAGACGTGAAGGGCATCTTTTTCCTACAGTCTTCTTCCTGATGCCGAAGCTTTGTTGAAGCTTTGCTGAAGATAACGTGAAGGGCTTGGCTTGGCTGGCTTTCTCTATTATTTCTTTCTAATATTACCTGTGCCTCGTTAAGCACTCCAAAAAGGTAGGTGTTCTCAAGTTCTGGCCAAACTCAACTAATATTGGGTAACATAACATGCATGAGTAGTACTAGTATAATCCATTTTCCACATGATATAGCTTGTTGCACTGGTTTTACGGAGATCAGATATATAGTTTGTTACACTGTTTTACGGAAGTTAGACACCCTACTACCATCAGATAATGGGCGACAAATCCCAGGGTGCTCTTTAATTGAAGACCATGCAGATAGTCGCCATTTTATTTTCCTGTAATTAATAATCACCTTATTCAAAAATTTATATCTATGAAATGGAACCATCAAATTCTTGCAAGAGCATGATTCTGAGACCCTAATATTTTTCTCAGTCTACCCAGGTCTTTACTTCCTGATTTGGTGAACCTTAGACATCATGAATAGTATTTTGGGTCTTAAAACATACCTGTTCGGTGTGTAGATCACTCACAGGAATGGGCGCCCAAGCCTGGGGCGCCAATTAGTGAATAGATATACCTGCACCCATTTAATTATATGCAGCCTGTAAAAGGATCCCAAACGATGAATATATATATGATGGAGCTCCCTCTCCCGTACGCGTTGCATGGGTTGCCGACATACATGTATGTGTTGTGCGTGCGAATTGGTTAGGATCAGGAGAAAATATATGTGAAGCTCTCAGTCTCCTGCAGCAAAAAATCCCACAGTACTGCAGATAATATATTGAGCTTTCTTCGGCTGTCGTTAGTGTGTGAAGTTCGAATTCGCTCTCGTGCAATCTCGCACGTAGATCGACCTGTGCGGTCACGTCACAAAGATCAACCTGTCCGATCAGGTCGTGGGGGTCAAGGGGTAGCGCCCCTTGCGGGGGTTTACGGGGACGGAGCCCCCATAAGAAAATTTATATTTGTTGCAGGGGCATTGTTATCTTTGTCACCCTGACCTGGGGCATCCTAATCTCCTTGTATAAAAAGGGTACGAACTCTCTCTCTTTGTATTGAATTTATGTGTGATAATATAGTGGAAATTTTGCTGCGACTTTGGATGTAGGAAGGCACGTCGCCTCCGAACCACGTAAATCTAGGTGTTCTTGTAGTTTAATCTTTTCTCCCCCCTTTCTTCTTCCTCTTCTGTTATTTGTCCATCTTTATAGGTACTCTGATTTCTAACAGGTGCAAATTAAGACGCACAGTTTATATATCTGGAACTGCTTTTTGAATTGGCTTTCCACGCCTGTGTGCAATTGAGCTCTCTGTCACCTTCCACATGATGACTCGATCGATCGATCCGTCACCAATCGTTCGCCTTCACTAAATTGACAGCTTGGAACGTGCCAGAAGCTAGCTGGAAGATAAATATGGCGTTCCCAATCATGAACAGTAATCCCCAGCATGGATGAGAGGGCCGGGAGAACTGGCAGGCAGGCAGGCAGGCAAAACTAATAATTCAGGCTTCTGATTAAATTAAAAGGTCACGAGTCTCCTTGGCTACAGTATATATATACGGTGCATCATGCAGGTTCAGATCAGCAGTCAGCCATATATATGCCCGAAAGGCGGGCCCGCAAAAATCGCAAATAGCTCAGATGTGAGAATTAGCGCCTGGTGCGGAAACGCGCCGGGCGCTCTGCGTTTGGCCGCTGCATTTGGGAGGTCCCCAATGGCCGCTCCGAGGCTTGCTGATGGACGACATCGAGAGGCGCCTGATCGTCCTGGAGCAGCAGTTCGCCCACGAGCGCGAGAGGGTCAACTGGCGCCTCGACGGTCTATCCCAGCGCCTCCTGGATATCCAGAGCCAGCAGACTATCCAGCCTACGCTGTCGAGTCTGATGCGGATCGTTCTCGCCATCGCGTTGCCGATCGTGGTGTGGATCCTCACCGGCGATATTCGAGAGGCAGTGAAGGCCGGCCGCCTGCTGGGTGGTTAGACAGCCTGATCCTCGGCCAGGAGCTCGACTACCGCCTGCTGCGCTGGTCGATCCTGGCATCCGTTGTCATTCTCGTTTTCCGCGCGCTGGCGTAACCAGCAAAACCACCGGAGAATCGTTCCATGCGTACCAAGCTCTTGGGCGTGGTCCTTGCCGTGCTCATTGCTCCCCTTGCCTATGCCGGCGATCTTACCCGCCAAGGCCATATCGCGGCTTCCGTCATGGCGCACGCCGATGAGCAGTGGAACCGCACCGGCATGTACCTGGGCCTGGCCGGCGCCTACGACATCACCGAGCTGCAGGCCGACGGCTTCGACAACATCGCCAACGGCAAGCTGATGGGCGGCGCCTTCCTCGGCTACAATTGGCGCGCCAGCCAAGGCCTCGTCCTGGGTGTCGAGGCGGACTGGATTTTCACCGGCATCGAGGCTGAGCAGGGCGCAGAGACGGTCGCGCTCAAGGCCAGCACGGATCATCTGGTGAGCGTACGCGCTCGCGCTGGCGTGCCCCTCGGCCCCGCGCTCCTCTATGTCACCGGCGGCCCGGCCTGGCAGCATGCCAAGTTGACGGTCAGCGAGGGGGAGGACGCCATCTCGGATCGCACCTGGCAGCTTGGCGCAGCCTTCGGCGGTGGCGCTGAGATCGAGCTGTCGCGGGCGATGGCGGTGCGGCTGGAATCACTTAGATAGTCTTAACCATCTGCTTAATTGCATTCCTCATATATATCCAAAAACATTTAGGAATTCAGTTCATAAGATTCAAACTGACTGACTGACAGATGATTCATATTGTACTGACATCATCAAAACACACAGAATGCAACATTCGATCGACCGATCGACCAATTTTAGTCGACCAATGCATGCTAAGCCACAATTGTTGACTTTCTGCATTCTACATCATGGGCAAGCCTTCGTTTTGGACTTTTGAGTCCTTAAGCCATCTCCTGTGCTAGAAAAAGTAGGATGTTGTCCCTGAACATCCCTTGACCATCCTAAGGGATATAAAAACACATTTTGGGACAAGAAATCCTAATCAACCTTAAAGATGCAAGGGAGGCCATCAAAAAGAGAAGGGGAGCTGCAGGAAGAACTGGAAGCACTGCGTGAACAGTACTCCATCCCGCCATTCTTCATCATGATTCAAGCACTAGAAGATCATTTTGAAGCCAACGAAGTGGAGATCAAGTGAAGAAGCGAACCTCAGTCCAAGATCTACATCTTTCATTCAAGGGGAACCTAGATTTGAGTTTTTTAAATTCTTTTCTTCCTCTAAATTGTTTTGAGCTTCAAGTGTGTATTTTTCTTTATTCTGTGAACATCAAGTGTGTCTGTGGATCTCTTCAGATCCGTGTGCATGTGTCGGTGCCTCTACACCATCGTAGGAGTTCTTAACTCTATACGATTGTGTGTGTGGTTCGATCTTGTAATCTCTACAAGATAGTGTGTGAATCCTCATGAATCATGAGGGGTGGACTTAGGTTGTAGGTGTTGCATCCGAACCACCTAAAAATCACCGTCTCTTGTGTGGTTTGGTCTATTTTCTCTACCCCCATTCAGTGTAAGCGTATACGCATATTACTTCCTTTGTGTTTCATCATTTAAATCTAGCATAATCGTTCATTTTAGTAATAGATCTTTGGTATATAGAAAGGTGGGGTTGACTCGTGAATTATTTCATGTTATAATACTTGTTAGCTTGACCAACTGTTATTTTAATGGTTTGACAATTTGCTTGGTTAGTGGATCGACTGCCATATGACCAATACTTATATGTTGAAGGACCACTAACTCTCTTGCAAGTAGATCTCTTATTTAGTGATAGTGAATATCAATGTGCTTCGTTTGCCATGATATTCGGGGTCCTTGGTGAAGGCTAATGTCAACGTGCTATCTAGGTACAGCAACACACTCTCAGCCCAGTGAGGTGTTATCGCCAATTGATGTAAGAAGTTCAACAGCCACACGGCCTCTTGGCACATGATAGAACAAATCACATATTCAACTTCTATGGTGGACATGACAATGCAAGTTTGCTTCTTGCTACACCACGAGGTAGCTCCACCACCCATCAAGAACACGAAACTTGAGGTGAAATTTTGCTCATCTCCATCACTCACCCAGTTCGCATCGCTATAGCTAACCAGTATGTATATCACCTCCCCTGTAATGTAAGACATAGGTTGACATCTCTTGAAGATATCAAAAGATTCTCTTCACTGTCTTCTAGTGCACAAGACCTAGATTACTTTGGAAGCAGCTAACTAGACCCACTACGAAACTGATGTCCAGCTAAGTACACAACATGGCCTACATCAGACTCTCAATCGCTGTGACACATGGTACCTTACACATCTCTCACTTTTCTTCTTCGGTCTTAGGGCATTGACTAACAGTCAAAACACATCCTCTATCAAGTGGAGTGTCAATAGACTTGGCATTGTGCATCTTTAATCGCTCCCAATTTTTATTAATATAAGTCTCACTACAAGACAATAGGCCTTTACCTACGTTTTTAAAATGTAGGTATAGGTCCAAAAAACGTAAGTAAAGTCTTTAGCCACGTTTTTTTGCCACGCTTTCAAAGCATGGCGCTTGCTCACGTGACTATAGGTTATATCTACATTTCTATGAAATGTAAGTATAGTTTGACCTATCCCTACGCTTTCAAAGAGTGGCTTTCTCTCTCTTGGGGTGTTTTTGGGGGATGAAAATGGGTGGAGGGAAATTCAAATGTGCCTAGGGTGGTGGGAGATTTTGTGGGGAAGACACCAACCGCCAACGGACTCAGGACAAGGTGACTAAACCTGAAACTACAACGATCCCTGAGTCTCAGGACTCGAAGTCAAGATCGTCACACAAAGCGGAACAAGCCGCCAATCGGTCTAATCCTAAGCCAAAGGAAATGACACAACCGTAGGAAACGAGTCACGGAGACCTGAGGAAACACCAAGAATCCTCAACACACCTGGACACGTAAATCGAGTTAAGACGATACCTTGAGGCATCCATAACCACTGTCTCGGGCTAGACAGAACAGTCGAGACACACACATGGTCACCTGTCAACCACTGGGTCACACCGGGTTGACCAGAACCTGACAACAACACACAGACATGACACCATACACACGCACTCCTGGCCATCTCATTATGGTCATAGCCCTCATAGGATGCCAACAGACATCCACGGGTCATGGGCACACCACAAGGTCAAGCCAAGACAAGCAAAAACTGAAATGATAGGAAAACGACACTCTGGACATAAGCGATCCATCACTCGGCCGCTAGGCAAACCAAGCAGTCAAGGAAGAGCCATTACGCACACAGAGACAAGGATAATGGCAGTCCTAGATTAGGTCATTAAGGAACTGTAGCAGTCAAGAGATAGACCGCACACAGTCAACCTTGAATTGACCTATCTAGTCAGAACACCCGACAGACTCACGGACACTAACAGCCCAAGCCAGAACCGCTAGAGACAGTGCCCTAATCAACCTAAACGTCTAGCCCTAGTCAAACGAGACACACACATGGACAAACGGACACGGGACAAGTCATCACAGCCAACCGACAACACAATGAACCCAACTCACTACACGGTCACCAAGGGGCCGCTCAGTGAACTGGACGGTCCACAGGAGGCCGCCCAAGGAGACAAAATGGTCCATTCCAGGCAGTTCACTCCAACCGACCTACTACAGTAACTGGTCAAACGACAGTCAGAATGGTCAGAGAAGGACTGCTCATGAAGTGGAACGGTTAAAGGGAAACTGCTCCATGAACTACCAAAAAACTGTTGACCCAAGGTCAACAAAGGAAAGAAACAGGGGTTTGCTTAAAATCCTGGCTGCTGGGCTTTCCGCAGACAGGCCATGAATGTTCAGTAAAACAATAAGCTAGGACGTGTGCTGATAATACGTCTGCGTGCGATCTGCCTTACGCATGAACATTCTGTAAGGATGAAAGCTGTCTATCAGACCCTTCCAAGGGACTACTGTTGGGAGCGACTCTTCAGGAGGGAATGGATACTACTGCGTCTCCAAGCTAGCGCTCCCCATATGGCATAGTTGCCTCAGATCCTTCATGAAAGCTTCTTCATTGATGGCTGCAAAAACAGGAGTGGGTAGCTCAGAGCCTTCTTCTTTCAGGCGCGAGCGACTTCGCCTCGTCGGCCGGAACGCCGTCGCCCTTCGCGTACGCGACGCCGAGTTTGAACCGGGCTTCGAGATCGCCGGCGTCGGAAGCCTTTTGGAGTTCGGGAATGGTCATCGGAAAACGGAGAAACAGATTTTTGCCCGCGAAGCACGTGAATGTTCGCGAAGTCCGGATCAGCGGGATGCCGGGCGATGGGAAACGGCGTGGTATTTCAGGAGCAGCTTTTCGAGATCGGCGCGGTTTTCTTCGGGTGAAAAACGGCGGACGTAATCCAATACGCTCCAATTATATCCGGTATCCACATTCGGATTCGCGCCGTGAGCCAAAAGGATTTCGGCGCACTTCAGATTGCCTCTGCCGACCGCCATCACGAGCGGTTTGAAAGTATCCGAACCTTTCTCCGGATTCGCCCCACGCTCCAAAAGCAGTTTCACGATTTCCGGGCAATCGCGATAGGCGGCCGACGCCAGCAACGAATCGTCGCCCCAAATGTCGGCGGCTTGGTTCGCTTCGCCGCCATGATCGAGAAGCAGCCGGACCATCTCCGTATGTCCTGCGGAAACCGCCGATTCCAACGCGCGGAATTTTTTGTCAACGATCGCATTCGGATTCGCTCCGCGCCAAAGCAGGATACGCGCCTCCATCCGGTTGTCGTGCCGGGCGGCGGAGCAAAGTTCATCATCGGGCGTGAAAATAATTTTGGTCTTCGCTGGGTGTGAGATCAGGGTGAAGGAATTTGTTTCCCTTGGTTCAAGCTGTTAGGTAGCGTTTGTTGCAGACTGAGTCTACGGTCTTACTTTTGCAAGGGAAGTCTCACTCGGGTTGAGTGAGAGGTGAGCGTAGGTCTGTGGGTAGCAGACCGAACCACCTAAAAAATCCTTTGTCCTGTGGTTTGCCAACTATGTGTTTGATCCTTGTCTCCTTGCTCCCCTCACAGGTTAGTATATGAGCTCATGCTACTACATTTCCATTAGATACTAAGTGTTTGAACTAAACCTTGTTAGAACTGAAGAATTTAGTAAGTAGCTTCTTCGTTTGTTCCTGCACTCCTTGTCATCACACGATCTGCTAGTGCTTCTCTGATTTAATCTGAGCTTGTAGTTTGACAGCTAGTTGTTAATTGGTACAGAATTTCAATTGAGCAAGGTTTTTATTTAGGATCTATTCACCCCCGCTCTAGATCCTGCTGTGTACACTACATTGGTATCAGAGCTTCCAACATCCTAAGCATTTCATAGAGAAGTTCTTAGATAATCACAACTCCACTAATGACAACATGTCCACATCATTCCCAATGAGTAGTATGTCATCTACATACAATACTTAAAATGTGACTTCACTTTAATTTATCTTCTTGTACATACAAGGCTCATCTTCATTCTTAATAAAGTCATAAGATTTGATCGTCTCTCATTATTATGTTCCAACTATAAGAAGCTTGCTTCGGTGTAGAGATAGACCTTTGAAGCATATATTCCTTATTTGGGTGTTCAATAGAAGTGAAACTTTGTAGTTGAAACATGTATCCTTTCTCATCTAGATTACCATTAAGGAATTCCATTTTCACATGGAATTATCTCCTTTGGACTCTGATTTCTAGTGTTTATCCCGGGAATACTGAGAAAGACGGGGTGAAACAGTGAAAGAAGGTTTAAGGGTTAAGTGAGAATGTTTTTCACACCAGTCAGTTAAAAGGCGGAGAGGAAATTGATACTTATTTTTTAAAAAGTACCTTTTTGATAAGAAATGGACATTCTATAAGGTGCCTTGGAGACTGGACCAGCACCAGGGATTAGATCGATGGTGAAGGCCACTTCTCTTTCCGGAGGTAATCCAGGGCGAAATTTTATGTTCCAGCTAATTAAGCCTGAATGCGGTCTATGGTGTGATCGCAGTCGTACGATAGACTGCATTCTCAAATGTTCTTACAACCCAACCATAGCACGTCTTTTCCGATAGTGATCACCCTAGAGTCCTAATTTAGGATTTCCTCCTCGAAGATTTCGATCCAAATCACCTCTTATCCACCATGGAAGCCTTTTCCAACCTGATGTGAATGGAATTATTGTCTTTAGACTCTATTTTTCTGCCTTTATTTCTCAAGTCTGAACTAAGGTTTCTTCTATAAATAGACCCTTAGTCTAGGTTTAGGGAAGGGAAGGCCGGATTGGGAGCGAAGCCATGCCGTGTTATATACTGACTCCTTCGACTCCAATCGACTAAGGAAGTGTCAAGTCTACTCCTTTCTTCTAGTTCCATGTTCTATTGCTCTCTATTGTTATCTTACTCTTTGCATATTTCTCATCATGGTATGTTAGCACACACTACTCTCTTTCTATTTCTCATTTCTTTGCATTACACTACACACACACCCACTTTTATTTTCCTAACGGGGGTTAAAAACCCAACCTCCAAGTATTCTCCCCTTCTTCTTGTATGTTCCATTTGATTAAGGGATAGATGCTATGCAAATCAAGGATTTCACGAGTTTTTCTCTTTGTTTTCTTTGTTTCGCAAGTCTAGGCAAGAACTAAATGTGAGGTCCTCTCTTTTTGGCCAGTTGAAGAGTGAGGAAGAGCTGAAATCTCCATCTCTCGCATCTATTTATTGAAGGTGCCAGACTCAAACGCTACGCTCAAGTCACAACGCTCAAGGAGACCACGTTCTGGTCAGAACACACCCCATACAGTGACCCCATTTACAGTCAGACTAGGGTTCTAGCTAATTCTTCTTTTCCAAGGTAAGTAATACGATCTTAGTGGGTTTCCTTGCTATTATTTGTGTTACTTTTCCTTCCTCGGCCGCTGGAATATAATTAATCCTTCTCGGTGTGCATCCATTGCCCCAAAATGATGTTCTTGTGGGGGAAGAGTTGAGAGGGATATTTTTAGGGGTCATGCAACGGCATCAACTTAATTAACTGGGGCAGGTTTACGAGGGAGGAGGGTGAGTTATTTATTGCTGAATCTATCCCAGAAGCTTGAGTTACTTTGAGGAATATTGAAACTAGCATGAAGGAGCCCAAAAGTTGTGTTGCATTGCTTAAAGTTGTATTCAAGCAGCCGTGAAGCTACGAACAACATGCATTGAAGCTATTGTAAACAACACAATAAAGAGGAAAGTTTCGGACGGACAGTTTCTATCGAAAATCCGTCGGAAAGAGTTTTTCCAAGTCTTTCACTTGCCTCTACAGCCTTTTCTAATGATCGAACTCTTCTATAAGCTTGACAACTAGGCCTTAGCTTACTCATGGATCTCCTCGCTTTCATCTCGACCAAGGACTAGACTCTTGCAGAATAATTATAAAGTTAATAATCTCATTACCCTTACGCGCCTCACTACCTTAGTTTTTACACATACTTTATTACTTAATCCGAGGCACTATCCAATCTCACCAGGTAACAAGAAAGATTGATATTGATAATCAGACCTAATACTCAAGGCAACATATACTTATGGTCAAGAACCTAAGATTTAAACAACCTAGGCTCTGATACCACTTATGTCACGTCTCGAACCGATAGTAGCAGAAATTTGTTCGAAACATAACAGTAAAATGGTCATGACAATCAGAGCAATACAACCAACAAATAAAAGACAGCACTGATAGACACAATGAGGCCAGAATTAAACAAAATAAAATTCTATTGATATCAAGACTTTCAAATTACAAATTTAAACTCGACTTGCAATAATAGACTCAAATAAAAGGAAAAGGAAAAGGGAAAAGGAACAAGACTCTAGACTCCAACTAGACCTGAGGAAACAAGAAAAAAACTCGGGTCTCTAAAGCTCCAGGTCCACTCGATCACTCTTGCCCATTCCCAATTGCATGTACTTCAAAGTCTCGAAAGCAATGGGAGAACGGGCAGATGCCCAAAATAGTGGAGGTAGAAGAAGTCGGGTCAGACCCAGGATCGGGAGGAATTAAAAGGAGAAATTGGTAGATGGAAAGTGGTGGATCCAGAGGATGCGAAGGCAAAGGAGGAGAATCATGATGGGGAGAAGAATCCGGAGGCTCCGGAGGGAAAAAATACCGAGGGACGTGATGCCTTGGGAAGAGGTATGGAAAAAGATGATTGAAGAGGAAGAAAAGAACAAAGGACACGATGTCCTGAAGGAGCAAGAGGAGGAATCTGAAGAAATAGAGAGAGTCCAAAGGTTTCGGAGGGATAGGGACGTGATGCCCTGTGAGGAAGGATAGGAAATCTGGGGATTTCAGAGGAAGACAAAGACAAGGGACATGATGCCCTAGGAAGAGGGAAAGAGAATCCGGAGGTTTCAGAGGAGGAAGGTATAAAAGGACGTGATGACCTAGAAGGAGAGAAAAAATCGGAGGATCCGGAAGTGAAGGTTTGGAGGGGCGCGATACCCTAGAATGGAGATCCGGAGATTCCAGAGGAATAAAGTAGCGAGGGACATGTTTCCCTAGGAGAATTAGTGAGAAATTCGGAGGACCCAAATATGAGGGTGTAGAGGGGTGCAATGCCCGAAGATGGAGGTTTGGAGGTTCCGGAGGATGCCAAGGTAAATTGGAAGGAGGATCCGGAGACCTAGGGAGACGGAGAAGGTACGGGTCTAGAAACCTAGGAAAGAAGGGATGCAGCTGAATGTAATGCAATGAATGCCTAGGAAGCATAGAATGCAAGAGATGCAAGGAGGGAGAGGAAGGAAGCCTCCTTCTTAGCCCATGAGTGGCCCATAAAGAGAAAAATATGGATGGGATAGAATAAGGAGTGAATGAGTTGGTGGAAGGCCCTTTATCAAAAGAATGCCCACCCCTCCATAGTAAGCAAGGTGCCTGGCCAGACGGCTCAAAGGGTTGAAATAGTAACCTCTCATTAAAAGAATGTGTCATAGTGACGGAGCGAGGGATAATGAGAGCATTCAGTTTATTAGTGCGTTGACGTGTCAGTCACATAGTGATAATTTATTTAGGCTCTGGCACTGGAGTGGTTCGGAGGCAGTGGTACGCACCATCTAACTAATCAGACGATAGTGCGCATCATGTCAGGACCAAAACCCACCATATCATAAAGGCTATGACGTTAATTACATTCTCTCGGAGAGGAAAAAATCTTTGATTAATCGCCAGGAAAAGGGCCCTATGGCCTGAAACCATTGTTAGTGAAATAGATGAAAGATATCTTAAATTACATAAGAGCACCCGATATCAAGGGGTCAAATCATTCAAATCATGTTGGTCATTTATTGACCGTTTCATGTTCGGACAAGAGTCCGGGTTGGAAACATAACAAGTATGTAGATATTATTCGGGCAAATGTCTACCGAGACATGGCAAGTTTGATATTTAAACGATGAAGAATTGAGATTAGATCCCAATGTCTGCCGAAGCACGTCAAGTTTGATATTTGAACGATGAAGAATCGGGGTTAGATGCCAATGTCTGCTGAAGCACAGCAAGTTTGATATTTGAGAAGATAAAGCAATGGGGTTAGAACCCAGTGAGAATGAGTTAGGTTTAATAGGCTGTTGGCCCATGGTAAAGTCAGGCTATTGCCATGATAGGGGGTGGTCCCCTGTCACGCCCCGACGTGAAATATCGAGACGCGACGAGTCATATCACTGGTGTCGATCAGAGCATGTATAATTGGGGTCCAATCATAAAGGGAGATAATGAAAAGAGGATAGACATGATACAACTTCCAAGTACATAATTCTAGCAAAAGTAACACTCATAAACCTAGGTAACTAAGATGAACTTGTCACTGTTTCACTCTTGCCCATCCCCATAGATTTGGGGTTCATCGTCGGAACTACCTACAAGGTTAACCAAAAATGCAGGGGGAGCGAAACGCTCAGTAGGATTTATTTCTCTATGCCAGATACCTTTAAGTAATTAGCCTTTTTGGTAAGGTTATTATGCTATGTCGAGAAACGTAAATAAAATATAGAACATGAATAGGAGAGAGCCTTTTCATTTGGCCCATTCTCATCTCTTCTTTTCTTTTTTTTTCTTTTTGTCTTTGGGAGTCGACGCGCCAGCTTCGGTGCGTCAACTCACCGCTCATCAGTGAGTAAATTTTTTTCTTCCTTTTTTAAGTGTCCATAAATGCCCCCCACCCGTGGGTGTCGCGAATGAGAGACGAGGAAGCGGGGCCTGCGGGTGCAGTTTCTTGCCTAATAGGCGGTTGACATCGGGGCAGAATCATCTTTGTACATTTTTTTGATCAGTTGTCGGCTTGAATGCCGATGGTTGAAGAGTTGTCGGCTTGAATGCTGATGGTTAAAATGTTGTCGACTCAGATACCGATAGTTGAAATACTGTCAGCTCGGGTGTCGATGGTTGGAATGCTGTCGACTCGGGTGCCGATGGTTGAAATGCTATCAGCTCAGATATAGATGGTTGGAATGCTATTGGCTCGGACGCCAATGTTTAAAATGCTATCGGCTCAAACGTCGATGGTTGAGATGCTCTCGGCTCAAACGCCCATGGTTAAAAAGTTATTGGCTCGAGCGCCAATGGTTAAAATGCTGTCAGCTCAGACGCCTATGATTGAAAAGTTGTTGGCTCGAACGCCAATGGCTGAAAAGCTATTGGCTCGAATGCCAATGGTTAAAATATTATCGACTTAGATGTCAATGATTGAAGAGCTGTTGGCTTGAACACCAATGGTTGAAGAGCTGTTGGCTCGAACGCTAATAGTTAAAATGTTGTCAGCTTGGATGCCAATGATTGAAAAACTGTCAGCTTAAATGTCGATAGTTGGAAAGCTGTCGACTTAGATGTCGATGATTGGAAAGCTGTCGACTTAGACGTCGATAGTCAAATATATTTTTATCACTTTTTAGCATCATTATTTATCATCATCATTTGTCATCATAATTTTCTTATCATCGTTATTTTTTATTTTTTTATCATTATCATTTTTATCATCATCATTCATTTCCATCATTTTTTATCATCATTCATTTTCTTATTATCATCATTTCCTTTTTTATCATTTTGCTTTATTGTGAGATAGAACAACATAATATTCCTTGGGATTCTCATCAAGGGCCAGCCTAAAGTCCTCCGGATCACTTCTTTTAAAATTGGGCTCCATCTTCAAATAACTTTCATGATCAAGCCCACTATGGAGGGCAACCCACATCCTCTCCAATATCTCACTATCAAGCGAATCATCATTCAACTTCTTAACCCTCAATCTTTACTTCTCAATCTACACATTTATCTCCTCCACATTCAACTTTCAATCAGGAGGGGAGCTTTAATCAATTTCATCAATTCATCAGGGCTCAAAATTAATATATCCAAGCCCGACTAGATCGACTTGCTAAGAACATCAAGGGCATGGAAGTGGATCAATTTCCTAGCTACTCTAATGAAAATTTTGATTACCAACTTCCAAAATATCACCATAATGAAAGCTTTTGTGATCAACCCATGATTCCCCAAGAACATAATGCTCAACTCACTTTCGATTTAGATCATGTGAGAAAAATGGAGAAATCTTGTCAGGAAGTCTTAAAGGGAGCTAGCTGTAGTTATGATGATGATCAAAAGGATGATTTTGAGGAGTTGGAGCTTAATTGCACTGATGAGGAGAGTCACAAAGAAGTTGTTGATTTCAAGTTGGAGGGAGAATAAGAGGAAAGTAATGTGCTAGTTAAGGATCAATTTTCACCAATCTCCCTTCTGGAATTTGAGGAGACTTTGTTCCAAGAGAAAGACAAAGAGATATGTGGCTGGAGGATGAATTGAGTGAGGCCATAAATGATTGCTCTTGGGTAAAGGAGGAGGTAGGTACTTGATGAGTATCAAATTTCATATCATAACTTGCATCACATTCATCATCATTGAGCATTAAATGAATAAAGTTGTGCTAAATGAGTAGTTAATTTCATTCTCACAAACAAATTGAGTTTGCATGTGTTTATCATCTTTTTAAGTCAAAATGATCATGTGAGAATGTGCACAACTATTTGGAGTTATTTTTACATTGAGTATTTGAATTTTCTATATTTTCAGGAATTGGCGTCCAAGGTGGAAGGCACCAGTTCCCCCTCCTTGCCACATCATCTGCCACCTCATCCCAACCCTTCACCTTCCCAAGGAACATTCATATCTTCACTCAATTACGGAAACCCTGAGGGCTAGCCTACAAGGGGCTCCAATGACCCAAGGGGCGATGATATCTAAAGTTCTCGGACCCGGGTCTATCATATTGCCAAACATATGGCTGTTGTTGTTCACTCTTCGAATGGGATTCTTCAGGGACCATACTATGAAGAAGTAAGCCCCCAAGAGCCCAGAGTGATCAGAAAATCCGGTGCACAGCAAATAAATCGAAACCATAGCAGGAATCAAGATAAGAGTTCATGCAAGAGGATATGTTTCCCCCGTTGTTTAAGATGATGAATCCACACTTACCAAATCCAACGAGAAATCTAGATACTCATGATATTGCCCTAGTGTAGAAGATCATAAGTCACGCCGTGAAAGGCAACGAACCCATGTATCCAAACGAGCATGAGGAACATGAGGACCCCCCAAAATAGGTTAATGGGAAAACTGCCGGTAGGACGCTCCACTGAAATCCAGACTGGACTAATGCACCGCCCTTCGGAATACAAGAATTACCTACAAGTTGCCATACTAAGTGAATACTATTAACTCTGACGCAAGGGGAATGCATTGGCTGGTATAGATGAGGGTGTTCCGAAGATAAAATCCCCACAGGCATTTCTGCAAACAGAGTCGTGCCTGTGTGTGACTGGCCTGGGAGCTAGGGTGATCACCATAGGAGACAAACGACAACGCCCAGAATAGTGAAAATAAGATATAGATTCTGGCGAATTTAGGAAGCACACTTGTAACACCCCACCCTAATATCTGGTCCAGTTTTCAACTCTCATCGAATTTAGAAGGGAGTGCCACAGTGGGAAAAAATCCAATAGAAATAGAATTGGTTGATGAATTTCATAAATAAAGAGAATACAATATCGACGGAAAAATTTTCTCATTCCCATCAGTTAAATCACATTCTCAAAATCATAATAGTCCTAAACTGATAAGCAGAAAATTTCTTACAATAATCCATTATTACATGTGTTTATGAGAGTTTTATGTTCGAATGATGTTTGTATGTGGTGGCAAATATAAAAAATGTATATATTATGTTGGGAATGGGAGGCGTAGGAATTTCTACCAAGAGGATTAAAGAGAGTTTCTACGTTGCCAAAGAGGACTCTTTTTATAGGAACATGGTTAAAGTTGCTTGGAGATGAGTTCTTTTTATTAGAGAGGACTTGCAAGTATTTGCCTAACTGAGTCGATCGTTTTGAGAAAATATTTATGGAGGCCAATGAGTTTATAAATATTTTTGTATAAATATTTATGTTCTATTTCATTTTATGGATTCACGGGGCTCTTTACTTGTGTGCCGTCGGTGAGTGGTGACGTTGTGGAAAAGGTTTTACGTTATGTTGGTGGATATTTGATTTTGTTTGTTTTGAGTAGTCCATTGGAGGGGAGAGTGATTTAACTCAGCGACCTCTCCATTGGGGGGAGGTGGGTGACCGTCGAGTCACGTCTCAAGTGTAAGGTATTTTAATCTGAAAGACTCAATAAAAAAAGTAAAATTAATGTGATTTTATGAAATCTCATTACATTGGAAAAATATTTATCAAGGATGCCCATATGGGGTGTGCGATTGGATGAAGACAACCTTTATGAAATGTCTTATTTTGTGAGACTTGATCGAGTTAAATTGACAGGGTCTTATCACAGTCAAATTGAGCCAATCTTAATCACATGATCGGGCAAATCTTACTCCAAATGTTACCGAACTTAGTTAATTATGGAGGGAAAGACCAATCTTAGACCCACCAGTGCTAAAGACCGGAAGTCCTGTGGCGTGATTGAAGGAACCTCACACAGTTGCTGTACCGTCAATAGATTGATAGAGAATCTTTCATTATTTATAAAAACAAGTTGTCAAGCCATATATGTATGATTGGTGGTTAAATAGGAAGTGTTTTGGAAGTAGGGGGCTTAAGAAAAGACTCAACTATTAAGATGAATTGTTAGCGCTTTGAAGTCTTATGCACATAGATGTATGTATGCAAGTGAGCTCCATGGATGAAGAGCCGGATTCTTCTTCCTCATTAATATCTAGATTCAATTGTACAAAATCTTCTATAAGATCGGTCATACCTTTTCTAAGACTTGCTAGAGTTGCCAAAGGTTTCCTGCTGAGAGCATCTACTATAGCATTCACTTTGCCAGGATGGTACTAAATAGAGAAGTCAAAGTCCTTGGGGTGTTCTTGCCATCTTCTTTCCTTCATATTTAACTCCCTTTGGGTGAAAAGATACTTCAGACTTTTGTGGTCCAAAAATATAGTGAATTTCTCCCCATAAAGGTAGTGCCACCATATCTTTAAGGAAAAAATGACAGCATCCAGTTCCAGATCATGTACTAGATGATTTTTCTCATGACGCTTCAATTGTCTCGAAGCATAACAAATCACCTTGCCGTGTTGCATAAGGACACAACTAAGGCCAAAGCCTGATGCATCCGTGTAGACTTCAAAGCCACCACCATCAACAAGTAGTGCCAGTGGTGAGATGTTCCTTAAGAGTCAAGAAACTTTCTTTGCAATCCTTCAACCATATATTCCTTTGTTGTCAGCTTGGTCAAAGGGACGACGATCTTTGAGAAATCCTTCACGAATCGCCGGTAATAACTAGCCAAACCAAGAAAATTTCTAACTTCAGATACGATGGTCGATCGGCTCCAATTCTTGACAACTTCGACTTTAGAAGGATCCACAGTGATATCTTCCTTTGAAATAATATAGCCAAGGAAAGAGGCCTCCTTTAGCAAGAACTAGCATGCGTTGAGCTGTGCATAGAGTTGGTGTTCTCTTAATGTTTGCAAAGCTATGATGGGAATGAAAAGGGGTGCGTTGACGGATCCAGAGGGGGGGTGAATGGATCCTCTTTAAAATATTAGCAGAATAATGAAATTAAGTGCCCGGACTAACAACTGCAAGATTAGAGAATGAAGACACTATAGACACAACGGCACTAGTATACTTAAAAACTCACGGCGAGGACTCACACCTCAGAGAGAACTTGATTCAAACACTCAGAATGCAATTTAACTGTTCTATGCAGAAGCGAGCAACACTCTAGAGAGAGGAGAGGGAGTGCCCATAGCTCCCATCGAGGGGGATTTGCCTTCTCCCACGCCCAGCCATGAAATAGAAGGTTACTTGTGGTTTGTCCCGTAGGGCTCCCACAGTTTATTATGCCTTTCGCCTCCATGAGTACCCTTCATTTCAGCTTCGGTTGAGATCCGACCGCCTTCGCTTCCCATTGTTGAGGCTATGGAGGGAGCTCCTGTTGAGCAGGAGATCATTCCAGGGAGTGAGCCTACTCTCGAAGTTCATTCACCTACCGTTCCTGCTACAGAACTGACCAAGTAGGTCTCTATAGAGGGAGATGTCCCTCCCACAGGTTTTCCAGCCGAAGAGCCATCTACTTCCAATGGGAAGAGTCTGGCACCAGAACAGAGCTCATCTTCAATAGAGCAGGTGGACTATAGCGGTTGCTCTATTGACGGGGAGTTTCCCCCAGTGGAAATAGAGACTGAAGATGCCAGGGCATCTTTCGCCTATGAAAGGGATTTCACCACCTTCAGCCCGCCCTGATTGGCGTGGAGCAGTTTCAAACTGCCTGGTCCCTCTACAGGAGAAGGGGTGGGGATGATGGAGACAACAGTCTCTACTGTCGGAGACTTGAGCTTGGTACTGACTGAGGTGAGAGACCGCCTCCCCCCTTTTTAGTCTTGTGCTTCTTCTCATTAGTCATCATATCAACCTCGGAGATATATCATGTTTATCCCCCCTTTTTTTAAGGATCCTACTATTCATACCGAAGTGACCTTGCTGGCCATGACTGTAAAGATACCTCTTCTGCCCCTGGGTGTGGACCCACCAGTATTCCCGCCTGTCTTGAGGCCTATAGCCTTGCAGTACCCCAAAGATTATATCACAGCAGTCGGCTTGGAGGCACTAGGAGTGATTGTCGGGCCTGACCATCCGATCATGGCTCTGGAATAGTAGCAACTCATCATTGGTGGGGAATTACTCTCGGGAGCAGAGAACATTCTCGAGATAGAAGCGAGAGAAATTGTAGAGGAAGCAACTGGGGTCTCCATGACTTTAGCCCTTGCTACGGAGTCGGCAATGGTGGAAGTTGGACAAGTTGATGATGGTGCCCAACCACTCCCCATTTGTTGAAGCCCAAATCGGGGCACCCTTGTCCGAAGTTGGGGGAGAGGTTGCCGTTATCAAGGCTTCCTCCACTACACTAATTACTGGAACTAGCTCTAGCGTCGTTGCTTTTCAAGACATGCCGTCATCGTCCTCAGAGCTGAAGGATGATATCAAGGCTGCGGTTGATAGTCACATGGAATTTCATCTCCCTGATATGCCATCAATGGGTTTGCAATCATCAAGCGACCTAGTGTGGCAATATCTGGAGACACTGCGGCAAACCGTGAGAACCCTTCAAGATCTGACCTATGTGCAGTTAAGGGGTCTCGTGGAACACCTCTCTAGCACATTATTGGATTTTGGCTCCCCCACCAAGTACTGGACCTAGCGGGTGCTCTTCCTTCTGAAATATGTGTACAGAAGGGAGTTCATTGGCCATGGTCTAGCAGATTAGCTGACGGCCATGAAGTTTGAGCGAGCAGAGTGTCGAACCACTCTCGCATCCCTGAGAGGAACCACCGAATGGATGCGGGATGCTGCCAACACCTCTACTCAGTGCTGGACTTCCTTGAAGGCTTAGATAGCTGAACTACGTGCCGAACTCTTCCAAGCCAGGGAAGAGCTACAATCAACTGAACAATGACAGGTCTAGAATATAGAGGAGGCAAAGCTGGCAGAAGGCAGGCCACCTCTCTTGAGGAGAAACTGATGCAGTTGTAGGCCAAACAGTCTCGTTTGCAAGTGCTAATCCGTCATCCCTCCTTGGGGATTTTGGCATTTGAGGACATCTTTCGTCGCTCACTACTATAGTTCTTTTTTGTTTTCTTCCCCTTTTTGGTGGGCCTCCATGTATCCTAGTGGATGCCCCAAGTGCCATGTACTCTTCTTCTTTATGCAAATGAAACTTCTTCATTATCTGCTTTGCACATTTATTGCTGAGTCGCAGCTCTCCTTTCCTTCTTTCTCTTTCTCTTACGCATAGATATGTAGCTAATTTATCTAGTCTGGGATACATGAGCTGCTAAGGCAGGAGAGCGCTCTCGCCTTCCGCGAAGGTATGAGGAGTTTGCTCCACCCGTGGTGTAACTACTCCCAAGGCCTAACTTTAGCTAGCATAGGCTGAATGCCGGGGGATAAGGGTGTATTGGTTGACAGGGCCAGAGGGTGAAGCTAGTGATTTGTTCATAGACCTTGCCGATGGTGATGAGGCTTGCAAGGGACATACTTGTCGACGGGCTTGAATGCTAGAGACAAGGAGTTAGTTTATTTCTTTGATGGGGACAAATGGTCTGAGCCGATAATTTATTTATCGATTTCACCGATGATGACAAAAATTGATTGTAGGTTTGTTCATCGAGATGGGTTAAATGCTAAAGCAAAAGGGGGTTTATTCATCGACGAGGATGAAGGGTCCAAGCCGACAATTTGTTTATCGATTTCATCAATGATGACAAAAATTGATGGTAGGTTTGTTCATCGACATGGGTTAAATACCGAACCAAAGGGGGGTTTGTTCATCGATGGGGACGAAGGGTCTGAGCCGATAGTTTGTTTATCGATTTTGCCGATGATGATGAAAATCAACGGTAGGTTTATTCATCGACATGGGTTAAATGCTGAAGCAAAAGGGGGTTTGTTCATCGACGGGGATGAAGGGTCTGAGTTGATGGTTTGTTTGTCGATCTCACCGATGGTGATGAGAAAATGACTGTAGGTTCATTCGTCGGCATGGGTTAAATGCCGAAGTAAAGGGTTTATCGCAGTATAGGCGTAAGGCTTATGCCGGTGGGACGTGATATGTCTGTCACACACGGGGATTGCCATGGGACATGAATAGCAACATCATCATCATCACCACCATTCATCATTTTTTTAACCACATTACTGACTTAAGCGCCCTTTTGGGTTTTCATCGAAGCCAGCCCCCTCTTACTTTTACCCACGCGCCCTTTTCGGGTCTTCACGTGGTGGGGTACCTGATTTTTCCTACAGCGCCCTTTCGGGTATTCGCCACAGCTGGGTTATAGCCATTTTTTTCCTTACTCAGAGTATTTGGGTAAGGTCGACGAGGCATCTCTATTCTAAGACTCATTTATTTTCATTCATTTTTTTTATTTTGTTGGGATATTATTGGCTAACTATGTTTGATCACTATTGCAAGTATGCCAAGTCATGTCATAAATGCCAACATCATGCTGCAATCCTAAGAAGACCCCCAATACAATAGCATCCAATGGCGCCTAGTTGGTCTTTTTCCCAATGGGGCACTAATGTTGTGGGCACACTACCCGTATCTTCATCAAGATGTAGATATATCCTAGTAGTGATAGATTATTTCTCTCGCTGGGTGGAGGCTGTGACTCTAAGAGAAGTGACAGGAGAAATCGCGGTCAGATTTATCTTTCGAAACATTATATTCTAATTTGGTGTGCTTGATCGAATCATCTCTGATAATGGAAGCCACCTTTGGAATCAAAAGGTCTACAAATTGACTGATAAATTAAAGATTGATTGGAGGACATCCACTCCATATAATCTATAAGCAAATGGGTTAGCAGAAGCTTTCAACAAAACACTATGCACACTACTTGCTAAGACGGTCAACTCCAGCAAGAAGGATTGGGAAGATAGAATTTATGAAGCATTATGGGCATACCGCATCGTGTACAAGACCCCGATAGGTTGCTCACCGTTCTCGCTGGTGTACTGCTTAGAAGCGGTCGTCCTGATAGAGCTAGAGATACCCTCACTGTGAGTGGCGATCTAGCACGAACTGGTCAAAGATGGCCAAAATAATATAGAAAAAAGATTGGAGGAACTTTTCATTTTATAAGGATAATGGCTTAAAGCCCAGTAAAATATATGGATCTATCTAGCTCATATGGCCCATACCTTTGACAAACTCATGAAAGGGTGTGAATTCAAGAAAGGAGACCTAGTCATGGTCAAACGAAAAGAAGTCATGGCTGCCAATCCCAAAGGTAAATTGAATGAAAATTAGATAGGACCTTACGTGGTCCAAAAGTCTACGAAGGCAGTGCTTAAGTCATCGTCAACCATCGAGGGGAAGTTCAATTTCCATAGAAGCTATACCACGTGCCGCTTCCTCAGTTCGGCGATCAACTGAAACCAATACCCTACAACAAACAAGATTATATCTCAGAGGGCTGAGCTGGGACAGGTGGCTCAGATGGGGCAACATGGCAAATTTGTCCCTGAGGGTGGAGATTTTGAAGAGGAGATAGTTGGTGAGACAACTATTCTGATGCTCACAGTCGGTACCGAGTTGGAGAAGGTAACACAACCAGAGCAGCATGTAGAATTCACTTATGTAGATATGGACCTTGAAGTTCAAGACTTTGGTCCTTCAACAGAGGTCAAGGCTAAAGTCCCTACCCCAGCTGGTACTGAGTCTATCGAGCAGCGTGAGAAAGAATCGATGGGACCATCATCCTTATTCCCTTCATCTTCTTCACAACCTACTGATGATATCTGGTCTGAGGTTGATAGTCGGGTAGAGTTTCATCTCCCCGACACACCATCACTTGGCTTGAAATCACCTGCTAAAATGGTGTGGCAAAATTTAGAGATGTTGAAGCAGGATGTGCTGGCCCATCAGGACTTATCCTATGCACAACTGAGGGAGCTGGTAGAGCCCATGTCGTGCACCCTCATGGCTTTCGGTTGTCCTATGCAACATTGGACAGCTCAGGTGATCTTACTACTCTGATATGTAAACTGGTGAGAATTTATTGATCATGGCTTGAGGGATCAACTGGCTACCCTGAAGCATCAGAGGAAGTAGGGCCTTGCTGTACTACAAACCAACACAGAAATCGCCAGCCATGAGAGGTTTCTAGTCGAGGGAGCCACTGGCCAGATTTCGACGCTGGAGGAGCAGACCTCTCAACTTCGTGCTGAATTGGCCCAGGCTAAGGAGGATCTGGCACGCGCCAAGCAGTTGCACATACAGAGTTTAGATGAAGCTACGTTAGCGAAAGGGTGTGCTAGCTCCCTCCAAGATGAGCTGCTGAAACTGGAAGCCGAAGAGCATCGACTGCGAGGCCTGGTCAACCACCCTTCTATCGGGCTCATGGAGCTTGACGATATCTTCTGTTGCCCCAGCCAGTAACGTACCATTTTTTTTGAACTTTATGTATGTCAGAGCTTGCTACGAAGCCCCATGTATGCTTTTTTTTTTTGGTGTAATCACCGGTGCCCATTGCCCATCCATCGGGACCCACCCCTCCACCCGTGTTGCCTACACCCCCTACCCGCCGGGAAGATTAGTGGAGAACAGAGAAGCTTTAAGTTCAGGACAGAGAGAATTCAGAATAGAAGTCAGTCATAATCAATCTTCCTTATAAACCCAACCTGATTCAGCATTATCCTTTTGCTAGTATGGCTGACGATTTCTATGATTCCTGCTAAGGCCATCTTCGGTTTCTTTCCTGGGCGTTGAACCCAGTGATCCATCGGGTACCGGTGCTGTAGAGAATCCCTTTTCACGAACCGTGAGTTGCAGGAGAGCCGTCGAGGCTTGTGTTTGTGACAAGAGTATATTTGAGATGGTGATTATATAGGGAAAACTCTAGGGAAATTTGTGTTTGAGTGTGATTCGGCTCTTGGGAGTCATTTTCGGTAAGGTTTGAAACTTCGGAGTCATCAGAGAATTAGCGTCCGGGGGTTCGGATGCGTATTCAATGAGCGTCTGAACCGACGAATGCTATTTCTTGATATTTCTTGTGGAGAATGAGCGTCCATATGTGCGAACGCTATTCCTTGTTTTACCAAATTTAGGAATTAATTTCATTGGAAAAATTCTGAGAATTAGCGTTGACTAAGGGGGATGCTTATTTAAATAAAGCGACCATCATCAATGATGCCATTTCTTCATGATATCTTTACCAAAGTTTACTTCATGCCTAATTATAAATGCCTGTGTTTGTTGAACTAACAAGTGGTAAGTGTAGGAAAAGAATGCCCTTTGGTGCTGAGATGCTTTGAGCTGATATGATGGTAACATCACTTCTATCTTTTATCCCTGTATGCATTTCTGCTATAGGTTATTTACACTATTGTATCATATCAAGGACCTTGTGGTCTAGATGAAACTGGAATTTGAGTTCCCCTTCATCAAAAATAGTGATAGTTTTAGGGGAGTCTTAACCGCACGGATAGGCCGTTGGGTCGTCCAAGGCTTGGGATGATGGTTCCAATTTCTAAGTTGATGCATGGATAAATGAGCTTTAGCTTCACGGGGAGGCATCAACATGTGTGACTTCCCACCACTCTATAACCTGCCCCAGCAGGCAAAGCCCAGCATGGTGACCGCCCAGCCGTGTCCACCACAGCCACCGATGCCACCTGTGCTGCCACAGGTGCACCAAGCACCTCCGTTGCTGCATCCTCCTTCGCAGGCGACCACCTTGGTCACCCCTTATCTGTAGCCGGCACACTTCTACCCAGAACTAGTCGATCCGACTGTCATGAACAAGCTGATGGTGGAAAGGATGATTGAGCTGAAGCTTGCTAAGCAATGTGAAGGCGACTATGTCACATTTGATGCTTATCGGGTGTCGTATCCACCCCATCATGCAACGAAGTGGCTCCCTCCGGGAATTAGCAAGCCGCCTAAGTTTGACAAGTTTAATGGGAAGGGATCCCTGAAGGAACACGTCGCATATTACATGACCATCATGGGTGACTTAGCCACAGACGAGTCATATCTGCTGAAGTTTTTCGGGTCCTCACTGAAAGGGCTCGCATTTAAATGGTACTCCAGCCTCTTGGCCGGGTCGATCAATGACTGGTTGGATATGCAAAATAAGTTCAGAGAAAGGTTTCACATCACTGAGAGGGAGGTCACAGTGGCTGAACTCTACTCAACAAAGCAAAGGGCAGATGAAACAACCCTTGAATACATCTGGAGGTGGAGGAACCTCGGAATGAGATGCAAGCGGCCCTCACATCAGGATGATGTTGTACAAATCTGCAAACAAAACCTCGGGAGGGAGGTATTAGAAAAGATGATTGGTATGGAAATCTGGTCGTTTGACTGCTTGAATAATGTGGTGGCCGAAGTAGAAGCCTTCTTAGCGAGACTCGCCCCTACATCAATCGATGTCACTGAACAGAAGGCAAAGGCAGTAGAGTGGCACCCTACGCCTAAAAAAGCAAACACTCTTGACATCAGGGCATTTGAACAGTAAAGAGATAAGGGCAAGAAGGTAGCTGCACCTCAGCCCGCCAAGGCAGAAGAAAAGAAGGAAGGTCTCTCACTAAGGGACAAAATGAAGAAGATGATTTTCTTTAACATATTGATAGAAACATTTACTGTTAAAACAGCATTAATTGAAAAAAAAATGGATCATTCATACACCTTCATCCGTATTCCAATATAATATTATTTTTAAGAAGATATTTTTTAAATGAACCGATGCAAATAGATGTCATATATAGGCGATCTTTCCCAAAGTGCAGCTGATATCTTTTCACTTCTTGTCCCCGATGTCGTCAAGCTTTTCTAGGTCCTCGGTGAAGCTTCCAAAGGGGGCAACTGCCGGAAGGGAAGGGGAACACACGACGCCAGTGGGAACACAACACACCCTCAGAGGGCAAGTCACCTCCCCCACCACCCGCCACCGGCCACCACCAAGGGGGGAGAGTAGCAACAGAGCACAAGCAGTAGGCCAGACAGGAAGAGGAGGAAGCCAAAAAATGGAAAAGGGGAAGACGGGGGCTCCCCTCCCCTCCGCTTCCCTCCAAGGATGAGGCGGCTGCTTGACAACTGTAGATCCCCACTTGCCATTGTTGGCCAAGGCAGAGAAGGGGAGGATTGGAAAGAAGGAAAGGATGGGGAAAGGTAGAGCCTCCCCAGGAGATCATTCCCCTTCTGGGAAACTTCTCTCCCCCTTCTTCCTGAACCACACACCAATGCCACTAAAATTGAGGCTGTGTGATTTGTTGGGTAGCTGCCTCTGGGTTTGGGCCCCCCAAATGGGCCCGGACTAGGGTTTGGGCCGGGTGTGGACCATGTCTGAGACATGGGTTTTGTCACCCGGAGAGCCCTAATCATGTGGGTTAGAATCCACTTGAATGAGAATAGGACATGAGCATCGCTAGTTATTGGCATTTACTGTTGTTCTTGAACAAAAGTTTTTTTCTCTCTCTCTCTCTCTCTTTTTCAAAAAAAAATGATATAACTATGTAGAACTATATTAGCATCATTATCATATATATGTCATCACTGTTATCAAGTACGTTCTTAGGCATCTGGTTTCCTTCTTCCAGTGGTCTTCCTTCCTCCTGTCACTTGGCTAGTTGAGGTTTACTCTGTGGTAGAATTAGAGAGGTGTGTGTGTGTGTGAGAGAGAGAGAGAGAGAGATAGGAGCTCCCCTCTCCTTTGCTTTATCTAATCTCTACCCAATTAACTAGTGGCAGCTGATCCGTTGGCCTGCTGCAACGCCATTATGCCAGCAGCCATAAGCTTACGCAGCCAATGGCAACGCCAACACAGCAAAACCAAATGCTAGAGTGAGAAAAATGTGCCCCCGTGCGTGCCTCCTTGTGTCCCACCAAACAAAAGAGTAACCAGAGACGCAAAAGCCAACAATTCCCATACATATATAGAGAGAGAGAGGGAGAGTAATAAGAGTTTGGCTGTCTGATCAAACAGAAGAACGAACAGAGATGCCCAAAACAAAAGGAAAGACACTAAAAAAAACACTGCCACAAAGATGGGGAGGGGGGGTCTTCCCCTTTCCTTTCCTTCCCCTTTGCTTGTTATCTAACTCATCTTTGTCATCGCTAAACAACAGTTTTTCCCCCCTCATCAAAGGATGGGGTCTTCCCATTCCCCTTTGCTTGCTCGCCGTCCTTGTCATCGTTAAGCAACAGTCTCCTCAGCAAAGGTGGGGTCTTTTCATGGCCAACAACAGTTTGCTCGGCAAAGATGGCATCTTTATCATCGTTAACCAGCAGCTTCCTCAGGAAAGATGGGGTCTTTCCATGGCCGACAACGGTTTGCTTCTCGTGTGTTGGGATAGAAGTAGAATTGGAGCCATCGTGGGAAGACGGATGAGGGATGCGCTAAACTTCTGGCGACGGGACACGGCACCGGCGCCCCGGGGCCGGCGTCGCCGACGGGCCTCCCACGGGGATAACCAGATCAAAAGATGTCACTGACGCTGGACCCGGGCTACGTTATTTTTCCCATGGCATCAAAGTTATGGTAATCGAATCGGTGACTTAATCGGTCAATAAATTAATTCGATTTGAATGGATTAAATTATATAATTAAATTAATTTAAATTATAACATCGTCATATTATTGATATATAGTTCGATCTAATTTTATAATTTTAGATAATTAAAATTAAGATATAATAATCGTCAAGCAGTTGCAGACGGCCGAGAAGATCAGCCTTGCCGCGGTGGACAAGATGGTGCGGCCGCCGATGGTGGCGCCGAGTGCGGCCCGCGCGTCACGGCTCTCGCAGCTGCCGGGCGATCTCTCGTACTACGACGAGACCAAGGACGCGACGATTCGCCCGCTCGTCGACACGTCGCATTTCCGCGTGGACTTGCTCGAAGGCAAGCAGCAGCAGGTGCGTGAGCGCATCGATCGTGCGTTCTTCGTCGACCTGTTTCGCATTATGTCGACGATCGATCCGAAGGACACGACGGCGACGGCGATCAACGAACTCAAAGAAGAGAAGTTGCTCACGCTCGGCCCCGTGTTCGGGCAGGCCGATCAGGATGTGCTCAAGCCGCTCATCGACCGCGGCTTCAACATCCTGTTGCGCCAGGGCATGCTGCCGCCCGCGCCACCGGAACTCGAGGGACAGGAGCTCGAGGTCGAATACATCTCCGCGATGGCGCAGGCGCTCAAGGCGATCGGTCGCAGTGGTGTCGACGCCTTCACCGGCTATGCGCTGCAGCTCGCGCAGGTGGCCGGACCGAGCATCCTCGACAAGCTGGACACCGACGTGATGATCGAACGCTATGCCGACATGACGGGCGTGCCCCCGGACATGGTGCACTCCGACGAGGAGGCGACCGCTATTCGCACGCAGCGCGCGCAGCAGGAACAGCAACAGCGCGCAATGGAAACGATCCAGCAAGGCGCTGGCGCGGCGAAAGACCTCTCGCAAGCGAGCCTCACCGACGACAACGCCTTGAGCGCCCTGGTTGGCGCGGGTGGTGGCGCAGGGGGTGTCGGTGGCCAGTGAGCCGCGGGCTTTGGTCGGCAACGCCTCGAGCGAACGCCAGGTGGCGAACGCGAAGCGGCTCGAGCGCCAGCGGGACGCGCAGCGCCAGGCGGATCTCAAGAACATCCTGTCCACTGCGGCGGGCATTCGCCTGTGGACGCATCTCGCCAGCCAGTGGAACGGCTGGCGGTCGGTGTTCGCGAGCGATGCGCTGACGATGGCGTATCCTAAACAACCCGAGATGCAAGCTGAATCATCGTAGGGGGGTGTCAGCCCGTGCGACTTTCCACCACTATATACTCTGCCCTAGCCGGTAGAGCACAACCAGGCGGCCACCCAGCAGTGCTCACCTCAGCCTCTAATGCCACCGATACTGCCTCAGGTGCACCAGGCACCTCCATTGCTGAGTCCTCCACTACAGGCAACCACCCTAGTCACCCCGTACCTACAGCCAGCACACTTCTACCCCAAGCTGGTCAATCCAACCACTGTGAACAAGTTGATGGTGGAGAGGATGATTCAATTGAAGCTCGCCGAGCGAAGTGAAGGTGACTATCTCACGTTTGATGCTTATCGGGTGCCACACCCACCACATCATGCGGCCAAGCGGCTCCCTCTGGTGATCAGCAAGCTGCCCAAGTTTGACAAGTTCAATGGGAAGGGGTCTCTGAAAGAGCATGTCACATACTACATGCCCGTCATAGGCGACCTAGCGACAGACGAGCCGTATCTACTAAAATTTTTTAGGTTCTCACTGACGGGGCTCACATTTGAATGGTACTCTAGCCTCCCGACGGGGTCGATCAGTGATTGGCCAAACATACAGAACAAATTTAGAGAAAGATTTCATGTCACCGAGAGGGAGGTCACAGTGGCTGAACTATACTCGACAAGACAAAGGTCGGATGAAATGGCCCTTGAATATATTAAGAGGTGGAGGAACCTCGAAATGAGATGCAAGCGGCCCCCACATCAGGAGGACACTGTGTAAATTTGCAAGCAGAATCTCAGGAGGAAGGTGTTGGAAAAGATGATTAGCATGGAAATCTAGTCGTTTGACCGCTTGAATAATGTGGTGGCCAAAATTGAAACTTTTCTAGAAAGGCCTGCCCCTACATCAGCCCCTGCCACCATACAGAAGGCAAAGGCAACAGATCGACGCCCACCACCTAAGGAAGTGAACACCCTTGACATCAAGGCGTTCGAATAGCAAAGAGACAAGGGCAAGAAGGCAGCCGCACCTCAGCCTGACAGAACAGAAGAAAAGGAGGGTAATTTCATGCCAAAAATTATATAGTTTTGTAATTAAATGAATTTTCCCATGATTTGATTACACTTTGATTATGATTTGGCACATTCCTTTCTCATCTCCATTCTATTTTATAAGTTCACATATAGCGCGTATTCCAATATGTTGCTATTAGTTACACATGCACTTGATAAGAACATCTCTTGGACTTGTGATCCTCTCCGTCAGATATTCCTTCTACCAGACTAGGTGATCATGTTTCAATGCCTCCGTAAGTCTTCGCGAACCTGAAATTCTCACTAGGATGTCGAGCTGGTTGTACCCTAAAATCTCAATGGTCTAGAAAGCACTTCGTGAAACTTGTGTTTTCTGTGAACTGACCTGAACGTGGCCTTCAGGTGATCGCTACTTCATAAAGGCAGTCCTGGCGTGACTGCATTTTGCCTGCTATTTCACTGCGTTGACTTGTTCCTTCTTTTTGCATCGACTCCACTTCATTGCAGTCTTGACTTGACCACCACTTCAAGAAGACGGTCTTTACTTGATCGCGTCTTCCCAGATCGGGTCTAACCTGTGGTTTGACCAAAGGGTTATGTCTATTCTATTCCTAGATGGTCTATGGATTATCTGGAACCTAAAATCTTATTCAAAAAGTTATTAATAAATTATGGAACCATGGAAATGTACCGTTATGCTGTCGAATTCCTCTCGTGACATGACCTTGTCATTAATTCATATTTGAACTCTCATGAAATCATGTTTGATGCATTCTTAACTTGATTTTTGCTATCATGGAACTTATTATTTGGACTTGTTATTATTGGCCAACTTTATAATACTCGTGGAAGTAGCTTGATTTATAACTTGAAGATGCAAAAGTGGGCACAGATAGTGTCCGAGGGCTCGACGTTAGCCCCCTCGACAGATGGCCGAAAATATATTGTAAATCATGGGGAATGATGAACACTGGCGTCAAATTACGTCGGGAGTACTTTTTTATAGACGGGTGAAATCCACGAGGCTCATCATGAAATTATACATTCTTGTTACATGACTTTCTAGTGTATAGCTTTTAGACTTTTTCCAGTCTTTTTTCTTGCAGCAAGCCGCGTGGAGAGAGGAGGTAGCGCGTCCCTTGTTCGTTTGCCGTCTTCCCCATGCCATCGGCCAAGAGAAGGGAGTTTGTGCTAGTCCGGGCTACGTGGTACATGAGCGTTGGACTTCTCTGGAGGTGTGTTCATCATCTCTTGCGCCCTCTTCTTTGCTGCAAGGGTTTTCTTTATTCACCCCAAACATCCAAGGGAGAAAATTCTCGCCTCTCAGGGTTCGCCCGGAACCACACGACCCTGACAATCATTGAGGATTTAATCCGATTCTCAACCACCTCGTTTGCTGCGACGGGTTTATAATTGAAGTAATATGCGGGCCACAGAGTCCCGACGTGTGGAAATATTCCACAGAGTAGCAGTACGCCGAATGTTGAACCTCGAGCAACTCGAGAGGAATGTCCCGATTCCTTCTAGAAAAATAACTGGTGCAACAAATACCCCCCACGGGTCATCCGTCAAGGCCGGAGGCGGGGGCGGATGGCTCGTACCTTTGTAGCTTTTTACTTGTCCTGAGTCCATTAACATGATGGGACTTTGTAGGACTACGTCTCAGCGCTTTGTTGTTGTCCTTATACTTAATTCGCCTTTTGATTCATGTCTTTGTTTGTTTGTAGCTCCTGCAGACATCGCTCGCCAAAGCAGAGGTAGAGATCATTCTCGGAGGCCGAGAGGTGGGGGCTCTGATGATCATTATGTGCAGAGGACAGATAGGCCCATGGCACCTTTCCCTCTACACAGCATCACCTCTGACAGTTTTGATGCTATGGGCCATGGTCTTTCTTGGGTCACTGAGGGCCCGACTAAGAATGCTAGTTCAGATGAAGGCACAGTTGACATTTCTCGTATCACGAGGAGACGGGGAGTCAATGTGTATGACCGATCTAGGGGATATCCATCTCACTACCCGCTGGACCGGCATCTTCTATCCTTCATCAGGGGCTTTATGCCTCCTAGTATGAAGGGTGATGACCCTCTTTTGCCGAAGAAGAGACAACGTCTCGAGCGGGCTATGTTGCTTAAGAGGAACAGCATGCAGGGCACTTGCACATTCTCTTATCCGAGTTTCCCGAAGGGCTTCATTCGGCAGAGACAGTACCCTGATCAGAAGAGTCTAGGCTTCTTTAGACAGTTTGACAGCTTTACAATCTGAGTGGGGCCATCGTCACCAACAATCTGGCATTTATCAGGGCACCATAAGGCCGCAGATGTCATAATGGATGGAATGTTTTTGGCTCCTTCTGTGGTGGCATTTGCACATGATGATTATGACCATGATTGGTTATTAGAGAGGATATTAGCACGGAAAACTCCCAGTTGGTATGGGAAGTGGGCTGTTATTCCCTCTCATTGTTACCGTCAGGGCGCGACGGAGTGGCTGTAGGGAATCTTGATTGTCTACAGGACAGTGCTTGATAGGGCTGAGATCCACCATGCAGTGACAGCAACATTACATTCCTATCCTTGCCACACATGATTGCTTTAGGTATTAACTGAGAGGTTCAATCGCCGTTGGAACACATTTGTCACTGCAGAGGAGGAGACTTCACTAGACCTATGGGCTTTTCACAAGATCTCTGACCTGCCAGTTTGTAGACAGTCCTATGAGGAACTGTCTTTAGATGATTTACATCTTAGTGCTTCAGATGGGTTTGGCCGATACCATCTTCCCTATTGTTTCAAATATTTGATGAAGACATGGAGGGATTTAGCCCTAGTGGGCAAGGAGAAGGTTGTACGCACACCTGGAATGACACCGAATGCTTGGGTGATGCATTTTTACAGCGGCCCGTACTGTTTCTATGAAGAGTTTGCTTCCTCCGGCATGACTTGGGAGCAGTGCAGGGAAGTCATATTGAAATTTGCTTCACACCCACGCCACTTACCTGCTCTGGAGCAAGGGTGGAATTCGAGGGAGTTGTCGCCTTTGACATACCTAGTAGCCTATTTCACCTACTGGCTAGCCACTTTTGTGATCCCTCATGAATAAGAGGGAGTTCCTCAGGCGAAGGTGATTTACCCAGCTTGTCTGATAGCCTGTGGACGCATGGTTGCTATTGCCCCAACTGCATTAGTGAATATCTATCATTCTTTTGGGGCCTTGACTTCACATTCTTCACCCAGAGACAAGGGCATTTTGATCCCCACCCATTACTTGAGTGTGTGGGCCGGTTTGCTTTTGCCAGAGCTCTCCCAAAAGACGCCAATCGACAATGCAGCAGCTCCACTTATCTTTGTTTTTACTGGTCACCCAGATAAGGATGCGGTCTTGCAGTTGGCCAGTGCCTGTCATGCTTTGTTTTTCCTCCACGCTGGGAGGGACGAGAGAGTCTGGATTTCGACCACAGCTCCCATCCTTATCGCCCCTATTTAGAGTAGTAAGGGGATTCCGTTACTTGCCGACTGTCTTCGTGGGCTTTGCCTTCCTCCCACGCACTGGCTGAGTGGGTCGTCTGCATACCCCCTAGTGTTCTGGTCTATCGCCGCTCAAGCACAGCCGTTCTCGAGCACTACTATCCACATCAATTTGCTCGGAACTTTGGGTATGACCAGGCCACCCCTTCGAATGTAGATTTCCCTTTGGCTCTTCGACAGTACAGGCAGAGGGATGTGCATCTAGTTGCAACAGCCTAGCAGGCCCTCCTTTACCGTGATGTGAAGGAGGACTATCCAATTCCAGCACAAACGTGCAAGGGTCATTTTGACATACATTATGCACGTTGGTGGTTCAAAGTCGGTAATGTATTCAGACAGCGCAACGATGCCATCTGGGCTGCTGAGGAAAGACGCCTGAGGCGGGAGGACCTACCTCCCTTGTTCCTTGATTCAGACTTCATTAGATCCCACTTCTCCGGAGCCACTCGAGCCATCAGGGAGATTGACACTCGCTGGAGGGAGGAGGGACTCCCCGTTCCCATTGATAGCAGCCAGTATGCTAGGACTCTGAAGACCTTGAGGGGCACACTAGTGGCAACCTCGACCTCTAGCTCTTCACGCTCGAGGGCAACCCCCGGCTCTTTGATGACTTACTCTTGGTGGGAGAATTTGAGGGCTTCCTATGGTCTGAGGAGTAAGTCACAGTTATCACAGTCGGTCCCTAAGGGGACATTTGCAGGCAGTGCTTTTGCAGAGTGGAGAGCTCATGTGATTAGTACAGTAGGCTACACTACGCATGTGTGCTACCTTGCATGTAAGGTCTGAGCATATGTGCCAGTGTGCATTATAAGGTCGGAGCACCTTTACTGTAGAGATCGGAGCACATATGTACTTGTAGCGTATGTAGGTCTGCGCACATCACTGCAGCTCATACTAAGGTCGCCAAGATTGTAGTATCAGTCCCCTAGCATATCCCACAAACCAAACATTCCAGCAGATAGGATATAATGAAAGAGATGGATGAAGGAACAAAACTGAATCTGGAATAGCCAATAAATTTATAGCACATTGGGTAATCGAATTGAAAGCCAAATTCTTACCTCAATGATGGTACCCTTGGTAACGACACCCAGAGAGGTATACATGGAGCCGTTGGGATTTTTCTTTACTCCAATTATATCCAAGTTAAATGTGCACTTCAGTTCGGGGTGTGTAACATGAGCTTTGGTGAATCGCAAAGCCGCTGGACGAATAAATCGCTCATACTTTGGAGGTTTTCTTGTGAATGCAGGTCCCACAAATGTGACCTTTGAGACCATCCGCTTCCACTGCTTAGCTGGATAACAAAGGCAGCAAAAGACATTTATTTCAACAGGGTATTCATGAAAAAAAATCTGGGTCAGAACCCTCACTGTGAAAATCACGCAATATAAACCAACAAGGGCAACCAATAACAACTAGAATGGACTAGAATCTTTTCCGGATTCAAAGCTTTGGAAACACAAACGACTCCAGAAATGGTTATTGGAGAAAAATAACGGTGGTATTTGTATCCCAAGTTCCGACAACTTATATATGGCTTTGATTTCCAATCTACTTGCTGAGTTTTTCGTTAACCATAACATGTCTCATGTGCAACCTCCAGTACACACTAAGCACCACTTCGGTTGGGGGATATGCCCTTTATCCCAGGGATATCCCCAGATTAAGCCAAAACTTGATTTGATTGGGGGGCAACTTTATCCAAGATAGAATGGAGATTAACCCCGACTTATCCCTCGTTTTCTATCCCAGGGTGGAATACATTTATTCCACTCCTGTCCCACTTGTGAAACTAAAAATCAATGAAAAAAATAACCAAGTGAATTTTAGTACGTCCACTGGAACGCTACCAGACAGCCCAGAAGATGGCAGTCTCATCGAGACCGCTACACAAGAATGTGGTCACCATGAGAGCCGCAACTACATAACACGGTCGGGTAAACGACTGCTACTCATGAACCGACATAACCCTAACGAAGAACAATAAGGTGGTCTCCTAATGACCGTCACAACATAAACGCGGTCTACCAGACAGCCGCATTCTCCTAAACGCTATCGGGTAGACGACCACATCTACAAATTGACCTAAACTGACTTAAAAATCCTAGTAGCAGTCTCCCTAGGGCCACAACCACCGAGCTGCGGTTGGTCGTGAGACCGCAAACCGAAATTGACTTACAGCACCAAATAGCAGTTCCGAGAGGGCCGCCTTCTCATAGTAGCGATCACTGGTAGACCGCTACCATGCGCTAGTGCGAAAATTGTAGAACCTCGTAAAACCCAATCTTTCCATGCCCCAACCATTCCCAAATGATGGGGAAATATCCATGGACTCAATATAGACCTTACACAAGCCGGAAGGGATCCAAAAAACCACAAATCAGCTAAGAAACGAGTGATTTCCTTACATCAACCGAATATGACTCACGCGGGCATCCAGCCTCCTACCGGCCCCAAATCATGGCCAATTACAGCCAAACTGACGGGAATTGAATCTCGACAAGTTGGGGGTTCATTTTCTATGATTAGAATCCAAAACTATCGCTTGGAACGGCGATTACGGCTCACACCCCTGAAATATGCTTTTCACCCTAACAAGGGAAAACTCACTCAAACTCACACCGTTCGGCTTGAAATGGCGAGGGAAAGCAGAAAACGGGTAGAGCATCCATCCCCCTACCTCCACCAAAGATCTCGCGAGCCGAAATGGCCAAATCCACGTGAGAGTGAGAGACGTGAGTGAGGAGAGAGGAGAGAGGGTGAGGGTTAAAAGAAAAAGAAATAGAAATATTAGAAATATTTCTGAAATCTGATTTTCGACCAAAAATTTAGTAAAATCATCTCCCAGGGGCTATTTTTGTGTAGGAAGATTCTTTTGGAAGGGATTGTATATGAGGTTAGTTGGTCCTCTTTCTTTTTCCTTTCTTTCTTTTCTTTTTTTTGGGGGGTTGGGGGTGTTCTTATGGGGTGAGGGGGCAGCTTCTTTTCTTTCCCCTCACTTGCAATCATCCTTCTCTTTTCTCAATGTGTATGTGGTACTACACGCTTTATTTTATTAAAAGGAAAGGAGCTGTTTAAAAAAGCAGGCAGCATTACCTAGTAATATTCCTACCTAGTGATATTCCATTGGGATCCTACAATTCCTGGAGAATGTAACTACGTGTATAGAAGGGGAAACCAAATAAGACAGGCAAAGTCCATTAGAATTTCCGACAGAGATTACAACGAATATAGAAAACAAAAGGACACTGAGTTAACTTGGTCCGAAGATGCACATAGTCACAGGTCAGACGAGTCATGATCACCAAAATCAGGCATGCACCCAGTCAACATTTTAATGGCGTTACTTAAGTCCATTGAGAGAAAGAATGAGTTGTCAGGTGGTTTTACATGTCTCACTGACAGGAATTTGGGCAATGGTGCAAGAAAGGCAGCAGCAGTTTGGAATTTTGGGCCAGATGAGAGGGAAATTCTTCTCACATTGAAGGATAAAAAAGCCAGCACATTGAAGGATAAAAAAGCCAGGGAAATATTCATGCATTATGCAGAAAAGACCTGGCGGGATGCAATTGCGTTGCTGCATCTCAAATTGTCGATGGCAACAGAAGGACACTTCCCAACGGCAACAACAACCGCATGTCCATTGACAACGGGCTCAATAGGTGTTGAGGCAGGAGCATTCAGTGATTGTTCCAGCTAGTAAAACAAAGAAAATGGTTTTGGAGGGGAGCTGCATTGATGTCAGTGTCATGGATTCTCCAGTGGTGCCAGTTTCCAAAGTCAATAGTATTGGTGTGAGCAGTTCACAGCGGCCGTTTGTAGATGGGATGCAAGTCCTAGTCCTTTTTTCAGTTGGGCGGGGGCCCGGGGTGGGGAGGTGGGGGTGGAACCCATATCAATGAGCTTGTCTACTTCTTTGCATATTTGAGGGATGAGTTCTAGTCTCATGCGCCGTGGCGGCTGCTTTACAGGTTCGGACTCGAGATTTATAGCCAGCTCATGCTGTGAAACTGTAAGGCTGAGTCCTGGCATCTCCTTGTAGGTCCAGGCGAAGAAATCTTGGTATTCTTATAGTAGCAGGACATATAGCTTCTGTTCTTCAGCAGGTAACTGGGCACTGAGGAAGGTCGGCCTAGGGTTGTCCTCATCTCCCAAGTTAACTTCTAACAGCTCATTGACTGTGGCTTGACCTCCGTCTTCTATTTCTGGGGGGGCAGGTTGGAGGTCAATGTAGTCTGGAATGTCATCCTTTAGCTTGAGTACCTCGGGCCCTTCATCTTGTTTTAGCCAGACTTCGTTAGGGGTTTTTGATTCAACTGACAGTGGCTGCATGAACTGTTCTATCAGCGGGTCTCTGCTATCGTGACTTTACCAGATGAGTTGGCAGCTTCAAACTCCGTTGATGCGCTAGCAACCTCAAGGGACTAATAGTCATTTTTTGTTGAGCTGGAGGAACAGCATTGCAATCTCGTGGCATATGAAGACGACCCTGCCCCCTCACCTTCTTGAATCATCCCGCCTTCGGCAAAGATGGCCCGCTCTTTTACGGTAGCGAGCACTTCCCGATCAACTTCAGCAAGAATTTCCTTAATCGGCAAGAGAGGTGTTGATATTTCTGACTGAGGGGGACCCTGGGAAAAAGATAGGGATAGCCCTGCTTCCTCAATATCTTTAGCTTCACTATTGCTAGCCGTGTCAAATTTGGCTTGTAGAGTCATTTCTTCACGGTAGACTTGCTCCCAACACCTGCAGGTAGCTTCTAATTCTGAGCCTCTTGATTGGGTTGGCTTGGTATGTTCAGCGAAGTCCTATGATCAATGACACCCAAGAGGGGGGGTGAATTGGGTGACAACAAATTTTAAGAAAACCTTAACTGATTTGAAGTTTGTATGATGAAATAGCGATTATCAATTTAGATCTAATGCAAAGCAAATAGTCAGTTCTATCCATTCGTCATGTCTCCTTGTTATGGATATGACATATACTAAGACCACACACCTATTTTATAAGTGACATATGTTTAGTAGATTTGATGAGATTTTGTTATCCAGCGATGGCGACACAGATACGTTGTCTATTGTCCAGTGCTTTTGCTATAATATTCTGTAGCAAAACAGTTATATTATACTGAGAACAATGTCATTTTATCCACTAGGTAGAAGACGCAGATGACATTAAGAATGTAGCAGCAAATGCATTCAGCAATCCAGAGATAAAGGAGGAAAAATCGGCACCTGTCAATTTGGGAGAAAAAGGAAGCTCAGACAAAAGCACATTCAGGAGGATAAGCCCATCTGCAAAGTTACTCATTGCAGAATTTGGTTTGGATGCATCTTCAATTAATGCATCAGGTCCTCATGATACTCTTTTGAAAGGTGATGTACTAGCAGTTATAAAATCTGGAGGTGGTTCTACCAAAGCAGGTGTTCCATTACCAGAAAAAACATCTGCAATGCCCCAAAGCTCAAACGTAGATTCTCATCTCTCGCGACCTCAGTCAAGCAACTATTCACAACTCAAGGACAGTTACGAAGACCTGCCAAATAGTCAAATCCGACGAGTAAGTTTTATTTAACTAGCTGCATGTTAAAGTAGATTTTATTTGATTTTCTATGGTTGATATTTGGACATATTTCTTTCTCTGTCAACGTAATATTGTTGTCACTACACAGAAGTTTGTTCATTGTTTGGCCTACTTCTGTGAATATTTGAACTGTAGATATTCTGCTCCCAGCCTTATTTATCTCTTCATCAACATGTAACAAAACATGGTGTAAATCTTGCACTGGCTGATACAAAGTATCAGTTGACTCGGTCTTAGCCTTTCTGGATCTCGAGTCTGCTCCACTTGTTGATGACTGGATCTGGTCATCTCAGTACTGATGATCATGGAAGGAAGCATATTTGATCTTAGCCTTTCTTGAGCTTTTCGGGTGGATGCAGAGAGGTGAAATATTTTCATTCAAAAAGCATGATGATCCCAATAGCTTTAAGGCTATGGGCTGGGCTTTAAACTCAAAACATCGGTAAACCAAGTACCACAATTAATGTCATTTGCACGAAGGTCCACTGGGGATCCACGGGATGTCCGAAATTAGGCGTCTACAGGTATGTCATGATGCCAAGATAAAATATTTGTCGGCTTAGAAAAAATGTCATGATGCTGAAGGAGTTGGCCTAGACGATATGTCATGATGCCAGGGCGGGACAATTCTCGGCTTAGATAGAGGGTCGTGATGCTGACTATATTTGGATGGCCGTTTTGGCCAGAAGTAGGGTATTCATCGGCTTAGATGAAAAGTCATGATGCCAACTATATTTGGATAGCCGTCTTGGCCGAAAATAGGGTATTCGTCAGCTTAGACGAAAGGTCGTGACGCCGACTATATTTGGATAGCTGTTTTGGCCAAAAATAGGGTATTCGTCAGCTCAAGCGAAAGGTTGTGATGCCAACTATATATGGATGGCCGTCTTGGCCAAAAATAGGGTATTCATTGACTCAGACGAAAGGTCATGATGTCGACTATATTTGGATGGCCATTTTGGCTGGAAATAGGGTATGCGTCAGCTCAGACGAAAGGTCGTGATGCTGACTATATTTGGATGGCCATCTTGGCTGGAAATAGGTATTCGTCGGCTCAAACGAAAGGTCGTGATGCCGACTATATTTAGATGGCCGTTTTGGCCGAAAATAGGGTATTCGTCGGCTCAGGCAAAAGGTTGTGACGTCGACTATATTTGGATGGTTGTTTTGACTAAAAAATAGGATATTCGTCGGCTTAGATGAAAGATCTTGACGCCAACCAGATTGGCTTAGATAGTGTGTCATGACGCTAAGGCACGCTATACGTCGGCTTAGATAAAGTCATGTTGCCGAACAACTTGGCCTAGACGATATGTCATGATGTCAAGGGCAAAATAAACATCGACTTAGATAAAAGGTCATGTTGTCAAACAATTTGGCTTAGACGATATGTCATGACACCAAGTAACTTAACATCTTTAAATATGGTTTAACACATTTTCCGGAACGGTGTAGCGTAAGTTCAGCCAGGCAATCATCTAGGTCCGCCATTGGAAAGCAGGTTAGGGCGCTATTCTTGGTGCAATTCAGGACTTCAACCTTGGGATTAGCCTTGGCCCAAGCAGCATATTGCTTCTTGTGCTGCTCGCGTTGCTGAGGGCTAGTGTTCCGCAGGCCGTTCGTATATTGCCCAAAGAAATGAGTCCCACGCATGTCAAAGCCAATCAGCAGGATTCTTGTCGCCCCAAGGTTTACCGCACACTGTAGCCCGAGAACTCCTGAATTGCTGATCGTGCCGATACCGGGGATCGTAATCCTCTCGGCGTGACAGTGGGAAGCCATGCAGAACTGTTTGCCCTCTAGCTCCTTAGCTTCAGGGAACTTGCGCCACCAAGAAGCGTCAGATGCGGCGATGAAGTCTGCCCACGGGGCTAGTTGAAATGCATTACCGACCACGCCAACGTTGAAGCCCTTCACCTTATCGGCCTGAGCCTTCGTAGCCGATGGGCCAGGGGCGATGAGCGCCCATGTGGTCATTGGTCTAGCCTAACGCCTTCAGACAGCATCAAGGTCTGATGCTCAAGCATGGAGTCATTGTCCTCCATCACCCCCAGGATTCCGTAGTACTTGCCCCGGTAGAGAATTCGCATGGTCGCATCCACGTTGTCCCGGTAGCGGATGGTCGCCCGGCCACGGACCTCTGACTGTTCCGCTCCCGCTGCAAAGAACTCGCGCGCGGACATGGGGACCATCTCGGCCCACGGCTGTGCAATCGTCTCCCAAGTCTGGACCATTTCGCCGCTCTCAGGATCTTGTGTCAGGCTGAGAGCCTGAAGGTCAACCTTATGGCGTAGGGAACCCGCTGCAACCCCGCTCATGGGCAGCGCCGCCCGTTCAGACCCCAACGTCCGTTACTAGACCCAGCGGCCACCGTAGGGCGGCGCAGAGGGGCCAGTAGAGCGGTAGAAGTCTTGTTTAGGACATAGCCGTAACCTGCGTCAGCAGGAACCACGTTATCCTGACCTTCTCCCTCTCGATAACGGTACACCATAAGGAAGCTGGGGTAAGAAGTGCCACAATAGCTAAGCATGCTATCCCATCCAACCAAAATGGCCCTCTCTAAGTTGAATGCATTCCACGGGCAAGCAAACATCGTCCTCATCCATATCCTCCGGAATGAAATTCTAAATAAAGGGAAACAAGCACTCATCTAGAGGGAAATGCTTTGGATAGCCCACGAGATGTTCATATTTATAGAAGCCCCCACGCTTCACAATCAGAGACAAGTCAACAGCGCCACCCCCGGATTCGTCCTTGGGGAGTGGACCTGAAACAATCACATTCAGCCCCCGATCAAGAAAAAATAGATTCTCCGATGTAATTCTTGGAGAGCCCAACGGAGGCATCAACTTCTTGGAAACAATAGGGGTTGTCTCCTTATCACGCCCCCTGGACGCACAGGTACCGTGCTCTCTGACACGAGACATGATAACTACCTGCAAAGGAAGGAGGAAAATTGTCAAATGCCAATCCAATAAATACAGATAATATCAAGTGTTAAAAGTACATATCAAGATTCAAGTCATAAGGGCATCATGGCACGGAAGCAAGTGAAATTAACAAGAGTGCACGGGCCGTCCGCCGTCACCTTCGACTCCGACAGACCCCCCGTGGGGAGCATTTGTTACACCCCAAAAAGGTTTACTATTAATTTTTGATATTTTTAGAGATCTTTAGAAAGAAAGAAAGAAAGAAATCATGTGTCATGAATGGCTTTGAAACGACAAGGTCGTCGCCATCATGAACCCCTATAAGAGTTCCACTAAAATAGGAACTATTTGCAATATTATACGTGTTTTTGTGCACGAAAAATCCGTAGGGCGGCGCAACCCCGCTCACCCCTGTGGAATGTCAACTACAAATAAGTTTTTCGATCTTCCCGATCGTCACGACAGCCAACGAGAATATTCCCCAGACAGAGCAAGAGCCAAAAGCAACCCAGGAGCGCTCCATATGCTGCAGCCCAGTCTTTACCAGTAATAAAAAAGTATTTTTCAGAAGTGTGACAGGCCTTTTATAGCCAAATGAAGCCACAAAATTTTTTTAATTAAAAACTCTCCCCCCACCCAATTCTCTCTCTCTCCCGTTCACTCTCTCTCTCTCTCTCTCGAATCACCCTCTCTCTCCCTCTCTCTCCCACATTTCTCTCTCTTTCTCTCTCCTTCCCGATTTGTCCGTTTCAGGGCCGGACCGTGACGCAGAGGGTACCATTGGAACCAGTGTGACGAGAGGAACGCGTTGACGCCCTCCATCGCACGGTTCGAGGGACGATGGAGCAAGACGGGATGAGTAGGGCGTGGTTCCCACTTCGCCCGCATGCGGCTGAATCGCTGATTTCGGGACGAACGAGGTAGGGGGATGGATTCATCTCCTCGCTAGGAACGCATCCATACCACATGCACGCCCATCCACGACCGTTTGGCCTAGTTACCATCCATTTTTAGTTTTTCCCTAAAAATGTGTTAATTTGTGTTTTTGAGCATTTATGGGCATGGAATTTATGTTTTCTAACTTCTGGTAGCTTGTATGGGTGTATGGCATGGTATGTTTTAAGTTTTTATAGGTTTTGTAAGCAAACCCGTCGATTTCGATCGACTGGGGCGTGCTTCGGTTTCAAACCAAACCCGCTCGTCGCCCAGATCGCATGGCAGTCGCACCAGTGACCGTCATGTGTTTAACGCACCGCCTCTGGGGTGTTATGCCCTCATAGTGGACCACCCCAGATCCGTTATGCTCATGAAACCCTTGGATTGGCGGTTAGTATAACGCTCCTCTCCATGACCGTTATAGTCATGGGTTTTTTGTGGATTTTCCATGTTCGGGTGACTTTAACGCACCCTCAGTGGACCGTTATGGTTTCTGAGTAGCAAAACTTAACAAAAATCACTCAGGTAGTCATAGTGGACCAGTGGAGGCACGTCATGTTCACATAATGCACCCACACCGATCTGCCATGGCCGCTGAGTCCGAAATTATAGCAGGTGAGAATGACGGACCAGGAGAGGCACGCCATGTTAAGATAACGCACCCCACCTGATCCGTTATGCCCTGTGACGGGCCAGGAGTGATCCGTTATGCAGTCAGACAGAGGGCACGCGGGTGTGTGCCGATGAAGTCACACCGCGGAGGGTGTGCCTGCGAAGGACCCCAGGGGGGTTGTGCCGGGCAAGACCGTAGGGGTGTGTGTGCCGGGCAAGAGGTGTGTCGAGCAAGGCCCCTGAGGGTGTGCCGCTAAAGGACTCTTCATGGGCGTGCCGTTGGAGGCGTCAGAGTAGCATGCTGTTGAAGGGGGCTTCACAGGGGGGGTGAGACGGTGGAGGCGAGAGAGAGATGGAGGGAGAGATGGAGAGAGAGATGGTGAGGGAGAGACGGAGGGGGAGATGGTGAGGGAGAGACGGAGGAAGAGAGAGACAGTGAGTGAGAGAGAGACAAAGGGAGAGAGAGACAGTGAGGGGGGTAGAGACGGAGGGAGAGAGAGATGGTGAGGGGGAGAGAGACGGAGGGAGCGACAGAGAGACGGTGAGGGAGAGAGAGAGAGAGGAGACAGTGGGAGTGAGAGAGAGAGAGAGATGATGGGGGTGAGAGAGAGAGAGACGATGGGAGAGAGACGAAGGGAGAGAGAGACAGCGGGAGCGAGAGACGGTGAGGGCGAGAGAGACGGAGGGAGCGACAGAGAGAGAGATGGAGGAGGTGAGAGAGAGAGAGATGCCCTTATTATATCTAACTACTAGTAGGCCTGACATACAATTTAGCGTTTATCTTTGTGCTAGATTTCAGGCGTGCCCAAAAGAATCACACATGTCAGCCCTCAAAAGAATTTTTAGATATTTGATTGGTACTATTGATCTTGGTTTGTGGTTTCCAAAACATGTTTCATTTGATCTTGTTGCTTATACCGATTCCGATTACGCTGGTTGTAAAGTAGATCGTAAGAGTACAAGTGGACATTGCCAGTTTCTAGGGGACTGCATGATTTCATGGGCCTCTAAGAAACATCATTGTGTGGCTCTATCAACTGTTGAAGCCAAATATGTGGCTACAGGTAGTTGTGCTGCCCAGGTACTATGGATCCAACAACAAGTAATTGATTTTGAGATTTCATTGAAAAATACTCCAATTTTGTGTGTCTATTTCCTCACAACCTTAGATGGTATATAATAGAACACCTTGGAACCCCAACGACCAACCGCATGACGCTGACCCAGAATTAGACGCCATCGTACCTATAGATGATGCGCTTGTATTGGTCTAAGCCCGAGGTAAAGAAGACATCAAGGTGGTAGATAGAGGTCTTGACCGGCCAGAAACACCGAGACTCTTTTGCGGCATTAGCTTTTACCTCCCAAAATGGATAATGGTGTGTATGTGTGTGTGTGTGTGTGTGTGTGTTTTTTTTAGGGGGGGACCAAAACGAGGTCGCATGCCTTGGTAGGGAGGACCTTTTCGGGCTCTCCATTGAGCTTTCATCTTCGGGGGGAGAAAGAAGAGTGCATGGGATAAACCTTCTGAGAGGACCGACAAAACTGTTAGCCCGGCGAGTCAACAAGGGGACTACTCGACTATCCCCTCTCAGGCAATTTCGGACCATGCCCCGAGCATAATTCCACTACCCCCTTTCTTGAAATCTAACTTTCGTTATAAGGGTTTGTTGTAGTCAGACACAGCCATGACCAGGCTTTTTATTTGACTCTCCTTCACTTTTTCTCCTTTGTTTCTCTCTTTTTTTCTCTTTCTTTCTTTTTTTTAGAGGGAGATAATCATCTGATATTTTGGAACCCCCCTCGCATACCTGCAGGGACACTGCCCTCCTCTTGTGTCCTGACTCGGATTGGAGGAAATGAACCCTACTCTCACCTTCAGGGTGTATTACTTCGGTTCCCTTATGCTCAGCGCTCTAAAGGTGTCAATTGTCTCATTAGGTCGAGGAGGAAAAGAATAAAGATTGCGGCTTTCCTAGAGACCCTCGAGGTGTGACCCTACCACAGGTAATGCTACCAATTTTCTTGGTTGAAACACATTTGTGTGTGCATGTTGCCTCCTTTCAGTTGGCATAGGCCGACATGACCGGACAGGGATCTCGATGGTCCTGACAGATCAAGGCCTGAGACCTACCAAATCTTAATGGACCCTATCCTAAAATGAAGGATGGGTGCAATGACTTGACTTCGTGGGAGGAGCGCCCGCGCTGGAGGGGGCCGCGGCGCTCGGAGGCGCCCGCACCGCCATGCTGGTTGGCCGCAACGGTGCGGCCTTCCCGCCAGCGCTTTTTGTCGAACTCCGCCGGGCCGGCTGGCCGGTCTCGCCGGTCGTCGAGGGGCGCATCCAGATCGACGGCCTCATGGGAGAGTTTTTCTTCTATGCGGTTCGCGTGAACTTCGCGGCAGACGTGGTGAAGTTCAATAACTTCCATGTGTATCCGTTCTGGTCGTGCGCCACCGCCAACGTCCGGGCGTGGACCCAATTCAACAGCTACGGGATCATGTCGTATCGAAACGACAATCCCGAGTGGAGCAACCTGTTCTTCTTCGGGATCTGGCGCCCCATCTACATCGGCAGCAATGCGAACGGGACGACGAACAAGATTCTCGCATCCAACATCGAAGCGGATGCCTGCTATACGGGCATCCTGGTCGATACGAACAATTGCACCGGCTCGTTTGTGAACTGCAATTTCCAGCACGGCCCCAATCCGTTGCTGGCGTCGTCGGACACCCGCGGCGTACACGTCAGCGGCAGCACCAACAACCTCATGTTCAGTAATCTGCGCATCGCGCGGTCGAACAGGGAAGCTGTGCTCGTTGGCGGTTCTGGCAACTACGTGGGTATCGCCAACTTTACCTGCGACAACTGGGACGACCAGGTAACCGGCCTATACACCTGCCTGTCGTCCTCGAATGCGGCCAACCTGATCGTGCTGTCCGGGTTGCAGCGCTACTTCACTGACGCCGGCACGCATGGCGCATTCCTGGGCGGGCAGCTTGACTCGTTCCGTTGGCCGGAGGCGCTGCGCGGACTGACGAGCGCCGCCGCGGCCGCCGGGGGTGTGTTCACTGTGACCCACAATCTCGGCTTCACTCCCTATGCGGTCTTCACGCAGCTACAGACGAACTATCCGTTCCACCTGACCGTGACCGCGAAGGACGCCACGACGTTCACCGTCATCGCGCGCGACCTGTCGGCGGCGGGAGCGCCGGTGGTTGGTACAGGAACGACGGCCAACGACTACGCGACGGTTTCAGATGCAACGGCTTTCGGGTACATGCTTGGCGGTCATCCGATGTTCCAGATTAACTTCCCGTCTGCGAATGCATCATGGCTGTTCGACGGAAGCACTGGGCTATGGAGTCCGCTGGAATCTGGTTTGAATGGCGACCGCCATCGTGCGGAGATTCTGACCGACTACCTGAACAAAACGCGCGTTACGGACTATTCCAATGGAAATGTCTACACGCTTGACGCGAACACATACACAGACAACGGTATGCCGATTGCCAGGGAAATTGTTTCGAAGACGATTTTCGCTGGGCAGAACCAGCGTATTGCAGTGCATCGCATCGGCGTCGATTGCGAGACTGGTAACGGATTGGTGGAGGGGCAAGGCTCAGACCCGCAAATGATGCTGCAAGTCTCAAAGGACTCCGGCCGCACATGGAGTAACGAAATTTGGGTGTCCATGGGGAAGATTGGCGACTACATCCGCCGAGCATTCTGGACGCGCTTGGGATCTTCCTACTTTTGGACTTTCAAGTGGCGCATTACAGATTCTGTCAAAGTTGTGCTGACGTTTACGGATGCCGAATCCGAGGTGCGCAATTGAACATCCGCCCTCCGCTTCGTGAAGTGCCGAATGCATCGACTTGGACGCAAGGCTGGACGGCATTCTTCACACAATTGTTTGAGGCTGTCGGCTGGGTAAAAGGCTGGTCGTTCCGCTTCACGCTCGACTTTCCATCTGTATCCGCAAATTCTCAATCGGCAGGCACAAACGTGACAATCAGCGGCGTTAGGCAGGGAGATTCGGTATGGATCACCCCCATGTCCGACACGGTAGGCATTCAATACAAAGGTATCGTCACTGCCGACGACACGGTAACGATCTACGCAATCAATTTCACAACGGGCGCAGTTAATCCGGCCTCGATGCAGTTCCGCGTCGTCGTCATCCAAAACTAAGCAACACCACTCAACGCAAAGGCTCCTTCGGGAGCCTTTTTTATTGGAGCATCACATGGCGAAGTTAAGCCCGGTATTCAACGATCAGACCTGTTATTTTAACTTCTTGTGTACCCTCACACCATTCTTTAACCCTTCCGAGTCTCGTGGGTGGCAGGCCAAGGTTCGAGCCACGCTGGTTCTTTTCCGGTACTCGGATCTTGTGCCGTTACACTTCCCATTATTCATGGTGCTCTCAACAGTCTTCAACATATTTAGAAGCTCTACCAGAGAGCATTCTATTTTGTTCATGTTGAAATTGACAATGAACTGGGAAAAAGAATTATGGGGAGCTTGTAGAATTAAATCGACACAAAGATCCTTATTTATGCCAAATCCTAATTCTGCCAACCTTTTGATTCACTCAATCATCTTGAGAACATATGTCTGCATAGATGTTCCCTCAGACATTCTTGCCCTGAAGAGACTTTTAGATATCTCATATCTTTTTGTTCGACTTTGAGCTCTAAAGAGCTCCTCAAGGTGAAATAAAATGGATCTAGCATCCATCTTTTCATGCTGCCTCTGTAACTCATTTGTCAAAGAGGCAAGCATATAACATTAGGTAAGGGTGGCATCATCTTTCTACTTCTCGTAAGTAATAATCTCTCCCTCTTCAGCATCATTGGTAGGAACAGGAGGTCCAGATCGGTCAAGATCATAGGCTATCTTCTCAGTAGTGAGAACATTTATCAAGTTTCTGAACTAGTCACCATAGTTTAGACCAGTAAGTCAGTTGGAATTAAGTATGCCATATAACGGGTGATTCTCTATTGAAGTCTACAAGAGAAGATTTGTGATAATTAGGTAACATCGCAGATATTCAATAATTAAAATTATGATATGGTCTTTAATCCTAATTTAATAACTCTCACTAATTTTTGACCAAGTTGCACAACCCCCTTTGTCGAAAGACGGGATACTCTATGTAACAACCCAGAGCCCATGGCACCGATAACCCGATACAAGTACCCACTTACCGCTACTATGAACTGGGGACGCCACTCATGATGCTGATGAGGCCCCCGAAGGGTTAGTGAGTTTTATTGAGAGATTGCATTAGAAATTAAAATTCGCAGGCATGCATTATTAATTTTTTGAGTTGATATTGTCAAAGTCTTTCAAAAATCTGGTGCAGGTCGGCTAGGTGGTTCTTCCGTCTTTTAGTTTTGACGACTAGGTCGTCAACATAGCACTTGACCAAGTCGTGGAGCATTTTATTAAAAACTTTGGTTATTACCCGTTGGTAGGTAGCACTGGCATTCTTCAAGCTGAAGACATTCTTTTTTAATTGAAGATCCCTTTGGGGGATCAGAAGCCCGTATGATTTTTGTCTTTGATGGCCATGCGAATTTGGTTGTAACCTGACGATACAACCATGAAGGATAATGCTTCATGGCCCGTGGTCATATCAACCATGGTTTCAATGATTGGGACTGGAAAGTCATCTTTTGGGTGCTTTGTCTCTATAGTCGATACAAACTCGGACTTGACCATTCTTTTTCTTCACTGGGACTACGTTAGCGAGCCAAATTGGGTATGTGCAGGGCTCTATGAAGTCCATCTCCAAGAGTTTGTCAACTTTGACGTTTACTTTGAGTTCCAGCTTGTGGCACATACGCCTTTGAAGCTGCTTGACTGGTTTGACTGTGGGGAGTATTGCAAACTCATGTTCGGCCACAGAAGGTTCCAGCTTGGGTATTTCTTTGTAAGTCCAAGCAAAGCAATTTTTGTACTTCAATAAGAGTTGTTTATATGCTTGCCTTTCTTCTTCTTTGAGGAGGGCACTAATGAAAATTAGTCGGGAGTCTTCCACCTCCCCGAGGTTGAGTTCAATTAATTCATTTATAGTCACTTGCTCGCCATCTTCAAGTTCGCGCAGAGCTGGTTGTAGATCGATGAAGTCCCATTTGTCATTAGAACTGGCGACATAGACGTTGTAATATTCCAGGTTATTGACGATGGACGACAAGGTCTACTTGTTATGGCCTTCAGACGGCTCTTCCCCTTGTTGTCCATTTGTGGGGACAATAGGTTTCGCACCAGAATTTGAGCTACTGGAGGAGGGTAACAACCTTATAGTGTTGATAGTATAGTAGACTTTAAAGTCTACTTCTTGGTCATAACCAAGTCCTCTTGTGTCTATCATTATTTTATTATTTTTTATATGTGTTATCATATATATATATATTATTACATTTGGAGCGTATGTGGAAGGATGAGCCAAAAAGGGTTGAAGAGAGGTTGACCTGTCCTGAAGACAGGTTGACCTTACTGAAATCAACACTGGAGAGAGGTAGACCTCAATGCACCCAAGGTTAAAGATAGGCAGACCTTGAGGAGGTCTGAACATAAGGTGGGTAGACCTCGAAGGGGTTTGAGCATGAGATAAGTGGACCTTAGGGAGGTCTGAGCATGAAGACAGGTAGACCTTGAGGAGGTCCGAGCACAAGGCAGGTCGACCTGGATGAGGTCCGAGCACAAGGCAGGTAGACCTTGATGAGGTCCGAGCACAAGGCAGGTAGACCCATGTGGGTCAGTGCACATTAGGAGCTTCTTCAGTAAGGTCAGTGCACATTGAGGCTGAGGTCTGAGCATGTGAGATGAGGTCTGTGCACAGGCGGGTTTGAGGTCTGTGCACATTGGGTAGTGGTCTGTGCATGTTTGGGCTGGGTCGATGCATGTTGAGGTTTAAGGTCTGAGCATGTCGAGACTGAAGGTCAGAGCAGCCTGGGCAAAGGTCTGAGTAGGCTTGGGCTAAAGGTCAGAGCAGCCTGCAGCCATGCAGGGATGAGGTCAGTGCATATGGGCAGCCAGGCGTGGGTGAGGTCAGTGCACATGGGCAGCCAGGCATGCTGAGGTTGGTGCACATGGGCGGCCAGGCGTGAGTTAGGTCAGTGCAGCTGCAGCCATGGAGGGATGGGGTCGGTGCACATGGGCGGCCAGGCATGAGTTAGGTCGGTGTAGCTACAGCCAGGGTTAGAGCAGGTCAGTGCACATGTAGGCCAAGGTCAAAATAAGTCAGTGCACATGGAGGCCAAGGTCTGAGCAGGTCCGTGCACATTCAGGCAAGGGTCTGAGCAGGTCTGTGCACATGCAGGCCAAGGTCAGAGTAGGGAGGACCTAAGGTCGGTGCATGAAGGGGTTGGCCCAGGGACAGGTCGACGCAAAAAGGACCTAAGGTCAGTGCAGGCTATGGCTGGGCTAAGGAAAGGTCAACACAGAAAGGACCAAAGGTCGGTGCAGGCTATGGCTGGGTTAAGGAGAGGTCGACGCAGGGAGGACCTAAGGTCGGTGCTTGAACGGGTTTGGCCCAGGGATAGGTCAACGCAGGAGAGCCTGAGGTCGGTGCAGGCAGCAACTAGATTGAAGTCAGGTCGATGCAGCTGTGAGAGAGGTTAGTGCAGCTTGCAATTGCCTCTAGGGAGAGGTCAATGCAGCTGGCACGAATGAGATGCAATGCAGTGCTCAAATGTTCATGAAAGAGGTTCCTTTATTCATGAGATGCATGTGAGGGATTTTCTTTTATTCATGAAATGTGTGCATAGAGCTTTCATTTGATTTTATTTTATGCATGTAGATCATGTTCGTGTTTATGTTTGGTAGTCCATCACAATGATGCACGTGCTCAGTTATTCGGGATCTCTGTGGTTCCTTTGTTATTTCGACAAAGCTGCTTCATTGGTGTTTATTCCGTTTATTTGTTATTTATTTTTACATTATTACTTTTTTATTATCATTATTATATTAATTCTGGTTAAAATTTGACAGCATCTCCACTTGACCCAAGAACTAGGGGGTGCAAAGGGGTACAAGTCCACAAGAAGTGAGGTGACCCAACGAGTCAAGGTGTGCGCATATGCAGCAGCACCTTCTAGAAAATCCCCGGAAAGCTCAGAAATCAGTGAATGGGAAACACTGGGTAAACCACGGCGCTGGCAGCCAAACACAGGGCAGGGCTCTCACTGGCTCTGGAGAAAGTGAATCGCCACTGGACAGGTGAAATATGCCTACCGGATCATAGGCAAAGGGTGCACCAGATGAGCGGTGAATGGGAGCTCATCGGGCTAAAGACAAACTGTGGGTGCACTGGGTAGGGGACAGGTGAGGTGTGCCAGGAGGAGGGGTAGGTTGTGTGTGTCGGGTAACGATTGGTTGGGTTGTGCCGGATGGAGAGCAGGTTGGGGTGCGCCAGGTAGAGGATGCATTGGAGGTGCACCGGTTGGAAGGCATGCAGGTGCACCTGGTGGAGGGAGCTTGGGAGTGCACCGGGTGAAAGATGGCTACGGCATGCCGGGTGAAAGAGGTTGGGCTGAAGTGTACCGAGTAAAAGGCAGATCGGGTGCACCGGGTAAAGGCGACTCAAGACTGTGCCGGGCCGAGCGGGGTGGGGCGACAACTATGGCATACTTTTATTTCTTTTATCAGTTTCAATCCTGGCATAATTTCGACAGCATCTCCCCCAGACTCGGGATAATCGGGGAATAACGCGGGTGGAGGTCCATAAGGAGTGACGCCCCCAAAGATTTATGATGCGCCCGGAGGCGGCAATGTCGGAGATGAACATAGTAAAACACGATGCAAAACCAGTTGTGAACAAGGGGGGTTCGGAGCATGAGTCGTGCAGAGCTCAAATGCAGAGAGAGAGAGAGAGAAGCCATCAAGCTACCCTACGAGGGAGGAATGGCCAAAGGGGTGAAACACCTAAGGGAAGTTGTGGTACTTAGAGGCAGATGATGGGGAGTCATGAAGAAAGTAAAATAGCAAGAAGTGCAGATATAGAAGAAACATTTGTAGGAAGACATCGAAAACGCCTACAAGCTTTTTGTCTATTCCTCATAAAAGGGAAAATACATGGGCTAATACATCACAAAAGGGACCATTATTCATGAAACTGCATAGCATCTTTTGTAAGCACAACCACAAGAACAATGAGGCATACAAAAGGCTAGCCAGCTCTCACCACCGCCACCAAGACTTCCATGTGGGTAACTTTGTGATGGTGAGGACGGAGAGGCTCTCCCTAGGATCCACCTCCAAATTGAGGCCTCGTAGGGCTGGTCCTTTCCAGGTTTCGAGGTGCATTGGCACTAATGCCTATGAGATAGGTCTCCCGAGGAGTATAGAATGAGCTCCACATTCAAAGTGGCCGACCCAGTTCCAAATAGGGCTTCCACAGTGAAACCTAGTGAGGATATTGAGCCCACTCCCCCCATTGAGAGAGTCCCTACCGGTGAGGAGAGTCCACTAGTCAAGAGAGCCCAGCATGAGCAAAAAGAATGAATATTGGATAAACAAGTCACTACCACCATGAGCAAGGTGTATGATCGCTATCTCGTTTTTTTTGCCATGGCCTTTATGGCACAGTGGGTTCTTAGTCCCTACTCGATACTCATGATCGGCTGGTTAGTCAGACGGAGCGCACCCATGGTTTCAGACCCTCCTAGTCTTGAAGCCCGAATAAATGTCACCCCGGTGACTGGCACGCCCACACACTTTAATAAATAAATAAAAGATAAAATGATGCTATGGGAATTAATTATCTAAAGAAAGTGCATGCTACATACCGCAAAATAGCTCCCACCGCGTAATCAGAGGTATTACACATGATTTCAAAGGGAAGCAACCAATCAGGAGATTGTAGAATCGGAGCTTGAGTAAGGGACGCTTTCAAAGAGTTGAATGCCTCCAGACAAGAATCATCATGGTGGAAGGGGGCATCTTTGGCCAAAAGCTGAGTTAGAGGCCGAGCAATGATGGAGAAGTTTTTAATGAAACGATGATAAAATCTAGCATGGCCTAGAAAAGATCAAATTTGTTTCATGAGGTAGGAGGAGGAAGATTAGAGAGCAAATCAACTTTCGCCTTATCAACCTCTATACCCCGCTCTAACACAATATGACCAAGCACAATCCCTTCTCTCAACATGAAGTGACTTTTCTCCCAACTAAGCACCAAATTTGACTCAATGCATAATTTAAACACCTTTTTCAAATTTTCCAAACAACCATCAAATGAATTTTCAAAAATTGAGAAAACATCTATAAAAATCTCTAAGAATTCTCCTACCATATTAGAAAATATTGCCATCATACATCTTTGGAATGTAGTAGGAACATTACAGAGTCCAAATGACATTCTTATAAAAGTGAACATGTCATAGGGGCACGTGAAGGTGGTCTTTTCTTGATCTCTTAGGTAAATAGTAACTTGATTATACCCAGAGTCACCATCTAAAAAGTAAAAGATTTTTTGTCCAGCCAACTTCTCAAGAATTTGGTCCACAAATGGGAGTGAAAAGTGGTCTTTCTTTGTCATGGAGTTCAGCTTTCGATAATCAATACACACTCTCCACCCCGTAGTCAACCTAGTTGGCACTTCCTCTCCTTACTGTCAGTAACCGTATAGGAATCCCGTGAGATTTTGGTAGAGCCGTAGGCTAACTAATAAAATATGTTTTACCTAAGTTAAAATGATGTCAAGATACGAGTAATCACTACTTTAAAATTTGTTTTATAGGCTTAGATGGGAGCCGAGTGTGCTCCTTGAAGGGAGATGTAACGTACCGTCTAAGGATTAACTCAGACTTTGCAGCAGCTAGCACAAGATGGAGCTCATCATGGAGCTGGGGACTTGCATCGAAGTTTCCAAGGAATAAATTCCCCTAAGTTTAGTGGGTCTACTGACACAAACGAGGTAGAGAATTGAGTTAGAGAGATGAAAAGGACCTTTAGGGTCATGTAGTGTACCGATCAAGAGAAGGTTTTGTTGGGGACTTATCTGTTAGAAAGAGATGCTCAGGCATGGTGGGAGTCCGTGGAAGTAATTTTGCCCAATGATCAAGTAACGTTGTAGAAACTCGATCAATTAAAATGAGAAATAAAATTTTTAATTTAATTCTATAATTAAAATCTTCATGAAAATAAATACATTTCATTTTTACATATTTTTACTATATGAAATAAACTAGTTTATTAAGTTTCCTTGAATTTACTTGAAGTAAATAGAATTTAAATGTTTTAAACCTTAGAAAAATTATAGGAAGCCCAATAAAAGTCCATATAATGGACTAGGATTACTTTTGGCCCATTAGACAATCCATAATGGGCTGGATTAATGGATTAAAAGATTTATTAAAGGATAATTAACCTTAAATTCGTAGCACATGTTTAATGTGCAATTAAAGTATTAAAATAACCTAATTTTTAGAAGATTGACTAAAGAATCAACCCCCACCTACCAGCCCACAATTGACCATCCGTTTTTACCTTGTTTTCACACCAAATTGAGGCTAGATTAAGAAGAAAAATCTATTTTTTCTTCTAATTCGGAGTTAATAGATTTGGTATTATTAGGCAAGGGAATCTTGATAAATTGACCAAGTTTTCCCTATAAATAGAACCTCATTCGACCCTCAAATCATCCCTGGAGGCCTAAGTGAGTTCAAGGGGTCTTGATGTAGACACATCATTCTTGCTCTTGAATGATGTCCTTGTTTGTTTCCCCATGCTACACACCCCACACACACCGTCATCGACGGCCTTCAACTTGGGCAGTGAAAAAATATCTAGATCTGTCGGTTGGAACGAGAGGTGCCCATTTTGACATCTTCCCCGTCGCATCTAGAAAACCCCGAATTAATAACCATTAAGAAAAGGATGTGCCGATCACTGAGCGGCTGATGGATGGAAAATTCTAATTAAATTTTCAACATGAGCATCGTTCCACGCGTTTGATGGGTACCCATGGATCAAAGTCCACGTCGTTGCACGAGAACCCCGATTGTAGAAGACTCGTTCAATTCAAAGTTAAGATTCGTCGGCTCGATATTTTGTATCGGATTGAGATTTAGAACGGTATATTCTAGACATATAAGATTCGGGTCGACTCGATCATCTCTCATCTCACTCGATAGATCTTTCTTCTTCCATTCCGACGCCTTCTCACCTCAGTCGTGATTTCTTCACCCATCTCGACACCCGCACCCGAGTAACCCACACCCCGATTCCCCCTTGCCCCACTCCTCCGTTGTCTCTCACTGCAACTAGTTTGACCGGATCATCGTCGTCATCGTCGGATCTCGTTTATCACTGTCAAATTTTTACTGTGACCGTCATGATCTTCGCCGGAGCACGTCTGAAAAGTCGTAAAAAAAATAGAGAAAAAAAGAGGAACGACTCAATCTGAATCGATTCGATCATGTCTCAAATGCTCACATATCTGAGTAGATCCATCAGAGTCATCCGGGCTCGGGCTGAGTCCACGAATCATGATTCAAAGTGGATCTCTTACACAATATTAATGGAAGAGAGAGCCTCTACAGGCCGTCACGGGACGCTTCGATAGATATGTCCGGACGTGCAGCTGATATTCGAAGAGGACGAGTGGTTTAATATTAGCAATATTTGACTATATAGCATTCTCGAGAAAATCATGATTGACATTTCGTAATCAAAAGTGATCATACTCTTAAGTTCGACTTACTACCAAACGTACACGAGAATAAGAATAAGAATAAATTAACCCAGAATGACTTATACCTATTCTTCACTTAAGTTATCTCGATACCAAACGTAACAGAGAAATTCCCTTTTTGTTCGTTTGCATGCCTTGGGTGAACGGGACTGCCTTGAAAACTTGAGAATCTTGGCAGGGTTTCCAATCCCCATGGTTAGATGTGGGTATTCGTCTGGTCATTTGTTGAAACCCCAATAAAAATGATTGCTTTCCCGTTCTCCCGTAGGATTGGCTTAGAACAAAATTGCGAGAGAAATTGTAAGAATTAAGGCCCGCTTTGATAATCGAATAAGGTCCGATTCGGATGAGTTGTTCGAGATCGGGTGAGTTAATCGACTTTGACACCTCGAATGTGCCGCTCGTCATCGGTTAGGGTTAACACCCTATTCGCTTTAACAACTCATTCAAGCGACCCCCCTCGAATGCCTTAACCCGGCCTCCTGTGACGCATTAACACTGCCTGCTTCCATTCCTACCCTTCGCTGCAATGGCGATCCCTCTTCTCACTGCAGGACGGCCAATGCGCCACCAGAGATGATCCTCACCGTGAGTGCTCCAGAGAGCAGAGCTTCTGATGACGCGGTGGGGGATCTCCCTTCATCCTCTTCCCAGTGAGCAGAGCTTCTGGCTTCTGTGAAGATCATTCATCTTCTTCCCGGTGCTTGTTGCCTTGATCCGGAATAAACCTGCATTAAGGAGGAATAAATCTGCTTAACACTTTGATAATCAGTGATTTATATCTTTTAGCATGGTAAAGTGGCTGTTGCATGTTTTGAGTAGTCAATATATGTGGATATTTTAAGTATTGAATTTAGTTGGCTTTGTAGTTAAGGATCTTGTGGATCAGCTACTTTTCCCTATTGATGCTAGTATTTTGTTTTTTAGATTCTACAATTATTTTTCTTCTATTCTAAATCTGAAGGTTCTATTTCCAATAATAAGTCTCGAGTGTCTAGACAGGTTATGATCTAGCATAGGTTATGATCCTGCCAAAAAGAGAGGGTAAAATTGTCGTAGCAAATACATGATGTTTGTGGTGTTTATTGGCTAGTAACCTATCATCAAATGTATTTGTTCTAAAATAAATATTCACTGACAATTTCATTTTCAGTGTGTGGTAAGAAATTATTTTTAAGAGTTTTAGTTTGAAAGTCAACAGCAACATCAAAATTATATAAATAGCTCTAAAAAAATCCTAAAGGCTATCTCCACTGTCACACACACTGAACACACACACACCTGCCTTTCTCCACTGCATGCACAGACACACACATACTGAACACACACACACACACCCTGGCTGTCTCCACTGCATGCACACACACACACTGAACACACAATTAAAACTATGCCAAGCATGGCCTTACAAGAAATAGAGAAAAAAGATATTTTGTTATTGGCTGTTAACTTTGGTATGCAGCAAATACAAATGATGTTTGTGATTTTTATTAGTTGTTAACCTGTCATCAAATGTGTTTGTTCTTTAATAACTTTTGTCATGACTGGTTACGTGCATCTTTATTGGAATATTGATAAGTAGCAGTAGACAACTAAGATAATTATTGCTACTTATTATGTTAGATAGGAAATCATGAGCATAGGGGGATGCTGCTGAATGGAATGATATCACCCTTTGTATAATAGTGAGGGAAAAAAGAAGATTATGAACCAGCTACTTGACTTTTGGCATTTTGTATCTATTTGTTTAATTATATTTTGTACCATGTGAAGGGAATTATCATAATGTAACAAAAAATTATGTTAATTTTTTGAAAGTGTTTACCCAGTATATAAGATACTGATGGGCAAAGTAGCAATTAAATATGAAAGAGGTTTTTGTATTCCAAACAACTTCTTTGTTAGAAACAAATGATGTCTATATCTATAAGGTTTAATGAAAAATATGGAAGATGTGTGCCTCTCTTCATTACAAAATAATGTATCCTCACTGAAGAATGGAAGTTATACATAAAAAATGAACATGTGGAGGCTCCCGTGCGTCGACGCAGGCACTTGGCGGCGTCGACGCAGAAGCTTGCCAGCGTCGACGCAGGGCCCGCCTAGCAGTTATTTTTCTCCCACTTCGTTCCAGCAGATCGGTGAGCGACAATGTCTCCCATAAAGTGCCTCAAATGGTGCCATCTGAATGCTAGCCTGATGGCTATTGTTATAGGCAAACTCCACTAGAGGTAAATGGTCGTGCCAGCTTCCACCGAAATCTATAACACACGCCCTTAATGTTGAGTCTATGAGATGGTGCAATCCGGATTCAAAGGGGGGGTGAATGTATCTCCCCTATAACAATGCCCAATTAACAATTTGATATAAAATCTTGCGGAATTACAATCAGATAGACTGGGCTGATCAAATGTTCTACACACACCCGAACATTTAACCAGCACACCCAACAAGTACTCTGCTAACCATTAGACAAAACCATGCTAGACACACGGTGAACAATAGAGTTACTTAGGCTAATACTGTCCAACAGAAATAGACCTAAGCATACGTCTACCGTGAGATGAAAATGACACGATTCCTTCCTAACTAGAAAACTCTGAACTATGAAGGTTATCCAGATGCAGATATAACGAGCCTAAACATACATCTATCGTGAATCAAGGAGCAAGCAATCAATCCACTGCACAGATATTTTTAGATGGTTCAATCTGCAGGCCGCAGACCTACGTGCATTGCCCACTCTAACCAGAGTGAGGCTTACTGCTACCTAATAGCTTGAACTGCTACACCCCACAGCTTGCGTGCGCTAAGCATCACAGCTTGCGTATATGCCACAGAGCCTCACAGCTTGCTGTCCGAGGTATCCACCTTGCCCACTGAGCATTACATCTTAGCTCCACTGACACACAGCTTGATGAAATCAAAATGAAAAAAAAAAACAAAAGATGAATCTCAGCACCAAAAAGTTGGAAATAAAAGCTGAAAAATATAGCTCACTCAGGAGCAAAATCAGTTTTGGATCTGATCCAAGAACTGATTAGAATGCAGATCTTCAGGCAACTTCATGAACACACGATCTTCTTCTTCTCTCTTTCACTATCTCACTTTTGTCTCTTAGAATTACGACACTTTTTTTTCTCTACTATTTGGTCTGGTTAGGTCGGGTTGGACCTGGTTGGGCCGCTCCAGGCCATATGTTAATTGGGCCATGAATTTACCCCTCTCCACTTGCCCCCTACTCCCGAGCCAAAGTTTGGGCTCAGAGAGTAGAGTATAATGGGGTAGTATTGGTGGCTAGAATGGGGGGTGTCTTTCACCTTCAGGGGCTATTTAATGCGGCTGTCTTGGGTACATGTGCATGATGATGGTTCCCTCGAGTTGGCAGGGGGAGGCCCTTCTTGGAGTTCAAAATGTTGCAATGCTTCCCCCCAGGATCACTGGGGCCTATAAATATCTCGTATGCTTGTGTCTCATGTCTCCTCCATTTAGGACCTTTCCTTTTATCGCATTCACATTCTGAGAGAGTCGATGCGCCACGGGAGTGACCAGAGGGAGCGGAGAATCGCAGAGGCCTTCATGGAGTTGGCAGAGATCACAGCGGTGGCAATCCGCCAGCTCTGGCACCTCTGTCTGTTCGAGAGGAATTTCAGTGTTACTCCCCCCCTTGCTTCTCAAAAGGGTCATGGAGGGTGGTTTGTTCATGGCTCAGCTAGGGGCTGAGATAATAGAATTCATGGCGTGGCTGGAGAGCGAGGGGAGGGCCCAGTCCCAGGTTCACGCTGAGTCTGATCAGAGGATTGGGCGGTTGACCTTCGAGCTTGGGGTGCTTCGGCGAGAGGTGGCCTCACTCCGGGCAGGTGATCGGGGGAGCCAGGAGGAAGCTCAGTCACTGGCCGAGCAAATGTCCCAAGCTTAGTATACGGCCGAGCTAAAAAGTAAGCTCCTGGAAGAGGAGCATCAGGTTCACGTGGAACGCTCGGGATAGTGGGTGACTGAGCAAGAGGAGTTCGGGGGCCGGGTCCAGGATGCCGAGTGGGCCAAGAGGGAGGCCGAAGTGGCACGAGCTGAAGTCGAGGCAAAGCTGGTTGAGGCTAAAGCCAAGTTGACTGAGGCCGAAGTGAATGCGACCGAGCTTGAGAAGAAGGTAGCAGGAGCTGGGGCGGAGGCGTTCAAGCGCTATCGAAGCTCGGAAGAGTACCATAAAGCTCTGAAGTAGACCACCTTCACTTATTACGAGCTGGGTTACTGGCGGGGGTTGCAAAAGGGTTTCACCCAAGGCTTTAGGCAGGCAGTCAGGCTGGCCCAAGCGTAGGTTCTCGACGAGCTTATCTTTGACCCCTGGCAACGTTACAACTTAGATGAGGAAGGCTCAGATTCTCCCTCATCTACATCGAGCGATGGAGGGGGGAGTGAAGATACTTCTACTTTTGGGGACGGGAGATCACCAACTCCAGCGGCCTCGGGAGAGCATGCAATCGAGGTAGTTCCCACACGAGTGGGGTCAGTGCCTGGGCTGGCCGTCGCTGAGGGATCCAGGGGTGAATCGCCAAGCGTCGAGGGTCCTCCACCTGTCGAGCTTCAAGAGGGGTCACAGACTTCCCCAAGTTCCCTTATTTCCATAGATTAGGAAGGATTGTACTTGCCTTGTTGGCTCTCTCCTCCTCCTTTTTTTATGATCTCCACTTGGAACTTGGCTATCCAATGATCTTATTTCCATATTATGGTAATGGTGTTCAAGGCACAATTGACTACTCCTTACTGCCTTTGACTGGGTAAGATTTACCATATCTCCGGATGCCAGTAAATCAGAGATCTTGTATGATTTCTTCCTAAAAAATCAGGCTGCGTGTCGATCAACCGAGTCGCTGGTGTTGAGCTAGCACCTTTTCGTCTTTCCATGCTTTGAATGACTTGTGTATTCTCGCGGGAGGGTTCCGTGGGTGGGGTAGTGTAACTGCTCCTAGGGAAGGATGCCTGCCTTATTGTGCACCTCTTGTTTTGATGATGACAAACTATAAGTCATTACATCCAATAATTCATTGAATTTAGCTCTTATGCATTGTATAAATGTGAAATACAGGTGTAAAGGTCAAAGCAATTCAAGAAAAGGGAAGTGAAGAAGTCAAAAGTCGCAAAAGAACAAGAGTTCAGCACCTATGGTGCAGGAGTCGACTTCCAGGGGTTTGGAAGTCGACCACGGTTGGCAGACAGAACCACCCCGATTCTAGGCAGGCTCAGGTGTCAACACTTGAGGGCTCGAGAGTCGACTTCTAGTCTAGACAGAAACTAGATTGGTTCTGGCAGGTTCTGAAAGTCGACTCTCAAGGCCCTATGAGTCGACCACCGCCGGAGGATCATGTTAAAACCCCAAAATCAAACCCAACTGGTTCAAGACCCAATACCCAATCCGTTGATCCATTATGGCACGCACATAGAGGGTCTAGATGTGTCAGGAAACTTGAGTTTTTTCCGATTCTATTACAGCTAATGGAGAAGACCTGGTCTTCAACCTGTTTGCATAAAAATAGGAGATTTCCCACCAGTTCTCCAACTAACCAGTAGATATCTTGGGTGCACTTCAAAAATTGGAAATATATGGCGAGAAGGCAAGAAAAGAAGAGGAAGCAGAGAAGCAAGTGGGATGGTGGCTGCTGGAAGATGAGGCTCAGCATCTAGTGAAAAGAGGAAGAGAGAAAGGGCCCGTGTGATCCAAATGAAGGAGAAGAAGAAGTGGAAGAAAACAGGAGCAGTAGGAGAAACACCAACAGTAGCACCAGATCAGTTGAGGTCTAGCAGCTACAGACACTTCACCAAATCAAGGTGAAGATTCTCTCCAGGAAAAAGTCTTGAAGTGATCTAGATCATGGGAGCAGCAGATCCAGATCTGGAGGAGTTCTCTGGAAGCTAGGTGAATTCCATCTACAGATCGAGATATCCAGCCACCAGGAGAATTCTCCACTCGATCTGTGTTTCTACTTTCATTCAATCCTTTATTTTCTCTTTTACTCTATTAATCAAGCTGTGAGTCCGCGGGGTGTTTCAAGCTGAGTCAGTGGAGTTTTCGTGTTTCAAGTTGTGAGTCAGCGGAGTTTTCAAACTGTGAGTCAGTAGAAGGAAGCCTTATCAGGTTTAGTGAGGGGTGGACATAGGCAGATTGGGTGTCTGGCCGAACCACCTAAAAATCCCTGTCTCCTTTGTGTGTGATTGTTTACATTCACTTGTGACCTCCACTAGATGCATGCCTAGGACCGTCTATATTATGCATAGAGTATTCGCTTTAATTTCTGCTTAAGTCGCATAGTTTAAATTGTTCATATAATCTTGCAATAGTTTCTGGTCTTGGGGACGTCATGACCATATTTTTCATAGTAAAAATATGTAACATTTATTCTCTTTCTTGAGGTATGATTATATTTGATAGATGAAAATTTTTCATGCACACAAGAACAGTCAACAACATTTTTCAATTTCTGATCTTGTTTTGTAGATGTGGTCATGAATTCATTCAAACTTTTGATTTGATTTTCTAAAGACAAGATATGCAGTCCAGAACGTGAAAACCTAAAAGGGCGGTAGAGCTGGTAAAGAGAACAAAAAACTCTCTCCTCCCCTATCTGGGGAAACCAGTCACCCATTTTCCAGTAACCATATACATTTCCTGTTGGTCCATACCAGTTCTCGGCCAATGCCCTATTCTAGCTTGTAAATCTTACACTTCCCTGTCGGCCATATACCATCACGTTCGGCCTACGCCCGTCCCCTGGGCCACACATCCATGGTGGGCCCATACCAGTCCCCAGCCAATACACCTCCACGGCTCGTTAATCTTAAACTTCCCAGTTAGCCATACACATCCTTGGTTGGCTCACACCTTCTCCAACCATACGCCACCAAGGTCGGCCCATATACACTAGTAACTCATGCGCCAGTCCAGCCATTCATTCTGACAAGCCTCAGTCTGTACACCATTTTGGCAAGCTGCTAAACCACGTCAACCTAGGATTTATTTATCACAAAGATCCATCAACATAGAACTCCCAGTCATTACCCCATCATTGTTAAACCACCATAAATCTAGTCATGACTCCAGCAATATGCCACAAAGGCATAGCAGTCACCAGATCCTAGTCATGACTCCAATAATATGCCACCATAGCTCACCTGTCCCCAGATCACCAGTCAAACTTCAGACTACTCAGTAACCAGCCAAAGCTATAGTCACGGCTACAATGGTGACAAGCCATCAACAACACAAACTCCAAGTCACGTCCCTTGACAGCAGCACGCTACGGACGACGGCCACAAGGTTCCCAGGTCAAAAAAATAACAACACAAAAAAAGAAATGGGGTTAAAAATAGAGATACCCCGGCGGCCTCAGCCAACCCCCTCCACGTGCTTTATTCAATTTATAAATATGGTTAGGATAATCAATGCAATCAAAACCAAGAGGCTATCTAACATATACATCCTCTTTTGGTTCACCATTCAAAAAAGTAGACTTTACATCCATCTGTTGTAAGCTTATTCCTAATGAGCATGTATAAGCTAAAAGTATTCTAATGTCCTCTAACCTAGCTACAGGGGCATAGGACTCCTCAAAGTCAATTCCATATTCTTGGTTCTATCCCTGAGCTACAAGTCTGGCCTTATTTCTAATCACATTGCCCTACTCATCAGATTTATTCCTAAAGACCCATTTTGTGCCTATGACAGTGCCATGGTCAGGTGGAGGAACTAGGTGTCATACCTTTTTCCTTTCAAATTGGTTTAACTCTTCGTGCATGGCATTGAACCAATGCACATCACTTAGGGCACTGTGAACATCCTTAGGTTCTATCTGAGAGATTAATGCAAAAGAATTCAGCTCATTTTCAGCTCTAAAGAAGGATCTAGCCCTAGGGGGTTCATGCAAATTACCAATTATATTCTCTATAGGATGATCTCTATTTAATTTGATATTGACAATTTGATTACCTTGATTCTCAATTACCTACCCCTGAGCCCCAGACTCCTCTGCATCATTCTCTTCAGCTGGTTCTACAACATTCTCTTCTTTTAGAATATCTTCATCATTCTCCTCATTGTACAATCCAATGTTAGTTTTAGACATTGTTTCATCAAAAATCACTTGTGGATACTCTTCTATAGTCTGAGAATTCAAAGTACACACTTTATAGGCTCTGGACTTATCTGAATATCGTAGAAATATTCCAGGGTCACTTTTAGGTTCAAACTTTTCAAGGTCCCATTTAGAATTAACATGAATATAGCATTTACATCCAAAAACCTTGAAATGTGCTAGTGAAGGTTTCTTACCCTTGAGAATTTTATAGGGAGTCTTTTGGGTAAAAGGTCTTATCAGGGCTCTGTTGACAATGTCGCATGCAGTATTAACTACCTTAGCCCAAAATCTCTTGGGCAGATTACTTTCAACCAGCAAAGTCAACAATGGGTCCACTCAGACCGCAAAAGTCTCAGGTCACCTCATAAGAAGTATCGGAGACCCCACATTTCATTATCTCCGGATAAAGTAGCCACCACAGCTCACTAAGGCCGTACGATGGTCAGAGCTAATGAACCGACATCGAAGCAATCATGCTGAATACATTTTCATACCCGTCCAACCAGGACAAGAATGTACCCGGTGATTCCCCACTTGATAAAGAAGCCCCCCTGAGATGAAGAAATGTCCCTGATTTTTCAAGATAGGGAGTCGAAGGCTAAATCAGTGGAATACCCGGGTGAGCCGATCAGGACGCCCGGGCTGCCAAAGTGGTCCATAAATGACCAAAGAGCTACCTCGTGAGGGTAAAAATATCCAAGATGGATGCCCACTTAATGAAGACGCTTTTTATAAGTGTAAAGTGGACCCAAAAGCACGATATGTAGTGCTGAAGGTGATATCAGTGAAAAACCCGAGAAGTCCACTCCACACACACGGAATGTTGGAATGGTCCGTAAGTGGCCATAAAGATGTCTGATCAGGGAAGAAATGCTTCGAAGGATGGTCCTCCTCATGAAGACCCTGCACATGTCCACAAAGAGGAGTTGGCGGTACAAATCGACATGCCGAATGCTAAATCAGGGGAAAACCAGGGTTACCAGATTCAGGTACACACAACACCAGAAAAGGGCCGTAGATGACTTAAAAGATGCCCAGTAAAGGCGAAAATGCTTCGAGGGATGACCCACTCGATGAAGAAGCCCCACGTGGCTCTAAAGTAAGCCTGGCAGCACAAATCACAGTGCCGAAGGCCGAATCAGGGCAAAACCTGAGAAAATCAATATGGGTTCGACACATGCTGGAAATCATCGAAAAATCCCAAATCAGGGCTTGGAAGCATATTCTGGGGCCACTGCATCAACCCCAGGGCTACTCTAGATGACAAGGTCTCGTCGGGTCAATTTCGGGGTAAAATGTCAAAATTACAGAAGAGGAGTCCCTTAAGGGTAATTAACTCCTATACCGATTGTGAGGAGGCCCGCAAGAGTGATGAGTGCCTGGACATTCGAGTCTGTGTCTTCTATTTTTCTTGGGTCTTGTCTTGTCACTTGAGTCTTCTCATTTCCATTAGAATGTAATCATGAGTCTTTTTTCTTTCAATATGTAAGTGAAGTCCAATCTTGTAATTCGAATATTGAAGTATTAATAAATATTGTGTTTTACCATATTAATGGGCCCTAAAATCTTGTGTCTTATGTTTGCTCTGATCGATCACGACTGTAACACTGCCACGTTCCGAACTATACATTCCGCTGCTATTGGTTCGGAGCGTGACAGGCTAAGTATAAGGGATTCATGTTCATTAAAGAGGTCGAGGAGGCATTGGGAGGTCAATTGTCCGTAAATGTCATGCCTCATGGGAGGCCATTGAAGAATGTGAGGCCATTGATGGGGGACGGACATGAAGATGTTAATGTGTCAACCCCAATGCACCAAATGTCTGCTCTTCTTTCATTCCAAAACTTGGCCATCATATTACTTTTCTTGATTATCCTCATCTGTGTTCTTTTTGTATCGATGGGGATGATTGTTATATTATTACAAGGCCATTAAGTTGGTCGGTTATGTAGATGTTTACTTGAGTTTGTGACTCTATGTATCTTGACTTATGGATATCAATCAATCCATTCGTTACCATTGTCAAAAATAGACTATTGTTGTATTATAAACCATCATTATATGTATGTAATGCAAGCTTATGTGACCATGATGTAGCACTTCCTAACATTGGCCTTTGTGTCATTGTAGGAGTACCTCATATAAATGAATCACCATTGCTTAGGGACTTCATGTTGGAGGAGAATGACGTGTTCCGCATAGTTGGTGAGATAATATATAATAATTTAATAGGTGAAAATGAAGAAGAGGAGGTTCTAGAAAGAGTACAGAGGCCCATGCATACGTCGCGGTACGATGGGCATGTTTGGATCCACGATATTCTCGTTGGTCATGAAAGACGATGTTATAATATATTCAGACTTAACCCTGAGATGTTTACACGGTTACGAGATGTTCTATTAGAAAGGTTAACACACGAGCCTTGTTGTTGCTTGTTGTTTATGTTGTTGTTCCTATTGTTGATACTAGCTACTATTGCTGATGCTGCTACTGTTGATGCCGGTGTTGTAGTTGATACTACTAGGTGCTAGTTGCTTGTAAGTTGTTGTTGTTACTGGCCTAGCTACTGAGCTTCAATTGACAGTCACGGTCCCCAGCTGCATCGCGTTCAAATGAACACGGTTTGTCAACTGGTCACATTCTTGGTGGGTCGACTCAACTGTCACCCTTGGTGAATGCCAGTTGACTCCCTTGCATATCAGTCGACTGACTTCTAGCTAGGTCGACTGATTTTCTCAAATTTAGTCAACTCCCTTTTCTTCGGTCGACTGATTTTTCTAAAACTCTATCGACTTAAGCTGCCTTTCTTTCAGCAATATCTATGGACTTCTGGGAGTATCAGTCAACTTTTTTCTACATCTATCGATTAAGTTTGAACTAAGCCGACTGACTTTTCTTGTCAATTCACTAATTGGCTAGCTCCTTTGCATTTCTTCATTCTTGTACGTCCAATGCCTCTTGTACCTTGGGCTTCATGGTTCCATGCATTTAACTTGCATTACTGTTGCTGTTGACTTGCCTTACTGTTGGGTCACCGATTAGGTTGACCTACTTTATCTGTTGTTATGCTTTGTTTGTAGGCTAAGTCTATCGACTGAACTTGAAGGTCTGTCGACTTGGACGTATTTCAGTCGACTAAAATTGAATTCGGTCGACTAATTTTTCCTTATTTTTCCAACTTCACTTGCAGTTTATTGACTAAATTTCCTGAGACTCCAGACACTTGGTGTGTAGCAACTTGAAAATTGCGAGGGTTTAACGGCCACTCGACTGATCGCCATGTCAGGCATGACGCCCCAGTGCTGGTGCGTCATGGTTTCTGACCATTGGTTTTTGACCGTTGGTTTTGACCGTTGGGATCCTGGTCACATAACGCACCTGGGGAGGCCCGTTATGTACCATAGCGCCCCAGGGAAGGTGCGTTATGCTTAACGCCCTTGCCTTCCACTTAACGTCTTTTCTAAATTTGTTTCTAGTTTGATGCATAAGGACTGCACTGAAAAGTAAATGGTCTGTAACCTTATGTCACTCAGGTTACACTAGGACATTGTACAGCAACTTGTAAACATAAGACCTTATCATGTATCATAGTTTAGCCGTTGATCCCTCTTCCCCCAGGCAAAGAGATGTGCTTGGGCATTATTTTCTTCCATCAGATGACCCGAGACTGGTCAGCACCGGGAAAGGGGTTTTAAGTGAGTCCTGGCTGGTTTCAGAGGGATCTGCTCTATAGGATACATGCAGTCTCTTGTGCTGTCTGCTAACCTTCTCCATGTAAACTCTTCCTGGTCTCCTGTTAATAGTACCTGCTGTAGGGCACAATTCTCTTACATGAAAAAGCAGCCGGTGATCGCAAAATTGAAGCAAACTTCAAGATGCCTAACCATCAGTATGCCACATTCTTCCTGTCACTGTCTCTGCTTACATGTAGATAGCCAAGGATCAAAGGGAAAAACGTTCATTTTTACCCTATCCAGTATGATATGTGGTCCACACAAAGATGTTATTCATAAGTTTCCTTCATAACCAACCCAATAATTTAATCAATTGGCTTTACCATTCATGTTGGTTATAATTCGATTTATTTTGATAGGGCCCACTCTTCATGAAGCTGAATTCTTATTTCTTTTCTGCCATGTGCTATTGTTTGGGCCCCTTGATCCTTCCTCCTATTACCGTTCACCATGTTGAACAAAATGATGGCTTGTGGATAATAGTATGATGAAGTTGAGAAGGAATCCTTTTGTGCTGTTTACTGGTCTGTAGGGTGCTCTGTTGGAGCTAATGTGAATGGTCAACCTTAGTCTCAACAATTTGTGGATGTGGCAGTGTTTTCAAGTCCTTCCTGTTACAATCGTCTTATCACCTTGTGGACTTTGATCTTGCAGAATGTTGTAGCTGTTGTCAATTTTTTTGTGTTATTTCTTATCCAGAAAGCATACTTCATATGTTCCTCCTTTGGGAAAAGAAAACAAAAGACTTCTTATTTTCCTGTTATATAATAGCTTTAAGTATAAGAGTGCTCCAAAGCCTCCCTATCATACTCTTAGCCTTTAGGCTGGTAGATTGTAATGCAAAAAATAATAAAAGATAATGAATTTCATCGAGGAACGAGAACGTTGTTACATAAATTAAGAGGAAAGCTCACATTGTAAATCCATGAATACAAATAAAAATTTAAGCAAAAATCTTATATCCCAAAAATTAGCATTATCCAATAGGTCAGGTATAGTCATTTGGGTCATGTAAAACGCAGCCCAATTGGATATCCCATTGGACTCTCAGAGGAGACTCACTACCGCAAACGTTGGCACAGCAGTCCATTTGGGAAGGACATAACTTTGCGTAGGAAAGTGCAAACAAAGTGAAACTTGAACATGACGTAAATCAAATTGACTTGATGTCCGGCATCTTTTAAGCAGACCAAATTGATCCTCTACGTGGTGTTTGGTAGCGTAGCACTCCATTTGATACGCTAAAAAAAATGAGGTTAACCAAAGTTACGATAATTTAAGCTGAAGTGACCTTCACATTTGGGTTACATGTGAGAATAAATTATGCTCTTGATTTATCTCCGTGCTTTATCTCGGCAATGAGGTCGTTAAATTAAGAGTAGGCACTGAAAATGGTTTCATCCTTAACCGACCCTTATTCCTATCTTCTCATCCAAACACCCCTCTATGGTTAAGTTTGATAATCGAATAAGGTTGGTTAAGGTGAGTGGTTTGGCTTAACCGACTTTGAGACGCGAGGTTACCTTGTTCACGTTAGAACAAGGTTGCGGAGGGGTTAAGGCTTTTTATTCGGCTCGGCGAACAAGTCATTCGACCCGTCATCGTTGAACGTCGTAACCGAGCATCGAGTTTGGCGAGAACAGCGGTTATGTGACGAGACGACGTCTCTGGCGGCGTCGGGCATCAGTTACGTCCCTCCAACGCTATCGGCGAAGTCTGATCAACTCACAGAAGAGGGGGAACCGTGAGACCGGGTAATGGTTGAATTCGAACAAAACTTGATCAAAATCAAATAAAAAAAGGAGATTGGTAAACTGGCCCAATGAACGAAGAGGGAATCCTTCACTGTCGGAGACTTACGGAGGTCTCGATAAAGAAAATTCTAGTCCGTTGAGAGCAATTCTCAAACGGAGAGTCATTCCTTCACCGAGAGAGGTAATCCTAAAAAAATGAAAAGAAAGGGGGAAGATGTTGATGCAATCCAGTGTTACTATATAACAGAAATAAACAAAACACAAACAGAACAGAAAGGACATGGATTATGCAGAACAAAATGGAACTAAATAATTTTCACAAAATGGAAAGAACGCGTCCAAGATGGGAGATGCCTTTAAAAGAACGCGTCCACTAGTCAAGACGCGCCTACACAAAGGCTAACGATGCTGCTAAATACGCGTCTGCTCATGGGGACGCGTATAAAAATATGCGTCTAGGGTCCCATACGCATTCACAGACTGACGCCCACTTTTTCAGAAACGATAAAGGGAAGAGCAAGATAGGATTTCCACAACTTAAACACACCCTGATATGGCAATCACTAAATACATGAACTGCTCGGAACTGGATCTCCTTTCCGCAACACGTAAATCTCCCGATGAATCACAAAGGACTATGGGGGAGTGCACGTGGTGCACAAGGGATGAAAATAAAATTACAAGAGTGCTGCCGAGAGCACAACTGTAGCGTGCGCGAGCGCAATAAGGAGGGGCACACGTGCGTGCCAAGTGTAGGGGCACACGCGGGTGCCAAAAACACATAGGTAACCAAAAGAAAACAAAAAGAAGTCCCACCGTGATCGCCAAGAGATGTGAATGACGTCACTGGAAAGGAGATGGGGAAACACGCGTGAGGGGTAAGGGAATGCGAAAAAAAGGACCACCGTGGGAGGTTGCTCTCCGCAGGGTGTAAATAGAGATGGAATGGAAATGTGTAGAATTAAAATTGCATAATAAGGAACCGCGGTGGGATGTTATTCTCTGCGGGTTTAGACAGAAATGAAGTGGCGAAGGGAACCGCTATGGAAAATTACTCTCTGCGGGTCTCAACTGAAATTAAAATAGTGATGGGAATCGACGCCGACATTTTAAAAATAATTGCATTGGTTATTCTGCATTTCGTTAATTGAATAATTCAATAAGCTAAACAGTCACTCATGGGCCGTTTGTAGCCTTCAACGGTTGACCTCCAACCATTTTCCATTAACTCCTCACAGAGGACCGCGATCACCCATGGACCGCTCTACCCAGTGGACGGCCCGATACGGACCGTGTAGTTATCCCGTTCCCAATCTTTTTACGGCCATTCTTTAGCCGTTCAGTGAGCACACGGTCCCCAGATGACCGTGTCATTCCCTTCTTAAGTCCCTCAATTTCTATTCTTACACGGCTTTTCCTTAACCGTGTGATGGTCCGCAGTCCGATGAGGACCGCTCAGTTCTTAACGTTTAATATTCTGAACAGACTGATATGTCCCGTCCTTGAGTCCCCACAGTTCGCCTCAAACCGTGCAAGATCCTTGACTCCCATCGGTTCAACTACTCCTGGGCGGCCACCCATGGGCCGTGCTAGATATGAACAGTTCTATGTGAACCGTATAGTTTAAGGGGGTGGTTCCTGTTGAACCGTCCATCGATCGTCATCCCCGACGACGTGAGGTCTCTCCCCACCGGCGGTGAGGGCCCTATGGCCTCCCCAACCGGCCTCCTAGGGGTTAAATGCCCCTATTGTTCCCCTAGAACTATCATGCATACCCTAAAAATGAAAATGGGAAGGGTTTTGAGTGGCCTACCTTGGTCAGGCAAGGACCCTTTGCTGGCTCTATCGTCGGCGCCGCCTCCTCCTCCGGCGCCAGGATCTCTTCCTCCACCATCGAGGGTTCTCCGACGACGGGCATGGGCGCTTCCTCCAGCGGTGCTAGCACCTCCTCCTCCTCGAGGATCACCGGCAGCGCACCCACGGCCATGGCCTCCTCCACGATGGCCACCGACGACGGCCGGGGAACTCCTCCTCCGGCCATTCTTGGACGGCGTGCTTGGTGCTTCGAGCGCATGAACGGGAGGGAGATGAGGGGGAGATATTGAGAGAGTGAGATCGGAGGGAGCTAGAGAGGGGGGGGGGGAGAGATGGTTGGTCTGATCTTTCAGCCAATCTGGCCAACAAACTTCCTCATACGACTCACCGTCAATCGGGAGGTCGCTTAGCTGGGAGAGGCTCCGGAGGTCTAATGACGTCTCCCCCTCTGATGTATAAATGGTGTTGTACTCCAGACAAAACAGGTCAATCTTACCGTGGCAGAGGCCCTTGGAAATAGGGTACCGATACCTCGATGCATACATGCTATGGTATACTCCAGCTTTGATAAGGATTGGAGAGTAATGCTACAAGACATAGTCGGTGAATTCAACAGCTCCTTCCCGGAAGGCATGGGCATCAGTAGCCTTCATGCCAGCGAACCAGCCCACAAAAATTTGGTGCTTGAAGTACACTGCTAAACAATCCAGCAAAAATGGCTCTTCTCTATACCCCCACTTCAATGGGGCTAAGAATAAGCCAAAAGATGACTTCTCTCGGTCGACACGACCTGTAGCTTCATTCCATCTGGTCGGGATAAATTTGGGGGCACTAGTCAACTACCTGTCCTGTGGAGTTAGCTCCTATAGTTCGAGCACGGCACTCCACTTCCTGGGCTCACCTGGCAAATATATGGGTCTCCCCCTTACAAGGAAGTAGGTGAAACTGTACCATTCAGCGAGAAGCGCCTGCTCAGCCTTCCAGACAAGAAGTAGGTCTCGCTTCCCCTGAAGATTGAATCACCTCAGAAAGGACATCAGGTGCTTATCTTTAGGATGGTCCATTCTATAGCCATCACGGCGGTCATATTTGAAGGAATCGCTTCCAATAATCAACAGACGGTTAGTGTCCACCATATCAGTATCTGAATCGAAGACTCAGCGACTATGGCCAATCGGACATGGCCTCGGTCCAAAGAATGAACATCCCCCCAAGTAACCACAGCATGGGAAGAGGAGTGAGAATTGGACGCCATGGTGTCTACATCAAAAGAGACACAAAAGAAAATAACAAGGTTAGAAGGTAATTTTCGTAAAAAAAATTCTGACAAAATTTTGGCAGAGTCTCCCCTAGTCAGGGAGTGTGGCAAAAGAAAGTGGGAACGCGTCCATTAAGAGACGGTCCCTAAAACGGGCTGTGGGTATCATGCCAAGGCCAAATAGGACACCTGGGGGTTTAGCTTTGAGGGCAAGCCTACTAGGAGCCTCCCGGGGCCTGCAATGAAAGGGTTTAGACCCCACTTAATCAGTCTAAAGTAGGGCATTCGCCACCATGATCACTGCCGCGTCGCCGTCCTCATCATGAGGCAAGGCCGTCGCCGCTCTGCTCGTCGAGGGGAAAGCCGTCACCCACTCCGCCGCCCTCTGAGAAGGAGTAGGAAGGGGAGGGAAGAGACCACCCTTGCGGTGCTAGTAGAGGAAAAAATGGAGGGCAAGACACCCCGCCACCATCGCCGACAGAAGAAAAAAAAGTAGAAGAGCTCACGGCCATCGGAGGCGCAGAGGAGGTCGATGGGAAGTTAGGTTTCAAAATGAAGGCAGAATAAAGAAGATGAAGAAAAAAATAAAATGTATAGGAGCTTTGAAGGCCTAATCTGGTGTGGGGAATAGGCATGCCATTTTAGCACCCCCACTCATGCCGGTTTAGATGTTTTGCTCACCGGATTCGGCCACGCCGGATTTAGGCTTCCCACGTCATTTTATAGCTTTGAATATCCCACGCCGCTTTACCGGTACTATGGCTACACCAAATCAATGGTCTATGCTGATCAAATGAAGCGTATGCTCGGTCAAAGTACATCCGTAGGTCCCACATCGCTCGTTCCTCACTTGTGACACCTGCGGCTAGGGGTATTTTTTGGCACCTGAAATATAATCAGATGGCAATCACACCTGAACGACGGAAGGATGCATCCTGCCAAAGCGTAAAAGCTGAAGAAAATCAACAAAGAAGGGTCCTCTCAAACTGCTAAAGCCTCAGGTCACCCGACAGGAGGATCAGGGACTCCCCAACTTACCACCTCAGGATGTTCGAAACAAGTCTACAACAACCGGTAATGCCGAATGGCCTGCAAAATCTACAAACCCAACAAACCGGCATTGATTTGGTCATGCCGAACCCCATCCTTCGTCCGATCAGGATGAGAATATACCTGGTGGCCCGCCACCTAATAAGAAACCCTCCCAAGGTGAAGAGACGTCCCCGGTTCCTCAGAATCGGGTGCCGAGGGCTATGACAGTGGAAGACCTGAGCAACCCAACTTGGGTACATCTTCTTACCGGATAGGTCTGTTAGTGACCGAATAGCTGCCCAGTCAAGAAAAAAATACTTCGAGTGGTGACCCACTCACTGAGGATGCCGCGTATATGAATGAAGCCACACTGGTAGCACAGGTCATAGTGCCAAACACCATGTCAGCGAGAAGTCTGAATGATCGGATTAAGAGCACGGCTGGCGCTGGAATTGGTCGATCAGTGGCCTAAAGGCCTTCACGATACCTCTCATGATGGTCCCACAGGGCCAGGGCAAGATGAGGGTTCGAATTAACTCTCAGAGGCAGCCCAGGACCCATGGACCGAGTCGGCCCGAACGAACGCACAAAGAGGAGCTAATCTGGCACCATCAGAACCCGCATGCTCCACTCCACCTAGCACCGCTAATTCCAACGTGCAAAATCAATTGGTGCAAAGCTTGAACCGGAGCGCATACCCCTCACACCGGATTAAGCCAAGCAACTGAGCATTATAAGAAGGGCCCAATCCAGAGCAAGAACAAGAAGGAAGATTAGAGAAGAAGAAACCCACCAGAGCGAGCAAACTCCCCAGAGTGGTGACCACCCCTGTCTTCTCCAGAAGAGAGTCTGAGTGTAAGGAGAGAGGTCGGCTGTTCCGATACACTATTTTTGTTTGGAAGAACAATGGTGGGTCATGTCAGAGTTTGATCGTCTCCCTTCTCCTCCCTTCCCCCAAATCTTTGGTTATTTACCATGTACAAGGGCGATGATATGAGCCCCATTAATCTCCCCCTTGTCTAAGTCCTTTACTTTTTCAATTTGTTTTCCCCTAGCCTTCCACTATGGCTGCGGGGTTATAATGCCCGACTGTCGGCCTTTGGGCGACAACGCCAGGCCTTGCTTGCAAATGTATCCCTTTAGCCATATTTTGGCAATCTAATAGAGTTGTAATGTGAATAGCCTTGTGCATTTGAATCTTGTTCATTTATGCTGTAGTTCTCTATATTCTAGCGTGTAAATCGCCTTCCTCTTAAGGCTTAATGATATTGTAAAAATATATGTGATGAAATAAAGAGTATTATTTTCTTATTATCTCTCTTTGTGATTGGACCCCCAATTATACATGCTCAGATTGACACAAATGTTTACGACTCGTCGTGCCTCAATATTCTACATTGGGGCGTGACAGTCTTTGTGGTATCATAGCCTAGGTTTCATAAACCCTAAGTTTCCCTTGATATAGGTTCTAGATGATGATCTAGAATTTTAGATAGAGTCATAAACCTTCCTGATGAGATTGGGTAAAGCCATGGGATAAGCTTTAATGTAGGATAAATTAAGGAAATACACAAAACACATAATTTTGGTAGTTATGGTTGTAGGCTTAATTCTTGCCAATGGCTGTTGAGAGAGCTTAATGGCGCGAGATGCAAAGGGCAGTTTAAGGACTAACTCAAGCTCTACAGTAGGTAGCTCAAGGAGGAGCTAACCGAGGTGCGGGAGACTTGCATAAGAACTTTAAAAGTATGAACCCTCCTAAGTTTGTTGGGTCCACGGACTTAGATGAGGCAGAACACTGGGTGAAGAAAATCGAGAGGATTTTTCAAGTCATGTAATATGCTGATGAGGAGAAGGTCTTACTAGCTACCTTTTAACTCGAAAGGGATGCCTATACTTGGTGGGAGTCGGTCGAAGTGACTCTACCATATGACCAGGTGTGGTGGGAAGAGTTTGTGGAGCATTTTAACAACAAATACTTCTCTGATAGGGTGCAAGAAAGGAAGGCTGCCGAATTTGCTTCCTTGAAGCAAAGGAATTTGACGGTGGCGGACTATGAAGCCCAGTTCGTGAGATTATCTCGGTACGCACCACACCTAGTGGGTATCGAAAAGATGAAGGTGGGGAGATTCTTAAACTGCTTAAAGATCCAGTATGTTACTCAACTCGTCCCGACGGATATCCAAGTATATGCCGATGCGGTGAGGAGAGCCCAACTGCTGGAAGATGCAACGGAGATGTCCGATCACAATCGGGGAAGAGAGGCCAAGAAGGAGCAAGTTACTGGATTTGGTACTATCTGAACCTCCATAACCTCCAGCTCCAAACTGCTTGAGGACCGCCTGAAGCATTATTGAACAGAAAGAAGCACAACAATCAGAATTCAACCAGAACAATCTAAGAAAAGCAACTATAGTTAATCTGACAAATGCCAGTCAAAGAGGCAATGTAAAACATATGGATGATGCTTATGATGTTTGTAGAGTATCATTGTCAATTAGGCTACTCGGCTTCCAATTTATATTTGTTTCACCATCAGACTATACAACAAAAAAGAAAACACCACTTCGCCATTGAAGGAAAAATGACAAACGCTTCACATAGATTAACAAAGCCTCATTTCAAAGGCTGATTAATTCATTGTTGTCAGTAACACAATCTAACTCTCAAGCATGGTACAAAAGAAAGATGATAACCCCTAATACACAAAACCAACTTTCAACTCCGAAAATCATTATACAATCAGCATAATCTAGTTCTGTTATTGGATGGCTTGTAAGCTAGAGGTACTGGTTGGTTCAGGTCTAAAGTATCAGATACAATGATAAAGATATGATATTGACACAATCTCTGATGCAACCAAAAGGCATGTACCAAATGGGCTATAAAAGTTAAGAAAAAATCAGATTTCAGATTTCATTTAAATTCGACAACAGCCTTATAATGGATCACAAATATACCTCTGATTACTAAAATTAGACATACTGACAAATTTTCCTTGATATAATATTCCATGAGATCACATACATAAGCACTACAGGAATCTCAACATATTTAAATTCTTTTTTTGAAAGTGGGTAACAATTGTATAAAATGAAAAGAAGTGTACCAGTGTAACAAATCTCCCAAAAAGAGACCCTATACAAAAGCACACCAAGACGGTGAGGGCCGCTTACCCTCCCAACAAAGCAAAAAGAGGAGAATTAAGGGTGTTCACATTACAAATCACTTGCGCCCATTCCCTCACAAAAGAACAGATGAAAGAAATAAGAGTCTTCCACTCTAGCCTCCCTCCTGAAGATCCTGTTGTTCCTTTATGTAAGTTCTTACAAGAGGAAACAAATGAACCACTATGCATATTAAAACCCTGATTATCTCCCTTAACCTTACTCATTCATTTCCATTGACCCCTTTGGGAGTAACTAAAATTAGTATTGAGGTTAAACATTTTATGATATTTCTGATTTTATTCCAGGGATTCAACAATCTTTTCACTTTTACTGCTACCATATTCCGATGTTTCTTTTGCTCATCAATTACTTAAGAGCATTCAGGTGTAGCACACACCTTTTGACATAAGGATGCACATTGATTAGATGTCAGCATCCCTAGTTACACAATGTGACTAACCATTCTGCTTTACTTAGAGCAGAGGTAGCTATTGCACCTGTAATTTTCTTGAAATATTTTGAGAATTTTATTCGAGAACAACCGACAAAAAATACGACGTAACGTCGATGCTGTTGGACCGTGAAGTACCTCTGCGATTTAGGGTCCATTAGCCTAACTACATAATTACAAGAGGAGTTATAACAGGGGAAAATTAAGGGGAAGACATGCATGCACACCTGTCAAAGTTACCAAATGACTGTGTATCACACGACGTGGAAGGGTGCAAATACCTCCCCCCAAGCGAGCGGTGCACAACCAAACAACAAACATATGATCCTCTACTCCTGCATGAGTCTCCACCGACGTATTGCTGCCACGCAGTGAAGAGTGGGCCTCAGGGAGCAATAAATGCTGAACATCAGCTTCTCCTCAACCCATGGCAACAAAAAAGGGAGAAAAGATGCCAAGAGGGGCCAAAAGGGTGCCCCGGGGGTCAAATGACTCCATTGGGCCCCGACGGGACCGACCGGCCCCCGCGGGGGTCACGGCCACCCCGTCGGCCCCCCAGTGGGGTCGACCTGCCCCTGCGGGGTCGCGGCCACCCCGCTGGGTCCCAGCAGGGTTGACTGACCCCGTGGGGGGTCGACTGCTGGGGACCCAGCGGGGTCGACCAATTCTGCATGGGGTCGTGTAGCCCCGCTGCCCCCCTAGCGGGGTCAACGCGACCCCCGCGGGGTCATCTGACCCTGTTGGGCCCCACCCGCAGGTCAAATGGATACAAAAGTGCACAGACCTTAGAAGGCAAGATCCACAATGTGCTTCGACCTTAAAATGCTATATGCAAATGTGCATAGACCTGAAGCATGCATGGACTTGTATGTGCGTAGACATTTATAATGCATGTAAAGAAATATGCATCGACCTTAGTAAAACTAAGGCACAATGTGCATCGACCTTAGTATGACTAAGGCAAAATATGCATCTACCTTTATTTGCAACACAGTGAACATGCATCGACTTTTATATATACTACAATAAACATGCGTCGACCTTCATGTGCACTACAGTAAACATGCGTAGACCTTATTGTGCACTATAGTAATCATGCATCGACCTTTATTACTACATGCAAAAAAATGCGTCAGCCTTTGTTAAAGCATGTGAAAATATGCATTGACCTTTGACACTTAAGACCAAAACATGCACAGACTTGATGGGAAGATCGAAGGAATATGCGTTGACCTTAGTTCTTTGAGTCCAGAATATGCATCAACCTTAGTGACTAAGTGCCTATATGTGTGTCATCCTTTGTTTTGACACTCAGACAAAAATCTAGCTTGTTCATTGTGTAGGTACTTATGCATTTCAGTTTCAACATGATTCATAACTTGTCATTATCAAAATCAGGGTTCTAACAATCTCCCCCTTTTTGATGATGACAACTATGAGTCATGTATGTTTGCACAAAGGTAAATTACACACATTCATTCCTTTAAACACTCAATCAAGTCTTAGCACAAATTTTTAATGATAGACATGTTTTTTTTATTTTATTCATGTATGACTTACATGCATGGCAAGAACATTCAAAATAAAAATGCAATGCTAGATGCAATACTGACATTTCTATGTGCACTAAGAAAAACAAACTAGTGTTTGACTAAAAATCACAGCACACAAGTGATATGGACACAGAAATTTAGAAACTTGTCTTTCTCATTCAGATCAGGCAAAAAATACAATCATCAGTTCTCTTTCTCTCAACAGACATCTATTTCCTCATCAGTTCTTTTTCTCTCAATAGACATCTATTTCCTTTTTAAACATGCTAAAGTTTCTGTAATTAGAAACACTCATGGCAGGAATAATTTCATGCATAGACATCCAATTTGTAATAACTGTGGAAGACCTGGTCATACTAGGTTTGAATGTTATTGGATGAAACTTGATCCATTTACTGCCTTGAATATCTGGAGTACACCTACTAGAGGTGTTGCTCATCTGATAGGACCTAAGACTTCTTAGGTTCCTAGATATGCAAGATAATCTTTTCTTGCAGGTGTGCCTTGGTGGAAGAAATAAAATGGGTTGAATAAAAACACAAGACACATGAAGGTCAGTTAAACCCCATTCTTATTCATTATTGTAATGTTTATTTTATGGCCTGAGTAATTCTTCTTTGAGTTTTTGCATGATTGGTCAAAATGACTCTTCTATTGCTGTTGAATGCCATCTCATCAATTAATGCCATTGATTGATGTTGTCTTATAATGAATGCTGAATCTCTGATCATCTGCCATATGCATAACTCATATGAGAATTTTCATGCTAAGAATTTATTTTTGTTAGTCAGTCATGTTCATAATAGCTGCATTAGTTTGCATGACTCTTTGGTATATCAAATGGTCTACTGGGAGAAGTGCAGATTACATTTGTTTGGAAACCAACATCATGCGTAGAGACTAGCCTCCGCCTAGTACCAAGGGTCCAAAAATATTACACGCAGTTTAAATCTATCATGTGCATTTCATTACAACATAACTGTGTACATTGAGAAAAGAATTGGTGTTTGACATAAACCACTGCACACAGTGAGTGGGAGGTAACCTAAGCCTGTCAGATATATTGGATATTTGTTGGTTGTCAGAATATGAGTTGTGCTAGTGCTGCTGGTTGAAATTATCGAAATGTTGTTTTGATAATGGGCTGTTAGCTATTGTTCTAGTCTTGCTAAGATGTAGGTCAGTGATTGAAAAGTTGCACCAACCTTTATGAGCTGAAAGGTTGATACATATGCATAATGACCTTACTTCATTCAGGACAAGCTAAAGTTTGTATGCTACTGGGATTTACAGAAGGCTGTTGGTTTAATGGTTTATTTTTAAAAAAAAGGAAAAAAAATTCACTTACCTTGCTGGGCACGGGGTCCATAAACCCTCCCGTAGTGGCCGTCGGGGAGGAGGGGGGCTACTCCACTGGGTTCTTCTCCACCGCCACCACCGTTGTGTCCTCTGTCTGCTTAACCGTCATCACCACCATCTTCTCCTCCGCCTCCTTCTTCTTCTTCTACGTCATCTCCACCTTCTTCTTCGCCATCGCCTTCTTCTTCGCCATCGCCTTCTTTATCTTCTTCTTCTTCGTCGCCATCGTACTCCGCTACCAGAGCCTCTGCCACCGCAGGAGGAGGAGCTTCCTCCTCTTCATCATGGTCCTCATTGTCAATGTGGACGACGGCGGGTGCCATCACTTGTCGTCTCTTCCCGGAGCTTGAACCACCCACGTAGGTCATGGATTAGGGCGAGTGTGAGGGAGAGACGTCAGTCGCTGAGGTTGTTGCAGATGTGAAGTTGTAGAAAGAACGAAGAACAGGAAAAATGAAGAACAGAGAGAAGAGAAAGAGGGAATAGAAAATGAAATAAGAGGGGGTTTCGGGAAGGTTAACAGAAGGGTTCTTAAAAGCAGTGAGTTTGAAAGTAAATGGCGCCCAAGACTATGTTGCTTTTTTTTATAGTAAACGACAGCTCATAGGGGCGTTATTTGTTGGAAATTCTGATTTTTTGGAAATATTGGGTATTGGCGATTGGCAGACAGGCGCTATATAATGAAAGAGTGGTTTAATGGATGGGCGCTATTTCTTTGCGTGTCTTGGGGAATGCAAAGCTGTCAGGTAATTATTAGTGTGTCATTCGAGGGTCATTAATGATCAGCCACAGTGGGAGAGGGCGCGGTATTCTGAATAAACGACAACGCATAGAGGCGCTGTTTACTTTGGATTTGTGAATCTTTTAAATGCGTTAAAAAGGAAGAAAAGAGAGGAGCAGCAAAATAATGAACGACTGTGCAGAAGGGCGCTGTTTCTTGAACAACGACATAGCACAAAGGTGCTACTTTTGGCCATTTTTGGATTTTGTATGTCTTCTCTGGAAAAGGGGAGAGACTCTAGCTCCTGCCAGGGTCGCCACTGCGCGGCTGGAGTGGCAGGGGCTGGTCGACCGGCCTATAGTGTCAAGGAATTGGGAGAGACTAGAGGAGGAGGGGAGTGAATGACGTTGGCCGAGAAGGTACTCAGTCCCGCCTCTTGGCTGGCAACTTGCTCCTTGCGTCTCCGTAGTCGCTCCAGAGCTTCCTGATTATCGGTCCGGAACTCGAGCCATTCTGGCATGTGCTAGTAAGGTAGCCTGTGCCCATTTTCCTGGGGAGGATCAAGCTGTTCTGGCATATTTCTGGCAGTGCTCAGAGTTTCTTCGACAGCTTGTCGCAGTCAAACAAGCGCCATGGAATTCCCCTCAGCATCAATCTGCTCCCACTAGACATGTTCGTGGATGACGTACTGGACTTCCTCACAGGACTCGATCGCATGGCAAATTCGTGCATGGAAGGGACAGCACTAGGGATGACTAAAGTCCCACTGAGTGTAGTCTGCCGGTGGGTCGTGGGGCAAGATTTATGCCCTCTCAATGAGAATGTCGAAGAGCCGCTGGGTTCTTTCTTTGGGGAAGGAGAGGGATTTGCGATCGTGCCAGGGCCTCCACCCTGGATACCAGATTGACCACTCTCTTCGGCTAGCACTGGGTTTCTCTGATTCATCATCAGAGAGAGAAAATGTTGCCATCATGTGGATCACATTAGTCAAAGGGTGAACCACGCATGCTACTTTGGCTGGTCTAGACCACGTATGTGGCTGCGGAGGATCGATGAGACCACTCTTCATCTGAATAAGGCCGTCTCGGATCAACTTCTGTGCCTGGGTCTTGAAGATGTAGCAATCTTCGAGGGAATAACCCAGCATGCGGTGATATGGGCAGTAGTTGGGATCGTCGATTTTATAGGCTTCATCCAACTTGTAGACTTCAGGTAGTTTGATGATCCTCTGGGCCATATAGAGGTCGAAGAGCATCTTCGTATGTTCCTTCTTGAAGGAGAAGGGCGTCTTCATACGCTCTAAGAAGGAGGGAGCAAACTTCTGGTTGGTGGTGATGGTCGGGGTAGGGTTGTGAACAGGGCCTCTGCCTTCTGGCTCAGACAGCTTCTGCACCACTGCAGCAGGATGACGAGGCTACCACGGTTGCTCCAGATCTCTGAATCAGGCAAGATTAGAACCGTTGGATTCATGGATGACTCCTCTTCGAATGGAGACCCACGGCGTTATCAGAGGAGGTCGGAGTAGATGGCAAGGGCCCGAATAGTGATCGGGTGTCTAATCAGTCCCAGAAGGAACAGAACAGCACACCCGGGGGAGAAAATTGAGAACTCACTACTCCAGACACCGAACGAGGTGCCGTTTCTTGGTGCTAGAAGTAAACTCATCACAGAAGCTCTCATCTAAGGTTTGCTTCCAGAACTGTAGGGGTTTGGCCGTGGGAGCCTCTGAAACTCACCTCAGGTTGACTGTCAGGGGGAAGAAGCACAGTTTGGGGAGATCGGCTCCTTCGGGCAGCCATGAGCTCAGACTGGGACGAGACCACTACCGCTATGAATAGGATAGGGAGACGCTTCTGATAGTACCACTTGTGCTTCCATGCACGCTGGGATGATGTCGTGGCTGGATCTGCAAATGCTGGTTCTCTGCAGGTCCTTAGCTGTGAACAGGCACTCCGGTGTAGCTCCGAGTGACTATGAAATGGGGAGAAGGGTTGATGATTGGTGAAGGGGGATGAATGAGTGGCAGGAAGGGAATGTGGGGGAGGTGTGGAAGGATGCTAGGGTGGAGCTGGAGGTGGAGGGAGAGGGGGTGACATAGGGGAGAGGGTGGCAGGTTCTGTTCTAGGTGGAGAGGGAAGGTTGGTGGAGAATGCCCTAGAGGAGATGGAGGGGGGAAGAATGGGGTGACCTAGGGTTTTGAGGGAGTAGAGAGTGGAGGGAAAAATAATTCAAATCTTCCCTTGGGGGCTAGGAGATTGTGTGGGGAAGAGAGAGGATTGTGTTGAGGAGAGGGGGATTGTGTTGGGAAGGCCAAGATCCTCCTAGGGAGGGAAGAGATTTGGTGGGAGTTGGTGGAGGGGTAAATTTTATTCCTATCATTTTATTTGGGATGCTACACCCTCCCCCACTTAAAAGAATTTGGTCTTCAAATTCAATTGCATATCAATGTGGAGGGTACAGAACACTTACAATTTTGAAATAAGTCTGGGAATCTCTTCTTCATAGCTTCTTCAGTCTCTCATGTGGCTTCTTGTTCTGAGCACTTGCTCCATTGTACCTTTACCTTGGGGATAGTTTTGTTCCTCAGCACACGAACCCCATGATCAAGGATCTTAAAAGACTTTTGTTCATATGTGAGATCCTTTTGTATCACCAGGCTGTCATGATCTATGACGTGGGTCAGATCATGAACATACTTTCTGAGCATAGAGATATAAAATACATTGTGTACTTCGGACAGCTACGGTGGCAAGGCGATCCAGTAGGCAACTTCGTCAACTCTTTCTAGTACTTCAAATGGTCCGATATATCATGGTGCAAGTTTTCCCTTAACACCAAATCTACTAATGCCTTGTCCAGGGGAAACTTTAAGGAACACATGCTCTCCTACTTAAAACTCGAGGTCTCTTCTTCTAGTATCAACATAAGATTTTTGTCTAGACTGAGCTGTTTGAAGTCTTTCTCTAATTATTTGAACTTTCTCAGCTATGTCTCTCACCATCTCTGGGCCTAGAAGCTGTCTTTCCCCAACTTCATCCCAGCATAGAGGTGACTGACAATTCCTTCCATAAAGTGCCTCGAAGGGTGCCATTTGAATGCTTGCTTGATAACTATTATTGTATGGGAACTCAACTAGAGGTAGATGATCATGCCAACTTTCCCCAAAGTCGATGATGCTTGCCCTAAGTATATCTTCCACAACTTGATTTGTTCTCTCGATCTGACCATCTATTTGAGGATGAAATGTAGTGCTAAAATTTAGTTTTATCCCTAAGGAGTGTTGTAGACCCTTCCAAAAGTGCGAAGTGAAGCGCAGGTCTTGGTCAGACACGATTGAAATAGGAACTCCATGTAGTCTAACCACTACCTTGATGTGTAAACCAACTAGGACATCAACCGTCCATCAGCGCAGCGAAATAGTCGTGTCAATCAGAGAAAACATAAGGACATAACATAAATTGAACAAAATAAAATTCCTTATTAAGATTCCAAATATAAGTGTATTACAACATTTGCCTTGATAAAAGGAAAAATTACAGTGGACTCTAGACTCATCATAAGGGAAAATACAAGAAGACTAGATTAGGCATAAGACGTAAGACTCAGCTTGACTATAGTTTAGAAGCTCTCATCACTTGTTCCCTTGCCCATCTTGATTGTTCAAGTCCTCATTGCTATTATTACCTGAAAAATATTGGAAAATACTCGGTGAGTGAACGCTCAGTAGGTCTTATATCTCAAGCTCCAAGCTAGCTTTAAGTAATTAACAATTTAACATGAACATGTAGGTCATGCAAAGGTATACAATAATCAAGATCTATAAAGGCACGAGCTAGATCAATAATCGGAGATAAATTCAAGAACTATAAGGACAATAGATAGTCTGAGATAAATTAAAGGATATTCATGATGAGATAACAAGCATTCCATAAGGTAGTTAAGAGTGTACATGATGAGACAATAGCAATCATTTCAATAAGGTATTTACTTCCATAGGAGCATAACACGTAACTATCACTTTATAGGATTGGCCATAGGTATAAAGGAATTCAATAATTCAGTGTCAATCACTTGTGGAATGTCATAGATCAATCTTGCTTTTCATTGGTGCAATGCCACACCTGATCAATCATGATACCGGCATATGTTTGGACTTTACCTCGTCCATGGGATCAAATCAGGACCCCGTCACTTTTTATTTCTAGCATTGAGTATCATTCATTTGGACCCATAGCCCCGTTTAAGTTCTACACCAATTCCATGTCATTTAATGGCCAAAAGAGTTCCAAGGATCAAGTCATATAGGAACATTAGGTTAGATTCACAGAATAGAGATTTCAAGGACAAAACATTGGACAAGATGACATGGCTATAAATCTCACATGAAAACCAAGACATTCATGAAACTGGATAATTGCTGTCCACTAAGGTCGCCGCCATATATAGAAATAGTGCAATTTGCTCAATAACAGAATCAAATCAAGTCCTTTTCATATAACAAAATGCTTTCATTCTCATTATTCAATTGAGTTACATTATATATCAAACCATCCAAATTCCACTCTTCTCATTACATCAAGTAAAAAAGAAAAATCAAAATACATTTAGTTTCTTGTCGGCTTGAGGCCGAATTTTCCGCAGTTCCTTCATGTAGGCCCGGCAACGATTGTCATCCTCTTCCACTTCCTCTTGCCATGGATGCACCTTACTGATCTCCCACATGGTCAGCGCGTTCTGAACCGCTCTTTCATCTTCCTCAATCCCTATCTTCCTAGCTTGAAGGGGAGGATAGAGTGCAAGTATAGGAGTGTTGATTCGAGGTAGCCTGATTTGAAGGTAGCATCGGTGAGGATTGTAGATCGTCAGGGTAGTGTCCCCCACTAGCTGAAGGTCTAGACCAGGTCGCCGTGCTACCCTAAAAGTGGCACTCTGAAGCACGTTTGGACGCATCTTGAACCCGTCCATTGGCATGGTGTTGAGGAAGAGACGCCAATCATCGCCTGTCTTTTCGTCTGCTGTTCGGCACTCAACTTGTTGGGAAAATCAAAAGGCCCCTCCAATGAAGAAGAGTGGGTGGATCACAAAGATCCGGCTCGTCATGGTCAACTCTTCCTTGTGCTGGAATTTTATTTTGATCCCTATCCAGCACTCTAGCAAAATCATAGAGCCAAAGAGAGGTCCTCCAAGGCAAGCTGAGCTGAGCCCTTCATACAAATATGCAAGGACTGCTTGAGAGATAGACATTCCCCATCATAGCCCACTAATAACGCATAGATTTTGGACATCAAGTAGATGATCGGTGTTGGAGAAAAGGAAAACCCCACATAAGCACACCGACACTGCTTTGGCTATCGCTTCAAATCTCCCACTCTTATTTTTACAATAAGCGGTTATCCGTTGGGTTATTAGAAGCAAGTGAATAAGTTTGGGGCTAATCATGGTCCTCACATCCTTCTCACTATGAATGAAGTCGCTCAAGATCAGTGTGGGATCTATAGGTTATGTGATCTGTATTATGTGCGATGTTTTGAATGGAAATTAGTTGTGGTATAGTTGTGTTATTTAGGATTAAAGATGGTATGGCCTTGCGTGCTTGCGGATACCCCAGGTCCACAGTGATGAAGAGTGTAAGGTGGTTGTCGTTCTGACCAGGCACCGAGTGTGCCCCGAGACAGGGGTACCACACAGGATCTCATTAAGACTTGGGAAGGGACTGTCTCCATGCCTCACAAAATGGCACAATGGTCCATGGTTGCGGATGTAGCCAATAGTCTGTTGTATCGGTGGGACCAGTTGGTCATTTTTTCGGAGGAGTTTACCAAGCGGCCCTTCGTTATAGGACTTGTACAAAATATCAAGAAAGAGTAACACTTACTACGTATCTAAGATACATGTTTATACAAGACTTGTGATGGGATAACTACAAACAAACATAGGTAGATCATAAAAAATGTTGATTCAACGTATACTCATGTATTTGTATTGCATATTATAGCAGTCGGAAAATGGTTACCCACTTCTCGAATCACGCCTCCAATAATTTATTTGTTTGTGATCGAAAATCTTGCCAGAGAGGGACCTGCAACTACCAGAGAAAGATCAGAAGGAGCCATGTGCGTTATCCCAAGGGACAACCCTCCAACGGTCAAGTTAGATAATGGTGACGAGAGAGGAGAGTTTTTGGGAGAGGGAGAGACAGGAGACGAGAGAGTTCTGGGGAAGGTTTCTCGTGTGTGCATTTTACCTCCTAGTTGTTGGGCTAGGGTCCTATTTTTACCATTGCCAGGGGAGTTGACCGTTGGGTTGCCATAGTTGGGGGAGACATGAGCTGCCCAACTCGCGTACCTAATAGGTGTGGACACCAAAAAATGATGAAATGGAAAAAGATGATGATACAGAGTAAAATAAAACAAAAAAAGAAGAAAAGAGGAGAGGAGCAAGAGGAGAACAAGAAGAAGAGAAGAAAGGGGAACAAAAGAGAGAGAAGAGAAAGAAAGATGAACAGAAGTGCAGAAAAGGGACGCGTCAACGCAGAAGCCTGCAAGGTCTTACCCACGCCGCGGCGAGGAAGCTTCACCCTGCTCAACGTCTCACATCACTACGCCGCCCCCCGCAGGGGGGAACTCGGGGCCCGGGCCTAAATGATTACAACCAAAAAACTACCTCCGCACAGGGAGGGGCCTTCAGCCGGTCAAGCAGGGAGGGGGAAGATGAAGATATGAACTTCACGCAACGTCGGAGTCGAATCTGTCCCCTCTCAGAAATAGAGGACAAACGGTCGATGTAGGAATTCTTGTGGGCGCTCCCAACTCCTTTGGCAGCAAGACCAGTGTCGAAACTTTGTGGATTGGCCTAGAAGGATGCTGAAATTTTGGTAGGAGCTGGGGACGTCGTCACTGGTCATGGTGGAGCTGGAAGCAGGGACTCTGTTCTCTGGCTCGAACAGTCTCAGCACCGCAGCTTCTGGAAGATGAAGCCACCACAAATAGTCCCGAACTCCGAATTGAGCACGGTTAGTGGCGTTGGAACCGTTGACGAGCTGCCTTCGAAACGAGACCCACGGGGGTGCCAGCCTATGTTGGAGCAGATCGCAGCAGCCCGAGCACTGATAGGGTGTCAGTTCTGTCCCAGGGAGGACAGAACTGTGCACTCTGGGGAGAAAAAGGAGAAAAAATCACTCTGGTCGCCGAATGAAGCTTCGCTTCTTGGAGGAGGAAGAAGACTCATCGTAGAAGGCCTCGGCCAAGCCCCGTATTCAGATATTCAAGTGACCGGTTGTGACAACTTCTGCAAACAGCCTCAGGTTGCTAGTCGGACCTCTTCTGCGCAGTCGGAGTAGATCGCTTCCCCCGAACAGCCACGAATTCGGAATGAGACGAAATGACTGCCGTTGCGAAGAAGACTCGAAGATGCTTCCAGAGGTAGCTCTTGTGCCTCCTGAGTCACCTAGATGACATCGTAGCTTCCTCTGCAATCTGCTAGTCCTCTGCTACCTCTGAACTGAGAACTTGTAGGTTGAAGATGATGGGGGGAAAATGGAGTTTATGGGTGGGGAAGTGGGGTGGATGGGTATGGGGGTGACCCCTAGCTGTATTTAATAAAAAAAATAGAAATAAATAAATAAATAAATAGATAGGGGTAGAGTACCTACCATGCTTTGCTCGGGTGTGATGAATCCTCCCCTGAGTGGTTGCCCGGTAAGAGGGGCTTCTTCTTCTTCATCATCATCCTCATCATCTTCATCATCTTCTTCATCATCTTCGCCTTCTTCTTCTTCTCTGGTCTCTTCTCCTCCTTCATTTCTTTCTCCTCCACCTTCTGCGATAGCTTCTTCTCCGTCCCCACTGTGCTCCGTCGGTGGAGCTTCTTTGACCGCCACGGGAGGAGCTTCCTCCTCGGTAGGTTGATCGTCGCGAAGGTCGATGACGTCAGGGGCCGTGACCCTTTGATGTTTTCCAGGGCCCGCCATGGAGTAGGGATAGAGGGAGATGAGAATGGGGAAAGGAGAGCTATAGGGTTAGGGGTCGCACCAGAAGAAGAAGAGGAAGGAAAAGAATGGAAGGGGAAAAGGAAGGAAGGAGAGGAAAAGAAGGAAAGGAAGGCGGCTGCATTCGAAAAGAATTGACGCCATGAGGAATGTCATCTATTACGTGATTGACGGCTTAGGTAAAGGCACTGTTCCAGGATTTGACGGCAGTGAAACGGTCGTCATTTAAACTTTGTGCATAGGAAATTGAACTTTCGTCAGAGCATTGATGGAGAATTTGATTGAAGTGATTAAAATAATCATTACTTTTTTTTAATTGATGACACAGGTGGGAGGAGTCATTTGATTAAAGCACAATTTCAGTTAAGGCGTTATTTCATAATATCTAATAGGAATTTAAAGGAATCAACGCCCGATTAATAGGGTGCTAATTAATCAATGCCGATTTGAGAAGGCGTTAATCGTGGTTTATTATATGTTTTAAGGAAATTGATTTAACGATTGACGACATTGACAAAGGCGCTATTCGATAAATTGACAGCTTGATGCCTGTCGCAGCACAGAACAGAGAGACAGAATTACATTGAATTGGAAGATTTGATCATTTTAGAGTATTTTCTTTGGCTCAATTAAGGAAAAATCTTTTATTTCCCATGAACTGAACTGGACCCAGTCTGGGAGGGAGGCTTTGCACAAAATAAGCCCAAAAATTGCCAAAAAATAGCCCTGACACACAATGGACAACTCGAGGCATCAACAAATAAAAGTAAGAGGAATGACTCGACTTATTGGCAAAAACGGGTGTCAACAGGCATCCCACCAGAGGAGGTTTCGAAGGAGCCGTGCAACCGCCACACCAAGAAGCAGACTCTCCAGCTCTGGCAAGTCTGTCGCCATTGGAGGCATCAGAGTCCATCTTAATGGATAAAGGTCTGAGGCTATCCCGGACTGAATAATATTGACCATTCGAGTCCGCAACTCCTTCCAAGGACTGGAGAAGATGAAAGAAAGGATGGCGCCTGCCATTCCGACCGCGGCGCTAAGAGACACACCGACTCACAGGCCGGCAAAGTTGAAACAGGCTTGGGTTCCCAAGGAAGCCCAACCCACGGCACCAACCCAGGCGGGGCCTAGCTATGCCCGCCGCATAAGGGGGGGAAGAGACGAAAGGGTCGAGGTGACAGCCACGACCCACCAGCCGACAGTCGCTGCGCCAGCGCTGCTTGAAAATGCCCGCCGCTGACGTCACAGGCACCATCACCATACTGATCACCCGGCGTTCGCAACCTACACCTATCCTGTTGTCACCACCGACAAGCAATCACAAGTCGCTCTCCCCGACTAGGAGTGGGAAGGGATCGAGCAGGCCATGAGAAACTACCTCAGATGCCCGGGTAACACCCCTATGGGTCGTCAGTGACTGCTGGGGGCGGTGGCCTCTGCCTTCCAAGAGGAAGAAGAAACCCAACCTGCGCCCAGCGCAGAACCAAGGAACCGGTTGGAAGAATGACACCAGTCCCCCGCGCGGGAGGAAGCACTGCCCCGACAGTCGGTCTTCGACAGGCTAGTGTTCCCGAGCAGGCCATCAGAGAGGATAGCAAGAAGAAACAGAGACTGGAGAGTCTTCACCTGTAATATGGCAGGATTCTCTAGTCGGTACGGGGCTTTACCTACCGACTCTGAAGAAGTGGCTAGGCAGGAATACGAGGATATTGCTAGAGTTGGAAAATGCATCTGATTCTCCTTTGCTTCAGCATGCAGTGGATGTGGTTGAAGAAGGAACTGACTTTTCTTTTCACTCAAAACTAGACTTCATGCTTCCACTGGCTGGAGTTTACTGGATATCATTCTTAGTACGCTCACCTCTTTGTTCTTACATTTTGTAACTTCTTGAATAAAAGATATGTCTATAAATATGCTCAGCCAAGACTCTCTCCGAGAGAGATTTCTTGTTCAGCCACAACAGATATTTATAGCTTTTTATGAGGATGGTTCTGTTAGATACATCCTGACGATCATTTAGACTCATCCAAGTATTTAATAGAGACATCCTGGTATTCATTGAAGAGCTCCCTATTTTTACTTGTAGCATGTAGCTATCTACAGAGAGATCTTTACTGTCTTGAAATTAATGCGCTCCTTTGAATGAGAAGATAGGGTAGATCCTTTCTAGGATAGCTTCATTGACTTTGTTGGAGATCTTCCTTACACCATTGTATCTGTTAGTAGACTACTTTTCTTAGAGTGTGCTCCTTTTTCCTAGAGCTGTCACATTGCAGAGGAGTTTGTTTATTCTATGAAAAGCTAAAGTCATGAATGACTACATAGAATACTCCCTTCTTTCTGTTAAAGTTGACACGCATTTGTACTCATTGTTTTGGCAGTAACTTTCCAGTCTGTTACTTCCTGAAATAGAGCTAAAGATACTTACCTTGCCAGACCTTTGGTCAAGTACATTTTACAGGAAAGGAAACATAGTACGTGTATGCTTACATACTGCATAGGTAGCATTTCATGTCTCATACAATAGAACACAATGTGTTTGAAATTTGAATCTTAGAGTGATAGTTGCATAACTGTGTCTTAGTCGATGGAGAAATGATAATTCTATTACAACAATGACTAAGTTAATTCTTAACATAAATATTGAACTACAGCTATCATTTTTATAAGAACTCTTTGGTCATTAGGATAGTTGTTGTTCCTTGCAACTAAAGACAGATAGTCGTTTGACTATTTTCATTAGTATGCCTACCAATATATTTCTTGCCATGATATTTTTGACATTTTGCTTAATGATGGCTTACATGCTAAAATCCCTACTGAGGACTGCCAATCTCGCCAACCAGATAAGTGCCCATTCTCGACCCATCATGGAGGCCCAACTCTCTTAGTCCATCACGCTGCTAGACCAGCCCAACATGCCTTCTGTCTAGGTGCAAGCCCAGTGCAGGTTTCGTACCTGTGTGCACCTTCTCCAGCAGCGGTCATGGCATACGACTGTTGTAGTGCATGAATGATGAACGGCGCTCCAATCCGAAGACGTACGAAGTGAGGATGTCCTCCGGGCTGCTCCCCCTGTTAGCGTAGGCTCACACCCTCTTTGGCGAGCCCTGCCTCATTAATGATTGGCAACCCTACCTTATTAATGGAGGAGTTACCTCTCTGGTGGGAGATGACACGTCAATGCCCATGTCTCTCTAGCTCGTCAGGCACGCGAGCTAGGCGGCTCACACTTCCCCCGGCCACGACAATCTAATGTTCAACTATCCCAGCAATGGTATAAGTAGGACCCTGACCTAATAGACAAGAGGCATGCAAACTCGTCCCTCGAGCTCACCCATTCTCTTTCACTCTCCATCTCTGTCTCTCAAGTGCTCTCCTCCTACTCCGTCGTCGCCTAATTTGACTGTCGGAGGGTTGTCCCATGGGGTAGCTCCCATGGCTCCTTCTGACCTCTTGTTGGTGGTTACAGGTTCTCTCCGGTGAGACTCTCCGTTCTAACCAAATAAATTTTTAGGGGTATGGATCGCGAAGTGAATAACTATTGTATGACGGCTATACCTACTTAAAATAAGAGATTAATTTCAAAGGCATATGTGTAAATACATACGATAGATCACGTGGGAACATTTGCTAAAGAATATTAAGAAAATAGATTATTTTGCTGTTCTTTCTTTATATATGAAAGAAAGTGTTGAAAATGTTCTATTTTATACTTTGAATTTTTTGATAAAACATAAATTTCTTTTATAAGACTGCTGGGATGAAGATATTAAAAATGGATGTATCACGCAGGGTCTACAATACGATCCTCAAATGATGCACATGCTCCTCAGCAGACCGCGAATACATGAGGATGTCGTCTACGAATACAACCACAAATTGGTCCAAGTATGGGTGGAACACCCTATGAATCAAATCCATGAACGCCGCGGAGGCATTGGTGAGCCCAAATAGCATCACCAAGAACTCATAACACCCATACCTCGAGCGGAACGCAATCTTCTCAATGTCAGACACCCGAATCTACAGCTGGTAATAACCCGACCTCAAATCGATCCACGAAAACACCCGGGCAAACTGAAGCTAATCAAACAAGTCATCAATCCGAGGCAACAAATACTTGTTCTTAACAGTTGCCTAGTTCAACTGTCGGTAGTCGATGCACAACCTCAAACTACCATCCTTCTTCTTTACGAATAGTACAGGCGCACCCCAAGGGGAAAAGCTAGGATGAATGTATCTCTTGGCAAGCAACTCCTGTAACTACACCTTCAGCTCTCTCAACTCCGCAGGCGCCATACGATAAGGGGCCTTCGACATAGGTGTCATAACCAGAACGATCTCGATCATGAAATCAATCTCCCGCTGCGGTGGCAACCATGGCAACTCCTCTAGAAAAATGTTGAAAAACTCGCACACGATAGGAATATCCTCCACTTCCTGACGCTGCTGGTCAATCACAACCACCGAAGTGAGAAAACCCTGACAACTAGCGTCAAGCAATCGACGAGCCCTAATAGCTAAAATAAGGAAGCGGGAAGAGGAAGACCGGATACCTTGGAAATAGAAGGTGGACCGACAAGGATGCTGGAAGTAGGCCCTCTTCGAGCTGCAATCCACCATAGCACCATGGGCCTCGAGCCAGTCCATGCCCAAGATCACATCAAAGTCCTGAAGCGGCAATGCATAGAGCCTAGCCGACAAGTTCTGCCCTTCCACCCACACAGGCACCTTCTCAAAACAATACAGGGTGTGCAAGAAATCACCAGTAGGTAACTCCACTGCCAAATCACAGGACATCTCGGCCACCGAGTCCTCAACACTCTGAGTGCTATTACAATTACTACACTCCACGTAGGGAGGGGATCACGGGGATGGGCAAACCATTACATGCACTACCCTCGCGCAGGAGGGGAGAACGAGAGGAGGGGAAACCAAACTGCCGATCGTACTCCTAGCTCAGACGTCCAATCGTGGTGCTGTCAATCCCTGGATGAAGCTTGGGGGGATGCCGAAGGATGCCTATAAGTCCGACGTTGAGCCGATATCGCTGGAAGGTGGAGGAGGTCGCAGCCGATGGCCTGAGCAGTTCTGCCTCGCAGGACTGGATGGTGCGGTCGTGGTGCGTCGATAGGTACACTCGCTGGAGAACTCCAATAGTGACGGGACCAACTCGTGGGCATAGCAAACAGAGAGTACTACAAACCCTCAAAAGCTGGCGGCCGTCAGATCATCTTGCCGATCGTGGTCGCTGAAATGGTCGGTGTCAGGTTTCTGGGTGAATAGCAGGAGAGGTCAATGATGGCTGAGGTGGAATCTTCTATGCTAATGTCAGAACGAGACGAAACCACTTGCGTTGGTTTCGTATCGTCGAAAGCCACAACTTTTAAGAAGACTACTTGGCCTGAAACTAAGTGGAGGAGGGACTATCAGGGCTGACTAAGTGGCAGTCTGTCCTGGGTGAACAGAGAGTTCTGGGTCTGGCGTGACCAAGGGAAAACAGACGTCCCAGGCGGAGGCATTGTCGAAAGAAGACAAGACCACCTCTGGTTCGTCGGCGCTTAGAAGAAAAAGAACTCTCGTGAAGGGAGTTCTGGCTGATTCGCACAGGAGAAGTCAGTGTCGGCGTTGCCAAGTGGCACTCAGAAATAGACGCGGTCCAGGTGCAGTTGCACGAAAACGCCTGTAGCAGTTGATGCCGTTGACGAAAGGAGGTGGGAACACTTCAGGAGCGTGGCTGACTCGAAGTTGGACGACTCTTCTTCAGATGCCCTGAGCCGAATCTTACTGTGGATGCCGCTAGAAGGCCTGCCAACCGAGTCTCTGCTGCAGGCTTGTAGCAGAGTGCAGCAGAACAAAGCCTCTTAATCCACGGAAGAGGCAGGGGTCATGAGGCCCGTCTACTACGTCAATCGAGCAGTGCAAGGCCTGAAATTCTGGTACTCGCGAACTGAAAAGTTTACCCTTGCGCTCATCACGGCTGCTCGCAAGCTGCGACCATACTTCCTGGCTCACCCAATCGTTGTCCTTACCGACCAACCATTGCGACAAATCCTCCAGAACCCTGACGTCTCGGGAAGGCTGATCAAATGGGCGATCGAGTTGGGGGAGTTCAATGTCAAGTTCCGCCCGAGGACTGCGATCAAGGCTCAAGCCCTCGCCGACTTCATGGCCGAGTGCACCATACCCGCTGAGGACTCACCAAAGCAATCCTCCGGACCCCACATGGGAGCTGTACGTCGACGGATCGTCCTGCGCCGCGGGGAGTAGAGCAGGATTGGTCCTACTCTCTCCGAAAGGGCTCGAGCTTCAGTATGCCGTACGATTCAACTTTCCAACCATGAACAATGTGGCCGAATACGAGGCACTCCTCTCAGGGCTACACATGACAAAACACTTGAGGGCGATCGGCGTACGAGCGTACAGTGACTCCATACTCATCGCCAACCAGGTGAGGGGGGAATTTGAAGCACGCGAACCCGCCATGGTAAAGTACTTGGAGCAAGCCAGGGCCGCGGCAAAGGAGTTCTCCCACTTCGAGGTGGTCCATATCCCACGGGAGGAGAACGTCCGAGCAGATGCCCTGTCTCGCCTGGCGTCAGCCACCGCGGTCTCCAACTCAAGGTCGATCCTAATAGAAGAATTGTCGACGTTGAGCATAGATGAGCCAACCCCCCAGGTAAACGCCATCGATCACGAACCCTCCTGGATGGACCCCCTCTTGGATTTTCTCCTTCGACAACAGCTCCTTAGTGACCGCCTCGAGACTCGGCGCACGCGAGCAAGAGCGGCCCACTTCACAGTGGTGGACAGCAGATTATATCGCCGCTCCCTCTCAGCTCCACTGTTAAAGTGCTTGTTCCCTATCGAAGCCAACCAAGCCATCCAGGCGATCCACGAAGGACTATGTGGAAGCCACGTATTAAAACACTTGGATCAATCATCAACATATTGAACTAGTTTTGACTGCATGACCTAAAAATGACTCAATCACTCATGATTTGAGTTCCAAGAGTCCTCCAAGGTTATTTTTCCTCCCAGGTTCAAATGATTTGTGTTCCAAAAGTTCACCAAAGGCATTTTTTCTACAAGATCAAATGATCACAATATTAGCACCTTGGTTATCAAGAGTTTTTCAATAAGCCACATAAAGGCACAAACAAACACGATTTGTCATTATTAAAACATAACAACCCAAAACCAACTAGGGGATCCAACGGAAATATCGCACTGGGAATCGCCACCAGGTCTCTATAAGCTACTAGATCTGAGTCATTGAAGGTAGAATTGATACCGTAGTCATCTAGTAGATCCACGACATAAGCATTAGACCCAATATGTCATAGTACTCTGAAGGGACCAACACCACGAGCATGTACCTTCTTCACGGTTCCCGAAGGAAACCACTCAAGTCTAACCCTAACCATGACATAGTCGCCTTTAAAAACCCACACAATCGCCTATGAGCCTTGGCTAGTTCCTTATAGCGTGCATTGCTCGCCTCGATGTGCTAACGGATATGATCATGTGGACTCCTAATATGCTCAACAAATGTATGTGCAGACTCAAACACATGTGCATGCAAGGGAGAAGAGACTAGATTTATTGACTTCCTAGACCTACGACTAGAGACTGACTCGAAAGGACCTAAAAAAATAGACTGACTCTGTATGATTTCTGAACATCGTCCAGGTAGCTCATGTAAAGAGTCAACCAGGCCCATAGTCTGATGATATGAATCTCGGACCGTGTTATGTCGCGAGTCTCGGTCTGCTGCAGTAGAACACCATAGCTAACATGTCCTAGCCTTCTATACCAAAACCATGCGTCATTGAGTTGATTGGTGGATAAGCAAAGATTTTCATAAAATGATTTATCACGTCTACCATGTAGACATTATTTATCCTATGGCCTACAAACTTTACAGAATCAGAGTTTTGTTCAAATATCTTACACTCATTGGCGTCCAGCACACTTTGGTGCCTTTTCAGCGGCACACCTAGCCTGGACACCGCTCAGCGGCACACCCCAGCCCGCGCTCCAGCGGCACACCCTGCGGGTCTTCCCCGGCACACCCCAGGGGTGCGCGGCACACCCTGGCGGGTCTTCCTCGGCACACCCCAGGGGTGCCCTCAGCGGCACACCCCAGCCCGCGCTCCAGCGGCACGCCCTGGCGGGTCTTCCACGGCACACCTTGGGGCGCTCTCAGCGGCACAACCCCAACCTTCCGCTTAGCAACACACTCCTGTAGCCCTTCACCGGCACCACCGGCACCACCGGCACCACCGGCAAAATGGACATGGCACCCATTCCCTACAAACCCTTGGCGCGCATTGAGTGTGCTGAGGTGTCGAATGGAGAAAGCGGCACTCGAGCTAGCCCCTGCCACCGAGGACAGCCAAAGTCAAATCCGCATTGAAGGCCCCACATTCCCGCCTCCGCCATTCTCGCGTTCGAAGGCCCTGCGCCGTTGGGGTATGAAAGCCCCTCTTCCCCTGTGAACGAACACACAAGAGACACAAGAGAGAAGACCACAGAGAGACATACACACATACAGAGACAGAGCGCGGAGGCAGATAGAGAGGAGAGAAGAAGAAGAAGAAGAAGAAGAAGAAGAAGAAGAGAAGAGAGCTCTGTCGTGAGGTTCCCCTCGGACGGCCACCAAATAAGAGAGTACGAGAGAGAGAGAGAGGGAGAGGGTCTTAATGTAGCAGGAGGCGTTGGGGGAGTGGGTAGTACTCACCCCTGCTCGACCCCCCGTTCCTCCCTGTGTCCTTTCATTTCTTTTCTTCTTTCCCCCTCTCATGCTTGATGTACTTGGTCCCCGTTTGCCATGAATAAAAATTCTTCTTTTCTTTGCCCATTTTCATTTGCGTTGTTTATCGTTGGAGTGGATCCCCCCTTGTCTGTTCTCCCCCCTATCTTTTCTTCCCTAGTGATTTGGTCTCCTTCGAGAGATCCTTGGTCTTCACCCTCGTCCACCTGCCATGGAGGGGGAGTTCCTTCTTCCTCCATAACATATTCTAACTGGTGAAATATAGTAGTCTCGGGTAGAATTGTTCTACTAGATCTAAGCACGGTTCCACCCTTTTTTTTCTTGGCACGAGATGCTGTTACACCATACACGGTAGGTGAAAGAATCAATATATCTCTTTTGTAGGAAAGACGATCTCGACGTATAGGCTCGGTCCAGTATTGGAGGAAGCACATGGCATGGTAAGTAGTCACCTTACTAATAGTTAGTTGTTTATAATGGACAACAAATTCAGCTGCCTATGATGGAGACTAGATCTCCTTCGGGCTAGAAAAGTCAAAATTTTGATGAAAATGTGAATAACTACTCCCGCCTTTGCCACAATTGGTAAAAACCCGTACTGTATTACTGTTGCTTATGGGCTTGCTTTACTGACTTGCAAAAGAAAGACCCTGCAGCAGAAACAGGCGGTTGTCATTTGAAAGTAAACGCCCCCACCTCAGTTCCCAATCAAAGGGAATCAAGATCAAGATGAGCAAACACGGGTCGAAGCGCGTAGTCGTTTTCTTTAGAGTCGTTCCGCCCATACTCCGGTACAGATAGGCTTTGCGACAGAACTTCTCCCAAGATACGACGACCCAAACCAACGGCTACGTGAAGGTGCACTCCGACTCGCATTGTCCGGGAACGAAGATCACTGTGACAGACGGCTCTTGCAAGAAGAAGACGACGATGGAGAGAGGAGTTCGAGAGAGATAGTCTTTGGGTGAGAGAGAATTGAAAACCGTGCCTCTCACAGAAAAAAGACCCTCTTCAAATACCCTCTTGGGAAGCAACCCTTGACCGAGTCACACACATCCGCCCATAGAGGGGAATCCAAAGAGACGCGGAGAGAATCCAAGATACCCTTGGTCAAATAGTCAAAAATTAAAGAAATTAAAATAAAATAATCTTTGAGAATCGCACGCACGCACACCACGATCACGGCGAGGCAAGATAATTTACGCGTGTGTGAAATAGAAGATACGGGTCAAAGAGCCCACTAGCCCAAATGGGCCAACCTCCATAGTCTCCTCAAAGGCATAGCTGATATTCGAGCAGCACATAAAGATTCTGCACATGCATCAGTCCTTTCACGAGCAATATCCAATGAGTCAACAACCTCAAATTCATCACCAGCAATTGGAACATTATTTAGCCCAATGACCTGTCGCAGGAAAGAGAATGTGAAAAGGAAAGAAACAAAGAAATCTAAAACAGGGGGAAGTGCAAGTCCTTGCAATGAAAAAAATAGCATGCATCAAGGTTGAAGAACAGAGCTATGTACAATTGTCATAAAATCCTTTACCATCAAGCTAGGGCCGTGGACTTAATTTGGAATAGATGGGTTGGCTAGCATTTTACAACTGTTCGCCAAATGTACATCAACCACCATCTTGTAAAGAGGCATCTTCAGAAACCTTAGGTAAAATTGGAATCATCTTTTTAAAAAGCTCTCTCTGAATTAATGAATGTTGGTAAAAGAATGGCCTACTTAAAGTCATCGCAAACCAGATGATAAGCAACAAAATGCACACTATCAATTAGCCTCAAATCCTCTGGTTTAGATGAAAAAAAGGCACTTTGACTACTGGGCTAGGAGAATTTCAGTTGTTTCTGCTCATGCCTCCTGCTTCATTTGATGACAATGCTCACTTTATGAAGTACAGTTTGTGTGTTTGAAGCAATCCAAATCTTCATAGGCAAAGTTTACTCCGTGCAATCCAGGATTATTCTCAACATTTGAAAAAAAAAAAAGAGCTCAATTTTGTTTCTAATGCATATCAAGCAAACTGCAAATGACAAAATGTAAAAGCAGAGAGATGACCCTATCTGAGCTAGCCTGAGGATAACACTTGTCGAATAGTGAAGATAGCTGATTCTGGCACATTATTTAATGGTATACCAAAATGCTTGTTCAGGGTTCAAGCAACCATTTTTTGGAAGTTCACCTAGCATGCATTTCAACTGTCTGGTAATGGAGTCAAAAAACCAAACTAATAAAATACGACACACACACACAAAAGACCACGTAACAAAAAACGATCCACACACAAACACAAAATCAACAAATTAAAATCAACATAAAAACGGGCCCTTGTACTTGTACCACTACCTCTTCTTGGTAGAAACATCTTGAAAATGGACTCGCCTGGCGCGGGCTCGTACCTTTGGACTTCTTGATCTTCTCAAGTAATGGGCCCACCTGGCAGACGGCCTGGCCTGGTTATGAACATGCAGCTTCATAGGGGTGATTACCCCTAGACACCTAGTGCTAGCCATAGGCAGACATTCTTGAACAGGTAACTCCCTAAATGAATGAACATCAGAAAACTACGGAGTTTTGTCACTTGACACTAGCAGCATTAGATTCAGCATCTCCACTCGGCAACTGGACACGAAGCATAACTCCCTTACCAGAAGAGCAGGATGAAACTGAGGGAGAGTAATGCGCGGCGTTGATGTGGCCGACTCACCAATAAACCAAGAGAAATTACATAGGATGTGCAGAATGTCCTTGGAAAGTGCAGAAGATACTGCCAATTGCCCCTTGAATAGGAAACTCATAATCTGCTTGGCGGTCGTAGGAGTTAGCATGATCCGAGTAGAGAACCCCTCTTGGCCATTGAACTGAATAGCAACGGAGCGAGTGGTAATAACAACATTAATAATCGAACCTCCGGTGAGTAAAGAGATTGCCACTGGTCTCGCTCGAGAAGAAACTGGTACTAATGCAAGGGAGCTCCTCTTAGCAACTATCTCTAATGTAGGCTCATTATCCCCAAAATAGCGAGGGAGCAGGACGCGAATAGGCATGCGGTAGATGAAATCTTGAATCTTGAATGGAACAACTGGCACTGAATCACCCTGACTCGGCTCATTGTCTCCCTAGGTACCGGACCCGAGGGGCACCATCGGTAAGGCACACCCGCTCCGTGGGGTGGAAGTAGGTGGAGAAGAAACGGATGTAAAAGGCTTGGAGGGCATGGAAGGTTTAATGGGGATGGTGTGTTTAGGTGGAGGCAGAGGGGTTGTGGGTGAAGGCAAAGGCCAAGGTGGAGCTTGCTCAGGCTCAGGCGAAGATGATAAAGGGGATGGCAAACGCGGCGGAGATGGTGGAAGTGATGGAATAAGGGTCTTTGGGAGAGGAGGCGGTAAAGACAGTGGTGACGGGCTAGGCAATGGTGAGGATGGTGGAGATGGAAATGTGGGCAATGAGGGTAGTGGAGGTGGAGATGGAGATGTTGAGGGTGAAGAGGAGGGTCATGGGGCCCACTGTCGACGTATCGACATGGTGCGTCAAGTGGCGTCGGGAGTAGGAGTGGGGGTAGAAGGAATGGGAGTAGAAGGAGAGGTAGAGGTACTCGCCTGAGTAGTGGTTTGGGTAGGTGGAGGAGATGGGGATGGAGACGGTGAAGGTAATGGGATAGGTGATGGAATAGGTGATGGAGCGAGTGATGAGGAGGCAACGAGGTAGGCAAAGGCATAGGTGAGGGAACAAGTGATGAAGTAGGTGACGGAGCGGGTGCAATGCCAGACGAAGAATCACAGGGGTGCCCCTGGCCTTATAGTGACAGAGACGACTGCTTGGGTGGCATTTGCTGCTGCTGCTGTTTGCTGCAAAGATCTAAAATTACTTCATGCATGGTAGCCCAATCAATCCTCTTCTGATCTTCCAGACCATAAATAAACTCTCGAAACTCAGGGCAATCCTCGACCAAATGCCCCTGTTGGCGATGAAATTCATAATATTGGAGCATGTTCTCTATCGCAGTTCGGCAAGGCACAACCAGAGGGAGCGGCAATGCATGAGTGGCCATCAATGCCCTAAAAAGAGCTATGAAGCACTCCGGCAACGGAGGGTGAGGAGCCTACTTCAGGCAAGACAGATGTCGAGGGTTATGAGATGGAGATGGTTGTGGCGGTTGCATGGGCAATGGAGTGTGGCTAGTGGTGAAGGGATTTGGTGAAGGCATATGTAGAGCGGGAAGGGAGATAGGAGGTATGTAGACACCATCCACCTGCTCAGGGTGTGATGTTCCCTTGACCGGAGAGGAAGACACTGGCGAAGACATATGTGGGTATGTGGAGGCGAAGGGCTAACTCGTGGTGGGTTGATTCATGGACGGTTGATATGTGGAGGGCGAGGTGTAAGTGGAAGGCTGATATGAGGTGGAGTGCGAGTGAGTGGAAGGCTGACTTGTGGAGGGTTGATTCATGGAAGGTTGATATGTGGAGGGCGAGGTGTAAGTGGATGTAGGGGGTGGAAGGGACTCGGTGCCAAGGGAACCTTGGATTTGCTGGCGAATGAAGCGGGCTCGACTATAGAGTTGTTGCCAGGAGGTAATGCCATTAAGGGCTAAGATGAACCGATACTCGAGCATTGCGTTGGATATAAGCATCTTAAGTAGCTCCTGCTCTGAAATGTGCCCCGGGACTTGCACGACCAAGTGATGCCAGCGGTCGACAAAGGTGTAAAAATCCTCGTCGGGCTCCATCTTCTCTTGGACTAGATCCACTGTAGAATACTTGGGCCCAACCTGATCCTGAAATTGCTGAATGAATCTTTCTTTCATGACTTGAAAAGTTACAATCTGCTATTGCGGCCAAGAAAAGAACCAATCCCGAGCCAGGCCTTCTAATGATAGACCAAATAGATAGGCCATTAAGCGCTAGTCATGTCGAAACTGGGTTGACTCATAAAGAAACTCCTTTAAGTGCATGTTGGGGTCACCGACTCCACCATAACGATGATATGCGAGAATTTGTGATGATGACAGGAGCCAGAGATTTTGAAATGTGAATGGAACACTTCAGGAGGATTTGGGATCGATTTGGCATTGAAGCTCATCAAGCTGGTGTTGGGCTTGAGCAATCATCTCCGGAGTAGGGAGAGATCGAGAAAAAGGCAGGCCAGGTTGAGCAAGAGAATGCGAATTCAGGCCAGGAACATTATAATGGGCCAGATGAGAGGATCCAGGCTGAGAAGAAGGGAAGCCCATTCCAGGAGTGGAAGGGTATGCGGGCCTAGAAGGAACATGAGCATAAGGACTCATTAGGCCAGCAGTAATATGGGCAGAAGGAGTAGGCCCATTAGGGTGAAATTGGCCATTAGAAATTGGGCCAGCAGCATATGAAGAAGAGGGAGGCCCATGAAGAGAGGAAGGCCCATTATGAGAAGAAGGTCCATTAAGATGATTTGCAATGAGACGTTGGGCCTAGGCCGGGTCCATTTGGTGTGTTGTCCCCCCCGGTAGATGGCAATCAAGAGGGGAGGGGTGAATTGATTGGCAAACTATTCGACCTCGCCGCTCGGCGAAGCGGGCCGTTCGGGCGAGATGCAGATCATCGAGATGATGGAAGCGGGCGTGCTGGTATCGATGTCGATCGACAACGTCACCAAACAATAGAGATTGTGGCCATTCAAGGGGAAGGTTGGATACCTGCTTTTTCGAGCGTGTGACTGATGTGGATTCCTGTGTGTCGGACTGGGCTCCATCAGCTGTGCTGATTTCCACCGTACCGTTGGTTCTGCCCATCCGGAGCAGGACGTTGACGGTTGCATTCTGCCCCATCGTTGGCGCGACACCGAAACGTGGCCTGCGAAATCCTTGTCCTTCCGCTTCGACGTGGGATTGCTTTATTCCTAGCGAAGGGAAGATATATAAGATGTCACCATCTGTTTTAGTGTGAAGAACCAGCCCTGTGTTGATCTCGGCGAGGCTGACAGAGCCGTTCAACGTCACGTCATCGAGAATTTTGCTTACACGTCCGGATACGGAACCGTTCGTGGTGTGTGTCTTCGCAATTGAAGTGTCTTCGAAGATACCTCCTATCTGGGACAGGAGCGCTAGAGTTGGCCTAAAACGTCTATGTAAGATTTTGGGAAGATTACTGCCATCCCTCGTGAAACACTCAATCGCCACCATCGATTTCATGCTGCGGCCTCGGAAGATAAAGCTCAAACTAGAACGGCCTCTCTCGTAGAGAGTGGTCTAAAATCGCCCTATCATCCGATCCATACATACACGCTGTCTAGTTACACTGAGTAACGTAACGCGGTAGCGGATACAGCATGGACACTTTCGCGTTCGCGGCAGATATCCTTTCGCCGCATGTCCTTGTCTGAAGCTGGCAACGTTACGAGCAGTTGATCCGCGCAATGCTGTTACAGAGCGCTCTCTTTCCGTGCAATAATGTAGGCTTGCCCACCTCGCCACTTTGGTGCTGACCGAACTTCATCCTAACCGGGGGTGAAGTGGATTCGTCAGATCATTGTTCTCGGGAGGTCTGTATTGAGATACGATTGCGATACAGTTTATGGATGCTCGAAAGTGTCGGACTCTTCATCGAGCACACTTGGTATGAGCCTTCGGTGTCTGACGGTAATATTCAATTCTCCCTCAGGTGGGAGCTTCAAAGCTGCTGCCAATTTGGCCAGAGCGTCAGCTTGGGAGTTACTGCCCCATGGGATGTGGCCTATTTCGAACATGTAAAATTTTTCCTTAAGCCTCATAGCGGCTGCATGGTAGGGAATGAGCTCCTTTTCCGGATGTCATAGATGCCCAGTACTTGTCGAATGACGAGTTGAGAGTCTCCGTACACTTTGATGCACTTGATGTCTATCTCCAGTGCCAATTGAAGCCCAATGATTAGTGCTTCATACTTCCAGTGTCAATTGAAGCCCAATGATTAGCGCTTCATACTCTGCCTCATTATTAGTCAGGGACTTCATGAGAGCACAAGAGTTGTAAAGAATGCCGCCTTGCGGAGAATAAAAAATCTATCTCCGCGCCCGAGACGAAATCTGTGAGGCCACCAGTCCTTTTGATTGTCCGAGAAGCGCCATTGAAGTATAACTCCCAATGTGGGAGGTCAAGGGTGAGGACGCGGCTCCATCTGTGGTGGGACGTTTTCAGTGTGCTCCCCAGTTTCTTGAGAAGGTATCAGCACCTCTTCATTTGGCAGCTCGATGTTAAGCGGCGAATCTTTTGGCACAGGGTGTGCTGCTAAGCATTCCGCCATTTCTTGCCCCTTTATCGCTTTGTGCGGGACGAAGGTGATGTCAAACTCTATGAGGATGAGTGCCCATTTGCCGAGTCTATCAGAGAGGACGGGCTGACTGAGCAGAAATTTAAGTGGATCACACTTTGAGATGAGGTCCACCCGGTGAGTTAGGAGGTAGTGCCTTAGCTTCTTGACGGTAAACACCAGAGCCAGGCACACCTTTTCCATGGGCGCATACCGGTGCTCAGGCCCGATCAACTTCCGGCTGAGGTAATACAACGGTTGCTCCTTGCCATCTTCATTGATCTGGGCTAGAAGCGCCCCTAAAGAGGCGTCCATGGCGGCAATGTAGAGAATAAGGGGCTTCCCTCTGACAAGTTTCTACAACTAACCCTTAAACATTAAAAGGCCATTCCAAGCCCAACTTACAAACCTTAAAGGGACTTAAACCGAATAGCCATTGGGCTATCCAGTTTACTCACGCTTTTAGGTTCCCTGTTAACCTATATATATAGGCCTTGTTCCCGTTGGATACTAATGGGCTTGGGGGATATGAATATATATATTATAGTACACAATGGGCTTTTAAAATACCCACAACCCTTCTCACGTTGATAGGTTGCATGGGAAATTAGGGTTTGGAAATCAACAAGGAAAAGCAGTTGTGGATATGGTAGGGAGGAGATTAACATGGGAAACTTTGAAATATATTAGGATTCTAAGATCAAGTAGGACTCCTAAAGTAATGATCCTATAAATATTGAACCTGTTCGATCGAGCCAAGGCTACTGCTATCGGGGGTGATCGACAGGAAGTTGTTGCTACTACATCCTACTGCCGTACGTGGAGAAGGGGCACTCTGCTTCCTCTTCCTCCTGCTGCCTGTGTCTGTGCGTGAAGGGCGTGCTTCATCCTTCTGCTGCTTCTTCCTCTGTCTGCTTCTTCCTCTTGCTACGGTTGTTGATGAGAATGATAGAAGAAGCGTGCATCTTCTTCCTCTGCTTCCATATTCACCGTATTCCTTCTCCGTTACCCAAATAAGGTAAGTTATCTCCTTAAACAAGCCAAAAAAGATGATGTTAGCATGCATGTTCATCATATCCTCATGTCCCAGTCTAGATTTATCTCCATGTTCTCTGTTTCTTTGTGTTTTACATAGTTGGCAAAGGTTTCTAACTCATGAGATATTGGCGACCAGGGCAGTGGTCGCTATTTAATTAATGTCTGTTTAGAAGGGCGCTGATGTTTGAATTGGTGTCAGGTCTCCGGACGCTAATTAATGCGTGACCAACACCCTTGATGCTAATTCTTTTAGTCTAATTAATAATTACCACATGTTTAAAATTTAATAACTATGGAATCTGATTCTAAAATTCTTTTGCATGAGTATGTTTTTAGAATCCTCATATTCTTCTCTAAATTTTCCTAGAGTAAGGCTTATTTGCACTAAGCAATCAGAAACCGCAAACTCAGTCTGTAAACAAACACTACCTGACAGCTTGCCCTCGAGGAACACTTTCCTTGCACTTCTAAAGATCAGAAGCAACACTGGAGGACCAACCTCCCTTCCTTCGTAATCTGCAAAGGGAACCCCGTAAGGTGCTCCCAGCAACTTACTAACCAGAGGATGATTCCTCTCTTCCTCTAAACACAATAGAGGGAATCTGGAGAACCTCTCCCTTCCTCTAAGTATCCTCAGAGGGTAACAAGATGATATAAAATAAACTCGAAGATGAAGAAGAACAAAAATAAAATAGACGATCAGAAATAATGAGAATGTAGCTTCCTTTGAAGCAGGAAAATCAGACTCAGACACTCTGGTCTCTGGTCAATCAATCAGGCTCTCTTTCTTCCTAGACTTCTCTCTCTTTCTCTGATGGAGAATTTTAGCACTGGTGGAGGACTCAGATCTTCTTCCTCTCTCTCTCTTTTTCAATCAGCTCGATTCTTCTATTTTCAGTCCTCACTCTTTACACCTGTGCGACCAGCATCTATTTATATGAAGGCTAACAAAAAAAATGTAAGTGTGGAGACCATGCTTCCATCCCAAGGAATCGTCCAGATCTACTCTGCATTTCCCACGTGTCAGTATCCTCAGTTTCCTTTCTGCCTCGGATCACGTGCCCTTTCTTAAGAATCACAAACATAGCTCCTGATTCTCTGGAATCCTTTTTAATTCTAGTCCCTAACAATACAACAAGCACTTAGTTAGCATTAGTTATTTACAAGACATTCAGACAAATATAAGATGTGCACGGACTTACTTAAGCCGTTAGACAAATGTAGAAAGTTTGCACAGAGTTGATGTAGCATTAGAACATAAATGTAAAGACTCAATAGACCGTCTGATTATATATGCACGGGCTTGAATTACCCACACAGCAAATATGCACGGACTCAAAAGAGTGTGTTATCAAATATGCACAGACTCAAAGTGTGCATATACAGGACTTATAAGACTTTGCACGGACGAAGAAGAAAGAGGGCAAAACCTAGTGAGAGCTATATCAGAGTGCAGCCGAGCTTACTTGAAGATCTGCTTGAGGATTGGTCTCGTGGATCAAATCCAGAGCCATCCTGCTCATTTGGAGCTACATTTTTCTTTGGTTTTTGTTGTGTCTTCTTTCATTAATTATTTTTCATTTCCCTAGTGTTCTTCTGATACCCTGTTTAGGGTTCGGGTCCCCTCTGTGGTTTCAGAGGAAGGGAGGTGCTCCTTTGGTTGTCCCCTCTGTGGTTTCAATGGAAGGGAGGTGTTCCTCGGTTGTCCCCTCTGTGGTTTTAGAGGAAGGGTGGTGTTCCTCCGGTCACTACTAACGTATTGGGTTCTAATCTAGCGTGGTGCTAGATTAGAGTTTGAGGGATTTGTCTCCCTCTGAATCAACTTGTGAGCCAATGTTTGTTTACAAACTGAGTCTGCATTCTTACGTGTGTAAGGGTAGCCTTACTCATTTGAGTAAGGAGTGGACGTAGGTCTGCTTGGTGTGGACCGAACCACCTTAAAATTGTCTATCCTATGGTTTGCTTAGTGTGTGTGATCCTTCTTTTATATCTATCCTCACAGGATGGTTTGTGGATTGAATGCATTATTGTTTTAGCTATCTTGCTGCTATTATTTACATAAGTCTAAGTTAAGCTTAATCTAATTATTTAAACTTGTGTATCAAAATGTGCAGTCACACATCTTGCGTGAAGCTCCACCTAGTACCAGTTCATTTGTGTATTTGCTTATGGATGTCTCCAGATGAATGATAACTTAATTGATCTCAGTTTAATGTCTGCTCACTTAAACTTAATCTGCCATGTGTTCGACAGTAGTTTTGTCTGAATCATTAAGTGTTAAACTGATTTCTATTTGAGCAGCGTTGTGAAGGCCGTAACTTGTTTGAATTAATTTCACTTTGAGCAATCTATTACTCATAATTCTCTCTAGTTGTTGTTAGTGTTGTGCTTCCTATTGTTTTGATGATGATGACACTGCATAAATCACTGTGTCTTTCAAGTGCTTGCTTTAAATGATCTCAAACCATGAGTGGGCAGCCTCAAATCCTAAATCCAAAATTCAACATTTGACCTTCAAGTCGCAAAGGTGAGTCATTTCAAACCCAAACTTTAAATCTTTGGCTTCCAAACCATGAAGGTCTGCAAACTCAAAGTTCAAACCATAAACACCAATCAAGTTATTCTCGTGATGTCTTAAACTTTTTCTGTCCCACCGACACCACAAGTGTTTCAAAAAAAAAAAAACCCAACGAAACCACTTGCAAAATGGGTGAGGACAAACTTCATGAAGAATGTCCCTCTAGTGTCTGCATCTGCACTTGGGGGTGACTCATCCACCGAAGACTAAGAAAAAAAAATCTTCAACAGTTGAATTTTCATCGGCTGGGACAATTGCCTATATAGGCGTCTTCAAAGGAGCCTTCACATTTGGCAAGTTGGCTAGTGCATCAAACTCCGACGATGAAGCTGTACTCTCAACTCCCTTCGGTGCCTCAGGGGACTCTGCCGAGGAAGGTCCTCTCACTAAAGAAAAGAGAAAGAAAAGAAGAAAGAAGAGAAAGATTGCAAATCCAATGAAGGAAGTAAATTTCCTTACATTCATGAAATCAAATGCCTGAGACAAGCCCTCCGGATGACTGCAAATAAATGAAAGAACATACAACCGGAGTCCTGAGACAAGTCCTCAGGATAGCTGTAAGTAAACGAAAGAATGCACATCAAGTGCAAAGCTTAACGCCTCCTGGGTTGTTTCAGATATGCCTCACAAAGTCGTCCTAGATAACTCCAATGAAAGGAAAATGCACCTACTAAAGCGGAGTCCACAAAGCAAAGGGCTGCATCTGTGAGAGCATTGGGCCACTCAAATTTGGACCTATGGAAGCTCTGAAATTCTCCCAATATATGCTTTTGATGTGACAGCTCGAAAAGAACCTGCAAAACAAAAAGGGAAAATCATTAGTATACAAGAACTCAAGTTTTACAAGCAAAGTTGATATGGAAATTAAAGATTGGAATGTTGATTTCCTTATCCTGACATGACAGTTCTGGAAGGATCCCTTCTTCACCGAAGGAAGCAAGAACCGTGATGCAGGAGGTTCACTCCGGATTATACGGGACCTACCAAATAGGAGCCAAGATGAAGAATAGCATCAAGGTAAAGGGGTTTTGTTGGCCCACCATGTATGAAGACTGCAACCAATATACTCGTACATGTCACCAATGTCAAACATTTGGGCCAGTGCCTCGGAGGCCGCCTAATCCGCTCCACCCAACGGTGCCTACTTGGCCATTCGCGGAGTGGGGCATAGACATTTTGGGACCATTCCCACCATCATCTCAAGGGCACAAGTTCGTATTGGCTGTCACTGACTACTTCTCCAAATTGGCAGAAGCCGTCCCGCTATGGGAAGTTACAGGAGAGATAGTTGTCTGCTTTGTGAGGCCCTATATTATATACAGATTCGACAGCCCCAGCCGAATTATATCTGATAATGACACGCCATTCAGGAACAAGATTGTTTATGCCTTGGCGGCTAAGTTTCATATTGACTAGAGGACGTCCTCGGTCTACAATCCCCAAGCCAATGGGTTGGCCGAGGCTTTCAACAAAACTCTCTGTAAGTTACTGTCCAAGATAGTGGCCGGCCGCAAACGAGATTGGGGCGAAAAGGTCCATGAAGCCCTATGGGCCTATCGGACCATTTACAAAACCCCCATGAGTTGCTCCCCATTCTCCTTAGTCTACGAAGCTGAAACAGTAGTCCCCGTAGAGATCGAGCTAGCATCCTATCGCGTTACTGTGCACGCTGGATTGCCAGGCCAGGACTAATCTGAGATAGAAAGAAGGCATAAGGAGCTATCCAACCTTGAAGATGAAAGACTCAAAGCTTACAAGCACTTACAGGTGTATCAAGCCCACATGACACGTACCTATGACAAGCTGGTCAACCAACGGGCGTTCAAGAAAGGCGACCTTGTCATGATTAAGGAAAATGAGTTTTAGCAGGAAGATCCAGCGACAAGCTCCAACCCAATTGGCGAGGACCTTATGTTATTCAAAAGGTCTATGAAGGAGGGGCCTATACGGTCGTCGACCACAAGGGAGAGTTCCTTGTTATCAGGGCCTCTGTGCCTTAACGAGGGAGTTCTAGCCCTCGTCTCTCTTCCTTTTTATCCCTTCTTCATCTAGTATGATGTCTGTCACTCCTCTGTGTCAAGGAATCTAATCCTTTGCTCTCCTTTGATCCTTTATCCTGGCAAGCAAGGAAGATAAAGCTCATGCTCCTTAAAGCTCGATGATCAAAATCTCTTTAGGATGCCATTTTCCATGCCTTGGATTTGCAAAGATATCTTTTATTTTGCACAATAACATGTTATAATTACTATTACTCTATTATTCCTGCACGTGCTTATAAGTGCTGGTTCCTCGATATGAATGAGTGGTTTTAGACTTTAGTTAGTTTGCTTAGTCAAATGAGTCACTTCTGCAGCATCTTAGGCTGGTGATAACTCCGCGTTGGGAGTCCAGTTCTTTCCCCCAATCATTAAGGGTGACCTTTTGAATATGGGTTTTTCACATACTACACGGCAAGCCATAGCTAATCTCCTCTCGAGCACACCGTTGCTACTTTGGCCATACCTGGGTATGCACAAAGGTCTTTTCTCTTCTCTACTCAGTCGAGTGTAGAGGCAAGAGATGGATGGATGAGATGACCAACCTAGGTGCTCCCCAATACAGGAGAAGTCTCAAATAGGGGCAGTCTCGACCCTCAGAAGTGAGCTTTCATGCTAACATCTAGCCAATAAGGACTATAAATAAAAAATAAAATAAAAATTAAAAGTAAAATTATGAATCAAAGGCATGGCAAGAGTGGCGAAGCTCCGCGGGACATCATGAGCCCGGTCGTATGCATGCCTAAGGGTCTTAAAAATCAAAGACACAAAGCCCCAGCACAACATACCTACTCTTTGAGGGGTAGTGCCTTGGAAGGAATTCTAATCCTGATGTCTCCCATCCTGCACAAAGTTTATCTCCATTTTCTTCTATTTCTCCCTCTCAGGCTGGATTGAATTCTAGGTATGGCCCTAGTAGGGGCACCGTTCTTTAGAGGCGGTTGGTTATGGTGACCCACTCTCAAATGCACGCCCTGCTAGGTCCGAGGGTCTTCGGTCTTGTGGCTATCACCCCCAAGGTGGTGTCACATCAACAAGGAAGTTTGCCCTGCAGTCAAGTAGCTCCAGGCCCTCATTGATGGCTTGAGGAATATGAGCAGCCCGAGATCCAGCCTATGGAGCTAAAGGAGTACATCCCTTGGGAGCAATTCGAGTCCCTCAAACTCGCCTCCAAAGTTGAAGCTGAGGCAGAAGTAGAGCCTCCTCTATGGGGGGAATTCCCCCAAGAGCGGCCACCCGCTACTGAAGAAAAGAAAAAGAGGAAGAAGAGAAAGTCCAAGAACAAGAGAAAAGGGAAAATTATACTATCCTGTCACACTCTGACAGCATTGTTCGACACTGCCCTGTCCTTGGACGAGGGAGAAGAAAAAATCTACCTTGAGTCGGCAGAGGCTGATCAGGTCGGGGCCTCTACTTCCCAACATGCTACCAGATCGGGAAAGAAATGGGGACGCCCTCGATAGGCCGACCACAACATTCTGTTCAGGGGAGAACAACCATATCATGTCCCCGAACCCAAGGTCAAGGGCGTGGAGATTCCCCCTCCATCGGGCCTCTACCCTGGAGAATCAGGCGGCCAAAGTGTCCCTTCATTTGCAGAGTTCCTACTGTCGAAGAGCGTCAAACAACCATCTCCCCAGGAGGCCCGATCGGCAAAAGAGATGAGTGGCCCTGCGGCCCCGCCCGTGGCCATTCTTCCTCTGGCAAGAGAAGGGAATGACAACATCCCCAATCTCACCGAATTCATGCAAGAAAGGGAACCAGCCCAACAGGTGCCGCAGGCCCAGAAAGCACCCAATGAAGGAGACAGACCCCCTTGCAAGCCAGCCCCTCAGGCACAAAATGATGACAGACGAGACAAGATCGAAGAAATGAGGTTGGCCAATGTCAAGGCCATCAATAGAATAATGGAGCAGCTCAGAAGAATCTCAATAAGGTTCACTGTCTGGGAGGTACTCTCCCTAGATGAAGGAACCCGACAAGCCCTCATTGCGACTCTGCAAACTCTGGCTTACTTTGAAAGTTTGCAGACTTCTTTACCGAGCATCCGGTACCAGGAGACTGTCCGCTGGAACTAGAGCTTCCTGAAGATGAGACCCTAGAAGCCGCTCAAGTATAGCCTCCCTTATGGCAGCTATATTTTGACGGTGCTTCCATAATTGACACCTCAGCTACTGGATCAGCCAGGGTCAGAGCGGGGGCAGGCATAGTCCTGAAGTCTCCGGAGGGGGAAGTCATCTACACATCTTGTTCGATAAACAAGCCGTGCATGAACAATGAAGTAGAGTATGAAGCCCTGATCATCGGGTTGCAGATTGCTCTATCCATGGGAATCCAAATGTTAGAGGCATTTGGGGACTCCATGCTAGTTGTAAAATAGCTAGAAGGAGAGTTCGATGTGCAAAAGGAAGAGCACCTCCCTTATCATCGGCTGGTGATTCACCTGATGTTAAGATTCTACTTCATCAGCATCAAGCATGTCAACCGATGACAAAATGCTCAAGCGGACGCCCTCGCTAAGCTGGCAAGTTCTTTGGCGATCCCGCCAGACACAAGCCTGAATATAACAGTGATCAACCGCCGGCAAGTTCCCAGTGTGACAGAGGTCTTATCTGACGAACAAGAAAATGAAGTGGTAGCTGTAGAAGAGGTTCAATAGCCCGATTGGCGAGAACATCTCCTGCAATGGTTCCAGCACCAGCAGCTCCCGAAGGAAAAAGAACAAAGAATGAAGCTCTTGAGGGTCAAGGACTCTTACGAGATGAGAAACGAAACTCTGTTCCGAATAATGGCAGATGCCCAAAGAAATGTTCTACTACGTTGCTTGTCTTCAGCAGAAGCTGGGCAGGTGATGCAAGAAGTCCATGCGGGTTCAGTTGGAGCACACCAGGCTGGCCCCAAAATGAAGATCGAAATAAAGAAGCTAGGCTACTATTGGCCATCTATATTTGATGATTGTTGCAAGTTCGCTAAGACTTGTCAGAAATGTCAAGGCCACGCCAACGTGTCGAGAAGACCGCCAATGTCGTTACACCCCACCATACCAAGCTGGCCGTTTACTCAATGGGCCATGGACGTGGTAGGGCCATTGCCAGCATCTTCGTCAGGATGCAAATACATCTTAGGAGCTACAGATTACTTCTCCAGATGGGCAGAAGCAGTAACACTAAGAGAAGTGACGGGAGAGTTGGTTGCGAGATTCTTCTGGCAGAACATAATATTCTGATTCGGGGTCCCCAGCCGAATTATCTCTGACAATGACGACCATTTCAGAAACCAGAAGGTTTATCGACTGGCTGATAAATACAAGATTGACTGGAGGACGTTATCCCCCTAGAATCCTCAAGCCAATGGACTTGCAGAAGCCTTCAACAAAACGCTATGCACACTGCTGGCGAAGACTGTCAAATCCAATAAAAAGGACTGGGAAGAGAGGATGTACAAACTGCTTTGGGCCTATCGTACCCTCTATAAGACTCCAATCGACTATTCACCGTTCTCCCTAGTATATGGGTCAGAAGCTATGGTGCCAATTGAATTAGAAGTCCTTTCACTGCTAGTCACCATCCAGCATGGATTGGTCAGCAGCGAACAAACCAATGTAGAAAGAAGGTTGGAAGAGCTCACCGAGCTGAAAGGAAAGCGTCTCCACGTACAACAAAATATTCAACTATATCAAGCTTGCATGGCCCGTGCTTTTGATAAGCTGGTCAAAGGTTGAGAATTCAAGAAAGGAGACCTAGTAATGGTCAAAAGAAGAGAGGTGATGGCCTTCAACCCCAAAGGAAAGTTGGTTGAAAACTGGGTTGGACTGTATGTCATCCACCGAGTATATGAAGGGGTTGCTTACATCCTCGTAGATCACAAAGGGGTCATCCAGTTCTCTCCCCTTAATGGAAAACATATAAAGCTATACCACACGGCTCAGTCAGCATTCCCAGAATGACCGTAATATACCTTGGTCTAGTGGCATTCCGCCCTGGCCGAGCTACCTTTATCTCAGTCCAATGGCACTCCGCCCTGGATGAGCTACCCTTTTCCTTGGTCTAGTGGCACTCCACCCTGATCAAGCTACCCTTTTCATTGGTCTAGTGGCACTTCGCCCTAGCTGAGCTACCATTTTCCTTGGTCTAGTGACACTCCGCCTTGATCCAGCTACCCTTTTTCTTAGTCTAGTGGCACTCCACCCTGACCGAGCTACCCTTTCCTTGGTCTAGTGGCACTCCGTCCTGGCCGAGCTACCCTTTTCCTTGGTCTAGTGGCACTCCGCCCTGATCAAGTTACCCTTTTCCTTGGTCTAGTGGCACTCCGCCCTGACCTAGCTACCCTTTACCTTGGTCTAGTGGCACTCCGCCCTGATCGAGCTACCTTTACCTTGGTCTAGTGGCACTCCGCTCTGGCCGAGCTACCTTTATCTCGGTCCAGTGGCACTCCGCCCTGGACGAGCTACCTTTTCCTTGGTCTAGTGGCACTCCGCCCTGGCCAAGCTACCTTTTCCTTAGTCTAGTGGCACTTCACCCTGATCGAGCTACCTTTACCTTGGTCTAGTGGCACTCTGCCCTGGTCAAGCTACCTTTATCTCGGTCCAGTGGCACTCCGCCCTGGCCGAGCTATCTTTTCCTTGGTCTAGTGGCACTCCGCCCTGGCTGAGCTACCTTTTGCTTGGTCTAGTGGCACTCTGTCCTGATCAAGCTACCCTTTTCCTTGGTCTAGTGGCACTTCGCCCTGACCGAGCTACCATTTACCTTGGTCTAGTGGCATTCCGCCCTGATCGAGCTACCTTCTCCTTGGTCTAGTGGCACTCCGCCCTGATCGAGCTACCTTTATCTTGGTCCAGTGGCACTCCGCCCTGGACGAGCTACCTTCTCCTTAGTCTAGTGGCATTCCGCCTTGGCCGAGCTACCTTCTCCTTGGTCTAGAGGCATTCCGCCCTGATCGAGCTACCCCTTTTCTTGGTCTAGTGACACTCCACCTTGACCGAGCTACCCTTTACTTTGGTCTAGTGGCACTCTGCCCTGATCGAGCTACCTTTACCTTGGTCTAGTGGCACTCCGCCCCGATCAAGCTACATTCTCCTTGATCTAGTGGCATTTAACCCTAGCCGAGCTACCTTCTCCTTGGTCTAGTGGCATTCCGCCTTGATCGAGCTACCCCTTTTCTTGGTCTAGTGGTGCTCTGCCCCGACCGGGGGACCATTTTTCTTTGTCTAGTGGCATTCCGCCCTGATCACAATCGGGCTAGACTTCTTATCATAATTCTTCATTTTATTATCCTTCCCTTAACTAGACCCACTGTTGGGCCTCTTCTTGTCATTACCGGGTTTAATATTCCTGGAACTAGTGGTTTGTTCTTTCTTGGAGTTTCTCCCTCGGATCCTCTCCGTCATCTCTAGGGTATCCTCGAGAACTAGAGCTTTTCTTACCATCTCAGCATAAGTCTGAATCTCCATTGGTGCCAACTGGTTAATATAATGTAGCTTCAAACCACTGAGAAATCATTTGGCCTTCATCTTCTCGGTAGACACTAGATGAGTTGCATAGCAAGACAACCTGGAAAACTGAGCTTCATATTCTGCAACAGATAGGTTCCTTTGTTTCAAAGTAGCGAACTCTGCCACCTTCTTCCCTTGTACCCGGTCAAAAAAGTACTTGCCATTGAAGAGCTCCTCGAACTCCTTCCATGTTACTTGCTGATCTCCCAGAGTGGCTCTCACAGCCTCCCACCATGTTCTTGCATCCCGTTCTAACTGAAAAGTCATTAAAAGAACACGCTCTTGGTCACTGCATTGCATAACTTCAAAGATCCGGTCTATTTCCTTCAGCCAATTCTCGGCCTCATCTGGATCTGTAGAACCACTGAATCGTGGGGGATTCATTCCATGAAAATTTCGATGAAGATCGCCAGCTCTGCGGTGTGCTGCTCCTCCCTGGGCCACTTGTTGTAGGGCCCGAGTCAAACCTTGCACCGTACGCTGCATGTCTCTCCATTGCGCACGTTCTGCTGCCATTGAAACAAATTCCTACACATAAAATAGATTAAATTAGACATCCTAACGAAAATCTTTTAGAGTTGATTACTAACTTAACTCGAGTCTCTAGCCAATCTCACTAGGTTGGATCCTTAGACTTTGAACAAGGTTATAGGTCCGATGACACACTTAAAAACTAAGGACTTAGAAACCTAGGCTCTGATATCACCAAACTGTCATGCCCCGATGCGGAATATCAGAATGTGGCAGTAGAAATAGTTAAAATATGTTGATTTCCAGACATGCCTCTGGTTGTATGTTTAATGTGGGTTTGGGGGGTGCTTATGGCGGGGTGTTTGGGGTGGCTGGTGGTGGGTGGGTTGGGTTGGGTAGTTGGGAAGAGGCCAGCGGGGGAGTGGTGGGAGAGGGAATGGGCGTGTGCAAATCAGGGGGAGGAAATGTGGTGGTTCTAGGACGTGGAGATGGTGCAGAAGTGCAAGCGGGACTGGGCGGGCAAGAAGGGGAGGGCATGGTTGCAAATGATCTCGTGGAGAGGTGTCCGCTGCTTTTGGATGGTGTGCACGGAATGGGAAGAGGAGGAGCCGAGGTGGAGGGTGGTGGCGAGGAGGGTGGTGAGGGAGACAAGGGAGAGGATTGCCAGCAACGTTCGCTAAATCGGATCGGATGGGCCTGGTTCGGCCGATCTGATCGGTTTTCTGGCGAACTGATCCGATCTTGTGTCAAGCTAGCCCGATCCTTCACTGGGATCGGTGGGATTGGCCCGGATCGGTCGATCCCACCCATGGTCCCCACTTGAATTTTAAATAAAAGTGTTTGGGGGGAAGGCCAACTAAATGTCTTTGGTCCTTGGGACTTTTTGATCAGGATTTCACTCACACACACACACCCTTTCACTGTCTTCTCTTTCACTCTCCTAGGCTCCTTCCCCTCCAAGTCTCCTTCACACCTCTCTCTCTCTCTCAATCTAGGCTCATTGTTGAAGGAAGATCATTGATCAAGGATGGTTGGTGTTAGAAGATTGCTTCTAAGCTCATCTAAGACCATTTTCTCCAAGAAATCTTCAAAGGTAAGTCTCTCTCTCTCTAGGACTTTCTCTCTCCTCGGAATTAAGCTTAGGGGGTGTTTTTTCTGTTTTCATTAAATTGTGATCCCCTAACATTGTTTGTTACTCCAACATGGTCTCCCCTCTCTCTAGCACTCTCTTTCTCTCTCTAAAAAGATTTTCTCTCTCCTCAGAATTGAGTATGTCACCTATTTCACGAAATGATGAACATATGTCAACTAGTTCACATTAAATTCGATATAGAACTATGCTAGAACACTTTCTCTATACTTCAGCAGATTGTGTGGAAGGACTTCGTCAAGGTCTTTGAGCGTGCTTACTGCCCATCCTATGTCAGTACGCAGAAGATGTGTCAGTTTCCGGAGCTAGTTTAGGGCGACATGTTAGTGTTGTAGTATAGGGCTCAGTTTATAGAGTTGGGTCATTATGCTCCCCATATCATAGAGAATGAGGAGCTAAAGATCGAGCAGTTTGTCCAAGGATTGAGGCAGGTGCTCAGGCACCTCCTGATAGCGAACGCTGCCACTGATTTTGAGACGATTTCCTATGTAGCGGCGTCATTGGAGCTGGATATGCAGAGGACCTAAGGACAGGTTGGCCAGGGGCAGTCCTAGCCAGGCCGTAGCCAGCAGACGGCTACCCAGCAGCAGAGCACCTTTCAACACTCTATGGGTAGTTCGGGAGCGTCGATACCGGCGGTGTCAGCGACAAGATCTATGTCTTTTGGCTCCAAGGTTAATAAGGTCTTCAAGAAGGACTTTGGTAAGAAGCGTAAGGAAGTCAGAGATCAGAGGTAGGCATCTTCAGGTAGTGTTCAACAGTCGATGCCTTATCAGTGTCAGGGATCAGTTATTGGTTCACGAGGGTCATGTCCCCGGTGTGGCGAATCGCATCCAAGCAGACAGAGCACGATGCCAGTGATTTGTTTCAGATGTGACCAGACAGGGCATATGGTGCATGACTGTCCTCAGAGGCTGCATCAGCCACCCTAGTATCCTCAGCAATAGCAGTAGTTTCTGCAGTAGGGGCAGTATCCACCACTACCATGGTCAGTGAGTGTGGGCAGACAGAGATCTCGAGGCAAGATCACACATATGACTAGGGCAGAGGCAGAGTCATCGCAGCTTGTGGAAGGTACTGTCATGATTTTGGGTTGCGCAGCTCGAGTTTTATTCAATTCTGGCGCGTCACATTCATTTATATTGGAGGATTTTACGCTAAGTGTTGAGGACCTGGTGTCCCAGATGTCCTGTGATTTGGCTGTGGAGCTACCTTCTGGCGATTTTATTTTCACCCCGTATTGCTTCGAGAAGGCGAGGGCTAGAACTCCCTCGTTAAGACGTCAAGGCCCTGATAACGAGAAACCAGATACAGAATGGACAAAGATCGGCCCTAATCAATGCGGGCTAAAGTCTCGAGAACAACAAAAAAAAGGATGAGAACCCGGAAAGGATGAGGACAAACAAGTAAAGAGAGGAGAATGTAAAACATCCAACATGGTAGGGGAAAAGAGACAGTGATTGCCAGCCAGAGGCGGGAAATAAGATGCATAAACCCCCGACAAGGCTGGGGAAGGATTGTAGGAAGCACCCGGAAGTTCCGGAGAAGAATTAGGTGATGTCTCGAGATTCAGATGGAAGACTGATGTAGGTCGAGACCCAAAAGGATGAGGACAGGGAAACTCCAGAGATCCGGAGCAAGAGAAAATAGAACGGTAGAATGACTCAGGAGGGGAAGGAAAGATGATAGAAATAGGGCTGGACGGCGGAAAGCATACCACCCAAGGATAGGAACTGAGCAGAAGAAATGAGGGATGGATGGAAGATGGAGGTGGAGTGATCCCCTGAATACAAAGCTGGCATCCCCTGAACTTTCGTCGCTGCTTCTTCTTGGCTGAAATCTTCTTGGAATAAACTCGCCTAGCACAGACTTGGGCCTTCAAGCTTCTTGATTTAGCATGTCTTCTCAAATAACGGGCCCACCTGGCGGATGGCCTGGCTCGACTATGAACATGCCACTTTATCGGGGTGGTTGCCCCTGCACATGCGGCACTGACCCCGAGCGGACATTCCCGCACAATCAGCTCCTTGTGGTGTTGATCAAAAAACCAGGGAGTCTTGTTGCTTGGCACCAGGAGCCTGGGATTTGACACCTCTGTTTGGTAATTGGGCATGAAGCGTAATTCCCTTATTGCAAGTGCAGGACGAAGCTGAGGAAGGGTAAAACGTGACGTCGCTGTGGCCGTCTTATCGATAAACCGAGGGAGATTGCATAACAAATGCAGAATGCCCCTAGGCAACCTTGAAAATATAGCCAATTGTCCCAACCACAGCAACACCGACCTTCAACAGTCTCTTCTGACAAATGAGACTCTTTTTGGTGGAAGGATCTAGAAGTTATGGCTCTTGGAAGAAGGCCTTGGAACCTAATCTGGAGGAGTTTTAACTGTACGAAATACATAAATCCTCAACTTTCATCCAAGATTCTAGGAGATAGAGCCCATGAAAAATCGTGTTCTATGGATCAAAATTGAGATAATCCAAAGGGCAAGAGGTAGAAAAAAACGGGGGTCAATTCGGAGTTGGTTTCTAGAAGTTACAGCCGCCGCAAGATAGGCCCATCGTGCAGAATTGAGGCAGAGTCCAGCGCAGGCTAGACTCTTAGTGGTTTGCTTAGCAATTGGTCAACCGATCGCTAAGGAATAAATGGTTGATTGACTGACAGTTTGCAATAAGAAACGGTCATTTGCACGATCATTTGTAGTCCTTTTGCGAATTTTGACCCCCGGACGCCCATTTTTGCTCCAAATGGACTCGAAACGGACCCGAAAGTTGGGGAATCGAAGATAGAAACTTCCAATGCTAAATGGGCTTAAAAAATGGCCAAGATATGGGCTTGTGATAGGCTCAAAGTAGGTTCCAAAATAATGATTAATTTAGGGTATTACGGAGATAAATAAGAGAAATAACATGACTTATAGGCTAAAAGCGTGTGTCAACATATGCCCCTCCTTGATGTCTGCTTTGCAAGGGAACGAGCGAAAGTGGCGCAGAGGCGGAATGGAAAGGAGATTGAGTGAAAGCGACAGTGGCGTGAAATGGAGATGAAGCTAAGATAAAGCGGAGAGAACTGAAAAGCGGGCACCAAGGTAAAAGACACCTGTTTTAACCAACAAGCGATAGGAATTCTCCCGAAAACGTCAAACTAACCACCTAGAATGGATGACAAGGATGAGACCTGCCTGGAGAACTAAACTAATAGGAAAAAAAGGAAACACGACCAACCTCATCGGGGACACAATCTATAGACGACGAGGGGATCGGAATGGATCATAACGTAAGCTAAAAAATAAGTAATTGAAACTAAGATAAAATTCAGACAGGAAGCACGCTAGCCAACCAGACCAGCCTCATTTTCTCAGCCACTAGGTCGATAATGGAGAGAGAGGGACCAACCCTATCCCGATACTTTTGTAGACATTTCCTTTGCACTGCATCAAAATTCTCGGCCTCACTTGGCCCCAGAGAATAGAAGCATTCTAACACAGGACTATCCAATGATCTCTGAAAATGGTAGGCCAGGGATTTCTGATCATTCTGCCCGTTGGAGGATTCATACATAAAATCCTTGAGGTGAACGAAAGGGTTGTCCGTGTCGTTGTACCTACGGTACGTAGGCATTTTGGAGGGAGGGAGATGGAATATAGGGAGGATTGGCAGGCAAACCTCAGGGGTGGACTTTAGGTCCACCATTTTCATTCGATTCTAAAACTGCTCATCCATTTTATTAAACTTATTGAGGAGTGACTGGGCAAGCTCCTCAGCAGGTGGAGGTGGTGCCTGCCACTGTGGAGGAAGAGGCCTACCGGAGGCCTGAGGAGGGAACCCTAAACCAGAGGAGTATGGCGGCCTGCCAGTAGATGGACCTAGTTGAAATGGCATGTGAGGAATGGCAGGGGTTTAAGACTGTGGAGGGGGGAATTGGAAAGAGGGAGGATGTTGACTTGCCTGCCCTTGAAGCGACGAAGAAGGAGCGACATGTACCAGTGATAGAGAGGGGATAGCCTGTACCGGCTCCTGGAGGGGTGTGGGGGCTGGTGTTGACTCCTATTGAGCGGGAGAAATGGATTTCCCCTTTAAAATGGCCTGAAAGGCTCGGAGTTGCTTAGGACTGAGTTCCGTGTTAGTGAGGACACCCAACAGGGAGGAGATGTCCTGGGGTGGGGATGTGTCCCCTACAATAGTGGGCACCTCACGTGAAGGCTAGCGAGAAAGACCTGAGTCCATAGCATGGACATGTGGGCCAACTGACTGACCACGAACCTGATGTCCCGTGATCAAATGGCACCCAAGACGGGGGGTGAATTGGGTATCAACAAATTTTAACCAAACATTAACAGATTTTAAGGAGAAGGTGATTATTAATTACTAAGCAAATCATATTAATGCAAGAGGTGCCTACATTCTCGTAGACCACAAATGGGTAGTTCAATTCTCCCCTCTCAATGGCAAACACCTGAAGCTGTATCATAAAGCCTTGCCAGCATTGGAAGAATGAGCAAAATGTAACTTGGTCTAGTGGCACTTCGCCCTAACTGAGCTCTCCAATATATACAACCTAGCTCAAACCAATCCTGAGGCCGTTGGCCCACGATTGCAGAAGCCTCCCCAATACACACCAATCCCAGGGCTCCTTGAGAACCCCCAATAGTCTCACTGGGCTACCACTTTACGCATATCACCATGTTGGACCTTACGTCCACATTGGTGCATAAACCATTTCCTTTGCACTGGATTTATCCCCGTGCCTGTAAATATATATTTTTTGGCAACAGGCTTCATGCCCTAGGTGACATTTACATATATCATCATGTCAGACTTTATGTCCACATTGGTGCATAAACCATTTCCTTTGCGTCGACGTTATCCCCGCGCTTGCGAATATACATTTTTAGGCAACAGGCTTTATGCCCTAGCTGACATTTTCATACATCACCATGTCAGACCTTACGTCTACATTGGTGCATAAACCATCTCATTTGCACTGGCGTTATCCCCGCGTCTACAAATATATATTTTTCGGCAACAGGCTTTATGCCCTAGTCGACATTTACATACATCACCATGTCGAACCTTACATCCACATTGGTGCATAAACCATTTCCTTTATGCTGGCATTATCCCTGCGCCTGCGAATATACATCTTTCGGCAAAAGGCTTCGTGCCCGAGCCGATATTTACACCCACCACTATGTTGGACCTTACATCCACATTGGTGCATAAACCATCTCCTTTGCACTGGCGTTATCCCCGTGCCTGTGAATATACATCTTTCGGTAAAAGGCTTTGTGCCCTAGCCGACATCTACACATCATCGCCATTACGGATCTTACATCTGAATCAGCACATAAATCCATTTCTTTGCATTGACATTACCTTCTTGCTAATGAATATACCCTTTTCTGGTGCAAGGCTTCAAGCCCTAGCTGATATATACGCGTGAGAAAGCTGTGGGACGTTGGATATTCAAGAAAAAAGAGGAAAACCACTCAAATAAGTCAATTTGAGGGTCAAATGGGGCATCACTGCGCGATAGGAGATATGCTCAAAATGATGTCAATTTTAGCGTGTCTATAATGATGACGAAAATCGACAATAGGTTTGTTCATCGGCATGGGTTGAATATCAAAGCAAGGGGCTTGTTCATCGATGCTGACGGAAGGTCCGAGCCGATAGCTTGTTTATCGATTTCGTCGATGATGACAAAAATCAATGGTAGGTTTGTTCATCGGCATGGGTTAAATGTCGAAGCAAAGAAGTTACGTTCATCGATGGGGACGGAAGGTCTGGGCCTATGTATGTTTATCGATCTCGCCGATGGTAATGAAAGTCGACATTAGGTTTGTTCATCGGCATGGGTTAAATGCTGAACCAAAGAAGTTAGGTTCATTGACGGGGACGGAAGGTCCGAACTGATGTATGTTTATCGATCCCACCGATGGTGAGGAAAGTCGACATTAGGTTTATTCATCGACATAGGATAAATGTCGAAGTAAAGAAGTTACGTTCATCGACGGGGGTAGAAGGTCCAGACCGATGCATGTTTATCGCTCTCGCCGATGGTGATGAAAGTCGACATTAGGTTTATTCATCGGCATAGGTTAAATGCTGAAGCAAAGAAGTTACACTATAGCATAGGCATAAGGCTTATGCCGGTGGGAAGTGATGTGTCTGCTGCTCACAGGAGTTCTCATGGGGCATGGATGGCAAATGAGGTAGTAATGTCATGATGGTTTTTTATTATTATTCACATTACTGACTTAAGTGCCCTTTGGGGATTTCACCGAAGCCAGCCCCCTCTTGCTTTTGCCCACACGTCCTTTCAGATTTTCACGTGACAGGATACCCGATTTTGCCTGCAATGTCCTTTCGGGTTTTCACCACAGTCGGGTTATGCCCATTTTTGCCCTTACTCAGAGTATCTTGGTATGTCTGGCGAGGCATATCTATTTTAAACCTCCTTCTTCTATTTTTTTTAGTTGATTGAAGAGAAATATGGATAATTCCCCTTTTTTAGAGCTATTGTCTGATTGGTCCAAGTAAGAATAGAATATTCTACCCTAGGACCTTTTTCAGAAATCATGCCATGTGTCCTGGGGGCATGTGCCAATCATTGGAGAGAGACACCACGTGACTGCTTAAAAGCTCATGTGTTTGTATAACTGACCTTAGTTCAGTCGATTGGGTCTGCCATGTCTATTGACTTGGTGCTGTGAGCTTTGATAGAACTGGTGGTACACGGAAATAGATCCAGAGGGGAGGGTGAATGGATCTTTTTGGAAATTTCACTCAATTCAAATACAAACTCCTCTCTAAGAAACAAATGAAAATTTCTCCACAGAAGACACTTAGAAATGAAGGTCTCTACTAGACCAGTGGATAAACATTTATCATGCTAACACTAAATCAGCGAGAGACAAGATAAAATCCACGGCATTCACAGCTCAAGTAACACAGATATCGAATTAAATAACCAGCGCTAAAAAGAGCAGTCAACAAAACCTGTGAAGGAGGCAGGAGACAGGGAAAAATCACACGAATCAAACCACTGCTCACAGGATTTTTAGGTGGTTCGATTTGAGACCCAAGATCTACATCCACCCCCCACTCCAACCGAGTGAGGTTTCCCTTGCTCCAAGCAAGAAGCAGACTCAGTCTGCAAACAAATGTTACCGATCAGCTTGTCTTAAGGGAAACAAATCCCTTAGCACCGATCCTGCAATCCACAGGATCTAAAACCTATATTTGCTACCCGTAAGTCCAGAACTGGAGGACCAATCCTCCCTTCCTCTAACCCAGAGGGGAACCCATGAGTGGCACACCACCACTCATGACCCGGAGACATGGTCTCCCTTCTCCTGAATCCTCATGAGGAACCCGACATCAAACCAAAGAATCGGAAGAACAAAGTGGAAAATGAAAAACAACAAGAGAAAATCGAATTGACAGAACTAAAAATAGATATAGCTCATGTGGGAGCATAGCTGTTCTGAATTTGATCCAAGAACAGATGAAAACAGATCTTCAATAGTAAGTGCTTGGTTCAAAATTTGTAACAGCTTCCCGTCCATTGCATTTAATAGCAGCCTTGTCATAAGCCCTGGTTTCCAAAAATTGAAAAGCAAGGCAGATGTCAGACTAGAAATATAATGAATTAGTTCATCATCCGGACATTGAACATCCATGAGCAGTGGAACCTTGCAGCTTCCACTTCGCTGTCGAACAACCCAAGGTATATGTACCTGCATGGAAGCATTGTGTTCTCATCTGTAAACACTGTGGTTTCAAGATTTTTCTTTTTAAATCCAGGAGGCTTAACAGTTAAATTAACTATTAGTCATTCAGTCCGACAGCTTAATATATTTAGTAAGTCACTGAACTGATCTTTGTCCTGCTACCCTCATGTCATGATGAACAAGAATTGGAAAAAGAAAAGAAAATGGATACCATGATTCCAAAGAATGATATGAATAGAAAAACAAAGCTGTGAATTTTATCTACCAAATTCAAGAAAATCTTTTTATCTTTCTCCAAAAGGACACTTACTTCTTCCCAAGGAACTGTCCCATCCGAGCCTCCCACCGACCGCACTTGTGAAGAGTTACCCCTCTGTATTTCGAGCTTCCCCTGGAGAATCCAGTGCTTTGGCGTCGCAGGATGTGCACAAATTCCTCCTTGGTCAGGTTTTGCATCTGAAAAGAAAAAAAAAACGTAACAGCAAGTACATCACATTCCTCAGACCACACTTAAGCATGCCATTCCCGGAATGGATAACGTTTAAAAAGACAATGCTCACCTGTTTCATATCTTCATCATAGTCATTAAGGTTGAAGTTGATGTCGGCATCAACACCCCGGAACTTAATTGCAGCGCGATCATACGCCCTGGCAATAATCGAAGAACCCATGATAAGATCTCCGATAAAAACCAAAGTCGCAATAAAGAAAGTGAAGGAAGCAACATTGTTCTGACCTTGCGGCAGCATGAGCGGTGTCGTAGCCTCCTAATGACCAATTGCAAAAGATGGAGGAAAAAAATCCATCAAACACGTGGCTAGAAAATTCTACCATAGGAACAATCATAGCATGGAAACCTTCTTACCTAAATATACTTGTTTCCCGCAATCCCTACACAAGTAGTCCCCCATGAGAACAAAATAGACAAAGGTCTAAGCAAACAAAACCTTGCAGTAGCGTTCCGTCACTAACCAGATGTGAGATTCCCATCTACCCGTCCTGCGGTAGAAGGTGACGCCCCTGTACTGAGAGCTCCTGGATCGGGGGCCCCGCCTACTCTTCTTCACTTGCTGCTGCTGCACCCTAACCTCGGGTTGCTCCGCCTGGCAGAAACTGAGATCCGCCCAATGTAGTTTTAGTGCGGACGCAGACGGGGCCAGCTGCATCGCCATGTCCACCGACCGAGGGGCATAGCCGCTTCCATATCCCTCCTCACGCACGGCCGCGTGGGGGAACAGCTGTCTCGTGGAAACATCCGGCCGGGGGAAGGTGTTATTGACCTCGTCGTCAGCGAAATCTTCTCCTTCCTCCACCTCCTCGGCGTCACCGCCGCAGCCCACCTTGAAGATGTCGAAGCGGAAGGCATGCGCCGCCGACTTGGTGGAGCAGGAGTCTTCATCCCCGGCGTTGCTGGAGCCCTCCGCATTGAGGACGGAGGAGGTGGACGTGCCGGAGTCGTCCATGAGCGGGTTCCTCGGAGCTTCCTCCCGAAGGGAGGAGGAGCCATCGTCGGGGGAGGCAACATTGAGATCCAGCATAGTGAGCCAACCGCTAATTCTGCCCACAAAACCGATTGGGACCTATCCCTCTAGCGTCCCTTTCTTCTCCCTCTCCAAAGGAGTATTCCCAAAACTACGGCTTGGAAGAGACGGTGATGGCTTTAATGGCGGAAGAAGAGCCAGAGGAGGAAGAGGTACTTGCGGGAGAGGGCGGAGTTGTTCTTACTGAACATTTGCCGCCTTCTCCCCCGCCGCGAGTATCCTATCACAACTGCAACAACTCCCTGCGCATTTAATACTGATCTCTCTCCCAGCCACACATGAAGATGACATCTCTCGATCAAATACCGATCTGAAAGAGAAAACACGAAAAAATCATAGAAAAAGAGGGAAAACAAACGCAAGACAGATCGATCACAGATTATCCGATCGAGTAGCAGCGAGCAACCACAAGACACACAAAATAAATAAGGAACTCCAGAAAGTGAAAACAAGAAGAAACGAACAAATTATCCGATCCAAGCTTCTCAGGAACAGAACACCACCGACAGAAGAAACGAATTCGGGATTCCGCGGATGGGCGGACAAAGGCACCAGAAGCGAAGCGCACCTGAGGAGGAGGACAGCGATGGCGCATTACTGCTGTGGCGTGAGGTAGAGAACGGCCGGCGAACGCTGCAGAGGAAGAGAAAGGAGGAGCCCCGGGGGCACGCCCGATCCCATGATGGGGAAGAGGAGAGCTCGGCGAGGGGGGGGGAGGAGCCGTGGAAGGGGAGGGCGCAGAAAAGGGGAAGCGAGAAGAGGAAGCTATAAAGGTGGGGAGGAAGAAGAGGAAGGAGCAGAAGGGGACGAGAGGGAGGAGGGAGAAGAGTGTGTAGTATCCAGTATGTAATCCCACAGGTAGGGGGGCGGGAGATGGGACGTGTTTGGCAACATGTATCGAAGGGGCATCCCAAAATTAAAAAACAAAATTTACAAGGCCCCGGACGAAGCACATTTATGGAAATATACGGAGGTAAACGTGGCTGACACCGGCCAGCGCCGGTGCACCCGGTTTGCGTTTCGCCTCGCACGTGTGAGGCGGGCCGCCGAGTAGAACAAAGATGCCGGTGGCATATGTATCCTTTCTACGAACAAATTTGGAAATATACCCTCGCAGGAACCATTGGGTTCCCTCGACTCGAGGGTTTTGAGTCCCGATTTGTTCATGGAAATAGGATTAGCTGGCAAATTACGTTCATGGTGAGAAAGACATCAAAGTACCCTTTGTTGATGGTGGAGTTGCAAAGTGTGATGACGTTGGCAAATCATGTTCATAACATTTGGTTCATATTAGATGACGTCATAAAACAAAGTCTGACATCGTAACATTTCTTAATTAATTACATTGATTTATTCGTTTGTGTAAAACAGAAATGTCAACCTAATGCAGGGTTTGCCGACCCGATGCAGGTCGCCCTGACCCGCACGACCCAACTCAGACTGTGGGTGAGACGCCCATTTGCTAGAAATTTGTGTTGCAATTTTGGTGAAAATGTTGTTCTAAGTTGATGTATGAAATTGACCCGACATGGGAAAAGAGAAAAATAAATGAGTTTTTTTTATTTTGTGGACTATTGAAAAAACACTTTGCAATAAATGTTAATGATTTTATGAAAATTCCAACCCACTGAATCAGCCCAATAAGGACAGTGGGCTGCTCAATCAAGTTAGGTACTTATTACAACCATGTGTGTGAGATTTTGTTGCAATCTTTGTTTGCTTCAAATTATCAATTCGAGATTATGTCGATTTCAATTCAAACTAATGATGGCAAAAATTGAAGTGATTGTTGCAAACTCACGTTGTGTGCAGCAACTATTACCGCTCTCTTCTTCTGGATCACGGTCATTTGTGGATTGTCTTGACCAATGGGGAGGTGACGCGTGTCGCTTCAATGGGAAGGATGCCTCGGCCTTTGGCGAATCCGAATCTGATTCCCTAAAAAGCGATCTTCGAGGGAGGTGTCGTGTGTTTTTTACTCCGAGGGATTTGCGGGCGTCTCAGGCAACCCAAAAATCCGCTTCGGAGTAGCTACTGTGACCGGGAGCCATGGCTGCTCTCACACTCGGCCGTGTCCCTCCGCAGCCCTCTGTGGGGAGCTCTTGCCATGGAAAAGCAGGTTCTTTCAATTGCGTCCGGCGGGGAGGGATGCGCCCCGTGAGGGCGAGCTTCAGGTCCGGTTCAGTACCAATGGGGGGAGTCCTATGCAGGGGTGTTTCTGCCGAGTTCCCAGAGAGAACAAGCCCGGATGAAGTAAGACCCCCCTGTGTTGTTCCTGTCTCTATCGTTTCTGGGTGTTTTCTCGCTGGTCTGTAGGGGGTTTTGCTTGATGCCCATCTCGCCAATGCTCTTGTTCTTCCGATTTCGCTGGCTTACTGTTCGATTTTTGTGGTGTACCGGTCCGGCGGTTTGGATCATCCAAGGGCCAAAGCTTTTTCGTCAGATGGGTTTAGTTTTTTGAGACAATTTAAAGTCATTTTGTTGTTCGTGCTTGTGTTAAGTCCACCCTTAGGCCTAGCCTAATGAATTGGGCCCATTAACCAATGAATCAACCTAATGACACTCAAACTTAGGTAAATGACTGCCTAACCTAGGTACTAGACTCAAATAAAAGGAAAATACATCAAATGACTCAAAGAGAAAGCTCAAAATGGATAATTGGGCCCACATAGAGTGATGCCTGAGCTTACACAACTCCGGAGTGTGACGATGACCCGAGCCAGAGGGAGTCGTGGGTGATGCCTCCATCAAAGTCCCTGCCCCAGTAGGTACTGAGTCCATTGAGCAGCTTGAAACGGAGCTGGTGGAACCGTCTTCCTCATTGCCTTCATCTTCTTCACAGCCTACTGATGATATCTGGGCTGAGGTCGACAGTAGGGTGGAATTTCATCTCCCTGACACACCATCACTTGGCTTGCAATCATCTGATGAACTGGTGTGGCAGAATTCAGAGATGCTGAAGTAGACTGTGTTGGCCCGTTGGGATTTATGTTATGCACAGCTAAGGGGGCTAGTAGAGCCTATGTTGCGTACCCTCATGGCTTTCGACTGTCCTATGCAATATTGGATGCCTCGTGTGATCTTGCTACTTAGGTATGTAAACAAGCGGGAATTTATTGATCATGGCCTGAGGGATCAACTGACCACCCTGAAGCTTCAACGGAAGGAGGGCCTCATTGCGCTACAAGCCTCCGCAAAAACTGCCAGCCAACAGAGGATCGTCGCCGAGGGAGCTACTGATCAGATTTCATTACTACAGAAGCTGACTTCTGAACTCTGTGCTGAATTGGCCCAGGCCGAAGAGGATCTGGCACACACCAAGCAGCTGTAGATAAAAAGTTTAAACGAAGCTGCATTAGCAGAAGGGCGCGCTAGCTCTATTCAAGAGGAACTATTGAAGCTGGAGGTTGAAGAGCGCCGACTACAAGACCTGGTTGATCACCCTTCTATCAGGATTATGGAACTTGATGATATGTTTCGCCACCCCAGCCAATGATGTATTTTTTTTTATTTTTTTAAAACTTAATATATATCAGAGAACGCTCCGAGGTTACGCCTATCTGAAAATTCACCTCTTGCGTGAGGAGAACCTCCTCCAAGTACCGTACCTGGATGTCTGACTAATTATTAATTTGAATTGTGATAGTCTATTATGCTTTGCCATCACTGTTAATTGATCTGAAACTCATTCATCTTTTACTTGAATTTGGAGCTATCTCTCTTACTATCTGGCACTCTTTGTCAACATTCTGATATTCAATTCATATTGTCTTGGCAGTTCCCCGTGTTGACTGTTCTTTAATTTTCGCACTTATTCTATTTGAGTAATTGTTTGTTAAATTCAGGGTAGATCTATTCACCCCCTCTAGATCCTTACATCTGTTCCATCACTTGGTATCAGAGCCTACCTCTCCCTTAGGACTTTACATCCTGAAGAGTCTAGAAATGGATGCTAGAGATTTAACCATAGAGGGCCATTCGACCAGTAAGCCACATTTCTTTGATGGATCAAATTACGCTTACTGGAAGAACCGTATGCAGGTCTTCCTTAAGGCCAAAGATTATGAAATCTGGAGGGTTGTTAGTAAAGGCCCGTTTGAATTGCCTGAGGATGAAGAAGTCTGGACCAGAGAGCAAATTCGTAGGTCCACCCTGAACTGGAGCGCTGTAAATGCCATGCAGTGTGCTCTTCATCCCACTGAGTTTTCCAGAGTTTCCTCCTGTTCCACAGTCAAGGAGATGTGAGACAAACTAGAGGTGATATATGAGGGGACGTCTCAGGTTAGGGAGACTAAGGTCAACATGCTAGTCTCAGAATATGAGACTTTTAAGATGAAACCTGACGAGTCCATCTCTGAAATGTATGCTCGTCTCATGGTACTCGCTAATAGTTTGAGAAGCTTAGGCAAAATCTATAGTGAGTACGAGCTGGTTAGCAAGATTCTTAGGTCCCTGACACCTATCTGGCACATCAAGGCCACTATCATGGAAGAGTCCAGAAACCTAGCTACCACTTCCGTAGATGAACTCATCGGTTCTCTCATGACATATGAGTTGAACCTTAAGAGGGTCGATGAGTCAGAGAAGAAGAAGAAAAAACTTGGCTGTAGCAGGTAAACAGATGCGAAACTAAAAGAATAAATACTGCAGAATTAAATTCAATCTATGGAAGAGTATGTAGATGAAAGAAACGATGAGATCCTTGACAATTGTCTACGCGCTGTAGCAACAAAGATACAAGCACAACACACGCAGGCAAGAAAGCAGAGACCGCAAATCAATCACACAAAACTCAGGAAGTTTGAGGTTGTTCGGCACAAGCCTACATCCACCCCACACTCAAACTGAGTGTGGCTTACTGCTGATTCACAGCTTCTCTCTGCTGATCCACAGCTTCGTGGAATAGATCCCTACAACCACTGATCCACAACTTTGGGGAATTAATCCCAGACCGCTGAGCTTCACAGCTTGCTATTGCTGAGCCTTACAGCTTATGCTACCAGAGGAGTCCTCCTCTACCGTTGAGGATTACAGCTTAACCACCACTGACTCATAGCTTGTAGAATGAGGATTCAAAACAAACGGAAGAAAATAAAAGATCAAATCATGAAATGTAGCTCTTACAAAGAGCAGATCGGCCCTGGTTCTGAACCAAGAGACTAGAACCAACTAATCACAGATGCTCTTCTCTCAAAACTCTCTCTACTCTCTTAGATGTTGCTGGCACTAAATCTGCTGGATCGTATTCATTTCTGGCTGGAACTTGTTCCTATTCTATCTCTATGATGATCAGTCTCACTCTCTCCAAGTCTTCATCTACTTATATGCAATAGATGGCGAGCATGTGGAAACCACATTTCCCGCTCAATATTCCGTCCAGATCCGATCTGCGCTAGCCACATGGCAGCATCTGTGCTTTATGGCTTTCCACGTGTCATGATCATCCATTTTCTTTCTACCTCGGATCACGTGCCCTCCTTAAAATTCTCGATCATCTCTCCTTAGTCTCTGGAGCCTTTTAAGTAAAGTCCCTGTCAATATGTCAAACACTTGACAGTCAGATAAGTATGAGAAATGCACTGACTTGATAAAGGATTTGAACAAATGTGCACAGACTTAACCTGTCCGCAAGGTCAATATGGTCACGGACCCCAAAATGAAAAGGAAAGTGATCGCATTACGTCTTAGAAGCGGGAGATCATGTGGGCTCCTTCTTCCTTTTCCTTCAGTCGATCGACGAAGAGGGCTTTCCTTTGGGTTACCCTTGCAAGAAAGGTTTGACAAATAACAAATGGATCAGAATAAAAGTAACGTAGTGTCAGTCCCTTGTGATAAATATGATAAAATCATGAACAAATACACACTTGACTAGTGTTGTTTAAAATCCCTTTTGAACATAAAGGGTGGGAAATGAGATGATGGGTGTGATAATTGTGAAGAAATGCACAAATAGAGCCTTCTCAAAGAGAGAAGCATAGTATGAACGGAAATAATGAATGATGCATGCAACTAATAGAATGAAAACAAAGTAGAATAAAGGGGAAGAAAAGGCTTATTGTGATGTCGATGGCGGGCTTCGAGGGCAACATCGTGAGAGCAACGTGAGCAGGTGGCAGGATGAAATGGCTTTCTCTCGAGCACTCAGGAATCGGGCAGAACTTTCCCACAGGAACGTACGGGCTCAGACGTCGATTCGGTAGAGTTTCCTCTTCTCCTTTAGGTTTTAAAGCCCCTTGGGGTCATCATGGTATTAAGGCAACTTGGTGTGGATGCCGCTGTGAGAGAGAGCTTTTGGGAGAGGGATTTTGGAGAGAGAGATGTGTGTAGAGATGTAGAGAGAGAGGTGGGATTTAAATCAACATAAAATAGATGAAGAGAAAATAATGTAAAGTAAAATAAAATAAAAATTATGCGTAGTGAGTGAGAGAAGTGAGACAGTGAGAGAAAGAGTGGAGAGAGGGAGCCAGTTAGCAGAGAGAGAGGGAAAGGAGGAGAGAGAGTGATGGGGGCATCCCTTGCCCCTCCATATTTTTTCGAGGCTCGGATTGATCGCCGGCATGCGCCATCACGTCTGTCTCATTTTTCTGAGTCTATTCATGTAATTTTCATATTTATTTGAGTCATAAACTATGTAATTTTTCTTTTATTTGAGTCCAGTACCTAGGTTAATGAGTCATTTACCTAAGTTTTCAAAAGGCTTCACCTAGTTTCTAAAAATCATTTTCTGATCCCCCTTCAATTCTGTCAGCTTCTGCACAGATCCGACCACCTACCAGTATAAAATAGATTTTCCTACCAAACTCTCCACCAAATCAGTCATAATAAATATTGCCGTTTTCCTCTCTCTCCCCTCTACAATCTTCATGAAGAGCGTGAGATCTGATGCGTAGGTTTGCCTTATGGTCAATGCCAATTCTCAGGAAACTCAATTTCTGCCCAGTCAGATCTGAGACTAGGAACAAGCCGGTTCTAAAACCTCCCATCTGAAGCATAGATCCGGTGAATTTTTATGAATCTCACAGGGTCAAAGAACTTCAAAAGAGCTTTCCAACGGTGCCTCTTGAGGGTCAATCTGACATTTGGAGTGATCGCAGTAGCAGATCTCGCCGGATCACGCGCCTAAAAATAGAACCTACAGATCTGTGGGCAGCAACCCCAAGTCTTGAAGATTGGAGCCACCCGGCCTCCGACCGGCGTTCCCGCCCGATTGCCTTCCAGGGAGGTGCGCCACCAGGGGCCTCCATCACAGCAGGACCCACCCCATTATACCCGGAGGACAGAGCGGTCCGTGGGCCCCACAGACCCGTAGATCGCGCCATCCGAATAGCCCCAAACGTGGGTTTTGGCACCATTGAAGCGACATCAAGATGCTACCCATCAACCCACTTCCCGTTACTCCTGGGCCCCACATGTGACCTGTTACCTCCCTGTGTGGACTGGGTCAAAATATTTGTACCGCTGTAAAATTTGTTAACTGGGAGTACGGATTTGGCTGGGGTCGTCTTCCCCATGCCGGGAGCGTGGAGGTAATGGTCTATCTTCTTGGCGTTATTTTGCTTAGCTAGTATATGGTCATATGCCGCTGTGAGTGCAATAGAATCTTAGCCCGTGAGTCCATGTCACCGCTGTAAGTGAGAGAGTGACCCGTCCTGTGACTCGATCCGAGCACGGAAGTGAGTTGACCACCCTTGACTCTGTCGATTTCTCAACCACGCAGATCCACACTATCCCTCAGCATTGTTGAACAACTTTTCCAAATTCCAATAAAATAAGTACGTCCCCTTCAACTTGTGTACCTTAACGTAGGGACTATGTCTTATTGTCTCCGTGGATAGTCATCATCATTTTCTCAATTTCATTGACGATTATTCACATTTTAGTTGGATTTATCTTATGTGCTCAATGGAAGAGGCCCCTCGCCTTGTCCAAGTTTACTGCAAGATGGTTGAAAGTCAATTTGCTAGACGGGTAAAAGTTTTCAGGTCTGACAATGCTCAGAGTGTATTTTGAGAAGAATCTTAATCTATTTATGGAAGATGCAGGCATCATTCACAAGTCTTGTGTGTGCCTATTCACCTCAACAAAACGATGTAGTTGAGTGCAACAATAGGCACCTTTTAGAGATCTCTCAAGCGCTTCTCTTACACCATGACCTCACCAAAAAAATTGGGACATTGTTGTTTTCAACACCTGCTACCTCATCAATCGTATGCCATCGCAAACCTTGGGCAATCAAATTCCTCTTCTTGTGTTGCATCCTTCGAGAACCTTGTTTCCTTCAAGGTGTTTGGTTGTCTTTGCTTTATCCATTGTCTCACTCCTAGCCATACCAAACTTGACCCCCATGCTGTCCGTGGCATCTTTTAGACTACTCATCCACTCAAAAGGGTTACAAGTGTTTTGACCCAAAAATTGGTGAAGGTATGTGCAAAAGGATGCCAGCTTTTTTGAATCTCAGTCATATTTTGCTTCCTCCATCTCTTCCCAGGGGGAGCCCCCTTCTTCCAATTCTTCCTCCTTAGGTATTCTTATGCCTATATGCCATGGCATTCCTCTTTCAGTGCCTTCTTCTCCTTTACTTGTCAATCCTATTGATGATGTGATTGTGAAGACTCCTCTTACTTACTCCAAGGATACATGGCATCAATCGAGGCTTTCCGCTAAGCCACCTTCCCAGGAGATTGTTTCGCTTTATGGTCCCTTACAAGACCTCTCTCCAAGTGATCCTTCCTCTTCTCTTGACCTTCCTATTGCTCTGAGGAAGTGTGTTCACTCTTGTGCCCAACATTAACCAAAGGGTTTAGCCCACTTAAATTAGGCCCACAAACTAATTTCCAAACCCATGTTGCCTAAGCCCAACTCTAGAACTGTCCTTAGATAATTCCTCCAATCTAATAAGATAATTAGGTCATAATTATAGAGAAATTTTTTTTTTATCTAAATTCTGGCACCAAAAAGGAAATGACGGTCTATCGCGTGACCGCCATATGCAAGGGGCGGTCCTCCAGTGACTGTAATCTCATTCCGAGAACGTGATTCTAAGAAACATGGAAAAATGGGATTTTTCCTGACCCATTAAGAACTAAATGCTAATAAAAGGGAAATTACATATAACAAAAAGAGAAAAGCCCAAAAATTAGATGGGCCTGGCCTAAGGTGCCATGGGACGGGAGTGACCACTCCACCCAAAAGGTTTGGGCCACCGAGTCCCCACTTTGATGTCCTCATCAGCATCCCTTCTCATCCTATTCCTCTAGAACCTCTGGATTTTCCATCTTATCTTCCCTCCAATCTCCCAGGGCATCGCACCCCTTTCTATCTTCTCCCTCCGAAACCTCCGGACCTCATCCCTTCCCTCCAATTCATCCTTCTACTCCTCCAGGACATCGTGTCTTTTGTTCTTTTCCTCCTTTTAAACCATCTTTTTCCATATCTTTTCCCAGGGCATCGCGCCCTCCTCGATTTTCCTCCTCTGGAACCTCAGGATCCCCTCCCGCATGATGCTCCCCCCTACCTCCAGATCCTCTGGATCATCCACCACTATCCATCTATCAATTTCTCCTCATAATCCCTTCTGATCACGGGTCTGACCTAACTTCTTTCACCTCAACTGCTCTGGGCATCTGCCCGTTCTCCCACTGCTTTCGAGGCTTTAGTCCTCACTCCTCCCCTTAAGTTTTCGCTTCTTCTGTAAATCATTCTTTGTGATCAGGGTCTCAGCACCTTAGTGAGGGAGTTCTAGCCCTCGCCTCTTTTCTTTTTATCCTTATTCACCTGAGTCTGGTCTTGTTACCACTCATTCTTGTTAAGTCACTTCAAACCATTGACAGTGAGATAAATCAACTTTCCGACAAGATGTCTGTATTGAGAGACATTTACTAGAAGTTCAGACTTCTCATACCAGAGCTCTACAGTTGTCTGAATGGGAATATTAGCAGGCTTGCAATCAAGAAGACCAGTTTCCTATAACAGATCTATGGCATATTTCCTTTGACAGAGAGAAACTCCGACAGCACTATAAGCAATCTCGATGCCAAGAAATTAGTATTTAGGTGTACCAAGATCCTTAGTAACAAAGTGACACTATAGGTATTCCTTGACCTTAGCAACACCTATATTGTCATTGCCAGTAAAAATAATATCATCTACATACACAGCAAGGATGACACTGCCTGTCTGAGTGTGTATATAAAAGGCAGAGTGATTAGAGGAACTCCTTTTCATGTCAACTACAGAGATCACTTTATTGAATTTTTCAAACCATGCTCTCGGACTCTGTTTCAACCCATACATGGTTTTCTTGAGTGTACATATCAAATTCTCCCCTGAGCAACATACCCAGGTGGTTGCTCCGTGTAGACTTCCTCCTGAAGATCGCCATGTAAGAAAGCATTCTTGATGTCAAGTTGAAACATAGGCCAACCTTCATTGATAGCCAAGACAAAAATAGCCTGAATAGAATTGAGGTAAGTCACGTGAGAGAAGGTCTCAAAGTAATCAACACTATAAGTCTGCGTGAACTGACAAGGTGAGCTTTGTACTTATCAATGGAACCATCAAGAAGATATTTCATGGTGATCACCCAACGACAGGAAATTAACAGAAGCAACACCAGAGGGTGGAGTCACCAACTCCCAAGTACCACAAGAGACAAGAGCCGACATCTCATCATCCATTGATGCCTTCCATGTAGGATTTAATAGAGCCTCCTGGTAATTCTTGAGAATAGAGATAGAAGAAAGAGAAAGAGCGAAGGAATGAAAGGTATGCCCAAGATGGTCAAAAGATATATAATGAGAAACTGGGTATGGATGATCAATTCGTTTATGTGATGACCCGGGATCCGAGTACCGGAAAGGAACCGGCGCAACGTAAATCTAAATATTAATTGATGAAAAAATCAAGCATGTAAAGCCTAAATTTGTTGGGATAAGGTTTGATCTAAAAATACCTAATTATAGTGGTTTCAGCAATATCTCCGTACCTCTCTTGATCTCCTTCCAATGCAGATTTGGGTCTTCAAAGTCTTCAACACCTCAACTCTAAAGTTAGCTCTTTGGGTATAGTTTTCTCTTTTCTTTGTCTTCCACAAGTTCTTTCTAATAGAACCTATGTGCAGCTCTATCCCCCCATCTCATTAGGGTTCGCCAACTTAACGATATGTATCGACTAAGTCTGGTTGAGATACGATATAACACGACCTAACTTAAAGATATTTTGACTTGACTCGAAGTGTCTCGGGTGCGACTCGCACTGACTCGATCGTCTTAATCTGACCCAGATACGATATGGTACACCTGAGTCCATGCGAGTTACACTGAGTCAACAAACAATACTCCGCACTCACTCTCCCCCCACTGCCGAGGCTTTAGAAGATAGGAGGCAAAGATCTCTCTTTTTAGATCTAATCCTCTTTCCATATGTATGCCCTTTGTCAACTTCTCTTATTTTCAAGAGAGAGAGTGATTTGTGTCTATATTCTCTCTCATCTGATAATCAATTTTACACTAAAATTGATGCATCACCTTATTCATTTGAAAGCGCTTAACCCATGTCGGGAGATTATCAACTCGAAAGTGATGACATGATCTCCGCCAAACGCGGCCTCCTACAAGGAGAGTTGGGAAATGATTTTCTAATCACAGCGTTATGATCGTCTGACGTCGATTTTTAGAGATATGTTCCCTTGACCACCATTGCTTGGGAGTCAACATATGGTGAAAATATGTCGAGCGCATCAAGTGTTGCCTCTCTGAATCACAATCAGCACAATCATCGAGGCGAAAGAGGGACTGAAGCATCCTTCTTACCTTGATTTCAGGAGGCTTTCTATCATAATCTGCTAGAGACAAAGCGAGGCCAACTACTTACGTTCTCTCACTAGGAAACCTCGGACTCAATTTGCATACGACCCACCAAAAGATAAGCATCCAAAGGAGAGTTGTTCTCCCAAGCAAACAAAATGATACAACATTCCTCCCTTCTAGCTGCAGAAGTTGGAAGCAAGCAGTTTTCAAAGAGCAGAAAAAAATCACTTCCACAATCCACATAAATAGGGACTAGAAAAACTTTGCAGATTTTGAAAGAAGCTGACATCTCTTGGCTAATTTAGTGATACAATCTCTTAGTCATGATATCATGTCTTGGTGCAAAGACCTGAGAAATACTCGTGATCTTAGCTACTGGGCTTAGAGAGAGATATTTGGTAGCAGTTTCAATGCCTTGCTTTCAACTTGCCAAACACAATGCTAACTGATGCCTCATTTGGAAATGAATTGGCAGATAAAATGGGATGTAAAAGGCTAACCATTGATATTGAGATGGATCCAAAAAGGTTGTGCAAACAACATGAAGATGGCAGGATTACTCATTTGAATGAGCTCATTTTAGCAGGTTATCTTCTAGAAGCAACTACAAAAATGAATTATCACTGTGTTTTACTCCAGATAGTAACTTGATCCACTTGTATTTTTGCTCTTAGTGTGAATAGGTAGTTTCCATGTTAATCCTTAGGCAACATTCATCTTGATAAAGATAGCACCTACGATCCACAAATTCAGTTACTTCTAAATTGCGATGCCATCATAAGATGAAAGCAAAAGGAAAGAAAATATGTTTCTTAATTAATAATATTGAGAAAAGACAGAAAGTAGAAGCAAATAAAGTACACTTACTGGCATTTATGCATCGTAGGGAGATGGAGTCAAGGACATTAAGCCCATGAGAGGTAAACAAAACAAATGAGGCAGTGAAGATATATGACATCTGATGTGTCATAACTTGAAAAAGACACTTTCAGCATTTTATTTTAAGCATAATAATGGCAGTAACTACATCAGTACATCCTTCTGGCTTTTTAATACCTGAAGAAAGCTACAAAGTATCAAGAATTCAAGATGTATGAACATGAGTAAAAACAGCCTATTCTCAACAATAAATTTTTTCACAACAATGCTCAGTAATAATTTATCAGGGTCGCTACAACAGAAGTGCAGCATGAGTATATGAAGAACTCAACATGATATGCCATGGACACATAGACATGCATACAAGAATTGATGACTCAATAATAAAACTCTCTCTCTCCTTTGGCATACTAACTCTCACTCCCCCTTTGACATCAACAAAAAAAACATGAGGGGCATAGTAGAAAGAGTAGCGAAGAATATGAGATGTGGGGAAAAACTTAGAAGCGAGATTCAGGACTAAGACACATTAGAGGAAATGACTAGAGCAACTCTCAAAATAGATATCTTCAAGTACATAAGCATGTCAGGGTGGTAGAGTATGAATGGATGGATTAAAGTCAAGAACTTTTGTTAGGAATTAAGAAGTTAAAGGAATACTCAAAATAAGATTACTAAAGCTGATGCACACAATAGAACAGAAGTCCTGGATGTTCCCCATTCAGTTTAACTTATGAGACCCAGTGACCTTTCAAGATTAACTACAATGAGTATTGAAGTCAAACAAGCTGGAGTGGTGAGAACTTTTCTGAACTTGCACCTCTGATTTTCACATTGGCCGCGCTGACAGTCAAGATAAACTTTCACCTTTTTACGTGACGAATCACATTTGTTAGATGCAAATGCCTCAGTTACTTAGTGCAGTTATCTTATCGTGCCTCATTTTGATCAGAGATAGCTTGCCACTTCATGCCTGTCCCACTACCACTTCATTGGTGACGGGTGACAATTTCTCATTGGGCGGGAGCCATTGCTCTGTTAAGCTCTTCTAGCCCTTTTTTTTATGAATAAACTCTATCAGATCAAAGTTAGTCAAGACATTGCCTTTTGACGTGAACCACCTCACTATAGACACGCCATTTCTGGCATTCCACTGAGTAAATCCCGTATTACACCATGATGCCCCGAAGTGGCTCACACATTTGATTTATTTGAGTGACTTCTAATCTTTACATGATAATCTCGTCTCGCATAAAATAAATTATTATTTTCATGTAATTAACAAGACACACAAAAAATAAAAAAGAATAAAAAAGAATAAAATGAGGATAAGGCTGGCACGTGATCCTAGGGCCCTAGAAGCTGACACGTGCACTTCTTAGAGAAGGGGGGGACCGGACATGAAGAGGAGATATCCTCTATTGTTGAGAGCTAGGGTGCCGCTCCACTTCCAGAAGTCAGGAGAGAAGTTGCTATCATTGGGGCTCTTTCCATTGAACTAGCAACCGAGGCTGGTTCTAGTGTGGGTGGTCTGCAGGATATGCTGTTGTCATCTTCCGAGCTGAGCGATGATATCTGGGTGGCAGTTGATAGCCAGGTAGAATTCCACTTCCTGATACGCCATCACTGGGTTTGCAGTCGTCAAGCGATCTGGTGTGGCAGTATCTGGAGACATTACAGCAGACCATGGCAACTCACCCAGATCTGACTTATGTGCAGCGGAGGGGGCTGGTAGAGCACCTCTCCCGCTCACTACTAGCTTTCGATTGCCCCATGGAGGATTGGATGCAGTGAGTAATCTTGCTCTTAAAGCATGTGAACAGGAGGGAGTTCCTCGGCCAAGGTGTAGCTGATCAGCTGACGGCCATCGAGTTTGAGCATGTGAAATGTCAAACTGCTCTTGCGTCCTTGAGAGGAACTGCCCAGTAGATGCAGGACGTCGTAAATATCTCTTCCCAGTGCCGCACTTCTTTAACGAACAGGATAGCTGAGCTTCGCGCTGAACTCTCCCGGGCTGAAACAGAGCTGGAACTAGCCAAGCAGCAAGAGGTCCAGAGCATAGAAGAGGCAGAGTTGGCTGAGGGACAGGCTGTCTCCCTCAAGGAGAAGTTGACTCAATTGGAAGCCGCAGAGTCTCGCCTGCAAGAGCTCGTTCGTCACCCCTCCTTAGGGATTTTGGAGTTCGAGGACATCTTCCGGCGCTAGCTGCAGTAGTTTGTTTGTTCTCTTCCCTTTTTGGGTAGACTTCCATGTATCCCATGGAATGCCTCGAGTATCATGTATCCTATTCCTTTTATGCAAATGAGATGTCTTTATCATTTGTTCAGTATGTTTGCCTCCAAATCATGGCTCCATTCTCTTTCTTCTTTGTGACATAAAGTTGTGTGTCATCCTCTAGATTACTAGGCTTGCTAGTCAAAATGGTGTAAGCAGCAGATAAATCAATTTGAAAATCTAATTCTAGCAATCCAGCCAAGGGAATACGCAAGGCTTTGTGTAAAAGCTTTAGTTGCAACTTAATTCTAACTCTTTTCACTTCAGTCCAGAGTTCCTCTTAGTTCTTGTCATAGAATATATTTTTATAGAACTGCTGAACTAAAAATAGGTGATAGACTCTATGTCTGGATAGGAACTTTTTTCAGCCTTGGAACTCAATTAGAGGTAGTAATTCAGGAAATGCATCGAGCATCTTATAATCGTCAAAATCCACAAACGTTGGAAATAAAATTCTTGTTGGATCACCTTCTTCTTCCCCTACAGTTGGAGCAGTGGCTGGCGGTGGCTGAACAACCAGTTCTTTGCCTTTTCCTTTTTTATGGTAGACAACTTTTTCTTGGTTGGTTGGTCTGGCGATTTTCCTTTGTCACTAACGGAACCCTTGGATAGTGCCTCTTTCCTCTTCCCAGTTGAGGGTGGTCGGTCATGAGCGTTCTTTGAGCGAGGTTCAATCCTTATTTCAGCTTGAATGGGAACTCGCCTCTCAGGTGCTGCTACTTTTCCCTTTCCACGGGTGACCGACGGAGTCATCGCTAGAGTGAAGATAGGAGAAGAGAAAGGCTAGGGTTGAACAAGAAGAGAGGTTCTGGAAAACCTGAGCTTGCTTCGGAGCTGAGGGGAGTGCTAAGAGGTGCTTGCGGAGGGCGACATTGTGAAGTGTCAACCTCTCGCGGTGATACGCCGCATAGGAGCTCTAGAGAGAAACGATGCGGAGAGAGAATGATTGAAAGTGTGAAATGAAATTGTCACGCACCTGCCAATAAGTAGGGTAAGAAAATGAGATTTTATTTCAGAAAGCACTTTTTAGTTATGAAAAGTCTAAAATACCCCTTTATTAAACCTTAAATGATTTAAGGCTTATAAGCTCAATTTTGAGGAATAAAAGTTTAAGAAACACCATTTATGCAAAGAATAATAGTTTCATGAACTTAGGAATTTTCTAACCCCTCCTAAAAATTCTTGCAAGCTCTCATTTTTTATCTGTTCCCAGCTTTCCAAACTCGACCCCTGTCCAATATAAAATCTCCAGAAAATCGAAACCTCCATAAAATCCCTTACGAAACATAGTCTCATTTTCCTTACTTCAAGCTCCACAAGTTTCATGAAGAGTGCAACACCCAGATCCGCCATCTACTACATGGCCAATGCCTGTTCTCAGGAAGCTTCACTATTAGCCCTGTAAATCCCATATCTGAGAATCAGAAGCTTCTAAATTTAGCCACAGCCAGCACAGAAGATTCAAAGTTCCTTTATCAGCCTGGGGTGGTAGTATTTTGAAAGAGCTTACCAATGCCACTGACCCTACATCGATACGACGTCGGTGCTGATCGCAGAACCACTTCTCACTGGGTCGCGTGCAGTAGAACAGAGGTTCCGATTTGTGGATGGCACCTGACGACCACCCCCGAGGCGGCCGCCTCGCCTTCCGCGAGGCCAACCCGCACGCCTCCACCCCCGGGACCACCTAGCTAGGAGTCTCCGATGGAGCAACAGCCTTCGGCATCCCCGGTCCGCCAACCAGGACGTGGGCCCCATGAGCACTAGCATGTGCCACCGTCAAAGCGGCCCCGAGTGCTGCCCGTCAACCCGAACGCCTTACTCCCCGATCCCGTGTGTAGCCCTTTACCTCCCTACGTGGAGTGGGTAGAAATCATCACTTTTGTAATAATATTAATTACTGTACCAGGTGTACGGGCTCTGCTGGGATCATCTTCCCCACGCCTGGCGCGTGGAGGTACACCCGCACTCCACTTTAGTTGCTTGCTTTTCTAGTATAGACTCTTGATGTCACTGCTTGTGAGCATGTTAGGCACCTAGATCACTATCGTTGATCACCACTGTGAGTTGTGAGTGCGAGACCCATCCTGTGGCTCGTTCTGAGCACGAGAGTAAGCCGACCACCTAAGACTCAACACCGATTTCTCAACCGTGTAGATCGACTCGTTTCCCTCGCCGGGGACGATCGCCATAAAGGTGATGACATCATTTACATCCACCACACGAGGGAAAATCATTGATTAATTACCAAAATTAGGGGCCCTGCGGCTGAAAGAATTAATACTAATTGCACACAAAAAAAGGGTAGGAGTAAATTGCACTAGGGAGCCCGTGCCAGGGCACGAGCAATCGGATATCTCGGTCGCTCATGGACCTTTCCATGTTCGAACGGAGTCCGATTCGAGGAAAGTATAATTATCACGGAGAAAAGCAGAGTATACGTACGGCGGCACACGACAAGTTTACTGTTTGGAGGAACGGGAAACGTTCGGTTAAATCTCGATTAGTGCGGTTGAAACCGGTGAATCTGTTGGCCCGGTGCAAGATCAAGCCGCGACCATGCTGCGGTGGGCCCCCTGCGGTCGAGGCAAGATTTGCGTGAGCGTCGTTAGTATATCCGAGGCCGAAAGGCAACGGGAGGCTAGCCCAGGACCGGATCCCAAGGTCTTCATGTGTTCGAGCGGGACAAACTATAGGTCGAGGGTGTGGGTTGGACAATGACCATGATCTGAACTAAGCCGTGGTCTAAACATGGCCCACGAAGGCCCTGTTGATGTTCCTATGCGGAGGGTCCGGGGTGACAAGAACCTTCTCACCCTATTCAGATTATGTCGATCGCTCAGGGACCATTTCATGTTCGGACAAAAGTCAGTATCCAAAACACGACGTGGAAGGAAACCAATCCCGTGTGAATGTATGCCAGGTCCATGACAGTTTCAATGAGAGGGCCGGAACGAATCCCGATAGGGGGAGGTCCGGTCCGATGAGTTATCGGCCATATTGATCGCTTGCGGGCCAGGGACTCAGGCTTGACTTGCACGGGGCGGCATTGTTGTCCCTTCAATTCCCGGTCGAAGGGAGACAGGGCTGCAATGTGGAGTCTTATTAATTAATAAAGCTCTTGATCGTAAGCTTTTTTTTTTATTTGTTTATTTATTTTATTTAGGATGCTCTTATGCTTTCTTTTTTTCCTTTCTATTATTATATTACTTATTTATTTATTTATATCCCCCAAATATATTTTAATTCTTGCACTTTAAATTCTATGTTTATTTTAAATTCTGATACATCTCCACATCATTAATTAACCCTTCTGAGTCCCATGACTCGTGGGTAGCGGGATAAGATTCAGATCTTTTTCAGTACTCAGATCTTGGGTCGTAACGAGTAAGATTAACCATAGCAAAGGGGTAAGACCTCTGGTCTTAATCTGAACAAAGGGTGAACCTCAGTAGCAAAATTGTGGCATCGCATCTCCACCCAACTCAAGCATGGTGAACACGGTTAACCATAGGGAAGAGGCAAGACCCTTAATCTTAATCTGACCCGAAGGTGAATCGTCTTCTCTGCACCGAAGCCGAGGCATTCCATCTACACATTCTGATTCCACCCGTTTCTGAGAATCAATCATCCATCTTTTGCCAAGATGCCTCACTAGAAGAATCATTAGCATCTCTCACTTAGATCAAACCTACTCTAGTTCAGCCCTTGCAATCCATTCAATCTGAACCAGCTCCTCTTGATGATGCCTCACTAGAAGAATCATTGGCATCTCTCACTTTGATCAAGCCAGCTCATCCTGATGAGTCAAATACCGGGGTCACTCTCCAGAACCAAATTGTTGCTCAACCAATCAGCCATCAGACTCTCAAGACATCCCTAACCCAAAGTGTTCATGTCTTAGAAATATTGGTCGATATCTTGACAGAATTGGTGCCGGCCATGATTACCTCGCATAAAGGCGAGAAGCCCATCACTTCAACTTTGAACATTCATCATCCAACTCAGTCCTTCCAAGTTGTAGGGCCATGCATGTCTAAGGAGAAGCCTCAGGAAATAGGGTGGCAATTAATGTGAAGGATAGAGGGACAAGGTTAGACCGAAAGGAGCCAGGAATTCAAGAGCCGATTGAGGAAATGGTACAATGCCCCCTAAAAATATTGACATTTTGGATGTCCCATTAGATCTAACGATCCACAATTAATTTACATGGGAAGATTTGTGATGCTAATAATCTGCTCCAAACACCAATTTCGTCGTCAATGCCTTTACTTGCACTCGAATGATTAAGAACCGATGGGAGGAAAAAATGACACATGAATACTTTGTGCAAAGTTTAATCCTATATTACTCTGTTAAGACACGCCTTTGAGGGACCCGTTGAATCACCATCATCTTCAGCCAAAGTTATATCCCGGCATGGTGTCATACTCTTTGGCAGATGATGAGAGCACCCAAGAAGGCATCTTAGTAGAGTACAAGAATCATTTTCCTTTAGATATCTCTGTACTAGTTTTTGCCAAACTTTGCAGGGAGATTCTAGCTAGTCTTACGCTTCCACAAGACTTGATTCTGCATCGTTTGCAAGTCCGTTAAAGCCTTGAAGGACGTCTCCATCAGAGCGCGCCAGCCCCCATGATCATCGGCAGGGCATCTGCCCTAGCTACTTACCCACCAGATTCTGCATGCCCTATAGGCTTCCACCAACCTCAGAAGAGCAAGAAAGAGAGAGTTGAAAAGAAAAGATCATTGGCGCGTTGCAGAAGCTTGAGGAAGACGATCCATGTGATAACAACTTATCACATCCAGAGTAGTAAACTAACTTGGGCGCACCCCCACCGAGAGCGATGATGAGACGACCCACCTCTCCTTTCTCCCTTCTCTTCCGCGATTCCCTCTCCTAGTGCGCTCAGAATAATTCCTTCTACCCCGGCCGGGTTGCCGGCCATCTCTCCTGGTTCGAACTTATCTCATCTGCCTAACCATGCACGGTCCTCACCCCACGTAGATATATATGGAAAACTCCTAGCTTCCTCCAGAAGCCATGACCGGATGGTCGAGCTTTTATGAATCAGACAGCTGAGATCACATGGAAATTAAAGCTTCTTTAATTTGCGAAAGGCACGTCTATATGATCTCGTAATTATGCATATGAGCTGAACAAGAATCTGCTTTATTACAAGGAAGCTAGCTGGTGAGGGCCAACCCTCTCTCCTGTGAGAGCCTTTTTAAATAACCTGGAGAAGGAGAGTAGTGTGACCAAGCTTTGTGGCGCAACTTAATTCAATGGCTTCCTCTTGGGTTCCTGATGCCTGGGGATGGGTCTCCACCCTCCCCGCGGTCGCCCAATGGAAGACCAACACCCTCTCCCTCTGCATCTGCCCGTCGAGGCCGCCCCACCCGCCGCTAATCGTCTCCGCCACGAAGAGCCTCCAGAACCAGAACCCCTACATCTGCTTCTCCGTCGTAGCCGACTTCGAGCTTCCCCTCTCCCTCTGGACCTCCGCCTCCCTCGGCCTCAAGAACCGGACCCAGCAGCGCCTGGACGAGGACACCACGTCCCGCCTCTTCGCCAACATCGTCGCCGGGGTCCTCCAGTATGGACCCCGGAAGGGCTCCTCTTCTTCCCCGAGGCTCCCCGGTGTTGTGCAGGACGACGAGCACTTCAGGGACGTGTTTAACCTCGCCTTCCTCACCCTTGTCCTGCTCGTCTGCATGTACGAGGCCCCGCGGGACCTCCGCCTGGGGTGGCTGGAGGCACTGCGGCTCCACCTGACGAGCCCCCTGTCGAGGGCGGCGTCCAAGGAGCTGGTCAGGGTGATGGGCTCCAACCTGGAGGAGCAGTGGATGAGGGCGCTCAACCTCGCCATCACCAACCAGATAATGGAGCTGCACGGGTCGTACCACTCCTTCCGGGTGCCGTCCCCGCTGTTCTCGTATGCCGTCTCGGCCACCGGGCTGTGGAAGGTGCAGTTCTACTGCCCCGTGGCGGCCATGGGCGTGGAGGACCCCAGCACGAAGACGGCGGACGAGCGGCTGCTCTTCTCGCTGAGGTACCAGCAGCTGGAAGGCGTCGTCCAGCTCGCTTACAAGCTCATCTTCCGGGAGACCTGGATCGACGTGATTGTTAGCGTGGACAACATCAGGTAATTGCCATATATCCCACCATCTCGCATCACGATCTGGTGCATATATATGCATGGTAGGAAGGCAAAGGCTTAATTTGCCCATGACAAAGATATATTCTTCTTGGTTATATACATACGCCCGCGCATGATTCATGCATGATGTGTGCTAATTAGATTTCCAAACCCATGAGCAAGTATCATATATAGGAGACTCATTACATGTCCTAATTAGCTAGTTTAACTTGGTTAGAACCGCATCTCTCTCGCCAATTATCATGTTAGGCGTATCTATGGAAAGTTATTTCGGTTGAATCGCCGATCGGATCGTCGGCTAGATTCTTCTCCTTTTCCTTTCATCTTCTCGACCTTCTCTAAGGTCCTTTCACATAAATAGGCCCGTTGGACTATCTCTACATATGTGCGGATGTTCTGGGTCCCCAGTTGCTAGATGTAACCGGGTCGTAAACCGTCCATGAACCGATTAGCTTTCAATAAATCGGTACTAATAAGGTGTGGTGCATATGGTGCTAGCATGAAAAATTACAACTCGTACTCTGCTACTGACATCATCCCTTGACGAAGGGACGCGAACTCCATAGCCTTCTGTTCCTTAACATGTTCCGAGAAATACTTGGCACGGAACAATGTGAGGAAACATTCCCATGTGTGTGGTGCATCGACTAGAGGTGCCAGGACCGACTTCCACCACGTATGAGCATCTTTATTTAATTGGAAAGTAGCCAAACGCACCCTCTCCTGATCGGTGCATTGTATAACATCGAAGATCTGGTTCATCTCATCAATCCAGTTTTCTGCCTCGTTTGGATTTGAAGAACCATAGAAACACGGAGGGTTGAGACTCTAAAAGTTTTGGTGTAAACTGCCAGCTCTGGCTCCTGTGCCTGCCTAAGCCATTGTTTGTAGGACTTGGGTAAGGCCAGCCACGGTCTGCTGCATGCCATCCCAGTATACGCGATATGTCATTGGAATTGTAATAAGGTACTTGAGAGAAATACAACGACTTGTTATTTCTCATGGAATTAGGAGAATTTTATCTTAAAATAATTATCTATCTTATCCCGGGCTCTACCCAACTCTCACATGGGTGTGGAAGATTTCTTCCTTAGTTCATAGGTAGGGGTCCTTAAACTTTGGACGTATCCTATGACATAATTCTTTTCCCTAAGTCCTGAGACTTAGATTCTAGCTCTGATACCAACTTAGCAGTCATGCCCCGAGCCTTTATGTACAGCGGAAGACTCACTCGGGGAAACGCAAACAGTCGGCATGGTAAGCCTCTCGCAAGCAAGCATGATCAGAGCGCGATACAATCACACATAAGATGCAATTGCACGACAAGAGCATGTTACGCATTTTTCTTTGTAAAATGTCATCCGAAAAATACTTTTATTTTTCAAAATAAATTCCGTGATCCAACAAACGGAGATAACCCCGCCTTAACCCGATACCAACATGTAAAAGTCTCTCCTTTGAGGCACCACGATCTGCCCCAATACTCAATCACCTATTGTGCATCCCTGTGCGCATTGGGACTTACATGAGTCAAATGAGTAAGCTCTCCCCAAACCTCCTGTGAGTAAGAATAGTTTGCAGACAGGTGATCTAAAGTCTCGTCCTCCTGTCCACACAATGAGCAAGTGGTAAGTATGATAGGGCTAAAGGCAGCGACCCTATCACAAGTAGGCAGCCGCCAATGAGAAATCCTCCACACCAGGCCCTTCACCTTCAAAGGGCTCTTCGGTGCCCATATCATAGGAGCCAGCCTGTGACGAAGACCTCCATCAGATGTAAGGGTGTAAGTTGGCCTAACTGTGAAAGAGCCCTCCATATCCCACCTCCACCAAAGCTGACCTATTCTTGTCTTGCTATGGTGTGAAGGCAAGAAGGAAAGACAACAAATCTTGTAGCTGATCAATCTCATTTGCTCTGAGATTCCTTCTCAATACTGGGGACCAAGTATCTCCTGCTGGGTGAAGATCAAAATATTGAGCCACTATCGTCAAAAGGGTCATAGCAACTGCAAATAGTCTCGGAAAAGACTCCTCTAAAGTGAAGTTCCCACACCATCTATCTTTCCAGAAAAGGCATCTCTTCATTACCCAAACGAACCCGAACACTAGCTTGCATGACATCTTTGCACATTGGAACAGCCCTCCAGATGAGTGAAGTATAGTGCCGCGATGCTGGAGTAAAATCTCATATCCTCCTCCAGATGAGTGAACCTTCACCACCCTCCGCTTCTATCCCACACCAATCCCCTTCACGTTTCACGAGACAATCCTCATTGGAGCACTAGATTGTCTCCCTCCTCCCTCTCTCCCTCATTATCCCTCTCCCCTCTCAGTTGAGACTTCCCCTCCTTTACCCTCCTTGCATTATACTACACTTTCAAACTCCACAAGCATAAATCACTCAAGGCAAGAAATAAGGAAGTGTAAAGGGTGCGTCGATGCATTGACTCAATGGATTCGACGCAGCAGTAGTAGCAATATCAAAACAATAATGATGCCATGAAGATGGCGTCGGCGCAATTGCCCATCAAGTTGACACAACAGAGGCAGCTCAGCAAAATAAAACCAACGCTTCACCAAATCAAAATAGCAAACACTCCAGTGATAAAGGCTTTAGTAAACAGCAAAAACACTCTCAAATAATATTTTGTAATCATCAAAATCACACAGTAAACAATCTTACTCATTTTGACGATGACAAAATATTATGCAATATTGCTCTCTCCCCCTTTGGCATAATCAAAAAGTGGGAAAAACCAAAACCAGAACAGTGATTGTCAAACCCAAAACATATCAAGATCAGACTTTAAAGCATTGAGAAACCCATATGCACAAGGTTGAGTGGAACTTTGTAAACATCAACAGATGGACAATGCAGACCCAAGTGGCATGAACTGAGCTCAACAATGCATGATCCCAGAAATGGTCGACAAAACCTAAGTCATGAAGACTTAAGTCGACTTATGCAGCAAAGCTATGGAGTTCAAACTACCAAGTGTATGCACATTTGAATGATAAACGTATTTGCTAGAGTGTAAATGCAAAGACTACTTACAAAGACTATGCACATGGAAAATGGAAAATGCTATGTACATGACAAAAAATTATGGATATTCAAGAATTATGCACTTAGTCTCAAATGCACCTATGCACACAATTACTACTTCTCCCCCTTTGTCATTGACAAAAATAGACTTTGATGGGGTTGAATGCAAGTGTTCAAGCAAGCACGCGTGCATATATACATGCAAGCACAACATAGTATAATTGTATCATCATGCCTCTTCAAGGCAAGAGGATATTAATAAGCAATTGATTGAGAATCACGAAGCAAACATGAATCATAACTAAAAGAGTGGTGCATGCAAAAAGACAAATACCGCATAAGCCATGAGATAAGACTAATTTATAAAGGCTGCCTCCCTAGCCAATCAGAGGCTGCCAAGATAAAAGATCTGTGAAGACAAATGACTACTTATGAAGAGCCAATCACCTTCAGCCTTGAACCTTCTTTCGGGAGGGCTGATTGTGCCTATAAAAAGGAAGGACCCCATGCAAGAAGAGCGTTGCTGCTACAGGAGTTGAAGCTGGGACCTTCAGGAAGAATCAAAGTGCAAAAGAAAGAGAGGGAGAAAGGAAAGAAAATAAAGATGAGTGCCTGCTAAGCCCGTATGAAAGAAAAGGAGGAAGGGAAGGAAGAAGACCTGCAACCCGTGCAGCCAGCCATGGTTCCCTTGCACCGTTAACAATTGTTCTGTCATTCTCAGTGCCATTTTCATCTGGAAGTCATTGCACCTGCAAGCAGTCATGTTCTTTTCTTTGTTTCTCTTGGTTCTCTCTTTGTTTCAAGCAAACCTGTTGTGTAGGGCTTGTCCCCATGTGTGTGGTGAGGACATCATCCTCATGAGGAGTTTGCTCCTCGAGTGGGGCCAGTCCCCGTGTGCAGTGAGGACCTTGCTCCTCGTATGGGCCTTGCCCCCGTGTCTAGCTATTGTGACCGCGTGTGTGTGTGGTTAACCATCTTTTGGCCAAAGAGTAGAAGCCTCTCCTTGTTGGGAGGGGGGTGGATGTAGGCTTGTCTAGGGACAGTCGAATCACCTAAAAATCTTGTGTTATGGTGTGCTACACTCAGTCTATTTCTCCTGCCCCCATTCACAGGTTCTCCTAGCCATTAGCTCTTTCCATTCCGCTGATTAACTTAGTGATTTGTGTTCAGATCTGTACTTCGGTTCTAGTTCATGCGTTGTTTACTTTGATCATCATTTAAAAAGTGATCATTGTGAACCCGGATCTATTCACCCCCCTCTAGATCCTTTCTTAACCATCCAATAGTTGGTATCAGAGCTGGTTCCTAGAGATGCAGTCCAACGACCTAGGGAGATTCGATGGGAGTGTCCCTCGTAACTGTGTAGCTAAGGGCCAGGCCATCAACAAATCGTCATTTTTTGATGGTATTAATTGAGCTTTTCTCTTCTTGTCAATTTCTCCAATATTTCTCAGCACTTTTTTTATCACATTTTTTTTGAAACAAGTTCATCACCCTTTTTATTGTTATCCAATCTTCTCTTGATTGTAGTATCCGCCAACACAGTCAAGGAACTAGGGAAATAGATGCAAGTTGTCACTTTGGATGAATCCTTGCGTCCTTACCCTCTTAAATATCGGAGTGTACAAGTTATGGATTCCCTCAGGATCAGAAACCCCATGCTGAGATATTATCCCACAAACTTCTATTGTAGCACTTCCCACAACCTAATAGCCATGAAGCTTAACAAGTTGTCCCACGAGCTGACCAACTGCACCAGATGTTGGCGAGCAGGGGTGTGGGTGGCAGGGTGGATGGCGAGTAGGGCAGTTAGTGGCTACCTCCAATGACGACCAGGTCAACTGGTGTGGGAGACCATAAGTGTGGGCACCGGTCTGGCTCACTTGGAGTGAGATGTGGTGAAGTGAACCCGTGCAGCTCAGTGCCTGGGTGATCGTCATGAGCATTGGTGGGCGGCGGCAGCCTTCACAAAGTGATTGGAGAAGATGGTTGTGTTCTTGAGAAGACAGTGACAAGCTTGCTACCTGGGTGAGAGGAGATTGGCCAGTTGTGCCCCAGCTTCACTCTTGCCGCCGGTATAGAATGGCAAGGTTCAAGGGCGGCGGCGGCTGGAGGCGATGGTGCGACGATGATCGATTCATCACAGTTGTTCCTCAGAGGATGTCGATGGTGATGGCTTTGGTGGGAGGCGATGAACATAGCAGACGGTGGGCCAATGGTGGCCGACTGTCTGCTCAGGAGAGGCCGAGTTCACGGGCGGAGCAGGGGCTAACGGTGACGTGCCCCTCTCTGCCATGCACACATGACACCGTCACCTCCATCTCCCATCTCCCTCTCTCACCCCATGCACGTAGCCCTCCTTCGGCATCTATTCTCTCTAACATGCACACCCACGGCCGCATCGGCCCTGTCCCTCCACCTTCACTCCCTCTACGTCCTCTCCTCCCCAAACACACACGCAGATCCATCTTACTCAGTTGAATCTGAGCTTAGTCATGAAGACCGAGATAGTTGAATGAGGCCTTAGCTATTTGTCAGCCTTGCCTAGCTGTTTGTCACCCTTAACTGTCTATTTGTCATAGATAACAACCTATTTGTCACCCTTAGTCTTTAATAGTCATTGCCCCTGCTTCTACTTTCAACCTTGTGAGTTTTATTGTAACTGGAGTCGACTCCAACAGCATTTTGAGTCAACTCTTCTTCTACGGTTTCTCTATTTTAGGCCTAGCCACCTATTTTTCACCCTTAATAAGCTATTTGTTACCCTTACCCAGCTATTTGTCACCCTTAGGGTCTATTTGTCACCCTTACGAGTGCTTTTATCACCAATAGCTTTGTCACCCATATCTCAGCCCAGGTAGCCATTTGTAACTTTTGTTGTCTGATTGTGAGCCTTGTGACTGGGTTGACCACGTAGACTTTAGCTGAGCTTATGTTGACTTTGACTAGGCTTATGTTGACTTTGACTTAGTTAACTTTGACTGATGTCAACTTCATCTCCAAATGGAGTCATCTCCTCTTCTGGCTTTGTCTTCTTGATGGAGTCGGCTTTGCCTTTTGTTTTCTTCATGCTTCTTGGCCTCATCAGCTATTTATCAACATTAACTCTTTAGAGCCATCGCCTTTGATGTTCTCCTCTTGCCTTCACCCTTCGCCTTTAGCCATTTGTCACCCTTAGCAGGGTATTTTACACTCTTACTAAGCTATTTGTCACCCTTAACCGATTGTTTTGTCTGCCTTGATTTTTCATTTATTTGAGCAAGAGGGTGAACTCCACTTGGCTTTCTCATTTTAATTTCTTTCTTTTTGCATCACCTGCCTTGATTTTTATGTAGCCAATTATCTTGATTTCTGTGCCTTTGCATCTTAAGTTTCTTTTTCAACCTTGGTAGGTTCTTGCTCCTTTAGATTTCTGTATCTTGAATTCAACCTTGCCTTGTTTCTCATCTTCATGATCTCTTCACATGCCAGTGCTGACTTGACCTGAACTATAAGAATGTTGACATATCCATTGAGCAATTTGATAAACAAGATCAAAATTACCCTGAACATAACCAAAGCGAACTAAAGCACCCGAAATCTGTCAAACCAAGCACATGGGGACTATTCAAGCCCATACAAGCCTTCTTCAATTGACAAACTCCCCCTCTAGAATCAAAGCCTAGTAGGAGGAACATACAAACCTTGTCCTATAAACCACCATTAAGGAATGCATTTTTAACATCAAGTTAATGAAGCTCACAGCCAACTGAACAGCAAGAGAAAAAGTCACCCTCACAGATTTTAGCTTGGTCAATGGTCACCGAGGCAAAAGCCTCCATGTAGTCCACACTATAAGTTTGAGTGAAACCCTTGGCCACCAACCGTGCCTTATACCGCTGCACAATGTCATCTAAGTTATATTTATTGTGTATACCCACCAAGAACCAACTAACTCTTCCCTTTAGGCAGAGCCACAAACTCCTAGGTGTCATTCTTGTTTAGTGTTAGTATTTCCTCATCCATGGCAACCACCCACTTAGGATCCTTGACAGTTTCAGAAAAAGAAATAGAAATATGATAGGGAGAGATAGTAGACAAAAAATATAATAAGATGGTGAAAAGCGAGAATAAGATACAAAGTTAGAAATGGAATGAAGAGTGCATGTTCTAGAGCCCTCGGCCGAGAATCAAGACTAGGAGGTGCCATAGAGGTAAAAGGGTAAGAAACAACTGACGGGCCCGGAACTCCAACAGCTTCTTAGGGTGGCTAATCCATGACAGGCCTCTTCTTTTACCAGGCATACCAGGAGTAAATAAGGAGATCCTGCACAGTCCTACTGTTGGTGACATTTGGTAGCTCCATGTAAGAAGAATCAGATGTTGCAGCAGCCACATTCTGCTGATTGACAAAGGAATGGACAAAGGTGGAGATGAAAAGGAACAAAAAGAAATAACCCACCCACTCACCAAGGAGAAGACTGGTGCTGAAAGTGAGACTCAGCTGCAAAGAAAGTGACATCTTCAAAAACATATTACCGGCCAATTTCAGGGTCCAAACATTTATTACACTGTTATGTGAACTCAATTTTAGCAAAACATTCAATTTGTTGTGATAAAGGTGATTTGGACGCTTTACGCGATGGAAGACACCACCCCTCAGCCATGGGTTAGGGAGGGGTGAGCTTGGTTCTGTAGGGATACAGTGTAGTTTTACGTGAATCTGTGGGAGCCCCTCTACTTACGTTTAGTGCAGAGGACCCTGGGATGGCACCAACCACCAGTGGTGGTACCCACTCAACATGGGTCAGACAGGGGGCACCAACGGACCTCGGCGAGCGACCAGGATTGGGCCTCCCGCTATCATACAGAAGCAGAGGCATTACAGAAGGGACCTTCTCTGGAGTAGGATAGGACCATAAGGAGCAGCGAGGCCTATTTGGCAGACTATCAGGATCGGTATGCCGGGCGACTCCGCCTCGACACTTGAGCGGTGAGTTACTCTTTTAGCTTTTAAAATGTGATGTTTTCCATTAAGTGTTGCAGCTATGTGAGTTTGTGGATTTGATGTGCAGATGCCAGAGACCGAGGCCGTGAGGGTCCTTCAAGACTGGATAGTAGTCCTTAATCAGACAATTGTACACCTGAAGCACGAGATCTGAGAGATGGTAAGCCAAATTTGACTTGATTGATTTGAGATTTTGAGAGCTCTTGAATCTTGACTGACCATTTGCCCCTGACTTACCAGCGTGGGGAGTTGGCGTATGTCCGGGTGAGAGCGGGAATGGCAGGGGAGGCCAGACCTTCATCCTGGGTAGATACTGGAGAGGAGTTGGAGGATCACCTGGCGGGAGCCCTCGAACGAGCTGAGGAGCAAGAGGCTGAGTTAGCTTTGATGGTGAGAGCCTAGGACCTGGGTTAAGAGCAATTCCCTTTTCCATTTATCTTTGTCTAACTCGCATGATGATTCATATCCTGTAGAGGAAAGAGTTAGAGGCTGCCTTGGCCATTAGACAAGAGCAGGATGCGCGCATTGAGGAACTGATGAGCTGCCTAGGCGAGATGAGTACTGTGGAGAGACTCGAGGGTCGCCTTGCCGAGGTGAAGGAGAGGGAGCCCAAACAACCAGAAGAATAAACAAACAGATGGTCGAAAAGTGCGTCCACAAGTCAGGCACACCCGGTGGGACCAATCCACCCTTCATCTCTTTGCCAAAATTAGGGGCCCTGCGGCCCCCTTCCTATAATACTAATTGCGCCATTTTTGCAAATGCAGGAAAATCACACTTTGACACCGAGGATGGCGACCACCTTCGGTCCCCAACCTGTCGAGAGCCATGTCAAGAGTGGCTACCTCGCCGTCCCCCTCAGCTTCTGGAGCTTCCCTCCCGTTGTCGACTTCCCCAACTTCCTTGGGGTGGCCTTCGTTAACATACTGGACGTGGAAGCATCCGACAAGCCCAAGACCAACGCTCCCACCCAAGGGGCCATTGAAGCTGCTGCTGGCCGAGCTCTGGCCAAGAACAACGATGACGTCTCAGCCAAGACGTTGAGCTGCAACGTGCACCATGTGCACCAACTATCGGCCCACCTCACCAGGGATTGACATCTCACCGGAGGGGCTTCGGAGGAACAATGCTGGCGCTACCCCGGGGCGTCGAATCTCCAACTCTGGGAGATCCATGACCGTTGGGAGCTTTCGAGTCCACCTCAATGGGTGAAAGTCTGAAGTAATTTCAGACCGCATCGTACCAACTGTTCCAGTCTGCAACTTCTTCCAGGGGCTGGAGAAGATGAAGGAGAAGGTGATGCCCGCCCTCTCGACCGCAGCACTGAAGAACACGCCAGTTCACAAGCCGGCTAAGTTCAAACAAGTCTGGATTCCCAGGGAAGCCCAGACTGTTGCACCCGCCCAAGCTAGGCCCGGCTGCATCCACCCGAGGAGGGCCCGGCAAGATGAAAGGGTTGAGATGACGACCCCGGCCTACCAGTCGGTAGTCCCTACACCAGCCCTGCCAGAAAATTCCCATTGCCAGCACCACAGGCACCGGCACCAAGCTGCCTGCCAGAAGCCTACAGCCTACATCCCCACTGCTGTCAGCATACGACTGCTGACTGCTCTCCCTGACCAGGAGTGGGAAGGGATTGAGCGAGCAATGAGAAACTACCTCCGAGGCCCGGGAAGCACTCTATTGGGTCGTCAAAGACTACTGGGGGCAATGGCCTCCACCTTCTAGGAAGAAGAACAGACTCAGTCGGTGCCCAGCGCCGAGTCGAGGAACCAGTCGGAGGAGCTACGCCAGTCCCCTTTACGGGAGGAAGTGGAGCCTCGGCGGTCGGTCTTCGATAGGTTGGTGTTCCCGAGCAAGCCGTCAAGGAGGCTGGCAAGAAGAAACAAGAGCTGGAGAGTTTTCACCTGCAACATGGCAGGAGTCTTTGGTCGATGTGGGGCCTCACCCACCGACCCCGAAGAGGTGGCCAGACTCGCCACCAGACCCGATCCTCTCACCAGAAAGGGAAGGGCGGCAGGCGAGATAGCCCAGATAGGCACTGAAAAGACCTCCCAGGAAGAACCCTCCATGGTTCTAATGGCTAATGTAATTACCACTGGAGGCACCAGTGGTAGGCCCTCCACATCATCTGAGGACGCCCCAGTCGAAGAAATAGGGGGCATGCCCAGTCTCCCCACCAATGACCCTATAATGTTGTACATGGTGCAACAGTACCAGTGGGAGATCGAACTGCTGAAGAAACAACTGGGTGAAAGGAATGCCCAATCCACAACATCTCGGCAGACCGAGGTTTTGCTCGAAGTGCCCGGGGGCAGTAGGCAATCCTCGGAAGCGACTCTGCAGGCTACAACATTTCCACCAATCCCCAGCTACACTGGGGGCATGCCTCTGCAACAGGCATTGCATGCAGCACCGGCCCCGCCACCGATTTTGCCTCCCCAAGGGTCTCCTATGGCCCCGTAGGCAACGGTATTGACTGCTCCAGGGGCACAGCCTGCCCACCTCCACCTAGACCCGGTCGACCCGATGAGGACAAATGAAATGATGATAGATCAGATGATTGAAGAGAAGCTGGCCTCTAGGAGAGATAAAGATTGTGTCACTTTTGAACTGTACCAGGTACTGATGGGATAGGTGCGATGGATTCAGAGGGGGGGTGAATGAATCCCTCTCTAAAAATCTTGACCGATTTAAAAACTTAAGGCTGTAACTAGCCACAGATGCGGAATTAAGTCATGGATCCCTACCTCAGAGCTTGATTTACTTCACGAGCATCTTGCTTGTGCCACGCAGCGTGCCGCAGAGGCAGAAGGAATACTTTCTGCGCAGGTGGGGGTTTTACCACTAAAATTTCTTCATTCACGTTTTGCCATATCTCTAAGATAGTAGACATGGCAGACGAAGGAGATACAAGATGCGCTTGCCCATGCTACATAGGGGGAAGTCAAAATAGCAAAACTAGAGGAGGAACTGCGAGGTCGTCGAGGTGACCACCCCTCTCAGGATGTCGTGGAGCTAAGGATCACTCTTCAGCTAGAAAGAGAAGATAGAGAGAGAGAATGGGCGGAGAGAGAAAGAGACAGAGAAAAGGAAAGAGCCGAGAGATTGGTTGAGAATGGGGAACGGAGAGCTTTGGAAGCTCAATTGTTTGAGCTTCGAACCAGTCTCGGTCTCACTGAGCAATGGCTAAAGGATGGTGAGGAGCACTACCGAAGGGCACAAGAGCGAGGCTTTCGCGTCAGTAGCTTCTTCACTACTCCTGTCGATTAATGAGGCACGAAATCGGGGAGAGGATTATAAGACGGTAGGAGTACCGCCTCCCATAGTTTGGCAACACCCTCTAGGGCTCTTCGCCTGGAGAGTGGCAAAAGGAGTAGTGTTGAGGGAGAGAGTGGAACTTGATGTACACTTTCTGGAAGGAAATAATGGAATGTTCAGTTTGATGTTCTCTATCTTTTTCTTACCTTTTTCAATCCTGCACACATTGCTTCGGAGAAACAAGTTAGTTTTTATGTTCTGGCTTGGCCCCTTGCTCAATGAGCGGGTGTTTGTTTTGAAGCTAACCTTGGTAATGAGTCAAAGGGCCAAGCCTTTCTTAATTAAGGCAAAGGGTAAAAACTGATGAATGCAGCACACAGGCACGTGAATGCATGCAAAAATTGAAATGGAAGCACAAAAATGCGATCAGACGGATGCAGATTTTTTGTTGTTGTTGTTGTTGTTGTTGTTGTTGTTGTTGTTGTTGTTGTTGTTGTTTTATTTTTTTATTTTTTGTTTCTTTTTTTGTGTGTTTTTTGATGTTTTTGTTGCTCGTGTCTCTCATCTCTGAACTGGGATGAGTCAAGTCGTGCAGGTCAGATCATCAACATCGGGACGATAAATCTTACTTTTTTAGATTAAAGTATAAACCACGTCACACGGGTGACAGTTTTTTTCGGTTCACTACCCAGTACTTCGCAAGGTGGAAGCATGGAAATGCTGATGCCTAGCTAGGAACAAAAAAGGGGATGATGTGACCTTTGACGGGCAGGAGTTACAGATGAGTTTATATATATATATGTATGTATTATATATGTATATATAGATACAGATATACTCATGATTAGCATTTAACGTTGAAGGGGTTGGCGCATGACACACTACTAATTGCTACAGCGTAGGCTATTATGGGTCTCAAGTCTCAACAGGTTAGGTGGTAGCCCTCCGTTTCCTTTCTTTTTCTGCTCTCTCTATATATATGATCCTCTGCAACAGACATCACAAGAGATCGACCTGGGAGCCAATGAAATCCTGAACCACCTCAGGAACACTACCCATGGAAGGGCCAGGGAGCCACCATGGCAGGTAGAGCTGGGAGGACCAAGAGGGAGACCACGCATGAGGCCGGCCAGCTCCCTCCCTGCAGCAGCCCTGCACGAGGGCACCCAGAATTTATGAGGGGTTAACTGGAAAAACTTAACTCTGATGTGTCTGCCCCTCCCATGCATTCAAATTCTTTTATTCTCCTTTGTCTCTAATTCAAAGCTCCCCCTTCTGCTCTCCCCTTTTGCCTTAAATAGATGGCGACAAAGGGGCACATATCCAAGGAAATGTCATTTCTTTAACTCACGTGCGTTCCCCACATCACATCCCTCTCATCATCATCGTCGTCGCCGTCCCCCTCTTCTTTATTTTCTCCTCCTTTCCTTCATCTCATCTTCCATGGGTAGGAATGCGTGTGTGTTGCCAAACTCCAAGGAGGAATAGTCAAAACCAAAGCTTTCACCGTCTTGGCGCTGTCCAATAAATGTTGATGGGCCCCCCCCCCCCCCCCGCGACCACGCCTGGGGGCCGTGGTGCACGGAGTGTGACTGCACAATTCAAGCTTTTAACGCCTCTCTCTATCTCGTGTTCGGAAGCATATTATTGTCTCCTGAGGGCCGCTTCCTAATAATCGCGGCCGCACGACTGACCGTCTTCTGATAGGGTGCCAAAATTCATATTTTAGTCAAATTCCTCTTATATTTATCTCCTATCTATCTTCTATTTATCTCCTAAAGATGGGGAAGTATCCTAAGGACATTTCTAGATGTGGGCTTGGGCCTAAAAGCAATAGAATTTAATGTGTGAAAACGGATGAACACAGATCCAAAGGGGGGTGAATAGATCTATCCCAATTTTAAAGGGCTCTACAACAGTTAAAAAGAAATACAGAAATAGAAGAACTACTAAGGATTAGAACAACTATAACAGTATGAAATAACTATCAGAAGATATGATAAGAAATGGCAGATACAAATTGAGAACTCTAAATAGAACGATCAGGCAATTCAGTATGGTACCTGGTGAAGGTTTGATTCAAGAATCTCCTCACGCAAGGGTCAGTTTTCCAAATAGGCGTAACCTATCCTTCTAACTGAGCCTTTTTATATGTCACTGAATGATTGATTACAATGAAAGTAAAAGATGAAGGAATCTCAGAATAATTCTCAGTAACGATAATGTGTAAAGAGCTATCACAATTTAAATTTAGGAATCAGTTAGTCATTCAGGTTTGGTACTCAGTGGAGGTTTGATCAGAGATCTCCTCATGCAAGAGGTGGCACTCTGGATAGACTTAACCTATCTTTTCAGTCACGCCTTTCTATATACCTACTGGATGAAGGACTTATTGGGTTGATAGACCCGGATTCAGAGGGGGGGGTGAATGAATCCCCTTCAAAAACTTATAGCGGAATAAAACTATAGAACACACTCAAAGACAACTGCTGAAACCTTTGAACTCTGTCACTTGGAAATATAGAAGATGCTGTAGTTAGATAGCCCAAGAGAGTGCAAGACTCAAGCCTCTAGTTCGCACAAGTAACTGGAATCATTAAGCACATAAAAGTCTCTCAAGGAAACAGACAAACACTTAGCAGCAAACCCCACATGTCGCCTGTTACCTCCCTGCGTGGAGTGGGCCTAGAATCAATTCTGTAATTTAATATTTATATTTATATCGAGAGTCACAGATCTCGGTCGGGAAGTCTTCCCCACGCCCCAAGCGTGGAGGTACACTCGCCTCCCTCTTGGTCTTACTTGCTTAGTTAGTATACGCTTTAGAAGCCACTGCATGTGCGTTAGTTAGGTTCCTAGTTAGTTTACTTAATCACTGCTGTGAGCAAGTGAGAGTGACCCGTCCCGTGACTCGTTCTGAGCACGAGAGTGAGCTGACCACCCCAGACTCAAGCCGGTTACTCAACCGTGCCGACCGACACGTGTCCCTCGCTGGGGACGACCGTGAGTGAGTGCTTCTTATTTGGGGCATGCTTGCCTCTTCTGGAACCACATTAGGTGCCGAATCATGGGTGTAGTCGCTGGTCACATCATCTAGAGTCCAAGGTTCGCACAAGTCCGTCGAGTCTCATTGTCGTCCCGCATCACAGTCACTCCTTGGCCACCTCTGGATCTAGCTGCCTGTTGAAAAGGGACGGTTGGAACTGTAATAACTCCTTCAATACCCGACCATGACCTCCCCGAGTCGCCGAGCCCTCGCCAGCTTCACCTCCCTGCTGCTGAAGGACAAACTAATACATGTCTCTGAAAAACTCCTCGGCTCCAGGAGCTCGCGCTCCTCCATCTACACCTACTAGAATCGTAGCTCTACTCTGCTCCTCCTGACCCTCACCAGACTCTCCCTGCTGGGAACGAGTCCTCCTTCTCGGCGCCATAGCTCACCTGGCATCAAGGAAACAATTCACAATTCAATATAACATACGGTACCCTAGGCCAGTCGCCGACTGTACATGACATTCATGGACCTTCTGGACCACTGCGGTCATTTCGGATTCTCATGTACCTTCACAACTTCGCTCTGATACCAACTGTAGCGACCCGAGATCCGAGTACCAGAAAGGAACCGACGCGACTCGAATCTCGGCCTGCCACCCACGAGCCCGAAGACTCGGAAGGGTTAAAGGATGGTGTGATAAACCATAGCTGTAACATGTGAGTCAATTTTAAACGCCATTGGCATCCTGTCGGGTGAGGTTATTTACACAAAAATCGTGTGTTTTAGCATAGTAATTTCATCGAAGACCTGGTGGGCAGTGTTAAAGCCACATACCAACGCAACAAAAACAGTCAAACAATCACAATACTCACATTCGAGAGGTGTTTTTGATGTGCAACGGAGTTGTCACTGCACTTCGGGACCTATGGACAGCAGGACGGCGTCAGAGAAAGTCAATAAAATCAATAAGAGCCGCCACGTGTCGCCGCCTTGGAGAGAGGAGCAGAAACCATAAAAAGATCCTTGAAAAAGGGTGGTCCAAAGGTTTTTTTTAACCTTTTTGGACTGAGAAGACCAGGAGGGACTGTCTTCCCCTCTCAATTCCTCTCTTGGGTGCGCAGAAAAGACCCAGGAGAGGTTCCCCCGGGTCATGCAGACTCGGAATGAGCATTTCCGAGTTCTGCAGACTCGGAGGTGCCACCCCCGGGTCATGTAGACCTGGGAGTGGCACCCCTGGCTGTGCGTAGCCTAGGGAGGGGCCCCACTGGGCCTGCCTTCCTCTCTCCTTGTTGTGCAATGAAGCAAAAAAAAAAAAGAGAAGAAAACAACCAGGGAGGAGGCCCCCCAAGTCTGCAAACCCGGTGGAGCCCCCTCCGCCTCCTCTTCCTGCATTCTCTCTCCTTAAAACAAAAGGAAAAGTAGGGGGAAGACGAAAAGACAACAACATACCAAAAGAAGTTTCTGTCGCGTATCCTTCTGCACCTCCTATAAATAGGAGGCCTTGGCCAAGGAAGAAGGGGACTTCAGACTGAAGACACAAGAACTTGGGAGACCTCCTCAAGCTTGGTGCAGTGCAAGAAGAAGCTTGGAGCAGTCTTGGAGCGTAGGAGCAGCAGGTTGGGGCCTCCTTTGAAGGTTCTTATGAGTTTGAAACCCTGCTTTGTGTAAAAACCTCAAGTGAAAGGGTGTGCTATCAAAATATCCTTATGTGAGGAAATTAGCTTCTATTTTGATATCAAATGACCTCTGGCCGATCTTCCCAACCGCAGAGAGCCCCTCCCCATCTCTTCTCCTCACCTGGACACCCAACGCAGAGGAACTGATCCCCCTCACCACCTCTCATCTCATCCACCCCCTCCTTTTCCTCGCCATCGGCCAGCCCTCCTCACCGCCCAGTCACCCGCCAACCTCGCCGTGATCGCTTCCCCACGTCCCCGGTGACCCTCCATGCATGTACCTCGCCATCGGCCACCACTCTCTCATCTCTCCCTCTCTCCAGCGTGAACCCGGCGCCCCCTGCAAACCCCCCTCTCTCCTGCCAGGCACCACCGCGGCACACCCCAACCACCTCCCACCCCTTAGGCATCACCTCCACCCTCCCACTCCCCTCCTCTCTCTCACCCATGTACCACCGCCGCAAGCTCCCTCACACCGCCACAGCAGCCCGCACACCCGCTGCCACCACCTCTGCGAACCACCTCACCCTCCCCCTCTCAGCACCTCCCCCTGCCCGTGAACTCCTTCCCCCTCCCTCTCCCTCACGCAAATGCCCCTGCCTACACTCTCCACGCTGCAACCGGCCGCCCCTGTCTCCTCCTCCTTCTTCTCCCTTTCTCACTGCCTCACCCGCACTACGACGCCCCCACCATGCACGTGAGACCGCCTCCCTCTCCCACACTCTCTCTGTGACCTCACTCTCACACCCATGTGAGCCCCCCTCTCAACGAGCCTCACCACACCACCGCGAGCCACTCGGCCACGCCGTGCCTGTTCCCCTCTCTCCCTAGATACACACCACCCCCCACTGCTAGCCACCACGGTCACGCCTGCCACCCACGTCGAATCCGCGGCACCCCCATCTCCACCTCCAGCATACTCTCCCGCCGGCCGCGGCCCTCACCACCTCCCTCACCGTGCCTCCTCACTGCCTGTCGGTATCTCCCCTCACTCTCCCTTCCTCGCCTCGAGACCCCCCAACTTTCCTTCTATCGCCTTCCCTCTCCCGTCGATCTCTCTGCTAATACAGGCACACACCGCGCCACCACTCCCTCTCTCTCTCTCTCTCCCTCAAGCACGACGATCGTTCCGAGTCGAGTCGGTTTATTATTTTAACGTATTAAATTGCTTTTTAGATTTGTTCGAGCCAAAAAATTGGCAGCATCTCCCCATCCCAGAGGATGTGTCGGGGAGAAATGGGGAGTACTCACGTAGCGGAGGAACCCCTAAAAAGTCAGGTGGTACAACGGCGGCCGGCAAAACCCGAACGGATAGGAAAACACCGAGGGATAGCCTACTAGGGGCACCAAGTCCGTGGGTGAAAGTAGATGGGTAGCGTGACTCATAACGGAAGCGAAGACTCCGAGGGCTAGCCTACGAGGGGCACGCGACCCGAGGCAGTACCATGCCTAAGGCAAGATGACCGATTAGAGAGGGAAAATCCCAAGGACCCGCCTACGAGGGGCGCCCATCTCACGGCCACCACAAGGCCCGTTAGGGGGCTGTGGATTTAAAATATTGGGATTGACCCAATTTGCTATTCACCTATTAGTCTGTGGGGAGGCCCATCACTGATAGATGGATCCCACGGACATGATGATGTTGTAGCAAAACAGTGGGGGGTGTTCCCCTCTCCCCGGGTCACCGAATCTCCCTGACGAGACGGTAATACGACGCGGTGGGAAAACGTTCACAGGTGAGTGTTAGCAGATTGATATTATGCTCATCAAATGAAGCTTAGAAAATGGTGACGAGCATTGTGGGGATGACCTCGTCTCCCTCTGTTCATGCTGGAGAACAGTGGAGAAGGCAAGAGGACAACCCAAGGTAGTTCAGAGCATACACATATATATATATGTGCCTCCGACGGTAAAATAGTCTAGCATTCGATCGGGAGAGAAAGCCCCCGGGGAGGGGAAAGATTACTGTGGCCCGTAGAACCCAAAGGCGCATATGGCGCTGTGGAGGACAACTGGAGGGGCCTCTCGTGTGTGAGCGAAGCACGGATATAACTGAAGTAGAGGGTTGCTCATTCCGGCGCCGGTTCAGAGGACAACGTGCAGAGGAGATGAGAGGAGAAATCACACCGAAATAGAGTGATGTTACCTCATTCAAACGATTCTACTTTCAACAGCATTGTTATAACAGATCAGTTAAGATATTATATTCTACTTTCAATAGGATTGTTATAAAAAATCAGTAAGATATTATATTCTGGAGAGGGGGATTTCTACCGCCCGAATAGGAACGGCCAAACGAGGTCTCGCCAGACTGAACGAGGCCCGGCTCCTATAAGTGACAGCCCCTTCGGGACCCACTAAGCCCAATAACTCGCTCGGATTAAGCGCTTCCTAAGCGGCCTTCGGGTTCGGAAGTCTGAGCATCAGGTCGATCGGGAGGTCCCTTTGAGGGCCTACGCATCTCGCCTGAGCCTTGCGCTGATCGCTCGGGGAAACCCCCTAAAGCCAGCGCCTTATGCTCAGACCGACTGACGAAGGCTTATCCAAGCGACCGTTGCGCACCCTTTACGAGCTGGGAATCGTGGGGATAATGGCGATTAAGAGCCCTCGGGCCTTAACGAGCCCGCGAAAGGGACGTAACCTCCCCTGAAATCCCTCGTCTCACAGGGCTCTTGCGTTCATGAGTCGCTATATAAACCTGGGAGACCCTCCTGCTAAAGGTAAGCGCTGTTAACTGATATCAACTCTGAGCTAGAGTCACTTCACCATTTGGTGGAGAGGAATCTCGCGCCCTCATCTCCTCCCCCCTTCTCCTTGCACCAGAGCTCTACCATCATCGCTGACTGGTTGAAAATGCCAACAGGACTACTTTAAAAGGCATAAAAACCAGGTTATTTCGATATTCCGGAATTCGCGCCCTGGATAGAGTCGCTGATTCTTAATCTGTTTTGTCAATGACGGCTCAGTAGCTGTCGTCACGTTTAGATATAACGCCTTGGTCTAGGGCGTTAATTCAATATAACGACGTAGTTAAGGTCATCGTTTTAGGTTTCTAGTAACTCAATAAATCAGAAGGAGGGATGATCAAAATAAGGAACTTTTGCCAAGTACAAGCTCATGATAATGCAGAGGAAATTATCAGGATTCCAGGAGTAAAATCATGCAACATATTAAATATCAAGATTTACAGTTGTTAAATTCTTGACGATCAGAGCCAATGAACTCGCAATGGCATCAATTATGCCAAAAATATCTCCACACCCTATCCAGGTTAGACTAGAATGCACCAGGTGATCATCCACCTGACAAAGAACCTTTCCCGAGATAAAGAGATGCCCCTGGGTCATCAAAATGGGGAGCCAAAGGCCGAATTAGCTGAAAATTGGAAAAGTCAATCAAAGTACTCGGAATGTCGAAGTGGTCTGTAAAAGATCGAAAAGACGTCCGACAAGGGCGAGAATGCTTCGAGCGGTGGCCCACTTGACGAAGAAGCCCCACGTGGCTCTAAAACAGGCCTGGCAGTACAAATCGTAATGTCGAAGGCCAAATCAGGATAAAACCTGGGAAAATCGGTACGGGTTCGACACGTGCCGAAAAACACCAAAAACTCAAAACCAGGGCTTCAAAGTGCATTCTAGAGCCACAGGAATAGCCCTGATGATACTCTGAGTCATGAGCTCACGACGGGTCGATATAGGCACAAAATGCCAAAATTATGAGATTGCCCCTTGGTGAGTCAGTGGTGCCTTCGCGGATGATTCGGCGGAGCTCCTTATAGCTGAATCGGCGGTGTCTTGAACCAGTGGTGTGATGACCTGGTGCCGCAAGCTGGAGGAGGGGCATTGAGTCGACGACGCAGTGCAAGTCGGTAGCGTCGCCACTGACTCGTCCAAGCCCCCAATCCGCTTATAAAATGGACCCTTCATGTACAACAAGAAAGGAGAGGGGGGTGAACAGAAGAATAGAGAAAGAAAGACAAAGAAGAGAGAAGGAGTTCTTCTGAGAGGAATAGAGAGAGAGAGCCAGAGAGAGTCTGAAGCTTCGAGAGAGAAAAGATCCAAGAGGAAGAAGAAAAAGGTAGGGGAAGCACAGAGTCTCTCCCCTTCTAGTTTCCTGTTCTTTTCTCTATAATCTCACCCCCCAGTCAGGTTTTATGTACATGGCTTAGTCTATTTCCCCCCTACGATTGTACCTTCTCCGGTGCCCATCGGGGATTACAGATGAATGAAATATAATTTGGGTCTTCAAGTCTCGTTGTGGATGTCTTGGGAGCCATAGAGTTAGAGAGTGTCATTCCTTGCTTGAGTGAGGTTCTAGCCACTTGAATCCTTTAGATTGGGCAATGGGGAGAAGGAGGGCTCATCTTGACCTTGTGCCCGATCCCCTCTTCCTCAAGTGAAGAGCAAGAGGAAGTGCAAGCTACGAGCTCATCCTCCTCGACTACAGCTTCTTCAAACTTGGAAGAGAGTGGAGAGGATGGAAGTGAGGAAGGCAAGGCTATCCCCGACGAGGGGCTGGCCGATGGTGACGATGGAGATGAAGGTGAGGAAAGTGAGGGTTCGGATGATGGTGAACCCGACCAAGGGAAGAGAGGGCAGCAAGGGAATGTAAGCTTCATTCCCCTACTTTGTAATCATTAGATCTGTATGTCATTGGGCGTTTAGTGGAGCATTAGAGGTCAGAGGATGGGATTGTGGGGGGAGAATCGGTGGGCGGCCAGGGTTTTGGCTGTCCACAGGCCTGGGCGGCCAGGGTGCTGGTCGCCCACTGATGGGCTTGGGCGGACAGGGATTTGGCTGCCCAGGGAGATGGGCGACCAGGACTTTGGCCGCCCTACTCCTAGGGCTTGTGAAGTTCTGAAAGATGGAAAAAAGGTGGAATGGTTTGGAAGATCTAATGAATTCTTTACGTTTTCTTTCTATTGTGTGTAGGGTCCAAGAAGAATAAGAGCCCCGGTCTCATGGGACTTGGTGCGGGCTTGGTATCATGCCATACCTCCTGGGCAACAGGAGAGAGTGGATCGAATGGGTTTTGCCCCTTTCTTTAGGATCCGACCTTTTCAGGTGGACGCCACCTTCCTGACGGCAGTATGGGAAAGATGGGTGGATAGCTGCAGAGCATTTGTGATGCTGTGGGGGCACATGATCCCCACCTATGAAGATGTGGCTTTCTTGATGGGATTGCCCATGGCAGGGGTCCCGGTTCTCGGCCGAGAGCTAAAGAATTATCGAGAGGAGGTGGAGGACTTGCTCGGGCCGTAGCTGGCTCGATCTGGGAGACCAATGACCAGTTTTCCACCCAGGTAGATCAGTGCCATGATGGGGCTCACGAGGATGGCACGTGGGCCACTAGAGGACTTGGATGTGTATTTGGGGCGAGTGAGACAGAGACTCAGATCTCAAGGGAGGAGCGAGCAACAGGCGTTGAGGCTTTTCCACTTGTACTTCTTCGGGAGGCTGTTGTTCGCTATAGCCTCGAACAAGGTGAATTTGAAGTATCTCTTACTGGTAAGGGATCCAGAGCAGGGATCTTAGTTTGCATGGGGAAGAGCGATGCTGGCGCACCTCTTCGCCCACTTGGACCCAGTGCACCCAGGTTCGGGAAACCTAGGGGGTTTCACGCCATTCTTACAGGTACAAGTCTACCCCTTCTAGGCATGTTGATTCAAAATTGAGCGATTGATTGATTAATTGGTCTTTCTTGTGCTTTTAGGTTTGGGGGTACACTCGGTTCCCTCTAGGTCACGGCACGATCCTGCGAGCTTTGATGCAAGTGGTCCCTCTTATGGCTAGATGGGAGATGGTGTGGGACCGGCGCCTAGTGGCCACTAGACTTTCTGATCTCAGGACAGCCCTGGATGAGTTCCCTCCCCGCCAGGTAAGTGTTTTTGGCTAAAAGGGTTATGTGATTTGTTGCATTTGTTATGTATTCAATCAGCAAAACATTCATTTTTCTTTGTGTGGCAAGTAGTTTGGACTCCTTATGTGACAGAGGACACTACCCTTCAACCGTGGGTGAGGGAGGGGTGAGCTTGGTTCCAAAGAGATATAGTGCTATTCTGCGTGAACCTAAGGGAGCCGCTCTTCCTTCGCCTAGTGCAGAGGGCGCTGGAGTGGCATCAGCCGCCCGTGGCAATTCCAGCCAAGCACGAGTCGGATCGGGGACGCCGCCTGACTTCGGTGAGCGATCAGGACTGGGCCTCCTGCTACCGTGCCGAGGTAGAGGCACTACAGAAAGGGCCCTCACTGGAGCATGATCGGACTGTGAGGAGCAGTGAGGCTTACATGGCAGACTATCGGGACCGGTATGCTGGGCGACTTCGTCTCGACACCCGAGAAGTGAGTTACTCTTTTGGCTCTCGAATGTAATGTTCTTATTCAACTTTTGAGGCTAAGCGAGTTTCGAAATTGTGTGCAGATGCCTGAGACTGAGGCTATGAGGATTCTCAAGGATTGGATCATCGTCCTCAACTAGATAATCGTGAACCTACGACACAAGATCCGAGAGATGGTAAGCCAAAGCAAATTGATTGGTCTTGAATTTGGAATTGATTGAATTTGACTGATCGCTTGCCCCTTGCATTCGCAGTGAGGAGAGCTGGCCTATGTGCGCGTGAGAGCAGGTGGAGAGGCCGGTGCTTCGTTCAGAGCTGACATCGTGGATGAGTTGGAGGATCACCTAGCCGGGGCTATCGAGTGAGCCGAGGAGCGAGAGGCTGAGCTGGCCGAGGCGGTGAGAACCTAGCACTCAAGTTGAAAACAATTGCCTTTCATCATCTTTTTCTATTTTACATGATTATTCATCTTCTGGAGAGGAAGGAACTGGCAGCCAGCCTGGCTACTCGTCGGGAGTAGGAGACCCGCATTGAGAAGCTGACACACCGACTAGGAGAGACGAGCATGATTGAAAGGCTCGAGGGTCACCTTGCTGAGGTGAAGGAGAGAGAGGCCAAGGCACGCGCTTGAGAGATGGCCATGGCAGTGAGGGAGCAGTGAGCTCTCGATCAGCTGGAGGCCTTGCAACGACGGGTGCCGCGGAGGTGCCATGGCAGGGGTGCCCTAGGGGAGAGAGTTGGATCGGTGACTCCTTCTGAGTCACTGCGGACCATAGGAGATGTGCACTTCACGATGGATGAGCTCATGGGTATGATGCAGTCTCCCGTAGGACAGGGGGTGACTCAACCCACTGCCTCAGGTTCGAGGGCTTCACGGCCATCACGGCTGCGAGGTAGAGTGAGTGGAGATGGCGACGAGGCCGATAGTTGGCGTAGCCGACCTCACACCGATGGAGACTAGGAGAGATAGAGAGAGAGAGACGCAGCTGGGTATCAGCTGCCCCTTTTGTACACTGAGGGTATGCCCCTAGAATGTTATTTCAATGGAATGAAATTGATGTGAGACGAAGCTCTGTTTCTGAGATTTTCTTTTCTTTTTCATTTTTCTCTCATTTTTTTCGGCCTTGCGTTGGAGCTACTTCGACCCTGCTGCTTGCAGTCTCGAACTGAACCTAAGGTCAAGATTGCAAGATCTGCCACACCCACAGATGACCTGAACCAGTGTCTGCACTCTTCAGAGACGTCGTGCTGCTTCGAGATGACTTCGCTCCAGAAGTGGTCCCGCCCCGTTTCCACTTCGTCACTGATCACGTCAACCATTTTTTTGCAACTGTGCTAGATTCACACCTGCACCTGAGTGCCCTTTGGTAGTGGCCACACTGTCTTCTATGGCACGAATCAGCCTGAACTCTCTTCAGAAGCGTTCTTCCTCTTTGAGTCACCGTCAATCCAGAGGTGGTCCTGTCCATTTTTTATGTCAGCACAGCCCGGGGCATATGTTCTCCTACGACTGCGCCTGACTGGTGTGACCCAGTCCACCTAGAACCTGTAGCAGACTTGTCAGCCTTGACACGCCTTCCTCTGCTAGTTTTCGGCCCAAGGCGTCTTCACCAGAGTTGTGCCCCTCGACGACCCAAAACAAACCCTAGTGGTTTTGTCCCATTCTGACTTCAACACCGAGAATTCCACTATGGCCATCATCGACCTGTCTGACTGTTCACCCTGGAACCAGAGGCCGACCATTTCAGCGACCACAACGGGCATGGCGATCCAACAGCATCCAGCTTTTGAGGGTTCGTAGTTCCCTTTGTCTGCTACACTCACGAGTTGGTCCCGTCACTTTTGGTGTCCTACAGCGAGTGTACCTGTCGACACATCACGACCGCGCCATCCAGTCCTGCAAGGAGGAACTGCGCAGGCCATCGGCTGTGACCTCCTCCACCTTCCAGCGACATACGCTCAATGTCAGACTTTCAGGCGTCCTTTGGCATCCCCCAGGCTTCGTCGAGGCATTGACAGCACCTCGATTGGACGTCGGAGCTAGGCGTACCCTACGGAACAAGCAAGCATAGATAAGCAGTTTGGCTACCCCTCCCTTTGTTCCCCCCTCCTGCGCGAGGGTAGTGCATGTAATGGTTTGCCCATCCCCGTGATCCCCTCCCTGCGGCAGAAAAATTATAGACAAAGAACGCCCAAAAAGTCAAACGACGGGGCGATCTGTAAGAAGTCAAGAAATGTCAAATATGTTCCGAAAACTCAAGAGTAATAGGAATGCCCAAGAAGTCAGGAAGCGACAGGGCTATTTCCGAAAAAAGAATGAAAAAACCTAGAAAGAGCCAGAAATTTCAAGAACATCCCAATGTTTGGGAAAGCTGTAGAAATATCCTGATGGAGGAAAATTACAAATATACCCCACCTCAGGCAGAAATGTTCTTTATAAACACCAAGCCAACTTAAGGGTCCGATCACAATCAAAAGAGTGATCATGACCACGAAATAACTCTGATGGACCAACGGTGATCATCTTGGCGATCCAACGGTCCTTGTGATGAAATTCAAAATCAACTGTCCTATCAGGAGACAAAAGTAAATTCAATGACCCGATCAGGACGAAAGTAAATTCAAATGTCCAAATGTAAACGGAAGCAAATTCAAAGGCTATGATTGCAACCCAATGTAGTCTTGAAGACCCGATTATACAATTGGGATCATGTGTAAAGGTCTTGAAAGACTGATTGTAATTCAAATTACATGTGTTCAAGGAAATAAAGTCGCCAAATTTCTTCGCCAGAGTATGTACCCGTCATGGGCGATCATCAAGATCATTAATGTCACAACAGATAAAGGTAAAAGGCGTTCTTCGACAATTAATCAAAGGTGTTCGGACTTGTCCGATGTAAATAAACACCAACTCCGGTCGGTGGGGAAAGGTCCCGTACACGAACCCTAAATCGTCTGATAAAACCTAAAAGTGCGGAATTAACAAATATGCCCAAATATACGCATATTCATCCAACGAAAACGGATGGTCGAAAATTCCGCGTGTAAACAAACTTGCACGCCCGGTGGGACTTTTCCTGCCTTTCATCTTTTTGCTGAAGAATAGCCTAGTCTCAATGAAGGTTGTGACTCCTTCACAGTCTTGCAAGAATTTCTAAAGATTCCCGACGTTGTAACTATTGTCGGGGGCATCAAAGTTAAAGCTACTGGGTAATTATGTAGATAGGTTAACCTTATATTTTGACTGTAGCCAATGTAGTAACTATGTTCTTTTCACTTCATTTTGATTTATTAAAAACTATAGTTTTGGTAGTATGGTAGGAAAAATTATGTCTTTTATTCTTTATGGATATTAAAGATTGCAATTGAAGTCTAAAGTAGGGTTTGTCAGTTCGTATGTATTGATTTTTTACCGATATTATACGGTACGCATTAGTATTGTCACGTACCAAGATGAAAAAAAAAAGATATGTGATGCAGAATGTCAATGCCCCAAATTAAACAGGCTAGTCGGAAGACAAGCAGGAGATAGAGCTACTCACATTTGATGTCTTTCCTGCAGTTCCCAGTAATCAGAAAGGAAACAGAAAATAGAGTCAGACTTCATCAGAGCAGCTGTAAAATGTGGCTTAACGAAACAACATTCTGTATCCAGCTCTTAGATCTAACCTCCTTTCATTTTACGAAAACCTGGGATAGGTGGTGCAGTGCGGGCCAAGTTTGTCAGAACCTCATCAAAAGTTCTTTGTGTCTCTTCTCCCGTCAGATCCACTCTTACCTAATAATTAGATCCCATGAGAAAACAAAAACAAAGAAACATCTCGCAAGTAACCATTTAGGAATGAAATTCTGCATATCTTGTTTCTTACATGGTTGGATTTCTGTGCAATAACTGACAGGTAGAAGCATAAATGCATAACATTTGAAGACATGAAGTAATCTACCGCTTTTCTCCACAAGTATTCTACGAACAGGGTCTTTACTCAAACAAAATCACCACTTGAAGCATTGCTTTACAAGTAAACAATCAGTGTGTAAGGAATGTTTAAAAGGAACAGGGGTAAGGCATGGCATTCAGGTCATCAAAAGGATTTATAATTCTTGATTTCTTCCTAGTCACAAACTCAATTATATGCTATGCTGGATGTTTGTAAGTAATAGTGAAGTTTATGCCTACAACATAGCAGTTCGAAGGAATCCAATTATCTCTTAGCTTTTTAGTTGATTATTGAAGAGGAAAAAATCTTTCTTCAACATGGGTAGCCGTAATCTGATAGAAAGTGAGCCCACTACGAATACACTCTGCGAACTGTTGGGGCTTTATCCTACCCCGAGGAAGTCTCTGCCTGGCGCCTTAGAGGCTTGATTGTCCCTACATATGGCCACCAATCTATGGTGATAGCCTCGTTCTTTGCCTCCCACTCTGCACAAAAGTCTTTGACAGCCCTCACGATTCGTGGAAAGTGAGCATAAAGGAAGGAGTGTTCAATGGCAAGCGGAGGAAGATCAGTTCTTCCAAGTCGGGCTTCTTCAACTTCTTTCAATTTTTGAGGAGGTTGCCTGAACGCGTTGCTATGCTTGAACCATCAATGGGCATAATACATGTCAATTCGGTCGACCCGTCTCCTCTCGGGAAGAGTGCTTCTCTGATCTGGCGTGCCCCTGGAAAAGTAGTCCCACCAACTGCCAGCAACTAGGTGGGTATCATGACTCTTGCACAACCGACCTTCTATGGCGAAGTCGGCATCTGAAGGTATTGACTGGTCGTAGCCAAAGTTCTGCAAAAAGTGGTGAGGATTGTAGGGCTCTAAAATAGTGGTGCTACCTTTCCTGAACACAAGGATGCTCGGCCTAATATAGCATAGCTAGTCCTCGTAAAAAGAAAGACTAGAAGATTGATGATGAGGCAAACTGTAAGATGACCCACTTGGACCCTTAGTAGTAAGCAGCCGAAAGTCGTAAGAGCTATGTGCAAAATTTAGGCCTTCCTCCCCATGTGTGGGGACATATATCAACAATCTCCGGGCCCTTGACAAATGCTCAAGCCGGCTCTGATCAGGGCTGTTTCGAAACAAGAAAATTAGTGGGGCTGCCGGATTATCAATAGGCACATTCTGGCACAATTCTGGTGATAATAACCCTACCCATGTACTCAAATAATGTGTGGCCATGCATACACTTTTGTCTCTAGGAGAGCTGTGATATGTCAAGTTCCCTAGATCATGATAAATATTCGCCAAAGCAGCAAAGGCAATAGCCAATCTATGTCCATTAGCAAGGAGGCAAGCGGGATAAATAACCTTCGTCCCGACAAGTTGGAGATGAACCTGCGGATGTAAGCCAGCCGACCTTGCAGGGATCTCAACTCTCCCAAATTCTTCGGAGGGGACAGCTCCTGAATATCTTTTATCTTGAAAGGGTCAATCTCGATTCCCCTGTGTCGGACAATGAAGTCGAGAAATTTTCTGCTGGAGATGCCGAAGGTGCACTCCATTGAATTCATCTTCAGCTCGTATTGCCGGAGCCTCTGGAAGACGACTCTGAGGTCGCTCAGATGATCTCCCCTCCTCTTCGTCTTGATGACCAAATCATCAATGTAGCATTTGACCTTGCTATATAGCAGCTCGTCGAAGATCTTGGTCATCGCCCACTGGTATGTGGCGCCGACATTCTTAAGGCCAAAGGGCATCCTTTTGTAATGGAATATACCTTTGGGTGACCTGAAGGCCGTGTGGATCCGGTTGTGCTCAGCTATCCAGATTTGGTTATAGCCGGACGCTCCATCCATAAAAGACAGGGCCTCGTGGCCAGTAGTTGCATAAATCATCACCTCGATGATGGGCACCGGGAAGTCATCTTTTGGGTAGGCTTTATTCAGGTCGCGGAAGTCCACGCAGATCCTGATTTGTCTATTCTTCTTCTTCACTGGCACGATGTTGGCTAGCCAAGTGGTGTATTGGTTCTCAGCTACAAAGTTGACATCTATGAGTTTATCGACCTCCTTGCAGATCTAGCTTATCAGCTCCACTCTATGGGCCAAGGGGACTGCTTCACTGGCTCTATCTTGGGATCAATAGCCAGAATGTGTTGAGTCACTTTGGGACTGACACCGGGCATCTCTTTGTAGTTCCAGGCAAAGTAGTCTCAGAACTCCTATAGCAGCTTCACATATTGCCCCCTCTCATGTGGGGGTATAAGGGCACTCAGAAAGGTTGGCCTGGGGTCACTTTCCGTGCCAAGGTTGATTTCAACGAGCTCGTCGACAGTAGCCTGGCCACCATCCTCAATTTTGGCGGCGTCGACAGTAGGTCGACAAAGTCTTGATCTTCGCCATCCTCGGCTTCGAGGAGCATGGGAGCCACGAAAGGGTTGCCTAACTTTAGCTAATAATAATAATAATAATAATAATAATAATAATAATAATAACTTACATCCATGTCAAGGTCGAAACACCCACTTCTTCGGCGACGTCGGCCTGTACGTGTTGGAGAGAAGCAGCGCCCATGGAAGAATTGAAACGGCCCTTCCTTCGTTTTCCCGTCTCAGCTCGGCATCCCCTCCGCCCGGCACCGCACCCCTCCCCCCACCCACCATGCACCCTCTCCTCATGCAATTCAGATCAGTACTAGTGCCCAATTACGTACCTAGCTATAAGAAGACGCAATGCACCGACTATGTTCTCTGTGTCACGTAAATATTGCGAATGTGATGATCAGAAACCACATGGACATTGAAGAAGGAATTCGGTGGATATATATATATATATGTGTGTATATACTTGATTTTCGTCAGACTGTCATACATAAATACATACATACATGCACAATGATTCGTCGATATTGATGGGTTAGTTAATTTAATTATAAGATCGGATGGGTTGTCGATCGTAATTACCAAATTACATTAAGTAGTGGTCATATTAGGTTTAATCAGGGACCCAAATTAAAATGTATATTCTGATTGGAGGTGAACTATCGGTACGTAGTCGGTACAGAGAAGGCTAGCTAGGTGGATCAGTGAGAATTGAGAGGATCCACTAATGGCAGAAGGGGCCGGATCCTCATTCTGATCCCGGTAATTGGCCGTCTCAACGATGTACGGATGACACGCTGCGCGGGACCCAACCAACCTAACATGGCTGGCCCGACGGATTAATCAGTAAGTTCTTCTTCTTCTTTGGTTCAATTCCGCCATATACATATATATACATGCACACACACACACACACACACGTCTAGCTACTTGGTTACCATGAATTCATTAATCCGGCCAGGCCCAGTACGGGGTCCCCCAAACAGGAAGGGGGGGTACCATTCAATTCGGTTGATGTATGATCACTTTGCCTTGCCTTTGCGTGGGGCTGGCGCTGCAATTACTGTCCACATGGCTGTCCACTCTTCATGTTTTAATTTTTTAAAGTCTTTTTTCATTTCAGATAATTTACACATCAATTCTTCTTTATTTTTCTCACTGTCTGAAATTATTTGTAACAATGTTTCTTTTTCTTCTGTTAATTCGAACCATTCCTATTCCAATTTTTCAAACTTAACAGAGGCATCTTCATATATTAAATCTTCAATTTTCTTTTTGAGAGTTTTATTTTCTGACCTTATTTTCTTGTATTTCATGTACAATTTTTCATACTCAGATTCCCATTGTTCATTTGAAATAACATCAGGGTCAGAATTTACCTCAGTGGAGTCGTCTTCATGTGCCATAAGGCACAGGCTTTTCATGAGCTCCCCGAGCTTTTCTTCAGACTGCTCATCCTCCTAATCGCTCCAAGTGGCGACCATAGCCTTAGGCTTCTTGAGCTTGTCCTTCTTAAACTTTCTGTTCAACTCTGGGCACTCTCCTCTCATGTGCTTGGACTTCTTGCACTCATAGCATATAATACTATTGGGCTTGCTTGGCTCCCCCTTGCTTTGGGCTGGCCTTCTTTACCCCTTTTTGAAATTTTCCTGAAAATTTCTTTTTATTCTCAAGAATTTCTTTACTTGGCCAATCAACATGGCCAAGTCCCCTCCCTCATCACTTCCTTTGGTGGACTCCTCTTCTTGGGAGTCATCATCAGATTGGTGGTCTTTCAAGGCCACCATTTTCTTCTTCTTGGTTTCTTCCAGCACAGTTCTCTTCATGTTTATCTCATAGGTCATGAGTGATCTTATGAGCTCATCCAAGGAAAGTGTGGACAGATTTTTTGAATCTTCAATAATATTGGCTTTTGTGTGCCACACAGGTGGGAGGGATCTCTGAACCTTCCGCATAAGTTTGGAGTTGGTGTGCTCCTTCCCAAGGCATTTGAGACCATTGGTGATCTCTGTTAATCTCGCGAACATCTCTAAAATCGTCTCTTCAGGCTTCATTTTCGGCCCGCTGCAGCGCCGGGATATCCAGCGGACCGTCGAGGCGGTAGATGGCGGGGATGGTGTAGTGGGCCTCATAATAGATGAAAAGAAGGGAACATAGAGGAGGATAGAGGGGGAAGGAGAGGCCCAAACAGGGTGGGCAAGAGAAGCAAGGGGGAAACAAGCCCCAAACAGGCAAACGGGCAGGCGGGGCCCCGGGAGGGGCAAAAGTGGAAACAAGAGATACAGATAAGCAGAGTAGCAGACACAGCCCTATCATATATAGGGATCTACACTGAAATCACACTCAGAGCCGGAGGAGATAGAACAAGTATAAGAGCTACAAGTGCGGGCTCCTCGACGATAGATAGGAGAGGCCAACCAGTCAGAGAAATCATATTTCGAACCATCATGATCGAGCTCCTCCGAGGGGGGGGAGGGAACTGGCAGAGGGGGCACTGGCTCGACCCCCTGAACCAGAAGAGAGCGGTGGGGCGGGGGGGCAACCCCTTCAAGGCAAGCTTCCATCTGACGGGAGTCGGTAGCTCAGACTTTCTTGTGCAGGGCAGCAGCAAAAGATAGATGAGTTGGCATCAGAGCAGCAACACTGGAAGGCGTAGAGGAGGCCAGAACACCCGAGGGCGAGATGACCTTGGATGGGCTCGGGGGGAGGGGCGCAGCAGTTGACCCTGTAGAGGGGTCAGCCAGAGGAGGTCGAGATGCCGCTGCAGCAAGTAATTAAGGAGCCCAGGGTGGGCAGCAGCAGAAAGGGAGGATGCTCGGGTAAACGCTGTCCAGGGGCCTACAGCCACCGATGCAGGAGCATCAGCATCGACAACCGAGGGTGCAGATGAGCCGGTGGCTGCACGCAGGTTAGGCACCACGTGATGGCACTCCAAATGTGACCGAGCAGGGGGAGGCCTAGCCAAGCTGGGACCGGTGATGCCAAAGGGGATGGCCATGGAGAATGGTGGAGAAGAAGAGGCAGCACGAGCCACCGAGGCCACCAGCCCACCATTCACAAGGTCTCTCCCAGCGGCACCGAGGCCAACCGGGAGGGAGGCGCCTGCAAGTGAAGAGGCCAGAGGCGCACAGAAGACAACCGCAGTAGGACAGGAGGAAGTGGCCAGGGCAGGGGCGGGGTTTGTACTTCAAAATTAAGCTCATATGGTTTAAACCATCTCAATTTAAAATAGGGGTATTTCATACACTTCCTACCAAAAAGGTGCTTTTCTTTCAAAAAAGTATATACTAATTTCCTCTCCACCTTTTTACGTGACCGGTGTGAAAAATATTTTCCACTTAACCCTTAAATCATCCTTCACTGTTTCACCCCATTTCTCTCACTATTCCCACTTCCGACGTGTCTGCACCTCTCTCTCTAGGAAGGTCGACACTCTTACCTCGTCGCACTCCACAAGCATCCCAGAGCAGCTCTGCTAGGTTTGCTAGCTGCCTCACTCCTACAGCACCCTTCAATCTCTCGCTCATCCTTCGCTCCTCTCTTTCCCTCATTTCTCCATCGCCATGGCTCCTCCAATCACCCGTAAACATGGGAAAGAATCAGCGAAGCATACCCCAGTGATAGCAACTGCAAGGGTAGAGCCGTGCACCAAAAGGATGCACGACCAACTGGTTGGCGCAGGCAAGAGGAAGGGAGATTCTTCTGCACTACCCGTCACGAACACTAAACAGCGCCATGAGTGACCGGCAAAGAGACAAAGGTTATCTGTAGCTGAGAAAGGAAAAGGAAACCAGCAACCCGCACTTTCTCCGACCAGAGTAGCTCCAGTCATCAAGGAAGTCGAGAGTGATCCGACTAGGATACTATTTCCTAGGTATGTTGACTTCAATGACCACAATATGCTCGATAGTTTTCTAGAGTTACTGCAATTTATTGAGTTTCAAGGCTGCAGAGATTTTATGTCAGCACATCGTGTGTACTATCCCTTTCTAGTCCAACAATTCTACAAGAATTTATATTAAGACGAGAAACGGAAAGGTTTGGTTATTAAAGTGAAAGGAGTCAAGATCAAACTGTCCACCAGGCTTCTTTCAAAAGCCTTACGTCTAGACTGGGATGGGTGTATGGTATCTGATCTCTAGAGTGATTTGGATGTTGTCTCCACTATTCTGACCAGGAAGACCAGTACCCCAAGGGATGAAACTCAACATCATGTGACAACACAAGATAAAAGAAAGCACTCTACTGGGATCAAAAAGTAAACCATTGTAGTATAAAATAACTTAAACATGATGGATATGCAACCTAGAATGCATTAGGAAATGAATTTACCACTTTCAAAATAGCAGAGAATGTAATGCGTCTATCAAGGGCTGTCACAATGTGTGACGGTCTAAGGTAGGTGTGCTACAAGACTGTGACGCGCCTCATTAGGACCATTACACTCAACCGAACTAATGAAAATCCACAGTTTTAACAGGACTGTAACACACCTGTAGTGGCGCGCTACAAGGCTATGACGGTCGCACGATAGACCGTCATGCCAACCACCCTATCAAAGTTAAATCGGGTCAAAAGGGCTATAACAGACCGAGGGTCATCTATTACACTACACATGACACGCCTATAGAGGTCCACTATGGTCACATAATGCACCCGGTGAGGGGCATCACAAGTGTGACGGTCACTAGACTGACCGTCACACTGTCTGGGTTGCGAACATGTTTGGTTTGAAATAGAAACACCCCCCAGTCGACCGAAATCGACGGGGATCACTACAAAACATGTTTCCCTACTATTACACGCATCCATAACAATCATCTATCACTATAAAGCATAAAAACAAGGCCCATGGTGGATTAAAATGTAAAGAATAATATTCATGGAGTAAAAACCAAAATTTGATGATGGGCATGCTTAGAAGACATAGAACGATGTGCATGCAATAGGGAACGCTCCTAGGGAGGTTGGGAATCCATCCCCCTACCTCGATCGAGCTGAAATGGCCGTCTGGGCCACATGCAAGAACCGAAGACGCCACACCTCTCTCGCTCCGTCTTACCTTTACGGGCCGCGATCGGCGTCGAGGTAGTCGTCAACGTGCTCCACTCGTCGCCACGAGTCCAACGGCACCCTCCACATCCTGATCTGTCGTCATCTCGCCTGAACCCCGGAGGAGAGAGAGAGAATGGCGATCGTAAGGGGGAGAGAGAGTGAGAGAGTGAGATGGGAGAGAGAGAGATCGACGAGAGTGAGAGAGAGAGAGATGGCCCTCTACCAGCAAGGGACCAGCCCTCACATCCTCCACTCGGCATCGCTGAGTTACCCACGGGTTCGGGGTGAGTGTCGAGTGAGCCGGCCACCAATTACGGCCCGTTTGAGTTGCGAATTGTGCTTGCTAGTAGGTCCAAGGTCGTGTCACGTCAGAATAGTAATGCTACCTTCGCAGGTCGGGTCTAGATCTTGGGAATCATCCTAACATGGCTGTGATTCGACATTACTTTGGGCCGATATCCTGATCAAGTTGGACCTGTTCCTCGCCCAGATCCTCTCCGACCCCTCTATTGAAATTGCCGTGAACTTGGCAGATATTTGAACGTGTTTATCTCGACGTCCGCTGCATCCCTACTATGGACCTTCGTCCAAACATGAAATGGTCCACGAGTGACCGACATATTTGAATGCTCGAATCCTGATGCTAGCTCTTAGCTTGATTTATTCTTCTCTATCCTCTTGCAATTAGTATTAATTCTTCTAGGCCACAGGGCCCTTAATTCTGGTAACTAATCAAGGGTGTTCCCTCGTATGGGAGATGTAAATGACGTTGTAATCTTCATGGCATGGTGAAATTTGGTCCCGACCCGAACCACACAATCGTCTAACGAAGTCAGATCGAGCACACCCGTGACTTTTCGGAGTCCAAATAAATTGTCACTTTGTGACTGGCACGCCCACGCGCCTAATAAAATAAATGAAACGAATGATTTAATCGAAAAGTGCGTCCACAAGTCTGGCACGCCCGGTGGGGCCAATCCACCCTTCATCTCTTTGCCGAAATTAAGGGCCCTGCGGCCCCCCTTCCTGTAATGCTAATTGCTTTATTTTTACTAATGCAGGAAAGTCCCATTTCAACAACAAGAATGACGGTCACCTTCGGTCCCCAGGTCGTCGAAAGCCACGTCAGGGACGGCTACCTGGCCGTTCCCCTCTGCTTCGGGAGCTTCCCTCCCGTGGTAGGCTTCCCCAATTTTCTTGGAATGGCCTTCGTGAACTTGCTGGATGTGGAAGCGTCCGACATGCCCGAGGTCAGTGCTCCCCCCAAAGGAGGTGATGAAGCTGCTGCTGGCCGATCGTCGGCCAAGATTTCCAAGACTACCCCGACAGGGACACACGAGTTGCAATGTGCACCATGTGCACCAGACTGTCGGCCCGTCTCATCAGGGGTCGGCATCCCACCGAAGGAGGCTCCGAAGGAGTCGTGCTGCCACCACACCCAAGGGCGAGATCTCCCACTCTGACAAATCAGTAATTGTCGAGAGCATGCGAGTCCACCTCAACGGATAGCGATCTGAGGCAATCTCAGAGTGGATCGTGCCCGCTGTACTGGTGCGGAATGCCTACAAAGTGCTGGAAAAGATGAAAGGGAGAATGACACCTGCTATTCCGGTCGAAATGCCGAAGGATGCGCCAGCCCCCAGGCCGGCCAAATTCAAGCAAGTCTGGATCCCCAAGGGAGCCCAGATTTCCTCACCTGCCCAAGCAGGGTCCAGCGCCTTTCGCCCTCCAAAGGCACAACAAGAGAGGAAGGTCAAGATATCGGCCCCCGTTTACCAACCAACACTTGCAGCGCTGGTGTCTCCGGAAGAGCCACCACCAGCACCTCTGGCGCCGCCACCAAGCCGCCCGCGCAAGGCCTGTAGCTTACACTCCTGATGCCGCTGTTGGCGCATTGTCACCGGTTCCTCCCCCATACTAGGAGTGGGAAAGGATGGAGCAAGCCATGAGGAACTACCTGCGAGGCCCAGGGAGCACTCCTTTGGGTCGCCAGAGATTGTTTGGGGCAGTGGCCTCCGCCTTTGAAGAAGAAGAAATTCGACCGGTGCCCAGTGCAGAATCGAGGAACCGCTCAGAGGAGCTACGCCAGTTCCCTTTGCGAGAGGAAGCACATCCCCGAAGATCGATCTTCGATAGGTTGGTATTCCCGAACAGGCCGTCAAGGAGGATGGCCAGAAGAGACAGGAAGTGGAAAGTTTACACCTGCAACATGGCAGGGGTGTTTGGGCGGTATGGAGCTTTACCTACCGAACCCGAGGAAGTGGCCAGATTGGCCGCAAGACCAGGCCCTCTCACCAGAAGGGGGAGAGCTACAAGCAAGGTAGCACAAGTTCCCGCTAAAGAGGCTGCCCATGAAGAACCCTCAACGGCTTTCGCCACCAATGTTGTTACTACTGGGGGCACCAGAGGTGGACCGTCCACGTCATCTGAAGAGGCGCCAGCCGAAGAAGCGGGAGGCACCCCGGGTCTCCCCACAAGCGACCCCATGGTATTGAATATGATGCAGCAGTACCAGCGAGAAATTGAATTACTAAAAAAGTAGCTGAATGAAAGGAATGCCCAACCCTCAACATCTGGGCAGATCGAGGCATTGCCCGAGGCACCTGGGGCCAACGGACAATCTTCGGAAGTGTCTCCACAAGCCACAGCATTCCCACCAATGCCTAGCTACACCGGGGGCATGCCCCTGTAATAGGCACATCACCCAGCACAGGCCCCGCCACCAATTTTGCCTTCCCAAGGGTCTCCTATGGCTCCACAGGCGACAGTGCTGACCACGCCAAGGGCGCAGCCAACCCACTTTTATCCAAGCCCGGTCGACCCAGCAGTAGTTAGCCGGTTGATGCTTGAACAAATGATAGACATGAAGCTAATAGAGAGGGGCGACGGCGATCAAACACCGTTTGATGTCTACCGAGTGCCCTACCCAGCTCATTACGCCGCCAAGAAGCTACCGGTCGGCATCACCAAGCCACCGAAGTTTGAGAAGTTTAATGGGCAATGGTCTCCCAGGGAGTACATTGCCTACTATGTGAATGTAATGGGAGATTTGGCCGCTGATGAAGCTTATCTCCTAAAGTTCTTCGGCTACGTCAGGCCAGAGAGCTAGACAGGCTGAGAAGAAGCCAATGCCACCGGAGGTTCACCCCCTAGACTTCCAGACTTTTGAGAAGCAGAAGGAAAAGGCCAAAGGGGCTGCCAACCCTCCTTTGCCTAGGTCCACGGAACGGCGGGAAGGTCCCTCCCTGAGGGAGAAAATGAGGAACAAATTGTATTCTTTCTCCCGAGACAAGTCCCGGCTCCTGTTCGAGTGGGCAACCAAGTACAACAAGATCACATTGCCAGAACCAAAGAGGCCCGGTGACCTGAAAAAGAAGGATGACCCTCGCTTCTGCCAATACCACCAGATGCTCGGCTAAGTAAATGGCATTGACTCAATGCCTAAGATTCCCAAGAGGGGAAATATGCCAAAGAAACAAGCAGCCACAAGCTCGCAAGCACCCCCAAAGAGGGAAGCACATCGTTTTGCACAGTTGAGAAACCGGCGAGTCTAGGGAAGGCAACTCCACACTCGTGACTCGGACGAGTCACGGGATGGTCTCGATCTCTCACCATGGCAGTGAAATACAAAGTACGAGCTAGGTACCTAGCAAAATCACGAGTAGCGACATCCAGAGACCATACTAAATAAGCAAGCTAACTGAGAAGGTAGTGGATGCATACCTCCACGCTCGGGGCGTGAGGAAGAATCCCGGCCAAGTCACACAATCACCCGGTACATGAGCTAAAAGATTATAACCAAATGTAGCCCACTCCTCGCAGGGAGGTAAAAGGCACACAGCGAATCCGGGGATGTGCAGCGTTGGTTGACGGGCCGCAAATAAATGTAGCGTCGAAACCCACAAATTACTGCGGATCGGCATGAACGGGATAGCAACTTGACTTGTCTGCAACCAGTAGCACGGTTGGCATGTCACGGATGCCGAGATGGGGGCAACGTTCCCCTGATGGTGCACTGCAGTGGGTGAAGGTCCTCCTAGAAGAAGACGGAAGCTGACGGCCCTAGCGAGGACCTCCGAAGCAACTCAAACCGGTGGGTAGACTGCAGGCCGACTTGCGCAGGTGCAGGCAACTAGCAAGAATGGAGTCCTGGAGTGTGACCTTCTGGTCATCCGTTGACCATGAAAATTGGTGTGGACGCTGGTGGGGACGTCCCAGAGACACTCATGGAAGATGGGCTGCAACCATGCACCGAGGGAGCCAGGGTGAATCTAATAGCAGGTCCCTGTGCATTCTGGCCAGTCTGCTGGCAGCGGGACAGAGGGTGGAACATGAGAGTGGTACCAGGATTTTCGGGTGGCTTTTGGCGCTTGGTTTTCTCTGGAGCTTAGGGGAGGGTCGTGCGAGTGTGGAGATGGGGTGGCGTGGTGGCCTATAATGGAAGTTTTGAGCGTGAGAGAGCTTGATTTGTTTGGCCCAACTAGGACATCCAGCCTAGGAGAGAAATCCTATGGTTTCGTGATTGTTGATGATTACTCCAGATTTACATGGGTGTTATTTCTATCCAATAAAAATGATGCATTGATGGAGTTTCAAGTGTTTTGCAGGAAAGTCCAAAATGATAGAGGCTATCTTATCACTACCATCCAGAGTGATCATGGTGGTGAGTTTGAGAATCATGACTTCAGCAATTTTGTGATGAGCAAGGATATACGCACAACTTCTCTCACCAAGAATGCCTCAGTAAAATGGTGTAGTGGAGAGAAAGAACATAATGCTGATAGACATAGCAAGGACCATATTAAGTGAAAGTTCCTAACCAAAATATTTTTGGGCCGAGGCTGTAAGTACATCATGCTATATCATCAACAGGGCAATCGTAAGGCCCATTTTGAAGAAAACTACATATGAGTTTTACAAGGGTATGAAACTAAATATTTTTCATCTTAAACCCTTTGGATGCCCATACTTCATCCTGAATAATGGTAAGTCTAACCTAGGTAAGTTTGATGAGAAAAGTGATAAAGAAATTTTTCTAGGTTATGCACTTAATTCTAGAGCTTAGAGATTGTTTAATAAAAGGGCTCTGGTTGTTGCAGAAAGTCCTCATGTTATCTTTGATAAATTTGAATTTAAACTGACCAATCAATCTATTCCAATTTTGGATGCAGTTGAAGCTCCCAAACGCTCAAAAGATGCTAAGGCTAAGGATGAACCAACTGAAGGGGCCTCGAGCAAAGCTGAAAAGGATGAAGATCTGTCAATTGAAACACTTCAAGAGCAACAAGTGTAGCACCCCGATTTGCCCAGTTCCTCTACGTTCTTGAAAGATCACCAAGCTAAAAACATAATTGGTAATCCTCAAGATGGGGTAAGAACTAGATCTTCACTAAGGCAAGTGGAAGAAGAAGATTAGATGGCCTTAATCTCACAAGAAGAGCCTAAGGACATTCATGAAGCTCTTCAAAATGAATCCTGGATTCAAGCTATGTATGAAGAGCTACACCGTCCAACTTACATATAGTGATAAATTTGTATTTTACATTTCATAGTTGCATATCTGTGTACAATGAGAAAAGGACTGTTGCATGATTGAAATCACTGCACATTGTGAGGGGGAGCTTAATACTTTTGATCAGTGGCTAAGTGTAACTCCGTGGAAGAATCTGAGTTAATGTTGTCAAAAATAATGGTCTGCTTCAAATGCCTGCATATGTGTTTTTGCTATTGCTGCTGGTTGGAGTTTTATAATGTCTAGACTTTGTCTAATTAAGTCGATGCAGCATTGATATCTGGCTGAAATGTCAGTCTGGACAAGCTAGCAGATCGAGGCATATGATAGGTGCACCGACCTTACTACATTAGAAAGTCGAAGCATATGAAAGGTGCATCAACCTCACTACAGAAGGATTAGTGCCTGTCAATGTGGTCAGTCTTTGGAGATGCTCTTAGAAGAGCTGTTGTTGTGACTTATCTTGGCTGGAATGCATATCTTGGTTATGCTAGTAGGTCGATGTATATTGAAGGAGCACTGACCTTACTAAGCTAGAAGGTCGATGCATATGGAAGAAGCACCGACCTTACTATACTGGTAGGTCGATGCATAAGAAAGAAGCGCCAACCCCACTACTCTTGCTAGTCAAAGCACATGAGAGGTGCATCGACCTCATTATATCTGGAATGTGATGAATGCTATTTTAAGGTGTTATGATCTATGAAAGAGGATTAATTCTGATCAGAGGCTATTGAGGCTGTGTCTTTAGTTGCTTGCAAGTCTGATCTTAGTTCTCCTTATGCTTCTATGTGGCCATCTACATTACCCATTTTTAGCTCTCTTCACTTCCATAGAACTATTCATCCCTGTTCTCACATCCTAGTTGTCTATGGCAAGTCTTTCCTACTCCTTAAATGTCTGTGCATCTTTTCAGGGGGAGTTTGTCATAAGAGCTTGTCATAAGAGTCGGTCATTCAGGGGGAGTCAGTCATAAAATCTGTTATCTTTACTAATCAAGAGATTTCATTACTAGACCACCCAGATCTAAGAGAAGTTGCTGGACAATTCAACCCCCCTTCTTGTCCGCCATCTCTCTCTGGGCCAACACTTCTTGTTGGATTGGACTCTGTTGTAGTTAGATTATTTATTTCTGTTATCGTATCTATTATCCTATTTTATTTTCAATTTCTATGTACACCACACCTATCCTTTTTCCCTTCCGTGTCTTCAGACTCGTGGGAGGCGGGCCGAGGTTCGAGTCGCATCGGTTCCTTTCCGGTACTCAAATCTTGAGTTGCCACAGCTAGTATCAAAGCTATGGTTGTGGAAGTACATGGAAATTCGAGATATTGTAGTGATCAGAGTTCGTAAGGTCTAGTACAGACGGTAGCTGGCATAGGATTTTGTGCTTATTTTCTGCTTGGTTTCTCGCGTGAGAGCGTGAGTGCGCAACGTTGGCACTGTGAAGGTGGCTGCTGCCATTGTCAGAGTGCTGGTGTGGGGTCTGAGGATCAAGGTTGAGAGCTTCTCCCGCATCGATGGTGGCCCTGGTTGTGCTACATTTGGTAGAGGTTATCGGTAGGTGTGCTGCTGCGGTGTTGTATTCAAGGAATCTACAGTGAGGTCAGGTGGCTGGTGAGGATTGCTCATGGTTAGGTGGCCGTGAGTGTGCTCTGAGGGAGCTGTTATCGTGTTAGCCACCCTAGCTTGAGGATTATCCTTCCCCTGAGGTGTTGAGATTGTGGTTCGAGGTGACAGAGTGGGCGCTCTGGTTGAGATATGCTCGGATGAGAGGAGGATCTTCTTGAACTGGGCTATGGTTGCCCTAGATTTTGTTTGAGGCTGTGAAGGCTCAGTGGCGAGCTTGCGGCTCAAGGATGAGCGTTCGCGATTGCCGATTATGGCTCGTGTCGCGGCTCTTGGCGTGGTGTGTTGCTGTTCGAGGAGTTGTAGTGGTGGTGCATCGAGAGGTGTGTGATCGTGGTCTGACAAGACACTTGGTGAGTCTGTCAGAGGTGCTGACCTGACGGGAGTAATGGTTTTTTGGTGCTGGAAGGTGCTGTTCCCAGCATGTGCAAGGTTCGAGGTTAGGTCGAGCACAGGGAAATAAAATTTGGATGAGAAGTCATAGGAATATGGCTTAGAAGTCAAGATTCATGAATGGGACTAGATTGCAGCCCAAGGGCTACCCTTGACACGGTTGCTACAGCACACAAGAATCACAGAAAGTAAGCTCTGGAACAAGGCTGTGGTCATGCCAAGGCCGCTACATGGAAATGACGGTCTAGACTGGACCTCTATCAGGTGGGCAATCAATAATGGTCAGCGTCGACTCAGTGGATCAATAGGTCGATGCACAATAGGGTAAAAGATGAAAACGGTCCACGGAGGGCCGCTAGAAGAAGGTTGTGGTCCAAGGAAGATAGCTACCCTATTAGGTCCAGCAAAAAGGCAATTTCAGTTGACTTAAAATAGGTTCCCAATCAGCCTGAGTCATGGTTGGACCAAACCAAGGCTCAGCCCATGTATCCCAAGTCGATTGAGGGGACTTAGGTCGACTTGAACAGGACTAGGTCGACTTGGAACAAGGGTAAGTCGACCTGGTAAATTGGCACAGAGGCCAGGTCAAAAAGAAGAGGCAGTCACGCCCTGGTCACTACCTGAAGGTAGCGGTCCCGGAAGGGCCACCTTCTAGTCGAACAGGGCAGAACAGTCATGGACTCGGTCCGCCCAAACACGTGAATCAGTCAAGTCAGTGGGTTCAGACTTTCGGGGTACAACCTGACCGACGTCCTAGTAGGAATCCCAGGCTCGCGGGGACTTACAAAGGTCTCATAATAGTGATCCTAGTCCGAAGGAAGGAGCATCCGATGGAGAGTCCCAACTATCACAAGATTGAGGCTAAGAAATGCGGACAAGGAGAGTGAAGCGGTCAGTCAACACCACTGGAGTGGCATGACTGTCAAACAATCTTAATAATGTACTAACCATCAATCAATTAAGTGAGAATATGACAAAATTGACAAGTTGTGAACCATATTTAGTCTACTCAATTGCAAGATATGACAAGATGAAATATTAACAAGAAGGGATTCATGATATGAATAAGGGAAAAAGTAGCAATCGTGGAGCCATAATCTGAGCTTTAGTTAGGAAAGATAAGTACAGTCCAACAGAAAAGAGAACGTACACTGAAGTCGGGGGAAGCCTGATGCAGGTAACGCTGGCAACTACGAACCGACACTGCCCACAAACCACGAGGAAGAAGGACGATGATCACACCTGAAAGTAGGGGTGAGCCTCGTGTCACTGGCTCAGTAGGGGTCACACGGATCCCCACTGGAAACAACGCAGTAACACGGAACAATAAAACAGCAGGTAGTAGTAAAGTAGGAAAAGCAGTACTAAACTACAGTAGGAAAGTTGTAAAAGAAAACAGTAGCTAAAGGAAAGGGGAAAGAAGCCATATCAGACAAAACACGGCTACCGGACAACGCACGGCTCCCTAAGCTACTCCGAGCAGCAACAGAAAGGCGAACCCTGATCTTACAGAGTTAGGAGTTACCAATCCGTCGCCAAAACTTCAGGCAAAGCTAAAGCCTACAAGGAAAAGGAAAAAGCCTAGAGCAAACCTAGACAGACAAGGGACACTAACACACAAACGACTAGAGTATCGTGCATGTAATCCTAAGCTGATCTCGGGTCAGGCCAAGAGAAGACTATATCGAGAAGGTCACGACACGAAGTACGAGAAATACGGGAGTCACGCGTCATGTGACGGAAGCACCTCCTCACTAGAAGAACATCCAGACACATCCACTAACGTCTCACACTGCGCCACTAGTATCTCGTTGCGGATGCCAAAGAACGGCGGAGACTAAGATACTCTCTAAACGGAACCAGGAACTACAATAATGAGTGACTAGTCAGGGTCACGCCCGTCGGTGTTCGTCTAAACGTCCCTGACCACGTGTGCACACACAAGCTCAATGCCTTGAGCCAGGCCTCTAGTTAGTTTTCTCCCCCAGTAGGACGCTACTGCCAAGCAAGGGAGCCCACAGAAACTAGCCTAAAAATCGTCTGAGTGGGGAACTTCCTTGCCACCACTCCCAGGTGGGCCGACACTCAAGGTCGTCGGGCTACGACTAGTGGCGGCTCACTAGACACAGCTGAAACACGAGTGCTAAAGTACAGACAATGAGGGCTAAAACCATGATGTGAGGTAGCCAGGAGTGTTCTTGCCGTGGGCAGTATTCTGTACTACTTTTAATGTCATTATCTGATTCTGGTCAACCCAGTGTGACCCAGTGGTTGACAGGTGACCTTGTGTGTGTCTCAACGGTGCTGTCCAGTTTGAGACATGGTTTTGGATGAAGTGAGGCATTATCTTACCTCAGTTTACGTATGCAGGTGTGCTGAGGGTTCTCAGTGTTCCCTCAGGTCTCCGTAAGTCGTTTCTTATGGTGAGTCATTTTCTCTTGCTTAGGATTAGATCGATTGGCGGCTTGTTCCGCTTTGTACGACGATCTTGACTTTGAGTTGTGAGACTCAAGGATCATTGTAGTTTCAGGTCTAGTTGCCTTGTCTTGAGTCTGTTGGCAGTTCTCTGTACTGCCATTAGTGCTTCATAGTACGTACGATAGTGTTTCTTTACCTGTCTGTACTCCAACACTGGTGTTTTAGAGTCTGTGTCTCATGATCCCCCACTAGTCGTAGCCTTATGACACGTTACAGCATGTTGGCTCTTGTAGCGGGGCACTTCCCGATTTATAGTTCTTAGGCTAGTTCTGTGGGCCCCCGACTCTCTATTGTAGTGTCCGCAGGGGGGAATACTAACTAGAGACCCAGCTCTATGCATAAGCTGGTGTATGCACACGTGGTCAAGGGCTTTGGACTGACACCGACGGGCGTTACCCTGTCTAGTCACTCGCGATACTTCTGTTCTGGTTCTCAGAGTGTCTTAGTCTCTGCCGTGGTTGTACAGGCGGCATCGTAGATGAGATAATTGTAGGCGCAGCATAAGACATCAGGGGACGCAGCTGGTTGTTCTTCTAGTGGTGGGTACTCCAGTCACGTGGCCAGTTACTCTTCCGTGACTCTCATGTTTCTCGAGTATCGTGACCTTTCTAGGTTAGCCCTCTCGTGGCTTTGCTCGAGGTCAGCGTTATGTTGTGTGTACGACGTTTTAGTCGTGCACATGGTCGTGTCTGGATGGGCGTACATGACTTTCGAGTCATGTATGCCACGGACTTGCGAGAGCAAAAGCTTTATGAGAAATGTGCATAGACTGTGTATCTCAATCAACCATATGCATGGACTTTATGTTGAGTAAAATGTGCACGGACCTCTTATGTCTTAAGTGAAAACTTGCAGGACTTTTACTTGCACGGACTCAACAAGTAAACACCAATGCATTATGCAAACGAACATTGTAAAATGCACAAACTTAGGAGTCCAATTATTCTCCCACTTAATTAAGCAAAACATTCCATGCAGCACAACAGTCAATGATTCTCAATGACTTTTAATAATTCTCAAACAAATCAAACACATTGACTCAGACATCAACCAAACATGTTAACTTATAGTGATTGCTATCATCAAAACACAGGGACACAACAGTTGCTCACTCAGTTGTCCAGATTTTACACATTGTGAGTCCAGGCATGCTGATCGTTTCTCTCACAAGTCTGTGCAAGTTTTGGACTTATAAAAATCCTACTCGATGTATAGGTGTTGAGTCTTTGAGAGTCCATGTGAGTTGCACGATGCATTTAGAAGTCTGTGCATACTTCATCTTGTCACATAAAGTCCGTGCATGTTTTATTCCCGCATAGAAAGTCCATGCATGTGTTGGCCACAATGAAAAACATAAGTCCGTGCATGTTTTGGCGTTGTTGAAAACTGAGTCTGTGCATATCATGTTTCATTCAGATTCCAAGAACGTGCACTTTGTTTGCTTCATTACTTTTTAAGTCCACACATGTAGAAGTCCATGCACAATGTTCCTTCCAAGTCCGTGCACAATGTTCCTTCCAAGTCCATGCACAATGTTCCTTCAAAGTCCTTGCATAATGTTCCTTCCAAGTCCGTGCACAATGTTCCTTCAAAGTCCGTGCACATTGTCTTCCCAAGTTTGTCCACTTTCTCTTCTAACAAAGACCGTGCACTTTGTTCTAACTAAGTCTATACACTTTGTTCAAAATAAAGTCCGTACACCTTGTTCTACCCAAGTCAGTGCACATTTCTTGATCCTTGACAAACATAGTCCGTGCACATTCGTTCCATTGCACAATGAAGTTCGTGCACACTCTTCCAATAAAGTTCGTGAATGTTTCTTTTCAAACAAAGTCCATGCATATCTTACAACTCAAGTCCATGCACTTTCTCCAATCAAAGCCCGTGCATGTTTTTCTCCTAATAACAAGTCTGTGCATACTTCCTATGTTCTTTATGTAGTCCATGCTTGTTTCCTTGAAACTGAACAGGTTCACATGCTACACATATTAAAGTCCTTGCATGTTTCTTATGTGCTTTAAGAAGTCCGTGTGTATTTCCTTTGAACTGAGTAATTTCACCTTTATACACATGTTTCCGTGCACATAGTTCCAACTGAGTCCATGCACACTTCCAAACCAAGTCCGTGCATATCTCTATCTTGTTCAACAAAGTCCATGTATATTAGACACCAATATGCCGCCTCAATGCTAACTAGGTGTTTGTTCAAATGACAGGGACTTCCTGACTTTCAGGAGCAGCATTCGTGAAGGTTAATGAACCACACATGATCCTAAGGAAAGGAAGTACAGAAGGTGTTGACAGGTGGCTTAATATCTCCAGATCTGGATAGGCTTTTGGGCAGGAATTGTGTAAGACACATGCCCTATCACTTTGATACTTCATATACATAAGGAGGTTCTCCTTCAAGAAGAAGTGCGATCGTAATAGAGAAGAAAGAAAATAGAAGAAGAGTTCCAGAGAGGAAGAGAGCCTGTTAGATCGATCATTGTGAACAGAGTCTGAACTTTCACTTCTACGGAAGCTATCTTGTGATCGTTTCTGATCGTATGGTTTTTGTTTCTTTTCTTTTAACATTTTTGAGTTTATTCTACTGCGTTTTGTTACCCACTGAGGTCTTTCAGATGAAGGGAGAGGTTCTCCAGTTTTCCTTCATCGTGCTAGGAGGAAGAGAGGAATGTTCCTCTGGTTCGTAAGTTGTAGGGAGCAGCTTACGGGATTCCATTTGCAGGTTGCAAAGGAAGGGAGGTTGGTCCTCCAGTTGGTGCTTCTAATTGTCAGAAGTTCGAGGAAGGTGTTCCTCGGGGCAAGCTGTTCGGCAGCGGTTGTTGGCAGACTGAGTCTGCGGTTCTCATCATTGCTTAATGCAAGGAAGTCTTACTCCATGGACTAAGGGGTGGACGTAGATTGCGGGTTGCAATCGAACCACCTTAAAAATCTTCTGTCTCTGATTGGTGGTTTGCTCATTCCGTTCTTCTATTGCAACCTGTGCACATCTATCGCTCGATCTTTTGCGGCTTAGATCATCTTCTCATCATTTCTCTTCTACCCTCAGTGCTTTCGATGGTTGATTTTCTTAAGAATTTTTAATTGATGTGATCTATTCAACCCCTCCCCTTCTAGCTCACCTTCCGCACTATTTGTCATCCAGTACTCGTAGGGACATTAGTAGCCTCACACTCCAAGTGGCGAGCAACAATCTATTCATTCCCAAGAGATAGATGTATGCTCCCCTCAAAAATCCTAGTAGCCCCATGCTTCCAAGAGGTGAGCAATAATCTACCCCATCCGAGGATAAATGTACGCTTCACTCAAAAATACCTAGGGTGGCTATATATATAGCCTCCAAGAGGTGAGGTGTTTACTCCTCTTGAGGAGAAACTAACTCCCCTCCAAAATAGAGCCGAGTATTTCATGGTCTAGTGGTCACAAGCACGACAGCAGTCCACCGACTACTCTACAGGTGTGCCTTATAGGGTGCTTCCTAGAGGTTAGCACCCGAGCATTCCTCCTCTTCGGGAGAGAGCCAAATGCATCCCTTCGAAACTGGGGAACGATCGTCTCATGGCGCCACTTGACTCCTCTCTAGGAGCACCATGGTGATCCACTGACCACCCCACAGGTGTGCCCTTAGTGGTATTTCCTATAGGTTGGCACCCGAGCATTCCTCCTATTCAGGAGAGAGCCAGATGTGTCCCTCAGAAATCAGAGATGGTCAACCTACAAACTATCTTACTTTCTCTTCAGAAAGTCAATAGCAAACCACAAACTGCTCTCACTCTCTTGGACGACCAAGGCTCAGCCCGACTGAGGACTAATCCTAGCAGCTACAACTGCCACGTTAACATTCAAAGTGGAGATGGGAACCAAGGAAAATATACACAGTAAAGAATGCAGGAAGAGGAAATTTTATTATTCACAAAAGAGGTACTTTCTGGCAGCCGGCGGCGAATCCACCCCGCGAGCGCTATCTGACCAAGCCGGAAGCTGCGCGATTTCTGTTTCATGCGCGCCGAACGCTGCATCTACGTCGCATGATCCTGCTGGGACTATACACTGGATCCAGGCCGGGCGTGATCTTGCGTCTTCGCTGGGATCAGATCGATTTCCGCAATGGCATCATGTCGCGCGTCCCCGAAGGCGCGAAGCAGGACGATAAGAAGCGCGCCCCGAAGGTCAAGCTCGGCAAGCGCATCCTGGTTCACCTGCGCCGCTGGAAGCGATTGGACGGCCCGTCAGCCGTCTTTGTGTGCCACTACTGGGGGCGCACTGTCGCAGATCCATGGCAGACATGGAATCGAGCCAGGGACGCGGCCGGACTGGATGGCATTACACCCCACATCCTACGGCATACGCGTGCAACATGGATGATGCAGGCCGGCGTCCCGATTTGGGAGGCCGCGGGCTTCCTTGGCATGAGCGTTCGGACGCTAGAGCAAGTCTATGGCCATCACGTTACCGACCACCAGGACAGGGCCGCAAACATATGACCAGAACGAACGTTCTTGTTGTATTCTGTGCCAATTCTGTGCAAGAATAGCGTATTACTTAAGAGTTGGCAGGCCAGCCGCCTTCCATGCAAGAAGCTCAGGAAAGCTAAGTAATTGATTTTTCTAGGGCGCATCTAAGGGAAATATCATGAACGAAGCGAGAAACAACATCCTATTCTGTGCCATTCCTGTGCCAACACTTAAGGCCCGCGCGCAGCTTCTCATCGGCCTCACCAACACGGTCGCCTTCCACCAAAGCCCCGCCCTTCGATCCAAGGTCATGAAGGATCTGAGGGCTGTGGAAGCGGAGGCGCGGTCATGAGCGATCTCGGCAAGCGCATTCTCGATGGCCTGAAGGATGCCGTCGACGGCAACTTCGCCCGCGTGACCATCGAAGGCCAGACCTGGGCCCGGCAGCCCGAATGGCAGCCGATAGAGAGCGCGCCGAAGGATAAGGATGTCATTGTCACGAATGGCACGGCTGGTGTGCTGAGATGGGAATACCGAGGTATTTCTTATGCCTGTGTGCGTTGTATGAGTGCGCAGCGGAAGCATGCGGGCTGATAACCCATGGGTCGATGATCATTGGTTGGATGATTCTGGCCGGTCAAGAGGATTATTTTCCTCGATGTGACTTCATCTTGGCTTTCTGTGCCTTGGTGTTGTTGTTTCCATGCCATTGTTGATGGAGGCATTCTAGTGTTGGCACTAGCATTTGAGAGTGTTGAGGAATCTATCGATATATCTGTTGGTTAAGTACCCTTCGCCTCTCTGTTACTTTCTCTTGGGTATTGTGTTCTCAGGACGTGATCATAGTCCTTGAGATGCGTTTCCCCAAGATTGTTGTTGTGTATCTTTCTTGGTAAGTTGCTCACTGCATGACTAGTACATTATAGTTGTGTGATCAGTTGTTATTGTACCTTGATGTGACCCAGCTTGCAGTTATATTCTGTGGTTCTGTGTTGAGTACGGAGCCGGGATTTCTGCAAGTGCTATTGTTGTCATTGTTGTCGTTTGGCCGTTGTTTCCCTGTGAATCTATCTTGGCACTATGTGGACCGAAGTCTTGTCAGTTGGTTTTTGCTGCACTCTTCTATTATAGTAGAGTTAGCGTGCGAATCGAATCAGATGTAATGTCTGACTGAGGACTGACTTGATTAAGCTTGTGGTCCAGTGCTATCGTTGGCATCCGGTGTGCCAGGCTTTCATCGTTGCCTTCGGCACTAGAGCTGATGATGTTGAGCTATTAGCTGAGAGGACTATCTTTCCTTATCTAAGCTGATGCTTGTCGTGTCTGTTGTTTTACTTTCTCGGTAGCTGTTTTCGTGGCATGGGTCGTGTCTCCTTTCCTGTGAGACGTAAATGACGTTGCCCTATTTTGGAGATGTCAGGCTTGTGTTCACTAGTGTGCCATGCTCGTTCTGTGGATCGATTTGCCTTGAGATCCAGAGTGGGTACTTGTGATGATGGTCTGGCAGTGTTCCTCTGAATTGTATTTGTCGAGATTTGTGTGGTTTTGAGTTAATGATAGACACATAGAGCTCCGAGGGGGAAAACACATCATCTGATCTAAAAAAATGCTCTGACCATCATAGGAACACAGAGAAAGGGGAAGGGGAAAAGATAAATCAGATGATCGGTGAGTAACTTTGACTTTATTGATTTCTACAGTGACTTTACATGATATAAATCTCAGAGAGAGAGGAAGAATTACACGAATCAGAAAATAAGAACAACAAAAGAATAGGGGAGGGGGACGCTATAGCCCCAACTGGGCGGATCCAATGATGACGGTGACCCACCTTCGGACTGCAGCCAGAGCTCGCTCCCCTTCCTATTTTCTGGAGTGCACGGGCTCTCCTCCCCCTCTTTTCTTCTCTCTTCTCTTCAATCTATGATCTTCTCTCTTTTTTTCTTTGGCCGCCCTCCCTCCTTTTCTTTTTCCAAGCCATATGCCTCTTCTTCTTAGGGTTTCTTGTTTGAGGCGAAGGCTTTTATAGCGGAGGGGGGACTGAGCTTAAAACGGCGTGGGACTTTGCGCTCCAAATTAACCAACCTTGGAGCTTTTTGTGCGTCGGTTTAGTATGACGCCAAATTAAAGTGTGCCACGCCAGTTTAGGGCCTCTCCATCCTATTTCCAGCATCTTTCAGCCCATTTAACTTGTCTAGGCCCATTTTGTGCTTATTTTTTTTCTTTTTTGAGGGTTGGCCAACTTGTACTTGTTGTCTGAATTTTTATTTATTTCTTCAGGAATGATCCTGAATATTCTTCCGAGCTCTTGGGTCTTGCTTTAGCAGTTGTCTGTTAGAGCCGAGCATCTTTTCTTTTCCTCTTTTTCTTCGGTCTCGTCTTTTATTCGGCTTCCATCATTCTTTTTCTTCTTTTCTTTCTTTCTTCTCTGTCGACACAGGAGCACTCGATCAGAACTTAAGACCTGCAGATGTAGAAGTTAGGAGAAATTAGGAATATTTTCAGTGTCAACAAATGTCTCCCACCCGCGAGTGTCGCGTCAGAGGGATGAAAGAGCGAGACGTACGGGTGTAGCCCATAGCCCATTTGGAAATATCACATTTATCAACGGTTTGCATTGCTAAAATAGTAGCAATGAATAAGTTGGGGGTGTGATGAGTGTCCATTCTTCTATGATAATTCACGTCACACACACCATTTCAAGTGCATATAGTTAGGCAATTATGCATGTTTTATAGTTAACCATAACTCCACGCATAAATTAGTCATTTCACATAAATTAATTAATTTGGTGTTCTCATTCAATAAAAGAGAGTTGAGGGTCATGAGAATTAATTTTCTATTACATTGAGCATTCTTAATTTATTCACATAGCGTGATAATTTTTTATGGACTAAATCAAAATTGTGTGCGTGCAGGATGCTGAAGGTAATTACAGGACAAGCCAAGGGCAAAATGGTCTCAAGACCAAAGGAGGGATGCCCTAGGGGACCAAGTCAAAGATAGCCGCCATCTATTTTTTATGAGAGGAGGAGATAAAGAAATGGTTTAAATTGGATATAATTGAGGAGAGAATCAAGGAGAGGAGATTGGGAGGATCGCCACCCAAATAGGAAAGGGAGAGAGGCGGGCACCCCAAACCCTAGAAGAGGGGGTGGCCAGCCCTCTCGCCCCTTCCTTCATCTCATTCCCTCTCAATCCTGGCCATCCATCTTCTTCTAATGCAATCTCCACCCTCCATTGCACCCATTGCCCCTATAAATAGCCACTTGAAGGGAGAAAAAGGGGAGTTCTTGTTTTTGAAAATTTTTTTCTCTTTCTCCCTCTCCCTAGGGTGCCCTCACCTCATCCTCTCTTTCCCTAGGTCACCCTCACCTCTCTCTCTTCCTCTCTTCCATCATCTAGTTAGGTCACCCCTCATCTTTGCTCCTACTTCTTCCACCTTACACCATCACCCTTCCCTCTATTAGATCTCCTTAGTTAGCCCTCTTTTCTCCACATCTTTCCCTCTCTTTTCTCACCCTAGATTTCTCCTCTTCACTCCTACAATCTGCCTCTCATGGCGGTGTCGACTTCAAGGTGGGGCAGCGATCAAAGGCTCAACGGCGTGAATGACAGTGTCTTCCTCATCTTCTTAGCTACACTTTCTCTCCAAGTACCCCTGAGTCGAGGTGTATTCTTCATGACTTTTATGCCCCCGTAGGGTGGTATATTCCTTCTTCAAATACCCCCTGAGTCGGGGTGCATTCTCCTCTTCCTTATGCTCCCGAGGCGGGATGTAACCTCTTCAAATGCCCCTAAGCCGGGCCGTAATCCCTTCATATGCCCCTAGGAGCGGGGTATGCTCCTCTTCATATGCCTCCATGAGAGGGGTATGTACTCTTCTCTTTCTCATGCTCCCGAGGCGGGATGTAACTTCTATAGATACCCCTAAGCCAGGATGCATTCTTCACGGCTTCTATGCCCCCAGGCGGGGTATGGTTCTTCAAAATGCCCCTAAGCCAGGGTGGACTTCTCTTCATATACCCCTAAGCTGGGACGTAACTTTTATTTTATGTGCCCCCTGAGTCGGGGCGGATTCTCTTCATATGCTCCCAGGAGCGGGGTGTATCTTCTCTTGCCTCCTATGCCCCATGGTGGGGTATGTTTCTTCTTTCTATTCCCCATGGCGGGGTGTATGCCTGGTGGCCGTGCTTGGCCTCATTGCTATAAGGCATCCCCCACAGTGGGCAGGAATTCTTCAAGCTACAGCCGCGGCTTGCTGAATCTTCTAACAGCCACTCGAGGGGCTATCTTATGCCGTGATAGGGGCAGCATGAAGGTGAGACAGGCCGGGGCCTTGCACCGTGGTCTTGGACCCACACAGAGCGGGGCAGGATGCCGGCCTTCCTCTTGTTCTCTTAATCGGCAGTGCTCGCCAGCTTCTCTTCCTGTCTTTTCTTCTCTTCTCTTCTCTTCTCTTTGTGTGATGGACCAAGGTGGGCGCACAGGAGAGCACTCACTCCCCTGAAGGAGGGGATGAGTGGTTCACTCCATCGCATTAATCCCACAGTGGTAATCTGTGTTCGGCGCAAGTGTCGACTGGTGTGGTCATGTAGCCCCCCCTCTCGTCGATTCTCTCTCTTCTCCTCCCCCCCCCTTTTTTTTACTTGGAGGCTCTACCATCTGGGTGGCCCTTGTAATCAGCAGCCATGGTGTTTATAATTTTTAGAGATGATTTGAAGGGTGGAAAGGATTTTATGACAGGGGAGGTTGGATCCAAACTGTAGGGGGTAGAACAGAATCCTATTTTAGCAGAGATTCTTAAGAAGTGTAAACAAACTCCTAAAATCATGAAAAAAATTGTGGAGAGGGTGTTTGGTGGACAGAAATCTCAGTCCAAATTTTAGCTCAATCTGAAATTGGAAAGGGGGCGACAAATAAGAAATGGTGGGCTGCACAGGGACAGATTGTGTAGATCGGGGAAACTTAAATGGAACGGGAGGCAAATGAACGATTCAGGGAATGAAAATTTTTCTGAAAAGGGAAAACCACATGGGGAACTCACCCTCCAAATTTGGCTTCAATCAGATCTGTGGGTTAGGAGAAAAAATTAGACTGCTGGATGGCGATGGACAAAACAGAGATGGTAGGGCGGTGGTGGTGCAATGGCGGCTCGACGGCGGTGGCGGCGGCGGTGCTGAGCTTCTCACTTAGAAATGGATCTGATAAGGAGACTTTTCAGTGCAGAATGGTAGCCTTCTCAGCTGCAAAGGGGGGGAGGGAGGAGAGAGAGGGGGTGCCCTTGGGCTCTCAAGACAAAGTCTGATTTTCTCTTCAATAGTTCTATCAAAATAATGAAATACAAGTGTTTTATAACCCTAGCTAAAAGACCTTAACTAACCTCAGATCTAGAGTTAGGGAGGGACAATTAGGGGATGATAATTCTAATCTCTCTCCCATGTGGTCAAATTACATTAAATATTTAAAAAGGAGAGAGGAAGGGGGCGCCCTCTTTTAAAGAAGTGAAATTGGATTTTTCTTCTTCTTCGTCCAAGTCCACCTTAGACTATGGACCAGTCCCTATGGGTCCTAGCATCTACGTGGCCCAATGGGAGAGAGGGTGGGGGCCCTACTAGACCTACTTGGCCTTTTTACAAAGAAATTCACTAATTCCTAATGACTAATCCATTGGCTTATAATTACCTTACAATTGAAAACCCAATTGACACAAGGACACAAATTCAAACAAAATGTTAGATGACAAAATACAGAATTTGCATATTTTCCAACAGAGACTCTGGAAAGCAATCTTACCCATAGAAATTGGTCCCTCATGACAATATTCACCCGCAGGTCAAACTGCAATGAGTTCAAGATTATATGGTAGATGATATAATAGAAGAATAAAATAACTCTAAAACATAATAAGAAAAATTAAAATGTTGAACCACTGAAGCGTCACAATCTCTAACGGACCAGGACTGGTGCGTTAGAAGACACGACAAAACAGGTTGTGACGCACACCTCTCGGGGCGTCACAACCCTTAACGGACCTACCAGGTGCGTTAGAAGGAGGGATACGTCAACTCTGACGCACCCAAGCCAGGGCGTTACAGTGCTCTAACGGTCCACCCCTGGTGCATCAGAGCCTCGTGACTCCGATCGGTCAAAAACCACGATAACGGATGTAACGGTCGAAACTAGGCGCGTCACACCCCTCTGGCGGTTTATCGTAAGACCGCCAGAGCGATCGGCAGCCTGCCGACACAGCCTACCCCTGTGACGCACCACTCTTGGGGTGTCACGACATGTGACGCACCCACCCTGGGGCGTCACAGCCTGTGGCGGTCACTGGAACGACCACCACACCGTTCCGAGAACGGAACGGCGAAAAAATTCCAAAAATCTTCGCCACGCCCCTATACCCCCACCGGAGAGGGGGAAAACAAGGGAGAAGCCCCCAAATGACCCCTAGCATGCATCTACGGCCTCGGATCGGCCAAAAACTTGACGAATCGGCGGATCGACGCACAAGCCCTAAAACATGGATTTTTCTCAAAACGCCCCGATTAGCCCGCTCGGCTCACCACGGCCTACGAAACTCGCGGGGATGGAAGTACAAGGGTTAAGGATCTGTCCCCCTACCTCCACCGAAGATTTTGCGCACCGTGGAAGCCGATCCACAAAGAAAACGTCGTTAAACCCTCGCCGGCTCGCGATCCCACGAACCGCCTCCACCATCGTGATCCTCACTCCATCCTCGCCGCTCCACGCCCCACGATCCTCGCCGCCTCGTCCCTGTCCACCTGAAGGGCTGGTCCCAACACAGGAGGTCAGACCCCACCGATCTATCGACAAACACGAGGCCACAAGCAAGGCCTACGAAACTGGACCGAGAGACCTAACCGGCTGAGCACAGACTAGAAGGCACACACGGCCCAAAAGCCATGCACGCACTTCCAGACACGACCACTCACGACTGAACGTCGTGCGCCAGACACAACACTGACCTCGGGTAACACCACTGCTAGGCTAACCCAGCCAGGTCACGACGCTCGAGAAAATGTCGAGAGTCATGAGCCCCGTGACAAGGGAATCTCTCCGCCAGACAGCCAGCTGTGTCCACTGACGTCTTATGCTACACTAACGTATCAAGGCTAACGACACCTGTCGCAACAGGTGGAGTCCAGGTACACATTGTTCAAACCAGAACAATGACCAAGTATGAGTAGCTAGTCAAGGGAACACCCGTCGATGTCAGTCCAATGCCCTCGACCACATGTGCACACACTGGCTCTTGCTTAAGCCAGGCCTCTAGCTAGTATTCTGCCCCCGTGGACTCTACGGTCAAGCGGGAGCCCTCGGAACTAGCTTAGGAACCGTTGAACAGGGTCACCTCTCCACCTCTGGCCGGTGGGTAGACACTCGCACGTCGCGAGGTGACAACAAGAGGAAGTCCACGAAAAGGCCCAAACGTGAAACACAGGTGCCGAAGTATCGACAGATAACACAAACTATCGCCAGTACCTTGCAGCACCAAAGGCAGTACCGACAACCGTCGACAGACTCTGGACAAGGCAACTAGACCTACCAGCGAAACGATCCCTGAGTCGGGCGACACGAAGGCAAGATCGTCACGGGCAGCAAGACAGGCCGCCAATAGGTCCCCTCCTAAGCCAGAAGAAACAACACATTTAGCGAGAAGCGACCGACGAAGACCTGAGGGAATACTGAACACCCTCAGCATGCCCGGACGCACGGATTGAGGTAGGATAATACCTCGAGGCATCTAGAACAAATGTCTCAGGCTGGGCAGAACCGCCGAGACACACAAGGCCACGTGTCAACCATTGGGTGACCCCGGGTTGACCGGAACTAGACCATAATCATCCAATAGTAGGGAAGAGAAGCCTACTATAAACAAGAAGACTCCTTGCCACCTTACAACATGGTCCTAACCCTCATAGGACATTAAACGACATCCACGGGTCAACGGGCAGACCACAAGATCAAGCCAAGACATCCCGGAAATTGAAACATCGGTAAAACCCTCTTTGGGCATCGGCCATCCATCACTCGTCCACTAGGCAAGCCCAACAGTCAAGGAAGAGATGCCACGCTACCAGAGACAAGCACACTGGTAGTATCCAGATTGGTTTGTTAGGGAACTGTCATTGTCAAGGGAGAGATCACACCCAGTCACCTAGACGAACCGATCCAGAAGACCATATATGCACAAACACCGCCCTGTCATACCAACCTAAGATGAACGGATGCAACAGGACTATAACGCACCACCTTAGGGGTGTTATCTGCTATAGCGCACCAGGAAAGGGGCGTTATGACAGTTCAACACATAACCACAGCAAAAATGATATAACGCACCAGGGGAGGCGCGCTATACCAGCATAACGCACCATACCAGGCGCGTTATGGCCAACAGACCCAAAACTTGAATCACAATGAAGAGCATATAACGGATCAGGCCCAGTCCGTTATAGCTTCATGGCGCATGGGGTGAGGCGCGTTTAATCAACCGCCATACCCTAGGCCAAACGTCAGTCAAAGGCATTATAACGAACCTACACAGGGGCGTCATCAACTCATAACGCACCAGGGGAAATCCGTTATACCTAACCGACTGACACGGTCTACGAGGAAGACATGGTCAACGAGGAACTCACAAGCTCAGGCCTCGAAATCCACATACTATACAGAAAAGTATACTTTTATCTTAAAAATAGACCCCGATCAAATGGATGGGTTGAGAGGCTTTAGACATCCCCTCCCCCACTTGTTTCGAGTAAGTAGATGCGGAACAATATTTATGCAATGGTGCATATAGCAGGGTTATATTTACGATTATCCAAAAAATGTATGAATTAAAGCGGGGATCCACTGAAGTGGGGAGATCTCCCGTTGGATCTCCATCTAACGGTTCTGATTGGATGCCACTTAACTAATTTGCCGTCTCCGTGGAAGATCCGCCCTTGGATCTCTATTTAACGGTTCTGATCGGATGCTGGTTATCAATTCGTTGTCTTCGTGGAGCTGCAACTGTACGTAGCACGGAGAGGGAGCGAGGGCGAGCGAGAGAGAGGGAGGAAAAATGGCGGGAAGGTCTTCCGGCTTCCTCGTGCCGTCGACGGCCCCATCTCTTCCGTTGTTCTTCTTCTGTTCTCCAACGACAACAAGAAGCCGCTTTGTCGCCTCTATAATAGCAGGCCGCGGTGCTCGTCCACCATCTCGGTCCTTGTCCAGGCAATTCGACGCTGCCTTCCGCCTGCGCTACAGGTTCTCTCCGGTCGAGCCGTCGGAGGAACCGCCGGACGGCGAGGATCGGGGCGGCTTCGATGGGGCGGTGTCTCTGTTCAACGACGGTGATTACCATAGATGCCACGACGTACTCGAGGAGATATGGTATGCGGCGGACGAGCCGATCCGAACCCTAGTCCATGGGATCCTGCAGTGCGCCGTGGGGATGCATCACCTCTTCAACCATGTAAGGTACCCTACCTGGAGGCCAAAAGAGACCGATTTTGTGTTGATTTTTGTCGTGTTTCTTGTTTATTTAAATGTGTTTCTACGATTGTACCGGCAGAACCATCGTGGGGCGATGATGGAGTTGGGCGAGGGGCTGTGTAAGCTGCGGAAGGTGGACTTCGACGACGGGCCGTTCGTACGATTCGAGCGAGAAATCTCGGAAGTTCTGGAGTTTCTTTACCAGACGCAAAAGGAGTTCGCTGCATGTCAGTTTTCCAATAAGCTTTGGTTCCTGTAGCAAGTTAATCCCTTGTAATAGTTTATAGTTTTATTGTTATAGTTGATTCTTTTGTGCCAAGGCCCCGAGTGTTGTCCTTCGTCCATTGTGGGTGCAGATGGGGGTGCTGTAGCCTTGTAGCGGTAACCTAGGAAGGTGTTTTATTCTTGACACAAATGTTGAGAAACCTTTCATTCTATTCATATTTTCATTTTTTTTCATTTGCTACGTCTCCGAACAGCTGAATTAATGGCTCCGGGGACTCCACTTGTAGCAAATCAGCGAAGGCAAGCCCCAAAAAGTTGGGGAAGCCTACAACAGGTAGGAATATGCCAAAAATAGTGGGTACCGCTAGGTACCCGTGTGCAGCATGCTTGGCAATGACTGCGGGGCCAAAAGTCAGAGCAACAAGTCCATTCGACATTATCGTTTCCTACAATAAATAGGAAAATAATCAGTATTCTTGGGGAGAGTCCCAGGAGGCATCTCATCTTGGCAAAGAGATGAATGGAGACTCTGTCCCACCAGGCGTGCCAGACTGTGGGGAATAATTTTTATAAAATGGGTAGGTGTGCCAGTCACATATGTGACAAATTTATCATGCGCTCGATCTGACTTGGTCAAACGAATGTGAAGTCCATGTTGGGACCATAAGTTCGCCATTCCATAAAGATAATGGCATTAATTACATCCTTTAAGAAGGAGGAAAACCCTTGATTAATTGCTAAGATAGGGGCTTAAGACAAAATGCATGCAAAGCAAGGTTGAAATGCTAATGCGTGGGATTTGTTTATTTATTTACTCATGCCGGGCAAGCATCATTTATTATGTCTGGGCCTCGGTACAGGACGGAGAACATAGATCCGAAGATCACCATCATGCATAGCGAGAGCTTCCAGTCAGGCGTGACCCGACCTTCTGGTAGACGCCATTTGATATACTGAGGGATTCAGTCAAACAAGCATACATTGATTAGTTGATCTTCCTTTATTATATTCACGATTTATTACCGTTGGGTCAGGATCTATTTATTTCCTTAAGAGGTTATTTGACCCTTTGATGGAAAGGGGTGTAAAGGTTGACCTAGAGTGAATAAGGTAGTCAGGAAGACTAAGGTAGACCTTGGTGGAATAAGGTCTATGCAGAGTGGGGGCTGAGGTCTATGCATGCTCGGACTTAAGGTCTATGCATGTTGGATGAAGTCTGGACAGGTTTGGGCTGAGGTTCATGCATGATGAACTTAGGGTCTATGCATGTTGGGGTTTGAGGTCTATGCATATGGGTGGTGCCTATGTATCTTTTTGATGCATTGCTTCATATTTAACAAATTACCTTAAACAGCCTACATTATCTATGTTTAGTACAGCCCCGGGGGCCCGGGTAGTACCTGACATCTTTGGATCAACTAAGCAACTCAAATGAGCAACTCAAATGACTCAAGTTTGGTCCCTAGTGAAAAGGGTGAAGTTGGTGCCACTCTTTGCCACTGGATCATAAAGCTGTATCATACCCAAATGATAGGGTAACAATTTGAACAATATTTGTCCCATTTTTGCAAATCATGAGTTGACAATAATCTTGTAGTGCCACTCATCATTAAAGCCGTACACAGCTGAATAGCATGCCAGTGCATTCATTGCCTCTGATACCTTCTTATGCAAATCACAGGTTGCCTTCGATGTTGAATCCAAAGAGATCATACTGGCACCATTGTGAGCCAACTTCTAATGCCAGGATCTCAACCAGGACCCATGTTCAATTCCTATTCATCTTGGTATTTCCCTCAAATTTTTAGGACTTCAACTTTCAGCATGGGCTAACAAATCCTTTTTAGCTTTTTCCTGTTATATTTGCAATAGATTTGACAAAATAACTCAAATATACCTTCTCTAATTCTAGACTTAGAGCTACACTCAAGTTATCTAACCACATTCATCCTTTTCCCAAAATTAAGAAATGTCCAGCCTTACGTGCCAATGCTAACTCCAGCTCAAAACCTCTTACCCACCACTTCCCAATTGCAACATTTTCCACCTGGAACACCACCACTTCCTGCCAAAATAATGGTCGCAGATCGATCTAGTTTCCTTGGTAGACAAGGTGGACATGCCAGGGAGACATCCACACATGTCCTGAATAGATAAAGCTAGCTGACAAAACAAGTTTTCTAAGTCAAATGTTAAGAAGTAAACAAATGACGGCAGTGAAACTGCTTATTCCATCAGACAGCATAAAAATATACACTTTCACAGTGAACAAATATGCTGCTTTTGTGTTATAAAGTGAGAAATTGATAGAAAATATGTTCTCCTTGATTTCAACACAAAAAATCTTGCGAATAATAGGACTTCAATATCATTACTTTGCACGCTCTTTCTATGTGTCGAATACACTTACGCTCTGCTTGACATGATCAAATATAACTCGTCACACACTCCGGGTTCCTTCTGCACTCGGGGCGTGAAACTGGCCGCCCACCCCTATGCACCCCAGACCCTGGGCGACCACTCTTCTGGCTGCCTAGAGGGCTAGGCCGCCAGGGCACTCACTGCCAACCCTGGGCACCCTGGGTGTCCACTCCTCTAGCAGCCTAGGAGCCTAGGGGGCCAACCCTTTGGCTGCCCAGACTGGGCTTCAGGATATGGGCCACAATGGGGCAGGATGGCCACCTCGATGGCCTCCCTGAGCCCTAGGCAGCCAAACCCTGGCTGCCCAGCAGACGACCTAGGGGGCCAGGCCCATGGCTGCCCAGTGCTGGATGTGACAGCCACCCTTGTGGCCGCCTCCTACAGTTCCCACGGAAAAACACGAACAGAGCTTGCCTTTGAGCTCAAACCACTACCCCAAACACCGTCGAATGATGGGAAAACGTGCGGGAATCCTCCCCGGATCATTCGACCATCGGAAACCACAAGCCAAGCCTACAATTAAGGCCTCCATGGCCAAAGCCCGTCACTTAACCCCGGCATGCTTAAACCCCTAAACAAGAAGCACACCCCAAACTCTCAGCCTCACCGGGCATGGAAATAGTGGGAAACACGCGGGAAGGAGTAGGGAACCGTCCCCTTACCTTAAACCGAGCTTTGAACCTCACCCAAACCTCGAACGAACGACGTCCCCATGGCCAACCTCCATGCATGTCGCCGCCACCACCTCTGGTCCACCATGCCATGCCTCCAGGTTTGTCCTCGCCGCATGCCATCACCGTCGTCGCGCCACCTCATCTTTTGTCGCCACCTCCGTCGACCGCCAGAGGGAGAAGGGAGAGTGAGGGAGAGACGGGGAAACGTGGGGGAGAAGAAAATGGAGGGGGAGAGATGAGGAACGGAGGGGGAAAGGGATAAGGGTATATTATTAGGTATAATAATATTATATTATATTTCTTTTCTAAACTATGGAATTACAGAAATGTACTGTTATGCTGTCGGAATCCCTCCATGGCATAATATCCTATTAATTCATTCTTGACCTCTCAATTCTCAATGTTCGAGTCCTTTCTTACCTTGCTTACTAATCACCATAATGAATTGTTGAACTTTACATGCTTGGCCAAACCTTATAGTTATATCTCGTGGAAGTAGCTTGATTTATAAGTTGAAGATGCAAGGGTGGGCACGAATGGTGTCCAAGGGTTCTAGTCTAACCCCCTCGACGGATGGCCGAAAACATACTATAAATCATAGGATATGATGATTACTAGCATCGCATTACGTTGGGAGTATTTTTTTTATAAACAGGTGAAATCCACGAGGCAATCTCATGAAATTATACATGCTTACTGGTTACATGACTTTCTTGTGCATACTCTTATCCAATGTTATGGAAGTACATTCTTGTTACATAAAAGGTACATTAGTTAGATGGCATGATAGGATCTGGAGGGGGGTGAATAGATCCGGCACCCAATTTTTGATGCAAGATAAAACCAGCAGGAACTAGTAAGACAATGAAGCCAAGATTCAAACAAGGTTCTATTCAAGTGCAGAATGTCACAAGAAACACAAGGCTACGAGTAAGCTCAATCAACAAAAACACACTAGTGAAGGGGATAGAAGATATGGAGTGCACTCAGACCACAACGCCAGAGATTTTTAAGGTGGTTTGGCTGCTACCTAGCATGCCTACATTCATCCCTCACCAAACTCAGTGAGGTTTCCTACTGACTAACAGCATGACCGCTGATTCACAGCTTCAAGGGAACAAATCCCTTACAACAGTTGAGCCTCATAGCTTGCTATCCGCTGAGCCTCACAGCTTGCTATCCACTGATTCACAGCTTCACGAAGGGGACAATGCCCCATACACAAAAGGATAGAAGTAAAAGAAAAACTCAAAAAGAAAACTCAAATGCGTGTAGGAACAATGCACATTCATTAGAAGGAGAACTTAGTATGAACCTCAATGAGAATCACTCTTCCAGAAGCATCGTGGCTGGTTATTTATTTTTGTTTTTTTTTTGATTCTGTGGCTAACTTAAACAAGGCAACCAGGGGCTTAACCTAAATCACAAGAAATCTTCAAAAACACAGTGCGTGCTCAAAGTGACAACCCCTTGGCCAGGGGTCCAATTCATGTGACAATGCCTCTCCCGGGGCCATACCTAGGGCAGGATCTAGTCCTTTAGGGAGGAAATTTGAAGAAAAATGGGGATAAGCTTAACGTTGGGACGCAGGAGCTCAGGACTGGATTCCCTCCAAGGGCACTACCCCTCAAAGAGTCAGTGTATTGTATTTGAGGGATCAAACTTTCACTAGCACGCATACACCCAGGCAGAGAACGCTTTCTGGTCTCAATTGAAGCTTAGCTCCGCTTATCATCCTCAAACAGATGGCTAGTCCGAGAGGACTATTCAGACACTGCAGGATATGTTTAGAGGTTGCATACTTGATTGGAAGGGTGATTGGGAGCGACACTGTCACGGCCCGAGCCTTTATGTATAGCGGAAGACTCGCTCGGGGAGACGCGAACAGTCGGCATGGTAAGCCTCTCCCAAGCAATCCTGATCAGAGCGCGATACAATCATACATAAGATGCAATTACACAAGTATTTACTCAAATTTAACTTTTATTTTTATTGATAGTCAAAAATATTCCATTACATCCACTAATTCATCCTTTAACAAATTGTTGGACTCAATAAATCAAAAAATACATGGACTCGATCTAGACCATCAGACTCCTATGTCTTCACTCTGATTTTGATCCGACTCTCATTCACTCTCGGACCCGCCACTTGAATAGTCCGAATCCGAATTGAAATTACCTTCATTTCCTAGAAAATATTTGAAATAAGTTATAAGCACACTTGCCTAGCAGGTATCTTCGCATCAATATGAAGGCACTATTTAAGTATTAACATTTTAGCTCTATGAATCAAGATAATATCATGCGAATGTGATAAACTAAATAACCAAGTAACAAGTAGAACTAGAAAGAATAATCAAGAATGATCAAGAATGTAATATGGCCTTTCATGAACAAGCGCCATGGGAGAGGTTGCCGACACCGGCCCGAAGGCGGCTAGGAGAGAGCATGGGGAGCTACAGCGGCTGACTTCCATCCCCAAGTATCTAAGCTCAAGCTCTTCAAGAGAAGTAAGTGCAATTCAAGTTCAACAATTCATTAATTACCTTAATCTCCTTTCTTATGGCATTCCTCTCTTCCTTCTTTCCTTCTTTTTTCAGCTCCTTTCTGACCCAAGATGCTACTCTAACCTAAAGTGGGTGGCTCCCTTGATATAGGAACTCCCTTTAGAGGTTCTCTCCATCCTAAGGGCACGACACCTTCACCCTTTAGTGATTTTAGCTAAGAATTTTCAGAAAATCTCCCTAAATTGGCCAAGCATTTCAGCCCTTATAGAATTATGGCATCCTCAAACACACATCTTTCTCTTCCCAACCTTTGAAGCCATTGTCCTATTAGAGGAGGTATTGACCTACCTATCCCTTCCTAAGACCAAGGTGGGGGATGAAGACTTAGTGTGTCACACAGTTGATCCTATAGATCTATCACTCATTCTAGGGGATTTCATTCACAATCCAAAGGATGTGAGGACCATGATCAGCCCACGCCACATCCATTTGATACCCATGGCTCAATGGATTACCGCTTATTACAAGAACAAGAGTAGGAGATTTGAAGCCATAGCCAAGGCTACCTTAATTTACTTTTGCGGGGTTTTCCTTTTCTCCACCACTGGTCACCTCTTAGACATCCAAAGTCTCAGCATTATTAGTGGGTTGTGGCAGGATTTATCCATCTCTCAAGCAGTCCTTTCTTACCTCTATGAAGGCCTTAGTTCAGCTTCACTAGGGGGACCACTCTTTGGGTCAATGATCATCCTTGAGTGTTGGATGGGCATTAGACTGAAATTTCTACCCAAGGAGTACATGCCTTAAGCTAGCCATATTGATGGGGGCATCTCTGGCCCTTCACTTTTTTTGACAGCCTCGGTTGCTCACCAGCATGGTTCCATTGTGTCCGTCGTAATTTTCTGAGTCGAGTTATGTAATTTTCATATTTTTCTTCCACATGGATCGTAAAACTCAACTTGGGAGCTACAAAAGTGATCTGAAACTCTCCAAAAAGGATCCGAAAGGCCTAATAGTGATCCAATAAAGATCTAGGGTGTTACAGAAGCGCTCCCCTTAGCTCGAGAGAATACCTCATCACACACCTACAAGCACGAGGGGAAATGGTCACGGCCATTCAATAAGAAGATAGCGAGAGGGATGTTATTCAGAAGTAAAGGGGCTAAATACAGAGGCATCATTCCTCCCCTTAAAGACGGAACCTGTCCGGCTCAAGAAGCAAGACTCCCCTGCCAACGTATAAGCGGTTGACCTTCTCCAAGGCCTCCTGCCAGCCGTCCAAGTACCCATTCTGATATTCATCAGAGACGGGACCATTCACTCCCGACTCTGGCCACGGCTGCCACGGAGCCGGCGGAGGCGCCCTCAAGAGGATTAGGGGTTGACGAGGAGCTTGCAAAGCACCGTCATCCGACGAGGTACCGGACTCTCCTAAAGACATCCTGTAGGACCTCCTCCCTTGAAGCCTTCGCACCATGAGGCAAAGATGGAAGTCGATATTTATAGGGAGGGATGGAGATCCCGGAAGGCTAAAGGACTCCTACCGCCTTTTTGAAAAATGCAGGATTCGGAGCGACGGATCCTGAAAGTCGCACCCCTCCAGGGTGATCTTCGAAGGCGTCGTTCTGTATCCCCAAGAGATTTCATCGCGATTAGAAAAAATGCACGGCAAAGATTCGAGCTAAAATCTTCAATGCCAAAATCAGAAGTTTACAAGCAAAAGGGCGACTGCTCTGCCAAAACAAGGAAAGTACAAAAAGAAGGAATAAGAAGGTGCCCCTTTAAGGGTCTATCCTAGCAGTAACATCCCATGACCCAGCCTCCTCGGGTTCATGTGCCACGGACGTCCCCGGGGGTGGCAAGTCTTCAGCCAGGTCCACCACATGTTCCTCTGTGGCAGGGGCATCAACCGGTGCTCGTTCACTGACACTCGGCTGTAGATCCGTAGAAAAAGAAAATCTACTTAAGAGTATGATATAAAGGCGCCCTTTCGGGTTTTCACCCAAGCCGGGTCTATGGCCTTTTTGCCCTCAGCCAACCCTTACAGGTCGACTGAGTCTGCCAGGGTATTAATATATATATTTTAGAACCTTCACTGGGGATAGGTAAGTCCTGTAAGGACTGCTGGAGAAACACTTGCGGTGGCGCATGATAAAGCTTCATGTGCTTGCCATTGAGAGGAGGGAAGGGATTATTTCCCTTATGGTCGACGACCATATAGGCCCCTCCTTCATAGACCTTTTGGATAACATAAGGTCCTCGCCAATTGGGTTGGAGTTTTCCGTTGGATCTTCCTGCTAGAACCTTCTTTTTCCTTAATCATGACGAGGTCGCCTTTCTTGAATGCCCTCTGCTTGACCAGCTTATCATAGGCACGTGTCATGCGGACTTGGTACACTTACAAGTGTTTGTAGGCTTTGAGCCTTTCACCTTCAAGGTTGGACAGCTCCTCAAGCCTTCTTTCTATTTCAGACTGGTCCTGACCTGGTAGTCCAGCGTGCACAACAACGCGATAAGATGCTAGCTTGACCTCCACGGGGATCACTGCTTTGGCTCCGTAGACCAAAGAGAACGGGGAGCAACCCGTGGGGGTTTTGTAAATGGTCTGATAGGCCCATAGGGTTAAGTGGACCTTTTCGCCCTAATCTCGCTTGCGACCACCTACTATCTTGGATAGTAGCTTGCAGAGGGTTTTGTTGAAGGTCTCGGCCAACCCGTTGGCTTGGGGGTTGTAGACAGACGATGTCCTTCAGTCAATATGAAATTTAGTCGCCAAGACATAAACAATTTTGTTCTTGAATGGCGTGCCATTATCAGATATAATCCGGCTGGGGGTGTTGAATCTATATATGATGTAGTGCCTTATTGAACTATGATTTTGATGATAACTAAACTTCATGTGTGATGATATGGTGGTTTTGATGATAACCAAATTTCATGTGTGATGATACGATTTTGATGATCACCAAGGTCTAATTCCAATGTATGTCTTTGCAGGCCAAGGAACTTTCTAAGTACCCATGGAACTTGTACTTTCCTACGATTGTTTCCTCAAGATGGGTGAGAATCCATCTAGACTCCACCCGATCTGAACCCTACTTTGTGGGTTCAACGGCCTGGCAACCTATCCTGAGGGAGCCCTAAGCCTACCAGTTACCATTAGCACCCCGCCCAAAATTGTCACGGTTATGGTAGACTTCATCATGATCAAGGGAATGACGGCATACAACTCTATCTTCGACAGAGGCATCCTCAGCCGGACGAAGGCGGTGCCCTCCATCTATCACCAAAAAATGAAGTTTCTCACCAAAAATGGCATGGGGGAAGTCCGAGGTAACCAGGCACTAGCTAGAAGGTGCTATAATATCTCGGTCGAAGCCATAAGGCTAGAAGGAAAGAATAAGGGGATCAGGGGAACCAAGGAAGGACCAATAACATCCGAGCCTGGTGGCAAGTTGCTAACGGTCTTCCTAAAAGATAACCCTACCTAAGGAGTCAAGATCGAAGCAGATCTCCCATTTGATGTTCAGGAGTAATATAAAAATTTCCTTTCTGAGTACATTTGTGTCTTCGCATGGTCTGATAAGCAACTTCCTGGAATTCACAGAGAGATTGTAATGCACAAGCTCAACCTCAACCCCATAGTGAAACCCATCCAACAGTGCTGGAGAAAGCATGCCCCTAAGAAACAGACGATCATCAAGGAGCAACTCGCCAAGGGGAAGGAGACTGGTCTCTTCTGTCTAGTCCTATACCCGACGTGTGTCGCCAATGTCGTTCTGGTACCCAAAGCTTCAGGAAAATGATGAATCTACGTGGACTTCACTGACCTTAACAAGGCTACCCCGAAAGACTATTACCCGCTGCTGAGCATCGACCAGCTCATCGATTCAACCTCTGGCAACGAGCTGCTCAGCTTCCTGGATGCCTATTCTAGCTACCACCAGATCCAGATGGACCCAAATGATGTCGAGAAGACCGCTTTCATCACCGACCTTGGCATGCACTGCCATACCTAGATGCCTTTCAGGTTAAAGAATCCCGGGGCAACATATCAGAGGCTGGTCAACCAAATCTTCGAGAGAGAACTCAGTCGGAATATCGAGGCCTACATTGATGGCATGCTCGTCAAGACGTCGAAGGCTGAGGATCATCTTATTGACCTGGTCAAGACCTTTGGCACCATCCTTAAGTACGACATGAAACTCAACTCCCCCAAGTGTGACTTCGAAGTCAGATCGGGGAAATTCCTCAGCTTCCTGGTGACTCGGTGTGGGATTGAGGTGAATCTTGACAAGGTCCAGGCCATCCTGGACCTGCGGCCACCGACTTGCATCAAAGACGTCCAGCGTCTTACTAGGCGCATCGCCGCACTCAACCTCTTCCTCTCTCGGCGGCCGAACGATGCCTACCCTTCTTCAAATAGTTAAGGGGACCCAAAATGGCATCTGCTACATTCGCCTGGGATGAGGAATGTCACAAGGCTTTTGGGGAGCTCAAGGAGTTCCTGACCTCGCCCCTGGTATTATCAAAGTCGATTCCAGGCAAAGCACTGCAATTATATCTCTCAGTAGCTCCCTCCACTGTAAGTTCGGTCCTAGTCTGAAATGATGCGGGAGTCGAGAGGCCGGTCTACTACATGAGCAAGGTGCTCAACGAGGCCGAAAGAAGGTACCCTACAACTGAGAAACTCGTGCTAGCACTGGTTACCTCAGCCAAGCGCCTCTGACCCTACTTCCAAGGCCATTCCATCGTCAAGCTGACCGATGAACCTTTGAAGAAGATCCTCTCTCACCTCGAAGCCTCAGGGTGCCTTGTCAAGTGGGCCATCATGCACGGGGCCTACGACATCTCTTACCGCCCCCGCGTGGCCATCAAGGGACAGGCCCTGGCAGACATCATCGCAGAGAGCACGGTCCTGCTCGAGGAAGAACCTTCGTCCGCACGAGGACCCATCTGGGACTTGTTCGTGGATGGATCATCCAACTCGGCTAGTAGTGGTGCTGGCGTCCTCCTCAAGTCACCCGAAGGAGCTGAGTTATAGTACACCTTAAAGTTTAACTTCCAGGCATCTAATAACACCTCTGAATATGAAGCCCTCATTTCAGGGGCAAGGATGGCCCGATGACGAGGGGCCGAGTGAGTCAGAATCAATACTGACTCCCAGCTAGTCACTAGCCAGGTCAACGGTGATTATGAAGCTCGAGAAGCCCCGATGATTAAGTACCTTCAAATGGTTTGAGTGTTAGCCTAACTGTTTGAGAGCTTTGAGGTAGTTCGAATAGCTCAGGAGGAAAACTCCCACGCAGATGCCCTCTCTCGCCTGGCCTCCTCCCTCGGCCCAAAAGGTACCCGATCGGTCTTCCTCGAAGAGCTAGAACAATCGAGCATCGAGTCTGAACTCATGATCATTGACCCGGCTACCCCGAACGACTGGCAGACCCCTTACATATCCTGGCTACGAGACTCTCAGGAGCCCCCCGACCCTCGAGAAGCTCAGAGATTGAAGTATCAAGCTCGGCGTTTCGTCATCTTGGATGACGCCCTATACCGAAGGTCTTTCTCTGGACCAATCCTTAAGTGCCTTAGCACCAATGAAGCCAGCCAGGTAGTTCAAGAAGTGCACGAAGGCATCTATGGCGCGCACCAGGGAGGAAGATCGCTCGCCAGGATCTTACTTCGGCAAGGTTACTGGTGGCCCACTCTTCAGCACGACTGTTCGACCTACGTACAAAAGTGCGACTGATGTCAACAGTTCGACCATCTGGTCCACCAGCCTGCCTCAGAACTTGTTACTCTTACCGAGCCATACCCCTTTGCTCGGTGGGGAATCAACATCCTGGGGCCATTTCCTATGGCGCAAGCCCAGAAGAAGTTCGTCATCGACTACTTCACAGAAAGGATCGAAGCTGAGGCTACTACCAGAATCACCGAGACGGTCATCTAGAGCTTCATGTGGAAGTTGATCATTTATCGCTTTGGTATCCCCCAAGTGATTGTGCACAATAATGGTCGGCAATTTGATTCTCATTATTTCAGAGACAGACGTGCTGACCTAAATATTCGCAACCACTTCACTTCGGTGGCCCACCATCAGGCCAACGGGCTGGTTGAAAATGACAACAGTGCCATATTAAAAGGCATAAAAATCAGACTCGGCAATGCCAAGGGTAGTTGGCTGGAGGAATTACCGAGCGTACTTTGGTCACACCAAACTACTCCAAGAACGGCGCTAGCTCCTCCACCATTAGCACCCTCTCCTGCACCAGACCATCCTCCCCATCTTCCCCACTCCATCTCCCCTTCCTGCAACCTCATCCCATCCTCCATCCACCTCCACTACAGATCCAAGGGCCCTCCACCACAGAAAACCCCACCTTCCCTCCTTTCTCCAACTATTCACTGCGCCCTGCTGAAGCCCAGCAGAGCTCCTTCCAGCTACAGCGCCGGTCTCCACTACAGTTCGGAGCTCCAGAGGGATCACCTTATATTGCTAGAAAGCTCTTCCAGTCAGCTTCGTCTGCAAGGTGATCCCGCCTTCATCAGAGTTCGTGGCTGTCCGGGAGGTTCATTCTCGCTGGAGTGCGCGACTGGCACTTATGGGAAGACCTGAGCACTAGTGCAGAAGCTGCTATGGCCACATCTCTACTCCCCTTGGTGCACCGCTTGGCCAGGGTGTTCTCCTACCAGTCCTCCTTCTAACCCAGTTGACGGAGCCTCATTCGGAGTCTGGAGCTATCCGTTCCAAATTTTCTCTCCTGGGTGCGCAGGTCAGTCTACACAGAATCAGCACTAATACCTTGCTACTATTCACCCCCTATCTCTCTGCTCCGACCTCTCCTAGAGGCCTTCCTAGTTGGAGATTGAATAAGACTCGTAGATGGATGCGTCTACTTTGGTACCGCACAATTCTGACTCCGGGAGTGCTCGTGACGGCGTCGTCTTCCTACTGCTGCGCTCTGAGAATAGTCCCAGTCAGAGTAGAGCCACCCTGCCCCAGAGTCAGCCATGACTAGCGACGACTCCGGGCCATTCCCCAAAAATTCTGGAGACTTCCTGCACCAGACAGCGACGTCTGAGCACTAGTTTCGGCGTCATCCGAGTTCGTTACGGCCTGTGGTGGCAACAACATCGACTGCTGGTCAGTTTGTTCCTGAAGCTGTCAGAATCGACTGAGTGACTTCTTCGGTAATCTAGTGATCTTCTTCCCCCACCCCGCCTGGCCGGCTTAACACCCCTCCCTGCGTGGAGGTAGTATTTTGGTGTAATCTTCAATTAACCTCAAAAGGGGTCACCGGTAGAGAAGGCGTTGGCGGCAGCCAAAATAGCCGGGAGGAAGGAGATAGAGTGGAGGAGGGTAGAGGCTATTCGGACCGCTTTAGCCTCCCCTCCGCCTTCAGTCCCTTCTTTTGCACAATTTGTCGCGGCTCGGACTGAACCAAGCCGTCCCGCCGGTAAGGTTCCTGGGGTGCTGATATTCTTCAGGACTTATTCGCCTCCCAGGGTGAAATCTTCATGCATTCATAACACACACGTTTCTTCCTTCAGTCAGTGCAGAGGAGGCGCGTTCGGGATTGCACGCGGAGCCTGTGAGAGTCCCCGGTGAGGTAGTCAGCCAGCAAGAATTGGAGCAGGGGAAGGCAGAGGTTGAGAAGTTTGTGGCCACGTTCGCGGTCGCTCAGGCTGAACCAAGCCAGCCTATAGGTTAGACTCTTCGGCCGGTGATGTCGCTTAACACCTTTTTACCTTGTGGGATAAGGTCTTTATGCGGGTTTCTTCTTTCAACCCCAGCGGAGGAGCCAGCACCTGCTCCTACTCAGGACGTGGTTGAGGCTGCTGCACCTGGGGTTGCACCTTCCGTCGAGGAGACAATCCCTGGACCACCTCTAGCCGCGAGGACCGAACGGGGTAATTATTTTGACTGGTGTGGCTAACATTTTCATTCGTTGGGAGCCCAAAGGCCCTTATCTAATCTAAATGCTCCTTCATTTGGCAGTTCCCGTCGTGCCCCTCCCCGAGTGGGTGTGGGCCTGCAAGGTCCCCAAGTTGACGAAGGCATACTCGGGGAAGAGACTAAAATTCGAGAAGTCACTATTGCCTAGTCTACGCGGAGAGGAGGCTATTGACTCAGAGATGAAAGCTCCCTCTCCGGCAAAGGAGGAGCCTACCCCGACCAAGTCTTTTTTGGGTGAGAAGGTAGACTATGACTACTCTTCCGACAAGGTGACTTCGGGTGAGGATTTTGTAAGTGTGAGCCTGTTCACATGCCCCCCCCCCGTTGCGGCCAGCCTCTGAGCGTGGGTTGTCTTATTCGGTTAATTTGGGTTCTCTTCAGACCCAGCCGAGTAGGTGCGTAACCAGCAGGTGGTGGAACATTATGGTATTGGGGTGGCTGCTGCGACTGTTGAGGCGGTGGTGGTGGTTGCTGTGGCGACTGGGGTGCCGGAAATGAAGGCCGTGGAGCTGAAAAGGTGGAGAATTGGGTATTGCATTGGGGTTGCTACTGAAAGCGAGGTGGGGCGGACTGGTTAACAGCCTACACCTGCTCGTTCGTCTGTACTCCCTTGGTTACTAGGCCCTGAGTTTTCCTAACAGACTTAGGCTTTTGGGCTTCAAACAAGGACTGGATGGGGGAGTCTTTGAACTGGGTCTGGATGAACCGGGCCCGGCTATACAACTGATGCATATTTGAAATGTCGTTCATTGCCAAAATGTTTCGGAACATCGGGGTGGCATTAGAAATCATCAATTTAACTTTCTCTTCTTCTGGGATCTGCCCGGGCACACGCGAGGCCATCTGCCTCCATCGGTTGGCATACGTTGCAAAGTCTTCGTCTGCTTTCATCTTCTCTGCAACTAAGTCTGTGAAGGAGTACTCCGGGCCCACACGGTCCTAGAATCTCTGAATAAACTTCTCCTTTGCGGTCTTGAAGCTCTCGGCCTCCTCCAGAGGCAAGGTGTAGAACCATTCTAGTGCAACCCCGTCCAGGGATCGACGGAACAGATATGCCATCAGACGATCATCATGCTAAAACTATGCCGATTCATAAAGGAACTCTCTGACATGAATAAACGGGTTGCCATTCCCATTGTACTTCTGGTATACGGGGAGCTCAGACTGGGGAGGAAAGCGAATGTTCCTGAAATTGGGAACGAGGATATTAGCGAGGGATTGTGGGCCAACCCTCTTATGGAGGAGATCAATCTATTGCCACATGGCAGCCAACTTTTCAAGGATTTCCCATTCCCGGAATGGAGGAGACGGAGCAGGAGGAGCGAAACTGGTATAAGGAGCAGACAGATAAGCCAATGAAGGGGGGAGCCCGTAAGAAGAATATTGGGCTAGGGAAGGGCCCATATCAGAATAGGCAAATAAGTCGATTTGAGGGTCAAATTGGGCATCGCGATGCAATGAGAGATATGCTCAAAATGATGTCAATTTTAGCGTGTCGACACTCACGTCTTGGGTGAAGTGTGCCCGGTTACTCAATAGGTCTTTGTCATTGCTCTACATCGAGTGCTTCGGATAGACTGAGATGGCATGATTGTTTGAAGACAATACTTAATTTGAAGTTCATCAACCAAAAGTGTTACTGAATTCATATAATCAGGCTAAAGGAGTACTAGGTTTCAGCATACTTAATGCTTTAGCAGGAGTGAGCCTTAGGAGGCCTTCCTTTAGCTTCCCAATTTCAGGCCTAATAGAGTTATTAACCTTAAACCTCACTTTATTGGAACAACCATGATGCCAAAAGCTGGAAGCTCGTTGTTTCAGGAATGTCAGTCGCTGAAGATCAGTCATTAGGTGTGAATCTCCCCCTGAATCAGAATGATGTATGACTGAATGAGGCACACTTGTTGAGCAAGACAGTGAAGGGTTGAAAGACAAGATGGATGATCATAGATAAATAGGGGAAGGTCGACTCAATCAGCCAGTGGGTCGACTCAATTCTGGAGTATGGCAAGTATGCAGGTCAAGGTCAATTGACTCACTAGTTCTGAGGGTGTCGACACACACAGGGGGATGTGTCGACGCAGGTGACCTTATGACTAACAAAACTCCATGTGCAGTAGGTCTAACAATAAACTTGTCTCATAGAAATTCTATCAACTCCCCCTCAACCCATGGACTCTAGAACACAGTATGTGAGGACCGTTGGTACCTGGCGGGGTATCTTGTCACGCATAATGAATGCTTTCTGACAAACTTTGTCTACCCTTCCACACGTCACCATTTTATATACCAGTGGGTCATTCACACAGAAACAACCTACGACTCACGAAATAGACTGGAGATGCACAATGGACTACCCTTGACAAAAACATCTAGTGACCTCTCAGACTCACTTGACCTGAACCATGTAGAATCAATAACTAGGGGGTTTACACAAACCCAACTCTCTCCTTAGAGTTGACAAAAAAAAACACTAAGATGAAATGTACGAATTTACATCTTTTGCAGCTTCCAGTCTAAACATGTGATGCGGTAAAAGGACAGCGTATAAATCAAAATGGAATAACACGTGTACTTGCCATGAAATATTTTTAAAAGATAATACAAAGGAATTAATATCATCACCTTCCCACTCAACTTAGTAGAACTGTCATAAGCAGAAATGTAGACATTTCATGTTAGTAAATACCTGCTTATTTGCAGGATTGCGGCCCCATGAGAGACGAACCGTCTGCTTCCCAATCATTGCTCCATTCAACTTCTGCAATGCCTCTTCAGCACTGCTCCTGCCGGTTATCAGAATAACCACAACACGTGAGAGAAAAACTTGAAAAACTGATGACGGTACCCTGTAAATAAGGACATGATCATTTTACCTGTGAACAAACTGCACAAAACCACATTGTTTACCAACCGGGATTTTGACAGAGGCAATGTCACCACATCCAGAGAAAGCCTGCCTGAGATCGTCCTCGCTGACATTTGGGTCAAGTCCACCAACAAATACCTGTGATACATCTTACCATTAGAAAAGTCTATATTGAAGACCCATGAAGAAGAAAATGAGGAGAATAGAGAAGGGGGAGGATGGAGTAGGGACGTGGAGAAAAGGCATCTTGGAGTAGGAATGCAGCATATTGACAGAAGGGGGAGAGTGGAGGAAAAGGGATATGTTGACAGAGCAAAAATGGCTACCCATAGGGTAAGAGTGGGGCAGGACAACTCACTGTTGTGTTACTCGAATCCCCATCTGTCTGCATACTTTGAGAGCCATTGGATCCAAAACCTAGAGAATAAAAATATCTAAGAACTAGGAAATGTCCACTGCTTTGGCATTAAAACTGTAGACACTTTAAAAATATTCAATTTCAATGAAAACAAATAGCAGTGAACCATAAGAGATGATAACAAGCTCATACCTTCTAAAAATTGCCAGCCAGAAAAACCAAATCCAAGTGAAACTAGTAACTCAATATCAGGGTAATTAACACAATGAAATAATGGAACCTCCCCTCCCCGCCCACGGCCCCCCACTCCCACCCTTTGCACTGTGATGCAATGGTCCCCGTCTCTCTCTCTCTCTCTGTGTGTGTGTGTATCTGATAATAAGTCCATGCGCCATGATACCTCATTGGTTTGGGGGCACTGTGCCAGAGCACAGGGAACCTCCTTCCCCTTCGAAAAGGTTTCCTTTCTCGCTCTCCGCGAAGAACGAGACAGCCACATGCCCACGTCCGGCCAGGAATTGAATAGTGGAGAACCATAGTTACCGACGAAAAATCATGTTTTTAATGGCCGAACCAATGCGCGCAACAATGGCTCCTGCATTTTTTTTTTTTTAGAGGGAGGGAAAGCAACTTCCCACCGTCATCACTCCCAGTGTCAACAGGGTATCTGGCAAAATAATTGGATACATCATATTGAACAATTTGAGAACCAATCGTGTAATCCCATTAAAAAAAAAGAATTAACACCTCCACATGCCCCTTTCCAACTAAGCCAGCCTTATCAATACAGCCACAAACTTGACCGGGTTAAATGTCGTGGTTTACATAACAGGCCATCCACAGGGAGAGGTATCATCATACTGCAACAGAATCTTTCTTTACATCATGAGAGTTGCTGTCAAGAAGATAGTCAAGTGATCTGGCTTTCCTGCTTCGCACCCTGCCAGCTTCCTTCAGCAGCTCCGCCAGGCGCCTCTTCTCATCGTCTACATCAGGGTTGGCCGTCCCAAGCCTTTCCTCCCTCACAGTAACAACATACTCCAATGTCTTAATAGCATCATCCAGCCTGCATCAAATGGAGGGAATATAAATATCAGAAGCATAGTTTAAAATTTGCTCAAGACAAGCTTTTCACGGCTATGAAGGAGGGCCAAAGATTTCTGCTGGTACTATCAACAGATATTAGTAAGAAAGCTTATGATTATCAATGTTAAATAAATGCAATGAACCTCTAGCAAGATCACCAGAACTAAAGCATAGGATTCACTTTTGACTTATGGCATCACATTTGGCAATGTTAGAATAGCGTAGTTTTAAGCAAGCAATGCTGAGAAGATGAAGGCCGATGAAGACTTCGCCACCTATGTTGATAGATGGAGGCAGATGGCCTCCCGTGTGCCTGAGCAGATTCCGGAGGAAGAAAAGGTTAAGCTGTTGATTTCCACTGCCACCCCACCTTCCGAAATATTTTGGCTATGAATGACATTTCCAATACGCACCAATTGTACAGTAGGGCCTGGTTTATCCAGACCCAGTTCAAGGACTCCCCCATTCATTCCCTGTTCGAGGCCTAGAAGCCCAAACCCACTAGAAAATCCCAAGGCCCAGTTACCAAAGGAGTCCAAGCAAATGAGTAGGTGCAGGCTGTCCATTTCCCCAACCAATCCGCTCCACCTCGCTTCCAGCAACCTCCCCACAACCCCTAGTTCACTGCTCCGCCAACTACCCAACCATCATTCCCCGCCCTTCAACAGTCACAGCAGCCGCAATAGCCGCCACAATATCACAATGTCCCTCCACCAAATGCCTACGCACCTACTCGCCTGGGTCCCAAGAGAGCCCATTACCCTCCCCTACCTGAAACTCTCCTAGATATTTTCCCCACTCTTATGCACATTGGTGATCTCCAGCTTCACCCAGAACACCCAAACTGGAATCCAGTCGCTGACCTGTCTAGATATTGCATATTCCAGCGGTAGCCCGGGCACACAATTGAGAGGTGTTACCAGTTTTATGATCTGGTTTATGATTTGCACGAGGGATAGCGCATCGATTGGGCAAAAATGCACAAGTTGATTGTAGAGATTAAAGAGAGAAGAAGACAGGTGCCGAGGCCGCAACAGCTGGCACCGCAGTAGTAGTATCCACAGCAACCCCAACCTTAGCAACAACAGTCGCCCACACAAGAACTTGGGATTCATCAGAATCTACTACCGAACCACAAGCCCGCTCCACAACCACAGCCGTCGGCACCGGCCCAAGTGAACATTGTCCACCGCCCAGCTCCCAACGTTGGGTGGTCCTATGATGATGAGACTCCAGCCCACCTTTTGGCCCTCCACCACACCTATAACAATCCCCCTTCGCCTTCTCATCCTCACACGTTTGTCTGCAATAAAGCCTGTGCAATTTTTGTTAGCTGTTCATCGAAGTCGGAGCATACACTATAGCAAAGTCAATGTATGTCCTTTTGATGCCCGAGCACATAACACCTCGTGTACATTTTCTAATCAGGGAAAGTCTGTGCAGATCCTTTGTAGCAAAATTCTCTCATACTCCATGCATACCCTGTGCATCTTTTTCTACCTAGCTTGCTCTTAACTGAACTAATATCTACCTCTATGTTAACAGGTAATACTTCATGAAAAATGAGGGTGGCATGTGATCCAAGACTGGATGCAGTGCCAGGATGCTGCCACGAGTAAAGATTTCATGGCGGGATTTCGTGGAAGGCACACGCCCTTTCTGCTGCTGGTATAAAAGAAGGTTTTCTCCTTCCTGGAGATGATTGATCGAGAATAGCTTCCAGACAAGCAAAAGCCATCCTGTGCGATCCAGAGAAGAAGAAGAGAGAAGAGAAAAGAGAAAAGAAAAAGAGGAGAAGAGAAGAGTTGATCTGAGAGCAAATTGTAAGAGAGAATGGTTGCTCAGTCTTCTGGTTCAAAATCGAAGCTGAGATTGCTCAGTGTTGAGCTACATTTCCTATTTGGGATCTTCATGCTCTTCTTGCGTTTGTTTCTTTATTTTTTGTGAACCTGTTCTTCAAGCTAGTTGTCAGTAGAGGTTAAGCTGTAATTCCTCAGTGCGTAGAGAAGTGTTCTCTGGTCGGGTCAAGCTATAATTCCCCAGCGCAAGCTGTTAGTCAGTGGTGTTGGCAAGCTGTGTAGCCCAGCAGTTTAAGTTGTGAATCAGCGGTGTAAGTCACATTCTAATTGGAGTGTGGGGTGGACGTAGATCTCTAGATTGAGATCGAACCACCTTAAAACCCTGCGTCTTCTGTGCGTTTGAATGAGCTGCTCGTCTTGCTTTAATTCCCTGTTCTTCACTCAGTAGGTGTTTGATAAAAGTAGTGTGAGTTCCAGATCATAGAACTGGTTCGGTCTAAGTTCATATTCCGGATTAGACTCTGCTTGTCTCCCATGCCCAAACAAGAAGCACTCACTCACGGTCGTCCCTTGGCATGGGAAATGAGTCGATCTGCACGGTTGAGAAATCGACATTGAGTCTCGGGTGGTCGGCTCACTCTTGTGCTCAGAACGAGTCACGGGACGGGTCTCGCACTCACAACTCACAGCGGTGATTAACTATAGCGATCTAGGGGTCTAACATGCTCACAAGTAGCGGCATCAAGAGCCTATACTAGGAAAGCAAGTAACTAAAGTGGGGGGGTGTGAGTGCACTTCCACGCTCTGGGCGTGGGGAAGATGATCCCGGCCGAACCTGTACTCCCGGTACAACACTGAATAATAATTACAGAAATGGTTACTTCTGCCCACTCCACGTAGGGAGGTATAGGGCAACATGCGGGCCCCAGGAGTAACGCATTCAGGTTGACGGGTAGCACTCGGGGCCGCTCTGACGGTGGCAAGTGCTAGTACTCATGGGGCCCACGACCTGGTTGGCAGGCCGAGGAAGCCGGGAATGATGCTGCTGCATTAGTGACTCCTAGATGGGTGGCTCCGGGGATGGAAGTGCACTGGTCCGGCGAGGGGAAGGCGGGTCGGCCGCCTCGGGGGTGGTCGTCGGTTGCCGTCCACGAGCCGAAAATGCTATTTCACTGTACGCGACCTGGCGAGAACGCTGCTGAGATCAGTCCCGACATCGAATCGATGCGAGACAGGTACCGTTGGAAAGCTCTCTCAGAAAGATTCGATCCCAGACTGATAAAGAATTTTAAATCTTTTGTGCTGGCCATGGCTGAATTTAGAAACTGATGGTTCATAGGTCAGGGATAGACAGGGCAGAAAGAGGAGTTTCCTGAGAACATAGGTTGACTGTGGGGTTTATGAAGGAACCGGGTGATTAGGTCTTCATGAAAGTTGTAGATATGGAAGTCAACAAAATTGGGATATTTTTTATGTGAACTTTTATGGAGGTCTCGATTTTTGGTGGGTTTTATAGTGGATGGGGGTCGGATCTGGAAAACTGTGGACAGACTGGAAATGGCGATTTGTAGGAATTTTTCTACACCCCTCATTCACCCTAATGGGCCCATTAAGTCACCGATTGTGAGTCCGTCTAACGTCGTGTCGGCACAAACCCTTGCCCTTCAGAGCGGGTGCTTGTTTTAGAGAAACTATCCCACCACTGGTGTGCCTACACCCAACCCCCAATTCCCGTCACAAACTGTTGAACAAGAAGAAGCAGACCTATTGCTTGGCACGTGGTATGACTAGTTACAGCACTTGGACAGAATGCCGACCAAGATTTCGGTCTTGGAGTTGATCAAATGATCCACATTGCACCAAGATGCTTTAAAGGCTTTTCTTCAAAAAGTCATGGTCAGTGAGGACGTGGCGGTGGATAGTCTACCATCGGCCCTCGCAACACTGACAAAAGGGCTGACGATCACATTTTTTGAGGCCGAGTTAGCACCCCTAGAGGCACGACAAATGTTGCTCTACATTTCCATCACCTTGAACAAGGTGGCTATTGATGTGGCTTTGGTCGACACTGGAGCCTCCATAAATGTCTACCCCCTTAGCACCTTGCGCGCCTACAATATTTCAGAGGACCTACTGAGGCCGACCCTGACGATGATTGCCGCTTACGACAATTCAAGAAAAGCATGTCATGGGGTGATTACTGTTCAAGCTGAGCTCTGTCCACTATCAATGCCCGTGGAATTCTATGTGTTGGATATTGACCCAATGTTTAAGACCATCTTAGGTCATCCGTGGATTGACAACATTCATGCGGTACCTTCTACCGCCCACCAGTGCCTTAAGTTTCCATTCCAGGGGCAGGTGGTAAAAATTAAGAGCATCTCCACAGTCCACTCCGTTGAAACTATTTCTGACAAGATACTGCCAACACTCTAACCTAGTAGCAGACCAGTTATTTCTGTGCTGGACCTTAATTTTTCATGGGCATATGCGCCACGCAAGCCTACCGTCGCACCAGTCAGCATCAAAGTGAAGCCAAAGATGAGAGACCCCAAGGGGTGGAACATGATATTGAAGCTCGGCTACCAGCCAGGAATGGGTCTCGGTGCTCAACTGCAGGGGCAGCTGGGGGTGCCACATACCCGGGCGGCGGCGGAGAGAATCACCCGCTCGGCTCGGCCTTCTTCTTTTCTTTCCCCTTGCTGTGAGAGGTACAAATGGCCACCTTCGATTCTTCTAAGTACAGCTTGGCATCGAGCAGATGGCACTCGAACACTTCAAAGGGATGAAGATCCGCAAAGACCCTCTGCTCTTTCCCATTGCAGGGGTACTTGATGCACTGGTGCAGGGTGGAGGCCTCCACCCGATGCTGATGCAACCAAGGGCGACCCAGCAACGCCTTGTAGGTAGTGTTGGAATTGATTACATAGAATCGCACCCTAGTGGTAAGATCGCCAAGGGTGAGGCTGAACTCAGTTGTTCCCATGGGGACTTCGCACTTCTGGTTGAAACCGGCGATCTTCATGTTGTTGACTTCGACTAGGTGCACATCGAAGTAATACTTCTGGTATACCCGGTACGGGAGTATATTCACGGCTGCTCCTGGATCAACTAGTATCCTGTTGATGGGGTGTCCATTCAGCTGTCCCTTCATGAACAATGGCCTGTTGTGGTCACCTGTGGGTAGCAACAAGTCTTCTTCTGTGAAGGTCACGTCTACCTCGGCCCGCTCCTCGGCAAAGCAGCTTTCAAAGTAAGCCGGGGTCTGCAGGGCCGCAATGAGGGTTTGTCGAGTTCCTTCGTCGAGGGAGAGTATTTCCCAGACGGTGAATCTCGTTGGAATTCTCTTGAGCTGCTCTATTATTCCGCTAATGGCCTTAACGCTAGCTAGCCGCATCTCTTCAGTCTTGTCCCGCTTATTATCATTCTGCGGTTGACGGGCCGACTTGTGAAGAGGCCCGCTTCCTTCACTGAATGCCTTCTAAACTTGCACCGCCTGTCGGGATGGCTCCCTTTCTTGCATGAATTCAGCGAGATTAGGGATATCATCACTCCTTCTTTCGTTGGGGGAGGAGCGACTATGGATGGGACAGAGGGGCCGCCCGCTTTCTTGGCTGGTCGGCTCTGGGGCAGAACCGGTTGGTTGCCACTCCTTGACTGTAGGAATTCAACAAATGAGGGGGCACTCTGGCCGCTCGGCTCTCCAGGGTAGAGGCCGAAAAGAGGGGGAATCTCTACGCCTTTGACCTTGGGCTCGGGGACACGGTATGCTTGTTCTCCCTTGAATAGGATGTTGTGGTCGGCCTGTTGAGGGCGTCCCCATTTCTTTCCCGATCTAGTGGTGTGTTGGGAGGTGGAGGCCTCAGCCTGATCAATCTCCACCGGCTCGGGATAGACTTCCTCTTCCCCCTGGTCCAAGGACAGGGCGGTGTCAAACAAGGCTGACAAAGTGTTACAAGACAGTACCACTTCTCCTTTCCTCTTGGTCTTGGATTTTTTCCTGTTCTTCTTCTTCTTCCCTTCCTTGGGAGGTGGCTACTCACGAGGGAACTCGCCCCACAGGGGAGGCTCTTCTTCCTCTCCAGTCTCACCTTCAAGTTCAGAGGAGAGCTTGAGAGACTAGAACTTCTCCCAGGGGACATACTCCTTTAGTTCGACAGGTCGGACCTCGGGCTGCTTGTACTTCTCAAGTTCCTCGATGAGGGCTTGTAGTCGCTTGATCGCAGGGCTGACCTCCTTACACATCCGCACCAGGGTGAGCTCCTTCTTATTATGAGTCAGGCGCCTCATGACTAGCCGTGGGGCTGTATCGTGCCATACCGGGATCACCGGTGACGGTGCAGGTCTAGGTGTGACGCCCCTCACATGGACCCCCGTACTGGGACGGGGTGGTTGCCTTCTTCTAGTCTTGGTGGGGATGGACCGCCAACCCTCTTATTCTTGGCCCAGTTCCTGGATAAAAGCTTCATAAGTGTGCTGGGTACTAGCTCCCGACACTTCTTCGGGCAGCTGTTGATACAGTGACACCATATTGATAATTGTGGCTAAGTTGGGCATTTCATGCGGCTGCGGGGGTTCCACCTTGAGTTCACCCATGTCGAGCTCCCCCTTCTTGATCAAAGACTCAATGATGTCTTTGAAGATGTAACAATCTTCGATGCTGTGCCCGACCATCTGGTGATACGGACAGAAACGAGGGTTGTCTTTCTTTCTTAGGTCACCTAGCCTCTTCGGCTCTGGGAGCATGACCTTGTTATATTTAGTAGCCCACTCGAACAAGAGCCGGGTTTTATCCCGGGAGAAGGAATAGAGCTTGCTTCTCATCTTCTCTCGCAAGGAGGGGCCTTCTCACCGATCGACGGGCTTGGCTGGGAGGGACTTGGCCACTTCCTTGTCTTTCTCATTCTGCCTCTCGAATGCTTTGAAGTCCACTGCATGGACTTCTTGTGGCACCGGCCTCTTCTCGTCTTGCCGAGTCTTCTGGCTGGACGAAGCTGGGGCAGAGGAGTATCGGGCTAGGAAGGTCTCGATCTCCGCCACAATGTCATTTAGGCAGTCGAATGACTTAACCTCTGCACTGATAATCCTTTCTAGAACTTCTTTCTTCATATTCTGCTTGCAAATCTGCACTGCATCCTCTGGGTGCAATGGGCGTTTGCACCTCATGCTGAGATTCCTCCATCTTCTGATGTAGTCCTGTACGGACTCATCACTCCTCTGCCTGGTGGCGTAAAGCTCTGCTATGGTGACCTCTCGTTCGGCTACGTAAAACCTTTCTTTAAATTTCTTCTGCATGTCGAGCTAATCGACGATGGACCCTGCAGGCAAGCCTGAGTACCACTCGAAGGTGAGCCCCGTCAATGTAGATCCGAAGAACTTCTGAAGATAGGATTCGTCTGCGGCAAGATCACCCATGATGTTCACATAATAGGCAATGTGCTCCCTGGGAGACCCTTGCGCATTGAACTTCTCAAATTTTGGTGGTTTGGTGATGCCAGGTGACAGCTTCTTAGCAGCATGGTATGCCGGATAGGGTACCCGGTATGCGTTGAAAGGGACGTGATCACCGTCACCCCTTTCCGCCAGCTTCATTTCTATCATCTGTTCCAGCATCGGTTTATTTACTGTCGCTGGGTCGACCGGGCTCGGGTAGAAGTGAGCCGGCAGAGTCAGTGGCATCGTCAACACCGTGGCCAGGGGTGCGGCAACAGACCCTTGGAAGGTAAAGGCCAAATGATGTGACACGACCTCGGACCTACTAGCAAGCACAATAGCGAACCGAAGCGGGCCGTATTTGGCGGCCGACTCACCCGACGCTCACCCAAGACCAACTTTTAGAAAAACATACCTCGTGTAATTTTTCAAAAACATACCTCGAGCAGCTTTTTGAAAAACATACATCGTGTAGTTTTTCAAAAGCGTACCTCGAGCATATTTTCAAAAAGGCTATCTTCGTGCTTCTCTTACCTCGTGCATGTTTTTTTGAGAAACACAATCCGTGCATATTTTTGGAAAGTCTTACCTTGAGCACTTTTTGAAAACCATACTTCGTGCACTTCTTTCTGGCTGTACCCCGTGCACTTCTCATTGACGAGAAAGCCTACCTCGTGTCATTTTTTGAAAACCATTCCTCGAGTAGGTCTGTCATACCTCGAGCAAGGTTGTTCAAAAAAGTGTACCCCGTGTTGTTTCGTTTGAAGGCTTACCTCGTGCATGTTTCAGAAACCTCGTACAGGTTTTACATGCTGAGTTATATTCTTCGTGTAGTTTTGCTAAAAGCGTCTTCGTGTAGCATTTTAGCCAGAACCTTACCTCGTGCAGATCACTGCAGTTCCTCGTGTACATTCTGGCTAAATGTCTTATACCTCGTGCAAGTTGTGCCTGTTGTATGAATAATGCTTGGCATATCTCGTGCAGGTTCAGCCAATTGTATGTTTAGTGCATGGCATGCCTCATGCAAGTTCTGGCTTCTGTAGCATACCTCGTGCATGTTCTTTTGCACGTTGGCTCGAACAACTTTTCCTCCTCGTACAAGAATATTTTGATGAGAATGAACTCATGACTATTCTCTGCCATTACAGGTGTGTCTTCGAAGAGGATAAGGTTGGCACGTGATCCAATGATAGAGGGCATGCCAAAGATGTGACACATGGTGAACAGCCCTCTAAGGCCTTGACACGTGGAGAAACCTTATAGATTGGAAGGCGTGGGAGACACACGCCAGGGTTGCTGCTGCTGCTGATATAAAAAGGAACCTTCTTATTCGTGGAATGAACATATACATAGAAGAGGAGGCACAGATAGGAAGCTAGGAGAAGAAGTAGGAGTTGGCGGCACCCCTTCCATCCAGAATAAAAATGAGAGAGAGACAGTGCCGGGATGAGAGACACGAGGGACAGCCATGGGTGGAGGCTTCCCTGGCCTATGGAGGATGGGATATCTGGCTACACTACGTCAACGTGATCGAGCCACTGCACTACCGCTTGATCATGAGAACGCGAGGCATACGCCAACCTGAGGTAGTGTTTCCTCGCCGGAGTGACCAGCGCCCGGGAAAATCTTCAAAAGGTATTAGTGGCGACATAGATTAGAGCAGCCGAGCAAGGAAATACATCCAGGACTGGAAGCAGAAGGGCAGAGCAGTGACTGAGCAGGCTAATAGTGACGACGTACCTAAAGGCCTACGCCCAGCGGTACGGTGACCAGGTCTTCCGCGGCACCCGACGACTGGTATGAACTCTAAACTCAAACTTATTCTATTCAACTGAATGATTTACCTCTATATGCGTTGAAATTTAACTTCTAAATGCAGCTAGACCCACAAGGACGTATCGCTGAGCTCGAGGGTCAACTCCATGCTACCGTTCGTCAACGAGACAAGTACCAGACAGCTCTGGAACTTCTGGTTAGCTCTCCTAAAACACTTGGACTTAAATGAACATTTATATTTATGACGGTTAACTAACTTCTATGTGCAGCGGGCCGAGGGAGCCTAGAGGACCAGACCAGATGCGCCGTCCTCCTCTTCACAGCCTGCTGGGGAATGGGCTGAGCGAGATGCGGAGTTTTCCCGGGCCGTAGCTCGGGCCGAGGAGGCCAAGGCTACCCTTGCAGAGCAGGTAAGAAACTTAAATTTAAATGCTTCTTGATTTATGCACATGCCTAGACTGACTATGATGCAAATGCAAACTGCAGGCGAGAGAGCTGACCGCAGCGATAGTCGAGGCAGGTTGGGCTAGAGCGGAGACTGAGCGGACCCGAGCAGAGCTGGAGCACTCACGAGCAGAGGCTGGGTGCCTTCAGGTAGAGGTGGCGGAGGTACTTCACCTTCGAGAGGAGGAGTGACTCCGAGGGGAGAGGACCCGGCCAAGTGCGGATGAGGGGGAGGTGGCACGACTTCAGGCTGACATGGCGAGGCTAGTTAAATTTATGGAGTATTTTGAAATCGGAGTGGATAATTTGAATAATTTAAAATTTTAGTTCAAATCGAATACGGATAAATAATACAATAATTCATCGGATAGCGGATCAAAATCAGATAATTCAAATTTTAAAACGGAGTGGATACGAATAGTCATATATTCACTTTGTATCCGCTCCGTTGACCAGCCTAGCCGTAGGGCCTCCCACTGTGTCAGCTCGAGTTCAGGCTGGAGGAAAACCAGCTAGATGGCCTGACATAGCGCAGTTAGTCAGTGTGTGCACAAGTGATCAGGGACTTCAGAAGCGTGCTGATGAGCACGACCCCAACTTGACCCTTATCTTGTGTTCTTGCTTACTTGTACGATGTCTCAGCTTTCGCCTGGGGTGAGTAGGGAGACACTTGGGACGTAGACTAAGTCATCAGTAGACGCATCTAGCCTTGCTTCTGGTAGGCAGGTACTCCCGTCACGCGACACGTGACTCTCATGACTCGAGGTTTAGTTTTTCATCTGTGAGACGTGATTTTACCTGTAGCTTCTATGTGTCTTCTCGACACTGAGGTCTAGGATTTTCGGTAGGGTTATCGAGGTTTCACTTGTAGATAGTGCAGGGTTCACGATGACGAGGTTGTGACTGTGCCTTGGACCGCGTGGTCTTGGTGTGGCCTTCCTCTGTGAAGATAGGCCTCCACGATAGAGGTGTCATAGTGTTTCTTCTAGCAGTGTAGCCTAGATTTTAGTTAGTCCGGTGGTCCCCCGACTGTGAGATCGGGGTTTGCTTTCCGTGTCATTAGGAGTAGTTTATAGAGTCATGGTTCCATCAGCTACCATGTTACGACTGTTCCTTCTGCCGTTACTGTTACTATTGTTGTTGTTCTTGGTAGCATTGCTATTTACCACCGTTGTTTTGTGGTGGGAATCCGCGGGACCCCTACTGAGCTAATGGGATGAGAGTCACCCTTGTCTTTTCAGGTATAATGGTTCCTCCTCGAGGTTCGGAGGTGCAGCGCGAAGGTTCGTAGTTGCCAGCTCGCTGGGTCGAGTGCAGTGCCTTATAATAGAAATATGCGAAATATAAACAAAACAAAGAGAACAGCAATTATGCAGGACAAAATAGAACTAAGTAATTTTCACAATATAAACAAGAACATAAATTGTATAAGATAGAATAACGCTAAACAATTTTCACAAGAACAGGATTGAATCTTTTTTCTTCTTCTTCTTTTCACTTCTTTTCCCTCTTTTTTTTATTTTGTTTTGTTAAATGGGCGATGGCAAATGGGAGATGGCTTTGAGAGAGCACGTCCACTTGTCAAGACATGTCTACACAAGGGCCGACAATTGCTAAGGGCGATGAAGTCAGCTTTTCAGAAACAATGGAGGAAATAACAAGACCAGATTTTCACGCCTCAAACACACCCTGATATGATGAATACCCTAGAACCGGCTCTCCTTTTCCACAGCATGTAAACCTCTCGATAAACTGCAAGGGATTTTAGGGGGAGTGCACGTGGTGCACGAGGGATGAATTTTAAGCAAAGTACTGCTGGGAGCACAACTGTAGCGCACGCGGGCCTAATAGGGAGTGGCACATGTGGGTGCCGAACGGAGGGGCACACACGGGTGCCGAATGGAGGGGCACACACGGGTGCCAAAACTTACAGGTAACCGAAGGAAAATAATAGAGGTCCCACCGTGATCTCCAACAGATGTAAACAAAAGGATCACCCTGAATGGGTGTGTTTTGGTTGTTTTGGTTGATTGGAGAGAGGAGAAGAGAAACGATGATAGGCCGTGCTAAGAAATGTAGACGACAAAATCGCCACGTGGGCTTGGTTGATTGGAGAGAGGAGAAGAGAAACGGCGACAGGCCGTGCTAAGAGATGTGGACGACGGAATCGCCATGTGGGTTTGGTTGATTGGAGAGAGGAGAAGAGAAACGATGACAGGCCGTGCTAAGAGATGTGGACGACAGAATCGCCACGTGGGTTTGGTTGATTGGAGAGAGGAGAAGAGAAACGGCGACAGGCCACGCTAAGAGATGTGGATGATGGAATCGCCACGTGGGTTTGGTTGATTGGAGAGAGGAGGTTAATTACATTTCAATTCTCTTGAATAAGAGATTCCTCATTCCATTCTGAATTTGCATGTCTTCTCTGATCTTGCCGCTTAGTTTGGTTGGCCAGCGTGACTCTAGTCTGGATTTTATCTCAATTTCAATTGCTTCTTTTTCAGCTTATGTTATGTTCCTTTCCGATCCCCTCATCATCTGTGGATTGTATCCCCGATGAGGCTGGTCGTGTTTTCTTTTTTACTGTTAGTTTAGTTCTCCAGACATGTCTCATCCGTGTCAAACATTCCAGGTGGTTAGTTCGACATTTTCAGGAGAATTCATGTCACTTGTTGGTTAAAACAGGTATCTTTTTACCTTGATGTCCGCTTTTCAGTTCTCTCCGCTTCATCTCCGCGTTACCTCCATTTCACATCGCTATCGCTTTCACTCCATCTACATTCCATTTCACCTCCGCGTCACTTTTTCTCGTTCCCTTGCAAAGCGGATATCAAGGAGGGGCATCTGTTGACACCCATTTTCAGCCCGCAAGTTGTGTTATTTGTCTTATTCATCATTTTTGATGTCCCAAATTAACCATTATTTTGGAGCCTTTCTTGGATGGATTTTGAGCCCATTTTCATTATCACATTCTCTTTGAGCCTTGGAGATCAAGATTTCTTAGAGCCCTGGAGCTTATTTTATCAACTTCTGACTTCCAAGTCGACTTTCAGCCCATTTAGGTCGGCTTCCATCAAGCATTAGACTCTCTTTCGCTGCGCAGTTCAAAACACAGTCATTTTTCATCCCCTTCCTTTCCTCTATTGAAAATGTGCCCTTCACCAAAATTGTTTAATTTTTCGAGATCTACAACTTCCTCTTCTACACCATTAGCCAGCTCTGCACCGATTTTGAGTTATTTACATTTTTCCAGCATGCTATGCTATTCACCTTTAGACCTAGCATTTTTCTACCACTTTCACTAGTTCTGCACTGTTTGGGAGATATGATCCGATTTCTAAAGTCACGCAAAAGGGCTATAAAAAGTCGTGCAAATGACCGTTTATTATTGCAAATGGTCAGTCGTAATATCTTTTGGCCTTTCACGGCCTGCTTCCAATGTCCATTTGGCTCCATAGCCTGCTCCCCTAAATATCCTTCAGCTCGATGGCCTACTTTTCACTAGCTGTTGGCTTTATAGCCCACTTTTCTAATATACATCGACCTCTATGGCCTACTTCCCGGTACTCGTCGACTTCTATAGCTTGCTCTCCCACTATCCTTGGCTCTCATAGCCTTCTCCCTTTACTCTCAGCCCGTAAAGCCTGCTTTCCAGGATCCTTTGGGTTATCTAGCTTACTACCTCAATTTCCTATGGCTCATACGCCTCGTTATTCCAATATTATTTTGCCTATAAGGCACACTATCCAACACCCTTTGACTTAGCCATTTCGGCCGAATCCCACTATTAGGACTAATCCATCTCTCCAACTGTGATCTCCAATACCCTCCGGCTTTACAGCCTACTTCCAACGTCCTTCGGCATTATAGCCTGCTGCCAATATTCTTCGATTGTCACGGCCTACTTTCCTAACCTCGTTTGGCATTGTAAGCCTGCTTCCCAATGTCTGTTGGCTTTACAGCCTGCTTCCCATATCCTTCAGCTTTATAGCCTGCTTCCCATATCTTTTGGCCTTCATAGCCCGCTTTCAAATATCTTTTGGCTCCATAGCTTGCTTCTAATATCCTTCGACTTTTATAGCCTACTTTCCTAACATCCTTCGGCCTACCTGGCCGGCTGCTCTGATGATGGCTTATAGCCTACTTTCCTGATGCCTTTTGGTTTACACCGGCCTACTTCCTCGATGTATGATGGCTTACATAGCCTACTGGTGAGGACACCGGAGTCAGAGTACGGCTCGACTCAGTGAGCCGTCGGTACCAGACTCGGAGCGTGACTCAGTCGACACCGACCTCTTTATGGCTGGGGGACAGTCTAGAGTCTCCACCGGAGCATTAACACTTTAGTATGTATTTTTATACATATTTGTATTTTCATATTTATATTTTGTATGTTTATAGTACGTATTTGGTCATATTTTGTATTGTGTACATCTTAGGTGTGTCTTTGGATAAATTGGCTCACCCCTCACTACCGAGTCGATCATACTGTCTCGACCATGGAGTATGCTGTGCTCTACCGCCCAAACAGCTAGGATATCTCGCTTCCCCATGAGCTTAAAGTGGTCAAGAAAAGACATTAGGTGCTTATCCTTTGGAAAGTCCATCCTATAGCCTTGGCCTCGTTCAAATGAAAATTGGCCTCTGTCAGAAAGAGTCAGTCGTCCAACATCTATGGAGTCCGTCTCCAAATCAGAGGACTCTGGCACTATTGCTAAACGCCTTTGCCCTTGGTCAAGTTCGTTAATGTTCTACCATGTGACGACTGAGCGCACACCAGATGAAGCATTGGTCCCTTGCGCGGCCATAGAAGAAGTTTTCGAAGCCATCATTGCTGCTGTAATAAAAATCACAACGAAATTAGAAGGAAAAATATATGCTTAGGAGAGATTTCTAAAGAAAATTTGACAGAGTCTCCCCTTAGTCGGGAGCGTCCCAGAACAACAGGGGAGCACGTCCGCACACTAACGAGGGACACTCCCTAAAGACAGAGCCATAGGTGATACACCTAGGCCGAATGGACAACGGGGGATGCCGGTTCCAAGGGCTAGCCTACTAGGAACCTCCCCGAAGTCATTTGAATTGAATAAGGGGATGAGCCCCTTTAAGGTCAATGTAACAGGGCTTCGAAGCCCCACTATTGTTCTCCGATTGCTTCACCACAGTGCTACCAACTCATGGTGAAGAAAGGTGAGGGCTCCACCGATTCGCACCTTCACCGATCGCGACGGCCACCAGCTCGGGGCATAACTCACTGCCTCTGTCAGGGGTGGTCGTTTGTCGAATGAGGAGGCCCTCGCCATCCCCAGTGAAAGAGGGGGCATATATTCGACTCATGGAAAAATATGACATGTACAAAAAGGAAAATAAATTATTGAAAAAAAAAATTAATTCTTTTGTGCATGATCATGATAGTAATATTAAGAATGCTCTACTTGAAACTGAAATTGAAGATCTTAAGAAAATAATTGAGAACTTGGAGGAAGGTAGAAAAGAACCATGTACTCCAATTAATTGTGGGTTGCTACCCTATCATCTGCATCATTTAACCAGAACTAATCATGCTTAAACAAATATTTTAAAACAAATCTACGTGACCTAGGCGGTCTATCCAGAACAACTGGACGAGATCTAGCGGTCTATCACTAGGCTACTCAGGTCATGTAGGCTCGAAAGCCACATAGGCCTTGCGCGCTCTATCGAGCGGCCGCTAGGGTTTCCACGCGGTCTAGAGATGAGCCACCAGCCCAATCACGGTCTACTATTGGGCCGTTTACTACCAGGAAGTGCTTCGAGTATAAAAACCATCATATGGTCAAGCTACGACCGCCGCTCTAGGCAGCATGGTCTATCGAGGGGCCGCCCAGTCATAAGCGGTTCCTGTTAGGGCCGAATACAGGCCACCGTGCCCGATCTCTGATGATCTTGATAGACTTCGATTGAAGTGACTAATACACTCGGTATGGTGCATGGAAATTGGGCAAAAAGCTATCACTAGAAAGAGAACGACGAAATGCATAACATAGATTAATCAATTGAATCTTTAAGCTTGCTAAACTCTACACAAATCGAGAGTAACAAGGTGAACTATAATTCTGTCATGCTCCGACTCAACCGAACAATACACGAATGATACTCCACAGATTTTAGGGCTTTTAGTGTCAAATGAAAGAGGGCTTAATGGTGCATCCAATGGTGTAACTTGTTAAGGTTTGGTCTTCTAGAACCTACCTTAAACGAAGGAAGAAGAGGACGATGTTCTCCAGTCCCGAAGAGAAAGCCCTCCAAGATCTCACCGGACCACGCCCTCGTCTATGAACCTCGCTAGTCGCCGCAGCAAATGCCGATACTAGGTCAAGCTAGGGTTTGTTTTATACAGTCAATTGATTCTGAATGGGTCGATTAGGGGGGATAGAGTCCTACGTACTCGAGTCACGCATGATTCACGCTCGACCAAATCCACCACCGCCTTAAACTCAAAATCCTTCTCCTAGGGTTAGGGTTTTGGCTGGGAATCAGAGGGGAAATGACCTATAAATCGAGCAATCGAGGTGCTGTCAATGCCTGGACGAAGCTTGGGGGATCCCGAGGGATGCCTGCAAGTCCGATGTCGAGCTGATGTCGCTGGAAGGTGGAGGAGGTCACAGTCGATGGCCTGCGCAGTTCTGCCTCGCAGGACTGGATGGTGCGGTCGTGGTGCGTCGACATGTACGCTCGCTGTAGAACTCCAAAAGTGACGGGACCAACTCGTGGGCATAGCAGACAATGAGTATCACAAACCCTCAAAAGATGGTGGCCATCAGATCAGCTCGCCGGTCGTGGTCGCCCAGATGGTCGGCGTCAGGTTCCTGGGTGAACAGCAGGACAGGTTGACGACGGCCATGGTGGAACTTCCGGTGCCGAAGTTGGAATGGAACGAAACCACCTGGGTTGGTTTCATGTCGTCGAGGGGCACAACTTTTCAGAAGACTACTTGGCCAGGAACTGAGTGGAGGAGGGAGTATCGGGTCCGACTAGGTGGCAGTCTGTCTTGGGGGAACAGAGAGTTCCGGGTCTGGCACGACCGAGGGAAAATGGACGCCCCAGGTGGAGGCGTTGTCGAAAGGAGGCGAGACCACCTCTGGTTCGTCACTGCTTCGAAGAATAAGAACTCTCATGAAGGGAGTTCTGGCCGATTAGCACAGGGTAAGCCAGTGTCGGCATTGTCATGTGGCACTCAGAAACAGACGTGGTCCGGGTGCAGTTGCACAGAAATGCCTGTAGCAGTTGATGCTGTTGATGAATGGAGGCGGAACCACTTCAGGAGCGTGGCCGACTCGAAGGTGGATGACTTTTCTGAATATGGCTCGAGTCGAATCTCGCTGCGGATGCCGCTAGAAGGCCTACCATCCGAGTCTCTACTGCAGGCTTGTAGCAGAGTGCAGCAGAACAAAGCTTCTTAATCCACGGGGAGAGGAAGCGACGACGGAGCGGCTTCGGGGATTGCTTTGGGTGCACTAAGCAGAGGGGTGGCGAATGTGGGTTGCAGAGGGAGAGGGGGCAGGGGCTGGTGAGGGCGTCTAGGGTTTGGTATGGGGGGGTGCGCTGGTATACATATGACAAAACCCAAATATATTTTGTGTTGACACTCTTCACAACATGCAACATGTAAGTCTTTTAGAATACATTGCCTAAAAAGAAAGTCGGGAATCTCACGCCTTGGGCATGTGATTGAGATTCGATCAATGATTTGCGATTCATAGCTTTTTTTTCTGCTTTTTTTCTTTTTTCTCATATCACATAGATCAATGAAAATTTATTTTACAATTTTCCTCTAACCTGAATTTGTTCAAAGGATAACTCAACGTAAATTCGGACGACTTATGCAAATGCCAAAATTTTGTCAGGCTCTTGCGTATGGCAATTAATTCTTTTGTCAAAGTCCCGTTTGGCAACTCCACTGTACTCTGGCTCGGAATCCAGAGAGATGACGGTGCTTTTTCATCAGATTTTATAAACAAAAGGGTGTTTTCCACTTGCACAGTGGAGGATGTCGGGGCAATCATAACTCCGAGTGGCACACTTCATCATTATATCGAAAGACCATGGCGCTTTTCGTCACTTCCGCCCCCCTTCTCTCTCTCTCTCTCTATGTCGCGTAACCGCACATCAGGCACCCACACCTCCTTCTCCCCCGTCCACAGACAAGGGTAAATGGCACGTCTGCGCTGCTGCGGTGCCCAGCTGCAGCCGAACTCGTGCGCGATACCCAGTTACCCACAACCAAATCTATGACGTCATGCAATAGAAGAAGGATGGAATTAAAAGAACAAAAACTCTCGCAGTCTCGCTAAGCCCCACGTGAAGAGTCAAGAAAGCGTCTCCACGTGGCGTTGACCAGCGTCGAGGCCATCCTGTGATATCATCAGAAAAAGATACCAGTCTACAGTCTGCAATGACGTGTAAAAGTTCTCACCAGTGGACGTGGGTCGACATGACTTTTGTCGTCTTGCGCCAGGGCGATGTTTTGCACTCAATTTCCCTTTTGTGGGCCCCACCCCATACGCAATGCCATCCCCGACATCTCCTCAATTCAAGCCTACATAAAGCCCCCCACGATGCCTTTATTAACGCGTGGGATCTCTATGTTTCTCTTTCGTTACCTTCCACCGTTCTTCGTTGAGAGGGAGAGAGAGAGAGAGAGAGAGAGAGAGAGAGAGAGAGGAGGGGAGCACAAATGGGGGCGACCACGAAGGGGAAGGGGGAGATGTTGCTGTTCTTCTTGCTCCTCCTGCTGGCCCTGTTCTCACCCCAGTCCACGTCGGCCGGCGGCATCGCCCACGCCCGCAAGCTCTCCCTGGTGCAGCAACAGCCGTTGGTGCTCAAGTACCACAACGGCGCCCTCCTCAAGGGGAACTACACCCTCAACCTCGTCTGGTACGGTCGCTTCTCCCCCACCCAGCGCGCCGTCGTCGTCGACTTCCTCCGCGCCTTCTCCTCCCCCGACGCCGGCAACGTGTCCCAGCCCATCGTCGCCACCTGGTGGCGCACCACCGAGTCGTACAAGGGCGGCGCCACCAGGCTGTCCCTCGGGAGCCAGGTGTTCCAGCAGGGTTACAGCCGGGGGAAGGTCCTCACCGCCCGCGACATCCTCGCGCTTGCCGCTCACGGCCGCCACAGTGGCTCCATCAGCCTCGTATTGACCGCTGCCGACGTCGCCGTGGAGGGGTTCTGCATGAGCAGCTGCGGGTCGCACGGGTCAGCGCCCTTCCCGTGGGGGAAGACGAAGAAGAGCAAGGGGCGTCCCGGCAGGTTCGTCTACATCTGGGTCGGCGACTCGTCCAGCCAATGCCCGGGTCAGTGTGCCTGGCCCTTCCACCAGCCCATCTACGGCCCCCAGACGCCGCCACTGTTGGCGCCCAGCGGCGACGTGGGCGCGGACGGCATGGTGATCAACCTGGCCACGCTACTGGCGGGGACCGTGACGAACCCGTTCGACTTGGGGTTCTTCCAGGGGCCTGCGGCGGCGCCGCTGGAGGCCGTGTCCGCCTGCACGGGCATGTTCGGGAGCGGCGCCTACCCAGGCTACCCCGGGAAGGTTCTGGTGGACCCAGTCACCGGCGCCAGCTACAACGCCGTCGGCGGCGCCGGGCGGAAGTACCTCCTGCCGGCGATGTGGGATCCCAGGACCTCACAGTGCGCCACCCTCGTGTGAAGGAAACAAGCGAGTAAAACTCCCTCTGCTTATATGCACCCCATTAGCAGGTGTAGATATATGAAGTAAAAGATAAGATGGGGATGCACTGGACCCTTCCTTTCTATCGCTTCTTCCCTTTCTTTTGGTCGTAATCATGTGAACCCTTCGACGTTCTCCGTGTTAAAGAATTCATAATGTTGTAAAAGACGTGACAGATAGAGTTGGGAGAAGAAAGACACTGTTGAGATGTGGAATGGGATTTTGTTCTAAAGCGATAAATGGCGGTTGCATGCATTTTTCTTCGAGCAAATGCCTCTCTGCAATCTTCACAAGAGGCTATACACATAGGCGCCCGCGCGCACGCCAACACAGAGGGATAGAGGAATAATTGTTCTTTTTTTGGGGGGTTGTATTAACCCGGTTTCCTCTGGTAAGCTGGGTGAGCTGTGTCCGTCCGCGACTCGGCGTGATGGGTTTCGTCGATGGAGTGAAACAGAGGAGCTTATTAAATGGAGTTAATGGAAAGTGACAAAAGGCGTACCACGGCGGGGAACTGTGCGTTCGACAGAGTATATGCATGGTTTGTTGATTCGGTCTGATTAGAGTTTATTCGGACGCGTCGTATTTGAAAAAAATTGATACATTATAGATCACTCTCAGAATCGGTAGAGTCAGATCGTGTTACAGTGAAAGAGATTAAAAAAGAAAAGAAAAAAAAAGATAACACATGTCCAGTCAGATCGAGTTAAAGATTCGATCCAATACGAATTGTGGAATCAGCGAACCTTGCGACAGTACGCCGCCACCGTGGCAGATCGGAGCGAGTGGGATATTCATATAATATGTTAAAGGGCTCCAGACCGAATGACCTCAAACCTGCACGGCCGCCAGCTCCTGTACCTCCTCCAGCTCCTCCAGCGCATCCGGTTTACGATTTCTGGTGCGTTTTCGAGATCGACGTGCCTGCGGTGATGGGTTCCATCCATCCCATCGTCCGTTCCTGTCGTTCGGCAACACTGATTCTCAGGTTGGGGAGTGTCGCCACGTTTGCACTACCGAGTGATGTTGCTATTTGCCTATTTGCAAGATTTCCATCTGCAGACCGCAGTTAATTTCTCCACACCTTCGCACCTACCTCATCACCACCTCTTTCCTCATAGCGGCACGGTCCCCTTCCCTCCTCCCGCGGTACACTCCAACCGCCTCCCACCGGGGCACACCTCTAACCGCCTCCCACGGCACACACCTACTGTACCGGGTGCATATGTCTTCTCCGCACCGGATCAACCCCACCACCCTCACCGCCCACACCCACACACATACCACCGGTCCACCTTTGTCTCCCATCATCGGATGGTAGTCTCCCCCTCCTACTCCCTCTCCGCCGTTGGCCCCCGCCAACGGTGGTTCCTTTACGTTTCCTGATGTGGCTCGTGCTCCACGCCTTGGCTGTTCGGACGTGGGAGCTCCCTTCTTAACCTCTGCTATAGACGGGGTATTGTGTACCCCACCTTCTCTAGTGACGACAGGTGTGACTGGGGCGGCTCTTGCTCTTGGTCCTTGGAACCCCACCGGAGATGCTATAGCTCCTTGTCACGTCTTTGACCGTTCCTGCACGCCATCTGAGTTTTCACTCCAGCCCTCACCAACTCTTGATGGGACAACCCCCAAAAATGATCCTCTGTTTAGGCCTTCCCCTCCTAGCTCGACCATAGCTCACCCAACATCGAGATGGACGAGCACACCTTCATGGTGAACAGGGAAAGGGCGGTCGATTACCTGAATTCTCTGGACAAGGTTTTTGTGAACGATCAATTCTTAAATTGGGACCCAGAACACCTGATCAAAGTCCGTATTGTCTCTGCAGGAGCGTACCATTCTTTGTTCGTGCACAACATGTGTATCCAACCCACACCTGAAGAGTTGGAGAATTTTGGTACTCCAGACTTCACGATATACAATGATGTCCAGTTCCCTTGTAATCGTTACACACGCTATATGACATCGTCGACTAGCATAGATCTTAACCTTCCTAGAAGGGAAATGGTCATCCTTGGCACACAGTATGCCGGGGAGATGAAGAAGGGCCTGTTCGGCGTAATGCACCATCTCATGCCCAAGAGAGGGATCCTGTCCCTGCATTCTGGATCCAATATGGGGAAAGGCGGCGATGTTGCCCTATTCTTTGGACTATCAATTACTGGGAAGACAACTCTGTCTACATACCATAATAGGCTTCTCATTGGGGATGATGAGCACTGTTGGAGTGACAACGGTGTTTCTAACATCGAAGGGGGGGCTGCTATGCAAAGTGCATTGACCTGTCAAGGGAGAAGGAGCCAGATATTTGGAATGCGACAAGATTCGGAGCTGCACTTGAGAACGTGGTCTTTGACGAGCACACCCTAGAAGTGGATTATTCAGATAATTCTGTCACAGAGAACACAAGGGCTTCTTACACGATCGAGTACATCCCCAATGTCAAGATACCATGCATTGGGCCATATCCAAAGAATGCGATCCTGTTGGCGTGTGATGCATTTGGTGTGCTTCCTCCTGTGAGCAAGCTGAGCTTGGCACAGACCATGTACCACTTCATAAGTGGCTACACAGCACTGGTTGCCGTCAGAGAGGATGGCATCAAGGAGCCACGGGCGACTTTCTGAGCCCGCATTGGGGCCGCTTTTATAATACCGCACCCCACAAAGTACACGGCAATGCTGGCTGAGAAGATGCAGAGGTATGGGGCCACAGGATGGCTCGTGAACACTGGCTGGTCTGGTGGAAGGTATGGGGTTGGCAGCCGCATCAAGCTGGCCTACACTCGGAAGATCATCGATGCCATCCACTCGGGCAGCCTTCTAAAAGCGAGCTATACGAAGGCAGAGGTGTTTGGGCTCGAGATACCTCCAGCGGTCGAAAGTGTACCGCGGGAGATCCTGAACCCTGTCAACACTTGGGCAGACAAGGACGCGCATAAGGAGACTCTGCTGAAGATGGCTGGCCTGTTCAAGAGGGACTTCGAGGTGTTCACAAACTACAAGATCAGCACGAACGGACAGTCCACCCAGGAGATCCTGGCAGTGGGTCCCGTTTTCTCCTAAGCGCGGGGTTTCTCTAGGCGACATCCACACACAAGACCAGCGAAGAGCAGCCTATGGGCGACGTAGAAGACAAAGGTGGTCCGACAGGAGCGCTCCCCCATCAGACTCCCACCTCAACAGGTACACTGTTGCCACCTCTCCACCCGGTGCACCTGTATGACCCTCTAGCCGGTGCACTAGTCATGATCTCAGCCGGCACACCCCTTCACCCTGTCTTCACCTGGTAAGGCTGCCAAGCCTTCCACCAGGCACGCCTTCAGTGCCCTTGCCCGGCACGCTGCCGAATGCCCCTCTCCCTGGCATAGCACCCGATTCGTCATCCGGCAAGGCTGGCAGCCTTCCACCCGGCACAGTTTATTTTTTTCTTCACTCGATGCGGTCACTATTCATCCAACCATCCCATCTTCATTACGATACTCTATTTCGCCCGAATACGGAGCATTGAATGCTCGTGTCTCTGGCTCGCACTCCGGTCGATAGCGTAGCGGAAGTAGGCCGTCAATGTCAACCTCGGCCAACCCTGTGAAGACATGCTAGCTACCTCTGCTGCCCCTACACATAGGCCATTTAATGGCCCCAGACGTGTGAAGAGGTAAATAGAAGAAGAAGAAAGCTTGCCCTTCGAAGGCTCTAACCTCTGTTCTATATAAAAGGGGGGACTCTCTCTCTGAAGGGACACATCTCGGAGGCGAGCTCTTCCGCTCTCGGAGAAGCTTTCTGGCTCTCGTTGGCTCCCTAGCTCTCCTGCTCCCACCCCCGGCTGGCTCTCAAGCTCCGAGAGATAGAAGAGAAGAAAAAGAAGACCAGAAGAGAAGAGGCGGCCACCGTGTATGAAGAGAGAAAAGAAGAAGAGAGTGAGGGTGAGTGAGGGAGAAGAGGTGTAAGTCGAGGGGATGGAGTCAATGCTTCGTTCCATCGACCGTGTTCTTTTTATTTTCTACTCTTTCTTCTCCCTCGTGATGTATTAACTCCCATATTCTTCCCCCTTTTTGTGAGGAATGGACTAAGAAAAAGCCTGCAAATGTTTCACTATCTTTCTGCGGTCACTTCTTCTGTGTCTTCTTCTTTGTTGTTCTACTTTCTTCATGACTGATGTGCATCGTGTTTTAATCAAAGGTGTTCTCCCGTATGGGGGATGTAATTAACGTCGTGACCTTTATGGCGCGACGAGTTTCGGTCCCGACCCGAACCATACAATCGTCTGACCAAGTCAGATCGAGCACACCAAGGACTTCCTCGAAGTCTGAACAAATTGTCACTTTGTGACTGGCATGCCCACACACTTAATAAACTAATAAACAAATCAAATCATGATTTAAAAAAAAAGTGCGTCCATACCACCTCCTATCGAAGCACCTCAAGCTCGGATGTCAACCGATCGATTCTACAGTCAGACTCGGCGCAAACCTGGGACTGGTTTGTCTCCCCCCTCACCAATCGTGCCACGAAGTCGATAATCTCGGCTCCCAGCTGAGCCATGAAGATACCCCCATCCATGACCCTTTAAAAGAGCATGGGAGGGGTGCACCGTCGGAACTCATCCCGAACCGACGGAGGTGCCAAGTCTCGGCACCATTTGTATAAGGTGGCTTGGACAATGAACCACCCTTGCCAAGGAGAAGGGGCCCCTTCCAAAAGCGTCGGGGTCAGAGCACTTCCCCCTATTGTCTCCATGCTCGGGGCAACGATGCTCGGCCCGACTTGGACCCACACCTCGGCATCCTCCTCCTCACTGTGCATCCCGACAAACCCGATTGGGACCTCCGAGCCGAGCCCCTCCCCCTATGCTTTTGCCAGTTCAAAGGAAGTCCCCTTGACTATTGTAGGCACCTCTGGCTCGGCAGGAAGAAGGCTCGGGTGACGGATACCCTCGACAATAGGCTCCTCAGTCGAGTGGGAAGTCATCGCCTTCTTCAACCGCATCTTCTCAGCAGTTAGCGCCTTCATCGAAGCTAGAAGCAATCGCTCCCTGGCATCCTTCCGCTTGGACCCTTGGCGCCTGGAGGCATCATCCCGAACGACCTATTTGCCCTTATCTCGAGCAGAGGAAGGACCCACTAGAGCTCGAAGTAAACTCAGTGTGGTCATCTCCTCCAGCTCGACGACCTCCCGATCGGTCGGATGTCCCTTGCCTCCACCGCGCCTTGCTTCTACTTATCAAAAGGCAAGTCGTTAGAAAGTGGCTCGACCAATCGAGACAAGAAAATTTAAAGTTCGAAGCTTGAGATCCTCACCACCGAGTGGCAGCGCCAAGTGAGGGTACTCCTCTATGTTGGCCAAAGAAATCAACTCGACGGTGATCTTGCGATTCTCCTGAAGGACTTTAATCTCCTCCCCTAGATTCGGAGGAATCACTGTCGGCTTCGAAGGGATAACTGGATGAAAGTTGGGCATCTCGGGGAACCCCCAAGGATTCCCCTTAGAAGACCCGACCCAGAAAAACTGAGTCTTCCATCCCTTGTGCGAAGAAACTCTTGGTTAGAGCACCACACAACCCCTCCCCTTCCTTGCCTGAAGAAAAAAGAAGCCCTTCCCAACATGGGTGTGGTCCTTCAGCTCGAAGAAAGCGTGGAAGAGGTCTAAAGAGGGATCGATGCCGCATTGGCGACAAAGAAAAATAAAGGAGAAGATGAAGGTGTAGGGGTTGGACACCAACTGAATCGGTGCCAGCTCATAAAATTGCAGCAGTCGTGTGTCAAAGGAGTGGAGTGGAAGGCGGAAACCACACTTCCAAGCCAAAAGGAAAATGTAGAAGAGGCCCGAATGAGTATCTAGACATGATTCATGAGGTTTGACCGGGAAAAAGAAGTACCACCACGATAGTTCGTAAAGAGCTTCAATCTCCTTCACTTCGGCCTCACCTAGCTCACTGCGTAGAGGATGACTAGGCGCCGAACCCCCCGCACCTTGTTCGAGCCCCTAGGTCTCGACCGTAGGATCGAGCTCTGCCATGTAAGGTCGCGAAGGATGGAAAGAGGAAGAAGGGGCCGCGGAGCTGGAAGAGGCTAGAGGAGGCAGAAGTTGACCGCTGCCACCGTGATCTCCGCCAACTCCTCAAACGCTTCTACCGTTCTACGCTCCCTCAGGTCACTCTCACAATGCATGGATCCTCTCAACACCAGCCCGGCAGAAAGAAAAAGCCCTAGCGGAGGAAGCGTATAGCACAAGCATACGAGAACATTTATATATGTGTCCCAACCTCCCTGACAGGATGCGCCGTGACATATCAAACTCTTAGAAGGATTCCCCCTTGCCAGATTGAGGAGAAGCGTCATCATATGTATGCCCCCAGGACAGCCGCATTAAATGGCCCCTGTCGGTAATCATATCCCCGCCCGAGCCACCAATGCTACCCGAGATCATCCTATTCTCTGAGCCCAAATTTTGGCTCGGGAGTAGGGGACAAGTGGAGAGGGGAAAATCTACAGCCCAGTTATACGCGTTGATCAGGGCGGCCGAACCAGGTCCAGACTAGCCCAATTAGGCCCAATGTGACCCAACTAGGCCGAGCCCCCCAAAGCGATAGCCCCACGTGTGGGCCCGCCCATCTCAAAGTCCAAACATCCTCAAAATAGATCTTCCTAGGTGGCCACTCGGCCTGGAAGTTAGAGCATCGGTCACTCAAACGGCGCCTGCTTGTAACCGATATAGTGCCACCCTCGACTCGGAAGAAGCCCAAATGCCTCACTGAGGGATATCCTAACGTTCGAAACTCCATCGGACAGGGCATAACTCTCGGCGGGAATCTCGCCACAGCTCGAACGGGAAAACTCCAAAGGGCAGGGGAGAAGAAGGGTCTTCCCTTGTAGCATAACGCCTCCCAGTCCCTTCAAGTACCCCACAGTGGTAATTATATAAACTCCAAGGAAACCCTCCGGAAGGGAGCCCCACCCCCTGAGCACTCAACACCTCACCCTTTGGTGGAGAGCAATCTCGTGCCCCCCTCTTCTTCTCCTGCTCTATTTTTCACCTATGCTCTGCCAGTTCATTGACTTAAGCATTAGAGGGTTTTTCCCAGGGTTACAACCCTAGGCTCCTCTGATCTATTTCCTACCTTGCAGATCCCCCATTGGTGGTGACGTCAATCATATCGATGGCTCAGGACCAGGGACGAGATCACCCGTCTTCAATAGGGTACTATTCGGATATGGTATTTGTAAAATTTTCATAGATAGGATATGGTATTGGTTTATCCGAGCCGAACCCGATCCATTGATATCCCTACTCTCACGCACGGAGGAAGGAGAGAGGAGAGCACCTGATGGGAATCGACTCTAGTCATTAGTATTTTATTTTACATTTGTGTCCCTTTTGTTTGTATTTGTGTCCTTACATAAATAGGTTTACAATTTTACGTCTTTATAGGCCAAAGTGTTAGTCCACAAAGGTCTTTGGGTTTATTTGTAAAAAGTCTGTAGGTCCAATAGGGGCCCCCCACCCTCTTTCCCATTAGTCCACCTATGCCCTAGGGACCCATGTGGGGCTGGTCAACTATCCTACGTGGCATCTAGAAGCTTGACTAGTCAATATGGCACATGGGGGACAAATGGGTGAAAAATTCAAAGATGCTTACCATCAAGTCCAAGGGGCACCCTTATCTATGGGGTTTTTTAATTTTTTTATATTTGTTGGGTCAAGATCACATGGGAGATGATCTAGGCCATCCCCTCCCCCAACCCTAGATCCAATGGTGGAGATCCAATTATGTAATGGGCATATATAAACCTTGTATTTTCATTTTGTGGAATTAATGCACAACCCATTCTTTAGGAGGAGGATCATCCTCGAGCAGCAGAACAACCAACAGTTGAAGAAGAGCCGCAACCAGAAAAAGAAGGTTAGCAGGATGAAGAACATTCTGAATCAGAACAGCAACAAGTTGAATGTCAGCCAGCGTAGCAAACAGATATTACAAAAATTGATCAAAGTCAGCCTGATGCACAAATTCAGGGGGAGGATTAGCCTCAAGGTGTTGCACAAGAAATGGGAGTAATTGCTGAGTAGGAAGCTGGTGAAGAAGCACATGATGAGATTTGGAAATGCAAGGGGCAGAACAGGAAGTTGAAAGAGAAGAAATGGAAGTTGCTGAAGAACAAGTTCATGAAGAACAGCAACCAAGAGAAGTAGAACTGGAACAACAACTTCATGAACTGGAAGAACAATGTCTTCTAGATGAGCAAGTCATGCAACAGATTGATCAGCATATAGACTAGCTCATTGACCAAATGGAATAGCAACAGCAGTAATTATTTGAGGAGCAACCTGAACAACAAAGAGTGGAACAACCATAGGATGAAATGTTCCAAGAAAATCAGCAAGTAGAAGCTGAAGTGCCTCAAGTAGTTGAGGCTGAAGTTCCTCCACCACCAATGACGATGATGGGTTTTGGCATTCAGCCACCCCTATCTCCTGAGGAACCTCACGTCCCACCTGAATTTCAAGCTTCTACTTCAGTTGGCCCAAGCTCAACACAGTATGCTATAGATGTACATCCGTCACTGGTACATTTACTTTTAGATCAGTTTAGGATAATGAATGCACAGTTTATGCATTTATATACTGCTGTAGAAAGACTAAACACCAGGATGATGCATGTAGAGCAGACTATTAATAGCCAGTGGGAGAAATTTGTTAGAGACAAATACAGATCAGATGAGAGACTCCATGGCTTTTTAGACTCTCTCTTACATGTCTGTGAACAAGCTGGAACCCTGATGAGTGATATGAGATAGACCCAAGTAGACCACTATGCAAAATCTACACAAATGCTGGTCTCTGCCTTTGACATTCGAAGGGAACCGAAGAAAACATGAGAGCCATATGCTTTACAAGGTGGTGGGCAGGTCATTCCTATAGCAAGAAGGGTCATCTATGCCGCTCAACTGATGGCAAAATCGAGGTTGTTGGAGCCAGTTTATCTGGTGGAGATCCAGGCACCAGAGCAAGCACTTGGTGGTATATATGGTGTTCTTAACCAGAAGAGAGGCCACGTCTTTAAAGAGATGCAGAGGCCCAACACTCCCCTGTACAACATCAAGGCGTATCTCCCAATTATCGAGTCCTTTGGTTTCTCAAGTACCTTGAGGGCAGCAACATCAAGGCAAGCATTCCCAGTGTGTTTTTGAGTATCCACATGTTGTTTGACAATCAGCACCACCAAATATAAATTTTAATAAATTAATCATCAAAGGTAAAAATAAAATTTTTGAAATAAAAAAGCATAGCAACTCTTAAATTATCAAAAGAGATATGAGGATCAATTCTCTATAAATTTCACAGCACACACTCGGCTGTTTTAAATTAAAAGAAATTAGCTCGTGCATTCACAGCACACACTCGACTGTGATAAAATACGGGATACTCATGCAGCATCACAGCACACACTTGGTTGTTTTAAAATAATAGAAACTCATGCGACATCACAGCACACACTCAATTATTTTAAAATAATAGAAACTCATGCGACATCACAGCACACACTCGGCTATTTTTAAATAAATGAAACTCATGCGACATCACAGCACACACTCGGCTATTTTAAAATAAATGAAACTCATGCGGCATCACAGCACACACTCGACTGTTTTACAATATAAGGAACTCATGCATTCACAACACATTCACATTCACCACAAGCTAACAAAAGATATGAGAAAGGATATATACTGTTGACATTTCTTCCACCCACTTGAAGAACCCACAACCTGATGTGGACTTCTCAGCCTGCACATACATAAAAGATAAAATAAGATAATGTACAGTTGATAGGGAAGGCATAAACAATAACACTAATGAAAATGATGGTCACACACATACCTTAGATTCTGGGCATACATAAAATACTTTATCTTTGACTCTGTCTCTTGTCCACATCATTCTTCCGATATGTTCTTTCTTCAATCCTGTCTCTGGATCTGTTCTGAAGCTCATGTCCTTCTCAGCTTTCGTTTATTTGCCTGATCATATCTCCATGAGAGGGTATTGCCTTACAATTTTGAACCTAACAGTTCTACTTCATCTGATCTTGGACTCTGGATGAAGAGCATGTCTGTCATGTCTTTGTCCCCCCGTGTTGGTTCTGTCTATGTCTCGCTGTGTCTGTGTCACGCGTGTTTATGTTCCATCATGTCATCACGCGTGTTTATGTCCCACGTGTCTTTGTCCTTCTATGTCATTGCACGGATTGTCTTTTGCCCCACTATGTTGTTGTCCCTCTGTGTCTCACATGTATTGTTGTTGTCCCACCATGTCATTATCCCACCGCGTGTGCTGTCCCACTATATTGCGGTGTTGTCTTGTCCTACCGTGTCTTCAATCACATGCATGCTTGATGTTTGTTCTTGTGGTGTTTGTTGTGTTGTTATGTTTTCATTTTGTGTTTTGTTCATCTTTGTCATGTTATATTTCATTCATTATGTCATATTCATCTTCGTGCATGTTGTTATGTTCATGTTATGGATGTCTTAATGAAAATCAATAAAAATGAGAAAGTTGTAAAATCAGAAAATCCAAAACAATACCGTTTCGCTTGGCAGGTAAGTCAGGTATGACTCTCTATCTCTCCTCATTGTTGCATTACTATATGGTATCTACATTATTATAACCTCTCAAAGACCGGCTGGTTCTCTGTGTGTTCTAGGATCTGATATTCCCCTTTAACAAAAATGATGATGATCTAGAAGCATACGGTTAATCATTGGATAGGCCACTAGGTTGAGTGAGGCGGGAGACGATAGACTCTATCTCGCACGCCGTTGTTGCAAGAAGACTATTGACCCCGTCCTAGCTCGTGCTAGCAATATTATCCTTGAGTGCTTTCTATTTTATGCTTTCTTTACATTCGTTTTGATGATTTCTTTATTTTAGCCCAGCATGCATCATGTCATTTTGAAATAATAGATATTTTGACGGTCGCCAATTCTTCGCGTTTCCAGAACACTCGCTTCCTGCTCGGAAACTGAACGTTTGATCCAAAATCCACTCTAACTCCAACTGACCAGAACCTTTTCTATAAAAGGGGCTTCAGAGCTCTTAAACCAACCAAAAACAACCTTCTGCGCAGTGAAGCAATAGAAACTGGGAGCTCCTCTTTTCAACAAGGAGAAGCTAAGAATGGAGAAGATGATGCAACGTCCACTGAAGAGAACCAAGATGGGTTTTGCAAGAATTACTGAGATTAAGGGACACATTAGTGGAAGGATTACATTAAATTAAGTAAGTTTTCGAGGAAACCTTAGTTCTATCTCATCTCTCCTCAATTCTACTCAAATTCTAATAGCATTCTATCTTCTCTTCTCTTTTCCTTTTTCAATTTTCTGGATTACCCACTCATCCTGGGGGCTAGAAGATTCACCAAAATCCAATCGCTTCCCTTACTTCTCTCCAAAATCACCCTTGACATGAGATCTCATCTCTCCAAGTGACATCTCTTAGGCTTAGTGACCCATACCAAACATTACAACGATATTCACTTCGATTGGGCCGCCATGGGAGCTCTCATAGAGATATGGCATCCACACACCCATACCTTCCTATTCTCCACTTTTGAAGCCACCATCCTACTAGAAGAAGTGGAGATGCTTCTAGGATTGAAGTCTTTGCAACAAGGAGAGGAAGAGAATATGGCGGTCTGCAAGAACCGATAAGCACATTATAGATTCTAGCAAGCTTAATCCCAAGCCAAGAAATGATAGACCAAATAAGGGCTACAAAGGGGATCAATTTGATGAAGCTTGTGGCATGGTTGTACGAAGCCTTGGGAAAAGAGAACAAAGAAGAGGAGATGGAGTTGATCATGAAGGCCATGGTGATTTGCCTCGCGGGAGCACTACTCTTCCCCTCGGCAGATGATTTCTTGGAAGAGAATCAATTGAGCGCTATTTGCGAGATATGGGAAGGAAAAAAGATTAGGCCGACAGTCTTAGCCTATCTCTATAGCCCTTCCGAGCCCTCTGGCTCGTGGGTGATGAGCCAAGATTTGAATGGTATTGGGTCATTTTCGGTATTCGGATCTTGGGTCGTTACACCTTTCCTCATTAAGGAATGAATGTCATCTCCTGGACGACCTATAAATAGGCCGCCAGACTTACGTAGGGGGGAGACAGACACAAATCCACATAGAGATGCACCCACACGTAGAGATAGGTAGAGATCTGGGCACTGGGAGCCAACCAGAAGCACAGAGGGAAAGATGCAAGCTTCTGAGCACATCCTTCCCCTAGCAAGCACTCTCCGAGCACTTGCCGGATGTAGCAAGCACTCCCCAAGCACCCGTCGGACGCAACTAGCACTCTTGGGAATCAAGCACCTGCCTATAGGCTTGTGCGCTCTCGACTCTCTCTCTCTCCCTCCTTCTCAGCTAGGCTCTAACTCAAGTATTGGAGGGTTTGTGGGGATGGGAATCTTATCAATTAGGGTTTTACTTATTTATTGCATTGGCGTGCCAGTCACTAGGTGACAGATCTATTGTGCGCTCGATCTGACTTGATCAGACGAAAGTGAAGTCCATGTCGGGACCGACAGTCCGTTATACCATAAAGGCTACGACGTTAATCACATCCTTCGAGAAAGGAGGAAAACCATCGATTAATTGCCAAGATAAAGAACCGCTAGGGCTGAGTAGGTATATATGCTTGTGCAAATCGAGAGACGATGCTACATACATCCAAGCATGCAGGGCAATTATATTTATTAACCTGACCCTCGGTACATGGCGGAGGACATAGGTTCGAAGACCACCAGCACACATAGTGAGAGCTTTCAGCCAGGCATAATCTGGCTTTTCGCAGATCACCATCTGATATACGGGGGATCGGGATAAGCAGGCACACGTTCAGGTAAATGGTATACATATATATATGATGAGGGCATCTCACAGCGCTCTCTTTGGCTCGGATCGTCGACACTACTTTGAGGAGTCCGCCTATGTTATCTCATGTTATTTTCCCTTTCATTGAGTCATATCATATGTATTTTCCTTTATTGTTGTACTCTACATCACCGAGGTGCCTTTTGAAGTATCGGCTCAGTTCTTGAAAAGAACTCCGAAGTTAAGTGTGCTTAATAGGGAGTAGTACCGGGATGGGTGACTTATCCGGGAAGTCCTCCATTCTGGAGCCGATCATTGTTAGAAAGGGACAAAACTGTGAGGCCGGTAGACCAAAGTGGATAATACCTTGATGGTATAGAGTACGGGGCACGACAGAATGGTATCAGAGCTATACCCTAGCCAGAAGTGTGGGAGCTAAGTGTCATGTAGGGCAAAGTGTTACACTATGGGAGCCACCTCTTGAACCCGCAATGGGACAAAGTGCTACATGGTGGGAGCTACCTCTTGAGCCTGTAGGGGCCACCTCTAGAGTCCTACCTACCTGGGGATTTGATTGCGTGATTGCGTGATATATGTGCCCAGTGACGAGGACGTCGCCTCTATAAGAGGGGTAGATTGTAACACCCTCAAATATAGCTAAGTTGTACTCTATATGACCAAGGCACCTTTTGAAGTATCAACTTAGTTCTTGAAAAGAACTCTGAAGTTAAGCATACTTAATGGGGAGTAGTACCGGGATGGGTGACCTCTCTAGGAAGTCCTCCATTTTGGAGCCGATCATTATTAGAAAAAAACAAAACTGTGAGGTCGGTAGGCCAAAGTGGATAATACCTCGATGGTATAGAGTACAGGGCGCGATAATTGAACTCATTCCAGGAGCAACACTTGTTTCTATAGCCCCTTCCAGGATGTCCCCCACGAAACTTAAGGAACTAAAGAGACAGTTGCAAGAACTATTAGATAAGGGTTTCATCAGACCTAGTACATCCCCTCGGGGTGCGCCAGTTCTATTTGTCAAGAAGAAGGATGACTCTCTCAGACTTTGCATCGATTACCGGTGACTAAATCAACTTACAATCAAAAATAAGTATCTGTTGCCACGTATTGATGAGCTCTTTGATCTGCTTTCAGGAGTTGAGTATTTCTCCAAGATTAGACCACGGGTCGGGTTATCATCAGCTCAGAATTAAAGAAGAGGATGCAATCTTATGATAGTGGCGCTTTGCTGGGACGATGGCGGGATGTCCCCGGTCGAACTCTGAACTCAGCAGCGGCTAAATCGACGTTGAAGTAATTTTCTAGGAATTAATTATCTGCTGCCTCTGTTGGTCTGTTCACGGAACAGATTTGCGCCCCTCCATGACAGGAATTTTCTATGCTCAGATCTGGAGACGGATCGAGGCAAGATCAGTGCCATTGGAAATCTGAGTTGAAGGGCTACAACATATAATTATTTTATATCCATACAACAAGCGGATTGGAAATGAAAACTACTGTGGATTACTATTGTTTCTGACTCGAAATTACAGACACACAAGACAGAACTAGATCTGCCAGAAAATGAATTTTGACCAAGACGAAAAGGGTGGATCTAACTCTGGGAAAATTATGGGTGGAAGGGGGTGACGTGAGGATCACGTATGAGTTTTTTGAGATTTTTATGGCACATTTTAGGGGGTGGGAAAAACACGAGAATAAACTCTTATCCTGCAGATCTACAAACTGGCAGACTAACAGGGGTGGAACTAACAATAGGTGAAAAATACCAAACGAAGGTGGAACAACTTGAATTTTTTTATGGAGGATGGGGGGGACGTGGGGAGCCTACCCTCTTATTTTTGGGCATGACCTGAGCTCCTGATGGAGAGCTAAAAATCGACCTTTATAGTTCTATCTAGGGATGGATAGAACTCTGAAGAAGCGGCGGCGGCGGTGCGATGGCGGCTCGATGGCGGCAGCGGCGGCGGTGCTGAGCTTCTCACTCAGGAAGGGGGTAGAAAAGAGACTTCACACCTCAGAAGAAGGAGGCTTCACACCTCTGCAAGGGGGGGAGAGGAGAGAGGAGGAGGGCGCCCTTGGCCTCATGAGCAACAAATGGTAATTTCTTCATTAATTGCTAAGTAATTTACAAAATACATGGGTTATATAAATGAAAAAAAGACATAAACTACCCTCAGATCCAGGGTTAGGGAGGGGTAAATAAAGAATGAGATAATTAATCCCCATGTGGTCAAAAAAGAAAATAACAGGGTTCTCTCAAGCGCTGCGAGGGTAACTCAGAGGAGTAGAGAATTGTAGCAGCCTTCACGGAGCTGGCAGAAATTACTACGGTGATGATTCGATAGCTTCCTCTTCCTCTAGAGTCGATGAAATCATCTACCTCCAGCTCTCCAACCCTTTCCATGGCGGACCAGCGTATGGAGGCTGATGAGCAAGGGAGTGGGTGGGCTTCGAGGACCTTGTTGGTGCTGCCGGCTCCGAACGGCAGTGAGTTGGACGAGGCGGAGGTGAAGCGACTGGAGTACCGGTACGGTCTCCCTTGGAAGTACCATTTCGCGGCTTCTGTCCCTCATGAGACGAGCCTGGACTCTCGCTCTGGGTACTTCTGTTCCTTTCTTCTGTCCTGGAAGTGTGGGTTTCGCCTCCCTCTCCATGCCTTCATTGTCAAACTACTTTGCTTCTTCCGACTGGCTCCCATCTAGCTGGTCGCCAACTCTTATCTCTTCATTTATTCTTTCCACTTCCTCTGTCGCAAGTGCGGGAACATTCCCTTGTTGGATCTTTTCCATTATTTCTTCAAGTTGAAGTAGCATCCGCAGGCGGGCAAGGGATTCTATTTTATCTAGGCGAGATGAAATAGGAGCTGTGTGTCTCTATCCCAGAAGGGCTCATCCCACAAGGGGTGGAAGACCCAGTACTTCTGGGTGGGTACATCTTCAGTGGATGCATCTTGGAATTTCCCAACCGTGCCTAACTTCCACCCGAATATTCCTTCGAAGCCAGCCAAGGTATCCCCAGAGGTGGAGCAGAGGGCTGCGATTCTCCTGGAAAATCACCGATCGATGGGTGAGGTGGTGATTCTAGCTAATATCAAACAGTGCCTTTCTGAGTGGCTGCTGTCGACGGGTAAGGGCCTCAGAAAATGGCTTCTCCCTTCATTTGAGAATGTGCTCTTCTGTAGCAACCCTGAATTTTTGAAAATAAAAATCCTAACAAAATATTAAATAGCGACTTGTGTAAAGTTGCCAATTTAATAAAAGACGCCCTTCAAAACTGGTGTCAATTCATTTGGTGCTTGTCGAACATCGTTTAACACTAAAGTCAGGATCCATCCTGGTTAAGTAGCGGTTGAGGCGTTTCCACCCACACATGGCATTAAAGATGAAAGAAGAGGTTGATAAGCTCCACAAGGCTAGATTCATCAGGGTCATCCTCTATCCTAGTTGGGTGGCTAACATCGTCCCGGTGATGAAGAAGGATGGAAAGGTCAAGATTTGCATAAATTTTTGGGACCTCAACCATGCGTGTCCTAAGGATGACTTCCCCCTCCCTCACATTGATGTGTTAATTGATAATACGACAGGGTATGAGACCATCTCTTTCATGGACGGCTTTTTCAGATATAATCAAATATGCTTGGCTAAGGAGGGCCAAGAGAAAACTTCATTTACTACACCTTGGGGTACCTACTATTATGTGGTCATGCCCTTCGGACTTAAGAACGTCGGAGCCACCTATCAGAGTGCTATGATGACTATTTTTCATGATATGATCCACATCTATATTGAGGTGTATGTTGATGACTTGGTGGCAAAATCAAGGACACAGATCGAGCATCCTGGGGTTCTAGCCAAGGTCTTACAAAGAGCACGTGAATATCAGTTGAAAATGAACCCCAAGAAGTGTGTATTTGGTGTAGCATCGGGGAAGCTGCTAGGATTCATTGTTAGCAAGAGGGATATCAAGATCGATCCTAATAAGATGCAAGCAATAAGAGAGATGCCTCCTCCCAAGAATTTAAAATAAGTTCAAGGATTGATCGGGAGGTTGCAATTTATATGCCGATTTATCTCCCAGCACTCACAAAGGTGTAGGCCATTCTACAAGCTTACCAAGCCGAGAGTCAAGTTTAATTGGGATGATAAGTGTCAGGTAGCTTTCAATGGACTAAAGGACTATCTTTCAAGCCCTCCTGTCCTGAGGCCGCCAAGTCCAGGCAAATCGCTTGTTCTTTACATTTCTGTCCTAGATGACTCAATAGGTGCTGTCCTTGCACAAGTTGATTGAGGAGGTAAGGAGAGGGCAGCCTACTATTTATCAAAGCTTCTCAACCCCTGTTTCCTTTAAGGGCCCTCTTCATGATGACTTGGGTAGGATTAGCAAGGTTTTCAAGGCCTAAGAGAGGGATTTTGTGTAAAGAACGAGTTTGAGATACCCTCCTACTTATAGGACCCAAACCCTTGGTCTAATCCCACTACTATTGAGGTAGGATAGCCCCAAGTCGGGTTAGGATAGGCTTGGGCACGGATTGGGACTCTTTTCCTATGGTTTGGGACTCTCCAAGAGAGTCCCGATCGGACCAACCAGAGTTTTCTAAGTCACGGTCTATCGAGCGACCACAGGAGTTTAGTAGCGGCCTGGAATAGACTATTTCTCAGCCTTCTACACACTTCGCCTACCTGGCAGTCTAAACGGTCTTGTTCAGTCCGTTCAAAGATTCACACAGTCAAAGGAGAACTGTCTTTACAGTCTATGCGGCCCAAGAGGGACTGTTTATTTCCTTCTTTGAACTCGTGGTCAATTCACCCTCCGCAGTCTGTCGTGGCACCATCGAGCCCTGGAAGTGGCCATCGGGATGACCGCCTCTTTCTCTGCTACCTTAGTCTTGTTTATTGTTCTTTGAGTCATTCTACTCGAGTCTCTGTCTCTCTCTCTCTGTCTCTCTCTCTCTCTCTCTCTCTCTCCTGTGTCAGTCTAGGATTCGTGGTCAGGCGGTCAGTGTCAGCATGCACACATTTGTAAAATGAAAACATGTCATGTCATAACATCCATAGCAAAAGTACATAAGTCGCATATAGTACATCTGGCTGGTCCCCCCTCTGAACCTCCACTATCGCCCATGCCCTCGCCCCTCTTCGATGGTGGGGCCATCGCTGAGCTCGCCTCCTTGTGTTGCCATCGGCGCCGCTCCTCCTCCTCGTTCCTCTGGCGGCCGGAGGAACTTGTGAAGTACCCTCTGTAGGAGCTGTGCGTGCTGTGCGTACTGTGCATGCCACTCGGAGCCCCACTGCGCTCTGGCCTCTGGCACATCCGCTCGTATGCCTCCACGGTGCCCTCCAGCCTAGCCACTTGGACTCGGGGCCGGTCCAACTCTGCACGGATGCACACCGTCTCTATAGTCCCAGCCCGAAGTCACTCCATCTCTGCATGTAGGAGCTCTAACTCTGTTGCGTCCACTGGGCGGCTGCGCTCCATCTCCCCCCTCAGCCGAGTGGCCTCGCTCAGCGTCGCTGCTAGCTCGGTCATTTGCATGTACACACATCATAATTAGCTAGTTGCATTTTTAATCATTATCAACAAAAAGGGGAAGTACAGCTATCTATTTACCCTCTCGGTGAGTGCGGCCTCAACCTCCTCGACTTGTACCACCATCTGAGCAAACTTCGCATCCTGCTCGGCCCAATCTGAGGGTGGCTGGGAGGAGGAAGATGTGCATCAGCTCCCTGACGCTGGGCTCCCTCGGCACGCTACAAATAGGGGCATGTTAGTTTCATAATTAGAGCATAAGCATTCTAAGTCTTAGTCTGAGTAGAGCTTACCAAGAGGTCAAGGGAATGCTGGAGCTCGTCTCGTTGCTGGACCGTGGAGTGGAGAAGCCCTTGGAGCTCGGCAATCCATCCCTGGGGGTTGAGCTGCATGTAGAAGGTCAAGTGTCAATGCATTGTAATCATAAAGCATAAGTCAGAAGTCGTACCGGTCATCGCACACCACGGAAGACCTGGTCTCCGTAGCGTTGGGCGTAGGCCTTCACGTAGGCCTCGTCGCTCGTGGCCCGGGCGCGTACCACTCACCCCAGCCCTGTCCAATCCTGGATCTGGTCTGCTACCTACGTGATCCAGTCAATCTCCACCGCTAGTTTGCGTGCGTGGCGTCCCATGCCCTCCTCTGGCTTCTCGCACGCCGGGAACTCGACCGCCGCCTGGTGGACCCCTATGGTCCTCATGACCAGCCGGTAGTGGAGTGGCTCCACCACATTCATGCAGTGGAGCCAGATGTCTCGACCCGCGTATGCCAGGGCCGCCACCACGCTGGCCCTCGTGGCCCTCTCTTTGGTAGGGTGTGCACCGGACCTGTCAAATAGGCAAGTGCATCAGTATCTAAGCATATGATAACATTTGCACAAGTTCAAGTTTAGACCTTACCGAGGCATAGGGAAGGGTGTTGAGGTCATCCTAGATCGTCCGGACCTGACGACGCAGGGAACCCACCTCTCGAGGTGTTGTCCACCGTCTCGCGATAGGCAGTCAGTCAGGGAACGTCTCCTGTCCTCTCCCTAGCTCGGGGAGGTACACGTAGGCCCACACCTGCATTGCATTACAAAAAGTGTCAACATATAGCATTTATAGAATTTATAGCAATTACACAAGCATTTTAGGGATTGAGTCGTATCTGAAGTAGTGGGGAGAACCCGCCGAGCATCGTGCGTCGGCTCGTGGAGCTGAGGGTGTCAAAAAGAAAGGCGAGCACCGCCGTGCCCCACGCGTACTCACCAACCCAGTCCACCTCCGCAAGTAGGGACAACAATTGGTAGCTCACCCCATCCGCCTGAGTGGTGAACAATATCTTCCCAAATAGAAGCATCAGGAACCTCTGCAGGACGACGTCTGCCTCCGGTCCTGGTGTGGCCGCTACTAGCTTCCGTTCTCGGTCCATCAGCCTCTCGAGGTGCTGCTCTGGCAACTCCCCAACAGCGATCCCGGCACCCCACATGCCTAGGCTCTCCTGAAGCTTCACCCTAGGCAGGATCGCCGACTGGCGCTCTGGCCTCTGTAGCTCCAGGCCTAGCAGCATCTGGGCTAGCTCTCTGTAGTCTGTCAGCGTCCTCCCGCTGACTGGCATGCCGTGCACCCGTAGACCGGTGATGCGCGCCACATCCTCCAGCGTTGGGATCATATGACCCCATGGGAACATGAAGGCGCAACTGACTGGGTTCCACCAGTCGTGCAGGGCGTACAGGAGGGCGGTGTCTAGCCGCGTGGCCTCCATGCCAAGGAACTCTTCGAATCCTATGGTAGTGAGTCGCTCCCTCTGGAATTCATGTAGTGCCAGGTACACTGCACAGACCTGGAGCCATGAGATCCGTGTCTGACTTTTTCCCTACATGCATTTAAACAATTAGCATCAGTTATTCATTTCATAATAAGTCATGCATTGCATTAATAAAAAAAAGGGGGGGAGTGCAGTCTGTCATGGTAACGACCATTATTGGACAGTTTTAACCTCTCTAACAGTCTTTTATTGACTGTTTGAATAACTAGGAGATTGATTGTACCTGTACTGCAATAATATGAATTATAATTAACATGATTAATTGTAAGAAATAAACAGTTATACAATTCAATTATTATACAATCCAGAGTCTACATGTCCATACATAAGTGCAGTAAATTAAAAAGGTACAAGATTATGGGACATACCCCGTCTCTGGCAACTGGCGCTACTACTGACCACCAGCTCCTCGCGAGACCTCCGAAGTGCTACGAGCAAGCCGCGCCTCAGCTGAAAACAAAAGGGGTGAGCCTCATCTCATCGGCTCAGTAGGGGTCCCGTGGATCCTCATCTTGCGATGATAAATACACAGTGTAATAAATAATAATTCGAAATAATAACTATAATAAAAGACAACATCTAATAATTAAAGGAAGCAACTACATTACGCGAGTATCAAATCTATTAATAGCAAACCACAAGTCGGAGCTGTGCAACGGAATACCCTCGGCCGCCCGAATGCTAAGTCACAACCGTAAGAAACTAGGGTCGCTACACTAGTGTGACAGGAGCACTACCCACTAAAAGTAAGGCCGGATGCATCCACTGATGACTTAGTCCATAACCTCAGGTGTCTCCTTACACGCCCGAGGTGGACCCTGAGACACCGTACACGGAACACAAGGCAAGAGTCTAGTCGTGGTCGTGCTCTTTAGCACACGTCCAAAGTCCCCGATCACGTGTGCACACACTGATTGACTGCTCTACGTCAGACCCTCTAGTTAGTTTTTCTCCCTGTTGGGACTCGAGCCGCCACAGTGGGAAGTCCTACAGAAATCAGCCTAAAATCGTCTCTCCTGGGTCTAGCTCTCCACTACTCCTGAGTGAGTCGGCACACGCGTGCCCAGATAAGCTACGACTAGTGGGAAAAAAGTCACTCTAAGCAAGGACCCACTGAGAAATCGTCATAGACATAAGCACGTCGCATGAAACACGAGTCTAAGTTGTAAGGCACAAGGCTACCGAGGTTGCTATCTCGAAAAATCATAAACTATTCTCCTTTCCCTGCCATGGGGTATACCCATGGGTTCTAGCCAAAAACCCCGAGGCAGAGTCGGTGAAGCAACCGCCACGACGCATGAGACCAGAGCTTACTACTCAGATATACAAAGAAGTAGACAAACTCATTGATGTGGGTTTCGTCAAAGAAAATCAATATACCTCATGGCTAGCTAACATTATGCCCGTGAAAAAGAAGAATGGGTAGATTCGGATATGTGTGGATTTCTGAGATCTGAATAAAGCATGTCCCAAGGATGACTTTCTGGTACCAATAACAGAAGTCATGGTTGATGCCACAACTGGCCACGAAACTCTGTCGTTTATGGATGGGTCATCCAGTTATAATCAGATATGGATCATGAAGCATGACCGGGTCCATACTACCTTCCGAACACCCAAAGGCATTTATCACTACAGAAGAATGCCGTTCGAATTGAAGAATGCTGGTGCAACTTACCAATGGGTGATGACCAGAATATTTGACGAGTTGCTCTACCACATGGTTGAATGCTACATAGATGACTTGGTAGTCAAAACCAAGAAAAAAGAAGACCATCTGCAGGACCTCCGAGTCATATTTCAGAGGCTCAGGCAGTATGAACTAAAGATGAATGCCATAAAGTGCGCATTCGGAGTGTCGAGTGGTAAATTCCTGGGCTTTATTGTCAGATATCGGAGAATTGAAATAGACCCCGCAAAGATCAAGGCAATTTAGGAGCTACCTTCACCAAGGAACCTCTCCGAGCTAAGATCTCTGCAAGATTGGCTGGCTTATATCCGATGATTTATATCTAACTTGTCAGGTCGATGTCGCCCCTTTCACAAGTTGATGATGAAGGATGTTCCCTTTTATTGGGATGAAGAATGCCATATAGCTTTTGTCAAGCTGAAGGACTATCTAAAAGCCCCTCCAGTGCTAGGTGCACCGATGAAAGGATGGTCGCTCATCCTGTATATAGTAGCCACACACTACTCTCTTGGGACAATGTTGCCCCAGAATAGTGAAGAAGGAAAGGAACAAGCCCTCTACTACCTCAGTCGAAGACTGGTCAAAACTGAGGAGAAATATACTTTCATTGAGAACCTCACAAAATGAGAAATGAGCACAAATGGACCTAAACAAACAAAAAATGGGCCAAAAGATGCTAAGAAATGAAATCGGCACGAAAATAGCTGAGCCGAGAGCATCAAGGCGCGCCGGGAGGAATCTGCACTGGGAAGGACTCGCGAAATGAACTCGGCGCGCAAACACGTGCGCCGATAGCATTGGGGCGCGTCGGGAAGGCATTGCGCCGAGAAGCTCACTCGTCCCTCTATAAATAAGCTGTCTTCGAAGCAGATAGGAGATCAGACGAAAAAACTCACATCCAGACAAAGATAAAAAAAAAGAAGAGGGAGAGGAGACCAAAAAAGAAAGATACACTGCCAGAGAGATCATCTCTTGCTGCCAGATCCCGTTGTGTGATCTTCTGCCGGTGGGGAAGAGAGAAGTAAGAGGTGTGTCCTGGGGAGGGAATGGGGTCAATGCCCCTCCCTCCCCCCTTTCTTTGTTATTCTTCTTCTTCAAAATGTTCTTTGTCGATCTCTCTTTCAGCTTCTATGTGAATTGGGTATGTCACCCTTCTCTTCCGTCTACGAGATTACCGCCAGGATCGCCTAGATGTAACTATTTTCCCCTTGTCGAAGAAAGTGAATAAGATGCTCTTTCTACGTGATGTTCTTCGCTATGTCTGGTTGTGGGTGGATGCCCTCTAATTGTTCGATAGTGAATGAATGTACCATTGTGAGTTGCATTCTTCCCCTTCCCATGTCTAGAGTATGGATATGTAAATCCTTTCGTTGACAACTTGGATTGCACCGTCAAGCGCCTTTGATCATTGTTCAAAAACTTCATGCCCACGGTGGGAACCCGAGATAGTCCATCTTGTGGCCCTCCATCCATGCAGTTGAAGGATAATCTAATCAGAGCCTAGCTCATGGGATTCAAAGGAGGCAGAGCCCCCAGGGTGTATGGAGTTAACTGTTTCTCTTGATTACATGAAATCATTCCCGTCGCCTCAGCGTGATTTTCCCCAAACTTCTCAGTCAGGGTGAGAGCCTGAGATAGTCCATCTCATGGCCCTTACTCAGTAGAAGAGCCCTCGGGGCTGAAGAGAAATATATAAAGTAATGTTCGTTCATAAATCAAGATGTAGCACAAGCAAGCAAGCAATGTGGAAGGGTTCATTGGATTGGTTCTCAGTACATGGCAGAGAACTTAGGTCAAGAGACCACCTCATGCATAGTGGTAACTTCTGGTTGTGCCTAACCCAACGTTCGGCTAGTCACCATTTGATATACCAGAGAGCCGAGCAAGTGCAGATGCTCATGCACGGGTTCATGCAAACGAGTAAGAAGCGTGTAGCAGTTTGCTCTTTTTTATTCGAGGAGTAGAAGTTGACTTTGACATCACTCTAATTATTCATTACTTTATTCGAACGTTCATTCGCATGCATCATCAATGAAAACAGACTCAAAGAACATTTTTGGCAACACCTCCTTTGTCTTGAAGGGTATCGAGGAGGTTATAGGAGAATTATCCACGAAGAATAGGGATGATCCCAGAAGACTGTCATGCATAGTCCGCAGTCTCATGCCCTATGGTAAGTGAGGAACTCAAAGACTAGCCCACCAAGTTATCCGTATCACTCGCAGGGTTGTCGGTTCGTGTTTGCCATTTTTATTTGTTGAATTGCCTATATTATTGCAGCACATGCAAGTAGGTTTGTGAAAACCAGCATGGCCACACTTTGAAGGGTTCATATATCGTCGGGACAATATATGCCAAGGGATGGCATTTTGTTTGTTTGCCTGTCCCCCTTTATAGGATGTCCCACCGTCACCGCTCGACATGAGTGACGACGAAGATGCCATCGCTGTAAAGGGTGAGAATCAGGTGAAGAAGTCAAACACACGATTCAGAATTAAATCATGAGTTCCTAACAAAATTTTGGTAGCATCTCCCCTTATTCCAGAACATGTCGGGGGTGCATATAGGAGATTCATCCACAGTGGGCTGAGACGAACTCCAAAAAGGAAGCGGGTATGCTATGATAATAGCCCGGACCCATAGTGGATGGCAAAGCTCCCGGGGCGTGCCCATCGGGAGACCCGCACTATCCCAGGGTCATAAACCGCATATCAAACCAAAGCTTCTACCTCCCACCATGCTAATAGGTCTCGGGAAAAGTGGAAACGCCCTCCACTAGCTGGTAAAGAGGCATGCTATCATACTCCTCCTCCATGTGAGGGGATGGGATTGAGAATATTAGTCTCTGAGGGACTGGATGCAGTCCACGATGATAATGGAATGCCACTCATCCCACCTGAAATCGAGAGCGGAGGTAGCATTCCTGGCTCCTCCTGATATGACCTTACTTTGATGGCGTTACTTTGGAAAAAGTAGCGAGAAATTGAGATGCTGAAAAGAAGATCGAATGAAATGGGTTTACATTCGTCTACATCTTTACGGGTAGGACTCCCATCTAAAATCTCACAAGGTGATGCCGAGCCACTCAAAGCCTCACCGCAACCAGCCATACCCCAAATAGCACATGACCATGCAGGGGGCATTCTCCATCAGCAATTGCAGCAGGCAATCTCGACATGTCCTTCAGCTTCCCAGGCATGCCAAGGGGCAATTACAACACTGTAGGCAATGCCGATGATAAACCCATATATGCAACCAACTTGCTTACACCCAATTCCGACAAGTCTGATGATGATGAACACGTTAAGTGTGGGACAAACAATTAAGATGAAGCTAGCCAAGGGGGAGGACATTGAGCCAGAATTGCATATAGCCAAGTAAAAAGATGATGAATCTGCCCTGGATTATATCAGGCAATGGAGACATCTCTGTGCGAGATGCAGACATTCACTGAACTATCAAGATGTTATTTAATTTGCAAACGAAATTTGAAGAAGAAAATCCTACCATTGAAGTCAACTCCTTTGACCAATTAAATGAGGTGGGTGGCCGATATTGAAGCCTTTTTGGCAAAGTATTGTCCGGGTGCTGCTACCCCAAATCATAAGAATAAGCCAACTGGCGAGCATTTGGCGCAAAAAGAAATTCACATTACTAAAGCCTTCAAGCAGTAAAAAAAGAAAATGACAGAGGCAGCTAGCCCTTCTTCGGCCAAGCCTGCCAAGAAAGAATCCTCATTGAGGGATAAGATGAAAAGGGCAGTATTGGGGGTGATTGAAATCCCAATGAGTGTAGTCTGTCGGTGGGTCATGGGGCAAGATTTGCCCCCTCTCAATGAGAACATCAAAGAGTCGTCGAGTCCTCTCCTTGGGAAAGGAGAGAGGTTTGTGATCATGCCAGGGTCTCCACCCCGAATACCAAAGTGAATGCTCACCTTGGCAATTGCTGGGCTCCTCTGTTTCGATGTCAGAGAGAGAGAATGCAGCCATCATGTGGATCACATTAGCTGAGTAGTGAACCACACATGCTGCCTTAGCTGGCCTGGACCATGTATGTGGCTATGGAGGATCAATGAGGTCACTCTTCATTTGAACGAGACCGTCTCAGATCAGCTTCTGCGTTTGAGTCTTGAAGACGTAGCAACCTTCGATTGGGCAACCCAGCATGCGGTGATATGGGAAATAGCTGGGATCGTCGATCTTCTAGGCCTCGTCCGGCTTGTGGACCTCGGGTAACTCGACAATCTTCTGGGCTATGCAGAGGTCGAAGAGCATCTTCGTGTGTTCCTTCTTGAAGGAGAAGGGTGTCTTCATACGCTCCGAGAAGGAAGGAGCGTCTGGCTTATCCACTGGCTTCTTGTCGGGACCGCTCGTCCCGACCTCCTTGCTGGCTTTAGCGGCAGGGGTGAACTCAATAATGTTCACCTCTTTGCCGGGTTGGCATTCTCGCATCTGTTTACCATTGAGGTGTAGCTTGGGTTATCAGTGAAGAACATCTCTATCTCGACAACTACCGAATTGAGCTGGTCGAAGCCTTTGATGTTGGTGCCAAGAGGTTTTTCACCGACCTCGATCGCCAAACCTCAGTGACATATGGTGATGGCGTCCTCTTGGGCTGGCCAGTTGACACACCTCATGCTGAGGTCCCGCCATTTCTTGATAAATTCGAGGGCGCTCTCGCCCTTCTTTTGTCGAAGAGAGCAGAGCTCGGCTAGGGAGATCTTTCGCTTAGGCATTTGGAAACGGTCGAGGAACTTCTTCTGGAGATCCATCCAGTTGATGACTGAGTTGGGCTTCAAAGATATGATCATGTTAGAATGTTTAACATGAAAATGCCATTAAGCATAAAACACACAATATATTAGAATCATCAAAATCATTGTCAAAGACAACGAGGGGGCGCACTGAACCCAACAGCGGTGAGTCTCCTTATATTTTTGGATTTTATTTTGATTACATATTTCACCATCTAATCTTTTGGTGGGAATTAACGTAGATGCTAGAGACGGAAGCCACTCGCACGCTCCAAGATCGGATCATGACTCTAGATCAGGAAAATGTGGATTTGAGGCACTAAATCTGCGAGTTGGTGAGTCAAAATGAATAGATGAGATGATATGTTTTAAGTTTGACTGACCACTTGTTCTTTCTTTGTAGTGAGGCGAGCTAAACTTTGTCTGCATGAGGGCCAGTGTGGCCGTAGAGGCTGGACCTCCATCCCAGGCAATGGGGACAGAGGACCTAGAGGCTCACCTAGAGGTAGCGCTCGAGAGGGCTCAGGCGAGGGTGTTAGAGCATGCAGAGATGATATGGCCTATGCGCCCCTTTCTAATATAGAAAGTTCCTTCATCTTCCTTTGACATGAGTGTGTGTGCTTTCATATTACCTTTGTAGCGGAGGGAGTTAGAGGCTAGCCTAGCTTCCCATTGAGAGTTAGAGACACAGCTAGGCGAGGCTACTTCCCGCATTGAGGATTTGACACGCTGCTTAGCCGAGGTGGAGACCGATGTGCTGTTACGAGGTCGCCTTGCCAAGGCGAAGGACAGAGAGGTTGAGGCTCATACTTGAGAGATGGAGGCGGTGATCTGAGAGCGACAAGATCTTGAGCAGCTTGAGGCCTTGCGACGGTGAGTACTAAGGAAATACCAGGGTAGGGCTACCACGGGTGAGGATACAGGACGATGTGCTGCCCCTTCAAAGTCAATGTAGATCGGAGGGTCTTTAGCCTTCTCTTTGAGGGAGCTACTGGGACTCGGTGCTTCTCCCTTTGAGGCGTAGTGGCTAGTTCCGCTAGTGACTTCGGGGGCCTCTCAACTTCTAAGGTCAGGGGCAAGATGTGGCCAGGCGGTCTTTGAATAAATTAATATGTCATCAATGAAGACCGCTACAAATTGATCTAGATGAGGCCTGAATATGCTATTCATCAACTGCATAAAGGCTGCAGGGGCATTCATTAGTCTAAAAGACATAACAACAAATTCATAATGCCCATACCTACTCCGGAATGCGGTCTTATGAATGTCCTCTTCCTTGATCCTTAGTTGGTGGTATCCTGACCTGAGGTCAATCTTTGAGAAGTACTTGGATCTAGATATCTGATAAAATATCTCATCAATTCTCGACAGTGGATACTTATTCTTGATAATAAGGTGGTTCAACTGTCGATAGTCAATACAGAGTCTCATTGATCCATCCTTCTTCTTTACAAATAACATGGGCGCTCCCCACGGGGAAGTGCTCGGTCTAATAAATCCCTTCTTCAGAAGTTCCATCAATTGCTCATTTAACTCCTTAAGCTCGACAGGGGACATCTTATAAGGTGCCTTAGAAACTGGACCAGCACCAGGGACAAGATCGATGGTGAAGGCCACTTCTCTTTGTGGGGGTAATCCAGGCAAATCTTCTGTGAATACGTCAAGAAATTCCCAAACTATGTGGATGTCTTCTATCTGGGACACCTTAGTCTCTTTTATGGTAACAAAAGCAAGGAAAGATACACACCATTTCCTTATTAGCCCACTAGCTTGAAGAGCTGAAATAAGAGGTGGCTTGTTCCGACTCTTAGGACTAGTCTAGATAAGTTCCGAGAACTCCTTAAATGTCACCTTGCCGCTACGGCAATCAACAGTTGCTTGGTATTCGGATAGCTAATCGGCTCCTAATATGACATCATAGTCCTTCATGTCCAGGCATATTAAGTCAACAGGTAAATTTCCCTTTCACCAGGACTTCACAATTTAGGTAATGGTGAGCAATATCGGCTTCATTTTCAAGAGGGGTTGAAATAACTAATTCTATCCATTCTGTTTCCATGGGTAATGGATCAGCAAACTTCTTGGAAACAAAAGAACGCGATGCACCGGTATCAAACAAGACATTTGCTGTGACAACTTATAAAAAATAAATTTATGATAAACCTAAACGTGTTTATGATGAACTCAAGATGAGTTTATGATCGGTAATTTTATCTGAACGTGTCTATAAGCTTAAAAGTTTGTGCATCAGTTTTTTTTATAGGATCTACTACAACGCGTCAGAAAATGTTGTCTGTGTGGAGGGCAAAAGGGCCAATACCAACGTTTGGTGCTGAGGGTTACCAATGGAAGCTCAGTTGAGATGGAGAAGCGGCAGCAGGTGGAGGAAGCGACCCCCGGGGCGCCCCCTGCTCTTCTCCGCCTCTCTCGTCTGCGCCTCCCTCCTCCTCTTCTTCTTCCTCCTCTCCTACTCGGAGATCCTCGGATCCCTCTTCCCATCACCCGCTTCTTCCTCCTCTTCCTCTTTGTCGTCCGCCGGCGGCGGCCCATCTCCCCGCCTTCCCCAATGCGGCGGCGGATCGGCGCGTCTGGCGGCCTCCATAGGGCAGCGGGAGCGCTTCCTCTGGTACGCTCCGCACAGCGGCTTCACCAACCAGCTCGCGGAGCTCAAGAACGCCATCTTCATGGCCGCCGTCCTCAACCGCACCCTCATCGTCCCCCCCGTCCTCGATCACCACGCCGTCGCCCTGGGGAGCTGCCCGAAGTTCCGGGTCTCCAGCCCTTCCGACCTCCGCGCCTCCGTCTGGGATCACATCGCAGAGCTCCTGCGGAGCCGGAGGTTCGTCTCCATGGGCGACGTCGTGGATCTCTCCTCCCTGGTTTCTTCTTCCAGGGTCAGAGTGATCGATTTCAGGGTATTCGTTTCGATCTGGTGTGGGCTGGATCTGGGTCTTGCTTGCTCTGCCTCTGCTCCTGAGGCCGTGCTTTTGTCGAGGAATTTCCAGCAGTGCAGGGGTTTGTTGTCTGGACTGGAAGGTAATGTTCAAGATTGCGTCTTTGCCGTGGAAGATGATTGTAGGACGACGGTCTGGACCTATGGGCAAGGCGATGATGGCACCTTGGATGCATTCCAACCTGACAGGGAATTGCAGAAGAAGAAGAAAATTTCTTATGTTAGGAGGAGAAGAGATGTCTACAAGGCCCTTGGACCTGGCTCAGAAGCTGAGAAGGCCACAGTTTTGGCCTTTGGCACCCTTTTCTCATCACCTTATAGAGGTTCAGAGCTTTACATTGACATCCATGGAGTGCCGACCAACACCCCAATCCAGTCAACATTCTTGCAGAGCATTGAGTACCTTCCATTCGTCCAGGAAATCCTACATGCTGGAAGGGAGTTTGTAATGAGAGAGATAAAGGAGCCTTTCCTTTGTGCTCAACTCAGGTTGCTGGATGGGCAATTCAAGAACCACTGGAAGGCAACCTTTTCAGCTCTGAGAGAGAAATTAGAACAGTTGCAGGCCGAACTCAAAGAAAGGAAGTCCCAAGGTCCGATCAACATCTTCATTATGACGGATCTGCCTTTCGCTAACTGGACAGGGAGCTACCTAGGAGAGTTAGCGAACAATTCCGAAATTTACAAGCTTTACAGTCTTCATGAAGGTGATGAGCTTGTCACTAAGGCATCCAGGATGCTTATGGTGGCTGAGCACGGCCTAAGGGCTGGCTTTCTTCCGAGCAGTCATAATGTCATGGCAAACAACAGGAGTTGTGCGCCTCAGCAATTACCTGATATTCTTCTCTATGTAGAGGAAACAGTATGTAGTTGTGCAGCATTGGGGTTTGTGGGGACTTCTGGTTCAACCATTGCTGCAAGTATTGAGCTTATGAGAAGACATAATGTTTGCAATTCTTCACAAATGTAAAAACTCGTCATAGTTCTGGACCTGGCCAAGTTATGAGCATGTCGAGAAAGAACCATGTCTGATGAAAGAATTCCCACCGTGTAAATTTGAGAGCAGGTTTGCTAATCCAGATGAATGTATTTTGATCTACGTGGTCCGGAATAGGAGCAAATGCTGGCTTGTGATAATCCAGGGCTCTCTTTTATTCATTGTGCCCATGGATTCGCATACCCTGCATTTCATACTGGTATTGTTCACTACATTTGTATGGAAGATGAGTGACAGTGCATTATCACAAAGCAGATCTGCACCAATTTTCTCTCAACAAAACAAGAACACATGTGGACCCAAAATTTTCAATATGTTGGGAATCTGCACTTGGATTATGTTAAAGAAATGTAGCCATGTATTCCTCAATGATGATTAGAGGAATGTGATAGTTCCATGCTTTTTAGAGGTCAAACAGTCGAGATGATATCCGATACTAGTCATCTGACTTGAACAGATAAGGTATGGTCCGGCAAGTCATGAATATTATTACAAAAAAAAATATGTATTATTATATTACTGTTCTTCATCCCAGCTGATTGCTGGGTTTTCTTTTTCTCCCAATTTCTCCTGCTAAAATGTCCCCGTGCAGTTCTGCAGTCCCCTTTCGGCCATTCTGAACTGCACTAAAGTCGAAAGGGATCATGAATGTGTCTGTCGTGGATAATTGATGGAAGTCAGACAAAGCCACAGCTAGAAGTTGCTTGTTTGCATCTGTAGGGTGCATTAAGTGGTGGGATCACCAACAGCTGAAGCTAGCAGGGAAGCTAACTGTTGTTTGATCACCAACAGCTGAAGCTAGCAGGGAAGCTAACTGTTGTTTTCCTTAGCTATTGAGATCACTACGCAAAAAAGATTCAGAATATGACACCCGAAAACCAAATTGGATTTCCGCTTCTAAAAGGTCGACTTCGATTCTTTGGAAACCATTCTACTAGAAATCTGCTTCTAAAAGTTCCACTTTAGAGATGAACACTGTGGTCACAATATCATCCTTTGCGTTTTGTTAGGATCCAAATTGTGAAAGGAACAAGGGAAGATGGGAAGGCGATTGGAAACAACTCCTGGCTCAAAGTTGAAAGGAGCATCTACCAAATAAAGAGTGGAGTCCTGGTTAACAATTCCATTGAAGTGCCAAGTTGTGTTCTCTCCAAACTATGCAGAAATATCATCTGATTATATCTGATCATACAGAAGTCTCTTCAACATGTACAGGAGTATCAGGGTACTTGGCAGTTCCGAGACTAGCGCCTGTGAGGGCAGAGAGGGACTATGGGAATCCTCCAAATGTTTTCTCCCACAGTCCAAAATTTAGAATCACAAAAGAAAACTTTAAAGTTTGCAAATTCCAATTGAGTTACCATAATTTATATGCAAGATGCATAAGGATATAATATCACTACAATTATCTATCCAAAGGGAGACAGTCGGGAGGAAGTGACAGAAGTGCACAAGTTCATCTTTTGTTGTCTATTCACATGCAAGTAGATAAATCTCCCAAGTCTGATGTTCAAACATATCATCAATTGCGCTGCGGATCAGACTCGGTCCCTTTCATATGTAGCGCATTTGACAGTGTTTTTCCAGGCCATGAATATAAATCTGTCCAAGGAACGGGTAGTTTCAATTCAGTCCAAAGATATATACAATCTACACAAGCTTCATTCCACATTCAAATTCACATCAGAGCAACTGCAAAACAATGACCTTAGGATGAGAATTGAACAACATGCCCCTGCAAATGCTGAAAATCAACATTCGGGGGAAGAACAAGTACCATCAGACTAGTACTTTGGAACACACATTAATGCGCCCAATTCTGCTCAAGAAAATATCCAAAGACAAGAGGCTTCACTACAATCCTTAACTAGGGAAGTGAGTCAATTAAGATCTTCACTAGAGGCTCTAACTCTCAAGGTGGAGGAAAATACTCAATCATTTCTTGACTATCGTCGTGAGTTCACTCAGTTTCTGGAGGCTCAAAACACCTTTTAGCAGGATCTATGGAACCAACTAGCAGAACATTGGCATCCCCCTCCTCACTAATATAGTTCAAGCCTCTATAACGCTAAGCGTGCTTAGTATATGCATTTCGATCGAGTCACTAGTGTTTGTTATGCATTTCGATTGGGTCTGAGGTTAGTAGGTTTTTGGTCTTAGTCTTTATGTGACTTTAAGTGCTCATGTAATAATCTAAATCTTATTGTGTGACCTGTGCTTCATGAATGACTACTTTTGACTGTTATGACTGTCATATGCTCATGGTTAGTTGTGTTAATTGTTTTAGATGCCTTGCTTGAGTCTTCTTCATCCCCTCTTTTTGATAATATCAAAGGGGGAGAAAGATTGCGTTGCGATTGATTGCCACAATATTTTGTCATCATCAAAAAGGAGGAGATTGTTGGGTTCAGGGTTCGTTATGTTCCCTCATTGATTTCAGCCAGTCGGATCTTTGGGAGCCATCCCCTCTTCTTCATAGGTGGCACCTTCAGGTTCTCTCCACAGGTTGAGTGCAGGACATCGGACATGAAGACCAGGGACGAGTGGCGACTGTACATCAACAGATTTCCCCTTGATAGGTTCGTGATATGTCCTGACTTCCTCCGTGACACCGCAGTCAGACTACCTATGGGGCGACGTTTGGACCTGAGGCTCATGAGCGACACTGCACTAGCGATGTACTGCCCGCACCGGTGCTACTTACAGGTTGGACTGCCAAGGACCATACTACTAGCACTACCCCATCTTCCCGTACTACAAATGAGGAGGATTGGCACGGAGGAGGACGAGCAGACGGTCAGGAGTGCCCTGATCATATGGGACATTAGTAGGGTGCATACCCTACCAGCGGAGGTTGCGGAGGTTCCAGAGACACGGCAGACTTACATCAGAGAGCTGAGAGAGATACGCCCCTGCGGGGATGCCCAGCGGAGGACAAAATGATTTTCTTTTATTTTTCATGATGTTTACTTATGTTTAGAACTTGAGATATGAAATAAATGAGTTTGTTTGAGTGGAATAAAGCTTGAGTTTTCGGCCTTGACTTGTGGTTTGCGAGTTGAGATTCTCAGAATATACGCGGCTAAGAATGGACTGCTCAGAAGAATGGACGGTTATGACTCAACCGCTCGATATTAAGAACGGCCAGATCTGGGCCGTGCATGTGTTCAGCAGTGATGTTAAGGGTAAGAATCCTGGAGTGGTTGAATGGCCTAATAGTAGACCGTGGGTAGGCATAAGCGGCTAGGAATGAATCGTACCTATTGATGAATGGCCAATATAAAACCGTTGAAATGTTGAGAGTTCTAGAAGTACTACGGTCTTACAGTAATAGTAACACCTCTTGAACGGACAGATTCGGGCCGTGTAATGATGAGAACCTTGGGCTTCATTGTCAACCTGCCCCTGCACACACATGAAACATGAAAACAGATTAAATCTGTTTTAGACTTAACCCCTTGCCTGTAGCAGGTCAAGAAATGCCACCCACCTTCCCTTTTGTTTAATTTTGAAGGCCTCTATGAATGGGGATTCTAACGAAGATTTTTAGTATGTAGACATGTAATGGAAAGAAAATAGATATGCACAACAGCAAAGCAAAGGGAGGTAGAAGACCAAACCAGGAGGTGGCTAGGTGACTAGCCACCTAGTGCTCTAAACAACCTAAATGATGGCTGCTCACTCACTATATAACATAGAGAAGAAGACTTTACTCGAGCTTCAAAATGCCGGAGACTAGCTAGAAGAAGGAAGCTCACTGCCACAAGGCTCCCTCTAGTTCTCTCATGGCTTTGTTCCTTCACTTTGTTTGATCTCCCTGGGGTATCGGGGATCCTCTCTAGCACAGGGTATTCTCTCCGTCACTCAGGAGCACTCCCTTCAAACCCATCCCTCCTTTCACTCCTCCTTTCGTATCTCCCTCTCCTCGACTCTAATACCTTCCACCCTCGTGCTTCAGGAACGTGGGCAACGAGGTAGGAGATGAGCTCCGAATGGGGCACTTTTGACATGGGAGAGAAAACATGGATCGTGGGTTGATTGGCAGTTGCTAGGAGGCAACTAGATCTCTGGCCATTCTCAGAAAGTAGGTGGCCATCGTCCTAGTCATCTGCCAGACATGGATGGCTAAAGGTCTAGTTGCCCAGCCAACCTGGGCATCCATCGACCTGGCCGGCCAGCCCATGGGCCCCACCTTGTATTTGTTTTGATTTCGGGCCCAATCGGTCAACTAGGTTGAACTTTAAGCATGAAAGACCAATCAATCTGGAAAGACATTAGCGTCACCTATATGGTGGTCCAATTGAAAGTCCGCAGAATGTCTGAAATTAGGGGTCTATAAATGCCCCTCCAGAATGCCCATTTTGCAAGGGAACTGGGGGGACTGATAAATGGGTGTTTGGGCAAAGAAATGAGCCTAATTAGGGCACCCACTCAAGGAGATTCTTGAGCAGACAGTGAGCTTCGCATAAGAGTGAATAAACATAATGCAAAAAGAGAGGTCATCAAAGGGATAGGATGGAAAAAGATAATCGAGCTGGGAAGAGGGGACCCCCAGTGGGGGTTAGCCCTCCTTGGGGCGCGGCTGCACCCGGGGGTGAACTCCCCCCGGGCAAGCCGTGACCCCGAGGGGTGGCCCCAAGGGTCTTCCTTCGTCATCTGGGGATGTCCTTTGAAGGACGGGGCGCTTGGAAATGCTGGGATTGGCCCGTAGGGGGTTGTCGATGTTGCGTTGTCGTTGTCGCTCGCAAGGTATTTGGGAAAACTCTCGACACACCTAGGGTTGTCGATCAGTTTGGGTGAGTGACCAGCGGGTCTTAGATTTGGTCTTGGGCTGCGGGCAGGGGCTCATAGGAGCTGAGAGAGAGTCTTACGGGTGTGTGGGCCAGACTTTTATGGTGTGTGCCGCGTAGTACGGCGAGTTGATGGGCAGTTCTGGGTTGGCCCGGGAGCTGAAAATAAGCGACTTGTCGTCGCGTGTCTGAGGGTCAGGGGTGGCCCCAACTTGCTGGAGGGTCGTCATAGGACGTGACTGGAGTGCTGGAGCCACGGGTTAGCCCCCAACTTGTTGTAGGAATATGGCTGGGATATTTATGCCTACAAGGTGTTCGAAAAAATTTCCGATACACGTGTATGGGCCGTGTACGGGTGCTATGGGATTCTAAAGCCCGTGGTTGACCAAGATCGGTCTCCCTTTGACTTTAGAAAGGCTGGATGGAGGTGTCTTGCAGGTAGATTCCAATCTCGTTGCTGGGTGTCACATGTCGTGGTCTGTCGTCGGGGCACCCCCAGGTTGGCCCAGGTGGCTGTGTAGAATGCGGAAAAACTCACAAACTTAGTGACTGAGGGTAATCCCAATCAATTGCTGATGTCGCCGTGGGTTACGGCTAACTGGTTGGGGCCCTTGGTTGGACCCGGTGAGCCATAGGAGGGGCTGGGTAGCCGTCGCTTTAAAGGTGTTCAGGAAAATTCTCGAACTCTTATTTCTTAATATTTCGTTGGGAAATTGTCTGGGTACAACAACGGCGTACCTCACGTATCGGATCCTATCAGCCGGAGATCAGTACGATCAATATGCTTTGAAATCTCCTTGATTTTCTGGTTCAGGTTTACAGAACTGGCAAGATAGATTGGGGGTCTACCTAAGAATGAATTTTGCTAGGATGGTTAAAGGTAGATCTGGATGTTGGTGATTTTATAAGGGATAGAGGAGGATGGGAGGGACGTGTAGGGATTTTTTGGGATTTTTCTGAAGAGTCTTGAAGGGTGGGAAATATAGAAGAATAGGTTACTATCCCGCAGATCTGCTAGTTGGCATATTGTCAGGGGTGGAACTAAATAACTGGAAAAAATAACAAACGGCAGGGAAATGACACGAAATTTAAACTGGAGATTGGGAACGACAAGGGAAACAAAACCTCCAATTTTGAGGTCAATTAGACAACAAGGTGGGAAGATAAAAATGTGGCTTTAGCTTGCTATCTAGCAGAACACTGGTCGGAGACGGGTTGGCAATGGCGGTGCAACGGCGGCACGACGTCGGTGGCGGTGGTGGTGGTGAGCTTCTGACTCAGAGAGTGGCTGATAAGGAGGTATCACACCTTAGAAGAAGGTTGCAATCTCTACTGCAAAGGGGGTGAAGAGGAGAGAGAGAGGGACGCCTAAGGGCCTTCTTGCACAAATGCCTTAATTCTTCTCATTAATTCTCACAAAATGAAAAATACATGGATTTTATATGAAATGTAAATGACCTAAACTAATCTCAGATCTAGGGTAAGGGAGGGGTAATTAGGGGAGAGAAGAATTTTATCCCATGTGGTCATATACAACAATAATAATCAACTTAAAGGGGGGGAATTATTTAATCCCACATGTAAGGACAATAGAGGGGGCGCCCCCTTCCTTGGGGTCAACAAGAGGGGCTGGTTAAATTCCACCTTGGACCATGGACCAGCCCCACATGGGCCCTAGAGGGTCTAGGTGGCCCAATGGGAGAGAAGGTGGGGTCCCACCAGGCCTACGTGGCCTTTTTGCGAAGAAACCTATTAATTCCTAATGACAATCTCTTTGGCTTATAATGCCTTATAATTGCAAACTCAATTAACCCAAGGATATAAATGTAAGCGGGTGCACAAAGAAGCCAACCCCGCGGTCAAATGACTTCAAGAAATCATTGATGGCCTAGATGAATATGAACAACCCAAAATCCGGCCCATCCAGCTGGACGAGTACATCCCTTGGGAACAGTTAGAGTCCCTGAGATTAGTAGAAGAGGCCAAAGCTGAAGCTGAAGTCGAAGCCGAAGAACCCGGTATATGGGATGAGCTTTCAAAGGGGCAGCTGCCGACTATGAAGAAAAAGAAGAAGAGATCCAAGAACAGAGGAAGTGGCCTGGCTGTATCTTTCAACACCCTTGCAGCCCTATTTGAAACAGTCTGAATCTCTGAAGATGAAGATGAAGAGATATGCCTCGTGTCAACAGAGACAAATCAAGCTGAAGCTTCCACCTCTCAATATGCTACCAGGTCGGGAAGAAAATGGGGGCATCCTCCCAAAGCCAACCACAACATCAAGTTCTGTGGTGAGCCACCATACCAGGTTCCCCAGCTGGAAGTCAAAGGGGCAGAGATTCCTCCTTCACTAGGGCTCCACCCCCGAGCGTGCAAGCGGCGAGGAAGCTCCGTCCTTCACCAAATTTCTGGCATCTCGAGAAGGTGGGCAGCCATGCCCGCAACCATAGTGGAGGGTCAGGGCGGCACCCGTCTTACCCTCAGGAGTATCTCCTCCAGCAAACAAAGACCATGTGGGCATTCTGAGCTTTGCCGAATTCGTGCAAGGAAAAGAGTCGGTTGGACCAGTGCAATATGCCCAGGCGGTACCAGAAGAAAAAGATGAACTACCTCCCAAGCCAGCTCCTCAAGAGCACCTTGGTGGCAAGTGTAAAAGGTTAGAAGAGCTGAGGCAAACCAATGTCAGAGGCACCAGCAGAATAGTGAAGTAGCTGAAGAGAATCTGATGGAGGCATCACCCCCACCTCCCTTTGGCTCGGGTCGTCCACACATCCGGGATTGGTTTGATCTCGAGCTCCACTTCATACGGGTCCAATTATCTACTTTGAGCATTATATTTGAGTCATTTTGTTGTATTTTCTCTTTTATTTGAGTCATGTCCCCCAAGAAGTTGGGGAAGCCTACCACTGGGGGGAGGTCCCTAAACCAGGTTGGCACCGCTAGGTAGCCGTACCTAGCGTGGCTTGCGATGACCAGTGGTCCGAAAGTGACAGCCATTAAAGTTGTCGGAATGCAACCTACAATTTCAAATTGAAAAGTTTGAATTTTAAGAAGAGGCCATTGGGCCCCTAATCCTGGCGAGGAGATGAAGGGAGGTTTTCGTCCCACCGGGCGTGTCAAACTTGTGGACGCACTAAAAATTCTCTTTATTTATTTATTTATTTCATTTATTTAGTGTGTGGGCGTGCCATTCACAAAGTGAGAATTTATTCAGGCTCCAAAGACCAACGTGGCCTAGAGTCGCTAGTGTGCACCATCTGACTTGTCAGACAATAGTGAGTGTCTTGTTGGGACTAAAATCCATCGTGTCGTAAAGGTCACGATGTTAATTATGTCTCCCCAAAGGACAGAAAACCCTTGATTAATCGCCAAGAAAAGGGGTCCTATAGCCTAAAATTAGCACTAATGAAATGAGATAATGAAAATCTCAAACTATGTTAAAATGCCCCATGATAGGGTGTGAACATTCCAATCATGTTGGTCGCTCATTGACCATTTCATGTCCGGACAGAAGTCCAAGTTGGAAGCTTGACAAAGATGGAGATAAAACTCAAGCAAATGTCTACCGAGTGCACGTCAAGTTTGATATTGGAGCTTAAAGACGTAGGATTAGCTTAGTGGGCTATTGGTACAAGGCAAGGTCAGGCCATAGCCATGATGAGGATGGTCCCCAAGGTCCAAGCGCGACTTGCCAGGGCGTCATGTGTGTTCTCTTGTTGAGGGCTCAGTGGAGATAAGATCTCCATAATGCACGTCAATGCAAGTATGTTTGCATTTCCACTTAAGTGTAGGTTTTATTTCAATTGCTTGTTCTTTATCATGTGGATTGCATTATCATAGCTCCTTCCTTCTTATCATCATTTTTTTTATTGCTCTTCCTTCATTTTCTTGTTTTGCTCTTCCTTCCTTGTTATTTTGATGTCCCGACGTCGAGCTAGTTGTACCCTCAAAACCTAATTGTCTGGAGAGCACTTATGCTACCAATGGTTACCGACATTTTTTGAGTTCTGAATGGTAGCGGCCATCTGGTAGACCGCAAGGCTCGGTTAGTGGCCGTTCACCTGACCGCTTCTGTAACCTTGCGACCCTTCCATGACCGCATAGTCCAATTCATTCACTGTGCCAACTTTGTCATTACAACGGTCCAGGTTAGACCACATGACTTACCTTAGCGATTCTATCTTGACCGCATACTCCCCTAAATAGTCCAGTAAATGACCGCATGGTCCCTAACCCTGTCTAACCCAAGGTTTGACCTTTGGGTTGATTTTCCTAAGTCCTAGTTGGTCCTTGGATCATAGAGGACCTAAAACCTTATGCAAATGGACAATTAAGGAATTATGAAAGATAAAGAATGTGTCGTTATGCTGTCGGATTCCTCCTGTGGCATGACCTTGTTTAAATCATTCATTGAATTCTCATGATCATAAGTTGGTACGTTCTTGCCTTGGTTGTCGTTATCGTGAATTATTGTTGAACTTGTTACATTATTGGCTCTACTATATTGTTATACTCATGGAAGTAGCTTGATTTATACGTGAAGATGTAGTTCGGACACTGATTGTGTCTAACGACTCCTTGCTAGCCCCCTCGGCTGATTGTCGGAAACATACTATAAACCATGGGGTATGATGCTACTGGCGTCGCATTGCGTTGGGAGTACTTTCTTTATAAATAAGTAAAATCCACGAGACTATCTCATGATTGAATTGCTACATACTTGTTACATGACATTCTAGTGCATAGCCTTTGTGGTTATGAAAGTGAATAGTGAAAGTGCGTTCTCATTTCATGCAAGCATACTCTCGTTCGTGAAAGGCCATATTACATTCTTGCTTGTTCATGCTCACCTTCTACTTGTACATTCCTTTCTCTATATACACCATGTTTCTTATGTTACTTTGATTTTACCGCATGATTTATCATATTTTCTCATCTTATTTCTTTCTAGAGCTAAAATATTAATCATTTGCCAATATAGAAAGAAGACTGGAGGAGCTCTCTAAATTGGAAGAACAGTAGCTCAAAGCCCAGCAGAACATACAAGTCTATAATGCCTGTATAGCCAGTGCCTTCGATAAGCTCGTCAAAGAGCGCGAATTCATGAAAGGAGACCTAGTCGAGGTCAAACAAAAAGAAGTCATGGTGGCCAATCCCAAAGGCAAATTGAATGAAAATTAGAGAGGATCTTGCGTGGTCCAGAAAGTTTATGAAGGCGGTGCTTATGTCATCGTTAACCATCAGGGGAAAGTTTAATTTTCACCCCTCAATGGGAAACACCTGAAGCTATACCATACGCCACTTCCTCAGCTTGGCGATCAACTGAAACTGATATCCCACAATGAACAAGACTGTATCTCAGAGCTCTTGTAGTGAGTCACCAAAACCATTTAACTCGGCACCCATGACCTTCCGGGTTCTTAGCCGAGGGGTACGACCTAGACCTTTCGTCGAAGTCAGAGAAACCCAAACTCCTTGCGTCGGTGTGATCCTAGTACTGATGAACCACTTAACTAGGCACCCATGGCCTTTTGGGGTCTTAGCTGAGGGGTACGACCTAGACCTTTCATCAAAGTCAGAGAAACCTGAACTCCTTGTGTCGGTGCGATCCCAGTATTGATGAACCGCTTAACTCACCACCCATGGCCTTCCGGGGTCTTAACCGAGGGGTATGACCTAGACCTTTCGTCTAAGTTGGAGAAATCCAAACTCCTTTCGTCGGTACTATCCCAGCATCAATGAACCACTTAACTCGGCACCCATAGCCTTCCGGGGTCTTAACCGAGGGGTATGACCTAGACCTTTCGTTTAAGTCAGAGAAACCCAAACTCCTTGTGTCGGTGCGATCCCAGCATCGATGAACCACTTAACTCGAGACCCATGGCCTTCCGGGGTCTTATTCGAGGGGTACGACCTAGACCTTTCGTCTAAGTCAGAGAAACCTGAACTCCCTACATTAGTGCGATCCCAGCATCGATGAACCACTTAACTCGGCACCCATGGCCTTCCGGGGTCTTCTCCCTCCTCCAATTTCCTCCAGATCTGATCCTAGATCTTTCATCTCCCTCAAATCTCTTCCTCTTTCCTTCTTCCTTTATCTATTGTGAACGTTCACCACTGCCGCCGCCACCGTTCGTGCTGCCGTTGAGCCACCACAAGTCGGTCTTCATCCTGCTGCCCCAAAACTCAGAGTTGCAGGACAGCAGCTCAGTGAAAGGGTCGGTACGGGAGATCCGAACGTTGGATCATGACGGAACTTTTAGGGTAGGTTCCCCCCATCAAAGGCCATTCTCAGTTCAATTTTTACCCAGATCAGAACTCGTTTAGGCCCCTTTCCAGTCCGCTGCTCTTCACCCCCACAATCTGCCTGCGAGTCGACCAGTGTGATAGTCGGTGGTAGATGAATTTTCTCACCCCCCAAATGTGGTCAGAATTCTATAAAAGGCCTATGTGCATGACCATCACTCTCTCCTATACCTCCACAAAAATCCCCAAGCCCTAGAACCTCCATCAGATCTTCGGTCCAGCCCCATAAATAGGCAGCTTCTATTCTACCCTGTGTGTTCTGTATTTTGGGCCAGAGAACTCAGTCAGTTTGCAGAAGCTATCATTTCCAGTTCCACCATTTGACGGATCTAAAACTCCCATAGGTCGAAGATCTTCTAGTCCTCTTTTCAACGGCACTGGTCTCGCTCTGATCCAACATCTGGGCTGGTCGTGGCGGCCAATCTTGCTGGAGTGTGCAGGACTATCCAGATCTGTCCCGAGGTTGGCCTGTAAAAAGGGGTCAATGGTAAAAGCCAGAAAAAATATGTCGGAGAAGAATCAGTGACCGCCGCTCCCAGGGGTTGACCTGGGATCCCCCGCCAACTTTCTGGTGAATCGCCGTGTCTAGAAGCCTCCAGGAGACTGGCATCCCTTTGGACGCCCGTGTGCGCTGTCCTACCGGTCGGAAACTGCAGATTCGGAGTCACCGCCCCACCACTGCCCGGAACCGCCGCCTTGCTAACCCGTCAACCCGAGATTGGTGCTCCCGGACCCCACGTGTTACCTATTACCTCCCTAAGACTCAGGCACAGAAGTTGATCCGAGATGGCCTTGTTCAAATGAAGAGTGATCTCGTCAATCTCCCACAACGACACACGTGGTCCAGACCAGCCAAAGCAGCATGTGTGGTTCACTATTCAACTAATGTGATCCACATGATGGCGGCATTTTCTCTTTCAGATGATGAAGCAGAGGGGCCCAGCACTAGCCGCGGAGAGCGTTCACTCTTGTATCCTAGGTGGAGGCCCTGGCATGATCACAGACCTCTCTCCTTCCCCAAGGAGAGGACCCAGTGACTTTTCGATGCTCTCGTCAAGAGGGGGAAAATCATGCCCCGTGACCCACCGACTGACTACACTCACTAGGACTTCAATCATCCCCAGTACAGCCCCTTCCATGCTTGAATCTGCCATGAGATCGAGTCCTGCGAGGAAGTCCAGCACCTCATCTAGGAACAGATCCAGTGGGAGCAGATCAATGCCGAGGAAAATTCCATGGCACTCGTCAGCCTCCGCAAGCTGTCGAAGAAACCCTGAGCATCGCCAAGATGCACCAGAGCAGCACAAATCCTCCCCAGGAAAATGGGCACAGGTTGCCTTACCAGCATACTCCATAATGGCTCGAGTTTTGAACTAATAATCAGGAAGCACTCGAGCAATTACGGAGGCGCCGGGAGTAAGATGTCAGCCAAGAGACGAGGCCAAGTAACTTCTCGGTCAACGTCATGCATCCGCCTGCTCCCCCGGCCTCTCCTAAATCCTCGACATCACCGGCTGGCCAGCCAACCCCTGCCACTTCGGCCATACAATGGCGGCCCTGGCAAGAGTTTGGGCCTCTTCCTAACTCCAGGGAAGACATTGCTAGGCTTCTCCAAGTCCTCCTAGGTCGAGAGAATGTCCTGGTGGGTGGGATGATGACAGGCTCCCTAAGCTCCTCTCATCCTCCCCCTACCCTACCTCCGTCTTCGACACCTGGGGACAAGAAGGGAAAGCAAAAACTGGGAGAGGCCCCAATTTGACCAGGCCATGTCCTCTCAGCGGGTGAGCCATCGGGTCTTCCCTGTCTCTCTAACTTCGTTCCAGCATAGAGGTGATCTACAACTCCTGCCATACAGTGCTTTAAAAGGTTCCATTTAAATGCTAGACCGATAGCTATTGTTATATGCAAATTTAATCAAGGGCAAGTGTTCATGCCAACTTCCACCAAAATCTATCATATAGGCTCTCAACATATCTTCGATAATATGATTCATCCTCTCAATTTGTGCATCTGTCTGAGGGTGAAAAACTGTGCTAAAGTTTAGCCTAGTACCCAAAAATGATTACAAACCCTTCCAGAAGTGAGAGGTGAATCTCGGATCTCTATCTGAAACAATAGAAGTTAGAATACCATGCAGCCTCACAACCTCTTTGATATATAGTACAGCTAGAACATCCACGGTCCATCTACTTTTAATGGACAAGAAATGAGCAGACTTAGTTAATCGGTTCACAATCACCCATATAGCATCAAATCTACTTCGAGTCTTTGGCAATCCAATAATAAAATCCTTGCCAATACTATCCCATTTTCACTCCGATATTTCGAGAGGTTTCAGCTTCCCAGCCAGATTTAGATGCTTGGCTTTAACTTATTGGCAGACCAAACATTGGCTCACAAACTCAGCTACCTCTCTTTTCATGTTAGACTACCAAAAAGTTCTTTTGAGATTTTGGTACATTTTCATGGTGCCAGGATGAATGTTGTACCTCGATCAATGTGCCTTCTCCATGATTTTGTCCTTGATGTTTGAATAAGCAGGCACACAGGTTCTTCCTTGGAAAAGTAGCCTTCCATCATTCACCAAACGAAAATCTGGTCGTTGATCTAATTTCTCTTTAATTTCAACAACCAGCGGATCATCATCTTGCAGCTCTTTGATTTCTGAGAGTAACTTGGGTTGGAGTCTAATATTTGCAATCAAGACTACGTCTCCCTTCTCCTCTACATTGAGGTCTAAGTTTTCCATTTGCTCTAACAAATGGCATTCTTTAATCATTAGGCTTGATAATAATGCCATCAGCTTCCTACTAAGAGCATCTACTACTGCATTACCTTTTCTTGGGTGGCTCCTGATGCCTGTTCTTTCAAGAGGGGGCAATCTGGCATGCGATGCTCCCTACTACCACAGCATAAACAAGCGCCGAGGCGCTTCCAGCATTCTTCTGCTGAGTGGCCAAACTTTTCACAAAATGTGCAGGTTGCCATGACCTGCTTCTCCTCTTCTTTAACTTTCTTGTACTTCTGGAAACTTTCACCGTTCCCGCTCCTACACCGTTTCTTGTTATCACGGCCCTTGTAAGGTTCCGTGATACTAAATTTTTCTTTCTTGAATCGCCGATCAGATCGTCGGCTCGATTCTTCTCCTTTTCCTTTCATCTTCTCAACCTTCTCTAAGGTCCTTTCACACAGATAGGCCCACTGGACCATCTCCTCATATGTTCGGATGTTTTGGGTCCCCAGTTGTTGAATATATCTGGGCCGTAACCCGTCCATGAACCTATTTACCTTTAACAAGTCGGTACTGATAAGATGTGGTGCATATAGTGCTAGTCTGAAAAACTGTAATTCATATTCTGCTACTGTCAACATCCCTTGATGAAGGGACGCAAACTCCATGGCCTTCCTCTCCTTGACGTGCTCTGAAAATATACTTGACACAGAATAACGTAAGAAAACCTTCCCATGTGTGTGGTGCATCGATTGGAGGTGCCGGAACCGACTTCCACCATGTACGAGCATCTTTATTTAATTAGAAGGTAGCCAAATGCACCCTCTCCTGATCGGTGCGTTGTATGACGTCGAAGATCCGGTTCATTTCATCAATCCAGTTTTCTGCCTCGTTTGGATTCGAAGAACCATAGAAACGCGGAGGGTTGAGACTTTGAAAATTCTGATGTAAACTGCCTGCCATGGCTCCTGCGCCTGCCTGAGCCATTGTTTGAAGTGTCTGTGTAAGGCCAGCCACGGTCTGCTGCATGTCGTCCCAATCTACGCGATGTGCCATTGAGACTGTAATAAGGTTCCTGAGAGAAATACAATAACTTGTTATTTCTCATAGGGTTAGGGGAATTCAATCTTAAGATAATTAACTATCTTACCCCGGGCTCTACCTACACTCACTACACCTCACGCAGGAGGGGGATCTCAGGGTGGGGATTAACTTGAATTACAACCAAAACTACCTCCACGTAGGGAGGGGCACTAAGCTGGCCAGGTGGGGAAGGGGAGAGCTTAAATGAAACCAAACCGGTGAGCGATGTCGGTTCTGCCAGCCTTCTAGAATGGGGGATAGGCTGTCAGAGATGTAGCAGCTGCGGCCACTCCTGAATTTTTCTAGTGACGAGATCAGTTGGATTCTCTTCGGGATTGCCTCTGGATGATGCCTGAATTTTTCCAAATCCCCTGGGCGCTGATGCTGGTCGCGGATGGGTCGCCAATAGGGCCCCAAGTTCCTCGTTCTAACAGCGGGGGTACGTTAGCAGCAGGAAGGAATGGTCACCACGAACGCCCCCGAACTTGGAATTGAACGTGGCTGTAGTCGTTGGGACCATCTTGAAGTCCTCTTCGAAACGGAGCCTGTGGGGACAACGGTGGAGGTCGGAGCAGTCCGGAGCAGTCTGAGGGGTGAACGGGTGTCTGTTCAGTCCAAGAACGGATAGAAAGGAGCACCTGAGGGAGAAAATTTGGAAAATGCTCCTTTGGATGCCGAACGGGACGTCGCTTTCTGCTGACGGACGTGGACTGGTGGTAGAAGCTCTAGGCTAAGCGGCGCCTCCAGAAGCAATGGGATGTGGAAGTGGGATCTCCAGGAAGTCACCTTAGATCACTGGCCAGGCCTGAACTGCGTAGTCGGGGGAGAATGGGTCCTCCGGGTAGTAGAAACGTTTGATGCTAGCAGGACCACCACGACTCCGAATCTGCCTTGACGAGCTTTCCGGTGATGTATGGCACACCACCTGAAGATGCCTGAAGACTCTGGGACAGTCTCTGCAACTTGTGCCTTCTCTGCTGTCAGCGAACTGTGAACGAGAGGTTGAAGAGGGGAGGTGGGGAATGAGGTAAATGGGAGAGGAAAGGGGGTGGATGAGTGTGGGGGAGACCTCTGGCTGTAAGGGGGTCTAGGAGGGGGTGTTCCAAGGTGTTGGAGGGGTAGTATGGGAGCTTTACAGCTCTTGGGAGGCTTCACGGGTTCCAAGTGGTATCGGGTCTACTCAGTAGTCCTATCGGGTATATCTAGTATCTGGGATCTAGGTCATCACACAATGTATCAGGTGTAAGGGAGCCACTGTATTAGGGTGAGCGGGGATGTCACTGTGTCACCGGCAAAGAGGGCTGCCGTATTAGGCGTGCCTGGGGGCTCACTATTTCATTGTCGAAAAGGTTGCCATATCAGGAGCGGCAGGGGGGGTACCATATCATGTGGAAACAGGCTCACCATATCAGCAGCGATGGGAGTGTCGTATCAGGGGCGAACCGAGCCCACCATTTCAAGGGCCAGGAAGCCTCTCCGTATCAAGGCCAAAGTGTCCTCACCGTATCAGGGCCAAAGTGACCTCACCGTTTAAAGTTTCTTTCTCGTTCATCGAGGTTTTTAGGTCATGGTGCTCCCATCTCTGACCCCTGAATTAATTCACCCATGAATTCACCACTTCTCTGTCGGAGAGTCTGTAGTTGTTGGTTTTCTTTAGGGGCTCGGGAATCTCGAGCCTCCCGAGGTACTCTTTGTTGTCGAGGATCCGAGAACGAACCCGCGATAGTGTTTAAACTCAGAGGTCTCTTACGCCCTTGTTATTCGATGCGCCCATGCAAGTATGAAGCGCTATGGGTGGTGGGGATTCTTCGGAGTCTGGGTACCCAGTCTTTTCGTAGTTTTCTTTCCTTAGTCTTCACTTTTCGATGCAAAGCCAGGAAGTTTACAAGCGCACAGTTTTACGCGTCTACAAGACCCACCTTCTACAGCAGGCCTCCGATCATCCTTCTCCCTTTCTTTTTTAATTGGTGGCACTCTTCTCCCTTTTCTTCTCTCTACTCTTCTCCCAGTTGTTTATCTCTTGGAGTTGTTCATCTGTCCCCTTCTGATGCTCTCTCCTTTGTCCTCTTTGTTGTGTCCTTCATCTCCTTCGAATGTTGGTTTTTTATAGAGGAGGGACTTGGCCAAACATGGTGGCAGGAAGGCAGAAGCAGTTTGTTGGCCCCGTTAATTGGGATGGTACCGGTGCGACCGGTGTGTTTCGAGGATCGTGAAAATATATTTTTCTATTTTTTTATATTTTTCTAAAAAATCAGATTTTTTATAAATACCCCCTGATTTTCTTTTCTTTTTCCATTCTTCTTCCTCCTCTCTTCTTCTTCCTCCTGTGAGAAGCACGCCCCCATCCTTCTCTCTCCTCTCTCGACGGTGACCGCGACGATGCTTCCCTCCAGCTGTAGATTGCGTGGAGGCGACGGCGCGGTGATGGTGGTGGCGGCGAGGCGATCACGGCGGTGTGCAGCGAGGTGATCACGGCGGTGTGCGGCTCGTGGGATTTCGTGAAGGAATGAGGGTTTCAAAGCGTTCTTCGTCGATCAACGGTGATCCGACGCATTTCAGGCGACCCCGAGGTAAGGTGACGAATCCCTAGCTCTGTAGTTTCCTTCCCCGTGATTTTTAGGCCTAGGCGAGGCTGAGAGAGGGTCGTTTGAGCCCGGGGTGGGAAATCCATGCTTTAGGGTTTTGAGAGCCGATCTAGTGATTCCTTACGTTAGTCGGTGGTTTGAGGGCACCATTGGGTTCCTAGCATCATGGGGACAAGTTCCCCTTCGTTTCCCCCTTAATCGGGGTGGTTTAGGGGTGGAAATGGCATTTTTCGATGAGGTTCACCGTTCTCGGGTCGGCGGGATGTACACGGTCCTAACAGAGGCCGTGTACACCCTTGCGCGGCCCAGGAATGGACCGTTTATCGACCAGGGGTGTCGGTGGGGTACACGACTAGTCATTGGACCATTTTACCCCTGGGCGGCCCATTGGTCAACCGTGTATCTCATGGAGCCTGCGTGGCTCCCGAGGTGTTTCTGACTGTTATTTTTGACCGTTGCTGTCACGCCCCGAGCCTTTATTTACAGTGGAAGACTCACTCGGGGAGACGCAAACAGCCGGCATGATAAGCCTCTCACAAGCAAGCATGATCAGAGCGTGATACAATCACACATAAGATACAATTGCACAAGTATTTACTCAAATTCACTTCTATTCATTGATAATCAAAATATTCATATGCTCAGACATGCTCCAGCATGCAACGAACCAGAATGTACACGGGCATTGACATATGCTCGGACTAGCATAGCTTCAATAACAGTGCATGCTCAGACTTTACAACGTTTGTATAACAGTGTATGCTCAGACTTACACTGACTTGGCACGGTGCAAACATAGACATTTAAACAAAGCGAGCACGATCATGCATAGACTTGATTGCAAGTCATAGGCTTTAAGAAGCAAAACATGCATGGATGCATGTTTCAAAGAAACTTGCACGGATGCAAGTTCTGTGAAGCGGTCATATCCTGCATGGGTGCAGGTTCTGAGAATGCTCTTAAAAACATGCACGGATGCAGGTTTTAGGAAAACATGCATGGATGCAGGTTTTCAGAAAACATGCACAGATGCAGGTTTTAAGAAGCTATCAAAACATGCATGAACTTTTAACACAAGTTACACAGATAAGGAAATATGCATGGGGTTTGACGTGCATGGACATTGTGAAGGAGTGCACGGACTAAGTGTTAAAAACTGACATGCACGGAGACATGCACAGGGTTTTGCTTCCACGGACCCTGTGAAGGCATGCACGGACTTAGAATGCAGTGGATTCAATGCGCATGGACTTCTATGGAGACACTGTACATGCACGGACTCAGCGTAAGACATGCATGGTCTTTATACTGCAAACCTAGAAACTGCACGGACTTAAGAAGTGTAAGCTGTAAGAATGTGCATGGACTTTGTGATAGTGTGCACAGACTATGCACGGACTATATCAAGACTTGTAGTGACTTAGTGTGAGATATGCATAGACTTACATTACAGAGACTGTTCATGCATGGGATTTGGATGCAACTCAATCAGCAAAATGTCTAAGTCCTAAATATGCGCGGACCTTATACATGCATGGACTTATGATTTCATGCCTTAACCTAATATGATGCACCTTGAAGACTCAGCACGGACTTAAGACATGCTATTCGATGGGCTATGCACGGACCATGCACGGTCTTTTTGAAGGGAAGCTCAGACTCTACAGATCTAAGGCAGAAGGTAACATGCGGGTTCCCTAGAGGCGGGCACTCTTGTCCCCTCAAAAATGACGGCAACAACTAAAAAACTCTTGGGAAGACACAACTTTGAGCATAGATTTAGAAAAAGATGAGTACACACGCACAAGCTAAAGTCATCACGCAAAGGTCTCCCATTGAGAGGTACTTGTTGACATAAATTCAAACTAGAGAAATTTTATTTCTTTAGTCAAAATACAAGCTACCAAATACTGGCAAGTCACTCTCACGCGACCAACATACAAGTGCACGAAAAACAAGATGCGCCCAACCACGGCGATGTGCAACTCTAGCATCTCGTCCCCTAGGCACCATCTTCACCAAGCATCTGCTAGCAACTGCGATAGCTCCACTGGCGGACACCTCGCATCTTCCACGCCTTCCACCACCTCTGCCTACAAAAAGAAAAATATTCCCCCCGACCAGGGGGAACGCCTCGTCACGCACCTACAGATCGAAGAAGATGATGGGAAAATAGTTACACATCGCAAAGATTGAGAAAGAGAGAATATTATTCAAATATCAAAGGGGGAATTACAAAGGGAGTTTTCGTCCTCCTAGGGACGAAACTTCTCTGGCTCAAGGTGTAAGATCCCCCGACTAGAGTACAGGCGATTGACCTTCTCCAAGGCCTCCCGCCAGCCGTCCAAATACCCAAGCTTGTATTACTCGGGGGTGTCACCTCCAGTCTCCCTCGGCGCCGGCCATGGCCGCCAAGACGCCGGGAAAGGTTCCCTCTGAACACGCAGGCCCTGGTGAGGAATCTGCAGAGACCCATCGTCAGAGGAAGTGCCTGACTGCTCTGACGACATTTCACGAGATCTCTCTTCGTCACCTAGCGAACTGAGAATGTCCTGGTAGAGTAATGGGACCCTCTATTTATAGGAGGGATACGAAGGTTTTCGAAGTAGGAGGGAGTCTTACCGCCTCCCCATACCCTGAGAAACCAAAACGACAGATCCCGAAAGACGCGCTCTCTCAAGATAACTCCCGAGACATTGTTGGTGATATACAAAAGAAGGGAATAGATTGCACAGTGCTGGGATTGCACGGCCCAGGTCTGGCCGTGCAGTCATTGAATGGCCTGAGGTTAGCCGTTCAAGCTCTGTGCCATTGGATGATTGAACGGCCCTTTGGGCTCCGTTCATGTCCTTGCACGGCCCAATTTTGGCCGTGCTGTCTTTGAGCGGCCAGTGGATGACCGTCACGTTTGTAAACCATTGGGTGATTGAACGGCCCAGTGGGGTCCGTTCATCTGCCTACACGGCTAAGGGGTGGCCGTTCAATTCCTGAACGTCCAGGGTTTGGCCGTGTGGCTTTCCGTTCTGTCAAGAGATGGCACGGGCCTCTGTTGGCCGTGCATAGTCTGGAATAGTCCCAAGAGGGGCTGTGCATTCTTGGCACGACCCAGGGAGGACCATGGCCATGGTCTGTAAATGGTCAATTGGTAGATCGTTTAGACTGGAATGGCCCAAGGTGGACCATCCACTGTTCTTGTCTAACCGGTGTTTCTTTCCTTGTCAATTCGAGTCCTGGGTGAGTGAACCTCGATCCACGTGTAGACTTGTGATCTGACTGATGCTGAGCATCATGCGGGGGCCATGTGCTAGGGTGTCGTGGGGTCTCGGGAGTTTGTGTTCTCGGCTCATGTTACCGTGAGACGGTGTTGGTACGAGGAGCAGTCCTCATACTTGTCTGGTTCAGGCGTTATTTTTTGCTGACTTGAGAGTCTACTCTTCCAGTGACACGTTCACTAGTCGTAGCCTTCTTACGGCACGCGCGTGCTGACCCACCCGGGAGTGGTGGAGCGGCTAACCTGAGTGAGACGGTGAGCAGGCTGGTTACCGTAGGGCCCCCACGTACAACCAAGCCCAGGCTTAGGGAATATTACCAGCTAGAGGACAGGCCTAGGGCATGTGGTCTAAGTGTGCACACGAGGTTGGGGGCATCGGATAGCGCGGATGAGCGCGACCCCAGCTAGTCCTTGTTTGTGGTACTGAGTACTGAGTGTGTCTCTGTCTCCGCTTGGGGCGTTGTAGTAAGACACTTACAATGCGGTGTAAGACGTCAGGGGACGCATCCGACCGTTCTTCTAGTGGGTGGTGTTCCTATCTACTGGTAGGTACGGACTCGAGTTTTAGTCAGACCGAGGTTCGGTTGTGTGGTACGGTTAGTTTAGACAACTTTTCCATTTATTTATTACAGCTTGTTGGTTCTACTATACTCCTGCTAGGTAGCATTACTTTCGTACTGCTTGCATTTCCTGCCTTGTTTCTTTCGTGCGAGGTGGGGGTCTGCGGGATTCCTACTGAGCCTATGAAATGAGGCTCACCCCTGTATTTTCAGGTGAGACTGGGTCGTCGCGGGACGCGGCAGTGGTTCAATGTGGTTCTAGTAGCCGAGGTTAGTCGCCAGTTGCTAGAGCCAGGGTATGCCCCATGTACGTGCACTTTCCCTTTATGCTTGTACCTTTCTTTCTGTTGACCGTACTTATATTTGGACATGAGATGAACTGGACCTTGTAGTAATTTAATTAATTATTTATTTTTATATTATTATTTAGTTGATCATTGTGCTATCTCTGCAGTTATTTTAGCTTCTTACGTACCCCCACACCATCCTTTATCCCTTCTGAGTCTTCAGACTCGTGGGAGGTGGGCCGAGATTCGAGTCACACCAGTTCCTTTTCGGTACTCGGATCCCGGGTCGCCACAGTTGGCATCAGAGCGAGGTTGTGAAGGTATATAAGAATCTAGAATGACTACAGTGGTCCAGAAGGTCCATGAATGTCCTGTACAGTCGGCGACTGGCTTAGGGCCCGTGTGTTTTATTGATTCGCGATTGTTTTCTTGATGCCAAGTGTGTTATGGCATGACGGAGGAGGACTCGTTCCTAGCAGGGGGAGTCGAACAGTGTTCCAGAGGAGCAGAGTAGAGCCACGGTTCCAGAGGGTGTAACTGGAGGTGCGCGAGCTCCAGGGATGGACAATTTCTTCCGAGGCATGTTTGACTATGTCTTCCAGCAGCGGCAGCAGGGAGACCAGCAGCATAGAGGTGATGCTGGGGACGGTTCGTCGTCTCGAGGTGGTCCCGATCGGGTGCTGAAGGAGTTCTTGCAGTTTCAGCCGCCTTCTTTTGGTGGGCAGTCAGATCCAGAGGTGGTCAGAGAGTGACTGGGTGATTTACAGAGGATCTTCAGTGCGATGGAGTGTGCTGAGGAGGAGAAGGTGGTGTTGGCTACCCATCGCCTTCAGGGAGTGGCCCGGACTTGGTGGACGTCAGAGTGGGAAGTAGCATTCCAGTCTCATCCCCTTCGGCAGATCACGTTGCAGGAGTTCATCTTGGTGTTTGAGCGTGCCTTCTGTCCGTCTTTCATCAGGACGCAGAGACTGCATGAGTTCATGGAATTGACCCAGGGTGACATGCCAGTGATGCAGTACCATGTCAGGTTGGTCGAGTTGGGCTGTTATGCGTCTCACATCATGACAGATGAGGAAGTGAAGACCGATCAATTCATTGGTGGTCTGAAGGTCGAGCTGAGGCACCATGTTCTTGCGTCAGATTTGACCACTTTGGATGCGGCGTGCAAGGCAGCGTCGGCGTTGGAGAGATATTTACAGAAGATTCAAGGGCAGGGCAATGCTGGTCAAGTTCAGGCAGGTTTTGGTCAGCTGATGGAGGTTCAGCAGCAGAGTACTATCTAGCTCTCAACAGGTGGTTCCGTGATAGTGCAGTCTGTGGCTCCGGTGCTAGAGTCGTTGTCCTTTAGCTCGAGGCTCAAGAAGCTGCTCAAGGATGCGGGCTTTGGCGGGAAGCGTCGGGGTCATAAGGGGCAGCCGCAGCAGGAGTCGATAGGCAGTGTCCAGCAGCCGGTAACTTTGCAGCGTAGGAGTTTGGTGAGTGGTGCTCGGGACAGTTGTCCCAGGTGCGGTGGCTCTCATCCAGGCAGACCGTGTTCAGTGCCCGTGATTTGCTTCAGGTGTGACCAGCCAGGACACATGACACGTGACTGTCTGCAGAGACCGAGTCAGTCGCCCGGGTTTCAACAGTAGCAGTTTCAGCCCCAGCAAGTGCCAGCACAGCCGTAACAGTACCAGCGATAGGAGTAGTTTCCTCAGTTGTCTCGGTCAGCTACTGTAGGGAGGCAGAGATCCTGAGGCAGAGTGACCCACATGACCAGAGCAGAGGTTGAGGCGTCGCAGTTGGTGGAAGGTACTCTTTCGATTTTGGGTACCCTCCCTCCCCCACTCATAAATAAAAAAAATATTTTTTCAAAGGTTTACCTAGACCAAGTTTAACCCTTAACTTGGTCCACCTAAACCCTCCCTGACTCTTCACATTCCCCTATAAAAACCCCCTAGGGGCTCAAGAAGAAAAAGGGGGAAAGAACCTACGACCTAACTACTGCACCCTCGGACTTCCGCAGGCATCCAACAAGGGTCGAGGACGCGAGGAGCTAAGTGTGTGCGTGGGTGGCTTGTTGATTGGCTTGTACATGCCGAGGGTATGTCATACGTACTCCCCTCACATGGCATCTAGTCATCTCACACAAGTCCATCTCCATTACATGTACGGAATTATGATAACGATGAACACACCCACGTCTCAGGTTCGCCTGCATATGACATCCTATGATGGCTACACATACGCCATAAGGCCGCATTTGCCTCTGTCACAAGACCGCGTGCCCACCGTTCATCCAGAGCCAACCACCGACCGTCCCGACCATGAACTCAGGCTAGCCGGACCCTGGCCCGGAGAGAGTATTCCTGGGGCCGGCCCTGACTCCCTAGCATGAAGACACTCACCTTTTGGGATCCATACCCGACCGCTCATCCCGAGCTGCATCTGACCTCCCTCAAGCGCCTGCTAGCGTCCACCCCTGCCATCCAGTCTAGCCCACTCTTGACGATTCGGGCATGTCCCTAGCTCCTTGAGGAGGGCCCCTATAAAATACACGGATAATCTGCCTTGTTACGCATTGACCTGAGGACCAACCCACGCGTCAGAATTGTCCCACTGCTTGCACCGGTTGTATTTCAACCTCCTCGGCCGACTTGTAAAGCCTGCATGGCTCTCATAAAACATGAAACCAGTTGAATACGCAAACCCATACCCAGGTCTCAGCCCCTCCCCCACACCACCCCGTGTGTGTCCAGTTCTCTGACTCCAATCAATCAAACCTCCTCGTCGCGTATAACCGTCACCTCATAGCTATAGGGGTATCTAGTCCTCTATCCGTGGCTTCAGTAATATCTAGGCCCTTCTTCAGCACGGACCTTTTATAGAGTATTAATGACAAATTCTGGACTTTGATATTGTTACTTGTTGAGTTGTCCCACTTCTTATTCCATGGAATAGTGTTGAATGCAGGGGATGGCGACCACTTACTATTAATCTACTTGATTCTCCCCTACCACGTATTTGTACAGGGTGTAACATGTCAGGTTCATTGAGTTTGGGGGGCATTGACGTAGAGGACTAGGCTTGAGGGACAGTGTGACTGGACTTTCGGTACTGGGAACTGGGGGTTGGAGACTGGGAAGTAGGGGCATAGGCCAAATGTTAGGGGCTAGTCCTCTGAAGAGGTAAGCCCTCATGGTATAGGGTTAGTGTAGACTTGCCAGGATATGGCGACCTACGAGGTTAAGATTGAGGGCTGGTTCTGGGATGCGTCGGTCATAGGCCGACGCGTGAGGTGTTGGTTGTATTCATGCTGTTAGCCAGAAATGTGGTTTACATTAGGCTGAGAAGCTGATGCTGTGATGGTTGAATATCCCTGTGAGGCATGACGGCCAAAGGCCAGAACTGGGGGCTGAGACTAGCCAACTACTCCGTGAGGGGATGGTAGTTGAAATGCGGGAGTTGGATGCTGGCGCTGAGTCTGGGTAACTGGCTCACAGAAGCGTGATGACTGGATTACTGAATTGGCACTGAGACTAGTGCTATGTGCCCGGCCTATAGAGGTGTTGTAGCCATGATACTAGAATTGGGAGCTGGGACTAGAACTGGGGGGCTGGCCTATAGAGGCGTTGAAGCCACGGTGCTGGGATTGGAGGTTGGTACTGGAACTGGGTGGCTGGCCCGTGAAGGCATTGAAGCCACGTTGCTGGCACTGGTAATTGGTACTGGAGTTGGGTGGCTGGCCTAGGAAGGCATTGAAGCCACACGGCTGGAACTGAGGACTGGAACTGGAGCTGGGTGGCCGGCCTGTGGAGGCGTTGAATCCACATTGTTGGAATTGGTAATTGGTACTGGAGCTGGGTGGCTGGCCTGGGAAGGCATTGAAGCCATAGGGCTGGAACTGAGGACTGGAACTGGAGCAAATTACATGATTATGACTCAAGAAAATTATGAAAATTATATAGCTAGACTCCTCAAGTCGTGGCGAACACAATGGCAAGCAGCAGGACCCCACGGAGTGAAAGGGTAAGTGATGTACCCATCACAAGAAGAGGAAAGGCCACCAGCGAGGCATTGCAGACCCTCTTAGGGATGACAAATCCAGAGGAGATGCCGGCTACCCTAACAGCTAATGTGATCACAACTGAAGATGATAGTGGAATGCCATCTGCCTCATCTAAAGAGATGCCATTTAAGGAGTGGGGAAGCCTCCCCAGCCCTTCTACCAATGATCTGGCCTTGTTAATGTTTCTATAGAGCTATCGACAAGAAATTGAAGCATTGAAGAAGCAGCTGAGCGAGAGGGACACTCGCACCTCTGTTCCCAGGTAGCTTGAAGTCCCCCCTGGGACATCAGGTGGCAGCGGCCAGACATTTGAAGTCTCACTGCAGGCAATCGCCTCACAACCGATGCACAACTACACTGGGTGCATTCCTCCCCCGCAACAGCAAATTACAGCAGCACCGCAACCTCTAGTACTCCAATTTCAAGGGGCTCCTACCACACCCCATGCGGTCGTGTTGACAACGCCGCATATGCAACAAGCTCACTTCCATCCAAGGCCGGTTGACCTGGCGGTGATGAACAAACTCATGGTCGAGCAGATGATAGAAATGAAGCTGGCAGAGAGGAGCGATGGTGACTCCACCTCATTTGATGCCTACAAGGTGCCATACCCACCCCATCATGCTGCCAAGAGACTGCCCCCTGGCATTACGAAGCCTCCGAAGTTTGAAAAATTCAACGGGCAAGGGTCTCAACACGAGCACATTGCCTACTACACCAATGTGATGGGTGACTTGGCGGCTGACGAGTCCTACCTGCTAAAATTCTTCGGGTCGACACTGACAGGGCTCGCCTTCAAGTGGTACTTGAGCTTGCAGCCTGGGTCTATCATGGATTGGCCAGACCTGCAAAGAAAATTCAAAGAAAGGTTCCACATCATCGAAAGGAGGTGACGGTAGCCACATGGAAAAGGAACATACTATACACCCGGTGAACACCCAACTCTGGCGAGCTGGCAACTACAAACCTCTGCGCTGCACCTCTAAACCTCGTGGAGGAACCACAACACCTGAAAAGATAGTTGTGAGCCTCATCTCATTGGCTCAGTAGGGGTCTCGCAAATCCCCACCACAAAACAATGGCAGTAAACAACTACGCTGGCAAGAATAATAAACACGGTAGCTGATGGGACCTTGGCTCTATTACTCCTACCGACAGGAAAAGCAAACCCCGATCTCCTTGTCGGGGACCACTAAATTGATGGAAATCCCTGCCTACGCTACCAGAAGAAAAATCACGACAACTCTATTGTGCAAGCCCGTCCAAACAGACAAAGGCCCAACTCAAGACCACACAGTTCAAGGGACAATCACAACCTCATCATCGTGAACCCTACACTATTTACGAGTGAAATCTCAGCAACTCTACTAGAAACGCTCGACCTGAAAGTTGGGAAAATGCTCAGAAGTCACCCGAAGAACCACGAAAAAACCCATCTCTCATGACAAGAGTACTGCCCACCAGAAGCAAGGCTGGATGTGTCCACTCACGACTTAGTCTACACCCTAGGTGTCTCTCTACTCGTCATAGGTAGAAACTGAGACACCGTATAAGTAACCACAGGACAAGGACTACCTGGGGTCACGCTCGTCAGGGTGGGTTCGATGCCCCCAACCACGTTTGCACACACAGACCATGCACTCTAGGTCAGATCCTCTAGCTAGTTTTCCCCCCAGCCCGGATTCAGGCTACAAAGACGAGGGGTCCTATAGTAACCAGTTTAAAAATCATCTCACTGGGACAAGCTCTCCACCACTCCCAAGTGGGTCTGCACACTCATGCGTAGGAAAGTTACGACTAGTGGGTAAGGTCACTCGAGGTAAGACTCTCGAAAGAAACCACCAGAGTACAGACATGCTATGCACAAGCCCATCATAAGTAACTCAGAACATAGGGTGGCACGATGCCACCAGACTCTGGACAGTCTGTTGGTACAATATGGTGCTCCAGAAGTTATATAAATAGAAGACCTCTATCGTTCGATAGAGGTGATCACACTTTTAGAATTGAGAAGCTTGAGCGAGAGCATACGAAGTGATCCAAAGAGTTCGAAAAAGAGAGCCAGTGCGAAAAGAGAAGAAGAAGAGAGAGTTGTAGAGAGAGCTCTAGAGTAGAGAAAAATAGAGCATCATTTCTTAAGAAGATTTTGAGAGTTGAAGAGCTGGTTGGTGGTCACGATCCCTAGATCAGATGTAGGATCGTTTGCTCCTTTGTGAGCTACATTGTATTTCGATTCAGATCTGGTTTTCTATCTTTCATTCCTTTCTTATTTTCTTTACATCTCCTTCAAGCTGTGTGTTAGCAGAGCTAAGTTGTAATGCTCAGCGGGTGAGGTGGATACCTCAGACAACAAGCTGTAATATTCAGCGATCTATAAGCAAGCTATGATACTCAACGGATGCAAGCTGTGTTGCACAGCAGACGCAAGCTGTAGTGCGCAGCGGTTCAAGCTGTTAGGCAGCAGTAAGCCACACTCTGGTCTGAGTGTGGAGTGGATGTAGGTGAAAATCAAACCACCTAAAAATCTCGTGTGCCTCTTGTGTGATCTGCTTTAATTCCTCTATGCTTACATTTCAAATCTACTTTTCCATTAGATGAATGAATCAAAACGTCTAAGGCAGTGCATGCTCTTTAGTATTAGAATTGTTCTTCATGCTTAAATCCATCATCTAATAAGTACATCAAAAGGCATGGTTAGAAGGATAGGTTACGCCTATCAAGAATTTTACCTCTTGCGTGAAGCTAGCCTCCACCATCGTACCGTACCTGGATGTTGGGATGAATATCAACTGCAATTATCTGATGCCTTGATACCTGCTGAAATATATTCATCTCTTACTACATTTGGAAATTCTTTCCTTACAATCTGTAGTTTTATAGTAATTCTCTGGCTAGTTCTGTGAACTGGTTTATCTACTTCTTGTTGGCGTGAGAATCTGTTCAATATTTGCTACCTCTGATAGACCTGTAGCAGTTTATTTTAATTCCGCATTGTTTGTGCCATGATGTTGTTGGTTGTAGTGCCATTGCTTGTGGCATTGTGGTTGTCGGCACTGGCAGTTTCAAGAATTGGGGAAATCTATTGGCAGATATGCTGATTGAGTACCCTTTCTTTCTCTGCATTTTCTTGGAAGTTGTGCCCTCGGGAAGTGATCGTGGTCCTAGAGATGAATTTTTCTGAGAGTTGTTGTGGGTCCTTGTTGGTAAGCTGTGTGTGGCTAGTCTCCATTAGCCGTGTGTTTAGCTGTAATTGTGCCTTGTTATGACCTAGCTTGTAGTTGTGTCTCGTGGTTCTGTGTTGAGAAGGGAGCCGGGATTCTGCAGGTGTTGTTGAGGGTGTTTGTTGGTTTGTTGGTTGTGTTCAGCTTGGGATAAGTTCCCTGTGAGTCTGAATTTGGCATTGTGTGGACCGTGATCTTGTCAGTTTGTTGTGCTGTACTCTTCAGCCATGGTAGAATTAGCATGCGACTCGAATCAGATGTAATGTCTGAGTGAGGACTGACTTGATTATCTTTGTGGTCCAGTGCTGTAATTACCATTCTGTGTGCCAGTTTCATTTGTTCGTTATGACGCGGAAGCCAATGATTTGAGCAGTCAGCTGAGATGTTTGTCTTCCTCGTGAAGAGCTGATGCTTGTGTTGTTGGTGGCTATTTTTCATGGCATGGATCATGTCTCCTTTCCTTGTGAGACGATAGCGATGCTTCCTTGTTTCGGAGGTGCCGGACTTGTCTTCCTTGGTGTGTAGTGCTCGTTCTGCAGATCGATTTGCCTTGAGATCCGAAGCATGATGATCTTACTTGTGATCATGGCCTGGCAGTGTTCCTCTGAATTGTGTTTTTCGAGAATCGTGATCTCGTGTTTTTGTGTGGTTGTGATAGGTGTTTGAGCCTTGGTTCATGCTTGGAGAGCGTAGCCAGCATTTGGGTTGTTCTTCCCTTGTTCACTTGTTAGCTCTTTGAATTTCGAGGATGAAATTTCTAAAAGGAGGGGAGGATGTAATGCCTTGAATCCTTCAGATCGGAATCAGAGAGTTTTCGGTGAGTGATTGATTCGCTGAACTGATTTCAATGGCTTATCCTGTAGCAACCCTAAATTATGAAAAATAAAAATCTTGAGAAAATGTTAAACAGTGACTTTTGTAAAGTCGCCAATTCGTAAAACGATGCCCCTTCCAACTGGTGTCAATTAAATTAAAATAAATAGTAATAATTATTTTCAGAATAAAATAAGTAATTAATGCCCCCTTCATAGGCGTCAATTATGAAAACGGAGCGTCTCCATACAGGCGTCAATTTATAAACTAACGCACCTTACATAGTCGCCAATTAAAGGACGCCCCCTGAAAAGGCGCCATTTCTCTGAGAATCGTAAAACGAAAACCACTTGTCATTTTCTGTTCGAACAGGGAGTTTAAATCGATTATAGCACTAATATGGGGTAAGATCACGAAAGGGAAAGGATTAAGATAGGAAAGGCCTAACCCAATCTAACCCCAACTGTCTATGGAATTCTAAAGCCTATAAATACCCTTGCCCAGCCCTTAAGTCTTTTTCTGATCGTCAACCTCTGCAAGCTATGGTAAGAAAGTTATTTTCCTTAGATTATTCTCTTCTTCTCCTATCTCTTCCCTTTACCTTACTTCTTCTTCTTCCTGTGAGATGCAGGAACGCCAGAATCAAGTAGTTTACCTCCTTTTGAAAGCAGCCACGGCAAGAAGGGCACCTAAATAGATGGTCTTCTTCCTGATAACTCCTCCCCGTTGACCCTTTTCCTACTACTGCCACTACTATTATTCTGTGTTCCTACTGCTGCTGTTACTTCGTCCATGACAGAAGCAACACCTTCTTCTTCCTCTAAGCACCCAGCTCGTCACCCAGTTCGACACCCAACAAAGGTAGGATCTAAACTTCAAATACTGGATCAAAGATTATAAGCAGAAAGCATGCATACATGTAGATAGTTATTGTTTCTAGTATACTAGTTCTGCGTTTTTGTTTCTAAAATAAATAACGACCTGAAGTAAGGCATTATTTTATTTTATACACGACTTTCTCAAAGGCGTTAATTAATAAACGCCTATTTTTGGGGGCTAAATTACAATTTTAATTTCAAAAATAAAAAAAAATAATAAAAAATCAGATTTTTAAACCCACGCGTGCTTTTTCTCTCTCTCTCCAGTCGAAACTCTCTCTCTCGATCTCTCTCGATTTTCTCCCCCTCTCACTCTCTCTCTCCTATATTTGTTCCTTCATCCGTTCTGGGCCGTGCCGACCCCGCATCAAGGCACAGGATGTACCGTTGGAACCAGCTCATCGCGATGAACGCGCCAGTGCCATTCATTTCGCGGATCGTCGACCGTGGGAATGGGTCGGGTCGTGAGGCGTCCCGACGTTTCGTCGTCCGTTCGTGCGCATATCAGAGTTTTCACCACGATCGAGATAAGGGGATGGACTCCTTACTTCGCTAGGAGCATTTGGGTAGCACATGCATGCCCATTGGTAGGCGTTTACATCATTTTCTGTGCAAGTAGCATTTATGGGCTTTTAGGGCTAAAATGCTTTAGAAATTGTTTAGGGGTGGTAGATTTGAGTTTTGAAGCATGCTGTAGTTATAGAATTTCTGCTATTCATCCTCCTCTACCCCTTTCCTTTTTGTTTCGTGTCGATCCGGCTTGACCGGAGGGGAGTTCTGTCTGAACTCGTCCGTCATGTTTTCCAGTCGACATAACGGACCCCAGGGGGTGCGTTATGCATTGCACGATGGACCGCTCGTGGGCCGCTATGCTATCGAGGTTTCCAATAGGTCGGTAGGTTTTGGGGCATGACGGACCAGTCCCAGTCCACCATGCAATGTATGACTCCCCTGTTATGGTGAGTTCGGTCTGAACTCATCCCTCACATTTTCCAGTCGGCATAATGGACCCCAGGGGGTGCGTTATGCATTGCATGGCGGACCGCTCGTGGGCCACTATGCTATCGAGGTTTTCAATAGTTCGGTAGGTTGTGGGGCATGACGGACCAGTCCCAGTCTGTCATGCAATGTATGACGCCCCTGTTATGGTGCGTTATACTCTGTGATTTTTTGTGGAGTTTTCTGAGTTTTTAGCGTTCGGGTGTCTTTAACAGATCACTCTCTCTCTTTTTTTCCTTTTTTTTCTCTTTTTTCTTCTTCTCTTTTTCTCTCTTCTTTATCTCTTTTTTTTGCGTACAAAATCAGTATTGCAGTAGGGGAGAAGGGAGCTTTACATAACGGGAGTTGGTCATCTGTCGGCGTGGCCGCCAATGGTTGTGCATCTGTCGGCCTGCATGTCGACGGTTGATCATCTATTGGCTTGGCCATCAGTGATCGACATCTGTCCGATCAAAACCCCGATGGCTGAACATCTGTCGGATTGAAGCCCCGACGGCTGAACATATGCCGGCTTAAAGCCCCAATGGTTGAACATCTATCGAATTGAAGCCCCGATGGCTGAACATCTGCCAGCTTGAAGCCCCGATGGCTGAATATCTGCCAGATTAAAGCCCCGATGGCTGAACATCTGCTGGATTGAAGCCCCGATGGCTGAACATCTGTCAGATTGAAGCCCCGATGGCTGAACATCTACCGGATCGAAGCCCCGATGGCTGAACATCTGTTAGTTTGAAGTCCCGATGACTGAACATCTGTCAGCTTGAAGCCCCGATGGCTGAACATCTGCCAGATTGATGCCCCGATGGCTGGACATCTATCGGATTGAAGCCCCGATGGCTGAACATCTGTCGGATTGAAGCCCCGATGGCTGAACATCTGTCGGCTTGAAGCCCCAATAGCTGAGTACTCTTCGGTTCGGATGAAAGGTCCTGACGCCGACTATGTGAGAGGTTTATTGGGTGGACGGCTGAGGGCCAAAGGTGAAAGACCGGGTCTGCCTAAGGACCTTCTTTCCTTTCGTCTCTTCTTCCTTCGCATGAAAAGGTGGGTACGAAGACCACGTTTGTTTCGTGACTCTTCTTTCTCTTTCTCTCTTCTCTTTTTGTGTGAGAGGCAGGTACGAAGATCACATCTGCCTCGTGACTCTTCTTTCTCTTTCTCTCTTCTCTTTTTTGTGTGAGAGGCCGGTGCAAAGACCACGTTTGTCCCGTGACTCTTCTTTCTCTTTCTCTCTTCTCTTTTTGTGTGAGAGGCGGGTACTAAGATGACACCTCAGAGCGTACCGAGGATCCCTTGGCCTATGATGGCGTTGTACCCTGTCATCGCACGAACTATAGTAAAGTCGGCGAGGAAGGTTACCTCTTTCGGAGCAGTCCCAAACATGATCGGGAGTGAGATGCACCCTTCTGGGCGGATGGTCGCTCCTGAGAATCCGTATAGCGACGTGTTTAATGGCGTCAGTCAGGACATATCCACACCCATGAGAACAAGACAGTCGTAGGCAATAACATCGGATCCACTTCCATTGTCTACTAAGATATGACGTACAGTACATTGATTAATGGTGGCTGAAACCACCAAAGCATCGGTGTGGGGCGTGGTTACCCCCTCTAGGTCATCATCAGAGAAGATAATGGGGTCTCCTAGATGGCCTGGGGTGGACTCCCCGCGTGAAGTGACGTCGCCTTGGCCCGTGGCGCGGATCACCATCGCGTACTGCCGCCTCCTGCTCGCGCTATCTCTCCCTGCGGCTGATCCTCCGGAGATCATCATGATATCTTTCCCGTTGGGTCGGTTGTCGATTGGTGGGGGCGTCTTCTGCCGTCGTTCTGTCACCTTGGTGAGGAACTTGTCGAGGAGTCCCCTCCGGACGAGGTCCTCGATGGCGTCCCTGAGGTTGATGCAGTCGGCAGTGTCGTGGTCATGGTCGCGATGGTAGAGGCAGTACTTCTTCTTGCTCCTCGTGCTCGGATCAGACTTCATCCGAGGAAGCCACTTGAGGAATGGCTCCTTGCGGATCTCCATTAATATCTGGTCCGGTGGAGCCGTTAGGGGCGTGTAGTGGCGATAGTTGTCCCTCTCCTTCTCGGGGCAGTCGCAGCGGTCTCCGTCACGCCGATCCCACTTATTTCGACCCTCTCGCGGGGGGTCGGCGGATCTCTTCCGGTCGGATCGATCGACTCCGGCCGCGCGGCCCAAGGCCATCGTGTTCTCCTCGCAACGTGCATGCTTCTGTGCCAAGGCGAGGAGATCTGGAAGAGTCGCTGGGGCTCTACTCCGAGGGCCCGTCGAAGGATGTGATACCGCATCCCGTGAAGATCGGTGACGAGTGGCCGACCCTGACGGGGAAGCCGACGTTGAGGTCGTTGGACGGTGAGGACCGGCGGGTGTTGGTGTTCGACGGGCCGTGCGGCTCGTGGACCTATGAGCCGGCAGACGGGGAACGGTTCGTCACCGAGGAGCCGTGGTGAGGGATCCCCTCGACCGGCGGATCGACCGATCCGAACGGCAGGCCGACGAGTTTGTCCCGGGACCCGCGCCCGCCGTGGATCTGCTCGACGTCGAGGCACGCGCCGACTACTCCGGTGACCGGCTCCTCGACGGCCCCGAGCTCGACATGTTCGGACGGGGGATCTGGTGACCCCGCCCACTGACGAGAGTGTGGCCCATGAGCGGCGCATGTTCGAGTTCGGCCTACGGCGCTACCAAGAGCGGCTGGACTCCATCGTGCAAGACCTTCGCCGCCTGGCCGACGAGGTGGAGCGAGAAGCACGGGTGCGTGACGAGGCCGAGGTCATGGGCACGCCCTCCCTGGTGTGGTCGGCGCAGACCGTCATCCATCGGATGATGTGGGGCCTTGCGAACCTAAACCTCGACGCCCTCGTCAACGTCGCTGGGGACACCGAGCTGTCTCGCCAGCGCATGGAACAAGCTGGCGCCTCCGGGGCGGGTGAAGCCTGATGGGCCGGTCTCGGTTGTGGTCGTGCCGGTCTTGTCTGGGGTTCGCTCCGGTGGGCCGGAACAGGTGTAACGACTGCGAGTCGCTGCTTCGTGTGAACGAGGAAGCCCAGTTGTCTCTGCTTCCAGAGGTGGAGAGTGTCCCGTTCGATGACGGGCTGCTTCGCGGGCAGCGGCTCCTGGTGTTCGAAGCCTTGTGTGACCTGAACGAACGCCGGCCGGGTGGCGGGAACGCGTGGGAGGTCCAGTGCTGGCTGGTCGAACGCGGCCGGGACGCCGGGATCCAACGGAACGCGATCGGGTCCCGGTTCAAGGAACTCCGTGACGACCTGGGGTTCGTTGTGCGGGTAGGGGAGCGGCCCGGGCCGACCCCACGCATGGAAGACGTGTTCGCGCCCACCGCGGAGGGGTTGGCGTGGCTCAACCGGAAGTTGGCGGCGGTATGAAGCCGCCGTTCCGTCCGGAGTGCATCGACCACGAGAACGGGTTGTGGATCCTCGTTGATGCTGACGGTACCCGTCTCCCGACTGTGTACCGGTCCTTGTTGGACGCGGAACGGGCCGCGTGTCAGGTCGAGGTGCTGTCGGAATGACCACGACGCTGCGACCGACGTCCCGGAAGCGTTCGGTGTCCGGGGTGAAGGAAGAAGCAACCCGGTTGTGCGCCCAGATCGTCCGGGCAACCCGGGGCCCGTTGTGTGAGGACTGCGGCCGGGTTCCGGCGAAGGACCACGCGCACATCGTGGGCCGGTCGTACAACCACACGCGAACGGATGAGACGAACGGGCTCGCGTTGTGCGGGGCGTGTCATCACCGGTTCGACAACTTCCATGACGACCGGGACGCGCTTCTCGCCCGGTTGGGGTTGACGGCTCATTACGAGGCGTTGAAACGCAAGGCCCTGGACGGGGTGGGAGTGAAGTTCGATTGGTACGACGAGCTGGACCGGCTCCGTGCCCTGGCAAGGGAGGTGCTCGGGTGATCGAGCTGATCGTGTTCATCACGCTCGTGGGCGTGGGTTGTGGGTCGTTCGGGTTCTGCGCGGGGATCGTGATCGCCGGCCGGAACGCGTTCGAGAACGGCCGCCAGTACGGATGGCAGCAGGCCCGCCACCACCGCCCGAACGTCGAGTACCGGTGATTGCTCCGCATGAGGCAATGAAGTTCGCCAAGGTCCGGTGGTACCGGTGAGCCAGGCCCGCTACCTGATCGGTGACGTGTTCGAGCGGATGGCCGAGCTACCGAGCGGATCGGTCGACCTCGTGCTCACGTCGCCGCCGTTCCTCGCGTTGCGGTCGTACCTGCCCGCAGATCACCCGGACAAGGGCAAGGAGATCGGCTCCGAGCCGACGCCGGCCGAGTTCCTCGACACCCTGCTGGCGTTGACCGCGGAGTGGGGTCGCCTGTTGGCGCCGCACGGGTCGATCGCCGTCGAGCTCGGGGACACCTACTCCGGTTCGGGTGGGGCAGGCGGGGACTACAACACCGATGGGCTCCGGGCTGGTCAGGAGCGGTTCAACGGGGCGGCAGCGACGGCCCGGGCGCACGCCATGAAAGAACGCACTCGCAAGCCCGGGCTTGGCTGGCCGATGGACAAGAGCCTCTGCGGCATCCCTCACCTGTTCCACCTGTCCCTCGCCTACGGCCGCAACCTGCTGACGGGTGAGCCGTCGCCGGCTGGGCAGTGGCGGGTGCGAAACGTGGTGGCCTGGTGCCGCCCGAACCCTCCGGTGGGTGCCCTCGGCGACAAGTTCCGCCCGGCTACGTCCTACATGACGATCGCCACTCGCTCGAGGACCCGGTACTTCGACCTCGACGCGGTGCGTGTTCCCGCTGACCCTGCGAACATCCGCGACGGTTCGCCACTCAACACCGCTGCCAGCAAGGGTCATAGGTCGGGGCAGCGGACGATCAGCCGGTCCTCGGAGGACTGGAAGGGCACAGCTCCGCCGCTCGACTGGTGGGAGATCCCCACCCAGCCGTACGCGGGTGCCCACTACGCGACCTGGCCCACGGCCTTGTGCGAGCGCCCGATCAAGTCGATGGTCCCGCAGCGGGTGTGCTTGAAGTGCGGGGAGCCGTCGCGTCGGATCGTGGACGTGGAGCGCATCGGGGTCATGCGCGTTGGGGATGCATCGGCGTCGAAGGGCGTGAGCGGTGGCGACAGCGGCAACCCGGACAAGCTCCGACACACCACCACCACCACCACCACCACCGGTTGGACGTGTTGCGGGTGTTGCGTCGGGTTCGACGGCAGCCACGAGCAGATGACGATGGCCGACTGCGACTCGGACCACTGGCGCAACGGTGTCGTGCTCGACCCGTTCGCCGGGTCCGGCACGACCCTCGCCGTAGCGACCGGGCACGGCCGGGACTGCATCGGCATCGACCTCGACGAACGGAACGCCGATCTCGCCCGCGAACGCGTCGGCATGTTCCTCAACGTCGAGTACCCAACGAAGGAGGTAGTCGCATGAAGGGTTGGTCTGACACGTCGGTGCTCTGGATCGTGTTCGTCTCGGTCGCTGTCGGGTTCGCGCTCGGGGTGTTGTGGACCGGAAAATGAAATCAAGGATCTAAAAAATTCTTTAACAAAATTTGTAAGTGGGTAAGAAAACCAAAGTCTCGCTGGCAGTTTCTGACCACTGACCATAACCGGAGAATTTTCCAACCATAGAGGAGTAGACATGTAATCGCCAGACGGAAACTCCATGAGCATCTCACAGGAAACTTCATTCATCGACTTTTCAATACGTGTAATAAAATCTTCAGAGATAAAAGAATGGGTTGCACCTGAATCGAAAAGAACACGCGCTAAGCGATCATAAATCGAAACCGTACCTTCGATCAGATTAGATGCCAGCGCCTCCTCACGAGTGATGTGAGTGACTCTGGCTCTCAGCGGATGAGTAGCGACAAACGACTGTTGAGAAGGTGTAGGAACTGGCTGTTGAAACGATTGAGACTGAGGCGGTGGAGGAAGACAGAACTGTGGCTACTGTGACTGGGAAGTCTGCGAGAACTGCACCATCTACTGTCTCAACGGATAGTTACGGGAAACATGCCCCGACTGATCACAACGATAACACACAACCGGCAAAGAAGACGGTACACCCGGATGACTGCCACCATAGTTGGAACATAATCTCGACTGAAAAGTAACAAAATCTGAACGCGGTCGAACGAAAGAATCAGACTGTTGACTCGGATCAGAAAATGACGGCTGATCGAACCTCCTCTTCTTCTTCTTATGACGAAAATCTCTGCCCTGAGATTGCGAGAAGGAAGCACTATCGGCAGGAGAGAAAGCAGGAGAAACTCCTGAAGCAGATGACTAGTGGGGCAGCTGATGCTGCACAGCCGATGGAACCATCCCAATCTGAGAAAATTCATGAGTCCTCGCCAATTCAAACTCTAGCGCGACAGCGGCTTGATATGCAGAATCCAACTCGGCTACACGGGTAGCGAACATCGGCAGGCTCAATTCTTCTTTTAGTCCGCGCAGAAACTGCTGAGTCCTCACAGTCTCATCGGTGAAAATGTGGGGTGCATACCGGCCCAACTCAATAAATTTATCTCGATATTGCAGCACTGACATCTCACCCTCTATTTTATCAAATATTATGACTATGTTTTGATTGACATGACTGTTTAACTGTCACGTTCCGAGCAAATGAACATGTTTCGCTGCTATCGGTTCGGGGCATGACAGAAGGTGGTATCAGAGCCTAGACTTTCTAATCCCTAGGTCATCAAGTCCAAGTCCTAGATTGAGTTCTCCTTGTCAGTTATCCTATAGGAATCTCGTGAGATTTGGGTAGAGGTATGGGCTAATCAATAAAATATGTCCATCTATGCTGGATTAATATTAAGATATGAGTAATCATTAATTTAAAAACTTATTTTGTAGGCTAGCATGGCCGCCGAGAGAACTCAGTGGAGAGAGATGCAACACACTGTCCAGGGATTAACACAAGCTTTACAACAAGTTGCATAAGGTGGAGCACGACATGGAGACGGGGATTTGCATCGAAAGTTTCAAAAGATGAATCCCCCGAAGTTTAGTGGATCTACCGACCCGGATGAAGCAGAGAATTGGGTGCAAGAAATAGAGAGAACCTTCAAGGTGATGCAATGTACCGATGAAGAGAAGGCACTATTGGGAACTTATCAACTAGAGAAGGATGCCCGAGCATGGTGGGGATCAGTCGAAGCAATCTTGCCCAACGAACAAGTTACATGGGACGAGTTCTTAGAACACTTTAATGAAAAGTATTTCTCAGAAAGGATCTGCGAGAAGAAGGCTATGGAGTTTGCAGCATCGAAGCAACGTAGTCTGTCAGTCGCAGAGTATGAAGCGAAATTTTCTAGATTGGCCTGGTATGCGCCACACTTAGTTTGTACGGAGAAAATGAGAGCGAGAAGATTCATGAACGGCTTGAAGGTGGACCTCATTCCTCAATTGGCACCGCTAGAAATCCAAACTTACATGGAGATGGTTAGGAAAGCACAACTCTTAGAAGATGCAATGGATATGATGGAATGAGTAAAAGGAAAGATCGCCAAGAGGGAGCAAGCGAATGGATCCAAGAATATGGAACCCGTGAATGACAAGAAGAGATCTAATGGAGGTAACGATTTTCGTAAGGACGAGACCCTCTGGCCTTGCTGGCCCTCTACCAGCAAGGGATCAGCCCCACACCCTCCACTCGGCATCGCCGAGTCACCTCGGGTTTGGGTGGAGTGTCGAGTGAGTTGACCGCCGTTATCGGCCCATTCGGTTGCAAATCGTGCTTGTTGCCTAAGTCCTAGGTTGTGTCATATCAGGAAGCGCACGAGCTGGGGATCCATCTCCCTACCTCCACCAAAGAAACGACGTGCCGCAGATGCCGATCCACAAAGAAATCACTGTGAAACCCTCGTCGGCTCACGAACGCGCCCCCGAGCTTCACCGCGCCTCCACTGCCTCGATCCTCCCCCATCCTTACCCGCATCCTCACCCGTGCCGCCTCCACCTCCCCCCCGCCTCACTCTGTCAGCTGTCGGAGAAGAGAGGGGAGAAAGAGAGCGTGAGAGAAGAGAGAGAGAGAGAGGGAGAGAGGGTGAGAAATGAGAGATGGGGAGAGAGAAAGGGTTAAGTGGTTTATATAGGGGAAAAATCTGAGAAATCAAAAAAATATGAAAAAATTACCTCTGCGATCCTTGCGAAGGGCACATCATAATGGTAACATTTTGAAGAACGCAATAGTTCACCCTACATGGGGTTTCGAAGGTAAATGTCAATACACGACTGGGAATCAGAAAATGCATGAAAAAAGTTGCGGAACGCACTCTGGACCTCCGAAACAGCTCCGAATCGCACAGATCCGAACATGGAATATGTCCAGAACACAATTTCGGACCCAACAGTGTCACACACTCCGAGAAGGCAGATCCGAGACCCAAAAAGTAGGATCTAAAGCCGTCGAATCCAGACCCAATAAATATCTGGAAAATACCCAAATGGTCCAGGCATTACATCTATTCACCCTCCCCTCTAGATCCGGTTGCACCCTAGCAAGGGACCTAACACCCCTCACATTCGCAAGGTCCTAATTAAGTAACCACTTATCCACTTAAAACATTTACCTGTGGACCTCTTTCCTTAGACACCGTTCTTCCCTGAAAATCTTCCTAATTACACGACTTGTCAAAAACCATAAAAGACCTCGATAATCGCATCTCAGCACACGTTCAACGCCATCGTAATTCATTAGAATCGCAATTAGCATGCCATGAGTACTGATCTAGCGAACGACCGATCACAAGAAGCCTAAGTGCAAAGAAAGAGAGCACCAACTTCGGCACAAAGCACAAGGAAAAATACTAATCTCAGCTTACCCTCACGTCCTTAAACAATGAATGAGCTTTCTCAACACATTGGCCGTTGGACACGGCACGACGAACACGATATGCAATAGCTCTTTAACACAAGAATGCATCCAAAGCCATGCAACCGAAAAGCAAGGAAGCAGATTAGGCTCAGAATAAATGCTGTCCGTACTTAAGCAGACACAGGGAAAAGGCATCACTAAGACAGCAAATCCAAGGCTAACCTCGAAAAAGATTCCACCAAACAGGATGAGAAACAATAAGCTCACTAACAAAAGCTCACCAGGAAGGGAAAATCCTTACTCGCCTAAGCAACTTCTCAATTGAGGAATCTGATCGAGCACTTCAACAGAAGCGAGACACATCAGGAGCTGAACAGACTTAAGCTGGAGTGACCAAAACAACGTACGGACATGTACGGTCATCACACCAACACTAAAAGTCAACAGCAACCTGAGCAACTTACACGAAGACCTCAAATAATGTACTGCAGATTTGAGCCTTTCAACGAACACTACCAAGTACAACATGGTCGAGACAGACATCACGAAGAAACCAAGCAATACAAAATCACAAAACCTAATGCTAGCAAATTCCACCGGCCATCAGCTGGGCGACTGTACATGACTTTTACGACTCTGGTAATCGTATATCTGAGATTTCCATATACTTTACACAATAATAGCTCCGATACCACCTGCGACGACCCGGATCCCAGATACCAGATATACCCGATAGGACTATCAAATACACCTAATACCACTTGGAACCCACAAGGCCTCCCAAGAGCGGTAAAGCTCCTAAAGGGATAAAAGGATTGTTGTGTAGTACATTGAACTTACAGATATAACAGTAAGCAATTAAATTTCATTGAGTTTCCTATAAATAGGACCCCATTCCCCTCTTTAAGAAGTTAATGAATGAATGAATAAATGAAAAAGAAATTGGAAATGAATAAAACCTGATATTACGGCCAAGATTCCAGGAGAGACAACCCATGAAAAATCATCCTCTATATACCAAACTCAAGATAATATAAAGGGCAAGAGACAGAAACAAATGGGGATCGATTTGGAGTAGTATTCAAGAAGTTACAGCCGCCACAAGATAGGCCCATCGTGCAGGTTTCTGGAGATAGAGTCTAGCGCAGGCTGGACTCTTGGCTGGCTTAGCGGTTGGTCGATCGACCATTAATGAATAAACGGTCGGTCGATCGACCGTTTGCAATAAGAAATGGTTGTTTGCATGATCGTTTATAGTCTATTTGTGTGACTTTGAAAATCAGATCATATCTCCCAAACGGTGCAGAACTAGAAAAAGTGATAGAAGAAGAAATTGTAGATAACTGAAATATGAACAACTTTCATGAAGAGAGCAAGATGAAAAGATGATCAGAAGAGGGAGAAAATGGGGCTAGAAGATAGGGAAAATGTTGGGTTTGTTGGTGCACAACATAGTCTCCTAGAAAAATGCAAATAACTCCAAATAAGTGCAGAACTGGCTAATAGTGTAGAAGAAGAAGTTGTAGATCTCAAAAAATCAAACATCTTTGGTGAAGGGAACATTTTGAATAGAGGAAAGGAAAGGGATGAAAAAGGGTCATGTTTTGAACTATGCAGTGAAAGAGAGCCGAATGCTTGATGGAAGCCGACCTAAATGGGCCGTAAGTTGACTTGGAAGGCCGGAAGTTGATATAATAAGCTCCAGGGCTCAATGGAATCATGATCTCCAAGGCTAAATAAGAATGGAACAATGAAATGGGATTGAAATCTATCCAAGAAAGGCTCTAAAATAATGGTTAATTTGGGACATCAAAAATGATGAATAAGAGAAATGACACAACTTGCGGGCTAAAAACGAGTGTCAATAGATGCCCCTCCTTGATGTCCGCTTTGCAAGAGAACGAGCGAAAGTGACGGGAGTCCAAACAAATGAGCAAGTTCAAGCCGTTACCTTCCCTCCCGCCAACCAAAACAACCAGATCCGCTTTTCCCAGAATCCCCGCAACACCCAGTCCACTCCACAAAATCATCCTCCACTCACCTTCGCCACTCCACAGAACCATTCGCCCACTTATTCCACTCCACCAAACCCTCCGCTCACCTTCACTATTCCACAAAACACCTACTCGGCTCTACAATAGCCTCCACCACCACCACAATACCATAATGTTCCTCCCCCTAACGGCTACAACAACAACAAGTGCCCGGCTCCGAAGAGAGCCCAGTACCCTCCATTGCCAGAAACTCTTGCCGATATCTTTTCGGCTCTCATGTCAATCAATGCTATACAACTTCCTCCGGAATGGCCCAATTGGAATACGGCCGTTGATCAGACAAAATATTACGTATTCTATAGGCAGCCAGGGCACACCATTGAAGGGTGTTTTCAATTCCAAGACCTGGTATATGATCTGCATAAAGGACACCGGATTGACTGGGCTGAAATGCACAAGGCCATTATTGAGCTGAAAGAGAAGAGGAGGCAGCCGCCGAGACAACAAGTGCAGCAGTAAGCACCGCAGCCACAGCAGCCGCCGCAATAGCAATCGCAGTAGGTTCAAGACTTGGGGATCCACCAGAATCCAATGCCGAACCATCCACCCGCTCTGCAACCTCAGCCACCAGCACCGGCTCAGGTGAATGTAGTCTAGCCTTCGGTCCCCAACGCCGGATGGTCCTTTGATGATGACGGTACGACCCACCAAGTATCAACCTTCCATCACAACTATCCCTCCACTTCCACCATCTTCACACCCATACACCAAACCCCTCCTCCATTCGCTACACCGTTCATCCACCCATTCACTGTCCCTTCCACGTCCACGCCAACACCCTCACCTGCGTCTCTATCTCACCCACTACTTATCCCCACCGTTATCACCATGACCCTTCCATCTAACCCTCCTCCCACACCAACACCCATCATCACCACCACACCTACCGCCAGTCCCTCACCCATTATGAATATGAGACAAAGACGTTGGCTTGAGTATCTCAAGGACTTCGACTTTACTATACACTATCATCCTCGAAAAGGAAATCTTATAGCTGACGCCCTTAGTCAAAAGCCAGGAGCCCTATTAGCCAACTGTATGATTTAGGAATGGAAGATGCTAGAACAATTCTCTAAACTCAATATAAGCATGGACAAAGAGAACAAGTGTGTTATTCTGTCCCATATGAGGATACAAATGGAATTACTCTTCGAAATCCAAAAACTCCAAGATAATGATCCAGTGCTAGTGGAGATCAAAAGTAAAATGGAAGAACGACTTGATTTCAAGCTAGCCTCAGATGGAAGGCTATTATTCAGAGAGAGAACTTGTGTACCAGATTGTCCAGAACTAAAGAAGAAGATATTAGATGAAGCTCAAAGGTCAAGGTACACTATTCATCTAGGATCTACCAAGATGTACCAAGATTTGAAAAGGACCTTGTAGTGGCCCAACATGAAAGGAGAAGTAGCAGACTTCGTGTCTCCCTGTCTCACATGCGAACAGGTTAAGGCGGAACACCAAAAGTCTACCGGTAAGCTACATCCTCTAGGTATTCCAAAGTGAAAGTGGGAGGATATCGGTATGGACTTCATAATACGTTTATCTAAATCTAAAGGAGGACATGATGGAATATGGGTCATCATAGACCGATTGACCAAGTCGACACATCTCTTGCAAATCAAAAGTCGGTGGTCAGTTGATGTTCTTGCTGCATTATACATGAAAGAAATTGTCAGATTACTTGGAGTACCTATTTTGATCATGTCTGACTGAGACCCGCACTTTACTTCTCACTTTTGGAAGGGTCTACAACATTCGTTAGGGACGAGACTCAACTTTAGTACTACCTTTCATCCCCGAATGGATGGTCAGACTGAAAGAACTAATCAGGTGGTAGAAGACATGCTCAGAGCTTGTATCATTGATTTTTGTGATAGCTGGCATGATCACTTGCCTTTGGTCGAGTTTGCATACAACAACAGTTACCAGGCAAGTATACAGATGGCACCTTGCCAAGGCGTTAACGCCTTATACAACAAGGGTTAACGCTGTAGAACAAGTCCTTAAGCGCTGAAGAAGACGTCCACTACATCAACGCTTTTGCCAGCTGAGTGGACGCAGGAGTTATGCTTCAGCAGAAACAGCTTCAGTGTCTACGCAACAAAGCTTCAGCGTCTACGCATCCAGACAAAGGTCGATGCTTCAAGGCCAAGTCTTCAAGTGCGTCAACGGTGTACATACACAGCGTGGACGTAGCAATACAAGTGTCAAAGGGTAGAAGCTATTACCTAAAAAGGCTGAATGGCCATTTCCCCTTCAGATGATGATGGCATATCTAACTTAGTCTCATCTTCATCATCCATAGTAGCCTCATTAGATTCAAACTCTTTATCTTCATTGGACTCCTCCTCCCCTATAACATCAACATTTAGGTCTATAGGATCAACTTTTTCCACTTCATTTCCTGCATGTAATGATAGTGGCTCATCAGATTTGTCCAATTGAAGATGTGTCGAATCTGCAGCACCAACTCTGTCTTATTGAAAATATTCGGCATTGGTATCCACTGAGATAGTTTCACTCAGATTCAACTCATAAGTGTGAAAAAGTCTTACTTTAACCCTACAAACTGCCCACCAATCTTTATTCTTGGACGATGAATAGCTTGAATAATACACTTACTAGGCTTGTGTGGTCAAAATAAATGATTCATATTTATTAAGTTTAGACCTATGTTTGACATCAACAATCCCATATATTGTGTCATGTTGAACAGAATTAGGATCAAACCAATAACACTTAAATAGGAATACATGATTGTCTTGTCCCAGATACTACAATGCTATGACTTCCTCAAAAATACCATAGTAGTCCAGTTCATTTTCATTATATGTACTTCCCTTAACATATACGTTGTTGTTAATCGTAAACTTATTTCGTCCATAATCTCTCATGTGAAATCTATATCCATTCAAAAAATATCCTAGATAGACACGTGCAACTTTCAAGGGGTCATAACTTATCTCCTGGACTCTTTCATCAATAATAAGACCTTGTGATCCTCTCCATGGGATATTCCTTTCATCGGACTAGGTGATCTTATTTTAAGGCCTTCGTAAGTCTCCGTGAGCCTGGGATTCTCACTAGGACACTGTTGTACCCGGATAATTTCCCAGTAAAATACCAAGAAATAAGGGTTTGGGAATTTTCCTGAACACCTTTAAGGCACAGGCTACCTAGCCCTTTCTACAACTCTGTAGGCCCCACCAAGGTTCCTGACCGGTTTGCCGTGACGTGCAACTACACAAGCAATTAACCGGGACCAATCTCGGCTACTTATCGGCGGGCCTTGCCCTCACCCTATATGGCCACCCGGGCCCACTCGGGGGCACCCTGACACTAAGCCACGCCACGTGGCACCTAGTGAAAAGGTAGGGAGTCAGCCCTGAGACACCTTCTTTCAACCCTTCAAGGTCAAAGGGAGATTAACCACAGGCCTTGGAGGCCCGCAGTATGCGTGTACGGCTCACACACACGTGCTCGGCATTTTCCCGAACACCTTGTGGGCGCATATATTCCAGCCCTCCAGCATCAAACCACGGGCCAACCCGTGGTGCCAGCACATTTATTGGGTCCTACAACAACCCCCCAACAAGATGGGGCCACCCCCGACCCTCAGACACGTGGTGACGAGCCACCCGTCTTTAGCTCTCGGGCCAACCCGAGGCTACCTTGCCAACCCACCATGCGACACGGCACGTAGCTCGAGGTAGGGCCCGTGTGCCTAAAATGCCTCTCCTTAACTCCCACGAGCTCCCATCCTTAGCCCGAGGCCCATTTTGGGACCCCCGGGCCCACTACCCAAGCCGTTTGGCAACCCGGGGTGTGTCAGGCATTTACCCAAACACCTTGCGAGCGGCTACTACGACTCGAAGAACAACGCCCCCCACGGGCCCGTTCTAGTCCCTCGAAGCTTAGTGTCCCTCAAAGGACACCCCCAGAAGATAAAAGAAGACCCCCGGGGGCCATCCCTCGGGGTTACAGCCAGCCCCGGGGCCAGTTCACCCGGGGGGCGGCCGCACGCCCCAGGGAGGGTGAACTCCAAATGTACTTGAAACATTATTATTCAATAAAGTTAGAATTTTGAGTACATCACATTGTGTTCATTCTTCTTATGGTGAATGATTGCGCTCTGATAATATTGCTAGCTTGAGGCATATTACTGACTGCTCATATCCCTGAACATCATCCGCTATACACCTATCTCGGGGAGTGACAGCCATAGTAATTAAAACTAAGAAAGCCGCATAACCCTTTGTGAATGTGTCACATAGATATTAAAATGATAGAAAAGATTTAAATTTAAACTAAAGGGAAAGATGGGTGAATGAAGAGACAATGATGACAATAATGAAAAATGGCAGTGGGAGCATGTGATGCTACTCTAGAAGTGTGATTGTCAGAGGGGTTACATCAAAAGGAATAGGATGATCGCGAAGAATACCTTGTGAAGCGGGGACTTTGTGAATTTCACTTCCTCTTTCTATCGGCCGGCCGATGAAGAGAGTTTCCCTTATATGATTACCCTTGCAAAATAGACAACAACCAATAAAAGAAAGAGATGTGAATTAGAAATAAAGTGAGTGTAGTATCAAATCCCAAATATGAAATAAGTAATAGAAACATGGTAATAAACACACCTTGTTGGTGTTGGCTTTTAAACCCCTATGCAAAGGGTGGATAAAATGATGATATGCAAGAGGGAGGGTGCAAGTGTTGCACTAAGGGAGGTGTGCAAGAGTGCACAAGAGGAGGATCTCAACATTGAGATGATAAAAATAAGAAAAGGAGATGAAGAAGATGATGCATGCAATGCTTAATGACGATAAAATAAAGAGAAAAGAGAAGGGGAAAGCTTATTGGTTTATTCTCCAATTGGAGATTTGGATCTTCAAGAGAGGAAGCCACTCTAAGGATGTAGCTTTAGGCACATGGGAGACCTCCTCCTTGAGGTCCCGATCTGGCAACACCTCCCTGTCAATCAATTGTGCAACCTTAAACACAATGGGACAGGGGGCCCTTTTTATAGAGGGAGAAATTTGGAGTTTAATTTCATAGAAAATATTAAATCCTATTTTAATTAGATTTGTTTTTAACCTTGGGGGGTCGTCATGTTTTCATTTATTTATTATCATTATTGTTATTTACTATCTTTAGTTTGGTATTCTTTTCATTATTTCTATTTTTTTGTCGTCATTATTGTTCATTTATATATTTATTATTCCCTTTTCTTTTACTGCTTCCCTTTTTTTGAATTTCTTTAACTATTATTATTATTGGTATTATTATGCATGGCACACCGGGGAAGAAAGCGTCGACGCACCGTCGTGGTGCGTCCACGCAGCGTGGAGGCCAAGGGGAGGGCGTACCGGCGAGGGCCAGGAGGGGACTGCGTCCACGCCATGCAGTAATGCGTGGACGCTGGAGACCAAGGAGGGGGGGGCGTACCGGCGAGGAAGCCAAAAGGGGGCTGCGTCCACGCCATGCAGTGATGCGTCGACGCTGAAGGCGGAGGAGGGTTTGACGCGTCCACGCGCCAGGGAAGTGCGTTGACGCATGGAGAGGTAAACGTGCCGGCGAACGGGGCCAAGGCAGAAGGGGCTGCGTCCACGCACCGAAGGGGGGTGCGTTGACGCTAAGGGGAGAGGTGTGCCGCTGACGACCAGCAAAAAGGGAGCCCACTGCGTCCACGCAGTGGGGGCACTGCGTCGACGCAGTGGGGAAACAACGGGGCCGAGTGTGCCGGTGAAGGAGCCAGATGTTGAAGGGCTGCGTCTACGCACTGGGGCTGTGCGTGGACGCAGTGGAGGAGCTCGAGGGGGCAGTGGAAGCCAGGGCATGTCCATTTTAATGGCCTTAAGGCCTTTCTTTTCTTCCGTCTTTTGTTGGATTTTGATTTTTTAAGTTAATTGACCCCTTAGGGCTGTTCACTCGTTTGGCGTCATTCCATGCATTTGTCGTCCTTTCTATCTCCGTTATGCCTTCGTTCTGATAAAATTTCGGCGGCATCTCCCCTTAATCCCGGGCGTAAGGGAGGTACAGGGACGCGCCCACATGGAGTGGCGGAACCCAACAAGTGGAGGTGGGCGTCCGCAGACGGCAACACCTTGAGTGAACCTCGGGAAGCGTAGGAGGACACGACAATGGGAGGGGGCTGACAGGCCAGCCAAGGGTTCTAGACTAAGAGGGGGAGGCAGGTGTGACGGTGGGCAAGCCAAAGGTGTGCCGTTGAAAGGCTGGCTAAGGGTGTACCGCTGAAGGGCTGGGTGGGTTAGGTGTACCGTTGAAGGACTGAAGAAGGGGTGCACCGCTGAAGGAAATGGCCACAGGGTGTACCGCTGAAGGGGGAATGGGTTAGGCGTGCCGTTGAAGGACTGAAGAAGGGGTGTACCGTTGAGGGATTGGCCAGGGGCGTACCGCTGAAGGGCTGGGTAGGGAGTGTACCGCTGAAGGATGGAGATCAGGGCGTACCGTTGAAGGGTTCGGCCAGGGCGTACCGTTGAAGGGCTGGGTAGGGAGTGTACCGTTGAAGGATGGAAGGGGCTGGTGTGCCGGCCAAGATGTGTACCGGTGAAGGATGGAAGGGGCTGGTGTGCCGACCAAGATGTGTACCGGTGAAAAGGCCAAGGGACTGGGGGGAGTTGAGTGTACCGCTCAAGGAGCGTGCCGGCGAAGGAGGCCAGAGGAGGGTGTACCGCTGAGGGGCCCAAACGGGTGAAGAGCCAGGTGAGTTGGGAGGACCCTGTGGCCAAGGAAGGAGGGTCTAACACAAGGAGCTAAACGGGTTGGAAAGGTCATGGCAGGGGGGAAATGAGGGGCTATGGGGTGTACTGGTCAAGGGTTTTAAGAAAATGGGTGATAGATTACCTGGAGGGGGGGTATTTGTTGCAGAGGGGTTCAAGGACGCTCAAAGAGGGGTATATTGGCGAGGGCTGATCCGAAGAAGCATGGGGGCTAAGTGTGGGTCTGCAGGGGACTATGTAGTAGAGACGTGAAGGAGCTCTACCCAAACATCACCAAGGACAAGAGAGAACATCAAATGCAAAACACAGATGAGCATGCTAAGACAAATGACTCTGGCAGGCCAAAAGGGACCCGGGGTTTATTCATGTAAAACAGGGCATGAGGGATACAACGAAAGGAGGAGGGGAATGCAAGCAAATAGGAAGGGGAAGAAGCAACGGGATCAGACTCCCAAGACCCATGGCCCTCGTCTCACCCCCCTTTCTACTACATTACATGTGACTCCCTCCCCTCTCTCTTACTCTACCTCTCTCTTAGCGGTACTCGTCGTCGGAGGAAGCTCTCACCGCGAGCTCCTTCTTCTTCTTCTTCTGTTGCTCGTCTCCCCGTATGTGCCTTTTTGTCTCTCTGTGTCCTCCTCTCTCTTTTTCATCCGTCCCTCTTTGACGGGGAAGAAGGGGGCCTTTTATACCTCCAGCGGCACAGCTCCTTCAAAAGGCTCCGCGGCGAGGGCGGGAAAAAGGCCATTGAATGGGATTTGACATCCCCATTATGGCGTTGACAAGAGATTTTTCGTGTCTGGCTGTCTGGCCGACACGTCAACCCGTAGTACGCTCAGAAAATCTGCGTAGGGTGGCGCCAGATCTCCCGTGTCGGAGGGGGGTCAACACTGTGCCGTTGAAGATTTCGAGCGTGCCGTCGAAGGTGTTTCGAGGGCGTGCCGTTGAAGCCCTCGCTGGGGAGGAAGAACGCGTGCCGTTGAAGACCTTATGGGCACAATTGGGTGTGCCGTTGAAGGCTGCTTGAAGGTGTGCCGTTGAAGAGGCCAAGGGGTTGGGTGTGCCGGCCAAGGAGTGTGCCGGTGAAGGCCCCGCCAAGAGACCGTGCCGTTGAAGACCCCTCCATGGGGGTGTACCGGTGAACACCCTGATGGGGGGTGTACCGGTGAAGACCCCCCAGGGGGTGCACCGCTGAAGCCCCCCCAGTGGGGGTGTGCCGGGGAAGAACCCCCCAAGGAGGGTGTGCCGGCGAAGCCTTCGAGAAGGGGGCTGTGCCGGCGAAGCCTTCGAGAGGGGGGCTGTGCCGGCGAAGCCTTCGAGAAGGGGGCTGTGCCGGCGAAGCCTTCGAGAGGGGGGCTGTGCCGGCGAAGGGAGCGCCTGGGCGTGCCGCTGAAGGGCCTCCCAAGGGCGTGCCGTTGAAGACTTTTTGGGCTTTCTTGAAGTGGATTTTGTGGCATATTCCGGACTCGATCGACGGCCCGTTTGATTCTCTTCGGGGGCCCACGAGGAGTGGACTCCCCAATGGTTAACTTCTATTCGCTGCTGTGACTGGGCTGAGTTCGTTGCCACTTTTGAACTTACCTTCAGTCCGGCTTACCTCAGGATGGATAAAATGCACCAGTTCTTACAGCTAGTCCAGGGAGGAATGTCGGTACTTGAATATCGAAACAGGTTCATGGAATTGGGCCGTTATACACCCTACGTGCTGACAAATGAAGCTTTGAAGACGGAGCAGTTTCTTCATGGTCTCCGTGCTGAATTGAGGCAACCGTTGATTGTTGCTCGTGTAACTAATATGAATGAGGTATATCAGGCTGCGGTAGTGTTAGAGTTGGACTTGGCGAGATCCAAGACTCCTTCTCAGGCAGTGTCGGTTCAGCCGATGGTTCAGCTTCCATCTACCTTCTGCCACTCCAGCTACTAGTGGTGTCACTTCTTCGAGCAAGTCTCAGTTCAGGAGATTCAAGAATAAGAAGAGGTTTAAGAAGCGATTTGACAAGAAGCATCGTCAGGTGTAATGCAGCAGTCAGCTCCTTCCTTTCAGCAGCGTCAGAGTTCTGCTAAAAGGCAATTCAAGGGTTGTGCGTGGTGTGGTGGCAGCCACCCAGACAAACCATGTTCTTTGTCGGTGGTATGTTTTCGATGTGACCAGTCGGGTCACATGGTGAGAGACTGTCCCTTAAGAGTGATTCCAGTGTAATTTGCTCCGGCAGCTCAATCTCAGTCGTCTCAATCGCAGTTCAGGCCTCCACTCCCACCATCGCCTCTATCTCAACAATTCCAGCAGATTCACCCACAGGCTTCAGCAGCATCTTCCTTTCAGTCCTCAGCAGCTACCAGTAGAAAGTTAAAGGGCAAGGTGACTCATATTTCGTGGGCTGAGGCTGTGGCTTCAAATCTTGTTGAAGGTACTATTACTGTTTTTAGTTGTGCAACCCGTGTCTTATTTGATTTAGGTGCTTCTCACTCCTTCATTTTTGAGGATTTCATTGCATGTATTGAGGATCCCATGATCGAGATAGGTTGTGATTTAATTGTTGAATTGCCATCTAGGGATTTTATGGCTACCCCATTATGTCTTGAAGACTCGCCTGTAGCCGCCATAAGTTGGCATGTCGGCAAAATCCCAGACGCTGATGTGTATCCGCTGAAACCTGCATGTTGCGAGGTCTCTTTGAACGTTCTATGGGGAGAATGACGTCCTTGATCTGACACGTTCGACAACAAAAATCAAAGAAGGTAAAGAAAAAAAACTCTCCACACCCAATTTTGTTCAGCTAGATGCAGGCTAAGGCCTTTTTCCAAACAATTTCAGATAGTGGGTGCTGGGTGACCCCGAAATATAACGAATAAATTACACAAGATTTTATGCATAAGGACATACTTTTTTAGTACAGCGAAAATATGTATATATATTTTAAATTTTTACTCGCAGAGTCGAAAAGTAGTTATTAGAGTCACTTTCAGATACCCACACTTCAAAACCAAGGAATAAGGGTGACTTTCCTCCGGAGCTATTATACTATCTTTCTCTTCACCGTGAGAGCCGAGAGCAGTGGCTCTCTTCTTCTTCTCATTCCCGTTTTCTCCTTTTTCTCCCTACACAGCGCACACAGTCATTGCTCTCCTCTCTCTCTGTTTCTCACCTCTGTTTTCACTTTTCCTTCACTTACAGTGTTTCTCTTTTCACCTCTGTCTTTTCTTTTACTGCTCACGGCCGCACACAGTCGCTGACATTGCTTTCACTATTCTCTTTGATTTTCCTTGCACCCCCTGTTACCGTTTTTCACTTTCACTACTCTCACTACTTGCTATTGCTGTCTTTTTATACAGGTTAATGCACCCAAGGGATAAAGGCAAGGAGGGGATAAAGATGAGAAAGGGAGAAAAGAGGAGAGGGCGCTGCGGATTGTGTTGCTTGGCACTCGCACCCACGTGTGCACGCACTCGTGCATGCGCGCCTGTGGCGCCTTTTGGGCTGGCGGCCCAATGGGCAGCGCCCATTTAACAGCTTCCACTTGCCCATTAGGGTTGGCAGTGCATATTCAGACAAATTGAATGCATACAAGCTCAACGGTCATACAGAAAATGGAGTGTGTGACCTCCGCGAGATTCTTCGAGTAGTAAAAAGGTGTTCCGTTGGGGACAATTCAACCCCCCCTTCATGTCCGCCATCTACTCTGGGCCAACAGGGGGCACGTGATCTGAGGCATCTTCCAAATACCTTGGAGATCTCTAACAAGAATCTCCTGCCACGTGGAGTAGCTCACTCTCTGCACTAGACACGTGGGCTCTAGCAGTGCGCTTTTTGGATAAAATCATTGGGCGGGAATGTGCTTTCCACGCACCCAAATCAAAATCTCATGGGGACCACAGGTTCGCACTCGCTTGTATAAAAAGAAGTCGAGTGTTCAAAGTTCAATGCATCGAGGACAGAAGAAGCACCAAAGAAGAAAATCAGAGAGAACCAAAAGAGCACAAGAGCATTAGAGCAGGGGAGTTCGTGAGAAGAGTTTGAGAAGAGTTCGAGAGAGAAAGAGAGCACACTGGAGGAAGAAGAAGAAGGAGAGAGTTAGAGAAAAATAGAGTATCGGATGTTGAGAAGAAGTCTGAGAGGAAGAAGAGAGAAAGAAAGGAGAAGAGAGAGAACGTATTTAAGCAATCGGTCTCACTGAAGATCAGTGTTTTTCAGATCTTGGATCAGATCCAGAATTGTTTTGATCCTGTGAGAGCCATATGTTTTTCCATTTTCGTCTTTGAGTCTCTCTAATTTCTTCTTTGTTGTTATAGCAAGCTCTGTTGCTCAGCGTTACAGAGGACTGTTTCCTCTGGCCAGCAAGTTGTGTTGCTCAACGATGAGGAGTGATTCCTCAGATCAAGCTGTGCGACAGCGGCGGGGAATTCCACCTCAGACTGCAAGCTGTGTTGCTCAATGGTGAGGATTTACTCCTCAGTTAAGCAAGCTGTGAGGCTCAACGGTCTGGGATTTATTCCCCAAAGTTGTGGATCAACAGTTGTAGGGATTCATCCCCGAAGTTGTGGATCAGTAGTTAAGCTGTATATATTCATATCAATATAACAATAGCTATAATTCTGCACTATTATATTACTACTTTAGCTTTTAATTTGGATGCTAGCTTGATAGCTTCTCCCATATAAGGTTTACAAAACATCTTTAAGTCCATACAATTTGCAACCATTTGCCCTGTTTCTCAATTATTTTCATCCACCCACGCAATCTGTCAGTTTGCAAATCTATGGGATAGTACCCTATTCTTCTATTTTTCCTGCCACCTAAAGCACGTCATAAAAATCCCAAAATATTTGTGCATGTTCCACACATCCTCCTATATTCCCCATAAAATCACCAAGATCCAGATCTACCGTTTACCATTTGGTCAAATGTCATTCTTAGGCTGATCTCAATCTGTCCTGACTATTTGTAATCTGACCCAGAAGTAGCAACTGTGCCATAGAGTTTTTAATTTCCAATCTATTTGTTGGATGGTTTTGAAATTAATATATGTTGTATCCCTTCGAGTCCTCTTTCCAATGACACCCATTTCTGTCCGATCCGCTTCTGGATCTGGGCACAACAATTCTTTTCGTGGAGGTGCACAGATCTGTCCTGAGATAGGGCTGTGGGGCAGTGCTGGGAATTAATTCCCAATAAAATTCCCCAGCCCCAAACCAACGGCCGCTGATCCCGAGGATCGACTAGCAACTCCCTAGTAGTGTCCCAGCCAGCCTCCACAGCAAGGAGATGCGCGGACGCTGCCATCCTAGTAGCCGGACCCGCTTGCTGCCTCATGGGCCCAGCAGAACCGAACCGGTCCAGCAGCCCGTTGTCGGCTAGAAAGCCCTTCCGGCTTGTTGCCCGTCAACCCGTGTTTGCTACTCCTGGGTCCCACTGTAGCCCTTTACCTGCATGTGTAGAGTGGGCAATAAAATAAATTTATGTAATTATTGATAATTCTATTGTACTGGGAGTACGAGTCTTGGCCGGGATCGTCTTCCCCACGTCCGGATCATGGAGGTATCACCCTTAACTCTCTAGGCATTTTTCTTATTTTGTATATACTCGTATGCCGCTACTTGAGTGTTAGGAGATCTAGCTTGTTGCAAATTTTATCACCGCTGCGAGAGTGGGTGACTGCATGACCCATCCTGTGACTCAATCTGAGCATGGAAGAGCCAAATACCCTTGACTCATTGCCAGTTTCTCAACCGCACTGTCATGAAGAAAACATCAAGTATTTCAGTCAAATGAGAGTGGGAAACATCAATGACTTATAGTGTTTAGCCATTATTAAAACCATGAGTTTCAAATGACCACAGGGGCACAACAGAATTTTAGTACTCATGAATTGAAAAGTTCACCTTAGCCCTAGTTACGGCCGCTCGCAAGCTACATCCGTATTTTTTGGCTCACCCAATCGTCGTCCTCACAGACCAACCACTATGACAAATCCTCTAGAACCCTGACACTTCAGGGAGGTTGATCAAATGGGATATCGAGCTGGGTGAATTCGACATCAAGCTCCACTGGAGGATCACGATCAAGGCCCAGGCCCTCGTCAACTTCATCGCCGAATGTACGATACCTGTTGAAGATTTGCCCGAGCAGTCCTCAGGGCCCACATGGGAACTATATGTCGATGGGTCTTCCTGCACTACTAGTAGCGGAGCAGGGTTAGTCCTACTTTCACCAGAAGGATTAGAGCTTCAGTACGCCTTGCATTTCAACTTCCCGACCACGAACAATGTGGCCGAGTATGAATCACTCCTCTCGGGGCTACGTATGGCAAAACACCTGGGGGCATCTAGTGTACGAACATACAGTGATTCTATGCTCATCACCAACCAAGTTAGAGGGGAATTTAAAGCATGTGATCCCCACATGATTAAGTACTTAGAGAAAGCCAAGGCTGCGGCAAAAGAATTCTCCCACTTTGAGGTGGTCCACATCCCCAGGGAAAAAATCATCCGAGCAGACGCCCTGTCTCGCTTGGTGTCTGCCACCACAGTTTCTAACTCGAGATCAATCCTGGTGGAAGAACTGTCAGTGCTGAGCATAGAAGAACCAACATCCCAGGTAAGCACCATTGACTATGAACCTTCCTGGATGGATCCATTATTAGATTTTCTCCTGCGGTAACAACTCCCAAGTGACCGCGCTGAAGCCCATCACACACGAGCACGGCAGTTCGCCTTCTTCTCCTCCTACTTCCTCTTCAGCTACCCCGGCGGCAAGCTGGTCGAAAAGGTCGGCTACAAGAGGTTGCTTCAACCACCTTTCAAGCTTCATCACCATCTAAGCATCTCATAAGCATTCCATTGAGAGCGCGCTTGTAAAGTTCTCCAGCAATGATAGTGTACTTAGAGGTGGCTCTTCTGATAGTCTTACGCTGCTCAGAATTTACCCATTCTGGGAACGATCTGTCTCTGTAATATAACTCGATTTCATGGTACCATGGCAATTCTTCTTCCTCCAAGATCTCTTCTAATTCCATCAAAGATACTTCCTTCAGATCTTCCTTCTCAGCTCTCGCCTCTACAGCTTTCCTAAGGTTGGCATACCAAGGATCTTGAAGAGATGGTGCGTCCAGTCTCTGAACGATGATAGTCTCAGTGCTTTGACTGAGAAGGAAAGATAAAGAGGAAGCGAGTGATGCTAGTGCATCGGCTAGAATGTTCTAAGATCGAGGAGTATAGATGTAGATCAGCTTGCGAAATTGCCTAGCTAAAAGAGTGACCAAATCTTGATATGGCTTGAGTTTCGGGTCACGGGTGTGGTAAGTGGACAGAACCTGTTGCAGGATGAGCTGAGAGTCTCCTATAATTTTTAAGTGGTGCACGCCTAAAAGATAGGCATGCTTCAAACCGACTAGGAGAGCCTCGTACTCAGCGATGTTGTTGGTAGCAGAAAATCGGAGCTGATAAGAAAAGGGAATCGTCACCCCTTCCGGAGTGAGGAGAACAGCGCCTATCTCTCGGCCTTGAGAATTGAGCGCACCATCGAAGTGCAGAGACCAAAAGGGATGATGAGTGATGACAGAGAGATGCTTATCAGGGAAATCGTACTGAATAGAGTCTGTGCAGGGGATAGGAAGATAGGCTAGATGCTCAGCAATGGCATATCCTTTGACTGCCTTCTGAACAACGAACGTGATATCGAACTGAGAGAGGAAGCTCTGCCAACGAGCTAACCTACTAGAAAGGATAGGCTTTTCTAAGAGATAGCGATCGGGTCCATTCTAGAGATCAACCTAACTGGGTGGGCTAGGAAATAGTGTTTAAGCTTCTGAGCTACCCACACTAAGGTAAAAAAATATGAGGCCGTAAACGCTATTAATCTTGAGCTCTAGAAAAAATTGGAAAGAGTTGAAGAAGAGCCGAAGAACAAACATTTCGCCCTAGAGAGAATGACCCAGGGTAAATCTAACTTTGATGCTATCTTAGGTACCAGGCTTAATTTCATAAAGGAAGGGTTGGGGTTCAATCCCACAGAGAAGAGGCCATTTGAATTCAAGACTATATTCATCTGTCCTGAGAAAGGGATAGGGAAGCTGATCGTTGAAGAACCAATAGAAGAGAATCATAGCCAACATGCTACTCAATTAGGTTGAGGCACCAACCTACAAAGTCGATGCAATTCTGCTAAGCCACAAGCTAAACGCAGTTATGCCAGATCGCAAGGTCAATGGTCAGGACCAACAGGTCGACGCAACACCAGCAAAATAGAGGTGATTGAGCCACAAGGTTGACACCATGGTCAAACTGGTCGACGCTTCAGTGCACACCAGGATCCTTCAGGTCGACACACCAGTGACATGCCTTGACGTAGTTCATTCTCCCAATCTGGAAAGAAAAACCATTCCATGTACATAAGGTTCAATGGCCAGCAAAATGTGGGCACCTTCCATACCCAATTCAACGCTTTTGGAAATCTAAAAACCAGACCTCATCCTAACTCGCACTCCATGAATTTCATGAAATCTGCTTATTGTGCTTGCAACCAACTGAGACACACCAGCAACCATTACTGGTTCATCATAGAATGAGAGTTGTTAAGCAAGTTTGGATTCTGAAGAATTTATTGCATGATTTGAACTATGATTGTGGACCCAAATTTGTTTGGGTTCCAAAGACTTCTGCTTAATGTCTTCTATGCAGGATTTCCTAGTAGCCCATCACAACCGTTGGTACTTAGATAGCGGTTGCTCATGGCACATGATGGGAGACAAGAAGAAATTTAGCCATTTAATCAAGAAGGATGGAGGCCATGTGTAATGACCTGGAGATCCAGATACCGATATATCGATAATATCGATACACCGATACCAAGAACTGGGGAAGCCACCCAAGAGGTTCACGCCGTGAGATCGGTACTTGTAGTGCAGGGCTTCTTCTTCTGAGGTACTCACGCTTATCTGGTAGCATAGTGATTTTCTGTTTTGCGAGGTAGGGTTCGGGTGATCCCTACTGGGTCTTATTTTGAGACTCATTCCCTGTGTATTTTTACGGTGTTTTGGGTGAGGCGCGGCTTCAGGAGAGCGCGTTTGAGATTCAGCGTGGTTCGGGTGCCCAGCGTTAGTGCCAGAGGTCAGAGCCGGGGTATGTCCCGTGTAGCTGTACTTTTTTTTCTTGTCTCTGTACTAGTTGTGGACTACTGTTGTTGTTATTTATTGTTATCTTGTGAACCATGTATCATTTAAAATGTTAATTTAATTTCCTGCTTATTATATAAACTACTTTAATTTCTACAATTATTTGTGATACTTGTGTAGTCTCCACACCATCCTTTTAACCCTTCCAAGTCTTCGGGCTCGTGGGTGGCGGTATGAGTCTCGGGTTATCGGGCCTTCCCAGTAATCGAATTCTCGGGTCGTTACAGGTGGTATGAGAGCGCGGCTGTGGGATTATACGAGAATCATAAGTAATTGTAGTGGTCCACTAGTCCACAACAATGATGTACAATTGACGCTGGCATCGGGTACCATGTGTTTTTGTTGATCATGTTGTTTCCGTGTTTTCTGTCTTTTGCTTCAGGAGTGAGCATGGCGCCAAGGCGGAGGACTCGCTCTCAGTAGGGACAGTCGGAAGAGGTTCAGGAGGTTCAACAGGAGCAGGAGGAGTAGAGCAGAGTGCCACTAGCGACCACTGAGGCAGCAGATATTGCGAGGGTTCCGGGGGTCAAGGATTTCTTCCTTGGCATGTACCAGCTTATGTCACAGCAGTTCGGCAGAGAGGCTGGCGAGGGCTCATCGACCAGGGACGGGCCAGGCCGAGCAGTGAGGGATTTCATGCAGTTCCATCCACCTTACTATGACGGCCAGGCAGACCCTGATTTGGCTCGGAGATGGCTCGACGAGATGGAGCGGGTGTTCAGTTCCATGCGGTGTACTGCGGAGGACGTACAAGTATCAAGCTTGATGATCAGAGTGAAAATGATATTTTAGAAGTTTCTTTCGACGGGACATTTACATCTTCTTTAATTTCTGATTAGGTATGATATATGCACTTAATGTTTTGTTTCTTATTTTAATTTCTTGTTAAGCAAGTCTTTACATTAATAATGGACATATTTTCCTTTGCTTCAAACAACCAAAACCATGGTGGCTTGTGGCTTTCCGACTCAACTGCTGTACATCTGACATGATTCTGTAAAATGAGAAAGGGAACATGTGACATTACACATCACCCCACAAGACAAATAAAGGCCATAAGATCTAATAATATATATAGCTTTTGTGTGTGGGGTGGGCTTCAATTAATTAACTCCGTCATGCTGTGGGTCATAATATGTCGACATGCATGTCTCCTTATCACAACAGCTCCCACGGAGTGGAACGGTGGTGGCGCAAAACAAAAGCCAAACAACCCGGTGAGCCATCATCGTAAGTGGGCACAGAACAGGGCCGGGGAGCTGCCGTTTCTGTGGGGGGACGGGGGCACGCAGCAAGGCCATGCATGGAAGGGTGTCCCATAATTGGCCTCATTACGAGGCTCATTAAGTAAGTAAGAGGGCATGTTCGGGGGGAAGGGAGCCAATGCAAGGTACGTCAGAAGACAGAAGAGCTTAGGCGAGAGACTGGCGCCAATAACGTTGCCCACGTCCGTCGACCCGTCCAACAAGCCATCGATGGGTCTTGAAAGGATCGTACTCCCACCACTCCCCCATGCCAATTAAGTATGAACAACAGATAGTGCAATCTGCCACCACGGAACCCACAAAGAAGGCTGCATGTTATTGGGCATTGCCTTTTTGATCTTTGCGTTCGGGGAAGGGGAGGGTTTGTGTGGACAGTATTCACTTGTTGCACCTGTGACATAGTTCTCAGGATTCTTTTCAGGCATTCCCCTCGCAAATGAAAACTTGTTCTCAAATGAAAACTTCTAAGGGACTACGTTGTGTTGGTATTTGTTATCAAACCCATGTTGTGAACCGAGAAGCATGGAAAGTTTAAATTTAACAATTATACCATAGTCCAGTCCAAAGGAAAGACCAGTAGTACAGTCAACAGAAAAGGAAAGATGCAGTCTGAGGTCGGGGGAAGCCCGACGCAGGTACCGCTGGCAGCTATGGACATTCCACTCCTAGAACCGTAGAAGCAGAACGACGCCACCCACCTGAAAAGTAGGGGTGAGTCTCGTGTCACTAGGTCAGTAGGGGTCACACGGATCCCCACAGGAAAACAACGCAATAACATGGAACAATAGCTAAAACAACAAAAGTAGTAAAGTAGGAAAAGCGAAACTACAAAGCTATAAAAGAAAGCCGAAAATGGAAGGACTAGAGGAGCTAAAAGAAAAGGAAAAAGAAGTCATACCAAGCAAAGCACGACTGTCGAGCTGACCTTGGCTCCCTAGACTACTTCAGGCGGCAACGGGAGGGCAAACTCTGAACTGACGAAGTCAGGAGTCACCGATCCGTCGATGAGACACCAAGCAGGCAAAGAGCTACAAGAAAAAGGGTAAAAGCCCTAGACATGCAAGATAGATCCTAAAGCATACATGACTCAATTGTCGTGCATGCTCTTCAAGACACGACCACACACACATGACTAGGACGTCGTGTACACGACACAACACTGACCTCAGGCAAAGGCGAGAGAAGGCTAACCTAGAAAGGTCACAATGTGCAAGAAACACGAGAGTCACATGTCACGTGACGGAAGTACCTCCTCACTAGAAGAACAGCCAGCTGCATCCACTGACATCTAACACTGCACCTCAAGTACCTCTCTACAGATGCCCGAAATGACGGAGACCGAGGTACACGCTGAACCAGAACAGGAACTACAGTAACTAGTAACTAGATAGGGTCACGCCCGTCGGTGTAAGTCCTACGCCCCTGACCACATGTGCACACACTGGCTCGTTGCCTAGAGCCAAGTCTCTAGCTAGTATTCCCCTCCGTAGGACGCTACGGTTGGACCGGGGCCCACGGAACTAGCTTAAAAATCGTATCTCGTGAACTGCCACGCCACCACTCCCAGGTGGGTAGACACATCGTAACGTGTCGTCAGGCTACGACTAGTGGAGGCTCACTAGACACCGACTCCAAAATGTGAGTGCTAGAGTACAAACCGGCTAAACACGCACTATCACACGTACTACAAGGCACCAAGGCAGTACAACAACTGCCAACAGACTCAGGACAAGATAGCTAGACCTACAACTACAACGATCTTTGAGTCTCACGACTCGGGGTCAAGATCGTTGCTTACGACGGAACAGGCCATCAATCGGTCTAATCCTAAGCCAGAGGAAACGACACGACTATGTAAAACGACACACGGAGACCTGAGAGAGCACCAAGAACCCTCAGCACACCTGGACACGTAAATCAAGGTAAAATGATATCTCGAGGTATCCAGAGCTACGTCCCGGGCTGGATAGAACCACCGAGACACACACAAGGTCACCTGTCAACCACTGGGTCACCTCGGGTTGACCGGGACCAGACTATGACGACTCTACAGTAGGAAAGAGAATCCCACTTCAAGCAAGGAAACTCATGGCTACCTCATAGCATGGTCTTAGCCCTCATAGGACGTCAGGAGACATCCACAGGAATGGCAAACCACAAGGTCAAGCCAAGCCATTGGAAAATCAGAACGACGGGAAACGACACTCTGGGCACAAGCGACTCATCACTCGACCGCTAGGAAAACCAAGCAGTCAAGGTGGAAGCCGCTACGCACACAGAGACAAGGATATTGGCAATCAGGGGTAGGGCCATGAGGCGACTGTAGCGATCAAGGATATGACCACTAAGATCAGTCAACTCTGGCTGACCTGCCCGACAAACCACCAAGCGGTCTAGAGAAGACCCATGACACGGACTGACTAACCATCCTAAGACACAGACCTAAGACAGACGGACACGGGACAAGCCATTACGGCTACTAGACACAACAACGGACAAGACTCACTGGGCGGTCACAAAGGGGCCACTCAATGGGATGAACGGTCTAGGGAAAGGCCGTTCGAAAAGGGGCTGAACAGTCTATGAAAGGCTGCTCACAAGGGACTGGACGGTCCATAGGAAGCCGCCCAGGGATGCTGAATGGTCTGAACTAGGCCGCTCAGAGGAACTGACCTACTGCAGTAACGGTCAGAATGGTTTTGACCAAACCACTCAAGACATGGCACGGTTATGGGCAAGCCGCCCTATGAACCGACCGAAGCCAATTGAACAGTTAGCATGCCACCGTTCAAGAGGCAGAGCGGACCAGACAAGGCCGCTCAACACCACGGGGAAATGGGCACTGTTGGAAACCTGCCGCACAAGGAGACAGAATGGCTTCCAACAGGCCGCTCAAGCCATAGCGTGGTCTATCGAGCGACCGCTCGAACCCTAAACTGACTCACCTTGAACGGTCGAAAACCAGCCGCCCTATACCCTAAGCGGCTACCGTGAAGCCGTTTAGGCGTCACGACAAGCAAACCTTGGGATCGGCCCGATCCTGGCCTTTCCACGCCCAGTTCGTTCTGAAACGAAGGGGATACATCCGCAATCACACTGGCAATCACATAGACTCCGACAGGAGTCGAATCGGCTAAGAAACAACGAGAAATAGGCGATTTTCTAAAATCAACCCAAATGGGGTTAACGGGGTTCCCGGGCTCCTATCGGCCCCGAATGACCACCATTTGACGCGACATCAGTGACTCTGGGACGCTGACGTCCTAGGGAGTCCATTGACACTAACTGATCGTAAAATCGTCACTGTTTTTCGGTGAACCCTACAAACTCTGAAAAATCACAACGAGCCCAAACTCGCTCGTTCTCGCACCGTTTAGCATGAAATCGCGAGGGAAGGTGCAGGAAAGGTAGGTGATCCATCTCCCTACCTTCACTGAAGAAACCGTGGGCCGAAGCGACTAATCCATGCCGAAAATCGTCAGGAACACGAATGACGCCTATCTTAGAATACACCGAGGGATCGTACCACGCCACGCTCAAACCGCCGCTCCATCCCACGATCCGATCGCTCCATCGCGTCCCCACCTCAGCCAGCTCTCCACAGTCACGTGTCCCACGTCGAATGGCCCAGAGACGAGAGAGAACGAGAGAGAGAAAGGGATGATAGAAATGAGGGAGGAGAGAGGGGGTTGAGGGTTAAATAGAAAGGAAATTAGGAATTTTCCTAATTTTGTTTACAACAAACACAAAATGTTCATAGATTTTGGCTACTATTGGGGTCCTAATGGCAAGCTCCACATAGATGTGCGGGTTTATGGGGAAGAGTCTGAAAATGATGATGAAGCAGAGGAAGGTCAGCAGGAAGCTCAAGGGTAAGTGCCACCTCCAGTTCATCCGGAGGAGAAGCCACCTCCTCCTCCACATATAGATCCAGATATGCTACCGCCTCTACAATTTTATTACGGGGAGTCCTCTGCTCAAGGTGCTGGACAGCCCTCTTGGGCAGACTTTGAGGCTTTTGATAGGCGTCTCTCTAGCTTGGAAACTCGTATGGATACCCTTGGGGAGCAATTTTCTAACTTTGGGAGTCGAATTGACACATCCTTTGGCCGACTTGACACGTTCATGGACACCATGTCTGGTCAGATGGAGACCTTCTCCACCATTTTGGATACTCTCTCCACACAACTGACCAACCTATCCATTGAAGTAACCACTCTCTCCACTAGTCATAATGACTCTCGCCAGACCTATCGCCTTATGAACCGCACCCTTGTAGACATCCAGCACCGTGAACAGGTTAATGGCAATGTTCTTGCCAATATTCAGCACCGCCTCTAGTTTCAAGACCATACTCTTACTAAGATCCGGCACCGCCTTGATGACCACGGGCCTCCTGCGAATGGCCATTAAGGACCTTCTATTTCCTCCCCTTTCGTGTTTGTCATTGGGTCATCTAGTTCACTTGTGGTCCACTCTTTTGTATCTCCTCTCCTCTTTTGATGATGCCAAAGGGGGAGAAGCCATTATAGCCGTTATAGCTTTAAGCTTTATCTATATTTTATGCATGCTTGTCTAATGTCTATATGCGTATTTGCCATTTGGCATTTGCAAGTTAGTGCATTTAGAGTATGCGTCAGTGACCATGTAACATGTAATGAACGTGAATTGAATGGAATGCACTTGTTATTGGAATATAAATGTTGGTTACTTCACTTTCATTCCTTTCATGTGAATGTGGCAAATATCACTGAATTCTTTTTTGCCTTGATAGATGTAAATAGAGCAAAATGGCACAATGCCAAAGGTGCTCTACCAGTCAAGTTGGCCTCAAAAATTGATATGCATCGCCAGGCTAGGCGGCACGACATAACAATCAGGGATCGGCCCCGAACACATGGCACTGCACCAGTCAGTTTCTCGGTAACCGAGTCGGATCCAAGGTTCGAGGCAACTTGCCGATCGACCGGCACTCAGAAGAGATTCGGGGATCACCCTTGAGCACCCTGCATACGGTATCACACCGCCGGCACCTCAATGACCCAGTTAACCCAGGTCTCAGAACAGCCTGTCGCACCATACGACTCGTCGCCAAGGAGCGAGGGTCACCCCAACCACCAGATAAACGGGATTATCATGTCGACGCCCCAGTCACCGGGCCCAACTAAGGGTCCTAACCCGCTATCTGTGACCCATGGCAACATCAACAATTGATCGGGCTCACCCCCGATCACTCAATTTGCGGGCTTACCCGCGTTCAGCACTGCTACCCGAGCCGACCCGGGGGCACCCTGACTACAAGCCACGTCATGTGGCACCCAGTAACGAGGCCGGGGTCTATCCCTGAGTCGCCTCCCTCTAGTCCTCTGAAGTCAAAGGGAGACCCATCTAGGCCAACCACAAGCTTCAGGGTCTCACAGCACCCTTATATGGCCCCACACGCATGTGTCAGGAATTTTCCCGAGCACCTGGTGGGCACGTATGCTCCAGCCACTCTACAGCAAGTCGGATCCCAACTGATGCGGGACGACTATGAGACTCGATATGTGGACACGAACCTATGACCTAGACGGACTGACACGACTCACTAGATGACGCGACGAGCAACTGTACGACCAAGTCATCACCAAACGTGACTCCCAAAGGGACAAAGATGCCCCAAAATAAGAAGTACTGGCTCACGGTCATCCCCGGCGAGGGAAACGTGTTGATCTGCACGGTTGAGTAACCGGCGATGAGTCTTGGATGGTCGGCTCACTCTCGTGCTCGGAACGAGTCACGGGACGGGTTTCACACTCACAACTCACAGCGGTGACTGAAACATATGGCTAATCCTATGACTTAATTGTGCAAGAGAAGAGATGGACACGAATCACATGGTTACAAGTCTGGGCAGTCTACCTTGCGTTGCCAGAGTATCAGCGGGAACGCTTGGCAGCTATGGGCTTCGGAGAGGTCCTGAGCATCGAGGTGGCCCGAGTGGATACGGCTCTTCTACTGGCTCTACATGAGAGATGGGACCCTATCAGCCGAGCCTTCATATTCCCATGGGGGCATATGATTCCGACGTTGGAGGATATGGCCCGGATCAGCGGCTTGCGGGTGCACGGCAAGGCTATGACTGGGTAGGTGTCCGTCGACTACTGGGAGATGGCTCAGGAGCTACTCGGCTTGGACTTGATGAGGCCAGGGCATCCGTCGTCTCAATTATCACGGTTAGTGCTCCAGGAAAGCTTGGGACTCCGGCGAGCAGCAACGACAGTCGGAGAGTTACCGGAGCAGCATATTGACCGAGTGATCAAGCAGGCTCGTCCGAGTGTGGCGGTAGAGCCGGGACCTGAAGGAGACATGGTTCTGAGACGCTTCCTGATGCTGCTGTTCGGGAAGTTATTGTTCCCGACGCGGGCCAACGTGATCAGCTGCTGGCTTCTTCCCCTGTTGTCTGACCTGAGCTGAGTGAGGAAGTATGCATGGGGAGCAGCAATGTTGGCTTTCCTATTCCATTCACTCAACGCCACCGACCGGGTGACCATGCTCGGTGGCTTCTCGCCCTTCTTGTAGGTAAAAATGCCCTAAATGCCTTTATTCTTTCTATTATGCTTCTAATATGCTCCTAATATGCTGAAAATGCTGACATCGGTTAAAAATGTAGTTTTGGGCTTTCTTGTATCTATCGAGGATTGGTCGAGGTATTGAGCTGTACCCGGGACGATTTCCCATCACGAGGTGGTGGAGCATTGCCCAGAGCGCGGGGTCGATCCAGTGATCAACTCGGGCGATCCAAGAGGATTTGGACTAATTCCTGCACGCATCGATAAAAATAGCCCGACTTCCTACATGCTTCTAAATGCTTTTCTTATATGAATGCTACATCTATTCGGTTCTTCCAGTATAAAAAATTAGTACCATCAAAAAACGACAGTTTATTGATGGCCTAGCCCTCAGCTACATAGTTGCAAGGGACACTCTCATCGGATCTCCCTGGGTCGTTGGACCACATCTCTAGGAACCCGCTCCGATACCAACTGTTGGATGGTTAAGAGAGGATCTAGAAAGGGGGGTGAATGATCAAACTGAACAACGATGAACCAGAACCGAAGTACAGATCTGAACTGAAATCACTAAGTTAATCAACGAAATGGAAAGAGCTAAGAGCTAGGAGAACCTGTGAATGGGGGTAGGACAAATGGATTGAGTGCAGCATACCATAACACAAGGTTTTTAGGTGGTTCGGCTATCCCCAGACAAGCCTACGTCCACCCCCCTCCCAACAAGGAGAGGCTATCACTCTTTGGCCAAAAGATGGTTAAGCACACACACACGCTGCCGCAATAGCTAAACACGGGGGCAAGCCCCACCCGAGGAGCAAGGTCCTCACCACACATAAGGGGACAAGCCCCAAACAACATGTTTGCTTAAAAGAAGGGAAACAAGAGAAACAAGGAAAAGGAATGCGACTGCTTGCAGGTGCAACTACTCCAGATGAAACTGGCAATTAGGATGACAGGGCAAATGTTAATGGTGCAAGGGAAACAGGGCTAGCTTCATGGGGTGCTGATCTTCTTTCGTCTCTTCCTCCTATTCTTTCATACGGGCTATACGAGCTTAGTAGGCACTCATCTCCCTTTTCTTTTATTTCTCCCTCTCTTTCTTTTGCACTCTGATTCTACCTGGAAGGGTCCAGGCTTCAACCCTTGCAGTAGCAACAGTAGCAGCAGCCTTCTTGCATGGCGTCCTTCCATTTTATATGCATAATCAGTCCTTGCAGAAGACGGTCCAGGTTCAATGTGATTGGCTCTTCATAAAATGATCATTTGACTTCAAGGGCCTTTTGTCTTGACAGCTTCTGATTGGCCAGGGAGGTAGTAGAGAAAACTCCATCATTTGTTACTTTGGTTGACCAGAGACATATGTGACTTAAAGTGACCTGATAAAGAGATATAAGTCCTACTGAGCTTTCTAGCTCACCCTGTGTATTGTTGATAATTTTCATGAAATCCTGAAGATGACGGGAATGGGCTGGAGTGATGATAATTTTTAATGATTTTTTCTCTTGTTTGTATACTTATAAATGAATGTATCGAGTTTGAATAGTATTGTAAGTCCTTGAAAGATATTTGTTGAAAATGTCAGATTATGAAATAAAAATTTAATTCTATCTATTTGTTGTCCGTACTCATCATCTGAGTCTCTTGATCGACTCTCTTGTATAATTGTTCACGCCTTAATATTTTCACCTTGTTCGGGGCGTGACAGCTTCTAAACATGTTGAAGACTATTGAGAGCACCATTAACAATAGGAAAGCTTCTGTGATGCTTATTGGTAAGACCAATAAGAAGATGAATTTTCAGTAGGCCTTTAAGAAAGACAAGACAAAGAAGATGGGTAAACAGGTGAAGACTGTCAAGAAAGAAGAGGCTAGTAAGGACAAGGGTCAATGCTTCCATTGCCATAAGGATGGCCACTGGAAGATGAACTGCAAGTTGTACCTTGCAGAGAAAGCAAAGTAGAAGATTGGAGAAGCTTCAAGTATGTTCAAGATTGACCTAAAGTTATTATATAGATCCACATCATGGGTATTAGATACTAGATGTGCATCTCAGATCTACAATGATTTGCAGGTTCTGACAAACAGTAGGCGGCTGAACAAAGGAGAGGATGATCTACGACTGGGAAATGGAGCAAGAGTTGCTGCACTTGTTGTCAGAAGGGTAAACCTCAAACCTCAAACTTTCTTCAGGAGCTAAATTAGAGTTAACAGACTATTATTATGTCCCTTCTATAATTAAGAATATTATTTCCATTTCATGCTTAAAAAATGTGAATTTATTATAAGCTTTGGGAATAAGACATGTTCTTTTTTATTAAATGTTGAATTGTTTGCCAGTGGGAGCTTAATTAATGATTTATTTTTATTAGATGTGGATACTCATGTTATGTGTCTGGATGGACCTCTTAAGCTCCACACCATCCTTTTAACCCTTCCGAGTCTTCGGGCTCGTGGGTGACGGTTCGAGTCTCGGGTTATCGGGCCTTCTCGGTAATCGGATTCTCGGGTCATTATACAAGTCCTCGGGGGGTGAGGATTGACCACGCTGGGGGGACCCCGGTGGAGGGAGGGCGTCGGCGTCATCAGTAGCAGGAGCCTTGCCCTTGTCTCGCCCCCGTGCCGAGGAGGCTGGCTCAGGGGGAGCGACCACCGACTCACCAGCCGACGGCGGCGGCAGAGCCCCAGGAGGAGGCAGCTCGGATGGCAGAGGAGGCGGAACATGATCCCGAGCAGGAGTGGAAGTTCTCCCTGTCTTCCTCGCCCGACGTTGGCTGTCCAGCGCCGCCAGGTCGTCATCAGTCAAGGGGGCGCGACCACCACTAGCCATGGCGAATTCTTCACCAGCCGCACTTGTGATCCCATCGGGGGAGCCCCTCTGAGGGCTAGGCCCTCCACTCGCTACAGATGTCGTCGGCAAATGCACCAGAGGGATGCCGACCAGGACCGGGTACCACAGCCTCCTCGGGGCGAATGCGACCTCGACCTGGGGTGCAACAATCGACACCTGACCAGCCCTCGGCATGGCACGATCCACAGGGCGGGGAGCAAACTGTGACAACCTGATGATCTCGTAGGTCTACGACGGAACTCTAGGCGCCCCTAAAAGCAGAGCAAAGTTAACCAAGTACCACTCACAATCGACGCACTCCATGGGAGAAGAAGACCAGTACCGTGTGGTAATGGAGGACTCAACCCCAGCTCCCGGAGTAGCACCAGAGTCAGAATGAAGTCTGCGTCAACAAGAGGATACCGAAGAATGGCCTTCAACTTCTGGCGATCCTCTGCCTTGAGAGAGGGCTTCCTATCGCGCCAGGTGGGATGAGTGTCTCTGCACATCCAATTATCGGAGACATCGTGATCTTTCGACTTGATAATATATACATACCGCTGCGACCAACCCTTGCGGTTAGCCGTAGTATTGGAGACTTGGATGAAGTGCTGGTAGGAGCGAGCCTTCCAACTCAACCCTTCACCTCCCCGTTCCCTTCCCAAAAGGGGACCGCCCTCCCTAGAAGGGCCCACTGCCCCTACCTCCATCCCAACACCACCCACTCCCTCGCCAAACCTCAGCCCCTCGAGTCCTAGCTCAATCTTGACCCTTGGAACTACTAGGAGCCTACAACTAATCAGCAAGCAAGAGCTAGAGAAAGAAATTGATCAAGGGGCCCAAGTGTGCGCCATTGTCATTTGTCTCGGGGAGTCCACCCTAACGGACCAGCATCCAGTGGAAATCCAGCACCTCCTTGAGGAGTTCAACGAGGTGCTCCCCGATGAGCTCTCGGATAGATTACCACCCATGCGCGATGTGCAACATGCCATCGACCTTGTCCCCGGAGTCACCCTACCCAACCTCCCTCACTATTGCCTCAACCCCACCGAGCATGCAGGACTTAGGAGGCAAATTGAGGAACTCATCAAGAAAGGTTTCCTCCGAATCAGCAAGAGCCCATGTGCCATCCCAGCCCTCTTCAGACCCAAAAAGGATGGAACTTGGCGCATGTGTGTGGATAGTCGGGCCATCAATAAAATCACTGTCAAATACAGGTTTCCCATTCCCCAACTAGATGACATGCTTGATATGCTTACCGGAGTCACAATTTTTTCCAAGATTGACCTCAAAAGTGGTTACCATCAAGTTCGGATTAGACCCAGGGACGAGTGGAAGACTGCTTTTAAGACCAAGGATGGTCTTTACGAATGGCTTGTCATGCCCTTCGGACTTTCCAACGCACCAAGCACTTTCATGCAATCCCGGAAAGTGTCACTTCATGACCACCCAACTTTCCTTCCTAGGATTCATTGTTTCAACCCAAGGGGCATCCATGGATCTCGAGAAGGTCCAAGCCATCCTTGATTGGCCCGAGTCCAAGACCCTCCATGATACCCGGAGCTTTCATGGGCTAGCCACCTTTTATAGAAGGTTCATCTGTGGATTTAGCACCGTGACCGCCCCTATCACGGATTGCCTCAAGAAGGGGACCTTCGTTTGGACGAGGACAACCTTTTGTCTTTGTTATTTTTCTTTTTCGTTTTAACTAGTGTCTTTGCTTTGTGGTGCTCCGTGCACGCAAGGTGTTTGCACACAGTTTACCCTGTGTGTGATTTGCTCTGGAAAACTAGAGTGTGGAGGTGTTCCTTTGAGTTCCCTATGAATCTATCAGAGGAAGGGGGATCTGTTCTCCGTGGTCCCCTCTGTGCTTCAGAGGAAGAGAGGATTGTCCTTTCGTTGTGGGCAACTAGGTGTTGCTTACGTTTCCTTCCGAGTCTATCAGAAGAAGAGAGGAAAGTGTTCCTCTGGGTCAAGCTGTTTGACAGCATATGTTACAAACTGAGTCTGCGTTCTTGCAGTTGCAAAGGGAAGCCTCACTCAGGTTGAGTGAAGGGTGGACGTAGGTCTGTGGATAGCGGACCGAACCACCTAAAAATTCGGTGTGTTGTGATTTGCATTTGTGTGATTGATCCTTCTTATCTACCTCCCTTCACAGGCTAGTGCTGAGCTATTTTTCATTATATGCTAAGTGCTTGAATTGAGTTCTGTTAGAACTGGTTGATCTGTGTTGGATCTGTGAGATAGCTTTCTCTTGTTATTACACTCTTGTCTTTATCGTTTACATAGTGCTTATCTGATCTCATCTTAGCTCGAGGTTTGACAACTTATTCGTAACTGGTTTAGAATTTCAAATTGAGTTTAATTTTTTATATAGGATCTATTCACCCCCTCTCTAGATTCTATTACACACACTTCGTGTATCAACACTTCCAACTGTAGTCATCAGAGCACACAATAATTGGTTTCAGAGTGGATCTCTGATCTTGTTTCAGATTTTACAATCTGCAGAGAAAAGATCTGTGTGCTCCATTGCTGCTTGTTTTTTTCATTCTGATTTTATCTTGATGGATTCTTTACTCGTTTTTGATGGATCCCACTTTGAACAGTGGCTAGGTAAAATCTGCACATTCATTAATGCTGTTAATCCAAAACTTTAGCTCCTGATTTCTCATGGTCCACATAAATTGCCTAAGGACTCATCCAAATGGACCAATGCTCGTCATGAACCGGCATAACTGCCACAAACTAAGAAGGGATAGAAAATGAAGGTTTCTTTCAAGACCAAGGAACACACCGAAGCCAAGTCCGTTGAAGTCGATATTCCCGAAGACCTGAATGGTCTGCGTGAGAAGTTCGGTGACGAGGCCATCGCTTCCAACGCCCGTTCTGCCATCGTCATCTCGCTGCAGGGCTACCTCCGCGGTCACATCGAGAAGAGTGATGCGGAACTCCAGCAGCTGGCTGACGAGTGGAAGCCCGGCACCCGCAGCCCGAGCGTGAAGAAGTCCGCATTCGAGAAGGCTACAAGCGCTCTCAGCCAGATGACTCCGGAGGAGAAGGCGGAACTCCTGGCCCGACTGCAGGCTGGCTAAACCTTCTCAGTTCCCCTGGGAGGTTCGGCGGTTCCCTCTGCCGCCAGTTAGTGCAATGCTAACAAAGTTTCGTGTTGACCCGCAGACTCCACACGAAGCACAGAGGGGCTAAGAAAGGGCTCTGGTATTTAAGTCTTGATAAATGAGAAAAAAGGATACTCGTAAGTCCTGGTGCCACGGACACCTCTCATGAATCAGTGCCTACCGTGGTGGGAAGAGGGTCAAGTGTACCCTCACCAGAGTCCTTTCTTAGCTCCACACAACCATAACAACTACAACAAGGTTCACACGATGCCTAAGGTTTTCGTTGTTAACGATGGCGGTCACGATTACTCTGATGCAGAACGCTTCGGAGAAATTATCTTCTGCACCGATGAAGTAATTCACCGGCATGACTTGGCTCAGATGTACCGGGTGCTTAACCAAGCCCTCTATGATGCCAAGCCAACAGACTTCCTCCTCCTTTCCAGCCTGACAAGTCTCTGCTGTGTAGCCACAGGTATTCTGGCTGCGCAGTTTGGACGAGTCAGGTTTTTGATTTATGAGCAGGGAAAGTATGTAGAAAGGGTAGTAGTGTTTGACGACTAAACAAGAGGAGAACAAATTGACAACTTTCACAGAAGGTTCTATAACCTTCGACAACACCAGAATTAGTGCCTACAAGTTCTGCCCAAAATTTTGGGGTATTACAGGCACGGTGGGGGTGGACGCCGGAATAAGGTGCGCCGGATAAGTGCTTTGCCAATTTTTAAGGTTTTTATGAGTTTCAAGCTTACTTGAGTTATGTTGCAACTTAACTCATTTTTCAGTTGTTTTCATTGATAATTAGTGTTGATTATTGAATGAATTCAGGTTCTAATTGCCTTGCAAGCGTGATGGCTCAAGACTTGTGCGAGGTTCATACTCGAGCACAGTCTATTCTCAGTTTAAAATGTGTTCACAGTCACCATAATTTGGGTTTCAGCAGAGCTTAGATAAATTGATCAGACAAAATTTGGGCAGCATCTCCCCACCCTCAGAGGGTCACGGGGGAGAAGTGAAAACATACCCATAGAAACTAGGGTAAGCTCCTGAATGCTGGGAGGCCAAGACGATGACTGGCGAACCCAAACGGATGGAAACCCCGAGGGCTAGCCTACGAGGGGCACCAACACTCTGTGGGTCTATAATTTGTTCAACGAGATGGCCTGAATAGGAGGAGACCCCGAGGGCTAGCCTTCAAGGGGTTCCATGACCCATGGCCACCACAACTCCCCCTGAGGAATGTGGATTTGATGTTGGATCAAAAGATCCATCTCTGTTCACCTGTAATGGCTCATAGAGTTCCACGCCATAGAAGGACGGGACCCTATGGCCTTCTGGTGATTTAGAGAGAAATTGACAACATGAACGTTTGATGGGGGATGTCCCCCCTCCCTGACTTAGTGGATTGATACTGTTGAGAGAAACGTGACATTCATATTGGCATCCTGCTATTACTCGTATAACAGGGAGGTGGAATAGGCCACATTGGACAGACCCTCACCCCATCCTTCTCGAGGTAAAAGAAAATGCAGTGATCAATTACTCAACCATTAAACAATCGGTGGTAGATTGGGTATAGGGAGGTCAGTTGGTTAGCATCTGGGGGTTAGTTATAAGCATATGAGCCACGGGGCTCACAAGGAGGGATGACATACAGATGATTGTATGAAAGAAAAGTTTGAGCAGCTGTTGACGGGGAGGGGCACCGCACCGGATTAGGGCCCACCGGACATGGCGCGCACTGGATTTGGGTACAATTTCCCATTTTTTGAGCATTTTTGAATTACAGAGTTACCTTGTTGACCTTTTTGATGTTAATTAGGTTAATTAATGAATGAATCTCGGTTCTAATTGTCCTGGAGATTGGGCCAAGGCTTGTGCGACGTTCATACTCGAGCACTTGCCAATTTAAAACACATTCAAAGTCATCCCAGCTCAAATTAGAGTGATCATTCGTTGAATTATCCTCACAAAATTTGTGCAGCATCTCCCCATATCTAGAGGGTCACAGGGGAGAAGTGGAGGCATACCCATAGAGTTGGGGTAAGCTCCAGAATACCGGGAGGCCAGGACGACGATCGGCAGACCCTGATGGATAGGAAACCCCAAGGGCTAGCCTGCGAGGGGCACCAATATTCATGGGATAGAACATGTTTAAAAGGGACGATCGAGATGGGAGGAAATCTTGAGGGCTAGCCTACGAGGGGCACACAACTCACCGCCACCACCATTCTACAAAGAAATGTGGATTTAATGTCAAGTTATAAGCCCTATTCTTATTCACCTTTTAATGGCCCATAGGGGTACATGTCATATGAAGACAAGCCCTTACGACCTTCTGGTGATTAAGAGAAAGATTAAGAGCATGAATATTGATGGGGAATGTCCCCCCTACCCGGTCACTGGACTATTATCATCGAGAAGGTAAAACACACCAATTCGAACTCGTATATAGGGTAGTGGGATAGGCCACACTAGACAGGCCCTCACCTTACCCTTCTCGGGGTAAAGGAGAGTGCAATGATACGCTATTCGATTATTAAATCATCGACAATAGATTGGGCATAAGAGGAGTTAATAGGGGTTAGTTGGTTAGTATTCGGGGGTTAGTCATGTGCGCATGAGCTACAGAGCTCAGAGAGAGGGATGGCATATAGAGAGTCTGGTGCGGACACCCGAGCACTTGACCGGTCCGGGCCGACGAGCCACCGGTACCGTACGCGGAGCACCACGCGAGCCACTTGCAAGAGACTTATCATGTCGGCTGTTCATGTTCCTCGAGCTAGTCTTCCACTGTAATTAAAGGCTCGGGGCGTGACAAACTCTACGACGATAGAAGAGTACAACACAACCAACTGATAAGATCACGGTCTGCACAATGCCAAACTCAAACTCACAGGGAACTCCTCCCATGCTGACCACAAGCAACAAACCAATCACACAGTCTCCACAACACCTGTAAATCCCCAGCTCCGTTCTCAACACAGAACCACGGGACACATCTGGAAGTTGGGCCACATCAAGGCACAATCACAGTTGAACACACGGCTAAAATGGAACTAGCCACGCACAGCTTACTAACACGGACCCATGACAACCTTTCAGAAATGCATCTCTAGGACCATGATCACGTCCCGAGAGCACAACCTCCAAGAAATGTAGACAAAGAAAGGGTACTCAATCAGCATATTCACCGACAAATTTTCCCAATTCTCAAACCTGCCAGTGCCAACAACCACAATGTCTCAAGCAACAGCACGGTAACCAATAGCATTAAGGCATACATAGCCAAGACAAACTTACACTGAGGAAACAATTTTCTCGGCTGGTCAGAATCTTCCAACCAAACGATCCTTGACCCGTGGGTTATGGGCCCACATGCTTTCTTTGTGCACTCAATACAGTGCACACAGCAAAAATAAACAACTCAGGATTCACATCTCAATACACCTCTCAGTGCCATCGCAACTAACGGAACTGTAATGTACCACGCCTCGAGTACCGATCCTGCTAACAGTCGATCACAAGTTGCCATAGTGCAGACTATCATGCCAAGAGCCGCAGCGCAAGCCACAAGGAATAATAATCTCAGCTTATCCTTGCATCCTGAAACAATGGCTGAACCTTCACAGCACTATAGCCGCCAAACACGGCACGCCGAACACGGTGCACAATGGCGCCCAACTCACAAACTGGGTCCAAAAGCTAGGCCACCGTTGAAACAAAAGCAGACCAGGTTCAAAATTAACACAGTCCACACATAAGTAGACACAGGATGAAGGCTTCACCCCATGGCGGGGTATATTTCTTCTTTTTATTCCCCATAGTAGGATATATGCATGCTCCCTTTGAGAGTCGTGGCCGTGGTTGACCTTGTTGCTATAAAGCATTCCCCACAGCGGGCGGGAATTTATCAAGCTATAGCCGTTGCTTGCTGGATCTTCTACCAGCCACTCGAGGGGCGGTCTTATCCCAGATAGCGACAACAGGAAGGAGGAACGGGTCGGGGCATTACACTGCGGGCTTGTACCCTCCTAGAGCCGGGCGGGGTGCCGGTCACCTTCTCACTCTCTTGTTTGGCAATGCTGGCTAACTTTTCTTCTTGTCCTTTCTTTTCTTCTCTTCTCCTTTTCTTTTTGGGTACGATAGACCAAGGTGGGTACACAGGAGAGCGTTCACCCCCTCAGGGAGGGGATGAGTGGTTTGCTCTATCGCATCAATCCCACAGTGGTAATCATTATCCAGCACGGGTCTCGACAGATATGGCCATATGACCCTCTCCCGCCAATTCTTCCTCTTCTTTTTGCTTCTTTCTTTTCTTCTCTTCTTCTTTTCTTTCTTCTATTTTTATGGTGGCCTCCATGATTCCTGAAAGCTGCAGGTGTCTCGGAGTAACATCTTCGAGGCCACAAAGATGATTACACCTAGTCTGACTTTTCTCTCAGTAAGGCTGGCAAAGATAGCACCTGCAATTCATCAAAGCAGGCAAACATCGTTTATCAGGAGGCCATGAGGCCCTGAATCCCAGCGAAGAGATGAAGGGTGGTTTTGGTCCCACCGGGCATGCCAGACTTGTGGACGCACTAAAATTCATTTGATTTTCTGTTTGTTTGTTAGGGTGGTTTATTTGTCTATTTAGTGCGAGAGCGTGCCAGTCACCTAGGTGACTATTTATTTGGGCTCCGAAGAGCCACGGGTGCGCTCGATCTGACTTGGTCAGACGATTATATAGTTCGTGTTGAGACCGAAAACCGCTACGCCATAAAGGTCACAACGTCATTTACATCTCCCATACGAAGGAACACCCTTGATTAATCGCCGGGAATCAGGGCATTATGTCCGGCCCAGCTCCTTTCGTGTTATCCACAACTCTTTTGCATTGGTTGGAGTATTTTATCCTTGTTGATTCTATTTGTTTGTTGCTTCCTTTTATCTTTTAACACATTATTATTTTTTTGACAAAAATTCGACAGCATCTCCCCTTGACCCGAGTGGTAAGGGGAGTAAAGGGGAACATGCCCACATGGAGTGGCGGAACCCGACAATCTGAAGTGTGTGCCAAGGGCAGTAGCACCTTTGATAAAATTTCGGAAAGCCTGGGAGAACCAACAAATGGGAGACACTTTTAAAACTGGCTGGGGGTGCATCGAGTAAGAAGGGGTGACTGGCGTGCCGGATAGAAGGGTTCAAAGAGGTGTGCCGGGCTGGCTGGCACAAGGGTGTGCCGGGCTGGGTGAACAGGTAGTGTACCGTTGAGTGGCTGTGCCGAGCCGAGTGTGTGCCGAGGAAGGGTCTGGCTGAGGCGTGTCGGCTAAGAACAGGCTTGGACTGTACCGGCCAAGGGGGAGGTCAAGACAGCTGCACCGAGCTAAGGGTGGAGGCTGTACCGGTGAGAGGGTTAGAGGGTCTATGCTGGGCAAACGAAGGGTAAGACTGTGCCGGGCGGGAGGGGGGTCTGGAGCATTGGACTGGGGTAGCCTGGGGTGTACCGGCCTGGAGTTAACTCATGAGGATGGGGATGAAGGGAAGGAATGGACCAGGCGCCTTGGCTTGAGCAATCCAAGGGAAACTTCAGTTAGGTGGGGGAGAGAGGGTAACAGAGGCATCAAAGGAAAGACATTGGGCTCGTAGGGCTCAAGGAGAGAGAGAAGAGTAAGCTCTCCTTGGGCTAAAGACCAAGTGTAAGGTCAGAGATCATAAGGGGGACAGCATCAACATGGAGAATCTAAAACACCGGAGAGGGAGAGAAAATGAACAACACACCATATAACGGCATAAACCAACGGAAGCAACCAGAGACCCAAGAAGAATGATTTTCATTCACAAAGAAAAATGACCATGGCAGGCCATATACATTGCAACGCTCGGTTGCGCCAAAACAATGGCTTACTGTGTCGATTAGGGTGGAATGCAACAAATTGTTGCAGGTCTCACCCAGGCTTTACAAAATATGGCCCAAGCTGGTACTAGGGCAGGAGTAGGTGATCTGCACTGCAACTTCTGGAGTTTAAACCCTTTGTGATTTTCGGGTTCTTCTAACCCTGATGAGGCATAAAACTGGATAAATGAAATGAACCAGATATTCAAGGCCATGCAGTGTACCGACCAAGAGAAGGTTTGCCTCGCCACGTTCCAGTTAAATAAAGATGCCTGTACCTGGTAGAAGTTTATTCCTGCACTGCCTGCAGATGCACCACACACATGGGATGGATTTTTGACTCTCTTTCGATCCAAGTACTTCTTCGAGCATGTCAAGGAGAGTAAGGCAGCCGAATTCACATCACTACGTCAAGGCATGATGACGGTGGTGGAATATGAGTTATAGTTTTCTCGCCTAGCACCTTATGCTCAGTATTTAGTGAGCACAAATCTTTTAAAAGTAAATCACTTTATGGACGGGCTACGACCTATCTTTATCTAGCAACTTGGCCCGCAGAACATCCGGACCTTCGCAGAAATGGTCCAACGGGCACACTTATGTGAACAGACCTTGGAGAAGGTCGATAAACTCAAGGGCAAGGTGGAGGAGCCGAGCTGAAAGTTTGATCGACGAGGTAAGAAGTAATAAAAATTTAGCATCACTTACAACTCTCGGGATAGCAAGAAGAGATCCCAGAATTGGAATGGCAAGGAGGATCGCCGAAGCAAGATGGCTAAAGAAGTGGAAGAAGATAAGCAAGTGATGGAGGCTTGCTTGTTTTGTGATAAATTTGGTCATGCGACCGAAGAATGTTGGAAGCGTATGGGCGCATGCCTACGATACGGAAGACGGGAGCACCATATACCTGACTGTCCTCTTATAAAGGAGCAACCATCCTCAAGGAACAACAGTGGAAGGAAGCGGCAAGCTCGATTGAATGCCGTATTGGAGGATGAACCAACTCAAGAAGGGGAACTCATTGAAGGTACCATTCATATTCATTCCCACGTCGGCCCCGACACCCCGTTGGCATCGACGAATGAACACCTTACCTGAACCTTTCTTGTGGATTAAGGAATAAACCGCGTCCTTGCGCAGGCACCAGCCCGGTGCCGATGAACACTTCAAGAGACAATAGACTACATCGACCCGATGCCCTGTCGGCACCGACAAATGAACACCTCGCCGGAACCTTCCATTCGGAGTTGGAGAATCAACCTTTCCTCTTTGCGTAGGCACCAACCCCGTGTCGATGAATATACCAAGAGATAAATAGGCCAAGTCAGCTCCCAATGCCCCGCGAGCCCTGGCGAATGCACCCCTTATCTGAACCTTCCGTTTGGATTAAGGAATAAATCCTTTTCTTGCATAGGCACCAACCCCGTGTCGATGAATATGCCAAGAGACAAATAGGCCACGTCAGCTCCAACGCTCTGTTGGTCCCGACGAATGAACACCTTATCCAAACCTTCCATTTGGATTAAGGAATAAGCCCTTCCCTTGCGTAGGCACTGACCCCATGTCAGCGAACATACGAAGAAACAAATAAATGACGTTGACCCGACGCCTTGTTGGCATCGACGAATGAACGACCCCGTCCGTCCCTTCGGGTGACGAATACACCCTTTTGATTTGGACCCCTCGTCCAGATCATTTGAAAAATAAACTCTTCTCTCTGTCCCTTCGGGTGACAAATACACCCTTTTGATTTGGACCCCTCGTCTAGATCATTTGAATAAATAAACTCTTCTCTCCATCCCTTAGGGGTCGAATCAACCTACTCGGGTCAAGCGCCCTGGTGGAATCATTTGGTAGACCGCGCGGTAGGCATGGTGGAGTAATCCCCTCGCCTTTCCTCTGGAGAGGCGAGCACTCTCCTGTGCACCCTCGCAAACCCCACTGGGCTCTCCCCGAATGAACTTCTAGTATAAGCTCGTGCTTTATTAGAATAAAAAAGGGAAACAAAAAAGAGAGAGAGAGAGATTTCGGGATGTCATGCATGAAGTCCCGCGATCAATGACACCCAAGAGGGGGGTGAATTGGGTGTTTACTTGTTTTGCAACCTAGAGTTGGTCGCCAAGTTGGGTGACAGCCCTGGGAGGACCGCCACCCTGGTTCCTTTCTGACTGGAGTTTCTACGTGTCGTGTGAACCCCCTGAGGGGTGGTTTTACCTCGACTTACGTGTCCGTCTGACTTAAGGGTTGTCGGGTCCTAATTGTGTCTCAATTTCATGCTCCGTTGATCCGTGGCACTGAGAGTCGATGGTACGGGGGGTCTGTTCTGCACTTCATCAGCATGACGAGTGGTGGTTTCTTCGAGTTAGAGTCTTACCTCCAGTGACCCGTCCACTAGTCATAGCTTTCCTGCGCACACGGGTGCAGACCCAGTTGGGAGTGGTGGGAGCGTAACCCGGAGAGACGATTTTTAGGCTGGTTATAATAGGGCCCGTTCGCGCAGCCTGAGTCCGGGCTTTGGGGAAGAACCAGCTAGAGGGCCCGACTTAGGGCACATTGTCTGTGTGTGCACACGTGGTTGGGGACGTTAGACCCGCGCTGACGAGCGCGACCCCAACTAGCCCTTGTTCATGGTACTTGTTGTGTGTCTCAATCTTCGCCTGGGGTGTGTAGGGAGACATTGGGGCATAGTGTAAGACGTCAGGAGATGCATCTGGCCTTAGTTCTGGTGGGTGGTGATGTTGTCTTCTGGTAGGTACGGACTTGGGTTTTGTCGATTTGTGGAGCGGTTAGTTGTAGTGAGATTTTCCATTTATTTATTTGTTATTACTGTCATACTTCCGCTAGGCAGCGTTACTTTCCGCGCACGTATGTCTCGTGTCATCTTGCTTCTCTCGTTGCGAGGTGGGGCCCCATGGGATCCCTAATGAGCCTATGAAATGAGACTCACCCCTGTGTTTTCAGGTGAGGTGGGTTCGTCGAGTGGTGCGTCTGAGGTTCCTCGTGGTTCGTTCACCCAAGACTAGTTGCCAGAGCCGGGGTATGTCCCGCGTACTTGTACTTTTTCTTTCTGTTGACTGTACTTATTTTGGACATGAGACACACTGGACCTTGTAGCTTTTAGTGAGTAGTTATTTATTTCATGACGATATTCCGAGTGAATATTCAAACGAAATTTGTGATTATTTTTTTTCTGTCCAAAATATGTAGTTTCAGACGGTATTTCACACGAAAATTTTTCGTGTGAAATTTCAGACGGTATTTCTGACAGATATTTATTTTTGTCTGAATTTGTAACCAAAATTATGGGATGGCTCTACATCCGTCTGTTTTTCGTGTGAATTCCATTACAAATGTAGCTTCTCACAGAAATACAGATGGATTTCAGATGGCACTAGGCCGTCTCTATTCCCGCCTCTTCTTGTAGTGTGCGGCCTGACTGGGACTGCCCCTGGATGCCCTATCCCCGAGTCCTCTGCATGTCAAGCTCCAAGGATGCCACTACATGAGAAACCATCTCTAAATCAGTGGCAGCGTTCACCATCAAAAAGTGCCTCGGATCCTGCCTCAAACCCTGAACAAATTGCTCGGTCTTTAGCCCCTCATTCTCCATGATATGGGGAGCATAATGACCTAGCTCCACAAATCGGGCCATGTACTGCAAGATGAACATGTCGCCCTGCACCAGCTCCAAAAACTGACGCATCCTCTGTGTGGCAATATAGGCCGGGCAGTAAGCACGCTCGAAGACCCTGACGAAGTTATCCCACCCGATCTGCTAAAGTGGGCGAGACTGAAAGGATGCCTTCCACTCTGTAGACCACCACGCTCGAGCCGTACCTTGCAACTGGTTGTAAGCCAACATCACTTTATCCTCCTCAGTACAGCGCATGGAACTGAACACATGCTCCATCTCATCGATCCAACCTCTAGCTGCATCCGGGTCTGGCTGGCCGCCATAGTAAGGTGGATGGAACTGTAACAAGTCCCTCACCGCTCGGACTGGCCCACCCCTGGTCAATGAGCCCTCACCAGCATCGCCGCCGAACTACTGAGACATGAGCTGGTACATGCCTCGGAAGAAATCCTCGGCCCCCAAAATCCTCGTTGTATCCCCTGCCTCAGTGGCAACTGGTGGCACTCTGCTCTGCTCCTCCTGCTCCTATTGAACCTCCCGAACCTCTGCCGTTAAAATATAATTTGAGTAAAATTTAAAAAAAAATAAAAATAAAAATCAACATTTTTTAACCCACACCCCCCCTTCTCTCTCCTCACTCTCGATTTCTCTCTCTCTCTCCCTCAAACGCTCTCTCTCTTTCTCTCCCAATCTCTCTCGGTTTCGGTCGAAACGACGTCGGACACGGTTGTGGGAAGCGCCATTGGAACGGGGTCGATGCGTATGTCGAGGTGGTACCCTCTATTCAGCGGTTCGGGGACCGTGGAGACGAGACAGGTCGAGAGGAGCCGCGACGTCCCGTTGTCTCATCTGCACCGTTTTACGGGCCTCGTCGCGATCGAGGTAGGGGAATGAGTTCCACGTCTTGCCAGGAGCGTTTTGAAGCCTCATGCATCACCGATGGCAGACGTTTTCATCGTTTTCCGTGTAAAACCCTTTTTGGGAGATTTTAGACCTAATTTTGGGATTTTTTCTTCTCCTCGCTTGGTTTTAGTCCAGACGGCCGTTGATCGAGGCACGGGAGGCGCCGTTGGGAAGGTCGTGTCGCGAGGATCGCGTAGACGTCTTTCTTCCCAAGATTCGCGGAGCGTGGAGGTGCGTGAAATCGGGAGGTCGCCGTGGCCCTCGTCGTCCGTTCGGCACTGGATCGGCTTCCTTCTCGTGTCAGAGGTAGGGGGATGGACTCTCTTCCTCGCTAGGAACCCGTCGGTACCACATGCGCCATGGTCCAACGCCAATTGCATCATTTTCTGTGCATTATTCCATGTTAGTATAATTTTACCTAAAATTATGAAATTACTTCCATAGCCATTGTATTGTGATTTTAATGGCATATTTAGTTGTAGAATGGATGTTTGGATGCATGGGTTGGCCGGTTAGTTTGTTTTCGTGCGTCCCCCATCGATTTCGGTCGACTGGGAGGGAGTTCAGTATCAAACTTGTCCAACCCGTAACCTAGTCGACATAACGCGCTAGGACTGGTGCGTTATAGTCCTTTAACGCGCCTAAAGTGGTGCGTTATGTGCCCTTTGACGGACTCCTCCAGGTCCGTCATTTTCGGTTGGAACCAACGTCGAACAGTTGGTGGGTGGGGATGTCTTGCAGCCTGGGCTGGCAGAAGTAGATCTATGCGTCGTGACAAAATTGCCAGCCGCAGTCAGGTCTGACCTCAGAATGGGATGTCATTGGCGCAGTGCGTAGCTGGCTCGTGGGAGGAGGTTCAGACCGAACGGCGTGCACTGGTTTGCGGGGAAGAAGATGGGAGGGTTCCTACAAGCAGCCCCAGGTCACAGATCGCAGGTCACCAAAATTGGATGGCGCGATCCGTCGAAAAGTGACGTCACGATTAGCCCCGATGTCGAATTAGGGTGGGCGAGCCCTCGTTGTGAAGAAGACTGGACAAAGTACCTCCCCTACAAATATCTCACCCATTCTTGGAGTATGGAGGGAAGGAGGGAGTTCGCAATCTAGGGATGGTCCTCGGATCGTGAGAGCGTAGGTAGACAGCACAGTCCCACGAGAATGAGCGCCACGGGCAGTCCCAACGTCAGAATGCTGTGAGACTGGCGGCATCATGAAGTAAAAAAAATGGATAATCCACCCAAGTCTCAGGCCCAAGGGCATTGAGAGGAGACCTAGAGGAATTTCGCAAGCTGAAGGAGGTGATCTGTCTCGCGCAGACGGGCAGTAGTGCGCAACTTCACAGGAAGAGTTGTTGTCGGCAACCCAGAACTCCGATCGATGTGAAACCAATGCTGGAACGGTCATGATTTGAAGCAGTAGCCTTGAAAAAGTCACCAAGTCCAGATGTGCACCAGACATGTCTCTAACTTCACTGCAACTTGGTGTCATTTTCTAGGCAGACAGAACAGAGCAACCGGGAGAGAATACGGAGATGAGGGGCCGACGCTTGGATGGTTAATCCGGCGTGGTTACGGTTCCCCCGCGCCATTTTAACCCTCCTCACAAAAGCCCCATTTCCTCTATACATCTTAAAACGGCGCCCCCCCCTCCTTGCCACCCTTAAAACGATGTGCTCCCATGCTTGCTTCCCAAATACGGCGCGCCCCCTTGTCACCCTGAAAATGGCGCACCCCCCTTGCGAAGGACAAACACCTTCTATCTTTTCTTCGTGCCTTCAACCTTCTGGGCAAGAGGGACATTCAGGTACTTCGAGTGGCCGAGCAGAGCACCCTCTTAGGCCGAGATAGCATGACAGACTAGGTAGTGAGGAGAGAGCCTATGTACTTCCCCAGAGCACCTTGGAAGTGGGATGCCATCACCGGGGTGTCAAAATTGACTCTGGAATAGGGCATGCTGACAAGGGCCCCTGAATTTACCCCTACCAAGTGGGATTTGTTGGCCAACATAGTAGCAATTAATTCTTTTTCTCCTTTGTTCATGTATGCCGGGGAATGCCCCGCGATATCATGTATTTTTCTTTCCGTGCAATGAAATTTCTTCTATTTCGCAGACTTATTGCCAGTTCACGGCTTTTCCTTTTTTTTTTGCCTCTTCTCTGTGCCTTTAGCCAAAGGGATATTGCTAGTTCATCGAGCTTGGGGCTTGTTAGCTGCTAGGGCAGGAGAGCGCTCATGCCTTCAATGAAGGTATGAGGGGTTCGCACCACCATGGTGCAACTTCTCCTAAGGGCAAGACTCGATTAGCATGAATGGGATGTGTCGTCAGCTGAATGCTGAAGGATAGGGAGAATTTATTTGCTGATAGGGCCAGAAAGGTTGGATTAGTAGTTTATTCATCGATCTCACTGATGGTGACAAGAACTGATGGTAAGTTTTGTTCGTCGGCATGGGTTAAAAGCCGAAGCAAAGAGTTTGTTTATCGGCGGGGACGAAGGGTCTGAGTCGATGGTTTATTGATTAATTTCACCGATGATGATGAGAATCGATGGTTGGTTTGTTCATCGACATGGTTCAAATGTCGAGGTAAAGGAGCTTGTTTATCGACGGGGATGAAAGGTCTGAGTCGATGGTCTGTTCATCGATTTCACCGATGATGACGAAAATCGACGGTTGGTTTGTTCATCGACATGGTTCAAATTGATGCAGGATGACGGACGCGGACTCGACGCCAAGTGGAAATGCACACCTAAGACTCTAGCAAGCTCGCGTTCGTCCCATGCGAGGGAGTGTCTAGTTTATATATATATATATATATATATATAATCCCTAGTTTACTTGGTGGTAATCATGCCTTAGCCCTACTACTTCTAGTACCCCTTTCGTGGTTAGAAGTTATATTATGTTGCCCATGATTTCTGCTATTGCTGGGTTCATGTTAGCATGTTTAACTTTATTTTCACGTATATTAATTTCATGCCCAAAATCATAAACTCTTGTATTAAAGTTATATTTCACATGTTGATGGACTTGTTTTATTGATGTTTTGATCACTATTTTTACATGAGTCTCTCTCTTCTCTAAGTCTTTCTTAAGTACATAGCATGTATCCCGGTACGATGCTATTAGTTACACTTTGCACTTATAGGCACACTTTCTTGGACTTGGGATTCTCTCCGTTGGATATTCCTTCTGTCAGACTAGGTGATCATGTTTCAAGGTCTCCGTAAGTCTCCACGAGCTTGGGATTCCCACTAGAACACCAAGCTGGTTGTACCCTGAAAACTTATTTTTCTAGAAAGCACTCAAGTTTACTAGCATTTTCTGCATTCTGGACAAGATAGTGGCCCTTTGGCGATCGCCACCTTCTGGTAGCAACCTGTCCATGACCACCACTTTCTAGACTGAACTCTGCGTCGACCCTTTTTGCCCTTTGGTATCGACTCTATCAAGTAGTAGTCCTGACCTGACCGCCATCTTCCATAAACGGTCCAAACATGACCACATTCTACCTGCATGCCGTGAAACCGGAGGTTTGACCCAAGAGTTGATTATATTTCATTTCTAGATGGTCTATTGATTATCTGGAACCCAACACTTTGTTCAATAAGCTATTAATAAATCATGAAAGTTAATTAATGTACCGTTATGCTGCATGATTCCTCTCGTGACATGACCTTGTCTTTAATTCATCATTGAAATCTCATGATCATATTTGGTACGTTCTTACCTTGATTTACTTGTAATTAACATTATTGTTTGATTTGATTAACTGCTGGCCATACCTTATTGATATATTTCATGGAAGTAACTTGATTTATAACTTGAAGATACAGCTCAGTAGGGATCCCGCAAACCCCCACCTCGTAACAAGAGAAACAAGACCGCAAGGTACATACGAGCATGAAAAGTAACGCTACCTGGCTGGAGTATGGGAGTAACAACAATAAACAAATAAATGAAAAATCTACCTACAACTAACCGTACCTGACCACAGTCCGATGGGAAAATAAGTCCGTACCTGCTAGAAGATAGGAGCACCACCCACCAGAAGTAAGACCGTAAGCGTCCCCTGACGTCTTACACTGCGCCCAAGTGTCTCTCTACACGCCCAAAGTGGAGACTGAGACACGCAACAAGTACCACGAACAAGGATTAGTTGGGATCGCGCTCGTCAGCGCAGGTCCGACGCCCCTAACCACGTGTATACACACAAACTATGCACCCTAGGTCAGGCCCTCTAGCTGATTCTTCCCCAAAGCCAGGACTCAAGCTGCGCGAAGGGGCCCTATGGCAACCAGCCTAAAAACTATATCTCTGGGTCACGCTCTCCACCACTCCCAAGTGGGTCTGCACACGCCTGCGCAGGAAAGCTACGACTAGTGGATTGGTCACTAGAAGTAAGACTCAAACTCACGAAAACCACCGCTCGTCACGCTGACAAGGAGCGAGAACAACCCACCTGTGGACGCACTTTTTTTATTATTAAATTAGGCTGATCTATTCGTTTATTGGTTTTGTTAAGTGCGTGGGCGTGTCAGTCACCGAGGTGACAATTTATTCAGGCTTCACGGAAGCCCATGGTGTGCTCGGTCTGACTTTGTCAGGTGATTGTATGGTTCGGGTCGGGACCCAATCCCGCCATGCCATAAAGGTCATGACGTCATTTACGTCCCCCATACGGGGTAACACCCTTGATTAATTACCGAAACTAGGGGCTCTGCGGCCAAAGGGAATAATACTAATTGCACGAGAAGAGGGTAAAAAATAAATAGCACTGAAGACCCGCATCGGGATACGAGCCAAGGGCTATATCGGTCACTCGCGGACCTTTTCATATTTGGACGGAAGTCCGTGACGGGGAAGCACGGTGAAAATCAGATCCACTCAGCCCCCAAGTCCTAGCTCCGCCCCCTTCACATCCCAGCCACCTCCATCACCCCTAGACACCCTCAGCAACATCCTACAAGTTTCAGCCCCCATCCCCCTGTCATTTGGTCGCCCATACCCCTATCACCACACCTATCATCTTCAACTTGCAGTCTGGATTCGTAGGCAGCAAGCAAGGGTCCTGGAAGCAGCATCGTCTCTGGTCCTTACCCAAGCTTTCTGGTGGCAAGTTGTACTTCGGGAAAGGTCTTCCAGAGAGCTTTCCAGGCGAGGTGGTTTCATCATCATCCGAGCACCGGGCTGATCGTGGCAGTAATTCTCCCTCGACTGCACAAAGCCACTCAGGCAGCCAACCAGAGCCTCAGAGAATATTCGACCACGGCTTCTACTTTGCATATCTGGGCGTCAAACTTGGCTGGGAACATCCTCTACTAGTCTTCTTTCATCCCAAGAAGCGGAGCGAAGTTTGGATCTCGGCAGCAAGAGTTCTGAATTTTCTCCCTGAAGTGCGCTAGGTTGGTTCCCAGTTCCTGAACTGTACCACTCCCACCATTCTGGCCAGTTCGATCATCCTTGACATCAGCAGAAGTTATCGTCAGTCCTGTATGAAAGAAGGCTCGTCCGCGGTCATTTCGGTACCAGTCCGGCCTCGAACTGAGTTTGTGACAGTCCATGGTGACTTCTTCTTCCAACACCACCACCCTGTGAGCAGCTTGAACCCAAACTGTCCGACTGTGTTCCAAATCCAGCACCGGCCAGAGACCATCCCCAAGCAAATCAAGAAAATTCAGGCATCTTCCTGGGTCTAGTGGGAGAGTTTTGGCACTAGTCTCAGGTCATTCTAAGTTCCGGAGTGTCCGTGGCAGTGCCGTCTTTATCCAGCTGTCCAGTGTTCCAAAAGCAGGCAGAACTGACGCCGTTCGTCCATTTAGTCTCCGTTCAATCTTTCCCCTCCCCTCACTTGGCCGGCTGAAGGCCCCTCCCTGCGTGGAGGTAGTTTTGGCTGTAATCCCTTAACCCCCACCCCAAGAACCCCCCCAGTCTTCCTCGTCCTTTTTCGGACTCTGTCTAGCCGCTAGCAGCGTTTGTTAGCGTGGGTCAGCGTTTGTCCTTTCTTTTTGTAGTTTGTGCCGGGGTATGCCCCGTGTAGTTGTCACCTTTTTTTCTTTTTCTGTGGACTTGTACTCTTGTTCATGCTGTAAATTTGGACTAGTTTATACTTATAGCACTCTGATATTTTAAATTACTTTCGTCTTATTTAGTTATTTCAATTCAAAATTAACTAATGCGCGTTGTAAATTCCAATCTCTAATAGACTCCCTCAACAACCCTACTAACCCTTCGGTGGCCTCATCAGCCTCTTGGGTGGCGACCTCGGTTCGTGATAGCGGTAGTTCGATACCTAGTGTCAGGTTATCGGTATCATGGGCTCTCAGTTCATAGTGGTGGTAATTTGACACTGAGTGATAAATTATTGGCATTATGGACTCTGGGACGTTACACTAAGCTAGGCCTCTAGCTAGTTTTCTTCCCTCGAACGACGCTACGGTAACTGTGAGAGCCGACGAAAACTAGCTTACAAATCGTAAACTGGAAAGTGCCCCGCTGTAAAAGCCATCACGTCGAAGCGTGCCATAAGGCTACGACTAGTGGAGGCTCACAAGACACAGAGACTCCAAACACGAGTGTGGAAGTACAGACAGACAAGAGAGCACTGTCGCACATACTTCGAAGTACTAATCGCAGTACAGCCACCGTCGACAGACTCAAGACAAGGTAACTAGACCTACTCACGTAACGATCCTTGAGTCGGACGACTCGGAGGCAAGATCATTACAGACAACAGAACAAGCCGCCAATCGGTCTAATCCTAAGCCCGAGAAAATGACGCTGTTGGAGGAAACGACATGCGAAGGCCTGAGGGAACCCCGAGGATCCTCAGCACATCTGGACACATAGAACGAGGTAAGATGATACCTTACTACAGCTAGAACCACGTCCAGAACTGGATAGAATTGTCGAGACACACACATGGTTACGTGCCAACCACTGGGTGACCCCGGGTTGACCTGAACCAGATAATAAAAATATCAGAAAATAGCCGAAAAATCCGTAAAAATCAACAGATCTGACAGAATCGGATCCAGGTCTGAACCACTACGGATCCATTAAGACACGGGCACTACACTATGATTCTATCTTTGTTGTAGTAGACCGCTTCTCAAAGATGGCCCACTTTATTCCTTGCAGTAAGACAGTTGATGCATCTCATGTGTCTAAGTTATTCTTGAGAGAGGTGGTCAAATTACAGTCTGCCCAAATTCATAGTGTCTGATCGTGATTTGAAATTTGTCAGCTACTATTGGAAGACGTTGTGGAAAATGTTGGGGACCAAACTCCAATTCTCATCTGCCTATCATTCCTAGACTGATGGTCAAACTGAGGTGGTCAATAGAAGTTTAAGGGATTTATTGTGATGTCTAGTGGGAGAGCATAAGATAGGTTGGGATCTGGTTCTACTTTTAGCTGAGTTTGCTTATAATAATTCTTTCAATCGTTCTACTGGTCGAAGTCCTTTTGAGATAGCCACGGGCTGCCACCCTAGGAGACCCATGGACCTCATTCCCCTTCCCATAGAGTCTCGTCCTTCAGAGCACACAAAGTCTTTTATACATTTCATTCATGATTTGCATGCTGAAATTCACAGAGAAACTAACCTTAGCAACATGCAATATAAATCTTCTGCATACATTCATCGTAGATTTCAGATATTTTTTGAGGAAGACATGGTGATGGTGAGGGTGAGGCTAGAGAGATTCCCTAGGGGTGGGCAGAGGAAGCTTCTACCACGGAGTACGGGTAGATATAAAATTGTGAGGCGAGTGGGGTCTAACGCGTATATGCTTAATCTTTCTTTAGATGTGGGAATCAGCTCTATATTTAATGTGGAGGACTTGGCGCCGTATCGTGAGCATGTTGAGCCATTACCTCCTTTCAACCATAGTGCTCCTACCAACCACACCGCTCACCATTCACAACCATACTCACCCCCAGTTCTTCCTACTCCACCACCCCATGTTTTGCTCCCTGCACCTATACAGCGTTATGAGATTGAGGCTATGCTAGATGAAAGATCAGATGGACTTGGCTTCTGGTCTACTCTCTATATAGATGGGAAATGATGACTAACAGGACTCTCTCAAGACAGTGATCAAACACAGGGTGAGCAACAAAAATCTCGCTAGACAGAGGATTCAGATCGGGCCTAAGCAAGCATCTAGCGAAACACAATGGACAGTCAAATCACTGAACACAAAGAATTTTTAGATGGTTCAATCTACAGCCCGCAGACCTACGTCCATCCCCCACTCAAACCAGAGTGAGGCTTCCCACTGATACATAGCTTAACACGTTGGGCATTATAGCTTGCCTACAACTGTTGGGCCTTATAGCTTACGCCGTCTAGAGGAACCAATCCTCTGCAATGCTGAGCAACACAACTTGCTGACCAGAGGAACCAATCCTCTCCAACGCTGAGCAACACAGTTTGCTTCTAGTACAAAGGTTTAAAATAAAACAAAAGATGGAAACAATAGCATCGGAAAGCTAAAATGAAATGAGACAGACTGTAGCTCTCGTAGGAGCAAGCTGGCTTGGATCTGATTCAGAGTCCAGAGAAATCGGTCTTCAAGCAACCTCAACCTCTTCTCCTCGAGCTCTCTCTCACTCTCTGTTCCTTTTCTTCTTCCTCTCTTCCTCTCTTGAATTTTTCACTATCGACCATCATCATCATCTCTCTGCTAATCCTGGTGAATCTATAGACAGCAGATAAAGGGGCATGTAGAAGCAGTAGTTCCCACCCTGCTTTTTATCCAGATCTGTTCCCCCACTTGTTATGTGTCAACACCTAGGCTCGAAGGTTTCCAAGCATAGTTAATCCTTCATTCTTGGATCACAAGCCTTCCATGCATTCCACGAGCCATTCCCTTGTCAAGAATTCAGATACCGAATCCGCTTAAGGCAATAAGACAGGAATGGAAAAATTTACATAAAATTTATATACATTATTAGAACTTAAGTGCACAGACTCAAAATACCATCTGAATATGTATGCATGGTTTGAATGCACGGACCTTATGTGCACGGACTTCGTGTGTATACCCGTAACTCTAGTTGATTTGTCATCCTTTTTTTGCATATTAATATTTCAGATGTCAACAGGTTGTGAACCTGTACCAAGTGTTGGCGTGGCTGGAATTTGGGGCCAAAGGCCCATGCTAGGTGCTGGAGTTGCCATGTCCCAAGGAAGGAACCCTGTGCTGGGAGTTGGCATTACTAGATCATAGGGGTAGAGGCCCCGTTGTGGAGCTGGGAGGCCAGAGGCCCAATGCGAAGAGTCTAAGTTGGGGATCGACCTTATTGAGACCCGAGGTTGTGTACCCGAGTCTGATGCTGGGGAGCCTCGAACTCGAGGTTGAGAACTCGTGTTGTGTCGACTCAATTGGGACTCGGGTCAGAAAACTTGAGTAAAATGTTTGGAAGCCTTGAACCCGGGGTAAAGAACCCGTGTCGGGAGAAGGCTTAATTGGCACTTAGGGTTGGAGACCCAAGTGAGGTGCTAGAGAGCCAGGGACCTGGGGCAGGAAGCCCGTGTCGGGTGTCGGCTTGGATGGAGCTCGGGGTTGGAGACCCGAGTAAGGTGTTGGAGTATTAGCTGACATCCGGGGCACGAGGCCCGTGCTGGAGATCGACCGGTGCTAGACCCAGGCGCTGACACTTGTCTAGGTGAGAGACGATTTGGGGCCCCTACGGGGGCTGGTAGGGTAGGCCCTGAGTCTGGTACTCGGGCGGGCCACTAGTGCTAGAGAAGAGCACAACATGTCGACAGCACGAGCAGCAACATGGAATGGGATTGACTGTGGAACAACCACAAGGACCACACCAAGGAAATAGGGTGATTTGATAACCAGGGCAAAGTTGCCGAAAGCGTTTGGCGTCGCCAAGTAGCCCACCCATGCATGGGTGGCGATGATGATGGGGACATAGGCCACTACTGCCATGGCTGCTGGACTACTAGTTGTTGGAGAGGCCGACGGTCGAAGATGATCATTGGGCACTATCTGACTGTCAAAACGCGAGCTGGAAGCTGCAGGGGAATGTGTGTCCCACCTCTACCTCTCCTACAAGGATAGGAAAAAGGCACCACAACTTTAGGGCTAGCTGAGAAGACCGCTTTCATCACCGACTTCGGCGTGCACTGCTATACCCGGATGCCTTTCGGGTTAAAGAACGCCGGGGTAACATATCAGAGGCTGGTCAACCAAATCTTTGAGGGACAAATCAGTCGAAATATTGAGGCCTACATTGACGACATGCTCGTCAAGACACCAAAGGCTGAGGATCATCTTACCGACCTAGCCGAGACCTTTGGCACCCTCCTCAAGTACAACATGAAGCTCAACCCCGCCAAGTGCACCTTTAGAGTCAGATCGGGGAAATTCCTCGGCTTCCTGGTGACTCAGCACGGGATTGAGGCGAACCCCGACAAGGTCCAGGCTATCATGGACATGCGGCCACCCAGTTGCATCAAAGACATCCATCGTCTTACTGGGCGCATCGCCGCACTCAATCGCTTCCTCTCTCGAGTGGCCGAACGATGTCTACCCTTCTTCAAATTGTTAAGGGGACCCAAAATGGCATCTACTACATTCGCTTGGGACGAGGAATGTCAGAAGGCTTTTAAGGAGCTCAAGGAGTTCCTGACCTCACCCCCGGTATTATCAAAGCCGGTTTTGGGCGAAGCACTGCAATTGTATCTCTCCGCAACTCCCTCCACTATAAGTTTGATCCTAGTCTGAAATGACGCAGGAGTCGAGAGGCTAGTCTACTACACTAGCAAGGTGCTCAACGAGGCCGAAAGAAGGTACCCTGCAATCGAGAAACTCGTGCTAGCACTGGTTACCTCGACCAAGCGCCTCTGACCCTACTTCCAAGGCCATTCCATCGTCGTGCTGACCGACGAACCTTTGAAGAAGTTCCTCTCTCACCCTGAAGCCTCAGGGTGCCTCGTCAAGTGGGCCATCATGCTCGGGGCTTATGACATCTCTTATCGCCCCTGTGTGGCCATCAAGGGATAGGCCCTAGTGGACTTCATCGCAGAGAGTACGGTCCCGTTCGAGGAAGAACCTTCATCCGCATGAGGACCCATCTGGGACTTATTCGTGGACGGATCATCCAACTTGGCTGGTAGTGGTGCTGGCGTCCTCCTCAAGTCGCCCGAAGGAGCTGAGTTACAGTACGCCTTGAAGTTCAACTTCCAGGCGTCCATTAACGCCTTCGAGTATGAAGCCCTCATTTTAGGGGCTAGGATGGCCTGACGACTAGGGGCCGAGCGAGTCAGAATCCATACTGACTCCCAGGTAGTCGCTAGCCAGGTTAATGGTGATTACGAAGCTCGGGAAGCCCCGATGATTAAGTACCTTCAAATGGTCCGAGGGTTATCCCAGCTGTTCGAGAGCTTTGAGGTAGTCCGAATAGCTCGGGAGGAAAACTCCCGTGCGGACGCCCTCTCTCGCTTGGCCTCCTCCCTCAGCCCGGAAGGTACCCGATCGATCTTCCTCGAAGAGCTAGAACAACCGAGCATCGAGTCTGAACTCATGATCATTGACCCGGCTACCTTGAACGACTGGCGGACCCCTTAAATATCCTGGCTATGAGCCTCTCAGGAGCCCCTCGACCCTCGGGAAGCTCAGAGATTGAAGTATCAAGCCTGATGTTTCGTCATCTTGGACGACGCCCTGTACTGAAGGTCTTTCTCTGGACCACTCCTTAAGTGCCTTAGCGCTGATGAAGCCAGCTGAGCAATTCAAGAAGTGCACGAAGGCATCTGCAGCGCGCACTAGGGAGGAAGATTGCTCGCTAGGATCTTGCTTCGACAAGGTTACTGGTGGCCCACTCTTCAGCACGACTGATCGGCCTATGTACAGAAGTGCGACCGATGTCAGCACTTCGACCATCTGGTCCACAAGCCTACCTCAGAACTCATTACTCTTACCGAGCCATACCCCTTTGCTTGGTGGGGAATCGACATCCTGGGGCCATTTCCTACGGCTCAGGCCCAGAAGAAGTTCATCATTGTCGCCATCGACAACTTCACAAAATGGATTGAAGCTGAGGCTACTGCCAGAATCACCGAGACGGTCATCTGGAGCTTCATGTGGAAGTCGATCATTTGTCACTTTGGTATCCCCTGAGTGATTGTGAGCGATAACAGTAGGCAATTTGATTCTCACTACTTCAGAGACAGATGTGTTGACCTAAATATTCGCAACCACTTCACTTCGATAGCCCACCCTCAGGCCAACGGGCTGGTTGAAAATGCCAACAGGGCTATACTAAAAGGCATAAAAACCTAACTCGGCATGGTCAAGGGCAGCTGGCTGGAGGAAGTATCGAGCGTACTTTGGTCACATCGAACAACTCCAAGAATGGCCACTGGCGAAACACCCTTTCAGCTAGCATATGACACGAAAACCATGATTCCACTGGTGGTCGGCAATCCATCTCTCCGAGTCATCAGCTTCTCACCCGAGGCAAACGGCCAGAAGTTGCTGGAGAACCTCGACATGGCGAGCGAGATCCGAGAGATAGCGGGTATCCGAGCTGTGAAATACCAGCGACACCTTATTCAGTACTACAATGCCAGAGTCTAAGATAGGCACTTCCATCCAGGAGATTTTATCCTACGAAAAACCAAAGCCTCTCGACCACTAGAGGCAATGGGCAAGCTATCCCCTAACTGGGAAGGCCCCTACCGAGTGGTCGAGATGCTCGGGAAAGTGGCGTACCGATTGGCTACCATGGAAGGAATGCCCATCCCTCGGACATGGAACATGGCAACAGTACACAAATTTTATTTTTGAGCGTCTCTCATAAAAGCACATGTAAGTAATATGGAGCAAAAACTTTCCTCTTGTTCTTATTAATGCTTCTTTGATACATCAAACAGGCCAAGGCCATTACACTGCAAAGTAAAAGAAAAAATAAAATTACATTATCTGCTGGTACAATCTGATCACTCAGAGTGAGCTCGGATGGTACTCTCATAACGAGCCACTGACTCTGCCTCATGTAGAAACTGGCTCGGCCATTGGGAGGACCGTCCCTGTTTGCTCGAGATCTTCAGAGGGACAAACGCCGAAAGAAGAAGAAGAGGGAGCCATCTACCGACTCTTGGGAAGAAACCCGCACTTCCAAGAAAGAAGAAAGGAACAGAAGAACCCAGAGCGAGTATCCAGGCTTGACTCATGGGGGTCAAGGGCAGCAAAATGTGTACCGCCAAAGCAGACCGTACCGATGCTCTAGCCGTTTCACCTCCGCCTCACCCAGCTCACTGTGGTTCAGGATCGACGGCACCAATAAAGCTCTCGGGGCTTGCCCGCCTTCTTGCTCCTCAACCTCAAGACACTGGTCCGCCATGGAAGGAGTATGAGAGCTAGAGGAAGACGATTCTGTTGACTCCGGAGGAAGGGGAAGATGACGAATCACCACTGCGGTAATCTCCGCCAGCTCTGCGAAGGCTGCCACAATTCTCTGCTCCTTCGAGTTATCCTCACAGCGTATACGGAAACCCCAAAGGCAGAAGTGATGGAGAGCAAAACCCTAAACCACGGGAGTATGGAATGCAAACAGCGCACAACGCTTATAACCCCCGGCGGGAGGCGGCGCGACGTTCTGATCTCCAAGAAAAGAGGCCTCCTCGCCTTAACCCGTCAGGACTATCATCATTACGGGCACACTTCCAGGCTAGCTGCTCCACATGGCCCCTATTAAAGTTGGATCTCCACCCACCTGAGCCACAAAAGTCCAGCCCAAATAGTGACTCGATCGAGCCTAATTTAGCTCGGGAGTAAGAGGGGGACAAATGGAGAGGGGGATTTTTACTGCCCAAACAAGAGCAGCCAAATGAGGTCCTACCAGACCAAACAAGGCCCAGCTCCCTCAAGTAACAGCCCTTCTAGGCCCACTTACTACAAGCCCAATAATTCACTCAGAATCAAGCGCTTCCTTGGCGACGTCTGGGCTCGAAACTCCGAGCGTCAGTCCAATAAGGAAAAGCTCCTTCGGGACCTAAAATTCCCCGCCTGAGCCATGCACTTAGCGCTCGGATAGAGCCAACGCTCCTTGCTCGGGATGATTGACGGAAGCTTATCAGCATGGCCGTTGAGAGCCCTTTAAAAGCAGGAAGCTCAAGAGGATAAGGGAGATCAAGAGTCCTTACGCTATAAAGAGCCCACGTTGAGGATGTAACTCCCCCTGAAACTCCTCCGATTACAGGAGTCATGCAGCCAACGTACCACTATTTATGCTTGGGAAACCCTCCGCCGAACGGGAAGGCCACGATTAGCCTAAACTTCCTGAGCAGGAACCACTTCACCACTTGGTGGAGAGGAATCTCGCGCCCTCATTCCCTTCCTTCTACTCCTCGCACCAGGGCTCTACTGACTTAGGCATCGGAGGGTTTACCATGGGGATTCATCCCTGGGCACCTCTGACCCATTTCTCCTTCTTGAAGTTCAGCATTGTGGTCATCATCTTTAGCTCAGGCACAGCGTGAGATAACCCCTCTTCACCTGGCGCCGTCTGTGGGAAACGAACAAATAGCCGGCATGGTGTGAAGTTCTAGCAGGAGGGCTGCCACCGACAGAGGGAAAGCTCTGGCGATGGAGGAGGATGCACCGTCCCATCCTACGGAGAACACCCCCTCTTACACCAGTGACCCAACTAGAGACCTACCCTCGCCCGCGATGGAAGGGCAACCCCCTACCGGTAGCGCGGAGCCCCTCCAAACCCTCAACGCAAAATTAGATAGCCTCATTGATCTAATGATGACCCAGGCGGCTAGGGAGGAGCGTTTGGGACTTCCTCGGATGAACCCCCCCCACATGGGGATGTTTCCCTGCAAACAGCAGGGGGCCGTTTTATCCTCCAGGGGCAGCGGATAATTCACACTCGGTCAGGTGGACCGTCGTAAGCCCCTCCCCCAGAGCAAGAAGCCTCTTCTACCCCAAGGAGAGAGAAGTCTGGAGCGCGCCGGCCACCTCCGGAGACAGAGGCTCTCGAGGGGCATCGAGGCGACATCCAGGAGCACCCTCGTAGCCCCTCGACCCCATGACAATCGGAGTTATCCCTCCGACTGTGAGACTTCGAGAGGCATTTCACAGAGCAGGAGTGCGCCCTCCATGCCCTGCAAGAGACCTCCGCCATGGAGGACGCATAGCAATCCCCGTTCTCCGACCATGTCTTGAAGGTAGAGATCTCCCCCAGGATCTCACTTCCGACCTTCAAGTCATACGATGGCCAGGGAGACCCGGCCGACCACTTCGACAGTTTCGATGCCCTGATGACTCTTCATGGGGCTTCCGACGCCATCAAGTGTCGAGCATTCGTGACCACTCTGGTCAAAGGCTCCCAAGCTTGGTTCAGAGCCCTCACCCCAGGTAGCATCTATGACTTCAAGCAATTTTGGTGAGTCTTCAAGGAGAGCTTCGCCGGCAGCTGTCCTCCCAAGTTGGTAGCGGGGCTGTTGGCTCTCAAATAGGAATGGGGGGAGAAGCTTCGGGCCTACATCAACCCATTTAAATCGGAGTCCCTACGGATCCCCCACCTAGATGTGGCCTCGGCCATAACCACGTTGACCGGGGGCACGTGCGACGTGAATCTTCAACGAGAACTCGTCCTCCACCCTCCCACCTCCCTTGCCGAGCTAGTGACCCTGGCAATGTGCCATGCCGAGTGTGAGGAGGTCCTCAGCGCCTACCGCGAGACATCAAGGGGTGGCACGGGCAACGAGGAAGGTCGACGGGTCAACTGCGACCAGCGTTCAAACATGCCAAGGCGGCCAAGGCTTCAAACGTAGGCGATGGCATGCAGCTGACGTGGGAGTCGGCCACGAGGGTGGCCGGTCAACGGAGGTGCTCCACGCTGGCGGCTTGGTCGACAGTAGGCACAAGAGGCTCCTTCACGTGGGAAGTTCATGGCCAAGGCGTGAGGTCAACAAGCGCAAGCGCCTTCACGTTCACACGGGCGCATGGGTCAAACCAGCAGGCGGGCGCATGTCTCACGCATGCATGCATTGCGGGCGAAGGCACGGGGCAGCTTTTCACGCGGGAGTGAGAGACGCGGCAGAGGAGGAAGGCAAGCGGCTCACGCGTAGAAAAAGAGTCCATACAATGGGAGAGAGAAAAAAGGAGAGAGGACCATGGCGTTAGCCAAGGAGAGAGAAAGAGAGAGAAGGAGGAAGAGATAAGAGAAAGAAGAAATAAAAAAAAGAAAAGAGAGAGAGAAAAATTCAGAAAAAATGATAAAGTGTTTAACACATGTATGCCCATCTTTCCCAAGTCAAAAATTGTAATAATGGGTGTTCACATGGAGAAATGGGATAGTTTTGACCCTATAAAAGGGGCTTCTATTGTTGATGTTTGGGAGTCTCTTTTGGAAGGAGTTAACATAGGGAGTGTTTTTGAGAGTTTTAGTTTCTCAATTTTCTATTGTTATTGTGAGTGTTTTTTAGATTTTAGTTTTTTCTTAGCCTCTTTACATACTGTTCTGTTCTTCTTTTTAATTTCTTGTCTTTAATAAACTTCTTTGTTCTTAAGTGCTCTTTATTTTCTTCTTCTTCGTCTTCCTCCAATTCTCTACCCTTTTCAGGTTATTGCAAGTTGTTCAAGGTGCTATCTTGTGTTAGTTACTATTTATCTATGTAGCACACTTCTATTTTTCCTAAGTTTTCACCATCTTCTGATCTTCTTCTCTCTCTGCACTCTTCACAAAACTTCTTTATCTTTCTCTGATCTTCAACGTTTATTTCTACCACTTCTTCTAATTCTCTCTGGTTTCAAAGTTATTTCACTTCTAATCTCACTTTATTTTCATTATATCTATTTTACTAGTTCTAAACTCCCACCGGAGGAGATAGACTCTGCTGCCAGTGACCAAGGAAGTTAGCCCTGAAGCCTGACGGTTACAAAACTACATAAACAGGCTGGATGAATATGAACAGCCCAAATTGAAGCCTCTACTGATACGAGACCATGTCCCATGGAAAGAGTTAGAGCAGCTTTCATTGAAGCAGAAAGAAGAAGCTGACAAAGTGTCAGACAAGGATGGCAGCATGTTCTGGGGGGCAAGCACCAGCCGAAGGAAAGAAGAAAAAGTAAAAAAATAATAGAAAAGTCGGCAAGGCCAGGGAGGAGCTCATTCTCTCCTGCAACACCCTTTCTGCTCTCTTCAATCTGCTCGGTGAGGAAGATGAAGAGGAAATATGCTTCACGCCTGCTGCCAAGGGAAGCCACACCGAAACTGCGACTGCTGCTCATGCAACCCGGTCAGGCCAGAAATGGGGGCAACAGCCACCAGCCAACCACAATCTTATCTTCAGGGGAGAGCAGCCCTATAAGATACCTCCTTCGGAGGTCAGGGGAGTCCAAATCCCTCCTCCGTCAGGTCTATACAGTCAAAGTGAGGGCAGCACTGCCGCTCCTTCCTTCCTGGAATTCCTGAAAATGTCAAAAGGGAAGCAGCCGTGGCAGGATGCCGACCCTACAGTCTGTGGTACCCACCTGTAGCCCTAGCAACCTTTCGAGGTCCCGGATGAAGATGAAGCCCGCCCGATCGCAACCAATGGAGAATGGCAAGAGGATGACACCAAGCAAAAGGGTATAGAATCAGAGCCCGATGAAGTAGGCCCGTCAGAGGCTGCAGTTCAAAGTTCCTCTAAGCCTTAGTGGGTAGAGGAAATGAAGTTGTCTAATGTCCGAGATGGAAGCAGAATAGTAAAGCTACTCAAGAAACTCCCGGTGTAATATCCTGGATCTTTGGCGGATCGTTGTTAGGTCCTGTCGGACCTCTATTGAGTTTCGGATCCTTTTTAGAAGTGTTTCGGACTACCTTTGTAGCCCTGAGTTGAGAGCACTTCGTTCTGGTTATCCTTCAGTTCCTCGACTCGTGGAAATCAAATGAAGAGATCGAGGTCCTTGACCTTGAAGATGATATCCCAGACTTTGTCGACCTTCAGCCAGCGCCCCCAGAGATAGAAGATGGTGGCCAAGCTACAGTCGATGAGCTGATCGAAGTCAACCTGGGAAATAAGGATGACCCTAGGCCGACCTTCCTTAGTGCTCAGTTGTCTGCTGAAGAACAGAAGCTGTATCTTCAGCTGCTGCAAGAATATCGGGATTGCTTCACCTGGACCTACAAGGAAATGCTAGGACTAAGCCCCGCAGTCTCCCAACATGAGCTAGCAATAAGTCCCGGTGCCAAGCCAGTGAAACAGTCGCCACTGCGCATGAGGCCAGGGCTCATCAAGCAAATATGCAAAGAAGTTCACAAGCTCATTGACGTGAGTTTTGTCGAAGAAAATCAATATACCACGTGGCCGGCTAATATTGTGCCCGTGAAGAAGAAGAATGGGCAGATCTGGATATGTGTAGACTTCTGAGATCTGAATAAAACTTGTCTCAAAGATGACTTTTCGGTACCAATAATGGAGGTCATGATTGATGCTACAACCGGCCACGAAGCCCTGTCATTTATGGATGGGTCGTCCGGCTACAACCAAATATGGATCGCGGAGCATGACCGGGTCCATACAGCCTTCTGAACTCCCAAAGGCATTTATCACTACAAGAGGATGCCGTTCGGACTAAAGAATGCCGGCGCAACTTACCAGCGGGCGATGACCAAAATATTTGATGAGCATTCTACCACAAGGTCGAATCCTACATAGATGACCAGGTAGTCAAGACCAGAAAGAAAGAAGACCATCTGCAAGGCCTCCGAGTTATTTTTTAGAGGCTAAGGCAGTATGAATTAAAGATGAACCCTATGAAATGTGCGTTCAGAGTATCGAGTGGTAAATTCTTGGGCTTCATTGTCAGATATCGGGGAATTGAAATAGACCCCACAAAGATCAAAGTAATTCAGGAGTTACCTCCACCAAGGAACCTCTCCGAGCTGAGATCTCTACAAGGCCGCCTGGCGTACGTCCGGCAGTTCGTGCGCGGGCCCTTAGTATATCAAATGACATTAGCAGAAAGCCAGGCAACGTCCAATGGGAGAGAGGGTGGGGTCCTGCTGGGCCTACGTGGCCTTTTTGCAAAGAAACCCACAAAATCTTAATGACTAACTGATTGGCTTATATTTGCTATACAATTGCAAACCCAATTAACTAAAAGATATAAATGTAAATAAATAAAAAAGTTAGTGCTTCGATGTCCCATCAAGAAGTCTCTCCCTCTGAAGTGTAAAAAGTATTTACTCTGGGCAGAAGACTTCAATCATACTGCAGCATAAACCCCTAGAGATAGGGTAGCGATACCTCGAGGCGTACACGCTGTGATATACGTCGGCCTTGACCTAGATGGGAGCATAATGTTGCAGGACGTAGTCCGTGAACTCTACTGCTCCAGGTCTGAATGCGTGGGCATCGGTGGCCTTCAGCTCGGCAAACCACCCTATAGAGATCTGATGCTTAAATTGGACGGCCAGGCAGTCCAGCCAGAAAGATTCTTCTCTATATCCCCATTTCAACAGGGCTAAGAACAGACCAAATATGGGCTTCTCTCGGTCAACACGACCCGCAGTTTCATTCCAGCGAGCGGGTGCAAACTCGGGTGCTCTGGTCAACAGCCCGTCCTCTGGAGCCAATTCCTAGAGCCCTAGCATAGCACTCCATTTGTGGGGTTCACCAGGCAAGTAGATGGGCCTTCCTCGCACCATGAAGTCTGTTAGGTTGTCCCTCTCAACAAGCAGTGCCTGCTCAGCTCTCCGGATGAGGAACAAATCCCTCTTCCCTTGAAGGTTAAATCACTTGAGGAAGGACATCAAATGTTTATCTTTTGGATGATCCCGCCTGGTGTCAGCTCCACGGTCATACTTGATGGAATCGCCCCCAATAATAAGAAGGCGACCAGTGTCCACCGTGTCAGTTTCTGAGTCTGACGATTCTACGACTATAGCAAGCTGCTCATGGCACCGGTCCAAGGAATTAACATTTTCCCATGTCACCACAGCACGGGAAGTAGAAGAAGAAGAACCAGATGATGGTCCGAACTAGAGTGAAAGAAGTTACAAATTTGTTCATCAATGCCGATGGGGCTGCCGGGAGCTGACGTGGTTCATTCATGGACACGGGGTGAGTGCCAAAGCAAAGTTTTTTTTGTTCTCTGGCTAGACAAAAGGTCCAAACCAGAGTGAAATGAGTTACAAATTTGTTCATCAACGCCGATAGGCTATTGGGAGCTGACGCGGTTCATTCATGGGTTTTTGTTCTCTGGCTAGACGAAAGGTCCAAACCAGAGTGAAATGAGTTGCAAATTTATTCATCAACGTCGATGGGCTGTCGGGAGCTGACGCAGTTCATTCATGGACACGGGGTGAGTGCAAAAGTAAGGTTCTCTTTATTCTCTGGCTAGATGGAAGGTCTGAACCATAGTGGAAAGAATCTTTTAGTTCTCTAACCGAACAGAAGGTCCGATCTAGAGTGGAAGGAGTCTTTGCTCATCAATGCGCCGGGGGCACCTGCTGTGAAATCCGAACCCGAGGAGGTGGGCCCCAAGGGTCGGAGTTGATATTGCAGAAGTAAGTCGTGACGGCTGAGATCGGGGAAGCGGGCTGTAAGAGCCAAGGTTAGGAGATTAGCAAGCCGTGAGGGCAGGAAGTAGGCCGTGGGGGCCAAGACTGGGCTCAACGAGCTGGGACTGGGAAAGCAAGCTGTGATAGCTGAAATTGAGTTCTCTTTTTTATTTTGTTATTATTATTTTATTGAAGCATGGAGGCACTCATCAGCAGGCAAAACATATATATGCATAAGGTAGCTCCCTCTATAAGGGACGGGATAGGGACATCGCCCACAATTCGCAGGCACGGTGCGGGCTGCAAAGCACAACTAAGGGGTGGTGCACCCGTCAAGAGAATATCGTATGGTTCGCATGCATAGCTCACACTTACAATATTCACTCGAGACAATTCTTTGTGGCATGGAGGAGCGAATGCGTGAACAAAGACCCCCGAATATAGGGATATGTAGGTTTTCTAAGTAACACTCGAGGATTACTCTAGCGCCTACACATGGGTTTCAGGCTCTCGAAATCCCTAAATAAAATTTTAATCAAGCCGAATTAAGGGAATTAGGACTAAAATCGAGCTTAATTTAATCAAACCTTAGATCGCTAAATTCAAACCCAAATCTCAAACATTTGACCCCAAACCAGACCCAATCGAACGGCCTTGATGGCTAGAACTTTTCCCCTCTCGTTGTGCTCGAAAACCCTTACCCTAGGAGCAAAATTCAGAGCAAGAAGGTGACACGATCCGATCAAGCGCTAGTTTCACGCACGTTTGACATCGTGGACTCTTCCTAGCCTTATCGCACCCCCTAGATTGAAATACCTCCTATAAAACTAACCCTAGCCTGACCTAGAACCCCCATTTGCTGTGGCGGCAGGCGAGGAGCTCGTTTGAGGGAGGATTCGGTGAGGTGGTGGAGCGCGAGTTCGTGCGATCCTGAGCATCGTCATCCCCTTCTTCCTTTGATTTAGGTAGGTAATCGTGGTCTAAACGTGAAGCAAAAGATACCATGTGAAGCATCTTCGAGTCCTCTTTCCATCAGTAGTAAAAGCCCAAAATTTTATTCAATATATCGTGCATATTGTTTGGTTTAGTAGCCATATGTCACAGTTAGGGCTTCATCCACGTCCCAGTCTCTTGATCGATTCCATGCTCGGTATAGGCAGACCCAAACTCTAATTAAACATGCTGAACTACGTATTATTTCGTCATGTTTCCATTTTTGCTATTTTGCCTAATTTACATGCATTATATCGCCCCAATTAGTTCCTTGAATCGAGGGCTATCGGAGTTTGCCGAGGTCAGTCATGACATCATGGCGACAGTCGTACAATAAACCGCCAAGGACTTTGGCGGCCCCGCAACGAACCATTTCACCCTTTCGTATGTTTTGAATCTCCTTAGGCCTTAGCCGCCCCACGATAGACCACAAGGCCATGGGTTGCGGCCAGTGCCTGACCGCTTCTGACCCTAGCGACCGGATCGAGACCGCTTTTGATTGATTGTTTGGTTTACATAAATTTTGTTCTATCTTGTTTAGACAACATAAATAGGGTAGAAACCCACGGTCCTGATTTTGGAATGTCCAAGCTTTTTAAAGCTAATGCGAAGCCATGGTAAAGTTCTCACCTTCGACCTTGTGTTTTTTTTACTCTTCCAAATTTTCATAGTTTTTTGCATTGACCCCCAGAGATCCTTTGTAAAACTCTCCGATTGGAAGCACCTTTCACTTTCTAAAGCCAACATGGCTTTGAAATGCATGGTCTCATGTTCTTTGCTTAAGAGTCAACATTAGCTTTTGCTCAAGTTTTAGATCTGCAAGAAAATGTATGGCGTAATAATGAATTTAATTAGTTACTTAATGCAGGTAAAGGCGGGCAAAGCTTCACACCACATTTACTCACAGTTGCAGCCACCAAAGTGTGCCTTCTAACTTTGTTTGATAATTTTAGATCCTTTTATAATAATGTTTATGCTTTTATGTTTCTTCATTTGATGGATTTGGTTTGCATATTATGATGGCATCTCACCTACCCAGATACATATAAATATATTGTGGGAAAGCATATTTTCCTTCTCACTCCTCTAGTTAACTGTTGGTGTTACAGAAAATTTCCCATTTGTAAAAGGTTTAAAAGTTGGACCCAGATTGGAGTATTTTAATAATGCTCCACACCTCCACCTCTGTAATTTGCTTTTTTAAGCCTGAGATTCCTATTTTCAACATGAAAACTTCCACAAAAGTTCCTTGATAGACAACAAAAGCTAGATAGCAGGTAAATCAACTAGTTGTGTCCCCATTACCATGGTTTTGAGGGGTTGGCCAATCTGGATCAAGATAAGCCAATGCCGATCTGATTCCAATGAGAGAAATATGATCCCTACTTCAATTATAACAAATAAAGAAGAAATATTATCCAGCTTGGTTTGGCTGGAATTGGTCTGAAATCACACCAGGGCCTGCAAGCCTTCTGCATCATCTTTTTTTGGAAACTTATGATACACAATGGTGACATACTAGTAGCATGCTATACATATATAGGTATACGCATGTTATAGATATATGCATTATGTATGTATGTATGAATGAATATATTCTTTAGGATATAGATAAGATAAGGAAGCCTACACCAACTTCCTCATAGCCAACTAGGATGTGTTTGCTTGGTTTGAGGATGAACTCCCTAGGATCCCCCAAGAAATCATCACGCACCAACTTAAGTTGGATCCGAGCTATCGCACAGTCCAGCAACGCCGAAGGCACTACAACCCCGAGTGTCAGGCCATTATCAGAGAATAGGTGGGCGAGAAATTGTGCTAGGGGCTACTTAGGCCCACCCGATGCCCGAACTGGGTGGCAAACATAGTCCCCATCCCTATATGCAACGGGAAGTGGCAAATGTGCGTAGACTACACTGACCAATAAAGCTACGCCAAAGGATAGCTTCCCCATGCCACGGATTGACCAACTTGTCAATGCTATGACCGAGCAAGAAATGCTAAGCTTCTTAGATGCCTACTCTAGGTATCATCAGATTAGCATGCACAAACCTGACCAAGACAAGATAGCGTTCGTCACCGACCACGGCATGTACTACTACACACGCATACCGTTCGGATTAAAGAACATGGGAGCAACCTATCAACGTCTCTTCAACCACATGTTCGACGCACAGATCGACTGCAACATGGAGATCTACATCCATGACATGCTTGTCAAGAGCCTCCGAGTAGCCGAGCACCTGGATGACTTGGTGGAGATGCTTGCGACACTCAAAAGATACAATATAAAGCTCAACCCAAGTAAGTGCATGTTCGGTGTAAAGTCAAGGGAATTCCTCGGATTCCTTATCACTCATAGAGGAATAGAGGCAAACCCTGATCAAATCCGAGCGGTACTGGAGATAAAGCAATTGGCACCGGTAAGGGACGTATAGTGCCTCACCAGTCGTTTCATCGCCTTGACCCGATTCTTGTCCCGAGCGGCTGACAAATGTCTTCCATTCTTCCGGCTCATCAAGCAAGCCAACAAAGAGCCAAAGAAGAAAGGCAAATTGAGTGGGGTTAGGAATGTGAGCAGGCATTCGAGGAATTGAAGTGCTACCTGGCAACCCTTGCCATACTTTCCAAGCTACACAAGGGAGAATGTCACACCCTGGTAAATGATAGATTATGATGTCGTGATTACCTAGGGGGGGTGGAAAGGGGGGGATGGTCGAGGCTTTCGACCACCCGCCTTCCCATTTGTTTAAAAGGGAAAATCTCTTAGTAATGTTCTAGCAAATCCTAACGTGCTATGAATGTAAATGGGGAGGGAAAGTGCAAGACTAAACAAGGGACAGGGGGATGGATGAATCAAACCTGAGATAGAGGGAATCCTTGGCCGACCAATGAAGGTGAGAAGGAGGCGGAGAGCGGCCCTCCTCAAGAACTCAACTGAGCACTGGACTACTCCTCCCATTGGGGATGGCCCCTTGTCCCTCCCACGAACCTGCAAGACAGGTGGAAAGAAGAGTACAGAGGACACATGCACCCACCTTCCTTGGCTCCATTCAAAAAAAATCCACCCACACCTCACTCCGTTGGCCAGGGAATGGTTTTGTACTCCAAGGCTCCATCCAAAAGCCTCGAACGAGACGTGCAATCGATCGTGGAGTGATGGGAGAGGTGGCTCCAGATGTGGCGGGAAGACAACTCACGTTCTTTTGACCAGCAGTTACCAGAAGGTGGCCAAATGACTGGCCTTCTACTGGGGGATAGGCGGCCATCGATTTGACCTTCCACGGGTCTGGGCGGCTAGTGTGGTGGCCTTCGAGATGGGGAAGGGTGGCCAGGGACTTGGCCTTCTAGTGACCTGGGCGGCCAACCTAGTGGCCTCCTCGGAGTGGAGGGTGGCCAGAGGTTGTGCCTCCTAGGGGCAGAGGGCGGCCATCGCCCTTGCCTTCTAGGGGGATGGGCGGCCATGGGTCTGGCCGCCCAGCCCATGGGCTTTTGACCTCTTTCAGCGAGGGTGGCCCATTAACAAAATGTATTTAGGCTGGACTTTAAAGCATAAAACGTCGTTGACCCGAGAAAATGACCGCGTTCACTTATATGATGGTCTAACTGGGGATCTGCGGGATGTCCAAAATTAGGTGTCTGTATTTTCCCCTTCAACGTATATTTATAGATCTTTGGCATTTTTCATAAAAATCCCCCAATTTTCCCCTTCAAGCTAGTACTCCCTGGACTTAGGCAGCAGATGGACGTGGGATGCAGCCTTCCTTGGATGAATTAGGCTCTAGGATATAGCAGCACTTCGTGAGAACTCTAGAAAATCTCCTCCTTTCCACCAAGAAGACAAGGGTTCTATTTATAGACCCTCCAAGTCTTGGGGTGAGTTGGGGAGAGAATGGCCAATAAGTAGGAGGATTGAAGACAAACTCTTGAAGATAATACTCCAAAGAGTCCATAGAAATCAACAGAAGGTCCTAAGGATCAGATTTGGGGGAGAAATCAAGATAACAACCTCTATAATCCCTCCACGGAGCTGCAAAGAAGAATAGTTCTGCTAGAACTCCTCCGTGTGACATAACGCATCTGTGATAGACTGCCATGTTGACATAATGCACCTGCGTCAGTCCGTTAGTGACCTTATCCGCAGGAGATAAGAACAACAGGCGAGACGTTCGGGCTTAGGACTCTGGCGAGTATAACAGCTATGAACAAGGGCATTATAGTGAGATCATAACGGATTGAAATCAGTCCATCATGGACCTAAAGACGTCAAGGCAAATGGGGCTAGAACGACAAGGAAGTTGGTGGAGGTGGTGATAAGACTTGACCTTAGTGCGTATATAACGGACCAAAAAATGTGCGTTATGCGATGATGACGGTGACACTTATATCCGTTAAACAATTGAGACTCTAACTGAGACGGTGGGGGGGGAGACTATAACAGCTCATCATGAGGGCATTATACTAATTATAACGGCTATGTGTAGGACCGTTAAACGATAGAGATGCTAAGTGAGAGGCTGGATGAGACAGACGATGAGTTGACTATAACGGACCTTGTTAGGTGCGTTATATTACTATAACGTGCCACTAAGGATGCGTTATGCACATGAGAGCGACAAATGAACCGGAAGTGCTTGCCTAGCAATAAAACAAGGACAAGACTCAACCAAGGATGGCAATGACCCATGAAAGAGACTTCTAACTTGCCCAAGAAGACTCGACAAGGGTGAACAACTCGGAGCATCATTAAAGGATGAGACACAAGAGACCTTGCGAACATCTGCTTTTCCTAGTAACCATGTAAAGGTATGTGGATGCTTATGAACTTGGGAATGTCTATTGGTGAGTAGTTTGTGTACTAGTTACAATTTTTTTCTTGATGGCGGCAATTATCCATATTCCTGAAGTTAACCTATATTAATAGCTTATGAACTTAGAGGAAGTGAGAAGAAAGAATCTACATTTCAGTTATCTAGTCAACAGCATCTAAGATGAAGGTAAATTGTGTTTGGCTCCGAAGTGTGGTATGCTACCCTAAATGCCTTTAGGGTGTGTCCCATGAGGATCATTCCCCCAGTGCCATTTAAAACTCTTAATAGTTTGTCACTTTCTTTCCCTTTGTTACTAGTTTGGAAACTGTGTGACCACACGCCTCATTCTATGTTGGTCCTGGTCATGTCCTTCGTTTTTTTGACTATCACAATCGAGGAAGAAAAAAAAGAAGGTATGGCCGGGCTTCCCCAACACCGCAAGTGCCTGTCTATGCCGTGCCTTTGCAGTAAAGCCTTTTGTGTGCCATATCTGATGGTTGTGTTCAACCTGGTTCCTTATCTCTGCTGGGCCTTTGCGTAGGCTTTCTACATGAAATATCTGCCTCAGGGTTCCTTCTCTGTCCTCCATTTTTTCCCCATCGAAAAAACTGCTTTGCTACATATGCATCTTATGCACATGTTTTCTTTTTTGCAATCTGCATCAGGCGGCTGTGATACTATGGCCGCTCATAGTCTCATGACCCTGTACATATACCTGCCTGCTACCATGCATGCGCGCTTATCTGTGGAGCAGCTTGCAGTGACTCAACACTCAAGCATCCTTCAACAAGTTACAGTTCTCCTAAGTGTGTATATTTTCATTTGCAGGAAAAATGGGCGAAGAATCTTTACATTGCATCAATTTGCTATGGGAGGACAGTTTGCTGATGCCTGCCTTTTATCCGGCGAGGGATTGGAGCTCAGGAATGGGGTTAAATTTTCAGATGGGAAGAGGGCTTGCACTCAAGGCAGAAATGGTTCAGTGGCCCTACCTAAAATCCGTGAGTAAGTTTCAGGTAACAATGGCCTAATACCCCTTCTTAAATGAAGGGAAAAGCGAGAGGAAGGATCCTGCTCCTCTTATCCTTTGAGTCCGAAATCTCTTTTTTTTAAAAAAAGGGTAGGGGGGGGGTTGAAGAATCGGTAAGTTTGTGATGTATGGTCCTGACAGTCTGTTGTGTGCAGGATTGATCATGACATCTATATGCATATAGGTTGCCCTTTTTGGCAAACTGAGAACCCTCCTGGGGCTTTCTAAGTGCAGGAGTAATTGGTATGTTATAAATGAGGATAAATCTGAAGTTAATTGGGTCATAAACCTATGATATCAGAGTTATTTTGTTAATTAATTAATTAATTTGGTAAAGTGGTTGAGAATGGCCGACACCACAGGACACTGACCGCACTAAAGCGGAATTTGATGCCTCTCGAAGGTAACCCCGCCGAGAATCCTGGTCATCGGATTCTCTCCTCCGATGCGAAAGGCTGTGCACCCTCTTATGCCTTCAGGCGCATGCATCCTAAGATCGTGGTGACTGGTGGGTGTCTTCATCTCTGCTGTCTTCGTGTGAGGGCGAGCCCAGTCTCGAACACGGGTCCTCACGTTCGTTTTGACTAAGGTTTGTCATCTCGACCGATCCATGACTTGAGTGTCTTGTTCACCGTTTGGGTCGGGTCGGGTCGTGTGGGTCGTATCGAGATGATAAATCATGACTTTGACATTTAGTTAAGATAATTTGGTAAATGACAGAGAGAACAGTGGGTCCCGCTCTCTCTTCACATACAGTCGAGTTAACCGGGCTCGGTTAGTTTACTCTACTCTCCGGGGTCAAGTAAGTGAGTTGTAACCGGTTAGCAAAGTGGCCCCGAGGGTGTAGTAAATCTCATCTCTAAGACCGAGCCAATGTGCCACGCTACGTTATTTTAAGGGTGTGGAGAGTCTTGCCTCTAGCCTTCTATATAAGGAATAGCAGGGAATGGTGTTTCACGGTTCCAATGATGTTGCTCACCATTCTGATCTAGACCCTGATCCGCCTTTACAAGTATTAGGTCGCAAGCCCCAGCATAGTTGGGCGTATTTGAAAAAGCTACCGAGGGGGGGTACATACCCCGACATAACCTGAGCTGTTCCAAATGCCTCATGTTGACATGACTTTTGTTAACTATGTATTATTAGAGCAGGAGAGAGGTAGATATAAGAAGATCAGAGGGAGAGAATGTGGAGAAGTGTCCAAGGACCAGTTTCTCGCCACTCTCCGAGGGCATCTTTGTTAACCGCTCTCGGTTAGCGCATTCTATCTCGAGAGGTCGAGTACGTTAATCGACTTTAATTAACGGGGTTATGTGTGTGTGAGAGAGACGGGATTCACTGTTGTCCACCACTCTCTCTCTCTCTCTCTCTCTCTCTCTCATCAGTTAGCGTATCCTAATTGATTGTCAAAGATGTCCCAAGTGATTTTCGTGGTGATGTAGCCAAAATATCTAAATCAGACTATGGGCTTGACTAAAAGTAGAGTGGGCTCAAAAGGATTCTGAGTCATTTTTTACAGGTAAATAGATTCTTAGAAGTAAACATCATTATTAGTTTGTACAATTTTCCAAGTACAGCACAAAGTGACTATGTTAACCTTACTCTAACCATGACTGTTTCCAAACTCACCCTTAGTCGAGATAGCACCACCCCTGCCTTTTCACTTCTGTGTGACAAGGCACCCCATTAATTATGGTACCCTCCTAATAAAACCTCTGAACTGCCCTCGTCAAAGAGGTGGTCTTGTCGCAACCATGTGAAGACAGATGCAGATTGGGGTGAGCACCAAAGTGCCGCAGGTGATCTCATCCCCCCTTAGACTGCATGGTTTGACGGGGAATATCACAAAGCATTGTAAGACGTTGTATTTGTGTAGGACATAAATACGTACTTTGAAGTCCTGTTTCAAGCACTCAGGCGTTCTTCAAATGTGAAGGAAGAGAAGCGTGACTTAGTTGAGCATCTTCTTTGGTGAGAATCCTACTGGAGAAATCACCTTCTACCCCATGTCACCAACAGCTTAATAGACATAGAACGAGGACAGAATGCAATGGCCCAGGAAACGACCCTCCCTCGCATATCAAAGGATTTTTTTTAGAGTCAAAGACTGAGTGGATCATGGTGGTGAGTTTGATAACTCACAGTTTGATGACTTCTGTAGGAATAATGGTATAACTCACAGGTTCTCATCTCCAAAGACACCAGAGCAAAATGGTGTAGTAGAGAGGAGGAACATGACCCTTGTGGAGATGGATCGAACATTACTGGTGGAAGGTAACCTATCAAAGAAATTTTGGGCTGAGACAGTCAACACAGGGAGATCAGTGTATAGCCACGAAAAGCTAAGAAACTGAATGAGGGTTGTCTCTTAACCTGGGATCAACACCTACTAAGGATTCATGATGATCCAGGGGAAACATGATACAAGGGCAACGTGTAGCCAACTGAATGGCATTTATTCCTCACTTTGTGCAATGGGATTCCAGGGGAACATGTCATGGGACGACCGACCCCCTGAGACCTGGAGTGAGTGGAGTGTGACAGCATAGAGATTGATAAATAGGGGTTGTTCCCCTCCCCGGCAGCTGACTCACATGCTTAATTAAAGGAGGCATGAACACTGACGGGAAACCCCTCTTCCGTCCTGTGCCAAAACATAGCACTTAAAGATATCGAAGCGGATAGATTGTCACACCTCTCTCTGAACTAGGATGGGCAGTCCCAGCTCATGAGGATGAGCTCGTGCCTAGTTTGAAAGTAATGGTAAGGAATTCAATCCTCTAAGGCACTACATCGAATACCCTAGGGGGGTATATCTCCGGCCTATACATCAAACTATATGATGACTAGAGCACATGTGGGAATTGACCGATGCCCTTACAACTCATTAGAAAATGAATGAAAGGGCATCCGGCGTTTCCCAATATTGAACCATTCATCGATTTTTCATCTATCACAGTATACGCCCACACCCTGCTCGATCAAACATGCAGATACACGAATTGACAAATAACGAAGAAACCCCAGGGAGGGGCACTTGATGTTGCCCTCGTTGGGCATTGTCATGGGCCATTGTCATGAAACCATCACGGTCCCTTCCACCGAGTGATCCTAGGATCTGTCGCGGTTGTAGCCCTTGACGGCCTCCTCACGCTCGGGGCGAGCGGGGAGTGTGGGTTCCCCGCACACTGCGCCGATGTAGCTTCCCCTGTTTAAAAATACATGCACTACTCCTCTCACAGGAGGGTTGGACAAGGGGTGGGGAATGTGAATTACAACAAAACTACCTCCACATAGGGAGGGGCGCTAAGCCGGCCAGGCGGGGTGGGGGAGAGGACTACTAAGAGTACCAAAAAGGCTACTCAGCCGGTTCAGCCTGCTTCTGGAACAATCAGACTGACAGTCATTGTTGATGCCTCCACGAGCTATACCAGACTTGGAAGATGCCGAAACTAGTGCCAAGCCTTTGCTGACTGTCCCGGGAAAGCTCCTGAATTTTCGCGGGATCGTCCGGCATCGTCGCTGGTCGTGGCCGGCTCAGGAACCAGGTTGCTCTGTTCAGACTGGGACTACTCTCAGGTCACAGCAGTAGGCAGAGAACATCGTCACGAACACTCCCGTAGTCAAACGGTGCGGGACAAAGACGGATGTGTTGGTGGATGAATCTTCTTCGATCTCCAACTAGGAAGGCCACCATGGGAGGTCAGAGTAGGGAGATAGAGGTCGTAGAGTGGAGGGGTTTCTATACTGATTCTGAGTGGACTGACCTGCACACCTGGGGAAGAATAATTGGAACGGACAGCTCCGAACTCCAAACGATGCTCCGCTGGCTGTGTTGGATAGAGGACTAGTAGGGAATTGTCCCAGCCAAATGGCGCACCAAGGGAAGCTGGGGTGTGGATGTAGCAGCTTCTGCGCCGGTGCTGTAGTCTTCCCTCGGATGCCAGATGCGCGATCTGATAAGAATGTACCTCCCGGACAGCCCCGAACTCGGATGAGGGCGGGATCACCTCGCCGATGAAGCTGATTGGAAGAGCTTCCTAGCAATATAGGGTGGTCCACCTGGAACTCCGGGCTGTAGTGGAGGCCGGCGCTGCAGCAGGTGGGGGCTCTGCAAGGCTTCAGCAGTGCACAGCTAGTAGTTAAGGGGTGAAGAAAAGTGGGTATTTTTGTGGTGGGGGGCTATTGGATCTGGGGTGGTGATGGATTGAAATCCATCTTGGGGCATTGACTTAGTGACACGAAATTTACTCAGCAAAGCGTCATTTTTGGCGTGTCTACACTCATGAATGTTAGGTGCACTGCTAGGATCTAGAGGGGGTGTGAATAGATCTAGCTCAGAAGTTATGTCTGACTTAAAAACTTTTTAACCAATTAAAATGAGAACCTCCAAAACTAGGAGATCATAGACAGAACTTAGATAAACGTGAATCCAATGTGGAAGATAGGGTTAACATAATAAACTCAACAATGTGCACATCAAGCAACCACCCTGTGAAAGAGGTAGAAGATAGGGAGGAATCACACAAGCAAACCACACTTGGACAGAGATTTTTAGGTGGTTCGGTCTGCTACCCACAGACCTACGTCCACCCCTTACTCAAACGAGTAAGGCTTCCCTTGCAAAGGCAAGAACGTGGAGAACACTCCACTACAACTACTACCAAATAGCTTGACCCGAGGGAAACAAATCTCTCACACCTTGACCTTGCACCCCACAAAATCAGACCCACTGCTACACGCAGTGATCTGAGGAACAAATCCTCCCTTCTTCTACAAGCACAGAAGGAACCGTGAACAACACCCCACGACTCACCACGCAGAGGAACGGATCCTCTCTTCCTCTAAAATCTTAGAGGGAACCGGAGGAACCAATCCTCCATGTTTTGGTCTCCCAGAACAAACCATGCACAGTTGTGAACTATGCGCAACTGCCTTGTGTGCACCAAGCACACCAAGGCAAAGACCAAACAAGAAATGAAAAGGAACATGAACAAATGCTAAACTGAAACAGCACAATGAAAACTCTCAATGAGAAACAATGAATGTAGCTTTCTATGGAAGCACTTTCTCAATAATGTGGGACTTGGCTTGACTTCTTTTCTTCTCCCTCTAAATAGCTCTTTCTCTTTCTCTCTTAAATGCAGTAGCTCACTCTCAGATTCTTCTCTCCTCTTTTTCTTCCTCTCTTTTCTTCTTTTTCTTGTCACACCAACGAGCTCACAGATCTCTCTCTTTTTCTTCTTACAGCCATAGGTGATAGTCAACTCATCCTTCGCCAGGTGCTCACCAAATATCGCACCCGCGATCCCAAGCTCAAGCCATACCAAGAACTTACTGCTGCTTTCGCCAAACTATTTACCAAGTTGGTCTTTGTCCATGTTTCTCGCCATCAGAATATTCTAGCTGACGCCCTCACCTCGTTGGCATCATCGTTAAAATTCCTTCTGGGTAGAAGGTCTGAATCCATTTTCGTCTACAAGTTTCGCGTCCCTGCTATCCATAATCCTTCTTATTTAAAGGTTAAGGAAAAAGTATCAAGGAGGGCCCAAGACAGAGAAGTTGTTCAGAAGAGGGAAATTATGTTGGTGGAATTGGAAGAAGAGCTGGCTGATGAAGAGAAACCTTGGTTCTATGAAATCGTCAAATATTGCAAAGATCAATCTTAGCCTAAAGAAGTCACAGCAGAAGATAAGAAGGCCATAAGGAGAGTGGCCCAGAAATACACACTGGTTGGAGGATTATTGTACAAGAGAAGCCTCACTGGTGTTCTTCTAAGATCTCTTGATGATGATGAGGCCTGGAATTATGTAGAGGAAGCACACTCATGTGTGTGCAGTGGCTATGCGAATAGCCAAATACTTGCTAAGAAGATCATTCAGCAAGGTTTTTACTGGCCCACCATGGAGGAAGATTCTGTTGTCTATGTCCGTAGGTGTGTCAAGTGTCAACTTCGTGCCGACAAGATTCATTCCCCAGCTTCCTCTTTCCACCCAGTATCTTCCCCATGACCTTTTTCCATGTGGGCATTCAACATCATTGGTCCTCTTGGTGATCTCAATTCCCTAACCAGGTAAAAATCCTTCATCCTCACTGCAACAGAATACTTCACCAAATGGGCCAAAGTCGAAGCTTACGTGAAAATCAAGGCGTCAACAGTCTACAAGTTCATTATGAAGAACATCACCGCTAGGTTCGGTATTCCCAGTATGATCATCACCGACAATGGCCCACAATTTATTTCTTAGGACCTTCAGGACCTCTGCAAAAGGTATAATATTGCATTGTATCATTCATCTAGACTTAAAAAGATCACAAGAGACTTTGCTGGAAAAAGGCATTGTTTCCTTCTGACTTTTGCTCAAAGAAACTCTGTATGTCAAGGGCAGGCTATTCTGGTTCTTCAAATGGGCACTTGAGTTCTCTCCAAATGAAGATTCCCCGCTTGTTCCTGTTTGGTTGGAGATGTCGAGGCTCCCTGCTAACTTCTATAGCGAAGCAATAATCCATTCTATTGCTGGGAGCATTGGTCTTGTTCTTAAGGTGGACAAAAATACTCTCTATATGACTTGCATTCATGCTGCTCGAGTTTGTGTCCAGCTGGACATCTCCAAAAAATTACCTGAACATGTCTAGATTGGCATCGACACTGGTGGTCTCGGCAGCCTTTGGTTTATCCAGACCCTGCCTTATTTTATCTCAACTGAAAATGTCTGGGTCACCAAGCATCCAAGTGCAAGAAGATGGTGGATAACCAAAATGGTGGTCCCGTTGGCCACGCCTCTGATCAAGCCAGGGCTAAGCATGAATGGCGTCCCGTTCAAGCTGTTGGGAAGGAACCTGTTCTGCATGCCCCCACTCCATACAACGGTGCTGTCTCACAGCCACCTGTGGGGCTAGATAATATGGTAGTTTCTACCTAGATTGATGGTGGATTGGCAGGTGACATTGTGGTCCCCCTACTGCTATAGCCTAGGTTGATGGTGGATTGGTAGGCAACTCTGTGGTCCCCCCTACTACTATGCCAATTCCACATTAGGAATCTCCAGTCTTACAAGCAGCGCTTGCTGCTAATGCTATCTCTGTATCCACGATGTACCATCCCAGAGCTCAAGGCACCGATAACCCAATACGAGTACCGAATTATCGCTATCAAGAACTGGGGACGCCACCCAAGAGGCTGATGAGGACCCTGAAGGGTTGGAAGGGTTTGTCGAGGGGGAAATATAACGAACTAAAATTATACATTGCGTAAATAATTTAAAATAGTTATTATGAACTGTAATACGGAAGTAATTAACAATAATATTATATCAGAGTGATATGATCAGTACACTAGTCCAAAGTTTAAAACATGCTCCTTCTAATCCAATAGTGCCTAACATGATTAGGGGCATAATCAAGTGAAATATGACATAATCATAGCATATACTGTCATGAAAATTAACTAAGGTTTGAACTGGTTTTCAGAGCTAGAATGCGGCCAGGGAAAGGACCACCTTATGTAGAAACGATCAGTCGTGAGACCGCCATTACAGAGAAGCGGTCATCAGGAGACCGCCTTCTGCCTTCAAGACAGAAGGGTCAAAACAGTGCAATTAAGGTCTATTCTAGGGCAAGTTATGCAGGAAAAATCTAGTGAACATGAAGGTAAGTCATGATAGGAAAAAAATAATGCATGGAGATGCATGGATGTGCGTGAATTAAATCAAATTATCAAAATCTTCTTAAAGGATAAGGTTCATGTATACAGAAATAACCCTATATGCACAATGATAATAAACCATTAAATTCACCACGTATAGTGCATGAAATCATCAAGAATCAAAGAGATTTTGTTCCATAATGTTAATTTAGCTATCCATGAGATAACCTACCTCTAGAGGTATTCCTATGGATCGAATTTCTGACTGGAAGTTGATGCTGGCTCCTGCGCGTCCTGCGTGGAACTGGCTACTTATTGGCCTTCTAACTCTTCAACCTCTCATCCTAAAGTCACCAAACTTGGAGGGTAGGTAGAAGATACAAAGGAAAACAATAAGTTCTAAAGGTAGAACTTGAACTAACCTCATTTAGGGCTTCTACTTTCCTCTTCTTCCCTGGACTGACGCACTATCTTGTGTGTAGACTACAGAGGAGCAACAACTTTTGGGACTTCTAGCTCCTTAAAGACTCGACCTCCTAGCATGAAAATTGGAGAGAAGTTAGTCAACATAAAGGAGAACAAAATCTTCGAAAGGCTTGACCTGAGATAGTGTCTCCTTACCTTCAAAAAATGTGATCCAACATTAGGGTTCACGTAAGTTGAAGTTTGGTCTATTTATAGAGTTTTGAGTTAGGGTTACTAGATTAGGTCGAGATAGAATCCTATTCTCGGCTCAAATCAATCCCCAGCACAAGACAAAGCTTGCGCCTCAAATTTTGAAGCCTTCGAGCAACAGAAGTAGAAAATGAAAGAGGCATCTTCCGTCGAGCCGACAAAACAAGGGCCCTCATTAAGGGGTAAAATGATGAAACCATACTCCTTTCTGAAGGACATGACTAGGGCTCTTTTTGAGTGGGCCGTGAATACGGCAAAGTGGTACTTTCGAAGCCGAAGAAACCAGGGGATGCCAAAAGAAAAGACGATCTGCGCTTCTTTCCTTATCACTAAATGTTGGGACATCTCATTGAAGATTGTTATGTGTTCAAGGATGTTATTGAAGGCCTGATCAAAAAAGGTGAACTGCAGATGGGCGAGTACAAGGTGGACCCACCGCGTCCTCACCAAATGCTCATTTGGAAGAGAGCTGGCCACGTGATGTCACCGCCTCAACTGCTCCTCACAAATCTAGCTGAAGCCAATGTCTAGCAGACCCGCATAGCTTGATTGTAGATGCTTGCCAACAAAAAAGAATGGCAAGTGACACGAGATATGAAAAAAAGAGAAAAAAAAAGAAAAAAAAGAGAGGAAAGGACCTATTCTGGGGCAGGCACCAAAAAAAGGGAAAAAGAAAAGAAAATAGAAAAATGATGATGAGCAAAAAAAGAGAGCAGATGAAATTCCGCCTACTGAATTTGAGATGCCACCTCTCAAGGGTTGGATCCTTCAAAAAAAAAGGGAGAAAACATAAAATAAAATGATGGAGGCGTTGATGGCTGCATCAGTCAAGGGAGATATCACTCCCCTCATGTCTTGGTCCGTACCAAGTAAGAAACTACCATTGTGGGATTGGCATGGTGCTGCAAACCACTCATCCCCTCTCTGAGGGGGTTAGCGCTCTCCTATGCACCCGCCTTGGTCTGTTTAAGAACAACTGTACGAAGAGTAATGACACTGCACTGCACTGCACTGCACTGTCAGTGCCATTCAGGTTGCCCATTCAAAAAAAAAGAGACAAAAAAATGAATGCAAAAGAAAAGAAGAAAGGAGAATTATGAGGTTAATGGGGCCTCCGGAATAATGATACTAGGAGTGTTCTGACAGTCACTCCACTCCGGTGGAACTGACTGACTGCTATTCATCTATTTTTTTCGATGTTTCATAACCCTTAATTCTTGTAATGGTTGGGACTCTCCGCCAGATACTCCTTCCATCAGACTAGGACCTCCATTATGAGACCTCTGTCAGTCCCCGCGAGCCTGAGATTCTCGCTAGAACGTCGGGCAGGTTGTACCTCAAACCCTGCACCTGTAACTCGATTTGGACTGCTTGTTTGGCTCTATCTAGAGTCACGGCCCACAGGGGACCGTCTGACTTACTGCACGGCTGGAATCAGACCGTTTGATCATATGAACGGCTCGGTCAAGGCCGTGTATTTCTGGCTAAGTGCCAGGTCTTGCTGGTCGATCATCCTTGATTTTTCTTCGACCTAGCCTTGTTAAAGTTGACCTAAAACCTCTAGACTGGCCTGATAGCTGTGGGCTGAACCTTGGTTCAGTTCCACTATGCCCCGGGCGGCCTGGGAGCCCAAATAGGTTGATTACCCCAGCCTAGCTTGGCCCATTCTATACACGGTTATACTTGGACCGTTCCACCACTGAATGGACTGTCGAAGGACCGTGTGGTGTTGGGGCGGCCCAGTACGGACCGTATACCTCTCGGCATGGGCTCAATTCCTTTTATTCGGAATGGCCAGTTATGGATCGTCGTTATCTGACAAGCGGCCCATTTCAGACCCTTCGAACTGTCACACGGCCCATAAAGGGCCGTTTACCCTTGGTACCGAGCTGAGTCTTCCCTTGGCCCAGTTCATCTACCATGGTCTAGTATAAGACTGTGTATATCTTAAGCTGCCTCAGCCTAACCGCGTAACTTCCAGAACTTGGTTTCCATGCTTTATTGTGTGCTTCGCTAGCTGAGTCATGGCCGGCTTGTACTATTAAAACCCTGGATTATTCTTGTTTATTCCAAGTTATATCTTGAGAACTTTCCCTCCTGGCCGAGTCCAGTGAATGTCTAGACATAACTTGGGATCTTGGATCCACCAAATCAATGTTAACGCGGCCGGGGGATGGGAACCACCTTCTTTTGTTACTCCACGGAAACAATGGCGCCTGGACTATAAGAAGAGGGTAAAAATTTTACGAGAGAATTCTTCAGGGTACTGATTAGATACCTAGAATAATAATAACTCAGTATTAGAGAGCATGCGAAGTAAACTAAACGCGAGAGTGAAAATTAAATAATTGTGATTCATATCAACGTGCAAAGTATTAGATAAAGGTAAATGCGGGGAAACTAGCAAAGTTCACTTCCTTAGCCGTAATGCCCTCCTTCCACAGTTTCCAGGGAAAAAGCATTATCTTCTGACATTGGGAGACTCCTCTTCCCGATTCCATCCATTCTTTGGTCTTCAACCTGTAACTCCACTTAATATCACATTGTTCCATATCTGAGGATGTTGAGATTACATACAGGTCTCGCAGGTGTAACTTAATATTTAGAGTGTTAAAATGATAACAACCTCAGAACAAAGAGAGAGTTTGAACGTGTCAGGCTTCATGAACATCAAGTTTTTTGGGAGTTATAAGAGAACTTTCTGCGAAAGTTTGAAATGGATGGAAATTGGAAGATCATCCTTGTTATTTTTGTTGTTTTAGGATTATTACGAAAAATTTCATGTCTACATATGACCAAAACGAGAAACCTTGTTTAGGTGGTTTAAACCTGAATGAGAAGATTTTGTTCATGTTATTTATCTTTTTTTTAGATAAGGAAATTGCATCAGTGGTGCTTCAAAATTATGAGTAAGACTCTTTGTGTCCCTTGATCCCCGTGCTTTAATATTCAGCAGTGAGGGATTACTTACTTTGCGCTATCAAAGATGAAAAGGAAAAGCAGGACGTAAAATGGAACATCTCTTGTTTAGAGTGACAAAGCACCATTGAATTAATCTTGAGACAATATGAGCAGAAAAGACACCAGTGGAATGCCTGCAGACCATTAGGGAAATAAGAAAGAGGAAAGAGAAAAATGTCCCTCCTTGCCCTTCACCCCACCGTTCTTTCATCCTTTCTTCTCTCCTTGTCCCCCGTCAGAAAAGAGGATAATGCTCATTTCCCTTTAATTGAACATTAGAATGGTTCACTGTCATCAGAACTTTCTATGCAATTGTCGTTGCACCATTTTCATCACATTTGTTTCTTCCTATTGTTTTTCCAAGAAAAAAAAATCCATGATGTGCCATCATGTAGGGAGGAAATTATACCAAGAGAAGATCTAGGCATTGTTACCCATTGTAGTAGCATGTTAGTAGGTAACTAACAAGGATTTCTCTTTCCATATAATTCTTTCATTATTGTTCAGGCACTTATGCCCATTACATTCCTTTTTTGTCTCCCTTTTGCCAGACTTCGATGTTGATGGAAATGGTCTCCGAGGTCATGCACTCCATGAAGAAGGATTTGCCTATTGCTGGTCTGGTGCTCGTGCAACAGCTGGAATAATTGGTGGGAAGTATTGCTTTGGATGCAAAATTATCTCTGAGCAGAAGGTTCGAATGGAAGACACAGCCCCTGATCAGCAGCATCTATGTCGTCTTGGCATTTCCAGGGGGGATGACCCTGTGGGAAACTTGGGGGAAAGTGAGCACAGCTTTGGATTTGGTGGAACTGGGAAGTTTTCTACAGCAGGAAAATTTTCAGATTATGGAGCAAAATTTGGTATCGGGGATACTATTATTTGTTCTGTGAACCTTGAAAACAGGCCATTGGCTTCTATTGGGTACTCTTTGAATGGAAAATGGTTGGGTTGTGCCAGGCAATTTGATGCAGGACCAAGGGGTCTAGGAGTTCTCGACTCCTCACCAAGTAAACTACCATGGGAATCTGCACTGTTTCCTCATGTTCTCTTGAAAAATGTTGTTGTAGAGATGCAATTTTCTATTGAAGATGGCCTTATTCCTGCAGAAGGATACAAGCCTTGGAGTTCTGCACTTGGGGATGGGCATGCCATAATTGGGGCCTCTTTTCTTACACCCAAGGAATGTGAAGTGATGATGATGGTTGGGTTGCCTGCCTCTGGTAAAACTACCTGGGCAGAGAAGTGGGTGAAGGATCATCCTGAGAAAAGATATGTTCTGCTTGGGACTAACCTAGCTCTAGATCAAATGAAGGTTTAATTTCTTAATGTGTTTCTTTTTTTTCCCCTGATTTTTGAAAGTATATAACACCACACACACTTTCTCTCTCTATTTAAGTACCTTCTGTTGTTTTACTTGTAGCAATCCTGGCCCTTGTTTTACTGAATTTTTACTTGTGGATTATCCTATGTTCCATACAGGTGCCAGGATTGTTGCGTAAGCAAAACTATGGCGAACGTTTCGATCGTCTAATGGATAGAGCAACAAAAATTTTTAACACTTTATTATCTAGGGCTTCTAAGATGCATCGTAACTACATTATTGATCAAACAAATGTTTATAAGAGTGCTCGCAAGCGGAAACTGCAACCGTTTGTTAATTTCCGCAAGGTAGGCCTATGGAATGCATTTAATACTTTCCAGACTTATCTTGTACCCAGAATATTTTATCAAAATTAATAGGGTGTTAGTGGTTCCACCGTGATCATGCCCATCAGATTGCAGTAGTTGTATTTCCTGCCCCAGATGAGCTTAAGTTTCGAGCAGATAGACGATTTAAGGAAATGGGAAAGGAGGTGCCTGCTGAGGCAGTAAATGAGATGTTAGGTATTTGTCTCATTGTCTCCGTGTTCATTAACTTCTCATTAGTTTCCACTCTCAAAATCCAACTCTTCTCTAGCTTGTTAAGCAACCCTGGTTTGATGCCTGATTCTTTTTCCCACTCGCAGCCCACTACGTGTTGCCAGTTAGCAAGGATATGCCCCGTGCAGATGAGTTTTTTGATGAGGTACTTATCAAGATTATGCTTGTATCCATTTTGAGAATGCTTTACTAATACCTGGTTCTATTTCATAAGGTCATATTTCCAGAACTTGGTAGAAGTGAGGCACAAAGGTATTTGGAAGAAATGAAACGTGCTTTAAAGTCACCAAATTTGCATGGAAGGAGTAACTTCTCACCTTATTCTCGTGAAACCTCTGTCCAATCTTTCAGTTGCCCTTCCTCTGTTACTGGCAGAGTGTCTTCAGGTTCTTCAAATTCCTTCTGTACTGCTACTTAAAAAAAAATCCTTCTGTACGATTGTATTCTCGCTTACTTTTATTACTTTTGTTCTTCTTCCAATCATGTTCGCCAAGAGGTGGTAATTTAATGTACTCGATTTTGGTCGCCTGTAGCTATGAGTCATGTTTGGGTCACGCTCTCTCATGATTTTTTTTAAATCCCCAGGGAAGGTGTATGGAAGACTCGGAGTTGGTACATGGGTCATCATGTAACGGATGACCTAGGAAGTATACCTTCCACATGTAGCGACTATGTGAAGTGACGATGCAGTCGTATGCCAAGGGACGCGGTCTCTTACTCACTAAATGTATGCACACTCTGTCCTCCCGGACCATAGAAGCCCATGCTTACGCTCATCAAGGTGATACGGGGTCGCCCATCTAGATTCTATGCACGCTCTTTAAAGTTCCAAGGACCCGCTTAAAGTGTTTAGCTGTTATTTATTAATTTACTGATCAATATTATTATAATCATTATATTTTTTATGTTTATATTCCTTGCAAAAATCTGGTAGCATCTCCCCCCTACCCGTACACGGAAGGGGTAGAGCGGGCACACGTCCACAAGGAGTGACACGGCCCAAAAGTAAAGGGGTCTACTAGGGCAGTAACACCCTGTTGAGAGCCTCCAAGACATGATGTAGAATAGATGGTTCACGGTAAAACATTAGACAAGGAGTTTTAGATATAGGTAATTGACGTCGGACCAAAGGCGGCATCGGATCGGGATGCCACCGGGTCGGATGTCCAAAGGGGTACCGCCGGATCGAATGGATAAGGGAGGGCCACCGAGCCGAAGGAAAGGTAGTGCACTGCCGGATCGAGGAGTAGGGTGGCCTCTGGGCCTAGCAATAGTGAGACACCACTGGCTAGAGGACAAGATAGCACAAAGGGGCGCCGGATGGATGGAAGGCAGTCAGATCAGGGGGATCGGCCATGCCGCTGAAGCGTGGATGATAGTGCCACCAGATCGAGCAAGGGGATGGGTGGAAGAAAAGACACGGCCGGATCGACTGGGTATTGGTGCTATTACTTCGGGTCATGGAAAGGGGAGGCAGATACTACACGGGAGAGGTAGCCACAGAGTGTTGTAACGGCAAAGCCGCTGGAAGGGGAACTTGCTGGGTTATTTGAGCGCGTCGGATAACCAAGAAAGGGCGCGCCGTTTCAATGCAAGAAAGGAGAGGGGCGCGTCGGTTAAGCATCTTATCGTGCCGTTTCAAGACCTCTTCATGTCGTTTTAAGCGCCGAATGGATTCCTTTCAAAGTCGCAACCATTTATACAAGTGTTGGCACTCCTGAGATGTTTTAGTTGCAATGCATGGCGTCCATGATGTTTCATTCGCAGCTTCTGGGGCTCGGCCCAGGACTTTGCGTGACTTCCGGCATAAGCCGAGACTGTGCCAAAATCCCTGGCTTTTCTTTTATTCCTCTCTCGGCACGGCCGATCATAGAGATCTTATGCCCGGGGGCTCTCTTGCTGGGTAGCGGACTGCCGAGTGGGTTCTCGTCTTGGCCGGACGAGGTATTGGTTTGTTCGGTCTTCCCGTCTTCGACTTGCACTTGAACGTGGAGTCGCAGGCACCGTGGGATCCTCGTTGTCATTTTTTGACATCCACAAATGCCCCCCACTCGCGGGTGGCGCAAGTAAGGGAGGAGTGCGCGGGGCCCGCGAGTGTAGAGTTCCTTGAGGAGATATTCGCTCTTCCAAGCTGGTGAGATGTTGGTCCGGTGCTATTTCACGGGAGAGCGCTCACTCCTTCAGTGAAGGGATGAGGGAACCACTCCACCGCGTACGCACTTGGGCCAAGAGTCCTTCATTCATCGACTCAGCCGGAGGGTCTGAGTTGGAGCCAATGAGGTTTCTTGCTTATTCATCAATTCGGACGGGGGGTCTGAGCTGAAGCGAGGGAGTTCTTCTGTTCATCGACCTGGACAGAAGGTCCGAGCCGGAGCAAGAGAGTTCTTTTTGTTCATCGACTTGGACAGAAGGTCCGAGCCGAAGCAAATGAGTTCTTTTTGTTCATCGACTTGGACGGAATGTCCGAGCCAAAGCAAAGGAGTGTTTTTGTTCACCCACTTGGACGGAAGGTCCGAGCCGAAGCAAAGGAGTTCTTTTTATTCATCGACTTGGACGGAAGGTTCGAGCCGAAGTATGACAACTCAGGATCTTCCATCCCGACAATCCTTTATAAGTCCGCAGGTTCCGATTCACAATGCCTCGAAAAACACAACACCAACTGTAAATTCTTACAAACACCGCCCAATTGGCACTCATCCTTCTGGAGCAGCGCCAACACACCCTTACACATCAAGGAATGGGCAATGGTTCTCACTGGCAACCACCCTGCCAACACAAAATTCATCTCGCACGGACTTCGTGGCACACAAAGGCCAACCAATCCAGGCACATGACGCAAGACGATGAACCTTAACCCAACGCGATTTCCTCCAACCAATGGGAAAAACTCAATACACCTCTGACCAATGGAAGGTCCCCGTGCTCGACCCGACCTCGAACCTTGCACATGTTGAGAATAGCACCTTCCAGCACCAGAAAAACCATTACTTCCATCAGGTCAGCACCTCTGACACACCCACCAAGTGTCTTGTCAAACCACGATCACAACACCTCTCGATGCACCCTCGCTACGACTCCTCGAACCGCAACACGAGCCATAATCGGCACCCGCCAACACTCATCCTCAAGCCACAAGCTCTCCACTGAGCCTTCACATCTTGAACCAGATCCAGGGCAACCATATGCCAATCCAAGAAGATCCTCCGCTCATCCGAGCACATCTCGACCAGAGAACCCACTCTGTCACCTCGAACCACGATCTCAATGCCTCAGAGGCTTGATAAATCTCGAACGGGAATGGCCAAACGACAACATTAGCTCCCTCAGAGCACACTCACGGCCACTTAACGATGAACAATCCGCACCAGCCACCTGACCTCACTGCAATTCCTAGAACGCAGCACCACAGCAATGCACCTGCCAGCAACCTCTGCCCAACGTAGCTCAATCAGGGCCACCATCGATGAGGGAGAAAGCTCTCGACCCCAATTCTCAGACCCCACATCGGCACTCCAACGATGACAGTAACCACCTTCACAGTGCCAACGCCACGCACTCACGCTCTCACGCGAGAAACCAAGCGAAAATCAAATACAAAACCCTATGCCAACTGCCAACTGAATAAATAATAATAATGAAATATATACATATATATATGTTAAATATAAATTGATAAAGAAGATGTTACAAATAAAATAAATTGAGAAAATAAAAATAATAAAAATAATAAAAAGAGAAATAGTTAATATGCATATGCATGTGTATATGTATAACCAAAAAAATATAATAACAAAAAAGGACAAAACAACCAACAAAATTGAAGCAGGGTCAACCTCCTTCTTCACACCAAACCAGCGGGATGAGAGGGGCACTGTCACTCTCCCTCCTCACGCTCCTCCCTCACGCCGGGCCAATGGGAAGGGGGAACCCTCTCCCTCTCTCACTCTCTCTCCTCTCCACACAGCGACAGTCACAGCTTGGCCCCCCTCCGACGAGCCAGCTCTGATGGGGACCACGGCACCTTGGTCCGATGCACACCACCTCCAATGATGCGGCAGCTCCACCTTTCGGCGAGCACACCTGCAAGCACGCAGCAACTCCACCTGGCCCCTGCATCATCGACCGCAAGCGAACACCACATGCGAGCTCCACTTGGCGGCCCCCTGTGCCATCGATCGCTAGCGGGAGCCCATTGCACGAGCCATAGCCTCGACGCCTGTCCGGTAGCCACACGCGTGAAGACAGGCAAGCGCGCCCAGGCACGAGCTCCCCCATGCAGCGAAGCTCCTCTAGCGGCTATAAAGCCAACCCAGATTGAACAAAGTCGGAGGCTTCTTCTCGGAACTCCATCTGCAACCATCCGCCTCAGCCTCTGAGAGCCCGAGTGACCAAGCCTGAGTGAAGCTCCCCCAGCCCCTGCATGTGTCCATTTCGGAGAGGGAGTGAAGGTGTGTCCCGAGATGGGAACGGGGTCAATGCCCCTCCCTCCCCCTTCTTTCTTGTCTGCTCAAGATTACACACTCTCTCTTCATTTTCTCTGTTATTTCTCTTTCTTATATGTAATCCTTGTGAACCGTGTCACTCAGATTAATGACATCAAAATAATAAAAATAAAAACATGAAATATATATTGAGAAAAAGGGACTAAAATAAAACTAAGCATGAGGGGGGCGGTGACCTCTGCCTTTCGAGAGGAAGAGGAAATCCTACGTGTGCCTAGCGTAGAATCATGGAACCTGGTGGAGGAATGATGCCAGTCCTCTGAGCGGGAGGAAGCATCACCCTGATGGTCGGTCTTTGACAGGCTGGTGTTCCCGAGTAAGCCATCAAGGAGGATGGTAAAGAGAAACAGAGACTGGAGAGTTTTCACCTGCAACATGGCAGGACTCTCCAGTCGGTACGAGGCTCTACCTACCGACCCCGAAGAAGTGGCCAGGCTCGCCGCCAGGCCCAGCCCCCTCACCAGGAGGAGAAGAGCGGCGAGTGAGGCGACGCAAGCAGGCATCGAGGCGACCTCCTCTGAGGAACCTCCCATGGCCCTGGCTGCCAATGTTGTCACTACTGGGGGCACGAGTGGTGGACCCTCTACATCATCCGAGGATGCCCCGGCTGAAGAGACAAGGGTCATGCCCACTCCCTCTACAACTGACCCCGCCATGTTATACATGATACAGCAGTACCAGCGGGAGATTGAATTGTTGAAGAAGCAACTCAATGAAAGGAATGCCCAACCCTCGACGTTTGAATAGACTGAGGTTTTGCTGGAAGCGCCGGGGGGCAACAGGCAATCTTCTGAAGTGACTCTACAAGCTGTAGCATTCCCATTAACCCCCAGCTTCCCTGCGGGCATGCCCCTCCAACAAGCACAGTACCGGCATCGGCCCGGCCATAGATCTCACCTCCCCAGGGGTCTCCCATGGCCCTTCAGGTGACTGTGCTGACCACCCTGGCGACGCAGCCCGCCCATTTCTATCCAAGCCCGGTCGACCTGGCAGCAATCAGTCGGCTGATGTTGGAACAAATGATAGACATGAAGCTAGCAGAAATGGGCGACGGGGATCACATGCCATTTGACGTCTACCAAGTCCCCTATCCGGCTCATTATGCCGTGAGAAAGCTACCGACTGGCATCACCAAGCCGCCGAAGTTTGAAAAGTTCAATGGGCAAGGGTCTCCTAGAGAACACATCACCTATTATGTGAATGTCATGGGTTAACTATTGGGTGCAAGTTAAAAAAACATAAAAAACACATAAAAATAAAAAATAAAAAATAAAAAAGGGACAACATTGTCCCACCATGCCCCACCTTCGGTCACCCCGGTGACTGACACCACTGTGTCATGCATCTTACCATATGATATCTACACTACTTGAACATGCCGAGGACCTTATGCCTTTAATGAATCTGGAGTTTGAGTTCCCCTCTAACAAAAACAGTGATCACTTCAGAGGAGTTTGGGACGTATGGATAGGCCGTTAAGTTGTGGTAACTTGGGGATGATGGTTCTGTTCGTTGGGTCGATGCATCAATAAATGGGTCTCGGTTCAGTATTGGCTCATCGAATCGGTATCCTGACCTGTGCTTAACAATTCAACAATATTATCCTTGGCTATTTTCTATTTTTAATTTATTTTAATTTTTCTTTTAAACCCAGCATATATTCATGTAGGACTATGATATCACTGAGGAAGATCATTCACATAACTCAATTGTGAAGGCCGCTATGCTCCAATTTCCACAGATATGAGATATTCCACTCCTAGTTGAGTGCTCAGTTTCCTTGGAGCCACTTTGGGCTGTTTCTCTGAAAAAACCCCTTGTTTGGATTTGTCGACAAATATTCCTATTCTTTTATTCCGTTTCACCCACCTTGGCCGTAGCACTTCTACAATGGCTGGTAACCGCACCCCAATGGTGAAACCTACAGGTTCACGACCCAGGGACTTTCGCACAGAGAAGTTGGTCCCCATTTTTGTTAGTGCCTAAGTGTACATTATCTCCTTCCTTATTTGTTTCACACCCAAACAATCGTTGATTTTCGAGAGACTTCTTCAAGGATGCTCCACTGAAACTCTAGACAGACTGCAACCATGTAATGTTGAGAGCGTGTTTCATTGCACCTTGGCATCTACTTTTCAATCCATTCTCACTCCATTACATTACACTTCTGTTCTATTTCGCTTTGTGTCATTCCCCTGCAAAGCAGACGCCAAGGCGAGGCAACTATAGACACGTCGTTTTGGCATTACACTAAGTTCATTCTCCCCCTCCCACACCTTGGAACACCCCCTCCCAGACCCCCTCACAGCAAGGGGTCACCCCTATACCCATCCACCCCACTTTCCCTCCCATAAACCCCATTTTCCCCCCATCATCTTCAAACTGCAGTTCTCAGTTCGGAGGTAGTAGAGAACCAGCAGATTACAGAGGAAGCTGAGATGTCATCTAGGTGATTCAGGAGGCACAAGAGCTACCTCTAGAAGCATCTTCGAGTCTTCTTCGCAACGGCGATCGTCTCATCTCATTCTGAGTTCGTGGCTGTCCGGGGCAAGCAATCTAGTCCGACTACGTAGAAGGGCTCTGATCAGCATCCAGAGGCGACTTGCAGAAGTTGCCACGCCTGCTCTCCTAATATCTAAAGGCGGGGTTCAACCGGGACCTTCTACTGTGAGTCTTCCTCCTCCTCCATGAAGCAGCACTCCATTCGGCAACCCGAGCGAATTCTTCTCCATTTTCTCCCCAGGGTGCACAGTTCTATCTTCCCTAGGACTGAACTGACACCCTATCACTGTTTGGGTTGCTGCGACCTACTCTGACATCGGCTGGCACCGCTGTGGGTCACATTTCGAAGGCAACTCGTCAACAGTTCCAACGCCATTGACCGTGCTCAATTTGAAGTTCGGGATAGCTCGTGGCAGCTTCATCTTCCTGATGCTGGGGTGCTGAGATAGTCCAAACCAGAGAATAGAGCCTCTGCTTCTAGTCCCACCCCGACCAGCCCTGACTTCCAAAGCTCCTACCAAAATTCCAGCACCTTCCTGGGTCAACCTACGAAATTTTGGCTCTAGTCCCGCTGACAAAGGAGTTTAGGAGCAACCACAATAATTCCAGCAGCGACCATCTATCCTCTATTCATGAGAGGGGACAGAATCGACTCCGACACTCTTTGAAGCTCTTGTCTTCTTCTTCTCCCTCCCCGCTTGGCCGGCTGAAGGCCCCTCCCTATGCGGAGGTAGTTTTGGTTGTAAGAGCTTAACCCCCACCCTAAGATCCCCCTCCTGCGAGAGGTGTAGTGATGTAAGTGATCATTCACGACTGTTAACTGCCACGTTCCGAACAATCGACACGTTCCGTTGCTATCGGTTCGGGGCGTGACAGCTTCGACGGCAGCAAACGGTAGCACAGGTGGTGAACGGAGGCCGGCAAAGCTTGTTCACGGAGTGCCGATCGTGGGCTGCAAGGACAGAGCAGGCGGGGCACAGGGACCGCTCTGCACAACTGTAAGATGGTCGCCGATGGTGGGGACCTATTGTGGCTCCAGCAGGGCGGTGGGCTACAAGTGGCAAGTGCCAACATGGTGGCGGCGTGGGATGACCACAGGTGGCCTGCGGCTTACAACGGCATGGTGGTGCTGGTAGTGGGGTTGGGCACCGACACCTTAGATAGGGTGGCCGGAGGGGTTGACAACGGGGTTGTCATGGAAATCGGACGGCCCGTGGAGCAGTCGCGATCACAGTGATGGTGGTCGTAGGTTCCCTGCCGGTGTGCAACGGACGGCAGGGGAAGGAGACAGAGGGCGACAATGACCATGGGCAATGGAGGTGATGGTGGCTGGCCGTTCTCCCTCCGGTGTGGCCTCAATGGCGGTGAAGGGGGGCCAGGGGCAGTGACTTTGCTGTCGGCAAGAGAAGGTGAGAGGGACAGGACGATGGCGACGCCAGTTGTGGGAAAGGGAACTTTCCACGTAGGGAATGAGGGGAGAGAGAGAGAGAGAGAAGATGCTCAGGATGTGAGGAGGTGGAGGGAAGGAGAAAATTTCAAAATCGACACACTCTGGGGGTGCGGTTTCTAACGAATAAAAGGCATAGTTTTATTATTGCCTTCTATGTATTAAAGTTTTTAAGGCATAAGTTAATATTCTACCTTTAATAAAGAAAATTTAATATGAATAAAAGGTAGATTTTTATTTTATCTTTTAATCTTTGAAATAAAAGGCACAATTGACTTTAGTCTTTTATTTTTTACCTTATATATATAAATTTTTAGTAGTGACGTCTTAGCCAAGTTGGTTGACTTTGACTGTCTGTCAAGTCAACAACCATGTTCTACCCTGGCCCAGACTTTACGGAAGATTTTACATCACTATGCCCCATGCAAGGGGGTTGAACTTGGGGAAGGGAAGTCAAAGTTACATTCAAACACCACCTCAGGTAGGGAGGGGCGGTAAGCTGGCCAGGCGGGGAGGGAAAAATGAAATAGAAGTGAACTAAGCGAAGGATGCCAGTTCTGTCCGCGCTCTGGAACAGGAGATAGGTGGTCATTATCGGCGTCGCTGCAACCACTCCTGAACTCAGTTTTCCACGAGACCAGTGGAAAACTCTTTAGGACTCGATCAGGATGATGTCTATTTTTTAGGAAATTCCTAGGTTGGCAGTGCCGATCAGGGAAGAGCCACAAACAGGGTCCCTACTTTCTAGTTCTGTCTGCTATGGTACCACAGCAGCAGGAAGTCAAGGCCACCACGAGTGCTCCTGAACTATGAATCAAGCATGGCTAGAGTCGTTGGAACATTTTTTAAGTCCTCTTCGAAACGAGACATGCGAGAATGCCATAGGATGTCAGAGTAAAGCAGAGCAGTCTGAACGGTGATCGGGTGTCTGTTCAGCCCTAGAGTGGACAAAATAGCGCATCCAAGGGAGAAAATTAAGAAATCACTGCTCTGGATGCCAAACGGGGTGACTCTTTTTGTTAATGGAAGAGGACTTGTCGCCAAAGCTCTCAGCCAAGTGGCGTCTCAAGAATCACTAGATTGTGGCTGTGGGAGCTTCTGGAAGTCGCTTTAGGTTGCTGACTAGACTGATCCTGTGCAGTTGACGTAGAATGGCTCTCCTTGGCAGTCAAAAACTCAGACAGGGTTGAGACTACCGCCGTTATGAAGAAGACAGGGAGCCGCTTCTGATGGCACCTCTTGAGTGCCCAGGAACGCCAAAATGAAGTCGTGGTTGGCTCTACAAGTCACTGGTGTTCTGCTGCCTGCAAACTGGGAAGTGTAGGTTGAGGATGGGAGGTGGGAAATGAGATAAACATGAGGGGAAAGGGAGGGGAAGGGTGTAGAGGCAACCCTTGGCTATTACGGGGTCTGGGAGGGGACAAACCAAGGTGAGGGAGGGGGAGCCAAAGAGAGAATCCCATCTCCCCAAGCATCTTTCCACTCTCTCACACACCCAGTCACTTCCCCAAGATCAACATTAATCCCCCATTAATTACCCATTCAAACCAAGGGAGAGAGATCTCCCTCTCCCTCCTAGTCCCAAATTCGTAGCTCTCTCTCTCACCACTTGCTAGACCCCCTTCCAGCCCCCATTCTCCCCCTCCCTCACCTTGGTTTGCCCCCTAATAGCCAAGGGTTGCCTCCACACCCATCCACCCCATTTCCCCTCCCATCTGCCCCATTTCCCATCACCTATCACCACTCTACACAGGCCAGTTCGCAGGCAGCAGTTGAGGCCCGAGTTGTAGAGGCTGCCACATCTTCACCCTGGATCTTCTGGTGGTGTATCATACACTGCTGGAAATCTCTTCGAAAAAGCTTTGCAGGCGAGGTGGTCTCGTATCCGCCTGAGCTCCGAGCTGCCCGAGAGAGCCATTCTCCCTCAACTGTGCAAAGCTCCCCTGGCAAGGAACCTGAGCCCAAGAGTACGAGTGACCACAACTGCTCCTATGCACATTTAGGCGTGATTTTTTACGGAGGGGTTCTTCTCCTAGTCCTCTGTCATCCCCTAGAAGAAGGACCCCATTCGGACTCTGGAGCACTAAGTTCCAGCTTTTCTCCCCGAAGCACGCAGGTTAGTCTAGTAGAGGCAGTTTCGAACCACCTTCCACCTCCCTCGACCTCATTCTCTGCTCCGACCACCCCTTAGGGCCTCGTTGGTCTCCGTTCGAAGAGGACCTGCCCACGGTCTCAACGACGCTGACCATGCCTTCATCAGACCTCCGGAGAGTTTGTGGCAGTGATTTTCTAAGGCCCCTGTGGTTCTGAGTACAGAGCGCCCAGTCTCAGGTTGTAGACTAAAGCTCGAGTGCAGAGGCTCCCACAACCAGAACTCTGAGATTCCTGTGGCACCGTTGGGCTGCCGGCTTCTCCTTCAAGTCCCCTGCCCTCTCCAAGAAGCAGAGCGATTTTTGGACCCCAGAATCAAGAGTTCCATATTTTCTTCCCAAGGTGCGCAAGGTCAGTTCCTCCAGAGCCTGGTCTGACACCCTTCCACTGTTCCTGCCTTTACGGTCAGCTCCAACCTCCGAAGATGGCCCAGCTGGTCCCAGATCAAAGAGAACTTGTCCACGATCACAGAGGTTCTAGTATCACATTATTCGGACCCCAGGAGTGCTCGTGGCGCCTTCATCTTCTAGCAGCAGCAGTTTGGGAACAGCCAGAGCTAGAGCAGTTCGGCCCTGGTCTAGACCATGCCCCAGCCATCGACGACGTCAGGAAATTCCCCTAAAATTTGGGCATCCTCCTGGGGCAACCATGAAAGTTTCGGCACTGGTTTCATCAACAATAAAGATCGGTGGAGTCCGTGGAGGCACCATCTTTGGCCCCCTATCAGTCTGTTCCAGAAGCGGGTAGAATCGACAGAGTTTGACACTTTGGCTCCTAGCTTAGCTTTCCCCACCCTACCTGGCCGGCTGACCGCCCCTCCCTGCATGGAGGTACATTTTGGTTGTAGACTATTCCCCACCCCTAATTCAACCCTCTTGCAAGGGGTGTAGTGTGTAAATCAAATTTTCAGGTTGAAGCTTCTTCGATGTAGTGTGTGGGTAAGCCCACGCTTCCTCGCTTGCCTTCGTCTCCAATCGGGATCGGTGTCTTCACACTGATCAGGTGAGTCTCGGTCACCCCCTTACTGGTCTTTCCTTTACTGGTTTAGTATCGCTGCTAGTGCCGTCGGACGGTGACTTGAGTGCTCGATCACGAATTGCCAAAATTGGAGTGACTATCGCGGGTGAGTTGTTAGAGAGCCAATACATCCCACGCCCTCGGCGTGCTGGCCACCCATGAGAGTGGGCATCCCAGGACCCTTAGGGGATCCACCACAAGCTAGCCAACCCCCGGAGCAGTGAGGTCCCATCCTGGACCCTCACCGCCATCGCCGAGTTGCCTATGAGCACGAGCATGTGCTAGCGAGTGAGTCCGCTCGAGTGAAGTTGCCAATCTATTGCATTTGCTTGCAAATCTAGGTCCGAGGGTCATTTGGTCGGTCCCAACTCATCCCTAGGTCGTATCACATCAAAACCACCCCAGGTATCCCCCATTCCATTCATGCACTTTGTTCTTCATTTACGTTTATAGATATTGCACGATCCTTGGGCTAATCTGGGTGTTTCTCTATATTTTTCACGTTATTTCGCAGGTCATAAGTGCTCCCTACACGAGGCCCACCCCTCCTGGCCAGCCGAAAGGGGTGGAGGATCAAGTTCCCACATTCAAATTTGGACACAGATTGCGGCCTCCATTAGATCGTCTCCCAGGTGAAGCGGCCTTCATCAGACCGTTTGTGCTTATTTGGCGGCCCATCCAAGATTGTTTCGGTATGACGACAGTGTCCACTGTGCATGCTGGCCGAGTGATTTCAGCGGCCCCTCGATAAACCGTCACTGGGCTTCCAGTGGTCCTCCTCTGACTGTTTTCCAGCACTGTGCAACCCATCCAGGACCGTTTCTATCCCAGCACTTGAGTTCCCGTTGGCGGCGTCCGCGATCACTTCTTTTCCAAGATACATGGTGCATCCTTTGCATTACTAGCCTTGGTGGTGATCACAAACCTCTGTGTCTTGATATTTGTTATTTCTTATTTTATTCCATCTCCCACATCTCACCTCACTTCACTTCAATTAAGGGAAAAAAATATCAACACACGCTCTTTCTTGGCGATCATGGCGAGACACCTTATGCCATTCGTGTTTTTTGTAGCACTACTTGACCTGCTTCTGTGTGTTTGTTTGGTTTATTTCTAGTCTCCTCGGATTTTTCATTTCATTTCTTAGTGTTTCCTGGTCTCTGGTTCTGTTGCGGTCCTCTATGGGCCGTCTGCGTCAGCCAGCGGTCTGTTGCGAGACCACATCCTTCACTCTCAGGTACATCTATTGGTGTTAAATTCTATTCTATTTTTTCTTCCCTGCCTCCTGGTGTTTTACGATCCTATCAAGACCATCTCTACAGGTGCGCGGTTGTCTAGTAGACCGTTCCTTTCTCAGGTGCGCGCTGGTTGTTTCTGTCACTGTTTAGCTCATGTTCTGCCTATCTGTCATTGCTTTTTTTTGCTGTTCCCTAGCTGATTGCGGTCCTCCCTGGACCGTCTCCTCCACTGTGTGGTCTTCCTAAGGGCTCAGGAGTACGAGATCTGGAGGGTCGTGGACAAAGGTCCTTATGACCTTCCTAATGATGAGGATAAAAGGACACACAAAGAGATTAAGAAATCTACAGTTAACTTTAATGCAATGAATATTATGCAGTGCCATTCATCCTAATGAATTCTCTCGTGTTTCTATGCAGCTCGACAAAAGAAATGTGGGACAAGTTACGGCTCATTTATGAAGGAACCTCTGAGGTCAAGGAGACCAAGGCCAATATGTTGGTTAGAGACTATGAGCTGTTTAAAATGAAGTCAGAAGAGACGATTTCAGAGATGTTCGTGAAATTAACAGAGATCACAAATGGTCTCAAGGGCCTTGGGAAGGAGTACACAAACTCTGAACTTGTGAGGAAAGTATTGAGATACCTCCCACCTACGTGGCACACAAAAGCCACAATTCTTGAAGCCTCAATGAACCTATCCATACTTTCCTTGGACGAGCTCATAGGGTCACTCATAACCTATGAGATAAATATGAAGAGAACTGTTGAGGAAGAAACGAAGAAGAAGAAAATGGTGGTATTGAAAGCCCACCAATCTGATGATGATTCCCAAGAAGAGGAGTCCAGCGAGGGAAATAATGAAGAAGAAGATTTGGCCATGCTGATCCACCAAGTAAAGAAATTTTTGAAGAGGAAGAAGAATTTTCAAGAATATTTTAGGAAGGGGCAAAGAAAGTCGGCTTAAACCAAGGGCGAGCCGAGCAAGCCTAACAATGTTATTTGCCACGAATGTAAGAAGCCCGGGCACATGAGAGGAGAATGTCCGGAGTTGAAAAGGAGATTCAAAAAGGATAAATTCAAGAAACCCAAAGCCATGGTCACCACATGGAGCGACAAATAGGACGAACAGTCGGACGAGAAGCTAGAAAAGCTCGTGGAAAGCCTGTGCCTCATAGCGCATGAGAATGACTCAGTTGAGGTAAAGTCTGATCCTGATTTTATTTCAAATGAACAATAAGAGTCAAAATATGAAAAGTTGTATATAAAATATAGAAAAATTAGATCTGAAACAGTATGCATATCATCTCTGTGCATTTGGTCTTTGCATTTCCAAGTCCGTGCATGTAGATACACTATTTATTAACTCCATGCATGTGTTGGACTTGGTAGAAAAACTGAGTTCGTGCACATTGATTCTTCTATTGCAAAGTCCGTGGACTTTCGTTCTCTTATGCATTCTTTGTGTCCATGCATCCACTGTAGCTAGTCCGTGCACATAAAGTCTTTAGGCTTAATCCAAGTCAGAGCATGCACTGTAGCAAGGTCAGAGCACATCTGCCATAGCTACAAAGAGTCCAAGCTACACTTCAAAAAGTCCGTGCATGGTCTGTTCATTTGATGCATGACCTACACTCCATGTCCGTGCACGCTAAAGTCCGCGCACCTTTTGACTAACCTAGGTCCGTGCACTTCTTCATCAACGAAGTCCGTGCACGTTCACACTAGTTTGAGCACATCACACTAAAGTCCATGCACTTTATGTTGAGCCTAACGCCAAGCATCTCATGTCCGTGCACATAAAACCCCATGCATGTTTCTTACTGTTATCAAAGTCCTTGCACGTCTTCACAAACCCCATGGATATCAAATCATATGCATGTTTCTTAGTGAAATAAACTCCTTGCATGTCTTCACAGAGTCCATGCATGTCTAACCCCATGCATATTTCATTGGAACTAAGTCCTTGCATCTTTTGTGTCTAAAGTCTACACATACTATAGCAAGGTCCAAGCACACAAAAGTCTGTGCATGTTCCTCTGAAACATGAATCCGTGCATATTTTTCTTTGCTTCACAAACTCCAACAATTGGCAAGTAAGTCTGTGCACATCATACCCCATGCACGTTTATATGAAGTCCATGCATGTCTTTGGTCCAAACATGAGACCATGCATGTTTCTTACCAAGTCCGAGCATGCAGAAGTCCGTGCACTTTGGTTCATACCAAGTCCGAGCATGTAGAAGTCCATGCACATTTCACATTTCCAACTGAGTCCGTGCATATGTCTAAAGTCCGTGCATGTTATGCAACCATCAAGTCTGTGCATTTTGTCCAACCATCTCCCCACTATCACCCCCTTCCACCACCATACCCTGTCTAGGTCGCAGGCAGTAAACTTACTGCTAGTTGCAGAGGTTGCCACGTCTTTGCCGAGCGTCTCCAGGAGTTATATCTTATATTGCTGGAAAGCCCTTCAAGTTAGCTTTGTAGGCGAGGTGATCCCACCTCAATCCGAGTTTGGAGCTGTCCAAGTGGATCACTCTCGTCAGGCTCTGCTTTCGGCATCAGGGTGGAGATCAGAGCCCCAGTGAAGAAGCTCCTATGGCCTAACCCCTATTATCCTTGGTGAGCCAATTGACCAAGACGAGATACTTCCAGTCCTCTGTCCAACGTAGCAAGCGGAGCACCATTTGGAGTCCGGATCATAGAGTTTCAATTTTTCTCCCAGAGGCGCACAGGTCAGTCTCCCCAGAGTCAGATCCGACCCCCCTCACCATTCTGGGTCTCGAGTTCTACTCCGACCTCCGACGACAGCCCCGCTGGTCCCAGCTCGAAGAGGACTTGTCCATGGACATAGCAGTTCTGGTCCCGCATCGTTCGGACTTCGGGAGTGTTCGTGGCGACTTCGTCTTCCTACTATAGTGCTCTGGGACTAGTCTGAGCCAGAACTAAGTGGTCTAGCTCTAGAGCCTGCCCCGGCCTTCGATGACATCTGGTCCTCCCTTAAAAAATTTGGAGTCTTCCTGGGCCAACTCAGGACGTTTTGGTGCTAGTCTCGCTCTCTCCTGAAGTCAAACAGGTCTGTGGCGGCGTCAACAACGACCCCCTGTCCAGCCAAACCTGAGTGGATAGAACTGTGGGTTTTAGTCAACTTCGGCATCCCCACCCCGCCTGGTCAGCTTAAAGCCCCTCCCTAAGGGAGGTAGTGTTTGTATGTAAATTTTAAATTTCCACCCCTAGTCCAACCCTCCTGCGTGGGGTGTAGTGCATGTAATTATTGATCACAGGGTGAAGCTTCATCGGCGCAGCGTGCGGGTAACCCACGCTTCCCCGCTCGCCCACGTCTCCGAATCGGGGTCGGTTTCTTCAAACCGGCCAGGTCATATAGCAATTGCATAATCATTTAGGAAATGAGTCGTACCTGGAGTAGTGGAGAGAAGCCGCCGAGCATGGTGCACCGGCTGGTGGAGATCAGTGTGTCAAAGAGGAAGGCGAGGACGGTCACTCCCCACGCGTAGTCTCCAACCCGGTCGACATCCTCCAGAAGTGGCAGCAGGCAGTAGCTGACCATGTCTGCTCGGGTGGCGAAGAGGAGCCTCCCGAAGAACAGCGTCAGGAACCTCCTAAGCACCACATCCGCCTCTGGCCACGGTGCGACTGCTACCCGTGGTCATGCCCGATCCATGAGCCATCTAAGGTGCTGTTCCGATAGCTCTCCCGTCGCGATCCCGACTCCTCGTAGGCCGAGACTCTCCTGCAGCCTCACCCGCTGCAGGGTCATCGACTGTCGCTCTGGCCGTAGTAGCTCCAGGCCCAGCAACCTCTGGGCTAGCTCCCGGTAGTCGGGGAATGTCCTCCCGCTAACTGGCGCCCCATGCACGCTCAGGCCGATCATGCGCGGGACATCCTCCAGCGTTGGGACCATGTGGCCCCACGGGAAGAGGAACGTGCGGCTCACTAGATCCCACAGGTCGTGTAGGGCGTAGAGCAGCGCGGTGTCGAGCCGCATCACCTCCACACTGGGGAACTTGCCAAACCCCATTGCCACCAAGCACTCCCTCTGGAAGTCCGACAATGCGAGGTACACTACCCGAACCTAGAGCCCGGAGATCCGGGTCCTGTGCTTTCCCTGCATTCATTTAAGCCATTTGCATTACTCATACATGTCATAATAAATCATGCGTCAAAATAAAATGAAAGAAAAAAATAAAAAATGCATTCTATCTGGTTAACGGTCCCCTCTGGGCCATTTATATCACCATAACAGCCTGTTTCCAACTGTTTCTAACTCTATAGCCATTTCTCTGATCTAAAGTTGAACAGTCAACCATTGACCGCTTTGATTAGAGAACGGTCCAGTGGGGACCGTACTTTTAGATAGACGGCATAAATGGGCCCGTTTATTTTGACTTTACCCAACCAAATAATTCCTTTTTCTTTTAAACCTTTAACCCCTCTCTCCTCTCTCCACCGTGCTCACTTTCTCCCTCTCTGTTCTCTCTCCTCTTTCCCCTCTGCTCCAACTGCAAATGGAGAAGGCTCTAGGGATGATGTGGAGGTGTCATGGAGCGTGAAGGTGCGAGGAATGGAGTGTGGTGTTGGCACGATCCCTCGGTGGATTCAAAGCATCACGATGTGGGTTCGTGTGGTGGTTTCAACGTTTTCGGCTCGGGAGGTTGGCGAAGGAGGTAGGGGGATAGATTCCTTACCTCTTGTTCTACTTTTCCCTTGAATTTCATGCCGATTAGTGCGTGTTTTAGTGGGTTTCTAATTTTTCAGAGAATTATAGCATGTTTTGGGGTGTGCGATGGAATCACTATTCCATGCGATGTTTCTCAATTTAAATGGTAGGAAATGAACCCCTGGCATGTTAGGATGCCATTCCCACTACTTTTATTGCGTTTGGCCGTGATTTGGGGCCAGTAGGAGGCCGGTTACCCTCGTGAGTCATTTTGGGTGGATTTGTGAAAATCGCCCATTTTCGTGTCATTTTGTGGTTTTCTGGATCCCTTCTGACTTGTGGAAGGTGGATATCAACGTTAGGGATGTTTTTTCGTCGTTTAGAAGTGATTGGGGTATGGCAAGACTGAGTTTTGTGGATTTCTGTGATTTTCACACCGTGACAATGATGCAGCGGTCATGTTAGTCGCGTTCTCAGTAGAATGCGCAACAATTGGGCACCACATCTCGTGTAGGAGAAGAACAGTAGGGCGGTTATGAACGCAGCCCTTGTGATGGACGCTATCCTATGTTAAAGCGACGCAAGAGGAGGTTGCGTGATGTGGGACGACAATGAGACTCGATGTTGTGGACACATTCCTTGGACTTCTACTAGATGACGCGACTAGAGGATCAATGAGACCAGCAACTACACCTCCAAGTCATCACCTAATGTGGCTCCTGAAGGGACAAAGATGCCCCAAAATAAGAAGCACTCGCTCACGGTCGTCCCCGGTGAGGGAAACGAGTCGATGCTAACAAATACTGAAGTAAGAGTGAAAAATAGCTCAGTCGTTAAAGAATGGCCAAACTATAAGATATCGTGTTGATGAAGTCAACGCAGGAGGCAGGAACATCGACGTAGGCACTTTGAACATTGCAAGGTGAAAAACGGAGCAAAGATGGCAGTTTAAGAGTGACAAATAGCTTAGTAAGGCAGTCAAATAGATAATAGAGGTGAAAAATATCTTCCTAAGGGTGAATAATGGATCGACAGGCTAAAGGCTTTGAAGAGCACAAAAGTAGCGTCGACGTCGTGCTAAATAGCGTCAATGCAGTCTCACACAAGAATGAAAGAAGTAGCAGTGGTGACGGCTTCAGGAGATTAAGGGTGAAAAATAGCTTCCTAAGACTAACAAATATAGAACAATGGTGACAAATAGGAGGGTAACGTTGAGAAATAAAGGGTGAGAACACTAAAGAAGAGGAAGAAGAGCTGACTCTGTTTGTGAAGGAAGTTGACTCCAGTCAGAGAAACATTAGTCAAAGTCAACTTAAGTCACAGTGACTCCAGCCAAGTTCCAGTCAAGTTGGCTCAAGTCATGATGACCCAGTCAAAGTCAAAGTCAACCTCACGACAAGCTACAATAATCTAGTTATGTTGATCTCGGTCAACTCAACTCTAGTACGATCAATTCTACAAGAGAAACAAATGAGCTTCATGGCTGACAAATAGATATACAGAGGTGACAAATGATGGCCAATGGTGAAAAATATCTCATAGAGCTGAAGAATATTGAACAAGGAAGACAAATAGGTCACAAGGCAGACAAATAGTCTAGCAATGGTGACAAATAGCCAACACGGGTAACAAATGTGTAGCTAGTGGTAACAAATGGCTAAAGGAGACGGCTGAAAACCAAGTGGAAAGTAGCTAAGGCGACGGCTCACTAGCCTAACGGTGACAAATGGCTAGGTAAGTCTGACAAATAGGCAATAAGGGTGTAAAATGGCTTGTAAGGCTGATAAATAGGCTGAAAGGGAGATTTTCAGGAATCATGTGTCTGCCACACACCTGAGGCAAAAGAATTTGGCTGGTTTAGATCTTGTTAGCATTCGAATCCAAGGAAGATCTAATATCATCATGACTCAGTATTATTTAAGTTCAAGGAAAGCCCAACACGATCAACGTTCTAACCCTTTTGTCGTTTCCTAGGTGTCATTACTCTCACCGTCTAGTTTGACTCTCAGTTGCACGGTCTAAGCTTATCTTATTTTCTATTTGTTTATCATTCCTACCATCCAACTTTATCTGATCTCTTAATAAACCATCAACTCTCTCTTATAGCACTTAATCCTTTAATATGTCACCATTATCTCACTTATCCTTTCATTATTTCATTTATATCACTAATATATCGCTTTATCTTTTCAATATCTTGCCTAGTCCTTCAATATATCATCTAATGTCTCATTATATCATCCATTCCTTCATTGTACCACCTATTCCTTTATTATAGTATCTTATCTAGTAAACGACAAAATAATCATCTAATGAGTCACTTCGTCTAACACTCTCAATTTAGACGATACATCATTTATCTTGACATCGTCTATTCTTTCCTTTCCACGTCATCGTCTAACGCTCATTTGCTTAGACGAATCATCATCTATCGCCTATCCATTTAGACGGAACATCATCTATCTCCTATCCACTTAGATAGAACATTATCTAACTCCCCTCCATGTCATCATCTAATGCTCTCCCCACTTAGATAGAACATTGTCTAACATTTTCCCCTTAGAAGGAACATTGTCTATCATCCTCTTCCTCCTAGATGAAGCATTGTCTAACCCATCTCTACTTAGATGAACCATCATCTATCCTTGTCCTTCTGTCTAATCTCTACTACATCTATCTATTGTTTAATAGACTAGGAAAAAAAATCAAGACTCATAAACCGAAATAAATAGATAAGTATAAAAGAATCACCGTTGTCAAGAATTGGCATAGGCTCTACATTCTCCTCTAGATTGAACGTATCATGTGACACACTCAAATCATTCAATTCCTCATTAACCCCAACTTCATTGTTCAAATAAATATTCAATTCTTGTTCCATCCTCAAAATAGGGAAATCCAGAAATAGTGTCCATATAAGCAGACGCTCATTGAAATTACGTCTGGATATCTGAACGCGGATTCCTTGATAATGTCGGCACTTAGCAACCTTCCCAGAAACAACTCCTAGAGCCCCCAAACCATGCTATTTTCTGGGGATTTCCCTATAAAGTCATCTTTCTTATGAGGAAACCCTCCAAACTTCTACGATTTAACTCTCCAGGAGCCTCCCTCCTCATTCTGCAACGCACAAGACCAGCCCCTGCCTTCTTACGTAGTTTCTCCGCTAGCACCCCTCAAGTGCTTTTTGCAACTCTGCTCATGGATTACTTGATTCAACACCCGGGGAAGAAGCTTAGGACATCTCTGTCCAAGATCACTGAGATGGCTAGTCACGTCAGTAGGAGAATCATGCTCAATCAGGTTGGTCCTAGCCGTACCAAATTTCTTTCCCCTGCTCACTTTTATGCACATTTCCTTTTACCGTTATCTCCCCAGAACCCCTACACTCCAGCGTCTCCTTCTTCCACTTCATACTACGAAAGCTTCTACGAGTCACGCTTCCCTTCACAAGGATTCAACATACACTTTCTCAGCTCTTTTAATTCTTCTATCTCTCTTCTTCTCAAGACTACCCCAACATTCCAGGTGCAAGAAGATATACCAAGAATAAATGGCTCCCGCTCTTAATCTCCAAAATCACACTAGGGATGCATTCTTATCTATCGAGGTGGCACCTCCTAGGGTTGGTCACCCATGCAAAACACTATCTGGACGTGCATCTAGACTGGGCCGTGATAGGCACGTTGGTGGAGATCTGGCACCCTGACACTCACACTTTCCTATTTCCTACCTTTGAAGCCACGGTATTACTAGAAGAGACAGAAATGCTACTCGGGCTGAAAAGGTTGAAACCAGGAGGAGAAGAAAAGATGGCGAGCATGACTCAACCTATAAGCGCCATAGAGATCCTCACCGGCAAAATTCCCAGCTCTAACATTGTGAATCAAATCAGAGTGAACAAAGGAGTTAATCTGACGAAGCTTGCGGCATGGGTGTATAAGCAGACGAGTCAAGCCAAGGAAGAAGACATGGAGAACATCGTGAAGGCGTTCGTGATTTGCTTGGCAGGGGCCCTATTGTTCCCTACGGCTGATGATTCTTAGAAGAGGAACACCTAAGTGTCATTAGCGAGATATAGGAGGGGAAGAGGATCGGTCCTGCGGTCATGGCCTACTTATATAGTGGGCTCACTTTAGCAACTCTGGGCAGACCTTTGCATGGGTCTATGCTACTTCTCACTGGCTGCGTGGATCTTCACCTTAAGTTTGACCCTTGCGGAGAATCTCAATAGTCATCCAAGATCTTCTCCCGGAGCCCACTTCACTACATGATAGGTATTCTCGGGCTGAGTGACATGGTGGTCAACAGGGTGCCTAGACTGAAGAAGAGAGTGGACTGGAGGGAGCACTTCAAGACCATGCCTCATACCATGTTCACTTGTGCACCAAGCTTCCTCAAGATCCACGATCTGCATGCCTGGCTCTCTCCAGGCATGGAACTCCATCTTATTGGCACCATAGGTTTCTTCTTGTACAACTCACACCGGTGCCTTCCTCATCTTGGCATGCCACGTCATCACATGGAGGACGCCTCTCATCTTCCACCCATCAAAAAAAGGGTCCTCCCCAGCCTAGAAGATGAAGAGGAAGTTAACACAATAAAGGCTCTGTGGAGGGTAAACAAGCTATTCAAGCCAATGGAGGGTGTGGAAGAAGACAGTGAGACGAGGGAACTCTATGTAAGGGAACTTAAGAAATTGTGGGCCTAAGTGGCTCATGATGATGTATCCCTATCTTTCATTTTAATAAAAGATCGGTCCTTTATTTCTTTTGAGCCAACTGATGTATGCAAACCTCCTTGACAATGAATGATTATCTCACTGTTTTAACAATTAATGTACTCAGGGAAATGGCATCCTACATCCTAGCCGCTAATTAAATCTGCGTCCTCCCCAACAACCGCCAATTGTTTGGCATTTTCTGAGCTTAATAATTGAATTCCCAAAAATCAGCGTCTTTCCATTAAAATTTTTCATTAAAATGCAATTTTCACGAATGGCATCTTTCCCATCAGACGCTTATTCTCAAAATATTTGGTTTTCAAAATTTACACTTTCCAAAATAGCGTCCACCAATGCTGGTGCTAATTCATTTTATTTTTCAAATAAAAATAAATGAGTGACCACCAAGGAGGATGCAAATCCTTTTCGTAGCTGCCACTGTAACGGACGCCCTTCCCTCTTCTTCCTCATTCATTCCTTCTCATTATCTGCAACCTCTCCTCTCCCAGAACCGTGAAACCCCCCCAGACCTCTCTCTCTTTCTCAGAACCATTTCTTCCCCCTTCTCAAACTCTTTCTCTGTCTTTCGACGATGTATGCCGACGGTGTGGGTTCAGGGAAGTGGCAGCGAGTGACGGCGCCCGAGGTCGTCGACCTCGGGGACGGTGGTGAGGCTGTAGTGGCGGGAATGGAAGAGGTGGTGGTCACGGAGGGGGCGTCCCCGGTGGTGGAGGCGCTCCCGATGATAGAGGAAGAAGAAGAGGAGGCGACCAAGACTGATGAAGAAGGAGATGTGGTGGAGGAAGACGGAGGAGGAGATGAGGGGGAAGAAGGGGAAGGAGAAGAAGAGGAAAGGGCTGAGCTGGCGGCGGTCGGGGCACTCGAGGCGACCGATGTGGTTGTAGAGGGAACGATGGTGATGGTGGTGGCGACCGAAGAATAAGCGACAGCGGTGGAAGCACCGCGGACGGCTCACTGGCGGCAATAGCCCCCCTGCCGGCCACTGCGGGGGCAGTGAACCAGGAGGCCCCAAAGAAGGTAAGTCTCCCCCCTCTTTTCTCTCTTTTTTTTTTATGTTTAGAACGGTTAGGATGAGTGAGGTGATCGGGAGGAAGAGGATGAAGAAACTGCGTCCACCAAGGTGGTCACAGAACACAATAGCCGTCTGCCTCGGTGGACGCCAAATATTTTTATTCATTTAAAACGTAAAAGAGTAAAAACACAAATGACGGCGTTCAAATCGGACGCAAAAAAAAACAAACAACGACCCGTAGACAAGACGCAGAAAATGTGTTTTTTGTATTATTTTATATAATAAATTTGAAAAATAAAATAGCGACCAGGGAAAAGGACACTAAAACCCCTAATAATCAAACACACAATGTCTGTAGCCCGAAGAAAGGGTAGTTTGTTCAGTCTGGGGTTTAGTCCAACCTCCCCCCATCATGCATACGCCATATGTAGATCTAATTCGCTTGTATTCCCTTTTAGATCGAGGCTCATTGTGAGCTAACATATTAAGCGATGAAAAATATTTTGGAAAGCGATGCGAGGGATAGCATCTCCTGAGAGATGATGGCTCCTCCGAAAAAAGCAAACCTCTGGCCGCCTGGGAGATACGAGGGAAGGAACAGGGAAGACTAAGAAGAAACAAGCGCTTATCATAGAACTCTGTAGTACCAATTCACTATCATCCTTTTATTCCAGTTAGAAGAATAGAGTATACCATAGAAATGCAATCATATACACTGAGTGATGGAGAAGGAGGACAAAGAAAATATAAACTTGATCAAGAAAACTGTTGGACCCCTTGGTGAGTTTGATGATTTAGTTTTAATGTTGACAAAACTTGTGTGCATGCTTGTGTGTATATGGTATGCAAAACATAAATTGATGGATGAATGGTCATCAAGGATCTCATGCAAAATATGATAAGTTTGCTTTGCAGGACTAAAATTCATGGTGAATATCCTTTTGAAGTCAAAGGATTAAATGAACATGTACCACGTCATCAACAAGAACAAACAGGTTGAAAATCCCATGCAATGACCACTAAAAGGAAATGGTAAGATCTAAAATTGCAAAATAGTCATTGGGATTGTAAATGTAACAAATGTTCACTCTTGTGTATTTCTGGAAGGCTTTGGATGTTTGGTGATTAGGTACAAATACTATGATTTTAAATGCAACCCTATGCATATCATTCTTCACATGTTGAACTTGCATATTGAGTAATCATATGCTGTGAAGATTGGTTACAAAAGGCTTTTCTGGGTCTCACACCTTGCTCACATTCATGGTAATAGGTCACTCATGCTAGGTGTGTCTCATTGATTTTCAAAGAGCATCCTTGCATATTCTTTTAGAGGTTTTAAAAGGTGAAATCAGTTCTTGGTTTGTAATGCAAACATGTCATCTGGGTGGCCACCCAACCTTTGAGCTAGGTACCCCACTCCAGGGGGCCGCCCAGATTAGGTAAACCCAGGGGTCTACCCAGGCCATATGACCCCCCTCTCATCCCTTTGGCTATAAAAGGTCCCCAAAGATCCTCACATCTAACATGGACACCCAACACAGACACCCCAACACGAAAACCCAAAAAAGGACACGGCTGACAGACTACGAGTGCTCGAGCTCTCTAGCGAAAGTTCTTGTTTAGCAATCCGATGCCGAGGGTGTGTCACAAGAACACCCCCTCTAACAGTACTTAGCTAAAGCATAAGTCATATGAAGAATGTCATTTAAAATGATGAAAATATCCGTGTGATTCTACAAAGACCCGAGAACCAATAAGAATGCATAAATGTCTCTCGTAGTTTTCACTAAGTTTTATAATTGGACCTACAATACCCCATATGAAGTCTTTTACAACATTTATCAATAAGTTACTTTAGAGAAATGACTAAATATATCTAGCCAGCAATAGACTATGAGGCCGCCCATCTTAGAACCAGTCCACACTCAAACAACAAAATGGATCGCCACACCCCTGTGCCAGTGCCTAAACTACGCTACACCCCTGCGCCAGTGCCCCATTATGCCATACCCCTGTGCTAATGCCCAAACTATGCCACACCTGAGGTAGTGCTACACTGTGCCACACCCGAGCCAGTGCCAACTGTGCCACACCTTGTCTAACTATGCTCAAATTCAGCTCTCACTGACTCAGAGCCCTCGTCTGTCTCAGTATCAATCTCTGAACAGTCATTGAGCCATATCACCCAGCTCCGTTGTGTTGATTGTTGCTGACACTTCATTACTGTTGCTCGGGCGGTCCCTACATTACGTCATGACCCTCTAGGTCACTGGATTCTTTCTTTTCAACAATCAAACAAGGGTGTTCAGATTATGTCCGATATAAATTAAGACCTACTACAGTCAATGGGGGTAGGTCCTACACCAGAACCTCACAGTCGTTTGATACATCCAAACCTATGGAATTAACTCTGCGCATGCTATTTTTCTGAATTAGTGCATTTTTGACACGTTTGACTAATTTTAGAAATTAGAAAAATTTCTAATTTTCTTTTTTATATAAACCAAACCCCCCTCTCTCTCATCTCTCATGCTCTCTCCCTCTCTTCTCTCCCGTTCTCTCTCATTCTCTCTCCCGGAGGTGTCCGACTACAGACGGACTAGCTCGTGGGGGAGGTGGCGACCGCGGGAGGCTGCTGAGATGCTTGGTGGAGCGAGGAACGGCATGGTTTGGGCATGATACCGAACGGTGGATTCAAAGTCAGCGGTTCAGTTCGCGATGACGTTTTGATGCGGATTAAGCGCCCATGGCGCTCAGTTTCATCGGTGGAGGTAGGGAGATGGACCCCCTCCGCGTTCTACACATTTTTCCTATAGTTTTGCATAGTTTGGTGTCCGATCGGGGGAGATCGGGCCAGTTTAGCGTAAACCATGATATTTGGGGTTTGTAGGGTTTGACGGAAAACGATAACCATTCGCGATGTAGTTAGTGTCAAACTGACCACTGGGATGTCAGGATCCCAACCTCACCAGTTTCATGTCGATTAGTCGTCATTTGGGGCCAGTAGGAGTCTGGGAACCCTGGTGACTCGATTTGGGTCGATTCATCAAAATCGCTCGGATCTCGCGATCTAATGCATTTCACCGCGTGCATGTTGTGTTGTTGGACTCCCAGAGTGATTTCCCATTGAATGGGTATATTTCCCCTGCGCTACGGCGTGCATGGGGCGTGGAGCGGGCCGATTTGGCCATTTCACCGTTTGATCGTCGGATTGGCATAACGGTCCTACCAGAGGCCGTTATGTTCATAACGGTCCCCCGATAGACCATTATGTATCGTTCATCATTTTTTGTCTTTGGAGGTCTTGGAGCATAACGGACCAAGACTGGTCCATTATGTGAGCATAACGCACCTGCCCATGCACGTTATGGTCGGGTTATTTTCGAGGCTGACTGCTGTTGTCAACCCTCTATGACTGTGTTCACCTCGAAGGCCATGTCAGTCGGTTAGCATAATGGACTCCTCCCCCACCCCCTTTTCCCTCCCATTTACCTCATTTCCCACCTCTCTTCTTCAACCTGCACTTCCCCGTTCGCAGGTAGCAAAGTACTAGCGACTTGCAGAGGTTGCCACACTATCATATTGAACCTTCAGGAGGCATGTCATATATCGCCAGAAGCGTCTCCCTGTCCTCTTCGCAACAGTAGTGGTCTCATCCCTGTCTGAGTTCGTGGCTGCCCGAAGGAGCCATCATCGCTGGACTGCACCACTTCTTCCTAACAGTCATCCAGAGGCGAGTTGCAGAGGCTCCCATGGCAAAAATCCTAAAGTTCTATAAGCGGGCCTTGTCTGAGAGCTTCTAAGACAAGTTTACTTCCAGCACCAAGTAGTGGCACCCCATTCGGCATCTGGAGCAGAGTTCTCAATTTTCTCCCCCGGGTGCGCTGTTCTATTCCCTCTGGGACTGAACAGACACTGTATGACTGTTCTGATCCTCACCATATGCTCGAACCACCTCTGGTGTCACCTTGGATCTCCGTTCGAAGAGGAGTCATCCACGAATCCAACGGTTCTGACCTCGCCAGAATCAGATTCCGGGAGCGTCCGTGGTAGCCTAATCTTCCTGCTGCTGTGGTGTAGAAGCTGTCAAAATCAGACAGCAGAGGCCCAGTTTACGACTCTGCTCCAACCATCGCCGCCAACCAGAAATTCCCCCAAAATTTGGACGTCCTCCCAGGCCAAGTCAAGAGATTTTTCCTCTGGTTTCATCACTCAAGGAGTTTGGGAGAGTCTACAGCGGCGCCGACAGTGACAGTCTGTCCCCTGTTCCAGAGGGCTGGCAGAACCGACATCTTCTTCGTTCGGCCTTTCTAACTTACTTTTCCCCACTCCGCCTGGCCGGCTTAAAGCCCCTCCCCACATGGAGGTAGTTTTGAGTGTAATTCAAGTTAACCCCCACCCCAAGATCCCCCTCCTGTGAGAGGTTGATGTGACACAACCTCAGACCTAAGTAAGCAAGCCCAATCGCAAGTTGAACGGGCTGATATCGGCGGCCAACTCACCCGGCACTCACATGGAATTCCCCTCAACATCGATCTGCTCCCACTGGATCTGTTCCTGGATGAGGTACTGGACTTCCTCACAGGACTCAATCGCATGGTAGATTCATGCATGGAAGGGACAGTACTGGGGATGGCTAAAGTCCCAATAAGTGTAGTCTGCCGGCAGGTTGCGGGGAAAGATTTGCGCCCTCTCAATGAGAATGTCGAAGAGCTGCCAGGTTCTTTCTCTGGGGAAGGAGAGGGGTCTGCGATCGTGCCAAGGCCTCCACCCTGGACACCATATTGACTGCTCTCTTCGGTTAGCATGGGGCTCCTCTGATTTATCATCAGAGAGAGAAAATGCTGCCATCATGTGGATCACATTAGCTGAATGGTGAACCATACGTGCTGCTTTGGCTGGTCTGGACCACGTATGTGGCAGCGGAGGATCGACGAGACCACTCTTCATCTGAATAAGGCCATCTCGGACCATCTTCGGTGCCTGGGTCTTGAAGACAAAGCAATCTTCGAGGGGGTAACCCAACATGCGGTGGTATGAGCAGTAGTTGTGATCGTCGATTTTCTGGGCTTCGTCTGGCTTGCGAACTTCAGGTAGCTCAATGATCCTTTGGGCCATGCAGAGGTCGAAGAGCATCTTCGTATGTTCCTTCTTGAAAGAGAAGGGCATCTTCATACGCTCCGAGAAGGAGAGAGCAGTCGACTTGTCCGCTGGCCTTTTGTCAGAACTACTTGTCCCGGCTCCCTTGCTGGCTTTAGTAGTGGGGGTGAATTTGACGGTGTTCACCTCCTTACTGGGCTAGCATTCCCGCGCTTGCTTACCCTTAGCTGAGATGTAGCTCGGGTTATCGACGAAGAACATCTCTATTTCAGCGACCGTCGAGTTGAGCTGGTCAAAGCCCTTGATGTTGGTGCCGAGAAGCTTTTCGCTAACCTCGGTCGCCAAGCCTCGGTGACAGATAGTGATGGCATCCTCTTAGACTGGCGGATTGACACACCACATAATGAGGTCTCACCATTTCTTGATGAAGTCGAGGGCACTCTCGCCCTTCTTCTGTCGCTTACGTACATGGGCCTTACCCCAGTCTAAATGGGTCTCATTAAATGCTAAAAACCCAAATCATAAAACTCACCACAAGCCTGCAAACCATGTGTCTTATGTGTAAGCCATGAGCCTAAGAAACTTAATGAGTTAAATGGGCCTCTTAAAACCCAACATGATAAGTAGTAATGGCCCTTATGAATACAACTAATAATCCACGTTCGAGACCCATACCATAAAGAAACCCAAATCAATGACTCATTGGGCTATTGCCATCCACGTACACGCAGGCCATGAAACAAATATACCTACATATATTATACAATGTATACAAAGCACACACAAACCAACTATATACCCATCCACCTAGAAAAGGCCAATAGGCCCATATCAGCCACAACCACGATGGGCTTCGCCAGGGAAGCCAGGAGCCTTTTTATCATGTGCATGGGTTAGGGTTTCGCAAAAAGAAATATAGCAGGCGACTAAGAATCAGGAAAGAAAGATAAGTATGGGAAAGTTCAAAACTAATAGGATTTATATGTAGAGAAAACTTCTATCCCAGTAAGATTCTAACTCTCAAATCTTATAAATAAACCCCCATCAAGTAGGCAATCCCTATTGCTGCTACTACGTTGAGGGAGTTCCTGTTTCCATCATCATCGTCCCTCCGCTAGCTGTGATTGCACCCTCCGCACTGGTTTGCCATCGTGCCCGACGGAGGAAGGCTAAACCTTCTTCTTCTACGAGCGTTGGTGTTGCTAGAGAAGCCTGTGGCTTCTCCTCCAGAACCTTGCGACTGCTGAACATGGGATGTGAGGAAGCTTGGCTTTTTCCATCTTATTTCTTTTGCCAACGTCTCATCGTGCTATTGCGGATCCTGCTAATCAAGCAAGAAGGAGTTGTTTCCTTCTTCCTATTGAAGTGTTGTAGTTGTTGCAACTGTATATCAATCTTTCTCCATTCAACCTGAACCAAGTAGGTTTTCTCAAAGAACTGAAGCCGAAGATAGTAATAATTAAGTTTACATGATCATTAAACTTCGTTTTACCTAAATTTTTAGTATTCATATGGCATTTAAGGCATTCAATTTGAAGAACAACAATTAAAATAACTCTTTGCCATTTAAGAGGAACTTTTTCATTCATTTCATCAAAAAGTTTTCATACAATCCATGATCAAGAAGTCCATTGATTAACCAAAAAAGTTTCATTTACATTAATCAAAAAGTGTGCATGACCTAGATGCCTAATGCTATATGCCTAGATGCTATATGAGATGATCACAGCATGCTTGTAGCAGACTTTGTCTCCCCATTTGGCATCAGCAAGGAGGGGGTGAACGAGATGGTCGCTGTGGTGGAGGCATGGAGCTTGAGCTGCCAGGAAACTGAAAAGCTTGAGCATCATTAACTTGTTGCTGTAAATGGAGAATAGTGGCAGCCAGGGAATCCACTTTCTGAGTTAGTTGTTCATCTCTCTGTCGTACAAACTGATCAAGAGTCTTAATGTTGTCATTGATGTCCTATAGCCATTGATGTAACATCTCACATATGTGTTCAGTTTGCACTTTTTACTGGGAGCCCACTACATGGATGCCCGATGAGGTGGCCTCGGAGGGACATGGGTAGAAAGCTTCACCAATGTCTTCCAGATTAGCTGGAAACTAAGCTTTGTGCAGTTGAATCATTTCCATAATTTTGTCTCCCACCATATCTAGCTTGTTGTAGACAACCTCTAATTGTTGTTCAACTTTTGTGGAGATGTTGACCGTCTTGGTTGTGTTGGTATGAACTTTCATTTCAATTTTGCTGGAGATATCGACAAGCTCCTGAACCTTTCCTTTGAGATGGATGTAGTCATCGATTTCTCTTACAATGCTAGTAGAAATAGTTGTCTCAAATCTTGTGGTGACATCCAAGATTTTTATAGTATTATCAGTCACCATTTGTAGTATCTTGGCTGTATCAGTAGCCACTTTTTCTTCAGTCTTCTTTGATGTGTCAATAATGGTGGCGTACATGCGTGACAGAGAATTTTGCTCTTCTCAGATATCATATGCATGAATCAGCATTTGGGTTGTCTTCTCTTGGGTTTCAGTGTGAATTTCCCTCACCCTGGCCTTGCAAAATATGGCTCAAGTCAACACAGGGGCAAGAGCTGGTGATTTGCACCGCAACTTTTGGAGTCTAAATCCTCCATGATTTTCTGGTTCTTCGAACCTAAATGAAGCTAAGAATTGGATCGATGAAATGAACTGCATATTAAAGGTCGTGCAATGTGCCGACCAAGAGAAGGTTCGTCTTGCCACTTTCCAACTCAATAAAGATGCACGTATATGGTGGAAGTCTATTTCTGCACTGCCTGCAGACTCACTACATACCTAGGAGGGCTTCCTCACACTCTTCCAAGCCAGATACTTCTCTGAACACGTCAAGGAGTGAAAGGCTATGGAATTCACTTCTTTACGCCAAGTCATGATGTCAGTGGCGGAGTATGAATTCCAGTTTTCTAGGCTGGCACCATATGCTCCCCACTTGGTTAGTACTGATCTATTGAAAGCTAACCAGTTTGTGGACGGTTTAAGGCCTGACTTCATTCAATAACTTGGGTCTCAAAATATCTATACATATGCGAAAATGGTCCAACGGGCACATCTTTGCGAGAGGACCTTGGAAAAGGTCGAGAAACTCAAGGGCAAGGGGGAGGAGCCGAGTAGAAAGTCTGACCGACGAGGAAGAAAAGAAGGGAAGTTCAGCATTATAAAACCATACAAATCTTGTGATAGTAAGAAGAGATCCCAGAATGGGAGTGGTAGTGGCTACCACAAGAAGAAGAAGGTTAAAGTAGAAGATAAGCAAGTCATGGTGGCTTACACATTATACGAGAAATTCAGACACACAGTCAAAGAATGCTGAAAGTGCCTCAGCCCTTGTTTGCAATGTGGAAGCAGGGAGAACCACATGCCTGATTGCCCCCTCATGAAGGATCAATCCCCCAGCGGTGGACACAAGTGACATGCTCATCTTAACGCTGTTATGGATGATGAAGAAGCACCCAAGGATGATGGGCTAATGGATGGTACCATTCACATTTATTCCCATCCTGCATTTGTGTTATTTGATACCGGTGCTTCTCATTCCTTTATATCTACTACATTCCCCCCTCCTCATCTCCCCACTATCATCCCCTTCCACCACCATACCCTATTCAGGTCGCAGGCAGTAGACTTTCTACTAGTTGCAGAGGCTGCCACATCTTCATCCTGGAGCCCCTGGGAGCACAAGAGGTTCCATTGGAAGTGTCTCCCAGCCCTCTCTGCAACAGTGATGGTCTCACCTTCGTCTAATTTCGTGGCTGCCTGGAGGAGCCTTCATCGCCAGACTGCGCATCTCCTCCCTGGCAGACATCTAGTCATGACTTGCAGAGGCTCCCATGGCCATCCCCCTGAAGTGCTTGAAGTGGGGCTTGGTTGAGAGCTTCTACTACGAGTCTCCTTCCAGTACCATGAAGCGGCTCTCTGTTTGGACCCCGAAATAGTGAGTTCCTAATTTTCTCCCTCGGTTGCGCAGATCAGTTCCCTCTAGAATTGACCTGATACCTGGTCACTATTTGGGCCCTCGCCATCTACTCTGACCTCCTCCAGCATCCCCGTGGGTCTCCGTTTGAAGAGGGTTGGACCACGATTCCAACAACTCCAGCCTTGCCTGAATCAGAGCTCGGGAGCTTCCGTGGTGGCTTTGACATCCTACTGCAGTGACTCGGAAGCTACCAGAACCAGAAGACAGCAACCCTGATCATGACTCTGGCCTGACCTTCGCCGTCAACCAAAAATTCCCCAAAATTTTGGATGCCCTCCTGGGCCAACCCAGGAGATTTTACCACTGGTTTTGTCACCAACGAAGTTTAGGGGAATCCACTAGTGGCATCAACACCGACTGTCTATCCACTATTCCAGAGAGTGGACAGAACCGATGGTCTCCTAGCAATTAGTTTCTAGTTTAGTTTCCCCATCCCCGCCTGGCTGGCTTACAGCCCCTCCCTGTGGGAGGTAGTGTTTGGATATAAATTTGGCTTCCCTTCCCCTTGTTCAACCCCCTTGCATGGGGAATAGTGGTGTACCTTCTTAAACAGGGTGAAGCGTCACCGACGCAGCGTGTGGGGAATCCACGCTTCCCCACTCGGCCACGTCTCCGAGCGGGAATTCCATGCATTTTGGAATTCGTTTTGATTTGTTTTATTCAATTGGAAATATTGAACCATTTTGAGAACTTGAGCTTTACACAAGATATCTTCAATCAACACTTAAGCCCTCTTAACCCTCATTTTGATTGCATTGACATGGCACGAGATAGAAACTCAATTTAGGGTTTTGTTATCATCAAAATCATTCAGAGAAACTCAACAATCTCCTCCTTTTTGATGATGATAAAACTTGAATAGGAAAATACATAAGTGTGTCGAACAAGGAATCAAATCCAACTCATGCAATCCATCCAAATCCATTTCAATCATTCATATGCGCCCAATTGTTTGAAGTGAAATAAGATCAATATAAGTGCCAATACAAAGTGCATTTCATCCTTTCATTTCATTTCATTGGCTCAATACAAGGAAGAGAGATAGACATAACTCAACACTCATGCAACTACTACAACATGACAAACACTCATGCAGTCATACATCATGCATAATATATAGATAGACCATAATATATAGATAGACCTAACTATCTACTTCTCCCCCTTTGGCATCATCAAAATGGGGAGTGGGATACAAACATGTGAACAAAAGTGACACGAAGAGACACAAGGATAGCTATGGAGTAGGGTGATCTGGAGTCCCCTCGTCGTCATCATCATTAGAAGTAGCCTCCTCATCGTCAGAGCCAACATCATCAGGAGCAGGAGCAGGAGGTGGAGGGAGACGGCACTCAAGGGAATGCAGAAGACGATCTTGATGCGCCAGTTGAGAATTGATATTGAGAAGGGCACGATTGTTGAGCCAGAAAGCTTCGTGTGTATCCTCATAGTGGGAGGTGAGAGAAGCCATGTGGCTAGAGAGAGAGTCCAAGGTATGAGAGAAAGAATCCATTTGGCCAGTCATTGTGTCCATGAATGTATCTAATCGCCCAAAGGAGGAGTCAATGTGAGTTTCCATGCCAGAGATACGCCTATCAAAAGCCTCATAATCCCCCCAAGTGGGCTATCCAGCACCCTGAGCAGAGGACTCCCCGTGGTAGAACTGTGAGTCGATGAACTAAACAATGAACTCACCACTGGGTTCCGTAACTTGTACGAGAGAAAAACCCGCGTGGATCGTAAAAAATAACTCAGGACCCACAAAAGTGTTCCGAAAGCTCTCTGAATAGATCCAAAAGAATCCAGGGTGTTACAAGCCCTCCTGTGAGAGGCGTAGTGCTGTAACGCCATAAATTTCTAGTCAAGCGACACCGACACAGTGTGCGGGTGCTTACCCACGCTTCCCTACTCGCCATTCATCTCCGATTGGAGTCGGCTTCTTCATGCCGACCAGGTGAGCCTCGATCCCTCATCCTAGTTAATTCCTACCATTCACTATCATTTCTGAGCTTTGTCGGTGAGGGAGAGAGTGCCCGGCCCCGGCCAACCAACTACATTGAGTAGCCATCACTGAGAGTGAGTGTGAGCGTACCCGCACCCTCAAAAGCACATGGTCTGCCCCATTGCCATGAGAACCTCTGAACCAAAGGGTAGAATCCCCACTCAAAATTGTCCCTAACCCCAACCAGCAAGGGTCTGGTCTCCCGGACTTGACCTACCATCCCCGAGTCACCCCGCGAAAGGAAAGTGCCCCGTGTGAATTAGTCCACCGACGTCAAGTTCAGGCCTTTCACTAGTGTGCTTGCACGTCTAGGTTCGAGGATCATCATTGCATCTCCGCTGTCTCCTTGGCCATGCCACATCACAACTCCTCACGAGGACACAGTCCTCATGGTGCTACATGCATCACCACATGGGGGTGATGCCTTACACCCACGAGGACGTAGTCCTCACGCGGGCACAGTCCTCACTCTGGTACTCGCAGTAACACGGGGATGAACCCCACACGCACGCTGCTATACCCAGAAGCACACAGGGACAAGTCCCATAGGGATGAGCCCCACACAAGCTGATACACAACTTACCATGAGGACAGAGTCCTCACGCTACTACACGTAGCAACACGGGGATGAACCCTAAAAAGAAAAGCAAAATAGAAAAACAAGACATGCTGCAAGGATGCAGCAAAACACAAGGATAGACCCCCAACAACCCTATACCCTGAAAATAAGTAGATTAATTGCTGCTAAATCTATTCACATTTTTGAAATTCCTGCGATAGGTTGACTTGTTTAGCCAAGTATTATTACATTCTAGGGATTGTTTGAGGTTCATGCCACTACGGTGGTAATGAATTACCGATATATCCCGTTTTTCGCAGTTTTTTTTAAACACTCAATTTCTAGGGATAATTGGGGCTCTCCACCGGATACTCTTTCTGTGGGACTAGAACCACTATCTCAATGACTCTGTAAGGGTCCGCGAGCCTAGAATTCCCACAAGAATGCCGAGCAGGTTGTACCCTGAAAGCCCGAACCTATCGATGCAACCGGATTTTGAGTGGGCAGTCTGAGGTTGTAACTAAGTACTGCCCAACTCCGTCCAGAACGCGGCCCTCTGGGGACCACGACCAACAGGTCTCGATCGCACGACTGACCGCATTCTGCTTCTGTCTGGCCAGCGTGCCAGTCTTGTCCGGTCGACTGATTCCTGTCGACCAAATTTTGAATCAGCCGACTTGTCTTACTCAGTCGATCATTTTCATGTAGACTGCACCCTATTTCAGTCGATTAATGTTCCCAGGTCCACTGATGACCCTGTTAGTCGATAGAACATTCTTTTAATTGACTGGCATGGCTTCTGGCGATTGCCTTTTCTGATTTGGTCGCAGTTCTCCGTAGACCGCTAGTGTCAGACCGCGGCTCATCACGGACCGCGATCTTGGTTTCCATGCCTTATGAGTCGACCCACCTGCCAAGTGAGTCGACACAGACACCTATTAGCCTCTGTTTATTGCGGTTGTTCCTGGACCGCTACTTCATGACCTCGTTTCCAGTCGAACCGCGATCATCTTTTTCCTACTCAGTGAGTTGACCCCACCTTCCCAGTGAGTCGACTCAGGCCCCCTGATTTGCCGCTTTTGATAGCGGTTCTGCCTAGACCAAGGATGGAAGTACCGATTTCGGTATCGGTTTCGGCCGGGTCCAAAACCGAAACCGTTTCGATTTCAGTTTCGGTCCGAAATCAATTAAAATATTGTCTAACACACTCTAGGTCGAAGGTGGACGGGTGAATAGGTAGCTCGATAATTCTCCCGCGGCCTCTACCGCGTCCTCGACCACGGCCTCGGCTGTGGCCAATGTTCTCAGGAGTTGGTTGTAGCCCTAACGGGGTGGTGGTTCTTTGTCTGGTCTGGGAGGCCACTGGCTCGCCTCGCCGAGAAGTGTTGGAGCTGTCAGGAGGTGGGATGGCCACCATGTTGCAGGTGCAGTCTCAAAGCATTTCTTCCAACTACTCTATGGTGATCTCCTAATCTTTGTAGAACGGGGAGAGTTCTTCTAGGATGAGGAGCCACTCGCCATTCTTGATTTTCTGGATCATTTTCTGGACCCAGCTTCTAAGGCGAGCTTGCATTTGCATTTCTTTCCACGAGATGTAGCTATCGAGTGGGAGAGTGCCAATGGGACGAGGAGGAATGTATTCCTCCAGGTCATCGATGAGTTGTTGTAGCCTTTGGAGTGGCGTTAGCTCAGCTGGAGATTGCAAAGTGGTTTTCTTGTTCAGCCTACCTCTTGAGTTGCCTTTTGATGTTCTTCTTCCTATTCCTATCTTGTTTCTTGGCGATGGCCACCTCTAGAGGAGTAGGAGGAGTAGGGGTTGGGGTCGGAGTCGACAAATCCCCATGGGGATATCTTTGAGCTAGTGTCTTGGCAGAGTGAGGTCGACGACTTTTCTTTGCCTTGATTTTGATCTAGGTGCCTTCCGCTTGTTGTATTTGAAAGGTGGCATTAATTGCCTGTTTGATGACCTCCGGTGGTAGCTCCTGAAATATTTGTATACTGGGGTTGGCGCCTAAAGACGTATGCATGGTTTGATGCCTTACCCGCGGTGGTGATGTATCCTATTTAGAGCTAGACTAGGAGGCCCATTTGGAGTCTTGCTCCTTAGCTTTGCCTTTATGATATGACTTAGAGCAACATTCTGTGGTAATTGGAGGAGTAGCGGGACACCGCCACCCCTGGCGGTTGTCATGGTGTTGTGCATTGCCTGGTGTAGACATGCCAAAATTGACATCATCTTGAGTACAAAATTCAGGGTTGCTACAGCGGTAGGTGGACTCATGGAGGGTTGATACGTGGGAGTATATGGGTATGTGAGAGCGGAAGGCTGACTCATGAAAGGATATGTGGTGGAGGGCTGACTCATGGGGGATGATGGATAGGAGGCGTACGTGGGCGTAGAAGGTGAAGGAGACTTGGGGTCAAGGGGACTCAGAAGTTGCTGGCAGATGAAGCTGGCTCGACTATAAAGTTATTGCCATGAAGTGATATCGTTCAAGGCTAAAACAAACTGATACTCAGGCGTTGCATTAGAGATGAGCATCTTGATTTGCTCTCCCTCTGGAATATACCCCGGGACTTGAGTGGCCAAGTGGCGCCAGCGGTCGGCGAAGGTCGAGAACTCTTCGTTGGGATTCATCTTCTCGTGGGCCAGATCAACCATAGAATATTTGGGCCCAACCTGATCTTGAAACTGGTGAAGAAATTTCTCTTGTATAACTTGGAAATTCACCACTTGATCTTGCAGCAATGTAAAGAACCAATCCTGAGTCGGGCCTTCTAACGATAGACCGAACAGATAGGCCATCAAGCATTGGTCATGTCGAAACTGGGCCGACTCATAAAGAAACTCCATCAAGTACACATAAGGGTCACCGACTCCACCATAGCAACGATATGTCAGAATTTGTGAACGCGGTGGAAGCTGAAGACCTTGGAATGCAAACGGGACACTCAAAGAAGATTTGGGATAAATTCGGTGTTGTAGCTCATCAAGCTGGCATTGGGTTTGAGCGATCATCTCCTCAATAGGGAGAGATCGAGAAGAATGCGAGCCAGCCTGCACAAGAAAGTGTGAATTTAGGCCAGGATTATGGTATTGGGCCGGATAAGGGGATCCGGGTTGAGAAGAAGGGAAGCCTATTCTAGGAGTAGAAGGATGTATAGGCTTGGAAGAAACATTATCATGAGAATAAGGACCCATTGGGCTAGCAGTAACATGGGTGGAAGGAGCGGGCCCGTTAAGAAAAGTAGGCCCATTAAGAGAATAAGAAGGACCGTTAAAGGATGGGGGACGCCTACGAGGGTGGGGCCTACACGGTCATAGACCACAAGGGCCACCGACCCTTCCCGCCTCTCAATGGCAAGCATATAAATCTGTACTACGCACCAGAGCATGAGTTCGCACGTCACACCGGATAGGGCGTACGCTCCCAGTCTCAGCCCTCAGAACTGGTCTTCTCTCCAAGAAGACCGAACTAGACATTCTTCCCAGTCCTCCTCTCCAGTCAAGCCAGGGGGCCAACCAGGCCCCTCCCAGAGTCATTGTCAGGCACCCTCAGAAGCCAGTCTCCTGCCTTCATCCTCGCAGTGACAAGAGAGGGGGCACCACTGCATCAACCACAGCTTAGCCTCCAGGCTCTCAGGTAAGTGAAACACAAAAAAAAAATATAACAAAATGGGGCTAAAAATAGAGATGCCCCGGCAGACCCAGTCGTTCCCCTCCGCGAGGAGTCAGTTGGGGGCAAAAAGGCCAACAACCCGACTAAGGTGAAACCCGCAAGGGCTCCTCAGGCAAAATTGGGAAACCCCTCTACGTGAAAACCCGCAAGGGCGCGTCGGAAAAAGCTAAAAGGGGTCTGCTCCGGTGAAAACCCGAAAGGGCACTGGGGTCGATAACGAGAAAGTATCTCTTCCCCACCAGTCAGGGTGGTCTTTACCTACTCTCCAGTAGGTTGTAGAATCTTCCCGCATCAATCGGTAGTCAACCCACAGTTCCAAGCTAGTGGCTCGACACCTCCCAGCCTCCCTCTACATCACTCGCTCCAGTCTCCTGTCGATACCAGTCGGCACGTGGCATGCCAGCTGCTATGCCAGCAGAAGCTAGTTCCAGCCAATCTCAAATATCTGCCATCACATAATCCTATACTCTACATCTGATCCAGTATTCCCTGCCACACTTGGCCAGGACAACACATCCCTCGGCCTCACAGGCCCCAGAACTCTTAAAAACCTAAGGGTAAGGGTAAAATCATGCCTAATTACCTACACCCTCCAATTTTCGGATGCGTACCTCAACAGCATCCCGCTACGGACAACCATCCTCAAAAAAAATAAACGAAAGAGGTCCAACGAATTGTCGACCCCACATGAGGGGCAAATAAAGATGAATGAGAATATGAGGGTGTAAGAATTGGAGACCAACTGGACTGGAGCCAGTTAGTAGAACCGAAGTAATTCAGCAATAAAGAAATGGAGAGGCAGGCGGAACCCGCACTTCCAGGGAAAGAGGAAAGAACAGAAGGAACCAGAGCGAGTGTCCAAACTGGACTCGTGAGGCTCTGTCAGAGAGAAATGGTACTGCCACGAAAACCCGTACCGACCCTCCAACCGCTTCACCTCACCCTCAATCAGTTCACTACGTAGAGGTTCTGACGACACCGTAAAAACCCTTGGGGCCCACTCGACCACTCGCCCCTCGACCTCGGGATGTTGGTCCACCATGGAATACCCAGAAGGGAGGAAGAGGGAGAAGACACTGAGCCAGATGACTCAAGAGGAAGCAGAAGTTGGCGGATCGCCATCACCATAGTCTTCGCAAGCTCTACAAAGGCCACTGCAACTCTTCGCTCTTTTGAGTCACCCTCGCGGCGCATGAGCCTCTCGCGAACGCAAGGATGGTGGAAAGGAAAACCCTAGGGGATGGAAGTTTGGAACAACAACACGTGCTATGCTTATAAACCCCCCGTGGTAAGCGGCGCGATGTTCCAATCTTCAAAAAAGGGGGCTCCACACATCAATTCACAAGAATTATCATCATTACAGACATATTCTCAGGACAGCCGCATTAAGTGGCCCTTGTCAAAGAAAGCCCCCATCCAGTTCGAGCCACCAACATCTCCCCCAAATGCTACTCGACCAAGCTTAACCTTGACTCAGGAGTAGGAGGGGGAATTTTACTACCTAGAAAGGAATGACCAAACGAGGTCCCGTCAGGCCAAACAAGAGTGACAGCCCCTCTCGAGGCCTACTAGCTTCAAGTCCAATAATCCACTCAGATCAAGTGCTTCTATGGGTTCAGAAGTCCAAGCGTCAGATCGATCGGGAAAGTCCCTTCGGGACCTTGCATCCCGCCCGAGCCTAGTGCCTATCGCTCGGGAGACCCTGGGAGGCCTCGCGGGTTCCAAGTGGTATCAGGTATATTCGATAGTCCTATCGGGTATATCTGGTATCCGGGATCCGCATCGTCACATATGACAACTCTAGCAAATGGTACTGTAAAGAGGGAAGAAGACGATTAGAGGGGCCCAGTTGAGACCTTAGGGAAAATCCTCTGATGCCTAAGTCAGCGAGTGGTAGAATCAATAAGCGAAGGGAACAGGAGAGGAGAAGGGAGTGAGATCTCTCTTCACCAATTGGAGTGGCTCAGAGTGGACTTACCTTTCCGGAGGGGTTCCCTCAGTTTATATAGTGGTGGGCTCCCTCGCGATTACAGAGGAAGTAGGGGATTATGGGGGATGCTACGTCTAGTGGAGGGACTCTCCTCAGTTAAGGATTCTTGCTTCCTCCTTATCAGCTCCCAGATAACGCTGCAGCCTTCCCCAAGATAAGCGCCAGTGGCGAGGATTTGGCCCTAGACCGTCAAGGAGTCATGATACCAAGCTAATCTCGGGAGGATAGAAAGGGTTCCCTCCGGCCTTGTCGGGGCCTTAATCCAACCTTGGGACTGCTCAAAACGATTGGCAGGATTTTCCTCAGACGTGAGGGGGCCGACCGACCCGACATTGAACTAAAATGGACCAGGCCTGGAACAAATAAGGCCTTAAAATAAGTGGGCCCCAATCGGGCTATCACTTGGTGGGCCAGGTAGTCCTTAATGGGCCATTTGGGTCGGGTGCATAGCAGGCCATGAATTTTTCCTTCTCCACTTGCTCCCTACTCCCGAGCCAAAGAGGGGCTCGGAGAGTAGCGATGGTTTGCGGTAAGGGCAGGAATTTGGCCTTTCAGATCTATCTCGCCCTCGATCCTTGGGTCCATAAGTGCAGTTGCTGTAACATCCATGGTCTAGCAGATTCTTAATGGTGCGAATCCTGAATTCGTCCGGTGTATTTTCACTATTTTTAGAAATTTTTCGGCTATTTTTAGGTGGTTATTCGAATTTGTTAAAGTATTTATGTAAATCGTTTGGGCATAATCATAATTTTGCTTAATGAGAGTAGCGATCACCCACCAGAGGCATGGAAGAAGTAACATGATCACCCGACAAAGTTGAGGAAGGGGAATGAAAACCACCTGACAAGGTCAGGAAAGGAAAATGACGGTCGCCCGATAGGGTCGGGGAAGGATCAAAAAAATCACCCAACAAGGTCGGGAAATAAGCACTAGAGACACCCGATAGGGTTGGGGAAGCAGAATGAGAAGTAGAATCTGGACATAACCGGGAAGGAGAATTAGAGGAAGCCCTTAGATCAGGGGAAGAGGAGGACATAAGCCAGGGCCTAGAATGGCGAGGATAGGAGAAGATGGTAGAAATATGATCAGGTGATGGAAGATACACCACCTAAGGGTAGGAACTGAGCAAGAGAAATGATGAATGAAAGGAAGAAGAAGAAGATGGAGTGGACCCCCGAGGGCACAGCTGACGGCCCCTGAACTTGTGTCGCCACCTCTTTTTAGCAGAAATCTCCTTGAGATGAACCTACCTGGCACAGACCCAGGCCTTCAAACTTCTTGATCTGTCATGTCTTCTCAGATAACGGGCCCACTTGACATATGGCTAGGCCCAATTATGAATATGTAGTTTTATCGTGCCGATTGCCCCTAGACACGCAGTGCTAACCATGGGCGGGCATTCCTGGACAACTAACTCCTTGAGATGATCATCAGAAAATCATGGAGTTTTGTCACTTGGCACCAGAAGCATGAGATTTGGCATCTCCACTTAGCAATTGGGCATGAAGCATAACTCCCTTACCAAAAGTGCAATACGAAACTGAGGGAGAGTAATGCGCGACGTTGACGCAGCTGGCATACTGATAAACCAAGGGAGATTACATAACAAGTGTAGAATGTCCTTAGAAAATCTTGAAAATATGGCTGATTGCCCCTTGAACATGGAATCAAGTAGACCCTTGGCGGCCGTATGGGTTAGCACAATCTGAGTAGAGAATCTCACTTGGCCAGTGAACTGAATAGCAACAGAGTGAGAGGTAATAATCGCATCAATAGTCGCATCAATAGTCGAACCTCCGGTAAGCAACATATCCTTTCTTCATCATTTTTCGAGCTTGAATGGCAAAAATGAGAAGAGGGTGTCCCCTCGCATGTTAACAAAGATGTAACACACAAGTCCACGCCCACCACATGTGAGACGCTACGACAAGGGTAGATGCCCCATCATGCCAGGATCTCCCATCACTTGTCCGCTAGCCACGACCATGCATGTGTCATGACATCTTGCTCCTTCTCAATAACGAGGCCGCGTCGACCACTCAACTCGAACCGTGATCGACCCTCACCCAGATATCGGATTGACGTATCCCCTCAATCACCCAGCCAGTCTTAAGCCCCCGTTCGGCACCACGCCCATGGCCCATGCCACGGGGGGGGGATCTTCTGTAAAACACACATGTATTCATATCACACATCGACCCGAGGACTGACTAGCATGTTGGCACTGTCCAGTGGCATGCACCTGTTGTACCTTGGCCTCCACGACCTGTCTATAAAAATATATACTTCTCAATGTTACACCGCCAATTGAACGTATGCACTCGCATCCATGTTCAGGCCTCCAGCAACTCTCTGTGTCACCTAGCGTGTACCCCCAGCACCCTGCACCCCCAGCCAACACGACCCAATCTGAGACGAACCTACAACTACAAATTGCTCTCAGGTCTTCATTCGAGGCCTCAGTAATATGGACTCTGCTTCAACATGGAACGAAGGTCTTCAGATTCAATCTGATCTAAATAAACACCGACTGCTTGCGATCGATGGGGAAAGACATCCTGTACACGACTCCCCACAATCGCCTGTGCATTCGCACCCACGGAACCGTCCTTCCCTCCACATGTTACACACCCCCTGAGTCCACGTGCCACATCCTGGCAGCGCATCCCCAGTTAAACGTTCGGTTCCACGGGTGATTATCGAGAAATCGACTGGCACGCCCGCATCCCAGCCACATTTCCCCCTCTACCCGAAAACTCCCCGTGCCACTCGGTCTGATGTGACACAGACTACGGATGCAAAGGTACCGATCGAGTGAGCCTCGGACCTAGACTTGCAAGCACACTTTCAACAGGGCTGGAAGCGTGGTCTCCACACTCCATCCTCTAAACAAGTTCATATATAAAGGAGGTTCTCGTACGAACAAAATACAAGATGAAGAATCAAGACTGAGAGAGAGAGTGAGACAGAAAAAGAAGAGGAGGACTGAAGAGGAGAAGAGTGTCGATGGCCGTTCGTCAATGCTGAAGAAAAATCCCCACATCTGAGATAGTGTGAGAAGAGCCCAGAAAGAGAAGAGAGAGCCCGATTGAAGTTCTTTGTCCTTTGGTGTCTCTACTTCAATAGAAGCTACATTGCTCTCTTGCTTGAGAGTTTGATCGATTGATTTTGTTTTCCATCTTTGAATTTTCTTTCTATTTCACTTTCATACAGTCTTGTTACCCTCTGAGGGTGTTCAGAGGAAGGGAGAATGTCTCCAGGTGCCCTCCATCGTGTTGGAGGAAGAGAGGGTTGTCCCTTTGGTTTGTAAGTTGCTGGGTGCAGCTTACTGGGTTTCCCTTTGTAGGTTGCAAAGGAAGTGAGGTAGGTCCTCCAGCCGCTTTTCTACTTCTAGTGCCCAGAAGTTCAAGGAGGGTGTTCCTCGGGGGCACGCCGTTTGATAGCATTCTATTGGCAGACTGAGTCTGCAGTGATCTTGTTGCTTCGTGCAAGGAAACCTTACTCTGTGGAGTGAGGGGTGGACGTAGATTGTGGGTAGCAATTGAATCACCTAAAAATCCTCCGTCTCACTTGTGGTTTGTCTTCTCCAATCATTCACTAATATGTTTGCACACTAATCACTCTATCTATCATCTCTCAGATCATCTTCTTGTTATTCACCATTGGCTTTCACTAGTTGTGGTATTTGTATTGCTTAAGATTTTTAAATTGGGGTGATCTATTCAACCCCTCCCCTTCTATCTCACCTTCCGCATAGTATATCAAAGACCAATAGGGACGGTTCAAGTTGAACAAAAGTATAGAGTAAAACTCACTACAAGTGCGGTGGGGAAACCACAATAAAATAGAAAGAATGGACACTAGCTGAAGCTACGGATGATGATATGGAGCATGGTGCTACACAGCAAGGGAGCAACCTATCAAGGGAGATGATGACTTCAAACTCCCTGGAGAACTATGTGACTCTATAGTCCTAATTGCGGGGCTCCCTTATATGGTGCCCCACATGGCCGAAATGGCCAGGAGACAGGGGATTCCCCTCCGCCAATCGGCGAGCAAAAAGGAGATGTTCAGAGAAATGTGGCACCCACCGAACATGGATCGGAGCCTATTGCAGATCACTCGGCATCCAGGCTTGGGCTTCTCAGCCGAAGAATTCTACGATGTTGATGTCATCTCAGTCTCGGCATTAGCAAGCGGTAGTCCCTCAGAGGAGGCCAACGCTCAGGGAGTTGAAGGCCAGGCTCGTCTTCCGCCCCAGAATGTCAACCCACAAGATGAAGAGATTTTCCTCTGGAACCCACCTCTGTACAGAGACATAGAGACGGTTCTGCCCTTTGCCCAAGGGCCCGCTCTAGGCGGACGTGCCAAAGGAACACTTCCATTCCAATCTGGCACGGAGGCAGCGAACAGCAATATGGGTCGTACCGTGGACCTCACGCAATACGATCCTATTATGCTCGCCCTCTGCCACCAGCAGCAAGAGATCGAGATACTGAAGGTACGATTGGAAGAAATAACCTCCCTTTTGTCTGACCTGATCAGGAGCCTCACCTCCCGGCAGGGCCCGTGTACTAGCCAGTCTTCAAGCATCGGTCCCAGAGCTCCCGTGCGTCTAAGCGGGGGAGACAGAGAAGCTACTACCTCATCGACTAGCCGGCCGACGAACCAGGGCCTCACATTACGGGAAAGGATGCGGAGGCCCTACTCTTTCCCGAGGGACAAGACTAGAAGGATCTTTGAGTGGGCTTGCCACTACCGCAAGATTTCCCTCCCGGAGTCCAAAATGCCCGAGGACGCCCGAAGATGCAGTGATCCTCTCTTCTGTCCCTACCATCGGATACGGAACCATCCTATTGAAGACTATTGTTGCTTCAAAGACATTGCTCAGGGCCTGATCGAAAGGGGCGAGCTCAAGATGGGAAGATACGAGGTGATCCCTCAGGATTTCAACAAGTTGTTCCTCTTGGGTAGGGCTAAGGTCAAAAGCTATGATCACAAGTAAAGTCTCGGGCAAGCCCCAAAAAACATATTTGAGGGAGTCTAGTAAGGGATTAACTTCTAGCTAAGGAGGGGTTAAAAGAGAAGGAAGAGTGGGTTTTGGGCGCAATTCAGGAAGTGGTTCAGAGTTATTGGGCCATCGGGCCCTCTCTCTTATATCAACTGCCTGGGCATCTGGGGTGTCCTCAAGCAATTCGCCTTCTTCAGGTTGGACCAGGGGGGATATTTCTAGGATGTCATCAATCACATCAACTGAGAGACATTCCTCCCTATCTTGCATCTATCCAAAGGCTCTAAAGATGTTAAAGATACTTTCTGATCCCCAAAAGAGATTATCCATCAGTCCTGACATACAGTTTATATTTGCATTGGCAGTTGCTAGAAAAGGCCAGTTGGTGAGGACACCCGAGCTAGGGATCAGCGCGGCTCGACAGGCCGACAATACAGGAAGCGCAATACAACTCGGGCTATGCAGGCATTGATGTGGCTATGAGATAGCTTGGAGTCCTAATCATGAGGTAGGATTTTATTATTACCTTCATGTTGGAGTCATAGCTTTTAATATTTGGAGTTTTGGAGGCCGTCTATGAGCCATTTGGGTTTTATTTGGGTTAGGTGAACCTACTTTAAAGGGTTTGGGCCTCAATTGGTTGATAAGTAATGGAAACCCTTTCGGGCTGGCCCTAGAGCATTCTTGGTTCATTTCCTCTATTTGGAGTCTAAAGTGGGCATTTGGGCCTCAAGGTCACAAGGAGCCCAATTGGGCCACCTCCCTCTCCTATGGGCTTCCAAGCCCAATGTTGCCTTTCTTGACCAAGGAGAGGGGGGCGCCCCCCACCTACCCCAAGTTGACTTGAAGAAAAGCCTCCCTAAATTACCCTTCCCTCTCCCATTAGCAAGGGGTAATTATGGCCATTAGGACTAGGTCTAGGGTTTCCATATAAATATTCTCTTGTAACAATTTTAGAAGCATGAATGAAGATTTTTTGGGAGCCCACCATAACAATCCCTGACAGAGTCAAAGACAAGGGGAAGCAAAAGGTTGAAGCTGAGCCTGAGGAGGGTCAACTCTTCACAGTTAACCGCGAGATGTTAAAGCTTCACCAGTTGAGCCTCAAGCCTGGTTCAAATCCCGCTCAAGCAGAGAGGCACAAGGTGGACTTCGAGGCCAATCTCATCAGTCAAACCATTGACTAGAGTGTCCCCCTGCCTCCAAAGTGCATCCAGCTTCCTTTTGTAAGGGAGGAACATAACGTGGAGGAATTGAAGACCTTTATAGTCTCTTATAGGTGCAAGGGTTGAGGCAAGGATGGCCAGCCAGCCCAACCACTTGTCTTCTACAACGGAGATTTAATCCCGCCAAGTCCGCCAGAGGATGATTTTCGGTGGGGTGCGCCTGTTAATGAACTACAGAAGCTGGTCCAGGAGATGGATCATATGCTCGATCGACTTAAGCACATGTGCGTGAAGCAAGGAATTTCACAATTGCAGAACCCTGCACAAAAGGCATACTTCTCCAACCTCTGGAACCCTCCACAAGTCAGGGGGCAGCCACCGTTCTCTCGCAGAGATACTCGGGGGTTGGGCTATGAGCCGGAGCCAGACTTCCAAGTCCATTATGCTGTTAATGCCATAGGACTTCTACCTCCCCCTTGTGAGGAGGCCCATAGCTGAAGAGCTACATCATGAGGCCAGGCATGCTGTGGCATCTCCTCTGTTGCCGCGTGCTAGAGGGTCGCAAGCGGAGGAAGCTCCCTCGAGTGCTACCTGTGAGCAAGCAAATCCTGTGGAGTTTGAGGTTTACGAGGCTGGTACTGATGAAGATGAAGACTTCGTCGACCTCTGGTCGGCTCCCCTGGAATTAGAAGACGGCGGCCAGGCAACCGTCGATGAGCTGATTGAGATTAATCTCGGCACTCAGGATGACTACCGGCCCACTTTTGTAAGTGCCCTCCTAAGTGGAGAGGAAAGACAGGCGTACCGGCAACTCTTGAATGAATTCAGAGATTGTTTCGCCTGGACATATAAGGAGATGGTTCCATCCTCTATAAATATACGTGTAACCTCAAAATTTTAAGTTAATGAAAATAAATGAAAATTTGAGAGGGAGTCACCAGTTCTTTTCTCCGTCGGGTGCGATGCCCTGGTTCTTGTGGAGTGCGAAGCCTCGGGGTGTGAAACTCCCGGTCACCTCCCTCGTCTCCGTCTTCTTCCTCCTTCTTTCCTCCCACTGTTGAAGTTTCTTCCTCCTCACTTTTCTTCTGTTTTCTATCTTCTTCTTTCCTTCTTTTCTCCCCATAGGTGCAAACCCCACGGGAACCACCAGCGGCCCCTGCACCCACGCCGTTGCGCCAGCAACACCCGCCACCTGTCGGCTGCCACCTGCACCCCCAGCCTGCGGCAACAACCGCAAGCCCCCTCCCGTCACGTTCAAGCACCATCGCCGCTGGCTTCTTCCCCTCCACCCGCTACCATTGTCACCGGCCTCCCCTCCTTCCTTTCTCACAGAGTGCCGCCGCCAGAGGAAGATCGCCGGCTGCCTCCCATCTTCTCACCGCCGTCGCGAACATTGCCACCGTCGACTCTAGTGGAAGACCTTGGGTCGAGCCGGTCTACTCGCCCACCTTGCCGTCTTGTGTCACGCCAGTGACTCGGCCCGACGTTTGTCGGCTGCTGCTACTATGGTTGGGAACCGCGGTCCCAGTAGCAGTGCGAGCTTCAAGCACCACCCCTCTGCCTTTGTCGCTGTCCATCTCGGGCGCCACAGCTGCCGTTTCACTCCAGACGCCCCTGCCAGACCACGCGCGCCGCTGGCCGTCGACCCCTAGCCCCTACCGGCCAACTGTTGCTCCTTCCCTCGCTCTCTCTCTTCCCCTCTCCCCGTCGCTTCCCCCCCACACAGAACCGCCACCAGTAGCTACTCCTAGCCACCATCTGCACCGACGCCAGCTGCCGTTCTCACCTTGCCGCTGGGGGGTCCTGCCGCTGCTCCCTTCTTCAACCTCCCTCTACCCTCTCCTTCTCTCTCTCTTTCGTTTACGTAGCAAGAAAAAAAAGACAAAAAAATCAGGAAAAAATATCCCAATGTCGCCCACCCCTCGGCGTAGTGGAATCATTGATCTACTGCTAGCAGGTTTGAGTCTGGTTCTGAGGCCCAGTTTGTAGAATCTTTCACAACCCCCAAGGCATGAATCAGCAAAAACTAACTTCTGTGGGATTGTTCTACTCCAAGACTGCTTCGCTCCAGAAGTGGTCCCGCCTCGTTTTGACCTTGGCACAGATCGCGTCGTCCATTCTCACACGACTGTGCAAGATCTGAGACTGCACCTGAGTCCCAGTTTGCAGAGACTGCACCGACTTCCACGGTGTGATTCAGCCTAAACTCTCTTCTGAGGGTTGGTTCTTCTCCGAGCCCTCTACACTCCAGAGGTGGTTTTGACCCATTCCGATGTCGGCACAATTTGTGGTTCCCGTTCTCGTGTGATTGCATAGAGATGGTATGAACCAGTCCCCCCAGAGTGTGCAACCAACTGGCAGAACGTGTCACACCTTCCCTATCAATCTTCTGGTCAAGCCATCTTCTTCGGCGTCGTACCCCTTGACGTCCTGAAACCAACCCAGGTGGTTTCGTCGCGTTCTGCATCTGGAGCTATCCGTACCGCCTCGCACAACTCGACTGTGCCTGAGTGATCGTCCAGAATCCAGAGCCCCACCTCAGTGGCGACCACGCCCAGATTGGTGATCTGATGGTGCTCATCTTTTGAGGGTACATAGAACGTCCTGTCTTCCATCCACCCCCACAGGTCTCGCTTCATTCTGAGTTCTGTGGAGAGCGCACCGACCATTGCAAGCAGACTGCACAGATCTGTCCTCGAGGCAGATTCGTGCAGGTCATCGTTCGTGACCTGCTCCACCTTCCTATGACCTTATAATAGCACCAAATTTTCAGAAGTGCATCTGAACTTCCCAGGCTTCGTCTGAGAGCCAACGGCACCCAATTCGGACGTCTATGCACTGCGTACCAGGAGAAACAAGTTGGTTCTGTCCTACAGGATAGACACAGGGCAGCAGGCCCATCTCCCTTCCCCATGCTCCCCCCTCCTGCATGAGGGTAGTTCTGTATTAAAGATCAAGCCAAGACAAGCAGAAACTGGAGCGGTGGACAACGACTACACTTTGGGCAGAGCGAACTATCACTCAACCACTAGGTGAACCCGGCAGCCAAGGAAAGCCACTGCACGACCAGAGACAAAGACGCTGGAAGGTCTAGATCAAGTCGTTAGGGAACTATCGCAGTCAAGGAAAAGATCACACCCAGCCACCTGAACCGACCGATCCAGAAATCACCGACACACAGACACCGCCCTAAAACACAAACCTATGACAGACCAACACACCAACAGACATAGAACAGAACATCGAACAACGGATAGCAGAACATCGGCTATCACGGCCACAACAAGACTGTAACGCACCTCCATATGGGCGTTACTTGCTCTGATGCACCAGGGTAGGGGCGTCAGGGCAAATAGGCCTAAAACTATGACTTGAACGACGTAATGCACCAACCAAGGCGCGTTACACCACCTGACGCGCCAGGACAGGGGTGTCAGGGCCAATGGGCATGAAAGCCTAACACGAACAATTTAACGCACCAGGCCAGGGGCGTTACCCAACGTGACACACAAGGGGAGGTCCGTCAGGGCTAACTGACTGACCTGATCTTCGAGGCAGACACAGTCGTCGAGGGGCTGACAGCCGTTGTCCTCGAAAACCACCAGAACGTAACGCACCAAACCAGGCGCGTTACAGCCATGTGACGGTCCAATGCTGGTCAGAACGTAACGCACCACCATAGGCGTGTTACAGTCATGTGACGGTCCTATGCTGGTCTGTTACACCAACTAATCTCGAAGAACGCAAAATGACCAACGGACGTAACGGCCTATCGCGGGACCGTTACACGTGTGACGGTCACTGGAATGACCATTACACAAAATCAGCGAGCAAAACAGGGGAATGGCCGAATCAGCCCGTTCCACGCCCAATTCACGCCGAAGTGCAGCGGAAACAAAGCCATACGACGATACAACACTCCTGGGGTCAAAAAATGATGCATGCACGCATTAAAACGCGAGATTGGGGTGATTCTGACGAATTGACCCTAAATGAACTTTAGGTAAATAGTGACACTGTGCAAGGGCATTCATTAAATGGCGTCCAAATGATGGTCGTAAAATCTAAATAAATTAAAAAAAATAGAAAAAACCTTCTTATTAAGTCAATAATGAAGTCCACTTTGGGGCATTACATTGTGACATGAAATTTTCTCAACATAGCATCAATTTTGGCGTGTCTACAATGTTTACTTGTTTTGATTCCGAGAGGGTATCTCTTATCCTTTCTGCTAGGGACCTTCATCTATCAGCATATTTGATGAAATCTTCATCCGACCTCATCTTCTCGGCCACTAGATTGGTGATGGAAAAGGATGGGTTGACCCTATCCTGGTACTTCTGGAAGAATTTCCTTTGGACCACATCAATGTTCTCGGCATCACTCGGCTTTAGGGAAAAAAACCATTCCAGTGCGGGGCCATCTAACGATCTCCTAAACAGATATGCTAGTGATCTCTTATCATTTTGCTAGAAAGAGGACTCATACATGAAGTCCTTGAGATGGATAAAGGGGTTGCCATTGCTGTTGTACCTACGGTACGCACGTATTTCAGAGGGAGGAAGATGGAATACCGGGAGAACCGGTAGGGAGACCTCAGGGGTGGACTTTACATCCACTATCTTCTTCAAGTCCCAGAATTTTTCATCCATTTTATTTAGCTTAGTGAGGAGGGATAGGGTGAGCGCATCGGTAGGTGAAGGTGGCGCTTGCCATAGAGGAGGGACAGGCCTTCCGCAGATCTGAGAAGGGAATCTCAGACGATAGGGGTATTAGGGTCTACCAATGGATGGACCCGGTTGAATTGGTGTTTGAGGGACTGCTAGGGTCAGGAATTGTAAGGGGAATCGAAAAGAGGGTGGCTGTTGACTTGCCTGCTCAAGAGGTGAGGAGGAAAGAATCGCCTGTGTAGGCTCATGAATAGGGGTGGTAGCCAGAGTTGGCTCCGGGGGAGTGGGAGAAACAGACTTCCCCTTCAGGATGGCCTGAAGGGCCTAAAGTTGTTCAGGACTGAGCTGAGTGGTGGCAAGGACACCTAACATGGGTGAGATGTCTTGGGATGGGGATGCTTCCCCAACAGCAATTTGCACCGCATGTGAGGGCTCATAGAATGGACCTACGTCCATAGCATGGACATGTGGCTCTCGGTGGCCATGGTCTGGGTTGTACTCTCCATAAGAATCATGACCTGGGTCATATATCTGAGGCTCATAGCCAAAGGTGTCGGCCTTGAAATTATCATAACTGTACCCGGCCATCTTCAGGACTTTATCGAAATGCAAGAGTTTACCAGAACGTAATAACATGCAATATCAAACAAATAATAGAGATTAACACAAAAGTGGATGCTTTACGTCCCCTTTTTTATTTTTATTTCTAAAAAAGGTGGTTCTTAATAGATTTGAAGTTCACAAAAAAGGGGTAGGACCCTAGTTACAATTTCAATTTCTGCCATGGCAACTAAGGTCACTCGCCTCACTACGAATGGGTAACTAACTCCGGGAAACTTCAATGGTACAACCAGCCTAGTGAACGAAGAGGGAATCCTTCACTATCGGGGACATACGGAGGTCCTGATAAAGGAGATCCTAGTCCGTCATGAGGAATTCCCGAACGAAGAGTCCTTCCTCCACAGAGAGGGGGGTGATTTCTTAGAAAAATGAAAAGAAAGGGGAGGATGCTCTATTGCAATGCAGTGCTACTGTATAGCAGAGATAAATGGAACACAGATAGATCATGAAGAACATAAATTATGCAGAATAAAATAGACTTAATAATTTTTAAAAAATGAATAAAATATGTCCACAATGGGAGACGCCTTTAAAAGAACACGTCCACCAATCTGGACGCATCTAAATAAAGGCTGACACTTGTTAAAAGCATTTGCTGCTAAATACGCGACTACCCACGGGGACGCGTATTGATATATGCGTCTAGGGTTGCAGACACATTCTCAGACTGAAGCCTACTTTTCTAGAACTTACTGAAGGAAGAATAATGAAGGACTTCTACAACTCAAACACATATGGCAATCAACTGAATAAATGAACTGCTCAGAACCCGATCGCCTTTCTGTGATACGTAAATCCCTCGATGAATCACAAGGGACTATGGGGGAGTGCACGCGGTGCATGAGGATGGAAAATAAAATTGTAAAAGTGCTGCTGAGAGCACAACTGTAGCGTGCACAAGTGCAATAAGGAGGGGCATACGCGGGTGCCAAATGGAGGGGCACACGCGGGTGCCAAAACACACGGGTAACCAAAAGAAAATAAAAGAAGTCCCACCGTGATCACCAAGAGATGTGAACGACGTCATGGGAAAGGGTGGGGAAAATAATGTGTGATATATGCAGAAAAGGCCACTGCGGGAGGTTGCTCCCGCAGGTTTTAATGGAATGGAAGTGTGCAGAATTACGCCATAGGAGACTGCTCCAGGAAGTTACTCTCCGCGGGTATGAGCAAAAATGAAAATAAAGTGGAGCCGCTATGGGAAGTTGATCTCCACGGGTTTTAACGGGGATGGGAATAAAGGATCCACTGCAGAAAATTACTCTCCACAGGTTTTGATAGGAAGGAAAATAAAGAAAATTAAAAATCACGTGTGAATGCATGTATGTTGATTTGTGTGATCACTAGAGGTCAGGGACCCCAAAGAGAATGAGTAAGGGATCATGTTTATACCTTAGAAGTGGGAGATTATGTGGATTCCTGCTTCCTCTTCCTTTGGCCGGCCTATAAAGAGGGTTTTCTCTTGGTTACCCTTGCAAGAAGACAAACGAATGCCAAATGAATTAGAACGAAAGTAGTGTAGTATTAATCCCTTGTGATGAAAATGATGAAATTATGAATGGACACACACCTGGTTGGTGTTATTTTTTAAATCTCTTTTGAACGCAAAGGATAGAAAAATGAGATGATGAATGAAGCAGCGTGTGGAGATGCACAAATAGAGCTCTCTTAAGGAGAGAGGTGCGATACGATCAAAAATGATGAATGATACATGCAACTAACAGAATGGAAACAAAGAGAACCGAAAGGAGAAGAAAAGCTTATTGGAGGCACCGATGGTAGGCTTTGAGGAGAGCTTCGGCAGCGTGAGGATGGCATGGACGTGTAGTGGGACGAAACGGCCTTCTTCCTCAAGCACACGGGCACTCGAAAATCTGATAGAACCTCCCCTTAAAAACTTACGGGCTTGGGGGATTCATTCACCCCCCCTCTGAATCCGAGACTTCTATCCCAACAGTCCCTTCTTGTCTGGTTGGTGAACCAGTTTCTGCCCAGTCACCTAGCCCGTTCTAGGTTGACTCAGCTATGTCTAGGTCGATCCTAAGTGACCCCAATTGACATGGTATGATAGACTGAACTCAGTTTCAGTCAACGTTTGAACTAGGTCGACTGGGAGATCCTAGAAGTTGACTGAATCTCATCCAGGCCTGTGATCGTGTGGTGGTCTCACCTGGACCATTTTCATTCAATTGCGGTCTCCCATGGACTTTTTTCGAATTTGTTATTTTCGTGGTTTCATTGCATGTTATTCCCTTTAGCCTCTCCCGGCTATTCTATCTCGAGAATGTGACCTTTGATGGGTCTACATCATAATCCTTTCCTTGCAAGTCATTCCCTATAATGACTTATGTGTGTATGTTCCTTCTAGTTAAAAGAGCTTATTTCTTGGAAGTCCTTCAAGAGTTTCCTTTTCCTACATGTATCGCCTTGTCTACATAGCTTGACCTTGGAGCTCATGGCCATTAAACATTGTGGATGTCTAGATTTTGTGGGATCTTTGATCCAACCAAGTCAATGCCAAGGCAATCACTTTAAGGGCCCAGTCTGGTCCTGGGAGGAGCACCTAAAGTGTGCTTGTACCCCGGGGAGATGTAATGACTATGTGTGACATTGCACCAAGTACTATCTAGCATGTGAGTCTATGATATTTCACATTCTCGTGAAACTTGCTATAGATGCTTGAAAGCGTGAAGTACTTGCTTGCGTGACTCGACTCGACTCGACTTGACTTGAGACATGGCCACTCACATGAAGATTCTGGCTATTTGCTCATGATATCTTGACTTGCAATATCTCAATTCCTATATCACGTCAGTTATCTTGTGATCATTCTATTTATTTAGTCCACTTTGTTTGTATTTTTATGCTTTATTCATGCGTATTCATGAAATGGGCCGATGGCACTATATTCCAGTCCGTGAATGTAGTCCCACTTTCTCGGAGTTTTATACCGATTAGGGGTTAATGGCATGGAAACTAATGGGTCAACACTCACATATGTACATATGCATGGTGCTTAGAACCCAATATGATACGTGGGCCCAGTAAACCCACGTTCAACTTACCACCCTTATGAGGAAACCCCATTAAAGAAGCCAAATGAATGCTTGACGTGTTAATAACTTATATACACTTATAATGGATTCTCATAACTATAAAGCAACTAAATGGGCCAAGATACATATATACTAATGCATGGGCTTTAACATAAACAAAAAAAACATACAATAATTGGGCATCTAAAGGAACATGTATATGCACATAAATAAGTCAACCCCACAGAAGATGCCCTACGTTCATAAATGGGGTCATGACAAAAAAATGAAAACCCAGAACACTGAAAACGCAAACTGAACCACACAACATGCCCAACCCACGTTGCATGCTTAAACGTGAAAGCCTTAGGGTTTTAACCAAAACATGGCATGTGGCAGTGTTAGGTTTGGACTAGGGAATGCATGGGAGGATTGGCAGGTTATGTTTTGCAATGCTCACAGTAATGCATGGCACGGAATTAAACCTTGCCTTTAATAATGTTCAACCCTTTCATCCTTATAAAATTCAACCTTCATCGATCGGATGGAGGCCTGTTGCCGCTGTCGTTCGTGCGTCCCCTGTTACCTCCTGCTGCTTCCTAGAGCAAGAAGGCCCTACTGCTGTGACATCTTGCTGTGGACGGAGTGCTGCTGCATCTTCGTCGTCCTGATCGGAAGGGCGTGCTGATGTACGTGAAGAAGAGGCCAGTATTATTTTTCCCCGGGTTCGAGTGCTACTGTGGCTGTAGTTACCGCCGTTGTTGCTATTCTTCTTTTTCTTCCTCTTCCACCCTCCTGTTCGTGTAAAAGTTCATCCGTCTTCTTCCTGGGTTATTTTCTTTGCATCTCCGGCTTAGTTTCCATCATCATCAACACCCAAATGGTAGATTTTCTCAAAGAACTGAAGCCCAAAAAAATAATAATTAAGTTTGTATGATCATTTTACTCAGATTTACTTAAATTTTTGAGAAGAACAGTTTTGCTAAAACTCCTCCGTGTGACATAACGCATCCACGATAGACCGCCATGTAACCATAACACGCCCGCGTCAGTCTGTCATGTGACCTTATCCAATAGGAGATAAGCACAATAGGCGAAACGTTCAGACTTAGGACTCTGGCGAGCATAATGGATAGGAACAAGGGCATTATAGTGAAAATATAACGGATGGAATACAGTCCATCATGGACATGAGGATGTCGAGGTAGACGGAGGCTAGAACGACAAGGAAGTCAGTGGAGGTGGTGGTAGACTCGACCTTAGGGGGGATATAACGGACCTGAGTACGTACGTTATGTGATGATATGACGGCTGGACATAGATCCGTTAAGCAACATAGATGCTGACAAGGAGGGACGGTGGGTGAGGCGGTGGGTGAGACGATGAGAAGACTATAACGGACCTCATGAGGTGCGTTATATTACTATAACATGCCATGGAGGATGCGTTATGTACAAAAGGGTGATAAATGAAATGGAAGTGCTTACCTAGCAATCAAACAAGGATAAGACTCAACCAAGGAAGGTAATGACCCATGAAAGAGACTTCCAACATGCCCAAGAAGACTCAACAAGGGTAAACAACTCGGAGCATCATTAAAAATGAGTAAGGAGACGACCTGACTAATTGGTCATAAAACAGGTGTCAACACCAATATGGTCCGTGTATGCATCGTTCTTGTGTCTTAAGGTCTTTTGGACTTGCACGGCCTAGAATGTACCGCTTACTTACCCGAACGGCACACTGTCAACCGTTCATGTTTGACATCGTGGGCTGAGTTTTAGTCCAGTTCCTATAGTGCAGCCCAGCAGTAGCCGTATGTCTTGTGAGCGACCCATAAGTGACCGTACATGTTATAGAATTGAGTTTTATACTGAGTTTTAAGTTAATGAATCTAAGGACATGTTAGTCCTTTAAATATTGAACTTCTGACAATAATTCCTCTGATTAAATTGGCCATTAAACTTGATTAAATGTCTAGACAAACTTGGGATCTCGGATCCAATAAATCAATCCCAAGGAGAAAGAGTCACACAGCTCCTCTTCCTCCTCGCTTGAAGATAAAAGAAGCCCTTCCCAGCATGGGTTTGCTCCCTTAGTTCGAAGAAAGCATGGAAGAGATCCAAAGAGGGTTCGAAACCATACAAGCGACAAAGGAAAATGAAAGAGAAGATGAAAGTGTAGGAAGTGGAGCCCAAGTGGATCAGAGCTAGCTGATAAGACCGTAGCAATTGCGCGATGAAAGGGTGGAGAGGAAGGTGAAAACCACATTTCCAAGCTAGAAGAAAAATGCTAAAGAAGCCTGAATGAGTATCCAGGATCGTCTCGTGAGGTTTGGCGAGGGAAAAGAGATACTTCCACAGTAGATCATAGTAGGCCTCGATCTCCTTCACCTTAGTCTCACCCAAGTCGCTGCACAAAGGATGGCTGGGCACCGAACTTCCTGCACCTTGCTCAAGCCACCAGGCCTCAACTGCAGGATCGTGATCCGCCATAAGAAAGCGCGAAGAGTGAGAGGAAGAAGAGGAAACTACTGAATCCGAAGACACCGGAGGAGAAGGAAGCTAGCAGATCATTGCCGCCATGGTCTCTGCCAACTCCGCGAAGGCCTCGACAATTCTCTGCTGCTCCAAGTCGCTCCCATGGCGGATGAATCCTCCCAGAATACCGGTGCAACGGAAAAGGAAAAGCCCTCAATAGAGGAAACGTAAGACACAAGCACACGGGACATTTACAAATTAATCCCCGTAGCCTTAGGGATGCGTCACGACATTTCGAACTCCCATAAGGGTCTCCCAGTGATGACTCGAGGAAAGCAATGTCATCATACCCTCGCCCTCAGGACAGCCGCATTAAATGGCCCCTGTCGGTAACAACATGCCCCACTTGAGCCACCAACGCTACCCCATAGCATACCACTCTCTGAGCCCAACTTTTGGCTCGGGAGTACGGGGCAAGTGGAGAGGGGTAAATCCACAGCCCACATATACGTACGGATCGAGATGACCAAACCAGGTCCGGACTAGCCAAATTAGGCTTTTTTCGACCCAACTAGGCCAGTAGAGGCTTCGTCCTCAGACTCCAATGATTTTGAAGAAGGCCATAGGGCCAGACATCTGAAGAATGTCCCGCAGAAGGAGGAAGAAAAGAAAAGAACTTCTGTGTTTGACCGTCTAACCTTCCCCAGTCAGACCAATAGAAGAATTAGCAGACAAAAAGGGAAAATGAAGATTTTTACTTGTAACATGGCAGGCGTTGCCGGAAGATATGGTATGTTGCCAAGTCAGCCAGAAGAACTGACCAGATTGGCACACAGGCCCGGCGCAACCACAATAAGAGTCCAAGCAGCTAGAGATAAGATAGCGACTGCTGATCAGGGCGACTTCTCGGTCGCTAATAATGCCTAAAGAATCACCACGATGACAGTGAATGTGGTGACTGTCGAAGAAGAGGATAATGCTTTCACAGACCTCACTGAAGGGACCTCGGGAGAGGTGCAGATTCCAACAACCTTGGATCCCATAATCCAGATGATGTTTAGAAGCTATCAACAGGAGATTGATTCTCTCAGAAAATAGTTGAACGAGAGAAATGAACAAACGCCGGTCTCTAAGTAGACTGAGCCAGTCAGGGAGATTCCATGCCCAGTGGAGGCAGTGACCCCAGCCGCTCCTCATTGTGATAATCTTGGGAAGGCACCATGTCAACCCCTCCTGCAATAGGTGACAGCCCAGCCTGCTACATCTCAAGTGCAGTCTACAGTGTAGGCATCTCAGTCCACTCCGAATGCAATGGTCATGACGACCCCCTTTAGCCATCAGCAAGCACATTTCTTCCAGGAGCCGATTGATCTAGCGGTGGCAAATAAGCTGATGATAGAAAAGATCATAGAAAAGAAGCTATCTGAAAGGGTCGGGGATGATTCTGGTACCTATGATGTTTATAGGGTGCCATACCCAGCGCACTACACTGCCAAGAAACTGCCACCCGGCGTCAGCAAGCCGCCGAAGTTTGAAAAATTCAATGACCAAGGCTCTCCCAGGGAGCATATAGCCTACTATATTACAATTATGGGGGATCTAGCAGCCGATGAAGCTTATCTGTTTCCACGGGTTTATGTGAATAAAATACTAATTTCTATGTTTTGGAGAGAAAACCAACTTACGAGACTCAAACGGGCTAAAAAGCCCTCATTCCGGTCAACCTGGGCCACAGGTCTGTCGACCAGCCAAGCATGGGTCGGTCGACAGGCCAGGAAGGGTCTGTCGACCGGCTGGGGTCGGGGTTGGTCCGGTCGCGTTAAGGTGATCGCAATCTACCAAAGGACCGCGATCAACCAAAGTCGCGGTTGGTCATGCGGCCGCGTCCACGACCGCCTTACCCTGGGCTTCTCAAATGAACGCGGTGTCTATTCACGCCCCGTTCATTATCCAGAAGCTTAACGTGGTTGGGGAGACGACCGCGATCTCGTCTCCCATCCGGACTTCCGCGAACCAACGCGAAATCGCCCGTTCCACGCCCCATTCGTCTCGAACGAAGGGGAAAACATACAAGAGTGCTCCATATGCCTTCCACACGCCAAAAGGACTCAAAAACACAAAGAAAAGACCAAAAAAAGGGTGATTCCTTTAATTGCCCTATACACACACCCATGCCGCACCGCATACGCATTCGGCCTCATTCGGGCCTCAAACCACGGGAAAAACTCGACTAAATCGAGGGGAATCACACCCCGACGTTCCATTAACTCGAAATCTAGCATTTAAATCGAAGATTGCCGCCCAAATCGACGGATTCGTCTCACACCCCGAAACATACAATTTAGCCAAAACAAAAGGGAAACCCACTCACACTCGCTCTATTCGGCACGAAATCGCAGGAAAATAAAGTACAAGGGTTAGGGATCCGCAACCCCACCTCTTCCGAAGAAACCACGTAAATTCGGGACCAACCAAAATCGCTCATTCCACGACCGATTCTTCATGAAACTGCGAGAATCTTCCACCACGTCGCCACCTCCCATTCCACGTTCCGGTCCTCGCCGCTCGTCGCCCGCTCCGCCCTCCACCTCACCGCCCGTCCTCCCCGTCGGCCTCCAGAGAAGAAGAGGGAGAGAGGGAGAGACGTGAGAGTGAGAGGGCAAGAACGAGAGCTAGGCGCCTATGATCTCACAAGCAGCGGCCTCAAGAGTAAATACTAAATAAGCAAGCTAACCAAGCAAGGAAGCAGATGCATACCTCCACGCTCGGGGCGTGGGGAAGACGTCCCGGCCAAGACTGTAACTCCCAGTACAGTGATAATAATTAATTACAGCAGTGATTTCTTTTGTCCACTCCACGCAGGGAGGTAAAGGGCTACACAAGGACTCCGGGAGCACTGAACTTGGGTTGGCGGGCAGCAAGTTGTTGGACCCCGGGTAGTTGCAAGCGGCGGTTCTGATCTTGTGACGTGCTAGCCAGCAGGACAGTGAACACGGATGTCCAAAGGGACGTCATCCTCCGGAAGGCTTCAGATGTTGCCACTCCACCGGGATGAAGTTAACAGGTCCCTGGTTGATCTCTGAACGCGGCGGTCTCTGATTCGGCACTGGCGTATTTCTGGAAGATTTATCTTTGACTCCCTTTTCTGCTGCCCCGTATCAGGATAGGCCTGCGCGGTCTGGCGAGAACGGCTGCTGTGATCAGGTCTGACATCGGATCGACGTGAAACCAGCACCGTTGGAAAGATCTCTTAGAGATCTACGACATCCGGTGATGGCTGGAATTTTAGTCTCTCTGTACTAGCCATGGCTGAATTTAGAACAGGCTAGTTCACAAGCCCAGATCTGACAGAGCAGAAAGTGGATCTGCCTAAGAACGGGGGCTGACCGAAGGGGAGATGGTGGATATGGGAGACGTTTCTATCTACAGTGACAGCAACCTGAGGTTACAATCTTCGGACCACTTTGTGATTTTTCCAGGAGCTCCCAATTTTATTTAAAGTTCTGTCCACCTTCCCCTACCTCCACGAATTTTATTGAATTTTTTTCAGCCCTCCACATATTTTCTAAAATTCTCCCAAGTTCCCAAGTTTGTTCTTTCTGCATCAGTTCAGGTCCGACCCATCTTCAGTGTAAACTCTCTAGAAAATCTAAAATGTCACCAAATCCAAATCTAAAAATATCCCTGGTTTCCACTCTTGAACGTCTACAATGTTTCGTCCCCATCAGTTTGCAAGTCCTCACCTGAGCTACCTGAAAAGGGGGGAAACAACTAGGTGAGCGAATGCTCAGTAACTAATAGCAGGCAAGTTTAAGTGCTTAACCAATTAATTACATTTAAATATGCAAAAAATTGAATAAAAAGATGATGCGACAAAGTAACATGACCAAAGAAAGTATGAGATCATGAATATAATAAAATTGGAAATTGGCCAACAAGCTAGATTATAACCAAGTGACGAATAATCCAAGTAAGAGATTATTGTCGTAGACATCATGCTAGTCATGCACTCGGTGCAATGCCTCACCATGTCATTCAAAGTCCCCGGGACACAAGTACTTTTCGAGCACTCCTCCCAGGACCAAACAGGACCCTTATGATGCGTTGACATTGATTTAATGGATCCAAGATCCCAAGTTTTATCTAGACATTAATCAAGTTAAATGGCCAATTATATCAAGGTATAACTTACCTCAGAAAAGCCCAAGGATAAGTTAAAGAGATACTTTATCCAGAAAGTACAAGTTATCAAGAACCAATAGGTCCTTGGATTCAATATCATAAAGCACGAAAAAATCGAGTCTGGATGATACGCGATCTCTCATGGGCCGCTCAAGACATGTACGGTCCCCTCTGGGCCGCACTAATAGGAGCTAGGCTGCGAATCAGCCTCCACGAGGTCAAGGGATGGATGGACAATTCTGGGCCGCTCAGAAAAGAACGGTCAAAGATGGGCCTTCTAACAACAAGAATGGTCAAGAATGGGCCGCACAGGGCCAGAAGGACATAAGTCAACGGACAGATAAGGGTCCTCATTGGGCCGCTCCAATGGTAGCTAGTCCAACAAGGTACGCTATAGAACATGGACGGTCCAAGACGGTCCGTTCCACTGGACTTGACTCAAATAGCTAGAATTCTGCCCTAAATGGGCTCTGGGCTACCATAAGTGGGGCAGAACTGGACCAGGGTCCAGCCCACTCTCCACTGGTCAGCCTAGGGCTTATTGGGCTGATCAAGACATGGTTTGGTCGAAGATGGATCATCTAGTGAAAAGGACTTCAAACGAGTAGTAACCGTAGGTACAAAGGAATCAAACTGAGGGCCCAGGCCGTTGAGCACATGAAGGATGAGATCTGAGGGAGGAATGGGATGGCCAATGGCAGATAGTTTATCTGCAAGATATTTGACCTGTTGTATGTAGTCGGTCACAGACAAAGAGCCACGACGGAGACCATGCAACTGGGATTTGAGTTGTAGAATACGAGCCCGAGAGGTAGATGCAAAGGAGGAGCCCAACGTGTCCGAAGCAGCACGAGAGGAGTCAAGGTGAATGATGAGAGGCATGAGAGATTCACTGACGGAAGCAAAGATGCAGGAAAGTAACTGTCGATCGCGTTGTGCCCAAGATGAATAGGTGGGGTTGGGGATCGGAGGATTACCCATCATCTTTGGGGGTTCATATGTGGTACCATCTACAAGATCAAGGAGCCCGTGACACTGAAGGAGCGGTAGGAATTGAGCACGCCAGAGAAGATAATTGTCTGCTGAGAGCCTAAGTGGAATAAAAGTCATCATGGAGGTAGTGGGTGAAAAGAAATGAGAAGATGGGGTGACGTTGGTAGCGAGTGGAGTATTGATGGGAATGACAGAGGTAGCAGATGGAGTAATGATGGGCGGTGCAATGATAGGTCATGTATCCTTGTCAATCATATCAGAGCTTAGGCTTCCCCATCCTCAAGTTATTAGGTTCCAATGATAGGTCAAGTATCCTTGTCAGTCATATTAGAGCCAAGTATCCTTGTCAGTCATATCAGAGCTTCGGCTTCCCCATCCTCAAGTTATTAGGTTCCAATGATAGGTCAAGTATCCTTGTCAGTCATATCAGAGCTTCCGCTTTCAATTCCTTAGGGCATTAAGTCCAAGAGATAAGTTGAGTATCCTTGTCAATCATCCTATAGGAATTCCGTGAGAAATGGGTAGAGCTTGGGGTTAAATTATAAAAGAACTATAAATACTTAAGTTTCATTATTACAAATTCTTGAGTCAATAAATTATCTCCCCTCTCATCTTTACAGAAACCTTGATAAAGTGCCTTTGATGCTGACCCCACCGAGGCTGCAAGATCAGAGTTAAATGAGGCTAATGCCCAACTCAGGAGGTCTATTTGCTGTGAAGAATTGTTCTAGCCCCAAAAGGCTCGGTTGGAATGGCTTGACAATGGTGATAGGAATTTTGCCTTCTATCACTTAGTTGTGCAGGGTAATCGGTGGAGAAATTACATTCATAGACTGAAGATTAATGAGCAGTGGTGTGATGACCAAAGCAGGTTGAGGGAAGAGACTGCTATGTTCTTCAACAATCTCCTATCATCTGAACCTCACGGCATTGATGAGGGTATCTTGCAAACCATCCCTACTATCATTAACGAGGACCAGAACATGACTCTCTGTGACATCCCGTCTGCTACTGAGATTAAGGAGGCTGTTTGGGGTTTAAATGGTAGTGGGGCCCCAGGACCAAACGGGTTCACCAGCCATTTCTACACCCCATGCTGGGACATCATTGCCCAGTCCACAATTGATGCAGTCCAAGGTTTCTGCAAGGGACTCCTGATGCCACGCAGTGTCACCTCCAGCCTTGTAGCCCTGATTCCTAAAGTGGCTATCCCCCAAACCTTTGGAAATTTCTGGCCAATCAATTTAAGTAATTTCATTTACCTAATTGTGTCTAAGATCTTGGTGAACTGCCTTGCTGACGTCTTGCCATTAATCATCTCTGAAGAACATAGCGCTTTTGTCAAAGGTAGATATATCTTAGACAACGTTGCTCTTGCTTGGGAACTTGTAAAAAACTTAAACAGAAAGATTCAAGGACACAACCTCATCCTGAAGTTGGACATGATGAAGGTCTACAATAGGGTTGAATGGGATTTCTTACTAGATGTGCTCACTAAACTTGGGTTTTCTTCTCGGTTCACCTCTCTCATTAGAATGTTAGTCTCGAATTGTTGGTTCTATGTCATGTTTAATGGATCGACTGAAAGCTATTTCAAATCCATGAGGGCCATCAAGCAGGGTGATCCAATTGTCGTTGCCCTGTTCATCATCATGCAAGAGGAGTTTAGCAGGGGTCTTGCCAATCTCCATGCAACTGGAGCTCTCACCCCCCTTCTCTGGCCCTAGAAGATGCCCAACAATCACTCATCTTCTGTTTGCAGATGATACTCTTATTTTTCTAAACGACCAGTTAGATAATATCAAGAAGTTGCTCTTATTTATCAGTCGATATGAATTATCCTCAGGCCAGAAGATTAACACTAACAAGAGCACATTCTTCATCTCGGAGAAGGCTCCCATTTCCACTGCCAGCCGAATCCATTCCCTTACGGGATACAAATGGCAAGCCGGTGCGTTAATCTACCTTGGAGTTCCTCTTCGCCCGGGCAGAGTTTTGGTTTCCGACTATTCTCACATACTGGACAAAATTAATCACAAAACCTCCTTGTGGCACTCCAAGTTATTATCCCAGGCAGGTAAAGTGACTATGATTAATGCTGTGCTCAACTCCATCCCATTGTACCTGGCAGCCTCATCTTCTATTCCAAAAACAATTGTCAAGTATATTGGAAAGGCTTGTGCTAATTTCTTCTAGAATGATAGTGCGGACAGCCGCAGGCGCCATTGGGTTTCCTGGGAGGTTATGAAGAGACCCTTATGGGAAGGTGGTCTGGGTATCCGTAGCCTAGAGCACATTCAAGTTTCTTTAGCTGCTAAGCAAATTTGGTGCATCCTCATTGGCAATTCCATGTGGGCTAAGTATGCTCGGTGCAGATACCTGGTTGGGACCGTCCCTCGCCCTGGCCCTTTCCCCAGGGGTCTAACCAATGCCACCTTTAGACAGGCCTATGGCCTGGTTCACAATAATTCAAGATGGGTATTAGGTAATGGATCCTCGGTCGACTTCATCGATGACCTGTGGATAGGAAACTCGCCGCTGAGAAATATCCTGTCGGGTCCATACGAGGGCCCTCCTGCTTCTGTTCGCCAGGTTCTCCATGACAGCAACCATCCACTGCGACAGCTTCTGCCTTCTCCTAGCCTCCTTAGGGAGGTCACTCTCCGTGATAATGCTCCTGATTCCCGCATCTGGGTTCCTACCCCGAGTGGGCACTTCACCACCAAGTCCGCATATAACTTGGCGAGACCGATGGGAATCTGCAGACCGCCGCTCTCCAAACTCTCGCATCCTGCTTTCTATCGGCGAGCATCAATTTATGGATGGAAAATTCTCAATAGAGCGATCCCAGTCGATAGTAGAGTTGTAGACTGCAGGATTCAACGGGCGTCCAAGTGCTCCTGCTGTCGCCTTCCCATGGTGGAGGATCTCAACCATCTCTTCATCACCGGTGACCTGGTGGCTACGCTTTGGCGATGGTTTGCTCCGTTGATTAGTGCTGGGGCTGTTATGCACGGTCAGATCACGACTCGCCTTTGGAGCATCCTAGTTCACTCCAATATTGCTTCGCCTTTTGGCTTCGTCAGTCTCTATACCTGCCTCCTCATTCTATGGGAGATGTGGAGAGTGAGGTGTTCCAAACGGTTCGAGGTTGTGTTTGTTCCCTGCGGACACATTATTTCTTCCATCTCTCACAAAGTCTGCTGGGCATTAAGCAAGATTCACTTCAGGAAGGAGTTCTCTAGGAACCAGACTGCCATCCTTGCTCACTATGGCTATCAGCCGAGACTCATTCGCAAGGCTCTTAAATTGGTCCGATGGATACCCCCAATTACCGGCTTCTGTCTCAAAGTTGATGGCGCTTGCAAAGGTAATCTGGGGTCGTGCGGTGGTGGTGGGTGTATAAGAGATTCAACTGGTAATGTTGTAGTGGCCTTTGCCCACTTCTATGGCGCAGGGAACAGCATAACTGCGGAAGTAAGGGCGTTGTGCGATGGTCTGCGGCTGGCTGAGGTTTTTGGTGTCACCCTCTCTAGCGTCTAATCTGACTCGGCTGTGCTTGTCCAATCTTTCAACAGCAATACCTGCCCATCCTGGCATACCCTCCGATGGTGGCGTGAAGCCCAGCGCGTCCTCCATGCAAGTAAACCAAACTTGGCTCATGTCTACAGGGAAGCGAATAGGGTGGCGGATTCTCTAACATCTCATGCATGTACTGTCGCCTCTAATACTATTTTCCTTTCGGCATTCACCCTCCCCCGAGCATGCAAAGGAAATGTTGTTCTGGACAAATGCTCCTTCGGTAGTATTAGGATGGCATAGCCCTCTAGGTCTGTCAATAAAAGATTAATTTAAAAAAAAAATAAAACCAACCCTTTTTCCCCAAACCCCACCCACTGATCTCTCTCTCCCACTCACTTTTCTCTCTCTCCCTCACCCCCTCTCTCTCTCACGCGGCTCCCCCTCTCTCTCTCCTTCGAGGTGTGCTCCAGTCGGGTCGCGGACGGAGGTGCAGAGGGCGTCATTGGAACGCTCGCGTTGAGAGGAACGCAGTGATGCCAACCTCGAGGCGAACCGCGAAGCGTGGTGACGGGACGGGGCGGACCGTGGCGGTCCTTCCCTTGCATGCGCCCCTAATGGCATTTTCGGCGCAATCTAGGTAGGGGGATGGATACCCAAGCTCGCTCGGAGCGTTCCCCATGCCATGCCCATCATCATTATGTCTTCCATAGCATGCACGTCGTCATTTTTACTTTTCATGCCTTGAATCTCGTTCTAATGTTTTCATCCACCATGAACATCATTGCTGGGTTTTCTAGCTATAGAATGTGGTTATATGATGGTGGCTTGATGGGAAACAGGTTCTTTTAGCGATTCCCGTCGATCTGGCTCGATCGGGAGGGAGTTCGGTTTCGAACTCTGCCATTTCGGTTCTCAGGTAGGGTAACGGCCCTTCCAGAGACCGTTACACGGTAACGGTCCACAGAGGACGCGTTACCGACCCTGTGGCAGCCCAACAGGGATGCGTCACACCCATCGTAGCGGCCAGCCATTAGGCCATTATAGACCTTTGACCAGGTCATTTTGACCTTTGACCCCGTAGGGCAGTTGGCCTAGTAGCTTATTATGCAACCGCCAGAGCCTTGTAGCGTGCCAACCCCGGAGCGTCAGAGTTCGAGTTTCCTATGGATTTTTGTAGTCTCGAGTGAGTTTAGCGGCCTATCAGTGGAGTGCCACAGCCCTTGTAGTGCCCCTATCCTTGACCGCCAGAGACTGTGACGGGTCAATGTTTGACCGTCACGTCCTTTAGAATGTTAAGTGTTGCAAGCTCATTCTTTTATGCATTCCATGTTGCATGATTGCCATGTTTAAACTATTTTATACTCCTTACTCGGCATCTTGCTTTACTTGTATATATTTTATATGCCGCTGCTAGAGAGCATGTTAGGATAAGTTAGCTCGCTATATCAATTCAATCATCGTTGCGAGTGAGAGAGTGAAACCCATCTAGTGACTCACTCCGAGTACACACGAAAAAGTTGATACCCGAGGCTCATAATCGGTTCCTCAATCGCTCACGGTCCCACGTTTCCCTCGCTTAAGGACGCCCGCGAGCTAGAGTCCCAGGTTCGATGTCATCCCGCATTACCAAGTCTCAATATTCACAAAAATCATGATCCTGAGGGACGTGGCCAAACAATGATCACGGGCAATGCCTCGCTCATGACCCAAAACACATCGAGCAGCAGAGCAGGCACATGCAAGAAGTACAAGTCTGGCGTCACCTCAGCCAACACGAGAACTAACCACGACACCGCAGACACCACTACGTTCACAGAGAAAACACACTCCTTGCCACGGAAACCAACACCACCGGTCAACACCCATGCTCAACGGACCAACCAAACGGCAGCTTCACAACCCGCTGACCGATCTCACACCCTGCACCAAGGGCAACCAATGCTGAGCGTCCACCAGCTCACACCCAGCAAGTCAGACGCTGACAATAGCACCAGACCAACTCTGCCAGATGACAACTTCTAACAAATCACAGATCCAATCCGGGAAAAGCATATCTCCTAATCGGCAACCCAAGGCCTCACTGGCACACGGCTCTCGCCACTCTCGAGCCCCAACAACCAGCATCTTCTGTCTGTAAAAGACCATCGACGGGTCACCAGACACGCATCAGCGGGAAACCTTCACCGGCTCAACTGGCACACTCCAAATCACAACAGGCCATCCGCTGACTCTCCCACAGACTATTACCACAACTCGAGCCAAAGCTCGCTCAAACACTGCAATCGATCTCGAACTTTACGCCAACTCTACCATCTCAGGGGAGCACGGCGAAACCACATGACAAGATCTCCCCTCGGTCTGCATGTCACTCGACGCAACACACCGAGAAACCTCCCCTGCTGGACAGTTCGTTCCCTTGCCAGCTGGTTTTACTTCATGAGGTTCCTCCTCCTTTTGAGTTAATATCTAGTTCCATTCCTAGTGAGAGAGGAGTGTGTAGGGGGTTGTGTCTGAAGACATGGACTGTAAGAGACGCCTTCTTGGTTAAAGAGGAAGCTAATTAGAGGGGATTAAGATGTTGATTACCTTCTTGACACTGGGAATGCATCACTTACACATGCCATGTATTATCTTCTTATTATATGTTTGGATCATGACCCTGTCAATAACATTAAGTGCTTTCTCCCCCTTTTGTTGCTTGTGTTACCTGCAAATTAATCTGAGCTTGTTATTGATGGCAATTTGAGCTACCTTAATCGAATCCCAATTGACTTGGCTACATATTTGATTCTGCACAGGAATATTCCCTAGTGTCTGGGGAGGCAGATCTGTCTTCCTTCCCACCACCCTCTCTGGGGTGGCCTATTAAATTACACATTCTACTGCCTGTGTCTTTTATCCTTACTAATAAATATAAAAATGGCATAACATAATATGGGCTAGCTATCCTTCTTGTCCTAGCTACTTAGGTAGGATCCATTGGTACGTATAAAATTGCATTTGATATTGAAGACGTATAAATTTAAAGTGTCTATTTTGAGGTATTATCTCCGTTACGTTTGGAGGTGGTTAAGATTTTATCCCTTTTTAATAGTAAAAAGACCCTCAAAGAAGAAGAATTGGATATTACTTATAAGCACATATCCATCTTTATAATTTTCAATATAGAATCTTTTGAGTCTCCTTCTTAGGTCTCTACACTATCTCCAGTAAAGATAGAATTTATGTTTATTGGACCGGGGTTCTCACAGACGGCGTCAATGAAAAATGTAGGGTGTCTCTTTTGAGGTATTGCCCACGCTACGTCCGAGGGCGAATAAAATTTTGTCATTTTTTGATAGTAAACGAACCCTCAAAAGAGAAGATTTGATATTACTTACACTACCAAAAAAAGTGATATTTCAGACGGGCACTATCCGTCTGAAATCCGTCGCAAATCCGTCGCAAACACGGATCGGGTATCCCGCCACATGAAAACCCGCAAGGACGCGTGGGCAAAAGTAAGAGGGGGATGGCTTCGGTGAAAACTCGAAAGGGCACTGGAGTCAGTAATGTGGTAATTTAAAGTTTCTCTCCACCCTCATCCTAATGAAACTCTTAAAAGGACAATCACCACAAGTCCCGCCGGAGATCCTCTTTTTACAAACCCGTGTTTGACCCTTGTCATCATCGACAAGATCGATCGACATTTTCTTTAACTTGGACCTTTCGTCCTCGCTAATGAATAAACCTTTGCTTCGACATTTAGCCAATGTCGATGAATAAACCCAGGTTCGGCCCTTGTTACCATCGACAAGATCGGTCGACATTTCCTTTAACTTGGACCTTTCATCCTCGTTAATGAATAAACATTTGCTTCAACATTTAGCCAATGTCGATGAATAAACTAGCATTCAGCCCTTATCATCATCGGCAAGATCGGTCGACATTTCTTTTAACTTGGACCTTTCGTCCTCGTTAATGAATAAGCCTTTGCTTCGACATTTAGCCGATGTCGATGAATAAGCCCACGTTCGACCCTTGTCATCATCGACAAGATCGGTCAACATTTCTCTTAACTTGGACCTTTCATCCTTATTAACAAATAAACTTCTGTTGCTTCGGTATTTAACCAATGTCGATGAATAAACCTAGGTTTGACCCTTGTCATCATCGACAAGACCGGTCAAACTAACAAACCTTTGTCTGTGTTGGCTTCATCCCGTAACTTGAGCAAAAAAATGATGATAAAAAAATGGTGATGAAAAGGAGGCTTAAAATAGAGGTGCCTCACCGGACTTACTCGAATGTCCTCGAGTAAGGGCAAGAATGGCTATAACCCAGCTACGATGAAAACCCAAAAGGGCGCTATAGGCAAAATCGGGTACCCTGCCTGATGGGAATCGACGCCGAGCATGTATAGTTAATTTTACATTTATGTCTTTTTCGTTTGTGTTTATATCCTTGGGAAAGTATGTACGCAATTGTAAGGCTTTATAAGCCATCGAGTCATTCCCTTGACCCACCCACACTCTGTATAACCACCTGCATGTGCCTGGATGGCACCCTTCCGGTGCTACCCATACACACGGTCCCTCCACCTGCTAACACCTCCTTACCACAAACCAGCCACCACCCTCATCTCCTGCCGCGGCCACGCGTGCAACATCGGCAGGCAGCTGTCGGTCTCTGCCAGCGTCAGGCGACCTTCCATCACTGCCGAGTAAGTCCCCGGTGATCAACCACAGCGGTGTCGCCAACGTGCACGGACCCCCCTTCCGTGCTCTCTCTCTTCATTTCTCTCTCTCTCTCTAACTTCTCTCTTTAAACCCAACCCCTCTCCCCACCCCACCCTGCTCATCCTACTCCTACAATCCTCCTCCCTTGCCCATACTGCTTCCCCCCTCCCTGTTCCTTACCCAGCCCACCACTACACTGGACGCTCCTCACCCCGCCGCTCCCAGCTCGTCGTCGCCATGCACGTTGCCATTCTGCTACCCAGGCTAACCCATGCACTGGCCCATCCACTTGCAAATCCATGCAGCTCATATCCGCCCCCACACCCCTGCACTCGCCACTCAACTCCTCATCGTGCGCACCTCTACCATGAATGGCAACAGTGGCAGCAACACACTCCTCGCAGCATGCAACCGGCAGCACGCCACCGTCTTCTCTGTCCACTCCAGGCAGGCCGCCGATGGTACGATCAAGGTTTACCCAAGTCTCACCTTCCCCCCGTTCCTCATCTCTGCACCCAGACCTGCTCGCATCACCAGCGTGGATCACCCTGCTGTCATCATCCTCTGAGAAACTGTCGCGAAGAAGACCCGCTGTTGCACCGTTGCCTCCAGCAGGTCGTCATCTTCGATCCTTGCTCCCTGTACCGATGGCAGTAGTGAAGTAGGGGCACCGTTGGCCCCACCGCTACCACTGCCAGCTGTCCCTTTGAGGAAGCTTGATCCCTGAGACCACCTATTTGGCAGGGACGCTGGAAAAGTTCTGAGCAAATACTTGGAAGCTTGCTGGGTTCTGTGCCTACACTTGATGTGTTAGAACTCGCTGGAAGACATCAAAATGACTCAAATAAAATACTCAAAATAGATAATTAGACCCATATGAAGTGGAGCCCGAGCTCAAACCAATATTAGGTGTGTGGATGACTCGAGCCAGAGGGAGGTGGGGGTGATGCCTCCATCAAATCGTGAACTGGATGTCTTTCCCCACCGATCGTAATTAGTCGGTGTTTATTTACATCAAATTGAATCCGAACACCTTCATTCTATGCTGAAGAGAAGATTGTATGTATCTAAAGCCATGGAGGGAGGGTCGGGAGCATTCCACAACTATGGTCTCGCGTTCAACTGGGATACATTTACTAGGGGGCCAGAGGTGCTGGACACACACATTGAGTGGTGCGGGGGAAGACTGGGACCTGAACGTGGATGCAGAGACATTCATTCAGGTGGTAATATAATTTTAGAGAGCCACGTGGGCTTTACAGGTGGGCCGTAGCGATCGAGGTACAACTGGCGCAAGCCACGGGACAATTCCGACAAAGAGGTCAGTCCCTGGGTCAATGCATGATAAGGCAGATGTCTGCATGTTTTATAGGGGCTCTCCTTGAGGCATGGGCCATGCCCGATTTACCGAGGGAGGGCTAGACTGGATGATCGGGGGAGGTACTAGTCGGTGACTGGGCGAGGGCCGAGTGCAGCTCGGGTCGAGCAGTCAGACACGGCCTCGTGACGGTGGGAGGTGGGATGTCATGGCGTATGATCGTAGACTGGCACACGCAGACAATCCCAATGGTGAGGGTGTGTTTGCCATCATCATAATGCCTTATGTGTAGCGGGAGTAGACTTGTGTGACATGGCTAAACGTCGTGTGAGGGAAATATGGGTGACATACCCTAGGCGTGTGTAAGTCGATTCACAAGCCAACCGCACACACACAAATCTCCTTGCTTGCTGTGTCTGTTGTTCACTGCGTTGCTTGTCTGTTTGTATCCATCCTCTTCACCCCTTGAGCTTCTAAGGGGCTTATATAAGGGAAGTTGAAGGGTCATAGAAGGGTTTAGGCAGACCAAGTTGAGGGGTTGAACTTGGTCTGAGTAACAGAAAGTACAGTCTAAAGCAGTAAAACGTACCACACGCCAAGTGAACACTCGGCCCGGCAAGCTGGCAACTAGGGACCTTCATGCAACGCCCTCGAACCTCGAGGAAGAGCCTTCGCACCTGAAAACCAGGGGTGAGCCTCCTATTACTGGCTCAGTAGGGATCCCGCAGAATCCCAACCGAGAAAACAAAGGTGGAAGGGAAAGAGCTACGCTAGCTACAGAAAGAACAGCAGTAATAGCAGGAATAGCAAACTGGTGGCCGGTCAAAACTCAGCACTATAGCTACTCCTACCATATCGAAAAATACGACCCAGTCTCCCATCGGGGGACAACCAAGTCACGCACCTGACATCCTAATCCCACGGTCGGGGGATAACTAGACACGAACCACCCTAGCCACACTACTAGGAAAATGCCACGATGCCTCGGTCACAGAGGCCTGCCCTCCCTGAAGGGTCCAAGCCAAAACCTCCCAGTCTAGAACATAGTCACGACCTCGCCGTCGTGAACTCAATGCTGTCTAGGGAAAGCCCTCGGTGATGCTCACCGAAAAACCCAGACCTCAACTACAGGAATGCTCCTGAAACAACACACGAAATCCCATCTCGCAGACGAGAAATGAAAACCCGGGACACGACAACTCACGTCACGTGATGGGAGCACCACCTACCAGAAGAACAGACCGGATACGTCTCCTGACGTCTTACACTGCGTCACAAGTGTCTAGCTTCAACACCCCGGGCACGAGACTCAGACACACTCAGTAACCAGGAACTCACAACAATGACTAGTTGGGGTCACGCTCGTCAGTGCGTGTCCTCTGTCCCCAACTACGCATGCACACATAGACCATCTGCTCTAGGTTGGGTCCTCTAGCTGGTTTTTCCCCCCGTCGGACTCTGGCAGCAAAGGCATGGGGCCCTACGGTAACCAGCCTAAAAATCGTCTCACTTGGGTCATGCTCTCCGCCACTCCCAGGTGGGTCCGCACCTACGTGCGCAGGAAGCTACGACTAGTGGGGATTCACTAAACGTGAACACAGCTCTGAGACCAGAGGGAACCCACAAGTGACACCCTGTCACTTGCAACCAGAGAACAAGTCTCCCTTCCTCCAGACCAAGAGGGAACCCACAAGTAGTGACCCACTACCTACAAACTGGAGACTCAAAGTCTCCCTTCTCCTGAGTCCATAGGAGGAACCCCGACCTCAGTCTAGAGGATCAGAAGAATGAACCACAAAGTGAAAATAAACAAACGAAACATAAAAGCAAAAGCTACAGCGATAGAAAGCTGGAGAAAATAAACACAAGATATAGCTCTTAAATGAGCAGATCTGGATTGGAATTGATCCAACATCCAGATGGACAGATCTTCAACTTCTTCTTCTTCTTCACTTGATCTCTCCCCCTTCTTCTTCTTCCTTCGACTCTCTTTTCTTCTCTGCTACTCTCTCCTTTCTTCTCCTTCCTTCGACTCTCTTTTCTTCTCTGCTGCTCTCTCCTAAGTTCTTTTCTTCAGGTACACCCTTCTCTTCTGCAACAACTCTCCTTTTCTTCTCTTTTCAATTCACTTTTTCACTCTCTTTTTCATACACTTTTCCACACTCTCTTCAGCCACTGGCCTTGGACGACGACCAGTGATATTTGTAGGAGCTACAGTAGGTCACCGAGAGTGCGGACGGCATGCTCCACGCCCTTTGGGCCTTCCAGATACACTTGCACGTCTGTCACACGTGTCAGAGGGATGAAACCTCAGATCATGTGTCCTCATCATTGGGGTATATTTCTTCCAACGAGTCAGGAGGTACTTGACATTTCATCAAACACTTAGACAGTATTTGAAGTGGCATGTTAAGTGCAATGTAAATAAGCACGGGGTATAGGTTGCAGAAGATACAAACACTACACGAAGACAGTTAAGTAACCACACACAATATGCACGGGGTAGCCTTAACAGATGAACATGTTATGCTCGAGAAAATTTCAGAGAATAGCACGAACTACATTCCATAAAATGCACAAACAAAACATGCACGAAGTAGTTCTCTTAACTGGGCACAAGATGCATGAGGTTGTTGACCTCAGGAAACTCTAAACTCTATAAAACCCCCCATGGGGTGGCCAAGGGTCATAAGATGCATGGAGCTCATCCCCGAGACTGCAAACGGCCTGCGAAGGACTTGGTTGGCTAGTTTTTGTGTTTGCTAGGATTATGCCGAGGGCATGTCGCATGATTGTCCCTCATATGGCGTTTAGCCAAAACACAAACCTCCTCAAAGGTGGCCCCTGCTTTGATGAACGCACCCTATCTGGATGTTGTTTGACGATCACATGTTGCCCGAATGTTGCTTTAGATGGGAGCACCCTACCTGGGCCCTACCTCAATGTTCGTGCATGGCTCTAGATATTGCTTGATGAAAGCACTCTACTTGATCCCTACCTCGATGATCGTGTACGACCCCGGATGCCGCTTTTATGAAAGCACTCTACCTAGTCCCTGCCTTGATGATCATGCATGACCCCGGATGTGGCTTGATTAAAGAACCATGTTTGGCCTCTGCCTTGATGTTCATGCTCGACCCTGATGCTACTTTTATGAAAGCACCCTACCTAGTCTCTGCCTCTATATTCATGCACTGTTGGATGTTGCTCGAAGAGAGCACCCCACCTGGTCCTTGCCTTGATAATTGTGCACCACCAGATGTTGCTCGATGAAAGCACCTTACCCAATTCCCTATCTTGATGATCGTGCTCCACCCAAGTGTCACCTCGATAAATGTTATTAAGTAGTGGATGGCGGATCTAGAGGGAAGGGGTGAATAGATCTGCCTCTCTTTTCGCAATGAAGCCTCTTTATAGCTAGTTAAAACAGGTTACAGTGGAATAGATCTAGCTAATCGAAGGACTTTACAAATTACTTTGCAAGATGAACAAGTAATGTATTGAATCGAGCCTAGGCATGCATCTAGAATGAAGCAATCATACAAATCAAACCACAGAATAATAGATTTTAAGGTGGTTCAGACTGAATCCCCAGTCCTACGTTGATGCGGGACGAAGACGACGAGGGCTCGAGGCCACCTGGAACTCTAAGCAAGCTTGCGTACGTCCCTAGCGAGGGAAGCGTCGGACCTGTACGAACACGCCTCGAGAGCACAACACCCACGAGAATGAATGCAGAGTAAAGGGTACTTTATCAGCAGGGAAGTCGATGATTTCCCCAACACTCGCAAATGCCAACACTAAAACTAGAAAGATGACCGACAACGGCACGGTCACGACAACGTCTAGGCACATGCAGCTAAGACGAAGTCACATCGAGAAGGAGCAATTCTCTCAACCAACCAGAATTGTATGAAAAGAATCCTCAGCTGGTGGGTCATCAGCCCACACACTTCCGCTGCGCACTCAACAATGCACAAAGGCATCAGAAAGAACCTCGGCCTTCACATCTCAGTACGCACTAGACGCCATCGCAATCCCAGAAAATCACAATGTAACATGCCTCGAGTACTGATCCAGCGAGCAACCGGACAGAAAAAGCCTAAGTGCAACGGAGAAGAGCACCAACTTTAGCACAAAGCCCAATGAAAAGCACTAATCTCGGCCTACCTTTGCGTCCTGCAAATGAGAAATGGGCCTCACATCACATCGGCCGTTGGACACGGCACGACAAAAATACAGTATGCAATAGCTCTCGACACGGAGATTAGGTCCAAAGCCACGCAACGGTAAAACAAGGAGATGATCAGGCTCAAATTAAATTGTCCACACTTGAGCAGACATAGGACAAGGTGGTACTAAAACGGTAATTCCAAGGCCAATTTCACAAGGAGATCTACCAAATGACATGGGAAGCATCGAGCTTACTAACATAAGCTCACCAAAAAGGGAAGAGCCTAGTTCGCTCGAGCAGCTTCTCAGCCAAACTGGTCCAATCGAGTACTTCAACTTCAACATAAGCGAAACACGTTAGGAGCTGACCAGATTTAAGCTGGGATGACCAAAATATCATAACAATATGTACAGCCATCGCCATAACTCGAATGGTCAATAGCAACCTGAGCAATTGACTAAAGAATCTAATACCAGCAAATCCCGACCAAAAGGGAAATGCCAACAGGAATAACACTAAGGAATTCTTAAATAGCACAACAGCATAAAAGATAGCCGTCGAGCAATCTCATGCGCCCGATGCTCTCCCATTTCCAGGCAGCTTTGTGGACAAGCCGCTGTTGGGCAAAGCTGACTTGCATGGGATCGGTGATGCGGGACGACAATGAGACTTGAGGTGTGGACGCGTACCTTGGACTTCTACTAGACGACGTGACTAGTGGATCGACGAGACCAACAACTACACGACCAAGTCATCACCTAATGTGGTTCCCGAAGGGACAAAGATGTCCCGAAACAAGAAGCACTCACTCACAGTCATCCCCGGCAAGGGAAATGAGTCGATCTGCATGGTTGAGAAATCGACGTTGAGTCTTGGGTGGTCCGGTCACTCTAGTGCTCGGAATGAGTCACGGGATGGGTCTCGCACTCACAACTCACAGCGGTGACCAACTACAGTGATCTAGGTGCCTAACATGCTCACAAGCAATAGCATTAAGAGCCTATACTAGAAAAGTGAGCAACTAAAGTGGGGGTGTGGGTGTACCTCCACGCGCCGGGCGTGGGGAAGACAATATTGGCCGACCCGTACTCCCAGTACAGCAATGAACAATTATTACAAAGGTGATGATTTCTACCCACTCCACACAGGGAGGTAAAGGGCTACACACGGGATCTGAGAGTAACGCGTTCGGGTTGATGGGCAGCACTCGGGGCCGCTTTGACGGTGGCACGTGCTAGCACTCATGGGGCCCACGTCCTAGTTGGCGGACCGAGGACGTAAAAGGCTACTGCTGCATCAGAGGCTCCTAGTTGGGCAGTCCCGGGGGCGGGGGCATGCTGGTTGGCCTCGTAGAAGGCGAGGCGGCCGCCTCGGGGGTGGTCGTCAGGTGCCGTCCACGAACCAGAACCACTGTTCTGCTGCGCGCGACCCGACGAGAATTGTTGCTGCGATCAACGCTGACGTTGGATCAATGCGGGGTTAGTGGCGTTGGAAAGCTCTTTCAAAATACTACCACCCCAGGCTGAGAAAGGAATTTTGAATGTCCTGTGCTGGCCGTGGCTGAATTTAGAAGCTTCTGATTCTCAGGGCAGGGACAGACAGGGTGGACAGGATGCACTAATCCGCATAATAGCTAGAAGAACATTCTCCCTCATCGTCTGGCTTCTGTTGTTGATATCCATAAAAAGGTTGCATATATTCTATATATTCATTGTAACCAAACAATAATGCAATCAAGTAGTGCATCTCTCTTTGGATCTCGCTTAGAGTATAAGGTTGTTGACTTAATTAGAATCCAGAATCAGCAAAAGAAACAGAACCTTGAGGATTAGAAAAGAATGCTGACCCATAAATGTTACTGGATGGAACTGGATGAAATCGGAATCCCGGTTGATGACCCCACTCATGTATGCCTGTTTTGTGTTAGCCACCTTCATAATCTGATAGATGCCCATATTGTCTCTGTGAATCATATCCTCCTTCACTATCACTGTATCCTCTGCCCGTGTCAACGTGGAAGAAAGAAGTAGGTGCATACATGCCACCGCCAGTAGTAGCAACTGTAGCACTGGAATCATCACTTGGTGCATCAACATCATCAATAGCATAAGAAACCAATCACCTTCTAGTCTTTGGCTCTGTTTTTTTTTTAATTTTGGTCATCTTTGAAAGCAATACTTTTCCCCGTGACATGTCTCACATAAACTTGCTTCATTTGCTCAATTGTCGGGTCCTCTCGAGCAACAGCACTAGTCCTCTCAGTCATCTCATACATTGATGTACTTCTTCTTAAAGATGGAGGTGACTTGACCATTATAGGAGTGACTAGCCTACTATCTGATTCTAAGAATTTACCTGGCTTAATCTCAGGTTGTTGCTCAGTGTCATCAACAATCAAAGGCCTTTCCTCTCTCTAATGCTCATGAGTCACTCTTAACCGCTTTATTGATCCTCTAAATTCTGGATCTCTTGACTCATCTCCATCCAATATACCCTCTGCCCATGTTCTGTCATCAAGATCAAAAACAAGTTCATCAATCTGCGTTCGTACCTCAACCCAAGACTACAAGAAATTGTCATCATCAAATAATGCGTCCACATCAATTTGCCCGATTGTATCGTCTGGGACGCATTTGTCCCTTAACTGTTATCTCAGCGACCTGTAGGAAGCCAGACATCCACGTGAGTCATGCTGGGTTGATTTGATGAAATTGCCCATTTGATAGCTGTTTTGTGGTTTTCTAGATCCCTTCCGGCTTGTGGAATGGTAGTGAGTCTATGGATGTTTTCCCATCATTCTGGGATGATTGGGGCATGGTAAGATTGAGTTTTATACGATTTTTAGACTGGACAGCAAGTCGCGGCCTACCAGTGACCGCATTCTGTGCTCGGTGGTGGTAGCGGTCTGGTCAGGACGGCTATCTCTTTTCATAAGTTAATTTGAAGACGCGGTCGTCTTCATGACCGCATTCATGTAGAAGCGGTCATTGGTCAACTACGTTTAGTTTTCTTCGGCCGATCTATGTCAATTCGCAAGTCACTGTGGTGTTACTGACTGCCTCTCAAGTAGCAGTCAGGGTGAGACCACCCTCTTGTTTGGCTTAAGCGTTTAGGTGAACGTGGTCGTTCACCTGACCGTGTGCTGGTAGTGGTGGACTCAGGGTGACCGCATTCTTGGGTAGTGGCCCCAATGAGACCACCATCTTTTGGGGTCTAGTAGCGGTCCTAGTGAGATTGCCACCTTCTGGTAGCGGCCGCAATGAGATCGCCACTTGTCTGGGCTGTCTGGTAGTATCCAGGAGAGGACCGCCACCTACCCAGAGTGTTTCTTTTCGACAGATTGGCTTTTGATTGATTGGGCTTCGACCCCTTGGTTAGCCCATTGTGTCGTAGATGTCATGGATGTCCTATGAGGGCTATGACTGTGATATAGGGTGTCTGGAAGTGCCATGATATCGAGTAGTATGCTGTGTGGTTTCGAGAATTGTTTTAAGGATTGATTGGTCTCCGGTCAACCCGGTTGTGACCTAGTGGTTGACAAGTGACCTCGTGAGTGTCTCGGCTATCCCGTTGGGATTGAGACTATGTTTTGGACGCTTGGGAGGTATATGTTACCTTAGTTTGTGTGCCTATGTGATTCGAAGGCTTTGGTGATCCCTCGTGTTTTGTGTTTTCTCGTTATACAGGATTATGAGTATAATGTGAAATTTGATAATTTTTGGAAGAGTATTATCTTCAGATCTAGAGCCTGATTAGTCCAGGTGTGAATACAGAATATTCTTCTTTAGAATCATTCTTTAGAGATTGCCGCGTGGCCTAGAAATGTGAGAGATCATCTTGAGTTCGAAAGCACCTGATTCCTTTAAGTTGCCACGTGCTCTGCTGGAATGTATTAATGTGTCGACGTGCTTGGAAGATAGGTCGAGGCTATCTCAATGGTTGACTTTGATGCTTCGACGTGCTACGAAGATAGGTCGAGGCAGTCTTCAAAGATTACATTTCTTGTATGTGCTAGTGCATCGATGCATTGAGAGATAGGTCGATGCACCCTTTCCCAAACAAAGCTTAGATAGCTGTTGAGACTTCATAGCTTCAACACGGAGGCCTTGAGTGTCGATGTGTTGTAGAAGAGGAGAAGACCTTAACTGAAATGCTTGAGATCCCTGGCAGAAGAGTAGGTGCGTCGATGCACTATCTTGAAGCTTCGACGTGGTAGCACTCAACTTCTGATCCTAGACTTGATGTGTCGGGGTAGTTATCTGATGTGTCAATGCACTAGATGAGGAACTGGCTTAGTGCGTTGATGCATTACTCTGACTGTGTCAGTGCAGTAGTGAAGATAAAAGCTTCTAGACAATCTGTTCGTGTGCCTGCCTTTTAATGTGTTGATGCAGTCCTTCAATTATGGTGCAGCTAATGAATGTGAGCTTTTGAGGATAACTTTTACGTCGATGCACAACACTTGTGCTTCGACCTGTTAATTTGGGTACCATGAAAGTGAACATGTTCAATATTTAGGACTTAGAGTTCATATGATTACATCATGATTCATAGTGTGTCATCATCAAAACCAGAGATCCAACAATCTTCCCCTTTTTGACGATGGCAACTATGAGTCATTAAAAATAGTTATTGATTATTAATGGTTCATTCACATTCAATCATAAGGAACAAACATCCATCGCATCCATTGGTGAATCAGATAAAAGGAAATAGCCAATTTTCATTCATTAAAGTGTAGGCAAAATAATTTTCTATATAAACCAAACCTTTTTCTTTTTCTTTTTCACCTTTTCTTCTTCCTCTTCTTCTTCTTCTTTCCTCTCTCGTTGGAGCACCCCCAAACCGTGACCCTCCTTCCCCAGACGACGAGGCGTGGCCCCACACACTCTAGCGATAGCGTGGCAGTGGCGGCGGCGACTAGGCGAGCGCGATGCTGCTCTTTTCACGGCGAGAGGCGGGGAGTTCGGCGTTCTAAAAGCTTCTTCCTTGCGATCGATGGCGTTTCAGCAGAGCTCGAGCTCCATTGAGGTAGGGAGACAGATTCTAATGCTCATCCCATTGTTCCCCATGATTTGTAGGCTGCGGAGAGGCCGAGAGGGGCTTATTTCACGTCGAGAGTGTAAAAACCATGTTTTAGGACTTGTGCGTTGATCCGTCGATTCGTCGTGTTTTTGACCGATCTAAGGCCATAGATGCAAGCTAGGGGTGTCGGGGGAGCTTCCCCCTTGTTTTACCCATCATCCGTGGACGATCGGGGCGTGGAACGAGTTTTTGAGAATGTTCCCGCCATCCCGTTCTCGGGTGGGTGTTGTGGTCCTTCCGGAGACCACCACACTCATTGGCGGCCCAAGGTAGGTGCGCCAGAGGCCCTGGCGGCCCAAGGAGGGTGCGCCACAGGGTACTATTTTGTCGACAGGGTGTCCGTCAGCCTGGCGGCCGCACGATAAACCGCCAGAGCGTGTAACGCTCCATGGTTTGACTGCTAGAGGGGTGAGTTGACCGTTGACTTCTGACCGTTGTGTTTTCGACCATTGGGGTCACGTGCCTCTAGCGGCCGTAGGTACAGGTGCTAGAGGGTTTCTGGTGGGCCAAGGTTCGTCCGCTAGAGCACTGTGGCGGCCTGAGGCAGGTGCGCTAGAGCCAGTGTGACCTTTTATTCTAGCGCTCTAGGGTTGGACCGCTAGAGTCCTATGGGGGACCAGAGTTGGACCGCCAGAGCCTGTTGTAGACACCCGTTTTTAGCAGATAAGTCGAGCTGTTTTCTTATTCTCCTTGTCAATGCCTGATTGGTCATTTGTGAGAAATCGGGAATAAGAATTTGAGGATTTCCCCAATTTTTCTGCTTTGGTTGGTAAAGCTCTGATTTCATGGGTCCGGAAGAGCATCCACAGGATTCCAGTTAGGTCTTGCCAACCATGTGAGAGTGCCGATGGGTTCTTGCTTTGAGGAGGTCAAAGCAAGCTTGTCTGGTCAAAGACGGAACCTTTCGCTTCCCAGGAACTTTCTTCTGGATGGGTTTTCAGTTTTTCCTTTTCCACTGATGATGAGTTTGCGGATATTTCCCCAAATCATCAGTATCCCTTTCAGATAGAAATCTAAGCTGGGTTGATCACTTTTCTTTTCTTGATGTGAAATCCCTGCAGATTCTGTGGTGGCCAGTCTGCCGATCAGTTCAAGTTACCACTGTTACAAGCTGTTCGAAGAGGCCATGGCGTCCCTTGCCCCGGGAGTACTGTTGAAGCTGCTCGATGGCATGAACATCGGAGCTGCCAAGCCGGTCGGGGAGCACCGGAGCGCACTCTTGCAGGTGACGGACATCGTCCCGGCCGACCTTGACGAGAAGGACCTGTGGCCGAAGCACGGGTTCTACATCAAGGTGTCCGACTCTTCCCACTCCATCTACGTCAGCCTCCCCTTGGAGCAGGACGATCTCGTCCTCAGCAACAAGATGCAGCTGGGGCAGTTCATCTACGTCGACAGGTTGGAGCCCGGGTCGCCGGTCCCGGTCATAAAGGGCGCGAAGCCGCTGCCGGGGAGGCACCCGCTGGTTGGGACGCCGGAGCCCATCGTCCGGATGAGAAGAAAGGGAGATGAGTCCAATCCGGGTGCCGTGGGCGAGAAGGTGCCTTCGGCTCACAGGAGAGGTTCCTGGGGTCCAGATCAGAATGCAGCTGGTTCTCCTGCTGCTGCTTCCCCTTCCATTGTGAAGCCGGTCGCATTTAATTTTGACGACGAAACACCAATGAAGGAGAAGGGTGCCCATTCTCAGATGTCCCCCTTGATCAGAGGGAGAATTGGGAAGACGGGGAACTTGGATCCGTCTTTCAGGGCATCAGTAAGCCATGCTCTTTCATCCAAGGCCATGGAATCGAAGGGGGATAGCCTATCTGCGGTCAGGAAAAGTTGCCTCATTTCAAAATTTCCAAGGTGTAGGAGTGTCTGCGAAGGAGAAATGAGAATCCCCAAGAGCCCTTTCTCCGCCGTAAGTGCATCCACACGCCATCCCCATCTGCCTTCTTGGCCGTTCTAATTTGCCGGCGAAGAGAATTCCAGCTACTTAAAAAGATTTCTTGTTTTCCTTACAGAAGAAGACTACTACTACTGCATCCCCACCTAAATCAAAATGTGATGCGAGGAGCACGGAATCCTCACCACCTAAACTAAAATGTGATGCGAAGGTCACAGCATCCTCTCCAGCAGTGAAGCCAGAGAAAAACTCCAGCTCAGTGGCGTCTCGTACGTGCAACCAACCCGGTGTTTCTCCGCACACATTAAGAGATAATGCAAGACAAATGGCATCATCTCCTGCGGCAAATTCGGAGAAGAACCGTAGCACAATGATGTCTCATGTCTACAGCAATCAATCTGGCAGCCCCACGTCTGAATATGGCAAGAGTCATCGTCACCTATCACTGCCAGGGAAGCTCAAAGCACTAGGGAAGGTGATCTCCTGTTCTCATCTCCTTTATTTTTTTTTAGTTAAGAGTCTGAGCTACCAACAATAAGGTAACACCACACCATCACCTGATTCATTGGAGACTTTTGAAACAGGAAGCTGTACAACAGAGAGAAGCAGCGCAGAAGGTAGCTCTTCAAGCTCTAAGAGATGCTTCCGCGTCTGAAACGCTCGTTCGTGTTCTGAAGTATGAATTTCTTCCCCTGGTTAAAAGGAATCTGTCTCCTTTTCCTTCCCTTTTAAGCCTGGCGTATATCTTATTTTGGTTTCGTGCAGGATGTTTTCTGATTTAAGCACATCTGCAAAACCCGTGTCTCCAGCTGCTTGTTTTGATCAGTTCTTGAGCTTTCATCAAGAGATAGAGCAATCGGTGATCGGCATGGAGGCAATTCAAGCAGCGACGTCCTGTGAAACCACTGGTGAGAAAGAGCCGATGGAGGAGGAGGAAACATCCTCCATCTTACTAGAGATATCACAAAACTCAAATGAGCAAACAAATTCCAAGAGGAGGGCATTATCAAAATCGGTTTCGTTTGCCAACCCCGAAAAAGGTGAACTGAAGAGCAACCTTGGCAAGCACCAAAGATCAACAAGCTCAAAGGATGGGAAGAAAGGACAAGAGGATGCAGCTGGAGATGACACCAAGCTACCACTTTCTACTTTAGAAAGTTCAATCAGATTGGCTAAGCAGGTTCAAGCTGAAGCAGGCAGTTGGTTCATGGATTTTCTGGAGGCGGCTCTGGAGGCAGGTCTGAAGAAGACCAAAGCAGCATCTGGGAACTCAGGGAAAGGGTGTTGCCCACAGTCACTGATCCTTAAGGTGATCAACTGGGTAGAGGTGGAACAAGCTAACAGCAGGAAGCGGCCTGCTCATCCCAGAGCTGCACAAGTAGCAAGGAAGTTAAGGATTAAAGTCAAGAATCCATAGCTGGCTGGAATTTATCAATTTGTGTTATAGTGGTGGTAGTTAGGATTACAGTGGATTCCTGTTGGATGTCCAATTGACAGAAAAGGTACAGTAGTTTTATTTGTTTGTGAAATTCAATTTTTTCATTTGATTCATGATTGAGTGACATGTAAAGAAACTTCGGTTGGAAAATCCCGGTGGGCTTGACAAGTTTGGTGGAAACTCAGCAGATTTCCAGTCGAATTCGTCACAGATTTCTCATCTTTAGATGTGCAAAAAGTACCTGTAATCTGCCAAATCCAATTAATTTGTTTCTTGGAGGGATATTAGAAGTTGCAGGAGTACAATCTTTGATGGCAAGAGACCCCCTCAACTCAAGTCACCATGCAGCTGTTATGCAAAGAGCTTCTCAGTGCTAAGATTCAAATGCCGCTGAAAGCTAGTGTGACTTCAATCCGACATCCATATTTTCCATTTATGTGGTGGTTATTGATCACCGATGTGTAGACTCACTAACTCAGCTAGAACCAACAAGAACTGTAGATGATCTAAGGCTCCTCGAAAGACTAAGTTTGCTAAGCACATTTTTTTTATAGAAGGTTTAGGAGATGAACAAATTCCAACATACAACTAGGAGGGGTCTTCAGGTAATCCTTCAACTTTTCGAAGGCTGCTTGACATTCTTCATCCCAATGGAAGGGCACATCCTTCATCATTAATCTATGGAAAGGGTGGCACCGACCCGATATGTTGGAGATGAATTCGTGGATATAGGCCAACCGGCCTTGCAGAGACTGAAGCTCTTTGAGGCTCCTTGGCAGAGGTAATTATTGTATTGCTTTTAGTTTGTCTGGGTCTATTCCAATTTCTATGCATCTGACAATGAACCCGAGGAATTTACCGCTAGATACCCCGAAGGTGCACTTCATTGGATTCATCTTCAGCTCATATTGTCAGAGCCTTTGAAATATCACCCTCAGGTCTTGCAAATGGCCTTCCCTCTTCCTGGTCTTGACCACCAGATCATCAATGTAGCATTTCACTTTCTCATCGAGCATATCATCAAAGATCTTTGTCATGGCTCTTTGATATGTAGCGCCAGTGTTCTTAAGCCCGAACGACATTCTTTTGTAGTGGAATATGCCCTTGGTTGTTCGGAAGGCTATATGGACCCTGTCTTGCTCAGCGATCCATATCTGGTTGTACCTGGATGACCCGTCCATAAATGTCAGAGCTTCATGGCTGGTAGTGGCATATATCATTACCTCGGTGCTTGGCACAGGGAAATCATCTTTTGGGCACGCCTTATTGAGGTCCCAAAAATCGACACATATTCTCATCTGCCCATTCTTCTTCTTCACCAGCACTATGCTGGCTAACCATGTGGTGTGCTGATTTTTCTCCACAAAGTCAACATCAATGAGCTTGTCTACTTCTTTATTTTTTTGGTTAATCAATTCCGATCGCATGCGTCGGGGAGACTGTTTCATCCGCTCTGCCTTCAGGTCTATTGCCAACAGGTGTTGCACCACACTGGGACTTAACCCAGGCATCTCTTTATATGTCCTGGCAAAGTAATCCCGAAACTCTTTTAATAATTACAGATACTGCCCCCGCTCCTCTTGGGAGAGTAGAGCACTAAGGAAAGTGGGGCTCGAGTTGTCTTCACTCCCCAAGTTCACCTCTATTGACCCATCAACAGTTGCCTGGCCCCCATCTTCAATTTCGGGCGGTGCTGACTGTGAGTCAACAAACTCTTCACCCTCATCTTGTTCGGCCTCCACAACCTCTATATTTTCTTTGAGTGAAGCCCGATTCAGTTTTGGGGCCTCAACCTGACCTGACAATAGAGCTCCATCTTGAGTCATGGCACTTGAAGGAGGGGATGGATGGCTCCCGCCTACTTTATTTTCTGGGACATGAGGGCCCAGTTAGGGCTTTACAAGGTGCTGTAGGCAGCCCTACCATTTTCAACTTCACCTTGGGATGACAGGCTTTCCATTGGAATATTGTTACCATTTTTATCTTCTGCTTCCATTGCCTGGGTTGGCAAGTTCGGCACTTGAGTTCCAGGAGGCATATGGGTGCCCGCTTCTCTGTTGACCATTCCAACTGCTGTAGTGCTCGACATTCCTCGAGTATGCGCTCGAATTCGAGACGCTCCCTTTCAGCCTCAGAGTCTTAGCTTTCCTCACTTGCAGCTTAATCAAACCTGGCTCCGCCTTGAAAGAATGTTTCTTTAGGGATGACTTCTTCACAACACCTACATACAGCAACCTCATCCTACCCCCTAAACCTGAATTATTGTCAAAGGGCAATTCACCATCTGGTGGGTGAGATTCTGCTTCTTCATTATTAGTCGAGCAGTCATCATAAATTGCTCCCGATGAGCTTTCAGTTGTAAAGACGGTGGAAATAATGTCCACCTCCATCTCATAGTATCCTTGCAGGGTGTAACTCAGGCCTGAGCTTTGGGTAATTTTTAGGAGTTCTTTATCAGCATTGGGCAAATACCACAACTTTTTGAATGCTTACCTTACACCAAAAGTCTGGGGAGAAGGGACTTGCATCTTGGCTGAGAGACAGGAGACCCGATCAGCTGTGTAAGCTAGGCTAGATATTGGCACCATCTAACTCGTTGATTCTTCAGGGATGACACAATCTTTGTCTCCTTTGTCAACTGGCTCTCCAAAATAAAATATCGTGGATGGCTCACAGAAGCGGGGTACCTCCATGGTCTTCAATGACTCCACTATTTGACATTCAAGGTCTAGCACGGGCTTGAAAAGCCCTGGTGGCACCTCGATGAGCTCAAATATCTTTTCCATCTCAGCCTCATTCTCCTTGGGATAAGTGGCCGGCGGTGCAGCCCCTGAGACATCTCCTACCCCAGAAATGTGAGAAACCCCCTGAGACTCAACATAATCAGGTGGTGGTGGTGAGAACCAGTCGTCCGCTGGAGTTTTTCTTTCTTTGTTCTTCACAGGTGCCTCTTTCTTCACTGGCTACTGAGATGCTTCCATATAGAGAGACACATTGAGTTGATGACACTCGAAGACCTTGAAAGGGTGTAAATCAGTAAATACTCTTTCTTCCTTCCCATCCAAACAGTATTTGATGAACTAGTGTAGTGTAGATGACACCATCAGGTGCTCATGCAGCCACAGTCGACCAAGTAGTGCCTTGTAGGAGGTATTGGAATTTATCACATGAAATTGCACTTTAGTGGTGAGATCCCCCAATGTGAGGTTGAATTCTGGTACTCCGAGTGGGACTTCAAACTTCTGATTGAAGCCTACAATTCTCATATCCTTCACCTTTGTAAGATGCATATCAAAGTAGTACTTCTGGTCTATATGGTAAAGAAGAATATTAACCGTAGCCCCTAGGTCTACCAAGATCCGGCTCAGCGGTTGGCAGTTTAACTCCCCCCTCATATATAATAGCCTATTGTGGTTAGAGTTCGGAATCAGCATATCATCCTCTGTGAAAGTGAGTGCCGGCCCAAGCTAGGTTTCTGCAAGATATGCTTCCCATTGGGCTGGCGTCTGCAAAGCTTTGATCATCGCCTGCCGCGCCTCCTTGCTCAAAGATAAAATCTCCCATATGGTGAATTGGGTTGGGAGTTTCTTCAGTAGCTTCATTATTCGAGTGCCCACCCTGACATTAGACAATCGCATTTCTTCTATCCACCAAGGCTTCGAAGGCTCCTAAGGTGCCATTGACGAGGATTGCTCCCCTCCAGCTTCATTCTCCTGAGAGGATTGCTTAGGGGGTCCTCCACGCTGGGGGGTTTTTTCAGTTGGGGCAGGGTTGGCACCTGCCCTACTCTTTACTAGAGATGTAGGAGGAGGTGGAAAGTAAGTCTCTTCAGCTTCAGAGCTAATGCCCTGATCACGGTATTTTCCCTTTAACATGGACAAGAATTTAGCAAAGGAGGGAGTGTCGTCACCTCCTTTTTCTTGTGTGTAAAGGCCCAGTGGAGGGGGAATCTTGTTGCCCCTAATCTCAAGTTTCGGTATCTGGTAGGGCTGCTCACCCTTGAAGACAGTAATATGATTTGCTGGAGGGAGACATCCCCATGTCTTCCCAGAATGGGTGGCATGACCTATGGTCAAAGCTTTCGCCTGCTTTGCTTCGAGCAATGTGCCACCTGATTCCTCTACTTCACCATCCCCTGGCAAGCTGAAGAAGGCAGACAGTGTGTTGCAGTGTAGGGTGGTCACCCTTCTCTTACTTTTCACCTTTTTCTTTCGTCGGTCAGGCTTGGCTGGCACCTACCCCCAGATGAGGTCATCATTAGATTTTTCTGCCTTCTTTTCATTTTGCTCATCAATGGTCAGACTCTAGCTGCTCCCAAGGTACATGATCCGTCACTAGCAAGGGTGTCAACTTGGGCTGCTCATACTCATCAAGCCCATTGATGTAAGCCTACAGGCGCCATAGTTCAGTACTTATTTCCTTATGGGAAGGTAGCAGAGTCTGCCTCCTCTGGTTGTGAGTTAGAATCTAGCTAATGAACGGTGGTCCCTCCTCTTGCCTGACGGGAGCTACTGTGGGTGGAGTGTGCCACGTGGCGATGCCAGGAACATGAGCACCTGTGGCCCTAGGAGGTGCTAATCTCCTTTTTGTCTTTGTAGGTACAACTGCCATCCTGCTTGTTCCTTAATGGGCATGAGGAAACAAGCCTTGTATGTGTGCCAACTACTAGCCTCTGACACCTCTTCCAGTAGTTGCTAATATAGTGAGACAATATTGACAGACTGCCTTAGAGCTGGAGGTTCATGGGAGCAAGGTGAGTTCACCTAGTAGTTGCCCATCTACAGCTCCCCTTTCTTTATCATACTCTCTATTATGTCTGTAAACACGTAAATGTCTTCTATGGCATGCCCGAGCATTTGGTGGTATGGGCAAAATAGTGGATCATCTTGTCTCTTTACACCAGCAGGCCTCTCTAGTTCGGGCAACTTTAGTTTGTTGTATTTATACACCCATTCGAACAAGACCTGGGCTTTTTCCTTCGGGAACGAATACAGCTTCTTCATCCTCAGTGAAGGACCTTCTTTTTTATCAGCGGGCTTGGCCGATGGAGGAGCAGCGGCTACCATAGCCTTATCCCTTTGTTGCTTAAAGGTCTTCAAATCAATAGTGTTGGCTTCCTTCGGTGCAGGCTGTCGATCGATGACTTTGCCCTTCTGAGCTGTAGGGATTCCCGGTGAAGAATGTTTTGCGAGAAAAGTATCGACTTCAGCTACCACACTATTAAGACGGTCAAATGACCTGATGTTAATGCCGATCATCTTTTCTAGCACTTCTCTTCTTAAATTCTACTTGCAGATCTGGATGGCATCTTCTTGGTGAAGAGGCTGCATGCATCTCATGCTGAGGTTTCTCCACCTCTTGATGTATTCTAAGATAGTTTCATCATGTTTCTACCTAGTGGAGTACAATTCTGCCACTGTCATTTCCCTCTCAGTGACATGGCATCTCCCCCGAAACTTGCATTGCATATCGGGCTTGTCTAGAATTGACCTAGCCGGTAGTCCCGAGTACCATTCAAAAGTGAGTCCTGTGTGAGAGGACCTGAAGAATTTTAGTAAATAGGCCTCATCTGTTACTAGATCGCCCATCACTGTCATATAATACGCAATATGTTCTTTGGGAGAGCCTTGCCCGTTGAACTTCTCAAATTTGGGTGGCTTATTAATGCCAGGTGGTAGCCTCTTCGTAGCATGGTGGGGAGGATACAACACTTTGTATGCATCAAAGGTGTCAAAATCACCATCAGCCCTTTCTACAAGCTTCATTTCAATCATCCTTTCCACCATTAACTTATTCACCATAGCCAGGTCCACTGGTTTTGGATAAAAGTGTGCAGGCTGCTGCGTGAAAGGAGTTGTGATAGCCGTAGCACATGGCATGGGTTGCACCATTGGCGAGACCTGCGGTAGCTGAGGGTTCACTAGCTGAGCCAATGATGGCTGTGGAAAATATTGAATAGGGGTCTTGCTATGACCCACCAACTGAGAGGTGGCAGGTGTAGCCTTAGCCATACGGGAAGCTCCTTGGGACGACTCCAGGAGCTTATCTTGATGTTCTAGGACAGGAGCTCGATCTGCTTTCTCATTCAACTGTTTCTTCAGAGACTCAATCTTCTACTTATATTTTTGTAAAATTGCTAGGACGATTGGGTCCAAAGTTAGTATAGCGGACATATGTCCAAATGTCTCACCCAAGATTCCTTCAGATGGAGCTGGCAAAGGGCTTTATTCCTCTTCAGACGTCACCACATTAGCAGTCAGCGTGGTGACTATCTGCCTATTTTCAGCTACTTTGAGCATTTCTCTCGTAGCTTGGGTTCTTCTTATTTTCGGCCCAAGTCTGTGGGCTAATTTGACCAACTCTTCTGGTTCTCCCGGTGGAACACCATATTTATTGGTCACTCCAGTCATATTACAAGTAAAAATTTTCATCTGTCCTCTTTGCTTCTAGACTCTACTCTTGGGTCTACTGGGGAAGGTCAGATGGTTAAACACCGATATTCTATTCTTCACTTTCTGTTGCAGGGAAGCTACGGGAGATCCGACCTCTTGGTCATCTTCATATCCATAGGAATCTATGGATGACAACCTTTCTTTTCTTTCTTCTTCTTCTCTTTCTTCTTCTTATGTGCCGATGATGTGGAGCAGTCTCTACTAACCCAAGGAAGAACTCCCTAGCCATTGGAGGTAATTTCTGACCATTTTGGTCAAATCTTCTTAATTATGCCCAGAGGACAAAGTACGGGGTAACGGTCGATCTTGTGTCAATGGCATGTAGGCCAGGCATGACAAATTGGTAGCCCTGCTCATCTCTCTTGGGTGCCAAAGAATATTAGCCTGCCTGGGTGCAGGCTCTATGGGTAGGCAGAGAGGCCATTGTCATAACCTCCTCCTCTACTAGTGCAGTCTTCTTGCCCCCTTTCCTGGGGTTCTCAACAACTGATCTTGGTTATTGTGGGGCCGGAACTGGACCCCAGGTCCTCTTCGAAACCCAAATCTGCTTGAATTTTGTCAGTTTACAAGCCAGCCTCCCTTGAGCGACTTATTCTGGGGTTACCTTCCAGCTCGCCAAGACTTGGAAAGTGTTTCGTATGGGGATCACTGCAACAACGCGATCAGGGATAACTTTAGCATCGCGGCCGTTCAAATATACCCGAACGCCGTCAACAAGCATAGACTTCCCAGAGATTGAAAGTCGGCCCCGAGGGATAGCCTTCCTTTCTCTTCTATTGTTCTTCTTCTTCTTTCCTCCAGCCATTCTTCTTCTAGCAGGCATAGTTTGGTAGTCCACATAGTGGACAAAGCAAGCAGCGGTGCGACGGGGCGAAGCGACTCTCTCTTCGCTGCCGTGACTCCGAGAATGGCTTCATGACAGTGTGTTGTTTGTTCAGAGAGTCCGGATGGGACGTGTTCTCCACGGTGTCTTTGGTTGAAATTGTTGTCGCTGTTGGACTGGTAGGGACATATGGACGTGCGATTTTACACATCCACAGTGTCTCGCTGCGACGCCCTAGGCGAAGACAGAGATACAATAGTAACCAGTACCATGAACAAGGACTAGCTGGGATTGCGCTCGTCAGTGCGGGTCCGACGCCCCCAACCACGTGTGCACACTCAGACCATGCACCCTAGGTCAGGCCCTCTAGCTGGTTCTTTCCCTGAAGCCCTGACTCAACTGCGCATGGGGGCCCTACGGTAACCAGCCTAACAACCGTGTCTCTCAGGTAAGCCACTCCACCACTCCTGGGTGGGTCAGTACACGCATGCCGTAAGAAGGATACGACTAGTGGATGTGTCACTAGAGGTATGAACTGATTGACTAACGAAAATCACCGATGTAACACTGACAAGGGACAGGACAGCCCTCAAAGACCCCCCCCATAGGGAGCCCGAACTCAAGAACCTCGTGCGGATACCTCATCCGCAAGACTGAACCCTAACCAGACACCTCGGGGGCAAGAAACATGGAGCACAACACCTCGGATGCTGAGATAGGGCTAGGCGGCCAGTCATTGGGCTGCCCAAAGGCCTGGGAGGCCACACGTGTGGGCGCCCAGCACCTGGGCCTCCCCTGGCCTGGGCGGCCACACACTAGGCCACCCAGAGGGTTGGGCGGCCAGCGAGCATGCCGCCCAGTCCTGGGCCTCTTCTAGTGAGGGCGGTCAGGGTGCTGGCCTCCCACACCCCTGGGCGGCCAGACTCTGGGCTGCCCAGTGGCCTGGGCGGCTAGAGTCTGGGCTGCCCAGACCAGGGCTCAGACGGCCACCTAAGTTGTAACGCCCATGTCTTAGTGGATCCTTAGTGTCCCGGGTCTAGAATTTATCCCGTGATTTTAGGCAAATTTTACGAATTTTTAGGCTATTTTTGGGCGTTTAAATGAATGAAGTACATGGGAATCCAAGATATACAGTTTCCAGAGTCCTGAAAGTCTAGTACAGTCTTCAGCTGGCATTAGGTTTCACGATTCCTTGTCGCTTCATTTTCTGTGTGTCATCTTGTGTGTGCTGCGTTAGCATTGTGTGAAATGGCTCTACTCTCGTCGTGATGTGACAAGGTGCTTCTTTTTTGTCGTGATGTCTGTCTCGATCATGTTACACTTGGCAGAGTTCACCGAGAGGCTTGAATCTGCAGTACATTGTTCGAGATTTTTTCATCATTTGTTCAGCAGGTTGGTGATTTTTTAGCGTTGGTGCGATGACCGCACACGTTCTTACGTTATTTTGGTCATCCCAGCTTGAGTCTATGCAGCTCCTGATGTGCTTCGCTTCTAATTGAAGTGGTCGATTAGATGCCTCGGTTGAGAAGATGCTCAAGTGTCCTAGGATTTCCCTTCCTGGTGAGCTTCTATTAGTCGAGCTTGATGCTTCTCATCTCGTCTGGTGGAGTCTTTTCGAGGTAAGCCTTGGAATTGCTGTCTTAGTGATGCCTTGTCCTAAGTTTGCTTAAGTGTGGACAATGTTTAATCTGAGCTTGATCTGCTCCTTGTCTTACGGTTACTTGGCTTTGGACTCCGTCATGGTGTTGAGAGCTGTTATGCACCGTGTTTATCATGCCGTGTCTAGCAACCGATGTGTTGTGAAGGCTCGATGATTGTTTCAAGACGTGAGGGTAAGCTGAGATTAGCACTTTTCCTTGTGCTTTGTGCTGAGGTTGGTGCTCTCCTCTCTTTGCACTTAGGCTGATTGTGATCAATTATTCGCTGGATTAGTACTCGTGGCGTGCTATTTGTGATTTTTATGAATTGCGTTGGCACTGTGTGTGTGCTGAAATGTGGATACCGAGATATTTCTAATGCCTGTGTGCGTTGTATGAGTGCACAGCGAAAGCGTGTGGGTTGATAACCCATGGGCCGAGGATCTTTGCTGTCTAATTCTGGCCGGTCGAGAGCATTGTTCTTCTCGATGTGACTTCATCTTGGCTTCTTGTGGGTCTGAGTCCGTTAAAGCCACCCGAATGCCAAGAATTAACAGAGAATCTACAGTTTTAATGCATAATATAACATACCAGATCTGGGGCGTTATATGACTATAATGAATCTACCCTACATCACTATGCTAACCGCCTTACTAGGTCAACGGTCAAATGACCAGTCAATGGTCAAATGACGGACCTGGAGGAGTCCGTCAAAGGGCACATAACGCACCACTTTAGGCATGTTAAAGGACTATAACGCACCGCTCCTGGTGCGTTATGTCGACTGGGTTATGGGTTGGACGAGTTCAATACCGAACTCCCTCCCAGTCGACCGAAATCGACAGGGGACGTGTGAAAACGAACTAACTTGCTTAAGCATGCATCCATACATCCATTTACATCAACAAAAACGTAAAGACGATGCCCATGAATGCAGTTTCATAATTTAGCGTCTAAATTATGCTAACATGGAATAATGCACAGAAAATGATGCAACTGGTGTCGGACCACAGCGCATGTGGTACCAGTAGGTTCCTAGCGAGGAAGAGAATCCATCCCCCTACCTCTAACACGACGAAGAAGCCGATCCAATGCCGAACAGACGATGAGGGCCATGGCGACCTCTCAGCTCCATGCGCCTCTACGCTCCGCGGATTGATGGAAGGAGGACGTCCATACGATCCACGCGACACGACCTTCCCAACTGTGCCTCCCGCGCCTCGATCAGCGACCGTCTGGACTTAAATCGAGCGAGGAGAAGAAAAACCCCAAAATTAGGCATAAAATCCCCCAAATAGGATTTTACACGAAAAATGGTGAAAATGCCAGTCATCGGCGACGCATGAGGCGTTAAAATGCTCCTGGCAAGACGAGGAACTCATTCCCCTACCTCGATCACGATGAAGCCCGCAAAATGGTGCAGATCGGACGACGGGGCGTCGCGACTCCTCTCAGCCCGTCTCGTCTCCACGCTCCCCAAACCGAAGAAACAAGGGCACCACCATGACCTACGCGTCGAGCCCGTCCCAACGGTACCTCCCACGCCTCGATCGGGCCTCGGAACCCCACATAAAGGCCGTGTGAACCAACCTAGCCCCCCAAATAATCAACAAGAGAAGAAATAAAGGAATTCACATTATAAAGAGTGGCCACCCATTTCCTAACTCTATCACAAATAAAGGAAACAACCATGTCCTCGTCCCAAGACACCCTCCTGAAGATTCAATTGTTCCGCTCCTCCCACAACGTCCATAGTGTGGCGTGATGGATATATCACCACACCGTCATGTCCATCCTGAGGGGCCAAAGCCGGTCCTAATGCAGCAACAGGTGGTGAACATCCCTATGCTGGCCAAAAATGTAGTTGATCCTTCGAGCAATCTCTCTCCACATCCCTTGTGAGTAGGAGCAGCCTACAAACAGGTGGACAAGAGACTCGTCATCCTCTCCACAAAGACAACAGGTCGGCAAAATACCCGAAAGGAATCTGATCAGCCTGTCTCGGGTCGGAAGTCTCCCATGAGAAATCCTCCAGGTCAAGATCTTCACCTTCAAGGGGCAGGATGGAAAGGCAGCTTCCTTGCCTATAGAGGCAAAATAGTGTTGTGCAAGTCAGTGTTGGACCATAGTTGTAGGGTAACGACGCCCAAAGTGGGAAATGCATTTTACAGGAAATGCGTTTGAGAAACGAATTCAATTGAGCTGAGCACGCAAGCAAGGTCGCCAACGGCAACATGACGTGCAGCCGAGGTCGAGGGCAGCAACATGTTGTGGAAGATGACGACAGTGACATGTCACATAAGAAAGGTCAACAGTGCCAGCCTGCTAATGTAGCTCTCGATGGCAGTAGAGCGCTTAGGCAATGACAATGGTATCGAAGCGCTCAGACAATGATGACGATGGTGGAGAACTCAGGTGACAGTGACAGCGATGGAGCACTCAAGTGACGACGACAACCAGCAACGCTGCGGCAACGATGGCAGGCACACACAAATCCCTTAGTCATTGGTTAGGATTTCGGGTGGGTTGATAAAAGGTTGCATATTTATAAAACCATCATAACCAGACTTTATTGTGTAAATAACCAATCAAACCTCATAACAAAAATTAGGTCTAGTGGGCTGTCCAGAGTCTGGTGGCTTCGAGCCACCTGTTACTTCACGTTACTCGCGATGGGTGCATGCGTGGTTTTAGTGTTCACATTCTGTGAGCCCTTACTAGTCGTAGCCTTCTTACGGCACGCGTGTGCTGACCCACCTAGGAGTGATGGAGTGGCTTACCCGAGGGAGACGATTTTTAGGCTGGTTATCGTAGGGCCCCCACGCATAGCCGAGTTCGGGTTTCGGGGGAAGAACCAACTAGAGGACAGGCCTAGGGCGTATGATCTGAGTGTGCACACAGGGATGAGGGCTTCGGGCCCGCGCTGATAAGCGCGACCTTAGCTAGTCCTTGTTAGTGGTACTGGTCACTTTAGTGTCTTTGTCTCTGCTTGGGGTGTCATAGCGAGACACGGGGGTGCGGTGTAAGACATCAGGGGATGCATCCGGTCTGTTCTTCTGGTGCGTGGTACTCCCGTCACGAGACGTGAGTTGTTGTGTCACGAGTTTCCATTGCCCGTCTGCGAGACGAGATTTCGTGCGTAGTTTCGGGAGCGTTCCCGTAGTCGATGTCTGGGGTTTCCGGTGAGCGTCACCAAGGACTTTCCCTAGACAGTGTTGTGTTCACGACGGCGAGGTCGTGACTGTGTTTCTAGACCGTGTGGTTTCAGCTTGGGCCCTGTTTGTGAGGACAGGCCTCTGCGACAGAGGTGTCGTGGCATTTTCCTAGTGGCATGACTAGGACGGTTCGTGTTCTGGTTGTCTCCCGACCGTGGGATCGAGATGTCGGGTTTGTGACTTGGTTGCTTCCCGACGGGGTGACCGGGTCGTGTTTTTCGGTACAGTAGGAGTAGTTTTAGAGCTGAGATTTTACCGACCACTGTGGTTACTTTCCTGCTGTCATTGTTATTTTTCTGTAGTTACTACTTTCCGTGCCATGGTAATTTTTGGTTGGGGTTCCACGAGACCCCTACTGAGCCGGTGATAGGAGGCTCACCCCTAGTTTTCAGTTGCGACGGCTCTACCTCAAGGTCTGAGGGAGCGGCGTGGAGGTTAAAAGAAAAAGAGAGTAAAAAAGAGCAACCAAACACCCTATTAAACTATAGTTAATTTAATTCTAACCGGGTTACAAAACCCGGCCAATCAAACCTGCAATGAAATAGATAACCAAGGGCTAAAATGGGATAACAAACTCCCAATCAAAACTGGGCTTATTGAATATTTTTTCACTGAATGCCTTGTTGTTAGCTCAAACATGCCTTCTTTTTCATTTGAAAAAAAAGTACCAACAACATTTAATATACGGAAAAGATGCAATCACTTTGTCAATTGAAATTCATACAATACAGGTGAGCCCAAACTCCAAACAAAGCGCTTCAAACAACCAAGGGGGAAAGGGGGGTTACAGCTCAAAGCTGATCGGCGAGCTACCAAATTAAAATCTGACTTATGTCGGGTTCCAGGGAAGGCCAATGATGGACGTTTAGTTAAACATGGACTTTAGTATTTGAAACTCAGAGTTCCAGGGAAGGCCAAGAACATTTGATGATTAACCGCTTCATCTTTTGTCAGCCACCAGCATATCAAATAATGAACTTGCTCCATATCTGGATAATGTTTGTTTATTGCACTATTTGATAGTTTACATCGACTGTGCTTAGTACAACAATCCAAAAACATGCAAACAATGTCACAATCAGATCTTATGATTCTTCCTGGTACATAGCAACACAATAAAAGGGCTTCAGTACTACTAATTAAAAAGAGAAAAATCAAACGTGTGTTGTAGAATATGACATAAAGAATGCAATCCTTGCACCCCTTGAGAATCTACATCTCAGAGCTTTGAGGCGATTTGATCGGTGGCTCCCTTAAGAGAAGGGACGCATTGGGAGAGAGCAGCAACCAATCTTCTAATATCTTCCGATGTGTGTGCCGCATTCAGTGTCACCCGCAACCTGCAAGGGAACAAGATGCATGACTTCTTCGCTTAACAGAAATCGTCACAAAGGAGATGAACATCAATAGGTGTACATCAGTGGATGAACCAGGAAGATGGCTCACCGGCACGCGTTCGGGGGAACCGCAGGGGTTATAATGGAGTCAAGTATGTCAAAGAGTCAAGATTGAGTGGTGATGTAACCTTTGATTACTATTTTAATAAAAGTTAGCTTTTGAGCTATGTTGCCTTGTGTTCACTCTTATGTGTGTGATTGTTTAGCGCTCTGATTATCTTTCTAGTGTGAGGCTTATCTTGCCGACTGTCCATGTCCCCAACTTAGTTTTCACTGTACATATATCTCGGGGCGTGACAGACGTAGCGTAGTCAGTTAGTGTATGCACATGTGGTTGGGGACTACGGATGCGTGCTGACTAGCACAACCCCGACTAGACCCTTGATCTTCGGTTACTTGTACGGTGTCTCAATTTCCTCTTGGGATGAGTAGGGAGGCACCTGAGGTGAGTACTAAGTCGTCAGTGGACGCATCCAACCTTGCTTTTAGTGGGCAGGTTCTCCCGTCACGTGACACATGACTCTCTTGACTCGAGGTTTAGTTTTTCATTAGTGAGGACATGGTTCTTCAGGTGGTTTCTGCGTACTTTCCCGTTGTTGAGGTCTAGGGTTCCTGATAGAGTTATCGAGGTTTCACCCATCGATAGTGTAGGGTTCACGATGGTGAGGCCATGACTATACCCTTAGACTGTGAGGTCTTGGTTGGGCCTTCATCTTGGAGGATGGGCCTTTACGATAGAGATGTCATAGTTTTCCCTTTTAATAGCATAGCCATGGTTTCATCGACGGTTCAACGGTTCCAATAGTGAGATCGGGGTTTCCTTTCCATTGTCATTAGGAGTAGCTTAGAGAGCTATGTTTTCACTGCCTTCTTCTATTTTTGTTGCTATTACACTCACTACTGTTATTTTTGTTATCACTATTGTTTACCATCGTTGTTTTGTGGTGGGGATCTGCAGGACCCCTACTGAGACAATGAGATGAGGCTTACCCCTTTCTTTTTAGGTGTTGCGGTTCCTTCTTGAGATTCGGAAGTATAGCATAGATATTCATAGTTGCCAGCTTACTAGAGCCGGGGGCGTACCTAACAATAGAGTACGTTTCTTTCCCTGTAGACTATACTCTATAGACTAATCCATACATCATAGTTTTGACTTTGTAAGAAAGACTCCATTCGGGTTTTCCAGCATAGTGCTGGTCCCCGGGTAGGCGAGTAGACAAGAAGGGGGGGTTGAATTGTCCCCCACGATCGATGGTAAATTAAATACTTATGCAACGAAATTAACAACTTTGACGAGATTGAAGACATTAAACTAAGCAAGGTGAACTTAGTTCTCTCAATCTCACCATTCACACACGATCAAGATAAATAGATAAAGCTATTAAGCACAACCACAATGCAAACCATATGACACGAGATTTTTATAGTGGTTCGGGACCATGACGTGCTCCCTACGTCCACCCCTCACCAAAACCAGTGAGACTTCACTCGGGGATAAATCTCCAAATGGAGACGACACTCCAAACACACATGGGAATAAATCCCCAAAGTATGCCCAAGTACACACGCGGATATGCTCCGCACAAAATAACACACAGGTGTCAATACAAACACTCGGAGAACCCTTTCTCTGAACACCCACACACAATGTTCTTTCAAAAATGTATGAAACCTAGACAAATAGGTACAATGAATCCCAAACAAGATCTAAAGACTGAAATGAAGAAGATATAGCATGTAGAGAGCTCCCCCTTCTTTGATTCTTCCGGTTCTTCTTGGTTCGTTGTCGGATGGTGGCGATTTTAGCGTCCTCGTGTTCCTCTCCTCGAGCCGCTCCTTTTTCTCTTCTACCACGAGATCCAAATCTTCACGGATGTAGATGATATCCTCCATGCAAGAGCTCCTCCACCGTTTCCCTCTTTTCTTCTCCTACAAGAAAGAACAAGCAAGCATTAGGGTTAATCACTACAAAATTTGGATCTCACATGTATATATAAAAAGGACTGACCAAATGACCCATATACCCCTCCTAAAATATGTTAGAAACACCCTAAGATGTTTAGGAACCATTGGGGGGTGTTTTGGTAAAGTTTCATGGGGTTTAGAATAGGTTTAGATCGGATTCGTAACCCCATGCCGGAAAGTGTCAACTCTTAGAGTCGACTCTCGTGCTCTGTGCTCTGAGTCAGGATCGTCGCACACGGCGGGACAAGCCGCCAATCGGTCTAATCCTAAGCCAGGGAAAACAGCGCTCCGTGAGAACCAAAACACGGAGACCTGAGGGGATACAGAGAACCCTCAGCACACCTGGACACACAAATCGAGGTAGAACAGTACCTCGAAGCATCCAGAACCGACGTCTCGAATTGGACAAGGCCACCGAGACATAACAAGACTTCCTATCAACCGCTAGGCCAACCCGGGTTGACGGGAACCAGACACGACACCAACACACAGACACATCCACCGCCACCGCAGCACAAGCAAGCAGAACCACCAAGAACACAAGCGGCGGAGGACAACGACCACGCTCTGGGCAGAGCAACTCATCAGTCAACTACTAAGGGAAAACCCAACAATCAAGAGATAGCCGCTACGCGACCAGAGACAGGGACAATGGTAGCTTCTAGATTGAATCGTTAGGGTACTGTCGTAGTCTAGGAAAAGACCATATCCAGTCACCTAAGCGGCCAATCCAGACAACCACCGACAGACAAACACCGCCCTAAACAAGGACCTAAGACAGACGGACGCACAACACACACAAACGGCCAATACGGCCAACAGGACTATAACGCAGCAGCAAGGGGGCGCTATACACACATAACGCACCACCGGAGGGGCATTATGGCGACCAGACCCGAAAACTACAACAGACAATATAACGCGCCAGCATAGGGGCGTTATACCAACATAACGCACCACCTTAGGGGCGTTATGCTCAACAGACCAATGCGCTAACCAGACGAAGTATAACGGACCATCACTGTCACGTTATACAGGCATAACGCACAAGGGCAGGTGCGTTATACCCAATAGACACCAAAACGAACAACCGCAGACCACGGGCATATAACAGACCACGACCCATCTGTCACAGCCACAAAACGCACTGGGTGAGACGCGTTATGCTAACCGCTCAACCCAGCCAAAGCAACGGTCAAGGAATCATAGCGGCTCTACACCTGTGCGTCATCTAAAACACAACGCATGGGGAGAAATCCTGAAGCTCTCAGCATCTTCTAGTGGCAAAGCATAAAACCACTCCAGTGTAACTCCATCTAATGATCGGTAGAATAAATATGCCATGAGGCGATCATCATACCAGAACTGCGTCGATTCATACATGAAATCCCTGACATGAACATAGGGGTTACTGTTCCTACCATACTTGCGGTATGTGGGGAGCTCGGATTGAGGAGGGAATCGAATGTTGTGAAAGCTAGGAACGGGAATATCTGCCAAGGACTGTGGGTCGACCCGCTTTTGAAGAAAGTCAAGCTGTTGCTATATGGTAGCCCACTTTTCAAGAAGGTTCTGTTCTTGAGATGGAGTAGCCGGAGTGAAACGAGCAGGCTCAAAGAGAGGAGCCAAAGGATAGACGAAAGGAGGGGGAGGCCCATAAGAAGGATATTGGGACGGAGGATGACCCAAAATAGAATACGGCGGGGCTGCCCCTTGCTGAGGGCATGCAAAATCTATCAGGCAAATAAGGACTTGTGGCACCGAGGGAATGGACCTTTAAGGATCAATCTGGGTAGATGATGGAAGAGCGGTCTTCCCTTTATCAAGAGGTTGAGGGGTGGAACCAGAGGACTGGTCTACCTCTAGATTGGAGAAACGAAGGATCTTGGGCTGGACCGGGGTAAGATCAATGGGAGCTGGTGGAGCCTCGGGCCCATCAACCCTAGACTGAGAGATGGAAGTAGTAGACTGACCCTGTGAAATCATGGGGGACGGGGCAGCTGACCCCTACAAGGTCTAGGAAAGGGCCTGAAGTTGGGTCAGATCCAACTGGGCCATCATTTGGAGAATGTGGCTGGTAGGATTGTTGGTGGATGGGGTGGGAAGAGAGGGCTGACCACCCTCCATGGGAGTAGAGGATGGAGGAGGGACGGACCCTTCTCCAGACTGAAGTGGCAAGACCCTAGACGGGTCCTCTAGGAGTCCCTGATGGAGAGATTCCTCATGAGAATGGGAAAAATTATAGGAAGACATGGTGGAGTTGAACAAGGGATTTAGATAGGAAGTGAAGGAGGAATTGTCCCTAATCTCTCTGAATCAATCCAGACCTTTCGTCTGGATAGATGATCAAATCACGTTCCTTTGCGTTAATGTTAAACCCCGCATTAACGAAGAAACCTACATCACCAGCGAACGGCTTCGTGCCCGAGCTTCCATATACCTTTCCCTGAATCAATCTGGACCTTCCGTCTGGATAAATGATCAAACCCCATGCCCTTGCGTTAATATAAAACCCCACATTAACGATGAAACTTACGCTCTCGACAAACGACTTCGCGCCTAAGTCACAAGGCATACTCAAGTCAACCTAGGTTTTTCGCCTGGGTGGACGATGAGACCTCATGCCCTTGGCTCCCAAAGTCAAAGGTCCCAGTTTGAAATCATGATGAAAAAAACAAAAAAAGAAGAAAGAAGAGACAAGAAGGGGTTAAAAATAGAGATACCCCACCGGACTTGTTCGAGCATTCCGAACAAGGGCAAAAATGGCTAGAACCTGGCTGTGGTGAAAACCTGAAAGGGCACTGCAGGTAAAATTGGGTACTCCGCCATGTGAAAACCCAAAAGGGCGCGTGGGTAAAAGCAAGAGGGGGCTGGCTCCGGTGAAAACCCAAAAGGGCGCCTGGGTCAGTAATATGGTAATTCAAAATTCCATCTCCCACCATTGATGAAACCTTCCATTGGTCGATCGGTTCCTTTCCCGGCCAGCGATGAAGCCCTTCTGGGATAGGCCTTACATTTATCCTGACAAGACCTGCATATTTTCATATGTCCCACCGACGATGAGGCCAACCATTGGTCGATCGGCTCCCTGCCCGGCCAACGATAAAACCCACTTGGGATAGACCTTACGTCTATTCTAATGAAGCCACTACAACTTGTTCAAACGCCCATTCCGTTAAAGCCCTTACACCTCGTTCATATGTCCCGCCGATGATAAAACCCATCGCCACTCTCATGAAACCAACTGTTGATCGATTGGCGCTTTGCCCGATCACTGGTAAGACCCTATCCAGTCTAGACCTTACGTCTATTCTGATGAAACCTATAAAACTCCTTTGCATCGATATAAACGTGCTGGGGGTCAGTCCCTTGACAAAAGAAGGGGAAGACCCATTGTCATGTAAAGTCAGCATAGGCCCGTTGGGACTTGGGGGCCCGCAGAATTAAGGCTGGGAATTGATTCTGGCTTGTTTTGGTTGTAGGCTGACGCTTGGTATTGACTGTGTTTATGTTGTTAGCTGGCAATGTAGTCCACATTGGCTTGGGGAACTGGAACTGGGCTGGCCAAATGGCCCTGGGAGGCGTCACAACTAAAAGCTAGGATTAGGGATTGGGGCTGGCCAGCTGACCCGTGTCGAGGTTGTAGCCGAGATGTTGGGGCTGGATGCCAGTACTAGGTCTAGGTAACTGGTCCGTCGATGTGTTATAGCTGGACTGTTGAACTGGCGACTGGCACTAGAACCGAGCGGTTGGCTTGTGGAGGCGTTGTAGTCACGATGCTGGAGCTGACAACTGGTACTGGAACTGAGCGGCCGACCTGTGGAGGCATTGTAGCCGTGATGCTGGAGCTGGCAATTGGTACTGGAACTGAGCGGCTGGCCTATAGAGGCATTGTAGCCGCGATGCTGGAGCTGGGGACCGGTACTGGAATTGAGCGGCTGCCTATGGAGGCATTGTAGCCGCGATGCTGGAGCTGGCAACTGGTGCTGGAACTAAGCGGCTGGCCTGTGGAGGCATTGTAGCCGCGATGCTGGAGCTGGGGACCGGCCACTAAGGCATATTGTCAACTGCTGATGCTAGGGTTGGCGTTGTTCGGCCCTGAAGGGTGCGATAGTCACAATCATTGTGAGGTGATGCTGAGGTCACCATTGATAGAATGTCACGGTCGACGACCCTCGTCAGTGAGGAGCACAGAAGGAGAGGATTTTTTTTCTCTTTACTAGCTCCACTGCCCTTATGGGTTTTTGCCAGAGCTGGCCCCCTTTAGCTTTTTTCGGTATGCCCTCGCGGGTTTTTACACCTAGGGGTCACCCGATTTTACCTGAGGTGCCCTTTCGAGTTTTCACCTCAGCTGGGTTGATGGTAATTTTTGCCCCCAGTCACCTCCTTGTGGAGGGGTTGAACTTGCACTGACTTAATATGCACGGGGTATGCATGGACACAGCGAATGCATGAATATGCATGGACTTTGCAATAGAGGAAGACTTGTCAATACAAGCAAGTATAAAAGCAATTGCAAAGACCAAATACATAATATGCACACTGATGAACACACAATTGGATTTTAATGCAAATCACCCTCAGATTAATCACATAAAACAAGTGTTATTAAAAGGCAGGTGAATCAAAGAGTTGACAGTTAGTGTATGACATCATCAAAATAATAGGAGCAAAACAGTAGAGGTCCAACAGTCTCCCCCTTAGAGGTTCAACATGGACTCCGTCATGGTGTTAGGAGTTGTTGCGTACCATGTTTGTCGTGCCGTGTCCAGTGGCCGATGTGTTGTGAAGGATCATTAACCGTTTCAGGACGTGGGGGTAAGCTGAGATTTGTATTATTCCTTGGGCTTTGTGCTGAAGTTGGTACTCTTCTTCATTGCACTTAGGCTTCTTGTGACCGGTTGTTCATTGGATCAGTACTCGTGGCATGTTATTTGTGATTTTTCATGAATTGTGATGGCACCGTGTGTGTACTGAGATGTGGATACCGTGCTATTTTCTGATGCCTGTGTGCATTGTGTGAGTGCATAGCGGAAGCGTGTGGGTCGATAATCCACAGGTCAAGGATCTTTTCGTAAGGTTCTGGCCAGTTGAGATAATTACTTCTTTTCGATGTGACATCATCTTGGCTTCCTATGCCTTGATGTTGTCTATTGCCGTACTGTTGCTGGTAATTTTTCTGGTGTTGGCATCAGTGTTTGCGAATGTTGGGGAATTGGTCGGCTTTCCTGCTGATTGAGTACCCTTTGCTCTGTGTTTCTTTCTCTTGGGTGTGGTGTTCTCAGGGCGTGCTCGTAGTCCTTGAGATGCATTTCCCGAGATTACCGTTTCTTATTGTCGTGGGTCATTCTTGGTGAGCTACTCGATGCATGACTCATTTCCCATAGTCGTGTGATCAGCTACTATTATGCCTTGATTGTGACCCAACTTGCAGTTGTGTTCTCCCTTCCTACAACCTCATCCCATCCCCCATCCACCTCCACTACAGATCCAAGGGCCCTCCACCACAGAAAACCCCACTTTCCCTCATTTCCCCAACAGTTCGTTGTGCCCTGCTGTAGCCCAGCAGAACTCCCTCCAGCTACAGCACCAGCCTCCACTACAGATCGGAGCTCCAGAGGGATCACCCTATACTGCTAGAAAGCTCTTCCAGTCGGCTTTGTCTGCGAGGTGATCCTGCCTTCATCAGAGTTCGTGGCTGTCCCGGAGGTTCGTTCTCACCGGAGCGCACGACTGGCACCCGTGGGAAGACCAGAGCACCAGTGCAGAGGCTGATACAGCCACATATCTGCTCCCCTTGGTGCGCCGCTTGGCTGAGGTGTATACCAGTCCTCCTTCCAACCCAGTTGACGGAGCCTGATTCAGAGTCCAGAGCTGCCCGTTCTGAATTTTCTCTCCTGGGTGCGCAGGTCAGTCTACACAGAACCAGCACTGATACCCTACTACTGATCACCCCCTATCTCTCTGCTCTGACCTCTCCTGGAGGTCTTCCTAGTCAGAGATTGAAGGAGACTCGTAGACGGACGCGTTGGCTTCGGTCCCGCACCATTCTGATTCCGGGAGCATTCGTGACGGTGCCAACTTCCTGCTGCTGCGCCCTGAGGACAGATCCAGCCATAGTAGAGCCACCCTGCCACAAAGTCAGCCACGACCAGCTTCATCTCCGGGCCATTCCCCAAAAATTCTGGAGACTTTCTGAACTAGATAGCTACATATTGGCGCTGGTTTTGGCATCATCCGAGTTCGCCACAGACCGTGGAGCCGTCAATAGCGACTGTTGGTCAGCCCATTCCTGAAGCTGGCAGAATCGACTGAGTGACTTCTTCGGCAATCTTGCGGTGTTCTTCCCCCACCCCGCCTGGCCGGCTTAACGCCCCTCCCTTCGTGGAGGTAGTATTTTGGTGTAATCTTCAAATCCCTTCCCTTAGTCCAACCCCCCTGTGCGGGGAGTAGTGCATGTATTGTTAATAGGGGAAGCGGCATCGACGCTATTTTTCATCTAAATTTTCATCTATCATTGAACCTTCATTTTTGTCCTTATCTTCATCTCTCTCCGTAAGTATTTTTGGATCTTCATCTTTTTCCTTCTGTTGTTTGACAGACCGCATGTACTAACGTAAGGAATAAGTTAGTGTAAGGGCGAGAACATAGTTTCTCAAACCTTGTACCACACTTTTAATATTTATTTATTGAGGAAGATCGTCCAGCCAAACATCAGAGGAACAGCAGTAAAAGGAGTCTTGGGCGTTGTCTCAGGTAACAACTGTCTGCTGCTTAAGTCAGAATCTTGTTACGTGATGATCAATGGAGGATGGAGAAGAGAGAAAAGAATGAGAGCAGAACGATCAAGTCTGGAGTGAGGATCGGACTTCCGGAGGAGTGCTCTCCACACCCAACGGGTGCTTGGAGAGCGCTCGCTAGGCTGGAAGTGTGCTCGAAAGGAAGTGTGCTTGAAAGCGGGTCGGGACTTTCCCCTGTAGAAGGCTCTCTCTGTCTGTAGGCGCCTGTAGCTGTCAGTCTGTCTCAGTACGTGTGTGTCTATCTCACTGTGTGTTCCTCTGTCCCTGGTCGAAGGTCCATTTATAGGAGTTGTCCTAGCGATGGAGACCTATCCCTAAACAGGGAAGGACGTGAGTCGTGGGATAACGCCTCCTCGCGATCGTGGGGAGTTTCTCGTTATGCGTCCGTTCCTCCAAAGTCGGGCGGTCTTTAGGTGAGTCTTACGGCTCCCGTGGAGCGTGCTCGCCTTTACTGGCCGGTGATGCCGGGAGTAACGTTCGGTCATGGGAGGATCATTCGGCGTTCGATATGTCTGGGTCGATGTCTCTCGTGGGTTGACGAATCCGGTGGGTGGTCTTAGTAGGTCATCTGGCGTGGGTCGTGGTTGTCGGGAGTTTGCTATGCATTTCGCAAACCTTGGGCCAACACGGGCCCAGCGTCAACAGGCCACGTATGAGCTATATAGATTTTACCCTACTCAATTAGAATTAGAAATACTAGAAGTTGGAAGCTTAGAGCTCATTTTTTTCCAACTTCTTGCTCCAGCCCCTCCACACCTCCTCTACAACCTCATCTAGCCACCCCATCCCCTCCCTCCACCACTAACCCCCATTCCCTCTCTTTCTTGTACTATTGAGTGGAATCTACCATCCTGCCTGCTGCAATCCAGAAGACCAGCATCTAGCATAAGCCACTGCGTCTATATACCTACGTCCCTAAAGGCACAATAGGTACCAAAAGGAGCGTCTCCAAGTCTACTTCGCATCGGCGATTGTCTCTCCCTCATCAGACTTCGTGGCTATCCGGGGGAAGCGATCTACCCCGACTGCGCAGACGAGTCCTAGCCGGGTTTGCGATCGTGGACGTGGTAGAGGCCGCCAAAGAGTCCCTGAGCCGCCTCTTCGCCCGTCTGCCTTCGATCCGGAATAGGTCATCCTCTTTTGAGGAGAACAACCTACCCCGATCCCGCCAGTGGAGATCCGGGGGCAACCCAGCATCTTTGACCCCGCTGGGGCCGAGGAGATCGCCGCCAACATCCCAGTCCTGGCACCAGTTCTGACCTGTCCTGCAGAACAAGTAGGGCCGTCCGGTAATGGCGGGACAACCCTTCAGCCTCCTTCGGAAGAGCCATCATTGGCCATACTCTTCCAAGAGTCTCCGGGTGGCCAGAGTCAACCTGATCCCAGTAACAAAGGCAAGGTGGTGCAACTGCCCGACGAGGAGCAACGCGGCAGCTCACAGTAGATCCAACCTGACATACTGTTGTCACTGGAGGATGCTCGAGCTCGAGCTGACTGAAAGGTTCTCCACCAGATGAAGTGCTTTCCTACCAGCATCATGATTTGGGAAGCCATTGCTTGAAGTAAAGATTTGAGAGAAACCCTTATCAAGATACTCCAAGAGCTGGAAGTCTATGACGCGCACGCGGCAGAAATAAAAGCTGCCACGTACGATGCTTTCACGGTTGTTGTCACCTTCATGGATAAAGACTTTCTGCCCTCTCCTCCGTGCCATAATCGACCCCTCTATATGAAGGGGAAAATCAATGGGCATGAAGTAAACCGGATCCTGGTAGATGCCGGTGATTTTGCTTGGGAGATTGCCTACCTTTACGTCGCTTTAACGGTGAAGAAAAAGAAAGGAGAAGAACTGGGAAGAAGCAATAGCTACAGTAGGAAGGAGAAGAAGAAGAGGGTGTTGATGAATCAACAGCGACTGTAGTAGCAATAGCTCGATAGGAAGAAGAAGGGAAGATGCCTTCTTTGCTTCTTCAGCAACGGCAGCAGCTCAATGCAACGAAAGAAGAGGAAGAAGCTTCCCTTCCTTAACGTGTGCAACAGCCGCAATAATAACTGCGTCCCCAATGGGAAGAAGAAGACGCATGGGGAAGATGACGACGTTGATGCAAACAAAGCATCAGCAAGAACGTCTTGCCATCGTGGTGAAGGCTTATATTTATAGGGTTTTAAGGATCCTATCAAAATCCCATGCAAATTAAAATCTTAGTTTCCATTAATCTTTCTCATGTCAATCCTATTTCCAAAACTACAGTCGCCAATCCTTAGTCGCTTCCTACTAGGTTTAAAATTTTTGGCCCAGTTAGGAAAGTAATCGAGAGGGGGGGTGAATAGATTGCCCCCCCTTTTCAAAATACAACGCTGAGATGACAAACAATATCTCGAAAACTGAACAGCGGGATTTAGTAAGGATGAAGATCAAGCAAGCTCTCACAACTCTCCAGCGTGGTATGACAAATCACTCGGATAAAATGTAACAAGCGGATAGATTATATGAACTCTCAGTTCACCACATCACACTCGCAAGCTAGAACAGATAGAACAGAGTAACAATCTCACAATCAGCAAACTACATCACAATGAATTTTTAGGTGGTTTGAACGCACCTATGTGCAGTCCTACGTCCACCCCTCTCAACCCGAGAGGATTCCACTAAAATCGTTGCACGACGATAGCAAGAACGATCACAAGGATCATACACGGGCACAACGGCCCCTCACACACACGTGTTCTCGCGCGATGACAAGAAACCACGCACACGGAGACAATGCTCAGAAATCGTATATGAAGGTAAAGAATAAGAAAATACAATGCCCAATCCAAAGATGATGTTTATCTGGGTTCGTGTTGATAGCATGCTTTTGTTTTGTTTGGGGACTATGTAACATAAGCATCCTTACCACCCCGAATGCTCAGCGCTGCTTCATGTTTTTTGGTAGAACCGTTGCTATGTGACTGTCGCATTGCCACACAAACTTGGAAAAATCATCCATAAAAAAACAAAGGACTTATCACCATTAATAGAAGCAAGAGGCACAGGCCCCCATGCATCAGAATAGATCAACTCAAGTGGTTTAGAACTGCACGTCAGAGTAGGGGGTGAGGGCAACTTGCTTGCTTTCCTAACTTGCAAGCATGACAATTATTGGGCACCAACAAAGGACCAACATAAGGTAAAGACTTAGACCTAATGAGAGAAATAACATATCTGAAATTGCTATGACCTAAGTGAGCATGCCAGATGGAAGCAGGCACTTGTTCACGAAGAATGCAACTCGGATGACGGTGTTTATTGGAAGAGCTAGTGATTGGAGATCTCTGTGGCGTCTGGAGGTGATAGAGTCCATCTTTATTGTGCCCTTGAAGTAGAACTGCCGCCGTATTCTTATCCTTAACAAGGCAATGGAATCATTGTCAGTGGTGAAACACTGAATAGATAGAAGGTGCTTTTAAATTTTAGGAACATGAAGGAGATTGGTGAGAGAAAAAAGGACGATTACCAAAGGTGGAGGAGGTGGATCCAGTATGAGCAATAGGTGCACTAGTACCATTACCAACACGGATGTGATCAGAGCTGGTGTAGTCATCAGCGATGGAGAGCCGGGTTAGATCCGGCGTCACATGATGGGTGGCGCCCATGTCTGGGTACCAATCATCAAGAGGAGGCGGCGCTGCACCATAGGAGGGAGCATTGCGTGGCTGGAAGGCGACTATGTGAGCAGCAGTCGGCGGTGAAGCATAGGCAGGAGAAGCCCGCTGATGTTGGAAGCAGCGATCCAGTGTATGGTTGGTGCGATGGCAGTGAGGGCATGGAGGGAACCAGCCCCTGCCTTTCCCTTGACCACAGCCATTGTGGCCACGATTGGTTCCCCCTTGCTGCTGAGAGCGTTGAGCAAGGTTGACTGCAGGAGCATCCTCAGGCGCAAGTGTGATTGAGGCTTCCAGATTGAACTCCATGGTAGTGAGAAGATTGTAAAGCTCGTGGAAGGAGGGGGGCGCTCCCTGATGGAGAGCACAGAGAGGACCGCGTTGAACTCAGGACCCAAGTTCCTCACGATGACAGCTGTGAGGTGCGCATAGGACATAGGCTGGCCAGTTTCTGCAAGCTAATCTGCAATAGATTTGGCCTTATGAAGAAAGGCTGAGACAGATTGTCTACCTTTTTACAGATTTTGCAACTGAACATGCAGCTGAAGAACGCATGATTCGGAGAAGGAGCCGAAGGCGGTGGAGAGTGCCTCCTATTTCTCACGCGCATGAGAGATACTGGTGAGGAGATGTGCCACTTCTTCAGAGAGGGATGATGAGATCTAGCTGAGCATGAGCTGATTTGGAATGAACCACGTGTCATAGGCCGGATTAGGAACCTCATCAGAGGCTTGCTTGATGGTCTTGGATGGCACTAGATCAGCGCCATCAATGAGGCCACTCATGCGCTGGCTGTTGAGAAGAGGAAGAAATTGTTGCTTCCAGATCACATAGTTTGTCGGGGTTAGTTTAATGGAGAGGTAGTGGCTGACGTTGGGAATCATAGGAGCAGCAAAGGAGGGAGGAGTGACACCAGAAGCAAAATCAGAAGAGGAAGAAGAATAGGACTCTTAGGTGGCTAACAAACCACCTGAGACCTGGACTCTCCACCGATGTCTCCCAACAACCAGCAGGACTCTAGGAGAGGAGGGACTCCTCAAGGAGACGAGACATACAACAGATAATAGGAATAAAAAGAAACTGAATAATTATCCTAACACATTTCTAGTAGCTGTCACATTGTCACATTATTAAGTAGAAATTGGTGGTCAGTATTTGTGGGTTTTGCTGATTGCTGATATTTCATAAGTTGTGGTGGGAACAATCGTATTATTGTATATCCGACATCTTTGTCCTTTTAGTTACGTATAGTTACATTACTGCCTTCTATCTCCGTAGTGTTGCAATGGATAAAGAAATAAGACATAATGTAGTTAAAGTGTCCGAACAAGGGATATCATATATTAGTTATTTACGTGCTGAATGGGGCAAACATGAACCTTGTTATTGTTTATGCCCCTTGAAGATTGTTGGATGAAGATGTGAAGGAAGAACTTTTAGGGAGTTGAAGCGAATGGGATTTTAGTGGATACCAAGTAAAGAAAAGGTTATCATCCATGGGGCATGTGGACGTGGAGGAAGGTTGGCACTAGTTTTGAATGTGTAGACAGAAAATGATGATTTTGACAAAAGGAATGGCACTGAATTTAAGATGATAGACTTCGAGTAGGCATATGAGTTTATGCTATCTAAGGACATGTAAGGGTTGTATCTAGGATGCAGATGATATCCAGTGTTTGTGTATTGGTTGAGGGGGTGCACGTGTGCTTTAATGTTTGCACCAATTTCATTAATTCATGAATAGAGATAGATTATATCCAGTGCTATCTTCGACACTTACCAAAAATTTGCCCAAAACTTGGCTAGTCAAATCAGCCTTCAATTCACTAATCTGACTTGGTCAACTGATTTAAGGTCAATTGGCTCATTATGGACCATCCAGGTGGCCAATGCCATTTGATAGGGTGGTTTTAAGACTCTTCTGCTCTATATGAGACTGAGGAGAGATGACAGCTGGAACAAATGCCCTGCTGCTCTTTATCATGAGACAGGCACCTGAGAAGCTGCATTTGGCAAGGTTTCCAGTACTAAAAATGTGATGATGATGGAGATGCGTTACCTATTTGGAAGTTTGTTTGGGTCTTGAATTTCCTATTTACTTGATTTGTCAATACTTCCATAAGGAGCATAGTCATAGTGCTTGATATGACTGGTTCCTGTATTCTGGAAGGTTTGGGCAGAAGCAGAGGCTTTGGTACCCATATTTTTGCAGCTGTGAGTTTGTGTGCATGTCTGCTAATGTTTTCAGAACATTATCGTCCATGGATGACTTTGTTTTTGTCACTATTTTGTTTTCAGAACAGGAAAAGGTAGCTTTCACATAATTAAGTTAGAACTAGTCATAAATTTCCTGATATGATTTGTAAGTGTATTGATGTGTTGGTGGGTCGGGAGAGTAGGGGTGCCGTAAGCACCGTTGTGTTGGAGTAGGAGGGCATCACCAAGGCTGAGGCGACAGAATGACCTGGGCACCCCTTGTCATTGGAGTGGTCGGGTGCTGTTGAGACTGAAACGGTTGGACGACGTGAGCATCGCCATGACTGGAGTGACCAAAAGCCATTGAGCTTGGGATTGTAGGGTGCCGTGGGCACTAGTGGGACTGGAGTTGTTGAGCGATCGGGCGTCGTGGATCCTGATGTGATTGAAGTAGTTGGAGGTCGGGTGCCGGGGGCGCCGCTGTGACTGAGGTAGCTGAGTAGTCGGGTGCAACGGGCCCCAATGTAGCCGACAGTCGGGTGCCGGGGGCACCATTGTGACTGAGGTTGCTGAGTGGTCAGGCGCCGTGGGCCCCGATGTGACTGGAGTAGCTGGCAATCGGGTGCCGAGGGCACCATTGTGACTAAGCTATTGAGTGATCGGGTGCCGGGGACCCCAGTGTGACCGGAGTGGCTGGTAGTCAGGTGCCGGGGGCACCGTTGTGGCTGAGCTATTAAGTGTTCGAGTGTCGAGGCCCCCAATATGACTGGAGTGGCTGGCAGTCAGATGCTGGGGGCACCATTGCGACTGAGCTGTTGAGTGATCGGGTGCTGGGGGCACCATTGTGACTGAAGTGGCTGGCAGTCGGGTGCCAGGGGCCCCGAGGTGATTGGAGTGGCTAGCAGTCGGATGCCGGGGGTACCGTTGTGGCTGAGTGGTTGAGTGATCGGATGCCGTGAGACCTTGAGGGTTGTGCTCGGGGATCGTTGATAGAGGTGGGGGCCTAACGCTTCGTTTTGTGTCGAGACTTGTAAAGTATGCCCATTATCTGGGTAACAGCACTAAGGGCACGCTTATCGAGATAACTCCAAAGTGGCACACGATCATCGAGGAGGGGAACCAGGCTGGGGGCCTCGATTGAGCCATGTCTGATGGTGCGCGACCATTGGGACCGAGACTGGGCAGGGTGCTCTCGTCAAGCAATGGCTGCGTCGTGCATGATTATCGAGGCAGAGAAAATTTCATAAAAATATATATGAGCTCAAGCCCATATAAATTAAAAACCCACAAACCCAATAATAAAAAGGGCTTCAAAAATGCAAAGCAAATGGGCTCAGAAAAGATCCCACGAATTAATTGATGGGCTTAAAGGGCCCAAAATCATTAAAACTAAAAACCCCTTTCAAATATATAAGTGGGCTAGAAGGGGGACCAACCCAATCGAACGTTCGAACATTGGGGTTGGCCATGAATGGAGATTAGGGTTTTAGTCGAATAGGGAAAGTGGCTCAAAGTTTAACAGGATAGAACTTATCCTAAGAAACTTAAGTCTCATTAGGATTCTATGCACCTAGTAGGACTCGTAAGGCCTCAAAAGCTCTATATATAGAACCCCTTGACTCGATGTAGAAGCATCCAAATTGCTACTACGTCGACGACGTTTTCCTACTGCCATTCAAGACCTCTTGTTCACGTGGGCACCGGTTGCTGCAGTTGCTGCATCTTCATCCTCTTCTCGGAAAGGAGACATATCCTTCCTCTGCAACCGTGGGTTGCTCTTCTTCCTACGTACCGTGCTGCTGAAGTTGTCACTACTGTGAACAAGAAGTGCATGCTTCTTCCTTTGTGTCCCTTCATCCCTTACTCCTTCATCTTTCTCTCCATTTAAGCCCAAGAAAGGTTGGCTTTCTCCTAACCCAGACTAAACTCTTTAAAAACACATGCAAGCAACTTCTCATGATCACACATCTTGCTTACATATATCTCCTGCTTGTATTCCATTGATCTCCTGCACGTAGTTTTGAGTTTTCTACATGCGAAACAATTGGCGTCTGTCTCAGTGGACATAGTTTTCAAGAATTGGTGACTTACTATAAGGAAGCGAATTAATTAACATCAAAGATTATGGGTGCACGCGGTTGCGACGGATTGACCAGGGATTCACCCATATTGACTTTTTCTCGTCTGATTAAGTCCTCCGCGAGATCCTTGAATGGCTCACAATCGTGGACGATGTGGCCTACCACCTCATGATATGGGCAATAGCCCTGATGAAAGGCCGCTCTGGCGAAAACCCGAAAGGGCGGTAGAGCTGGTAAAGAGAAAAATAAAAAATTTCTCCTTCTCCACTCCTCACTGATAGGGGCCATCGATCCCAACATCTTGTCGACGGTTATCTCCGGATCACTCCGCAGTAAGGGCAACCACTATACCCTCAAGGGCCAGACGAGACCCAGTTCTAGTACCAGTCTCCAGTCCCAGCATCGTGGCTTCACTGCCTTCATAGGCCAGCCACCTAGTTCCAGTACAAGTCTCCACTCCCAGCATCGTGGCTTCAACGCCTTCACAGACCAGCCACCCAATGCCAGTACCAGTCTCCTGTTCCACCATCATGGCTTTAGCGCCTTCATAGGCCAGCTACCCAGTTCCAACACCAGTCCCTAGTCCAAAGATCATGACTTCAACGCCTTCACAAGCCAGCCACCCAATTCCAGTACCAGTTTCCAGTCCTAGCATCATGGCTTCAGTGCCTTCACAAGCCAGCCACCTAGTTCCAGTACCAGTCTCCAATTTCAACATCGTGGCTTCAATGCCTTCACAGGCCAGCCATCCAATTTCAGTACCAGTTTCCAATCCTAGCATCATGGCTTCAGCACCCTCACAGGCCAGCCACCTAGTTCCAGTACCAGTCTCCAGTTTCAGCATCGTGGCTTCAACGTCTTCACAGGCCAGCCACCCAGTTCCAGCACCAGTTTCCAGTCCCAGCATCATGGCTTCTGCGCCGTCACAGGCCAACCACCTAGTTCAAGTGCCTGTCCCCAATTCTAGTATCGTAGCTACAACAACTTCGTAGGCCAGCCACTCAGTCCCAGTGCCAGTCGCCAGTCCAATGATCCAGCCATCGCACATTCGTGAGCCAATCACCCAGACATAGCACCAATATCCAGCTCCTGCGTTTCGGCTACGATCCCTTCACGGGTAAGTTAGCTAGTCCTAGCCCCCAGTTCTGGCCCTTGGCCGTCACATTTCTGAGGGTCATTCGACCACCACAACCTCAGCTTCTTAGCCAGACATGAGCCACATTTCCGGCTAACAACATGAAGACAACGAGTGAGCCCGCTCGAGTGAAGTCACCGGTCCGCTCATTATTTGCTTGCTAGGTCCGAGGGTCATTCGGTCTTGTGATTACCACCCCCAAGGTGGTTTCACATCAGTTGGATATGGGAGAGCACAAGGTGGATCCCCCACAGTCACATGAAATGCCCAATATGACTTCCGGCGCTAACATGATATCTCTACATCAAGAATTGCCTGAAGAATGGGCGGAGGCTAGCACCCACGTCACTTATGAAGTTTTTGTGGTAGCGCCGGCCCAGGATCAAGTGGGTTGGCAGTCTGTGCCGAAGAAGAACAGGAGAAGACGGGTTCCTCAGCCCACCCCAATAGTTCATGTTAGGGGTGTCACTCCCCGGCCAGCACCGCCACCAGTGAACCTTGTCTGGCATGATACGATCCCTCAGCTGGTCATGAGGCGGCCTACCTTCAACAAGAAAGAGCATATCCCAGTGTGGATCCACAAAGAAGTCAGCCCAATGGTTGAGAGACTCCAAGCCATCATTGACAGGCTTGAAGATTATGAACAGCCCGAGATCCGGCCTGTTGAGCTGAAAGAATATATCCCTTGGGAGGAGTTTGAATCCCTCGAGCTGACCCCCGAAGTGGAAGCCCAGGCAGAGCAAGAGCCTCCCTTGTGGGGCGTGTTCCCTCAAGAACAGCCATTGGCTGTTGCAAAAAAGAAGAAGAAAAAGAGAAGATCTAGAGGTAAGAAGAAAAAAGAGGTCATCGTCACCTACAACACCCTCTCGGCGTTGTTCGACACCGCCCACTCTCTGGAGGAAGAAGAAGAAGGGGCATCCTGTGACCCGCTAGAAGCGAATCAGGCCGAAGCATCCACCTCCTAGCATGTCACCCGGTCGGGGAAGAAATGGGGATGCCCTCCTCAGGACAACTGCAACATCTTGCTAAGGGGCGAGCAGCCATACCAAGTCCCTGAACCCAGGGTTTGAAGTATGGAGATCCCCCCCCCCCCGTCGGGTCTTTATCTTGAGAAGCCGAAGAGCCAGGGCGCTCCCTCTTTTGCCAAGTTCCTTCGGGAAAATCCCTACATAAAGTTCTACTCCGAGAGTATAGATTATGACCAGCCCCAACAAATAAATAATTAAGCTAAAACCCATTACAACTTTAACGTGTATAATTAGTGGGCCTTAATAAAGGTTTAAGGCGTAAAACATGTTAATTTGTAAGATGAAAATTGATGCGGGACGGAGACGCGGACTCGACACCGTGTTGGAAATGCACACCTAAGACTCTAGCAAGCTCACGTACATCCCTAACGAGGGAAGCGTTCGGACCTGCACGGTTGAGAAATCGATAGCGAGTCAAGGGTGGTCTGCTCACTCTCTCGTGCCCGGGTCGGGTCATGGGATGGGTCTTGCTCTCTCTCTGACAACGGTTATTACTTTGATTGGAGCGAGGATCCTAAAACATGCTCTCTCTAGCAGCAGCAAATATACATATACTAAGAAAGTAAGCAACTAGACTACAAGGGGGTGACGAGTTTACCTCCACGCTCCGGGCGTGGGGAAGACGATCCCGGCCGAACCCGTACTCCCGGTACAACAGTTATTAATAATTACAGAACTGATTATTTCTATCCACTCCACATAAGGAGGTAAAGGGCTACACACGGGACCCGGGAGTAACACGTTCGGGTTGACGGGCAGCACTCGGGGCCGCTTTGACGGTGGCACATGCTAGTACTCATGGGGCCCACGTCCTGGTTGGCGGACCGGGGATGCCGAAGGCTGCTGCTGCATCGGTGATCCTGGTTGGGCAGTCCCAGGGGCGGAGGCATGCTGGTCGGCCTCGCGGAAGGCAAGGCGGCCGCCTTAGGGGTGGTCATCGAGTACCGTCCACGAATCGGAACCGCTATTCTGCTGCGTGTGACCCAGTGAGAATTGTTGCTGCGATCAGCACTGATGTTGTGTCAATGCTATGTCGGTGGCTTTGGAAAGCTCTTTCAAAATGCTACGACCCTGGGCTGAGAAAAGGATTTTGAATCTTCTGTGCTGGCCGTGGCTGAATGTAGAAGCTTCTAATTCTTAGGGAAGGGACAGACAGAGTGGACAGGGAAGTTTCCTCTCATTAACGTGAGTCTGGCATGCGAATATCTCGACGTGAATAGCCGAAATATCGCGGCAACCCGACTCTGCTTCGGCTTGTATGGCCTCGGCCTCCAAGGCCCGCGCAACCTCCAGGCATTCTTCTGTGGCCTTCATCAGGGCCTCAACTTCGTGCTTGGAGTTTTCCATTTGAAGTGTGGCCTCCCTGCTCCGAGCATGAACAGCTTCCACCCGGGCAATATGTTCCCCAAAGTTACAACAAGCGCTCCCAGCCTCATCTCTTCTTCCTGAATGGCCTCCAATGTCTTGGCCCACTGCTCTTACGAGATTGGCAAGCGTACAAACTCGGTCCATACCCGCTCAAGAGCGGCCATCCAGAGTTCGCGAGGAAAGTCGAGGACATGATAGCCCGTGGTTAGGCCTGTCAGCTTCACCCACATGACCTCGATCGTCGGAAGAGGATCACATTTGATGTGATTATCTGACGACTGAATCAACAAAGCAGCAATCTCCGCTCCGGCAAGGGGTTCTGGAGGCTGGGGGATAACAGGCCATTCAACCCCCAGTGCTGGGGCAACCTATACTTCTTGAGCAGGAGCTCTTGCGACCGCTACAAGAAAAGATGATGATGAGTGCGCTAAAACAACTCTTTATTGAAACTCCGTGCAAAGACCAAAAAAATACAAATGTCAGACTTATACCTAGGGCAAGTTCAAGACCGACTTGGGTCTCAACGTTACAGGGTGGAGACACTCTTGTCACCTCCAGCTCCTTGTCATCCGTCCTAGGAAGGACATCAGGGTGATTCGATGACTGTAGGTAATTTACCAAAGACATTCGGCGCAACCAAATAACCCAAACCTAGAGTAGTTTGCGACAACGAGAAGCCCGTCCGTTGGAGTAGCCAGGGCCGTCGAAATCTTTGGATTCATTTGTAAGAGTATGCAAGAGATATTACAACCTTCATAGAGGCAATGATATTCTTTGATAAAAGATGAAAGATAGGAAAGGTCCCACCGGACGTGCTAGTCTGTTGAACACGAATGCACGTTTGTCAGTTATTTCAATAACGTGGATCACATGTCTGAGGATAAAGGCTTCGAGCCATGTGACCGTGCTAAATGAGAGGCGTGCTTCCTTTCATACGTTTGATTTTGGGTCCATGTGTGACTTAAGTCCCTGCCAATCAGAACATAGGCATTTTATCAAACACCTTATGCGCTTAGTTCATTCTTGAAAAATGATAAGAGAATTCATATGCTCAAACTTATTTCATGGATGTTTTGAAAAGCCTTAGACCATGAATTATGATGCTTAGACTTAGTGACGTGAAAACCAGATGTGCATTGACCGAGTTACATCATATGCACAGACCTTGAATGCTGAATGTGCATAGACTTATTCAGACAATTGTAAGAAATGCACAGACTAGAATGAGCATTAATTCTGGATGTGCACTAACCTATGCAATGCGTGTGTAGAGACAAAAATGTACTAAGACTTTACATGCTATATGTGCTCAGACTCTAAATGTAATTATGAAAATGTACACCGACCTTAGTATGTGCATCGACTTTACTTTCCATTGCTAACATGTGCAAAGACTTTGGTCTATACATGTGCATCGACCTTGACGCAACATGTGCACAGACTTAAAAGTATGCATCGACCTTCTATATGCCCAAGGACAATGTGCATTGACCTTGTTTTGCACAAGGCACAATATGCACCGACTTTGTTTTGCACAAGGCACAATGTGCATTGACCTTATTGTGCAGGATGCGAAATGTGCGTAGACCTTAGAATGACTAAGGCACGATGCGCATCGACCTTAGTAAGACTAAAGAAGATGTGCATCGACCTTTATGCATAGAACACAAATGTGCACCGACTTGCCTCTATCTCACTAGGCAACATGCATCGACCTTCATACGCAATACAATATACATGTGTTGACCTTTAATTACACCAGAGTAAATATGCGTTGACCTTATTATGAACAAAGTCTATCTTGCATCAACCTTAGTTTGAACAAGGTCTATCATGCATCGACTTTAGTATGAAATGTATGCACATGAAGCTATAAAATACTAACAGTGTTGCCATAATACACCGGACGAATCCTTGATCTGCACCATTAAGAATCCACTAAACCATGGATGTTACATCTTCCCAGAGAATCTCCCTGGAGACCTTCTGCCTATGCGTGATATCCAACATGAGATCGATCTTGTCCCGGGCTCATCTTTGCCCAACATTCCACACTACTAGATGAGTCCCATGGACCATACCGAGCTTCAGAGGCAGGTCGAGGAGTTGATGAGTCGGGGATCTCTCAGGGACAACAAGAGCCCTTGCGTTGTGCCCGCATTATTAGCCCCGAAGAAGGATGGCACATGGAGAATGTGCGTTGATAGCTGTGCGATCAACAAGATCACGATGAAGTATCATTTTCCCATTCCCTGACTGGATGACTTGTTGGACATGATGTCGGGAGCCACTATTTTTTCAAAGATAGATATTCGTAGTGGCTATCATCAGGTGTGGATCAGGCCTGGGGATGAGTGGAAGATAACGTTCAAGACCAAGGATGGTCTATATGAGTGGTTGGTTATGCCCCTTGGGCTTTCCAACGCCCCTAGCACCTTCATGCGGTTGATGACCTAGGTTTTATGCCCTATGATAGGGGACTTCTTGGTCGTCTACTTTGATGACATTCTTATCTATAGCCGCACTAGGGAGGACCACTTAGACCACCTTATATAGGACTGTATTGTGTTGAGGCGAGAGAGCTTATTTGCCAACCCGAAGAAGTATGCTATCCTGACCGATTAGATTGCCTTCCTCAGGTTCATTATGTCTAGAGATGGAGTCTCTACTGATCCAGAGAAGATTAGGGCCATCAGGGAGTGGCCCGAGCCCCGCACACTCCACGATGTCTAGAGCTTTCCTGGTTTAGTGATGTTCTATCATCGCTTCATTTGTGGCTTCAATTGTATCACTACCCTGGTCACAGATTGCATTAAGAAGGGGGCGTTTGTATGGACTAAGGCCGTAGCGATTGTCTTTTAGGACATCAAGTGATGCGGGACGACGGTGAGACTAGACAGGTGGACACGAACCTATGACCTAGACGACCGGACACGACTCACTGACAACAAGAGGGCCCAGTGGTGCTGCGGTGGGAGAGAATGAGAGAGACGAGCGGGAGAGAAAGGGAGAGAGGGATAGCAGCGGCGGCGGTTTGGCAGTGTGTGCGTGTGGGGTGGGGAAGGAGATGAGGGGGCGACCGTGTGTGAGGTGAGGCAAAGGGGAGAGGAGACAGGAGAAGTGTATGCAACGTGTGGGGAAGGTGGTGAGTGGCCTTGTGCGTGTGTGCCGTGGAGAGGGAGAGTGTGGTGCGTGGGAGAGAAAGAGTGGGGAACCGCCAGCAGCGGGGTGTGAGAGTGGGAGAGAATGGGTGAGAGGGAGAGGCCCGCCGTGGGTATAGAAGTGAGAGGGGTAGAGAAAGATCCCGTGAGAGATGGGGGAGGTTGTTGCGATGGGTTGTCCGCCGACAGGGTGTGGTTGCGGAGAGGAAGAGAGAGGGATTCGTGGCAGTGGTGCGTGGGTTAGGGGAGGTGCACGAGTGTTAAAGAGAGAAGAGAAAGGGATGGGAGGTTAGAGAGAGAAGTGAAGAGAGGGAGAGAGAATGTATGAGAAAAAGAAGAGAGAGGGGGGCTATCGGGCTGGTAGTTGCGCAGGGTGAGGAGAGAACTTGAAAAAGAAAAGGGGAGAGGGGAAACTTGAGAGAGAGAAGATGATAGATCTCCCTGGTGGTGCTAGGTTATTGTAGAGGGAATAAGAGACGAGGTCATGCCATGCCATAACCCGCCGCTTAAGTGGTTGATGCCATAACCCACCACTGGAGTTGTTGGTGGGCTAATACATGGCTGGCGGTGGGGTGTGAGTGGGTGTGGGGAGTGAAGAAGTTGATGTGGGTGTGGTGTGCATGGCCCCTTGGCCATGTGCATAGGTTAGAGAGAGGGTGACATTGTAGTGGCTACGGTGGTGAGGTGTTGTGGTGGTGATAGTTTGTGTGAAGTAAATGAGAGAGAGAGAGATGTGGGGTAGGTGGAGGTGGGGCACGGTGTGCATGGGTGAGGGCCATGGGTTATGTGGGAAGGTGAAGTTATGTGTGTGCATGGTGCTCACGTGGGTGTTCAAAGAGTAAAAAAACGTATGAAACTCAAGATTCAAACTCATTAAATCAAAACATATGATCCCCAAGAACAGATGAGTCATAGTGTTGACATCATCAAAACACAAGGACATAATATCTGGGACATCCACGGGGTCAAAGGTCGACCAAAGGGTCCCAATTGGGTCGACCGGAGGCCAAAATGGGCGAAGAGAACGGGTTTAGGTCGACCTGCCCACTTGGCCGGTCGACCTGCCCACTAATGGGCGAAGAGAAAGGGTTTAGGTCGACCTACCCACTGGGTCGATCGATTGACTCACTACATTGGTCGACTGACCCAGTGGGTTGGTCGACTGGGCCACACCACCCCTCTTGCTGGGCAAGGGTTGGTCGACCAAAATCCCTGGTCAATTGACTGAACCCTACCAGGCTGCCCCGTTCAGTGGCAGACGCGCCATCGGTCGATCGAATTGCTTCATCGGTCGACTGACTCCGACGATGCACTTGTGGGAGCTCCACAGTTGGAGCTCAAACCAAGCTCCACTCAACCCATTTGAGGGGGAAAACATGGGGAAACCCTTCCCCAACCTCCTTGGCACTAGGAGGTCCCATTCAATCCATAACAACCTCGCCGAATCGACGAAACCATCTCTCACCCTAAAAACATTCATATTAACCTCGACATGGAAAGGAAACTACCCTCGGCCTCACCATGGCCTATAAAACATGGGGAAATTGAATGTACGTGCTAGGGATCTGTCACCCTACCTCCACCGATGATTTCCCATGTCATGGATGCCGATTCCAAGTGAAATCGCCTCTTGAATCACCGTCGGGTTCACAAACTCATGAATAGGTTCCGCTGCGCTATCGCCTGGTTCCTCGCTCCATCATCACCGATCGTTGCCCCACGTGCCTCGCCATCTCGCCCACGTCGTCCTCTGTCGGCCTCCCGGGGAAGGAAGGGAGAAAAGGAGAGAAACGAGAGGAGAGAGGGAGAGAGTGAGAGAATAAGAAGAGAGGGATGGTGGGTTGGTTTAGATAGAAAATATTTTGGGGTTTTAAAAAGAAGATACGATGGTTTCACTCTTCCCACAATGCCCATAACGTGGTCTTATCCGGCTTGAGGGGCCAAGGTCGATCCCACTCCCAAAGCAAGCGACGAACCTCACTCCGCAGGTATATGATGTAGCTGGTCCTTCGAGCAATCTCCATCCACATCTCCTGCGAGTACGTGTAGTTGACAAAAAGGTGATCGAGGGACTCATTCTCAGCACCGCAAAAATAGTAGGTAGGGTCAAATCCTGAAAGAAACGAGATAGCCTGTCCCGAGTGGGGAGTCTCCCATGGGTGATCCTCCAAATCAAAACTTGACTTTGAGAGGGCTCTTCTATTTCCATACCTGATTATGAAAGCCATTGTGCAAACCTCCATCAAAAATAACGGCATAAGCTGACTTGACAGTGAAGATGCCATTTTTCTCCCACCTCCAAATCCATTCATTCTCACCTACTTGAGGATGGAGGGAGAGGAGAAAAGAAAGAAGGCCCTGAAGTTGCCCCAGCTCATCCTGAGTGAAGTCACGCTTGAAGGTCGGTGCCTAGGAGCCACCCATGATGTGCCTAGGAAACAAAGACTCCAAGGGAAAATCCCCACACCATCTATCCTTTCAGAAAAGACACTTATGATCATCTCCCAGTTGGACTCGGATGTCAGCGACGAAAAAAATCCCTACACGAAAAGATATCTCGCCAGAGAGGAGAAGTCTTGTGGCGCGGAGATGGGGCCAAGTCCCAAAACCTCCTCGAAGAAAAGTAGCGCTGCCTAATCACCTGGGACCACAACCCCTCCTCTCCACACCCCAACCTCCACAGCCATTTGCACAAGAGATCCGAATTGAACTTTCTGACATGCTTCAGGCCCAACCCACCTTGTTTCTTGCTAGTGGTTATCTTGCCCCAACAAATATCATGCCAGCCTCTATACCGGTCCCCACTGCTATGCCAAAAGAATCTGTATTGAATAGAGTCAAGCTTCCTAGCCACCAAATTCGGAATGTGGAACATAGAGAGAAAATAAGTAGGGAGGCTGTCCAACACGAAGTTGCACAGAGTGTCCGCGTAAACCCCCCCAGCCCATCTCGTTCCCAGTTTACCCTCCAGGGGGTTTACGCGGACCAACTTTAACCCTTAGGCTAGTTCACGTAAACCCCATCCAGGGGAGGGGATTTACGTAGACCAACTTTAACCCTTAAGCTAGTTCGCGTAGACCCCATGCAGGGGAGGGGGTTTACGCGGACCAGCTTTGACCCTTAGGTTAGTCCGCACAAACCCCATCCAGGGGGTTTACGCAAACCAGCTCTAACCCCTTGGCCAACCCGCGTAAACCCCTTCCAACCCTTCAACTTCCCTATAAATTCTCCCCTTTGGGAGCCCAAGAGGCATGGAAAATGAACGATCAAGCATCATGCCCAGACTACAAAGGCGCGCTAAGGAGAATTGTGTGTGTTTGCTAGGCTCAGGCCGAGGGCATGTCACATAAGCATCGCTCATACGGCGTCTAGCCCAAACACCCGTCTCCGGGAGATATGTGTGTGTGTTTGCTAGGCTCACGCTGAGGGTATGCCGCATGCGCATCCCTCATATGGCGTCTAGCCTAAACACCCACCTCCGGCCCCCTTATCATAATGAATGTATGTTGTCTCGATAATCATGCGTGATCCCAGATCTTACTTGGCGAAAGCACTCTGCCCGAGCCCTGCCTCGATAGTCATGCGCCCCCATATGTCGCTCTACGGGAACACCTGGCTCGACCTTGCCTTGGCATTTGTGCATGACCCAGATGCCGCTTTATGAGAGCGCCCTACCCAGTCCCTACCTCAACGAGCGCGCACTATCCAACGTTGCTCGATCGAGCCACCCTGTCTTGTCTCGACCTCGATGCTCATGCCCAACACAGTCATTGCTTGATGAGAGCCCCTACCGAGTCTCTGTCTCAATGATCGTGTGCTGTCGTACGCGGCTCAATCGAAGCATCCAGCCTGGTTCTCTATCTCGATAAGCATGCCCTCAACACTGTTATCAGGATAATGGGCATACTTCATAAGTCCCGGCGCAAGATCAAGCGCCAGGCCCCTGCCTTTATCAATGGGCCCTGAGCAGCTCTGGGTCGTTACACAGAGGGTGAGCGACACGTGGAGGGAAAAACGGTTCCGTGGGTGTGAGTGCGCAGGCAACTATGGGAAGTCATGAACTGGACATCTTTCCCCACCGACCGCAACCAGTCGGTGTTTATTTACATCAGATTGAATCTGAAGACCTTCATTCCATGCCGAAGCGGAGTCCGTATTCCTGAAGCCCGGGATGAAGACCCAAGAGTACTTTGTAGCTATAGGTTCATCTCAGACTGGGTCGTGTTGGCCAGGGGTGAAGGGTGCTGGGGGTTTACGCTAGGTGACACAGAGGGTAGCTGGAGGCCCGAACGTGGATGCAAGAGCATACATCCAACTGGCGGTGTAACACTGAGATGTATATATTTTTACAGGCGGGCCGTGACGGCTCGGGAACAACAGGGGCATGCCTCGGGACAATTCTGGTGTGCTAGTCGGTCCCTGGGTCGATGCGTGATGTATGAGTACTTGTGTGTTTCATAGAGAGTTCCTCCCGTGACCTGGGCCGTGGCCGCGGTGTCGAACGGGGGCTTGTGGTTGATTGGGCGATTGAGGGGACACATCAGTCCGTTATCTGGACGAGGGTCGATCACGGCTCGAGTTGAGCGATCGACGTGGCCTCGTTACTGAGAGGCAGCAAGACGTCATGATGCGTGCATGGTCGTGGCTGACGGGCACATGAGGGGCAACCCCGGCATGAGGGGGTGTCTACCCTTGTCGTAGCGTCTCACATGTGGTGGGTGTGGACTTGTGCGTTACGGCTAGTTAACATGCGATGGAAGTGCAAGGGACATACCCTCGGCGTGTTATGCCGCTTGACAAGTCACACACGCACAATTCTCCTCGGCTCGTTGTGGAGAGCCCGCTCGAAACTGGATGCCGGATGATCCGTGTGCTGAGTTAAGCCAAGTTGAGTTGAGTTGAGTGTCCTCTTGTCTGTATGTTGCCCCCCGAGCCCCTAAGGGGTTTTTATAGGGGAAGTTTGATGGAGGCATCACCCCCACCTCCCTCTGGCTTGGGTCGTCCACACACCCGGGGGGTACGTTCCAATCCTTTTAGGGAGGAGGGGAAGAATAGTTGGTGGTAAGCCTTACATAGGAATAGGAGCTTTTAGGGCTCGAATCCCTCTTACGACAACGCTTTGGAGATTCAATCTGTTGTGCCGAGACTTTGTGTCCATCATCGAACTCTCATCCTTCCTAGGCACGCATATGACCGGGCTTATAACGTCCTGCGGGGAAACTGTACTGCCACTCTTGCCATACCTAGCTTAATTTGATTTTCATAGAGCAACTTTGACATTGGAGCTCGTGCTTTTGATAGAAGGAGTGATGGCTTTTTACTTTGATTGATGCTCTTTGCTTTTGACTTGATTTTTCTTTTTCCTGTATTTCTTTCTTTTTCTTTGTGGAATCAGGTCATAATGGACTGTCCCTATTTGAGATCTCCTCTCGTCAGGGTGTCTAGATCGGTCATCTCCCCCTTATTCACTTCTTGCACCTACGCTTGGCCAAAGAGAGAAGAGCATGGACCTTCACTCCCCCTAGGCATGGCTAGAGGAGAGACAATGTCACTTAGTAGAGGGAAAATCAAACCAGAGTTGTCGTGGAGTGTGTGATTACCGCGCTCGGGGTCCTCTTTCATGGCAAAAAGAAAAGACACCTTACTGCCAGGGTGACACTGGTTTGACTCTAAGGGAAAAAATATTTAAGGTACAACCCATTCCAAGCATGAGACAGCTCCTCACCTTCTGCGTTGACTAGGCGATATCCGTTCCCTAGATAAGCCTCTCTAACGATGAACGACCCTTCTCAGTTTAGTTGTAATTTAGATCTAGGACCTACTGACCTAATGAATTTGTGTTTCAAAACCATATTACCTACTTAAAATTTACATTCAATTACCTTCTTTTGAAAATAATGCGAAACTCTCTTTTGATAAGCAGACATGTGATCGGCCACGTTAAGCCTCTTCTCATCTAAAAGTTCCAACTGGACGAGCAGTGTCTCTCGACGTTCGTCAAGATTAAGTTCCTTATTGAGCTGTACCCTTAGGGAAGGGATCAGGATCTCATATGGGAGCATCGCGAGAGGCGTAACAGTACTGAACCAAGAACTAGTCAGAGTAACACTCACCAGTGTCAGTCCATGCCTCTGACCACGTGTACACACATTGACCCATCGCCTTGAGCCAAGCCTCTAGCTAGTTTTCCCTCCCTGTAGGACGCTACCGACTATGCGAGAGGGCCCACAAAAACTAGCCTATAAATCGTATATCGGGATTGCCCCACCACCTTTCCCAGGTGGGCCGACACGGAAGTCGTCAGGCTACAACAAGTGGCTCCATCACCATGAAAGAGAAGAACACTCTATCGGAATGTACACCTTAACCCTGGCACCTAGGACACATGAAATGCATTAGAAATTACATAAACAATCTTTGAAATCTCCAGGTATACAACAGATCAGGACCACCCCGTTACAAATCATAACGGACTGGGGCAGGACCGCTATACTCAATAGAACTCATAAAAATTCACAGTCAGCCGGGACTATAACGCACCTAGGCAGGCGCACTATAAGACTATAACATACGGGAGTAGGGGTGTTAAAGTCAACAGGCACACAACACGATCGACAAAGGCTATAATGCACCAAGGGTGGGACGTTATAGTGACATAATGTGCCTCCCATGGCCCGTTATGCTCACCAGAACGATCAGAATCCACAGTTTAAACGGGGGATATAACGCACCTAAACAGGGGCGTTATAGGGATATAACGCATAGGGAAAGGGGCACTAAAGGCAACAGACACCCAACACAATAGGCAGGGGCTATAACGTACCACAGTAGGGGCGTAAAAGGCACTTGAACTCGAAAATCTACAGAAAACCCATAGCTTCATGCATGGTATAACGCACACATACCGAGGTGTTAAATGACCATAATGGACCTAGGGGAGATCGCCACAAGGGGAAATAATGCACCTATACAGGCGTGCCAAATGACTATAATGCACTGGGGCAGGCGCATTAGGTCGGCTGGGTTTCAAGATTCCAGAGTTTGAAATCGAACCCCCTCCCGATCGACCGAAATCAATGGGGGACGTGGGGAAAAGTGTTTATAAACGCAGGAGGGGGGATCGCGGGGAGGGGAAACAAACTATCGACCGTACGCCGAGCTCGGGCGTCCGATCGAGGTGCAGCCAACTCCTGGATGATGATTGAGGGATGCCAAAGGATGCCTGAAGGTCTGGTGCCAAGCTGCTGTCGTTGGATGGAGTCGGAGGCCGGGGTTGTGGGCCTGTGCAGTTCTACCGTGCAGGACAGATTGGCACAGTTGTGGTGCGTTGGCCAGTACGGGTGCTGTGGAACTCCAATGATGACGGGACCAATTTATGGACGTTGCTGACAGGGAGGTCTACGAACCCTCAGAAGATGGCGGCCGGCTGATCACCTCGCTGGATGTGGTCGCAGGAACATCCGGTGTTAGGTTTCTGGGTGAACAGTCGAACCAGTTGTATGTATCTGTGTGGGAACTCCCAGTGGCAATATCAGATCGGGACGAGACCACTTGCGTTAGTTCCATATTGTCGAAGGCTGAAACTTTTTTGAAGACCGTCCGACCTGAAACGGAGAGGAAGAGGGGGGGTCGGGGCCGATGTGACAGCAGCCTGTCCTGGGTGAACAGGGGACTCTGAGTCTGGCGCGATTGAGGGAGAATGGCCGCCCTGGATGGAGACGACGTCAAAACCAGGCGGGACCACCTCTGGTGCGTTGGCACTTCAGAAGAGCAGAACTCTCATGAAGAGAGCTCTAGCTGAATCACACAGGGGCTAGCGGTGGAGCTGCTACCAGATGGTGCTCTGGTTCAGACCGAAGTTTAGCGCAGTTGCACGAGAATGGGCAGTGCAAACGGTGCTGCGGTCGGATCGCGCGGGATCACTTCTGGGACGAAGCTGACTCGACGACGTACAACTCCACAGAAGAAAGCTTCGGCTGTTTTACACCGTGGACGCTAGGGTAGTCTCTGCAAACTTGACCTCTGCTGCAGGTTGGTTGCAAAGGGCAGCAATGTGGTCTTCTCGATCCACGAGAGGGCGTAGCGGCGACGGGGCGACGCCGGGGTGTCGTGGATGTTCGGAGCTGAGGAGGGCGGACCTGAGTTGCAGAGGGAGAGTCCAGCATGCCGCATTGAATTGAAGCAAATTAGTGCCTTTTCTACGTAACCCGACCTCCCATAGGCTAGGATCATTGAATTCCAAGATATAACATCACAAAAGCCCATGGAAAGGAAAACAACACAGGCATAATCCACAAGTCTGAGTCTCCCATACATGTCGATAAGAGCATTGCCAAGCACAACATTTGAGAGATCCATGTAACTCCGAATGGCATGCCCATGAATCTGCTTAGCTTGACGGGCGGAGGAGACGCACGATGCAGCAACAGAAAGTGTGAATCCACTGGCCCTAGTACCAAGCTCCTGCATCCGAAAAAGAAGACCAAAGGCCTTATCCGCGTGACCCATTGCCACACAACCAGATATCATCGTGTTCCAGCTGACGACATCCTTGACAGGCATTTCCTCAAACATCTGAAGGGCACTCTCCTTATCCCCACTCTTTGAGAAGGCCGCAAGCAAGATGTTCCATGTGAAGGTGTTCTTGTCCGGCAACTGGTGGAATACCTTCACAGAAGAGCCGATGGCTCCGAGCTGGGAGTAGATGTTGATGAGCCGGTTGCCCAGGAAGGTGCGGTGGTGGAGACCAACCTTGATGAACTGGGCATGGACAGACTGGGCACACACCAGAGACTGCAGGGAGAGGCAATAATCTATGAGTGTAGAACAGCACGACAGTGTGTGCTTGCTGGCTATGCTCATCAGAAGAGAACATATCTGACAGTGCGGGTTGTTACAGCTAGCGTTGTGATTAGACGTACAAAAAAAGCCGCCTTCCCACCTAAGGGCGCCTCTCCACCGCTTTCAGAACTTACTAATCTGCAACCATCCTTCTATAGGTTTCCTTCCTCCGCAGAGGACATACGTGTAGCATCCACTCTGGCCTCTCCTCTCTCACCACCGTTTTAGATGGCATCGGTCCGGTGGCCCAGCGTCAAACCGCTCATGCTTTGGTCCACAGGAGCTTGATGGTCATCCAATGGTGCCCCTTCTAGGGCAAATCGGCCCATTCAAATGCTCTCGATGGCTCGTGGCTGGGGCCCATTAAGCCATTGCTTCCCCACCTGTATTCTCCTTGATATTTTTGTATTAAGTCTCCATTTGCCCTCATGGAGCATCATTCCAACCCCTTGTACCATCCTTCTCCCCAATTTTATTCTTATTCTGGTGTAGAATCCTCCTCCCACAAGGGCCCATCTTCCCGTGGTCCCTTTGATCCATCTGAGGAACTGGCTAATCTCATGGCCCATCTTTCAAGCCTTGTTCGCCAAATAGACCCGGTCCAGGCCCAACGTCTCATTGCATCTCATCATAATGGGCCTTATTCTCATAATGGGCCTTATTTCCCTCCTACTTATCCTGTTGGCCCAATGAATCCTCATGTTTATGTTTCTTCTAGGCCCGCATATCCTTCCACTCCTGGAATGGGCCATTCTTCTTCTCAGCCCGAATCCTCTCATCCGGCCCATTACCTTGTTCCTGGTCCTAATTCACAAACTCTTGCTCAAGCTGGCCTGCCTTTTTCTCGATCTATCCCTACCCCAGAGATGATTGCTCAAGCCCAACGCCAGCTTGATGAACTTCAACGTCAGATCGATCCCAAATCCTCTTTGACTGTCCCGTTCAAATTTTAAAATCTTTGGCTCCCACCATCTTCACAAATTCCAGCATATTGTCGCTATGGTGGAGCCGGTGACCCTTATGTGCACTTGAAGGAGTTTCTTTTCTGAGTCGGCCCTGTAGGTTCGTAGGTACATGGAAAGGTAGGTTGATGGATTGGTACGATGGCGTGCCGTAGGTGTGTCCTCCCTCTTCCGATCTACTACTTTGGCCTACAGTGCAAAGGTTAAAAAATAGAAATAACATGATTGCTAGAGACCTATACCAGGACCTCACAGGGTAGGATGATCGTGAACGCCTTAGAAGTGGGGAGACAGCGGGTTCTTCTATCCTCGCTCTCGGCCGGCCAAGAACAAGGAGCCCTGTGCGTCGAGGATGAAGTCCCTACAAATTATCCAGCAAATAGAGAAGATACCATTAGACTATAGGAGTGCAGAATGTGTTCAAATCAAAAGAGAAAAGCATCGACCTCAACGGACAGTCTCAAACAACGTGACCCGACTGATCATAGTGGAAACAGACTATCGGCAAAGAACACGACACGCCTGGGTGACTACCACCACACCTTGGACACGGTCTCTGTTGACTTACTGAAAAATCTTGGCGTTGCTGAAAAGAAGGAGCTGACTGCTGAACGGAATCAGAGGACGTTGAATGAAAAGAAGAAGGTGCCAATTGCTGTTGCATACTACCAGAAGATGCTTGTCGGTCATGTCGCTTCTTAGACCTTCGAAACATTTGCCTGAACTCAGATTTTGAAGTGCCACTTGCAGTAGGCGTAGCAGACAGGAGTCCTGTCACAGACGGCTGATAAGTAGCCGACTGAACAAAGTCAACCTGAACAGGGCCTCGAGATCTTGCCAAATCAAGCTTTATTGCAACTGCCGCCTAATATGCATCATCCATCTCTCTTACACGAGTGGCAAGCAACGGCACTCGCAACTCAGCCTTCAACCCACGTAGAAATTACTCAGTCTTTAAGGCTTCATCAGTGATAACATGGGGTGCATATTGACCCAACTCAATAAACTTATTCCGATACTGCAGCACAGTCATCTCACCTTGAGCCAAATCCAAAAATTGATGCACTTTGTTCATCCAGAGACAGGCTGGACTATAGGTACGCTCAAAGGTAGCCACAAACTCTGTCCAGGTGATCTGTCAAAGCGGTCGGGAACGAAAAGCAACCTCCCATTCCGAAGTTCACCACATCAGTGCTGCACCCTAAAGCTGAAAAGTAGCAAGCATAATCTGCTCGTCCTCCACACATTCCATTGAGCAGAACACACATTCAGTCACTTCAATCCATACTCTAGCAGCATCTAGATCTGACTGACCTTCATATGTTGGCGGGTGGAATAGTAAAAATTCTTTTAGTGCTTTACCACGACCACCAGGAAAGTCATCTTGAGGAGCTGGAACAGGCACAGTTGGAGCTAGCACGACCAGAGGAGGAGCAGACACAACAGAAGGAGGAACAATGCCACTCGCTTCTTGAGAAATAGGAGCTCAGACACCCTGCCAGATCTATGCCTCGACGTTCGTGCACGATACGGACATTGTTTGATGAGAGCACCCTATCCAGTCTCTGTCCTAATGGTCGCGCATCATCAGACATGGCTCAATTGAGGTGCCCAGTCTGGTTCCCTGCCTCGATGATCGTGTGTCACTTTGATGTCACCTCGATAAACGTACCCTCAATGCTATTATCCGGACAATGGGCATACTTCACAAGTCTCGACGCAAGATGAAGCGTCAGGCCCCTGCCTCTGTCCACGGGCCCCGAGCATGACCATCAAGGTCTCATGACACCCAGCCACCCCAGCTGCATCGGGGCCCCGGGTGCCCGACCACTTGACAACCTCAATCACAGCGGTGCCCCCGGCATCCGACTGCCAGTCACTCCAGTCACAACGGTGCCCCCGGCACCTGATTGTCATCAACAATAGTCACAATGGTGCCCCCAACACCTGACTGTCAAGCATTCCAGTCACAACGGTGCCCCCGGCACCCGACTGTCAAGCACTTAGTCACAACGGTGCCCCCGGCACCCGACTGTCAAGCACTCCAGCCACAATGGTGTCCCCAGCATCCGACTGCCAGCCATTCCAGTCACAACGGTGCCCCCGGCACCCGAATGTCATCAACTACAGTCACAATGGTGTCCCCAGCACCAGACAATCAAGCACTCCAGTCACAACGGTGCCCCCGGCACCCGACTGCCAGCCACTACAGTCACAACGATACCCCCGGCACCTGACTGTCATCAACTACAGTCATAACAGTGCCCCCCGGCACCCGACTGCCAGCCACTTCAGTCACAACGGTGCCCCTGACACCCAACTGTCGGGCACTCTAGCCACAATGGTGCCCCCGGCACCTGACTGTCAAGCACTTAGTCACACGGTGCCCCCAGCACCCGACTGCCAGGCACTCTAGTCACAATGGTGCCCTCTGCACCCGACTGCCAGCCACTCCAGTCACAATGGTGCCCCCGGCACCCGACTGTCATGAACTACAGTCATAACGGTGCCCCCCCGGCACCCGACTGCCAGCCACTTCAGTCACAACGGTGGCCCCGACACCCGACTGTCGGGCACCCCAGCCACAATGGTGCCCCGACACCCGATTGTTAAGCACTCAGTCACAACGGTGCCCCCAACACCCGACTGCCAAGCACTCCAGCCACAACGGTGCCCTCGGCGCCCGACTGTCAAGCACCCCAGCCACAATGGTGCCCCTCGACACCCAACTGTCAACCACTTCAGTCACAACGGTGTCCCCGACACCCGACTACCAACTACACCAATCACATCAGGAACCACAACGCCCGATCGTTCAACAACTCCAGTCCCACCGGGGCCCACGGCACCCGACAATCCTGAGCTCAATGACTTTTGGTCGCTTCAGTCATGGCGATGCTCACGTCGTTCGACCACTCAAGTCTGAATAGTGCCCGGCCGCTCCAGCGACAAGTGGTGCCTACGTCATTCGGTCGCCTCGGTCGTGGTGACACCCAACTACCCCAGAACAATGGTGCCTCCTGCACCCTACTACCCCAACCTCGACATTGTCTCATGACAGGAAGACATTGTGGCGCCCCTCGGGCGGCACCCAACTGAGTCATAGGTCCTCTTATGGACTCTACGTGTGAATACGAAATTACCCACAAAATAACGCAATGACCTGGGGACCGTCACAAATGACGAAATTGTCCCGTGACTTGCAAGCACTTGTAATCGGGCTCTCACGCCCCCATATAAATGTCCTTCACAGCATCTAAGTCATGTAATCCAGTTAGGGAGTGGATCCCCCTCCTCGCTGGGACCAGTCTCCTTGCCCCCAGCTATCTCTACTGTGTTGTTGTTGCCCTATCGCTGTTGCATGGACTAAGCCCTCCCGACGTCGCGGTGTCCAGGGTCCCTGACTCTCTCTTCGGTAGTAGAAACAAAGGTGTTCGGGCTTTGCCCGATGTAAAATAAACACCGACTGCTTGCGGTCGGTGGGGAAAGACATCCAGTACACGACTCCCCATAGTCGCCTACGCACTAGTACCTGCAGAACCTCCTTCTCTCCACGTGTCGCCCATCGCCTGAGAACACATGCCACGTCCTGGCAACGCATCCTCAGTTAAACATTTAGTTTCACAGGTGATCGTCGAGAAATCGACTGGCACGCCCGCACTCCAACCAGCCATCCCTGTTCTAGTTTTCCAGAATGATTAACCATACGTCACTCCCTCTAGTGCGTTCCTATCGTTCTTTCCACCTTCATTGCAATACCCCTAGAATTACTGCGTGCTAAGTCGACCTATCTCGGCCTTCCGTAAAAGGTGAGTGTACACCCCCGTCGTGAGGAAAAGAACCATAAAGGGAAATTCTCCGCAGTCGCAAACAGTAGTTAATTTTTATTCCGCTGTGCTAAAATTTTAAATCTACTATTGCGCTCTGGGGGGATAATTCAGCCCCCCCTTCTTGTCCAATCGTGCATCTAGGGACAACACTCTTGGTCGACCTAAGCTCAGCCCGGTCGAGGACTCAACTGCCACCACCACCCGGTGGGACACCCAAGCGCTACTCAAACACCTACCGCGTCTCATTTCTCCAGGTGTGAAATGACATTGCAATGATGATGGTGACGTCACCCTACACACGTAGGGGGGCCGCCTTGTGCACCAAGGAAGGCAATAAGTGATGAGATTTCCCGTGTCAGAGGAATAAGAAAGTTCACGGAGGCTTCGCCAAAATTTCTCCCTCACTGGGCCTCGTATTATTCCTCCCGAGTATCGAGCGTGCTCGGTACTCGGGAGTGGAGGGCTAGTGAGGAGGGGAATGTTCGCCAAGCCTAATGCGGCTCAATAGCACTTGGGCCATTACGGCATGGTACGACTGAGCCCGTGATGGACCACCCACTGGCCTCTAACCCATTCAGTGCGGCCCAACTGAGGCCTAAGGAAACTCCACCAGCCCACGGGCGAAATTACTGGGCACGTAGGATCCGGATGCCGCCAAACTCGCCAATGGATGAACGTCGCCACTGCCATAATGGGGCTCTCTCCCACGTAGATCGAGTCACACCCACGCCGCTGAGATCCCTGCCACGAAACTTCCCTTCCGAGAACGGGCAAGCATGCAACGCGCAGCCCCTACGATCAAGGAGATGTTACTCCGCGATCTACGTTATTTCCCAGCCAGAGAACGGCCAACGTCATCGTTCTCCAACTCACCCCAAGACTTGGGGGGTCTATAAATAGAACCCTTGTCTTCATGGTCGAAGGAGGAGATTTTCTAGAGTTCCCCACGAAGTGCTGCTGAATCCTAGAGCTAGATCCATCCAAGGAAGGCTGCATCCTACGTCCATCTTCTTCCTAAGTCCAGGGAGTATTAGCTTAAAGGGGCTAGTTCAGTCAAAGTTCATTCTTTTAATTGATTTCTCATTTCTCTAGCAATCATGGCATGTTCCCTCTTCTTCTCCCACGTTCTCCTCTGTGTTGCATGCATCTGAATCTCCTCCCATCTTTTTAAACACCCCAGAGGGGTTAAAGAATCAAACCTCCGCGATATTCTCCCATCCTTTTGATGTTCTTCAATTTTCTCTTTGAGTAGTTGCTACGCTTGAAAGAAGACTGATCCGGGTATTTTTGTTTGTGGTCTACACTCTTTTGCAGGTTTTACAAGCTCAAAGCACGAGGCCCAAGCTTCCTGGCCTGTCGGGAGGCATGGAGATTAAAGTTCCCACTTTTCTCTGCAGCAAAAGTATAACAGATCAGTTTAGGCGCGTTAAGGTCATATAACGCATCATCCCCAGTCCGTTAAGCTCTCCTGAGTTACAGATTTCAAGCTCTGGTTTTCTCTCTCCTATGGGCGGGTGCATCATCCTCCTATTCTAAGGTATTCCCCAAGTCCTTGGCTTATTGTTTTACCTTAGTGGCGATCACGTTTCCTTAATTGGACAATAGCTCTCTCTCTCTCCGTTACTTTTCTTTTACTTGTTCCACCCTAGCGGTGTGTTTACTTCCTTTGCTCCATGTCCCGACGTGTGTTTTATTTTCCTCTTTAGTTTAGTTATTGATTGAGAGTGTTTGCCTATGCTTGGGATCATGATGATTGCATAGGTAGTTGTTGTGCTTGTTTAGCGGTAGATTGATCACTTGGTTTATTTCTGCACACTATTCATCATCATCTTGCAATCAGTAAATTTCTTATCGTTCATCACTCATAATAAAATCAACAGAATTTTTGGCGATCACTGTAGGACATCTACATTGGCTTATAGTTGCCATACAATTGCACACCCAATTACTCAAGGACATAAATATAAATAAAAAAAATGGTGGCCTTACTTTGATGTCCCCATCAGTCTTTTTGTTCATTGGTTCGGACAGTAATTCCAGGCCAATGGTAAGAGATTTGTCGGCTTAGACCGAAGGTCATGATGCCGAATGACTTGGCTTAGACGTAAAGTCGTAACGCTAATGGAGAATATTTAACGGCTTAGACATAAAGTCATGACGTCGTACAACTTAGCTTAGGCAGAAGGCCATGACGCCAAGGCAATATTTTTAACAGCTTAGATAGAAAGCCATGACGCAGTACAACCTAGCTTAGGCGAAAGGCCATGACGCCAAGGCAGAATATTTACCGACTTCAGCAGAAAGCTGTGACGTTGGACAAGAATATTTAACGGCGCAGACATAAAGTCATGATGCCGTACAACTTGACTTAGGCAGAAGGCTATGACGTCAAGGCAGAATATTTACGGGCTTAGGTGGAAAGCCATGACACCAGACAAGAATAGTTAACAACTTAGACGTCATGAGGCCGTACAACTTGGTTTAGGCGGAAGACCATGACGTCAAGGCAGAATATTTAATGACCTAGTCAGAAAGCTGTGACACCAGACAAGAATATTTAACGACTCAGACATAAAGTCATAACGCCGTACAACTTGACTTAGGCGGAAGGTCATGACGCCAAGATAGAATATTTACTGGCTTAGGTGGAAAGCCGTGATGCCAGACAAGAATATTTAACGACTGAGATATAAAGTCATGACGCCGTGTAACTTGACTTAGGCAGAAGGCCATGACGCCACGACAGGATATTTACCAGCTTAGGCGGAAAGCCATGATGCCAGACAAGAATATTTAACAGTTTAGATATAAAGTCATGACACCGTACAACTTGGATTAGGTGGAAGGCAATGACCCCAAGGTAAAATATTTACCAGCTTAGGCGAAAAGTCATGACGTCGGACAAGGACATTTAACGGCTTAGAAATAAAGTCATGACGCCGCACAACTTGGCTTCTCACTGCTAGTGATGCAAGACATCTCTGGTCTGTTCAACTGGAGTTGGTGACTGGGAAGCCAGGGACCCCCGTCGGGGAGCTCCATGTTGAGAAGTGAATCGTCTGGTACTGGATGGGCTGCCAAGAACTCAGCCATGTCTTGTCCCTTGACGGCTTTCCTAGGGACGTAGGTAATGTCATACTCCATCAGCAAGAATGCCCATTTTTCCAAACGACCTGAGGCGACGGGCTATCTGAGGAGGTACTTCTGGGGGTCATGCTTAGATATAAGCTCGACTCGATGGGATAGGAGATAATCCAGTAGCTTCGTGGTGGCAAATACCAATGCTGAGCAGACCTTTTCCATGGGGGAGTAGTGGTATTCGACACTGATCAACTTTTGACTGAGGTAGTAGAGTGGCTACTCTTTGCCTTCCTCATTGATTTGTGCTAATAGGGCCCCCAACGAAGCATCCATGGTAGCGATGCAGAGTATCAGGGGTTTATCCTTGACTGGTGCTCTCAAGATCAGAGGAGTAAGGAGGTACTCTGTGATTTGCTCGAAAGTCGCCTGACATTTCGAGTCCCATATGAACGGGGCGTTGTAGGCACCCGGATTGGTTGGGTCGTCGGTGATTGAGTGTAGGGGAGTGTTAAGTTGGAAGGGGAGGTACCTACAGAGGAACAAGAAAATGATTAGAATGTGATCGCCAGAGGTCATTTTACATGAACCTCGCAGGATGATGATCGCGGGGAGACACAAAGGTGAAGAGATGTAGGTTCCCTCTTCCTCGTCCTCGGCCGACCAAGGGCAAGGAGCCTTGCTCGTCCCTTGTGCTGCAATCCTAATACATAGCTCAAAAGATAAGGGAGAAAGCCATTAGTGAACCAGTAGTGTAGTTTCTACTCTAACAAACGAATGAGACAGAGAATCAACGTGGCGAAGATACCTGGGGTGGTGGGAAGGAGGGATGGTCGAGACCTTCAACCACCCACCTCCCCTTTATTTTTGGTAGAAACCTCTCAAGTTAGGATCTAAAGGGGAAGACTACATGCAAACTACGTGAAGTGGAGTGACTCCACTACATTCATGCAGTGAAGCCACACGTCATGCCCCAAGAAGGTGAGGGCCCCCACTACCCAGGGTTGGCCCTCGTGACCCTCACCCTTGTAGGGTGTCCACCGAACCTATCAAACAGAAAAGCCACATCAGCATCATAAGCATATAGATTGCATTTAATGAAAGAGTCTGAGTTTAGAGTCGTACCAAGGTGTAGGGTAGGGCGTCCAGGTCATCCTGAATCCCTCAGACCTGTCTCCGAAGGCCTCCAGTCTCTCGCGGGGCTGTCCACCTCCTGGCGATCGGTAGTAGCTTGGGGTGGGTCTCCTCACCTCACCTTAGCCCGCGCAGTCTCACGTAGGCCCACACCTGCATTGCATTTGACCAAACATCAACATATAACACATATAGGAAGCATATAGGAACTGCATAACTAGTTTAGAGGTAGGGTCATACCTAGAGTAGAGGGGAGAAGCTGCCGAGCATCGTGCATTGGTTGGTGGAGCTCAACGTGTCGAACAAGAAGGCGAGGACCGCTGCTCCCCATGCGTAGTCGCCAACGTGGTCCAAGCCCTCGAGTAAAGGCAAGAAGTGACAGCTAATGACATCTGCTCTCATTGCAAATAGCAGTCGTCTGAAGAACAGTGTCAGAAACTGCCTCAACACTCGATCTGCCTCCGGCCCCAACTTTGCTGCTACCCTCGGTCTGGCCCGATCCACGAGCCTCTGGAGGTGCTACTTGGGTAGCTCATCGGTCGCGATCCCTGCTCACCTCAGCCCGAGGCTGTCCTAGAGTGCTGCTCTGATCAGCGTCATCGACTACAGCTCTGGGTGCAGTAGCTTCAACCCTAGTAGCTCCTAGGCCATCTCCTGGTAGTCTGGGTAAGTCCTCCCGCTGACCGGGGACCCATGCACGCATAGGCCAATGATCCGAGCTATGTCCTCTAGCGTGGCGACCATGTGGCCCCACGGGAAGAGGAACGTACGACTCACTGGGACCCAGCGGTCGTGCAGAGCATAGAGGAGCGGTGTGTCAAATCGGCTGACCTCGTCATAAAACCCAGGTGACATAACGTGCCTGCCCCAGTGCGTTATGGTCATTTAACGCGCCTGCCCTGGTGCGTTATATCATCCGTGTCTAAGTTTTCTGTGGATTTTCATGTTCGGGTAGCTTTAACGCACCTACCCCGGTGCGTTATGGTCCCCGTGTCTTGAGTTAAAGGTCTGTTGCCTTTAATGCCCCTGTCCCCATGCGTTATGTCCAATATGATGCCCCTGTTGAGGTGTGTTATATACCACGATTTCCCGTGGAGTTTAGATGTTCTAGAAGGCATAACGGCTCATGGAAGGTGACTGGTAACTTTAACGCGCTCGTTCCCGTGCGTTATAGTCATGTAGCGCACCTACCCCGGTGTGTTATAGTCTGGTTTATATGTGGATTTCCTAAGTTCTGTGAAGCATAGCGATCCTTCCCCGGTCCGTTATGGTGCGTAATGGGGCAGTTCCAGTCCGTTATATACCTAGAGTTTTCAAAAGCTTGCATGTGTAATTTCTATGCAATTTATGTTTCATGTGTGCCATGTTTAAAATATTTTATATATTGTGACATTCTTTTACATCCCATAAGAGCAACTTTCTCTTTCCTTGTGATGGAACCACTACTTGTTGCCCGACGACGTCCGTGTCGGCCCACCCGGGAGAGGTGGCGGGGTATTTTCGTTATACAGTTTGTAAGCTAGTTTCCGTGGGCCCTCTCGCATAGTCAGTAGCATCCTTCTTGGAGAGAAAACTAGCTAAAGGCCTGGCTCAAGGTGATGAGTCAGTGTGTGCACATGTGGTCAGAGGCTTAGACTGACGCTAACGAGCGTTACTCTGATTAGTCACTTGGTGCGGTACTATTGCATCACTCGCTTGTCACGAGCTTGACTACGAGGTGCTTGAGACGTAGTGTAAGACGTCAGTGGACGCATTTGGTTTCTTCTTTCTGGTGGTCTTCCTTCCTCCTATCACATGGTTAGTTGAGGTTCACTCTATTGGTAGATTTAGCTTCCGATGCTATTATTTAATTATAAATTTGGCATGTTCACCTGATCAGAGCATGCAACTTTAGAATCATTAAAATTAATTTAGGCTATACATTCGATTCCATGAACATGATGGTACGTACGTACTGGAATCGGAGGCGGTGCAGAAAACCTCTGCTGGCATCGCGCCATGGGGAACCGGCCTTTCGACTCACATCCATTCGCCAAAGGGTGTGCTGGTAGGGTCGCCCGAGCCCCGGATTATCCTCTGTGATGTATAGGAGATCCCATCCCGTTGTGACGTGATGATTACATATTTTAGCTTATGATTACACGGCATGTATATATTAGATTGAGAAGAAGGAGAGTAATTAATTAATAATAGATCCTTACGTGAATCTTGTTACCAAGTGGTGGAGAAAGACGGAAGCTTCCAGCCTGGCCAGGTCCAGCCCGGGGCACAGCCTCTGCCCTCCCCCGAAAGGCGTAAAGTTGCAAGTACCCGTGTCCTTCCCCTGTGCCACCACAAATTAAGAACTGATCAGAAGCGCGAGTGAGGCGAAGAGGGCCGAGTGGTACACATGGTAGATGTGAGATGTTAATGATGTTAGAGCTACTCCATGAAACTGACAAACACCCATCGATCGTCCATATGCACCTTTTTGCGGGTGGGGGATCGACAGATCGATCGATCGATCGAGTAGTAGTGGAGAGGGAGATGGCTCACCTGCCACCTCCATGGATTGAAGACGTAGGGGTCCTCGTAGTGGGTCTCATCGAGGTGGACCGATCGGAAGTATGTCAGGACACACCATCCCTTGGGAATGAGGTGCCCTTTCACCTCCACATCTCTCATGGCCTTGCGCATGGTGCCGAAGATGATGTTCCCCAGCCTCAACGTCTCCGTTATCACCTGTGGATAGATGGATTTATGGATATATATATATAGCAGAGACATGTTCAACTTTTTCATCTCTGTGGCATGCATGCATGCACGCATCCCTGCGCTGAGATGCAGAGAAAGCGCTGCGCGACGGCCATCAAAGAAAATGCCAAGCAGTCGACCACAGATATCGGCCCGGACCACTGCCACATCCAACTGCATGCATCTGAATGGTTAGGGTACTGTCGTAGTCTAGGAAAAGACCACAGCCAGTCACCTAAACCGACCAATCCAGACAACCACCGATAGACAACACTGCCCTAAACAGGGACCTAAGATAGACACACACACAACACAACACAAGCCACGGTCAATAGCAACCAGGACTATAACGCACCAGCAGGGGGGCTCTATACACACATAACGCACCACCAGAGGGGTGTTATGCCAACCAGACCCGAAAACTACAACAGACAATATAACACGCCAGCATAGGGGCGTTATATCAACATAACGCACCACCTTAGGGGCGTTATGCTCAGCAGACCAACACACTAACCAAACGAAGTATAACGGACCACCACTGTCACGTTATATAGGTATAATGCACATGGGAAGGTGCGTTGTACCCAACAGACACCAAAGCGCACGACCACAAACCATGGGCAGATAACGGACCATAACCCATCCGTCATAGACACAAAACGCACGGGGTGAGGCGCGTTATACCAATCGCCCAACCCAACAAAAGCAACGGTCAATGAACCACAATGGCTCTGCACCTGTGCGTCATCTTAAACCTAACGTATGGGGAGAAATCCGTTATGCAAACTGACTGACATAGTCTTCGAGGTAGGCACGGTCAACTAGCAGTCTGACATGTCAGATCCTCGAAATCCACTGACCATAACACACATGGGCAGGGGCATTATGTCCCACATAATGGACTAGGGTTGATCCGTTATGCTCCAAGGCCTCATAAGACAAAAATGATAAGCGATGCATAACGGTCTATCACGGGACCGTTATGCAACATAGCGGTCTCTGGTAGGACCGTTATGTCGACCCGACGGTGAAAACAGTGGAACGGCCGGTTCGGCCCGTTCCACGCCCCATGCACGCCGTAGCGCAGGGGAAACACATCCATTCGGTAGGAAATCCTTCAAGGATTCCAAAAACAGCACATGCACATGCCAAAATGCATTAAAACGCGAGATCCGGGCAATTTAGACGAATCGACCCAAATCGAGTCACCGAGGGTCCCGGACTCCTACCGGCCCCGTACCTATTGACTCCTCCAATCCTAGGGGCACCTGTCAGAGGGAAGCCCATTATCCTCTACATTGCTGCCATGGATGCCTCCTTAGGGGCACTCTTAGCCCAGATCAATGAAGAGGGCAAGGAGCAACCGTTGTATTACCTCAGTCGTAAGCTGGTTGGGCCTGAGCATCGGTATGCTCCTATGGAAAAGGTGTGCCTAGCATTGGTATTTGATGTCAGGAAGCTAAGGCACTATCTTCTAGCTCACCGGGTGGAACTCATCTCAAAATGTGATCCACTCAAATTTCTGCTCAGTCAGCCCGCCCTCTTTGGTAGGCTCAGCAAGTGGGCATTTATCCTTATGGAGTTCGGCATCACATTTGTCCCGCGTAAAGCGATCAAGGGGCAAGGAATGGCGGAGTTCTTAGCAGCGCACCCTGTGCCAGAAGATTCACTACTCAACTTTGAGTTGTCCGATGAAGAGGTGTTGGTACCTTCTCGAGAAACTGGGGAGCACTCTAAAAACATCCCACCACAGGCGGAGTCTGACGTCCTCACTCTTGACCTCCCACATTGGGAGTTGTATTTTGATGGTGCCTCCCGAACAATCAAAAGGGCTGGTGGCCTCACAGACTTTATCTCGAGCGCAGGGATAGTTTTTGTATCCTTGCAAGGCGGCATTCTTCACAACTCCTATGCCCTGATGAAGTCGCTGACAAATAATGAGACAGAATATGAAGCGCTAATTATTGGACTTCAGTTGGCACTAGAGATGAACATCAAGCGCATCAAAATCTACAGAGATTCTCAACTCGTCATTCGACAAGTACTGGGTGACTATGACGTCCAGAAGAAGGAGCTCATCCCCTACCATGCAGCCGTCATGAGGCTCAAGGAAAGATTCTACCTCTTTGAAATAGGCCACATCCCAAGGGGCAGTAACTCTCGGGCTGACGCTTTGGCCAAATTGGCAGCAGCCTTAAAGCTCCCGCCTGAGGGAGAATTGAATATTACCATTCGACACCGAAGGCTCATGCCAAGTGTGCTCGAAGAAGAGTCCAGCCTCAATTCTGCTCGAGTCTCCTCATCTCTCTCTCTCGTACTCACCCGTGAAATCTGGGATTCGTTGTTAGTCGGTTAGCATTAAGCATACACACATTCATTTGCAGAATGAAAAACATGTCATATTATAACATTCATAAACATCCATATGTACATGAGTTGCATAGTACATCAGGCCTATCCCTCTGGGCCTCCGCTGTCGCTCGTCCCCTCATGCCTCTTCGATGGTGGGGCCATCGCTGAGCTCGCCTCCTCGCAGTGACGTCGGCGTCACTCCTTCTCCTCCTCATTCCTCTGGCGGCCGGAGGAGCTTGTGAAGTACCCTCAGTAGGAGCTGTGCGTACCACTCTGAGCCCCGCTACGCTCCGGCCTCCAGCTCATCCGCTCATATGCCCACACCTCTCCTCTCAGCTCTACCGCCTCTATGCGAGCACGCTCGGCCTCGGCTCGGTAGCGGTCCGCCGCTGCTGCCTCCACACGCCAACGCTCTGCCTTGGCTCGGGCATGCTCAGCCTCAGTCTAAAAGCTGTTTACCTCGGCTGCCTCTGTCTGATGGTGCTCCACCTTAGCTCGAGAACGCTCTGCCTCCTCCCTCAGTCGGGTAACCTCGCTCAGGGTTGCTGTCAGCTCGATCGTCTGCATATACATACATCATAATCAACTAGCTACATGCATAATCATAATCAACAGAGGAAGTCTAACTGTCTACTTACCCTCTCAATGAGTGCAGCCTCGGCCTCCTCGGCCCGTTCTACCATCCTAGAAAACTCCGCATCCCGCTCAGCACGATCTACGGTGGGCTGGGAGGAAGAAGACGGTGCATCAGCTTCCTGACAATAGGCTCCCTCGGCTCGCTGCATTTAGATGTCTAGATTGGTCAATCTTATAAGCATATGCACAACTTAAGTCTAAGGGTCAGTGATGGGGACATCACCTCCCTTGCCCACACTCATGGCTCGTCTCCTCGCCTCGGACGCATCTAGTATGGTCTAGTTATCTATTTTGAGTCATATGATGTATTTTCTTATTTTTATGAGAGTCATATCATTATCTCACTAAGCAAGGGGCCAAGCTAGAACAGAAAGAATAACTTGTTTCTCTGAGCAATGTGTGCAGGATTGAAAAGCAAGAAGGAGGCAGAAAATAGGAAACTAGACATTCCATTTTATTACATTAAGTTTCACCCTCTCTCTCAACATTACCCCTTTCACCACTCTCCAGACGAGGAGCCCTAGAGGGTGTCATCAGACTATGTGAGGTGGTACCTCTACCACCCTGCATTCCCCTTTCTGTCTTCACACTCCACCGTTGCTCTGCTGGGGCCGCAAAGAAACTACTAACACAAAAGCCGCGCTCGCGCGCTCTTTGGTAGCACTCCTCACCATCCCTCACCCACTGTTCGACAAGATCGAGGCTAGTTCAGAGCTTAAATACTTGGGCCTCTATGGCCCTCTTCTCTTCTCTCTCGGCCAATCTCTCGGCCCTCTCTCTTTCTCAGTCTCTCTCTTTCTCTGCTTGTTCTCTCTCTGTCTTTCCTTTTCAGCTGGAGGGTAATTCTCAGCTCTACGGCATCCCGAGGAAGGTTATCGTCTGAACGACGATGCAATTCCTCCTCTATCTCTTCTATCCTGGCCTCCCCTTCTGCAACGCAAGCGAGCTTCTCTTGCATCTCTTTTGCCTGTCATATTTATTGTTTCAGGGATGTGGCGAAACATGAACAGAGCAAACTCAATGATGAAACCCTCAACTGTGCAGAAAGTATCCCCTCTGCCTTTGCGACATGCTGCATCGCATGAGCAAGTTGCTCGTGAAGCAAATTGATTTATGAGGAAGGGATCCATAAACTGGAGGGGGCACCCTCTGCCCCCACTGTTGATGAGGTTGCGTTAATATGGGCGGGCTGTAACACATATGAGGTGACATTGATGCCTTAACACCGAGAATTTAGGATCATAATTAGGAACATGCATTTGCATACTAATGTGAACTAATACTTGTCATTAAGAATGTCGTGCTACAATTTTAAAAATTACCACACTCATTCACTAAAAAGATTTAAAATAAAGTAGAGTGATGAGAACGAGTCGATCCTACGAGCCCAGTAGCCCCCACACCCCATCCCTCACCCTGGTTCGACCTCCCCTGGCCCTCCTCTCAACTAGGCATCACCCCCACCCCTCTTCCCCACATCCATCCCCTCCACCTCCGCTCCATTCCCACTATCCCCATCTACAGTCCCATAGAAACCCGCAGCAGTAGAGTGCCAACAACTTACAGCATCGATACCACCTCATCTAATCAGATCCAGGTGAACCTCCCAACAGAAAAATGACTCGTCTTCAAGCTATCTTTCCAACGAGGGCTCTTCCACCTCCATCTGATGTCCATGCTGTCAGGGAGGCCGATTCTCATCAGCCTGCGCAACAGAGCTCTGGTAGAGCACCTGAAGCCAGTTGCAGATGACACCAGGGTCAGACCAGTGAAGAGGTTGGCATGATTTTTGGCTGAGGAGAGCTCCCCCAAATCCTCTTCCATTTCCAAGAAGGAGGAGGCCGTTCGGACACCAGAGCATTACGTTCCAGCAATTCTCCCCGATTGGCGCAGGTTAACTTCACTAGTACCAGGTCGCTCCCCCCTGTCACCTTTCTGCTTCCAGCACTCTACTCTGTCCTATTCTCAGAGCCCTGTCAGTCTCTCTTCGAAGCTGACTCTCACAAGATTGCGTTGACACTAGCCCCATCCTCATCACAGTTCAGAAGAGCCCGAGCCGCCCTTTTTCTCAGACGACTTCGATTCTGGACAAATAGTGTTGCATAGGATCAGTCGAACTTACAAAAGCTCTCACAACCAGCCCTCTTCTATTCTTGGAACAACCCTTGGCTGAGATGAGCCCCTACCAGTCCTCTTCTAGTCCCAAGTAGGAGGTGGCCATTTGAGCACCGGAGTACCATGTTTCAGCCTTCCCCGTGGGCATGCGCAGGCAATCTTGCCAAAACCAGGTTGGAACCTATCCTACTATTTGGTTCGCCATCTTCTACACAGACCTCTTCTTGGTTCCCCGTCAGTCCCTACTTGAACAAGACTTCTCCACGGTCGCATCTACACCAACCTCTCCTTCATCGGATCCTAGGAGAGCTCGTGGCAGTAGTTTCCTCAAGCCCCTATTGTTCTGGATCAGACAGGGCTGAATCGGATCTACCCCTGGTCCCGGGCACGCCACGACCACAACCAAACTCCAATCGGTCCATAACTCAGATGGCACATCCATAGACCATTCTTGGACCTTTCTGCATCAGTCTTGCCTTCATCAGCGGTCGGAGGTGATCGTGGCGACCCCACAACTAGCTCGTTGTCCCTGTAGAACTGACATCGGGACAGAATTCAACCCTCGGGTGATCAGCCTTCATCGTCCAATTCCCCATCCCCTCGCTTGGCCGGCTGACTGCCCCGCCTTGCGTGGAGGTAGTTTTAGTTGTAATCCATTAACACCCACCCCGAGATCCCCCCTCCCGCGAGAGGTGTAGTGCATGTAATACATCAATTTCAGGTTGAAGCTTCATCTGCGCGGCATGCAGACAAGCCCACGCTTCCTCGCTCACCCTCGTCTTCGGCCGGGGTCGGCATCTTCATGCCGACCAGGTGAGATTCATGCCCCATCCTCTGCTGGTTTTATCATTGCTTAGCTTAGTATTATTTCTGATTGCCTGTCAGACGACGAGTGAGTACCCGATCCAACTTTCCATATATCGGGTGACCACCCGGAGCGAGGCGAGAGCAACCCCCATACATCCCACACCCTTGGTGTGCTGGCCACCCATAGAACTGGGCATCCCAGGCTCTTAAGGGTCCATCCCTAGCTAGCCATACCACCGGAGCATCAAGGTCCCGCCTCAGACCCTCTCCATCATCGCCGAGTTGCCCGCGGGCACAAGTGTGCGTTACGCTGGTGAGGCCACTTGAGTGAAGTCACTGGTCCATTGCATTACTTCCGAGTCTAGGTCCTAGGCTCTTAGTGTCAACCCCCTTAGAGTGAGTCCTCACCAGGGAAGAGGTATATTAAAAGATGTCGCCGGAAGGGTCGGTTTGGCTGGCCTGGAAAGTGGCCTTTCTAGCATCGAGGAAGCCTTCAGGCTCATCCTTCGCCTCGTACCGATTGCTGTTCTTGGATTCATGATTCGAGCATCCATTTGGGCTCAGTGCCCATTCCCCTAGGTCATATCACGTCAAGTGGTATCAAAGCTATAGGGCGTGTCACGTCATTTTTTGAAGAGAACGTTGAGTCAGCTCAATTTGTGTCCCTTTGACACATGACCAGATTTTTGACAAATCTAGGTCATACTTCAAATTCCCATAAAATTCAGTCACAACCCTTGGATAGTTATATCTATGCTTCCACATAAACTTTTTCCACCTTTGAAAATTAATTATTTTCAATAAATCAGGAAAACCATCAAGCATCTCTCGGCCGTGGAAATCGACATACTGGGGGAAAATTATCTTGGCAGAATCAACCCTTGCCTCTGCTTGCATAGATACTAAATCAGACTCATCTTTTTCTTCATCCAACCGATGAGATTCCTTTTCTATAGAGATCCGACGCCACTTTGTCGGAGATGCAGCTATCATCTCTTTATCCTTTGATGACTTTGATCCAGGTAACTTTGCCTTCTCTTTCGAAGCCTCTCTGTCATGAGTGTGCTTTGACCTAACCTCCTTGTGAGATTTTTCAACTTCGCTCCTCGATTGCATGGCCACCTAGTGCTGCTCCTCTGGAACCTTTCGTTTCCCTTTGCTTATGGTGGCCGGAGACGACATGGTTGACACGGGAGACGCAGACTAACAGCAAGGATTAGAGGAAGTGCGAGGAAGGTGGAGAGCAGAGATTAATAAAACAGGATCGTGCAAGTGGTAAGATGCACGGGCGACTCAACTACGCCGATGCGAGGGGTTTTAGATAAAGAAGAAAGCTTGACCTGGATGTGTTGAGTTTCAACGGTGACGTAGATGCTTATAATAGGGCAGAGTAAGGTAAAAAATCTATCAACTTTACCAATTTCAGAGATAATTACCAAACTGTCCTTCTCTTTGAGATATATCGCCTTTTCTAACAGTTATGTAATTGGTGGCTTATAGGGGTTAAATCTTGATGCATTAATGTTCTAAAATCAATCCTTTTATGCAGATACAATGGAGATAAAACAACCTTAATCTTGCATTATGCCTAATCCCAAATCCATCAACCTTATTTGTCATTTTCATTAGACAAATAGGGTAAAAAAATCTTCCTTATATTGAGAATAAATACTTCCCTTAAATCCCCTTAACTCAGCCTTCTTCTCTGCAGACTTCCTAAGGTTATCAAACCACGGATCCTGAAGGGAAGGAGCGTCTAATCACTGGACCACGATGGTCTCAGTGGAGCGACTGCGGGGAAAGGAGAGGGAAGAAGCAAGCGATGCAAGTGCATCGGCAAGAATATTCTAAGATCGAGGGGTATGAACGTAAACCAGCTTGTAAAATTGCTTAGCCAAGAGCGTGACCAAGCCTTGATAAGGTTTGAGCTTGGGGTCACAGGTGCGATAGGTAGAGAGAACCTGGCATAGCACCAACTGAGAATCTCTTATAATGTGCAAGTATCGCGTGCCCAGAACATAGGCATGCTTCAATCTAGCAAGGAGAGCCTCATACTCAGCTTTGTTGTTGTTAGCATGAAAAGAGAGTTGATAGGCAAGGGGAATGGTCACCCCCTCCGGAGTGAGGAGAACATCGCCGATCCCTCGGCCCTGAGAATTAAGTGTGCCATCGAAGTGTAAGGACTAGAAAGGGTGATGAGTAAGCACGACAAGGTGTTCATCAGGGAACTCATCCTGGATAGAATCTGTATGGGGGATAGGCGAATGAGCAAGATGTTCGGCAATAGCATATCCCTTGATTACTTTCTGAACGATGAAGGTAATATCGAATTGGGAGAGAAAACTCTGCCAGCGAGCCAATCTACTAGAAATGATAGGTTTTTCTAAGAGATAGAAAATTGGGTCCATTCTAGAAATGAACCTAACTTCATGGGCAAGGACATAATGTTTCAGCTTCTGAGCTACCCAAACTAGGGCTGCATAGGTCTTCCCCATAGTTGTGTACTTAGCTTCTACAGAATTGAACAACCTAGAGAGATAATAGGCTGCCCTCTCCTTACCTTCATCATCCACTTGTGCCAAGATAGCTCCTAGGGAGTACTCAATAACAGAAATGTATAAAATCATGGGTTTCGCAGGGACAGACGGTTGTAAAACTGGGGGATTAGACAAATAAGCCTTTAAATCCTCAGAGGCCTTTTGACATTGTTTATTAAACCTGGGGGTTGGTTTCTTGGGTTGGCCACGGGTTGACTTGGAAGTTGGCCCACTTCTCTTCTCATTGTAGCTTCCGCCAATTGTCCTATTTGACTTTTCAACTTGGAAATGGATTGTTGTTGATTCAAGATGATTTGTTGGAGTTGATTGAATTTATCTTTAAAGTTGGATTGAGGCGAAGTTTGGTAAGTGGGTTGGCCTTGAATAGATTGGAAATGTGAATAGCCCATAGGAAGGAATTGAGTTTGTGGACCTCTAGCAAATAGATTGAAGGTGTTGGGTTGGGTTTGAAATTGACTTTGCATGAGTTACTTTTGGACTTGATGAATAGAGCGGTTGGTTGCTTGAGGTGGAGCTTGTTGGCCCTTCCAAGAAAAATTAGGATGATCTCTCCAGACCGGATTATAAGAATCGAAAAATGGGTCATAGTTGGGCTTGGAGAACCCTTGGGTAGCATGAACTTGCTCTTGTATAAATGGTGGTAATTGGGCCGCAGTTAGACATTCTGTGATGTGATGGGTTGGACTTGCACATAGAGTGCATGCTTCTTGTGGAGTGGAAGATTGACCCGAATAGGAATGGGGTGATGGTTGGCAAGTAGTATCTTTCAAGGTCAACAGTTGGTCTAACTTTTGGGTAAGACTCTCTACCATATCCAACTTTTGAATGATGAGATTTATGTCCAATCTTGGTTCAAAATCACCCTGGGCCTTGACCTCATATAATCCGGCCCGTTTGGAAGGCCGAATGGATCTCTCATAGGATGATAAAAGGCATGATTGATGGAATTCTCACTAACTATTTCAAACAAATCATATGCCTCATCCTTACTTTTGCTCATGAATGCCCCTCCACATGATGCATCAACCATTTGCCTAAATTGGTCAGGCAGGCCCTCATAAAAAGCATGGACTACTTGCCATTTGGACAACCCATGATGAGGATACTTCCTAAGTAATTCCTTAAGTCTCTCCCAAGATTCATATATTTGTTCCCTCGGAGTTTGGGTAAATCCCATGATTGCCTTTCTCATAGTATTGGTGATATATTGCTACATTTCTGTTGATTATTGACTGCCTCTCTTACTAACACATTGTCCTCTTCTTTGTGGTGTATAGGGCGTGATAAGGACACACATCTTGTGGTACCTCGTGGTGGCCACATACAGAGGACTCTCGGACTTCCAGAGGGTGAGATTAGAGGAGATGGGATTCGAGGTATTCTTATGGATCGAACCATTCTGGCTTGATTTGCCCCTGATCCAGGCACTACAAGAGCGATGGGACTTGACGAGTCGAGCCTTCTTGATGCTGTGGGGGCACATGGTGCCTAGCTTAGAGGATGTGATCCGAATTAACGGGCTGAGGGTAGATGGAGAGGCGGCGAGTGGGATCACCTACCCGGACTACCATGAGAGCACCCAGGATCTATTGGGGCTGGAGGCTTCTGCTGACGACAGGGAGAGTAGGATCGTCCCCCAGGTGCCAATCATGGAGGTTTTGGAATTTGTGGATGCCCGGTAGCGGGTAGGGGAGACCTCAGAGTAGTTCATGGGGAGGATGGAGGCAGCTACCCGCACTACAATTTGCCAGGACGTGGGCGACCAGGAGAGTGTGGATAAGGAATTTCGTAGGTTCCTTTTCTTTTTGTTGGGGAGGCTGCACTTAGGATCAAAGGGAGACGTGATCCACTGTCACTTCCTTGAGATCCTCATGAGCTTAGACAGAGTTGGGCAGTATGCGTGGGGAGCTGCCTTACTAGCGCACCTGATTGTCGACCTATCCCAAGGGACGAGTCGTAAGATGATAGTGAGTGGCTTTCCCACCATTCCTCCAGGTAATTGTATTTTTTATTTGCTTTATGTAATTAGTTTACTTTATGTTTATGTGATTGATGATACTAATGGCATGTGATATATGCAGGTATGAAGCTACTACTACATCTCGATGGGGAGGGCATGACAGTGGCACCCGACAGCTATCCCGTTGGCTCAGCGATGGTGGTCAATTGAGAGTGCAGCCCCCCATTCACACCCACTGACGCCACTGAGGCATGAGCTGTAGGAGTATCCCGCGAGGATGGTATGATGGGGAGGCGACTCGGGGATAGACCCCGGCCTCGTTGCTGGGTGCCACATGACGTGGCTTGTAGTCAGGGTGCCCCCGGCTCGGGTAGCTATGTTGAATGTGGGGAAACCCGCAACTGAGTGATCGGGGGCTGGCCCGATCGATTGTTGATGTTGTCATGGGTCACGGCTAGCTGGTTAGGACCCTTGGTTGGGCTTGGTGACTAGGGCGTCGACATGATAATGTCGTTTGTCTGGGGGTCAGAGTGACCCTCACTCCTTGGCGACGAGTCATATGATGCGAGAGGCTGTTCTGAGACCCAGGTTAACCCAGTTGTTGAGGTGCCAGTGGTGTGATACCGTATGCAGGGTGTTCGAGGGTGATCCAGAATCTCTTCAGAGTGTCGCTCGATGTGGCAAGTTGTCCTGAACCTTGGATCCAACTCGGTTATATGGAAACTGACTGGTGCAGTGTCCTGTGCTCGGGGGCAATCCCTGGTAGTTGTGTCGTGCCACCTGGCCTGGCGACGCCTCGATTTTTGAGGTTGACTCGACTGGTAGAGCACCATTGGCATTGTGCCATTTTGCTCTATTTAGGGAGTATTTTCCTATGCTTAATTCTCAATTAATTTTGAGAAAATAAGTGAATGCCAACAGACATATTCTGCCTCTACAGTGGAGAGGACAACCGAGTGCTGCTTCTTGGAGGCCCAAGAAACCAAACACTTGCCCAAAAATTGGCAATAGCCACTAGTGCTCTTGCGATCCAGTTTGCTTCCCGCATAGTCTACATTTGAGTATGAAATGAGTGAAAGCACACAAGATGCAGGTTACCATAGTCCCAGATCTTAAGTGCCAGCAAGGTATCTAAAGATACGCTTGACGACAGTCAAGTGGGACTCTCTAGGACTAGATTGAAATCTAGCACAAAGGTAAACACTAAACTGAATGTCTGGTCTAGATGCAGTTAAGTAGAGTAATGATCCGATCATGCCTCTATACTTCTTTGCATCCACTAGTGTACCTTGTTCATCTACATCCAGTGAAGTGGCAGACCCCATAGGAGTTCCTTTAAAAAAAAAGTCTTGAGTCTAAGGTTGTCTTGTCTTAGGTTTGCATTTCATCCCAATACCTGGTATATCAAAAGATGTTACTGGACAGATAGGTTAAACCTATTTGGAAGGTAGCCTCCTTACGTGAGTTTGATCTTCGGATCACTACCTCCGCCATGTTTCGGATATTGGTTAAGTCTAGGATCAACACTTCCTTGGGTTAGTGCATTACCACCTTGTGTCATTGCATGCCCACTCATGGAGGTACTCAGTACTCACCTCCACCACCATCTATGGTAGATCCCCGAGTCCATAGCCCAGATGAGCCATTTGTGGTCGATATGTTTCAAACTCTTATGGGAAAAATTGATGGGCTGAGTACGCGAGTGGATGAGCTGAGTACGTGGGTAGATAAGTTGGATGGGTTGAGTACGTGTGTGGATGGCCTAGGCACATGCCTGAAAGAGAGAATGAAGGTCTTAGAGGATCGGGCCGAAGAGTTAGACTAGTCTTTCCATGGTTTGGTAGGGAGAGTGATCGTCCTAGAGAGAACCCCGGTCGAGGCGCCCCCCGCACCAACAAATGGTCAACAAGAGCCGGTTCAGCAACCTGTTGCTCCAAGGGCTCAAGGGGTAGATAATAGGAGGCACAAAGTCCCCGAGGTGGATGACTATGCATCTGATAATGGACATGGGGGTTATGGTCGTGACAATTGTGTTCAACGATGGAATCGTGATTATGATGAGGACGAGCGGACCCTCAGGACCATTTGGGCAGATCCTCCCACTTTTGACGTGTCCTTGGACCCGAAGGTCTATTTAGATTGGGAGGCCGGCATGGACCGATACTTCGACTGGTTCGATATGACGGACTACTGAAGAGTCTGATTCGCGGCCATGAAGCTGATAGGACAGGCGTGGTGTAGCAACCCCGAATTAAAAGAATAAAATTTTAAAATAAACAGTAATTAGCGACTTTCTCAAAGGCGCTAATTAATAAACACGCGCCCCTTACAAGGTCGCCAATTTAATAAATAACGCCAATATAAAAAGGCGTCATATTCATGCCTCCCGGAATGTCATGGAGTCTATCCAATCCCATGGCTAGTGTCTCTAGGTTACCGGTACCGGGTGGCCTCCTATCAGATTCCAGGTTCCCCACTTGGTTCGAGGGAATGGCCCTTCCCAGAACACCTATTGCCTTCACTCAACACTCTTGGACCTTTTCATCAGCTAGTGCCCACTTAGCCTTCTCCGTCAACCGGCACACGCACTTTAGTCCCTTAGATGACGCGTATTGGGCTACCCCTATCCGGCACCCCTCCATCCGTGCTCCACCCGGCACATGCCTCATGAGCCTGTCTGACCCGGCATGCTATAGCCATGTCTTGCCCGGTACACCCTGTCCAGGCTTTCAACCGGTGTACCCACTGCACCCTTCACCCAGTACGCCCCCCTGATCCCCTGAAGTCTGGTGCATCCTTTGCACCTTGGCCTGGCACACAGAGCCAACCCTGCCCTGTACACCCTTTAGCCACCCTGGCCCGGCGCGCTCCGCCCATGCCTTTGACCAGCACACCCCTACTTTCGCGCTGCCGAGTACATCTAGCCTGCTTGGCCCGGCATACTCCAACCTGCTTTCTCATCACCCGGTGCACTCCCAGCCTGTCCAGCCCGGTACACACGAGCCCATCTGACCCGGCACGCCCTAGCCAGCCCCTACCTGGTGCACCTGCAACCTGTTTTAGCTCTATGCTTTTTGGCCTAATGACTCTTGGGTTTTTTGAAGTTTCTTGAAGGTGTTGTTTCCCTCGCACGCACCTTGACTTGTTGAGTCACGTCACTCCTTGTGGGCGCGTTCCCCTTTCATCCCCCTAGCATCCAGGTCAAGGGGAGATGCTGCCGAATTTTTGCCAAGAATGACAACATATTAAAAGACAAAAGGAAGTAACAAACAATGTTGAAACAGTTTAACTAAGACAAGGGAGCCGTGGAAGACTTGAAGAGCTAAACTGAATATTACAGTGGCAGACTATCGAACATGACTGTGGACTCAATCACATAATAAAGAGAAAGGGAGATGATCAACTAAGAAATCTCTCCCATGCATCAATGACTCCCTCACGACTCACCCGCGGTAGTCACACAAATGTTAGCAATTCGGGATCAGGCACTCAACTCACCGTCCAATGGCACTTGCGGCTATACTAAACCAGCAAAGGAAAGAATAGCAATGGGGTAACCAAGGCTCACCTGATCGGTGTGAAAATATCAATCCCGACAGGAGACGAGGGCACGTCGCGATGCGTGGGCATACCCCCACACGTCGCGGCGATGACGCTTGACCTGAAAATCAGTGGGTTACAATACTACACCTCTCGCACGGAGGGGGGATCTCGGGGTGGGGGTTAAGATATTTATAACTAAATACTATCTCCACATAGGGAGGGGCTGTAAGCCAGCCAGGCGGGGAGGGGAAGTGAAGCTAGAAAATCGTCGTGTCGAGTTTCACCGATGCTGCCAGCTTCTAGAACCGCCGAATAGACAGTCGAAGATGTCACCGCCACGGTCGCCTCTGAACTCCAAATGGGCTAAAACCAGTGCAGAAAGTCTTGTACTTTACCCATGAGGAAGTCTAAATTTTCTTGAATTCTCTTGACGATGTTGCTGGTCGGGGACCTGGAAGAGGGCTGGACTGCTCTGGTTCTAGCTGCTTCAGCACCACTGTATCAGGAAGGCAAGGTCACCCTCGGCGCTCCTGGGCTCTGATTCAGGTGTGGTTAGAGTCGTTGGATCCTTTGTCGAGTACTTTGTCCGAGGTCAAATCGAGAAGCCGCTTCTTGGTGCTGGAAGGTGACTCATCGTAGAAGATCTCGGCCAAGTCTTGCCTCCAAATCCTCAGATGGCCGGCCGTGGGAGCTTCTGCAAACAGCTTCAGGTTCCCAGTTTGGAGGAAGACACACAGTCGGGGGAGATTGGCTCCACTGGGCAGCCACGAGCTCGGAATGGGACAAGACCACCGCCATTGTGAAGAAGATAGAGAGACGCTTCCAACAGTACCTCTTGGGCTTTCAAGGATGTTAGGATGATGTCATGGCTGGAGCTATAGTTGACTGGTTCTCTGCAGGTCCACAGCTGCGAGCAGGCCTCTTGTGTAGAGCTAAAAGCTAACTCGGTGCCTAGAGCCCTCTGGAAACTCCTCCAGAAACCAGATGTGAAACGCGGATCTCGATCAGATACGATGGAAAAAGAAATCCCATGCAAGGGTACGATCCACTCCACATACAAACGTGCCAGCTTGGGCACACCCCAGCTGACTCTGATCGGTAACAACCGAGCCTTCTTCGTCAGTCGGTCCACGAGCAACCAAATGCTATCATGCCCACTCCGAGTCCTCGGCAATCCCACCAAAAAATCAGTGGTCACGTGGTCCCATTTCCACGCGGGGACCTCCAAGGGCTGAAGCGCACCTCCCTGTCACTGATGCTCTGCCTTCACCTGCTGACAGGTCAGGCACCTGGCCACGAACTCGACAACATCTCCCTTTATGCCAGGCCACCAGAACTGCCTCTGCAAGTTTCGATACATCTTCGTCTCACCTGGGTGTACGGTGTACCTGCTCCCATGAGCCTCATGCAACACCGCACGATGAACCTGATCCTCGGTTGGGCTGTACAACCTACCACGAAATGCACCGCACCGTCCTCATCGAGCACCACATCAGCCAAAGCCAAAATCTGGGGCAACTCAGGGTCTGCATGCTGAGCCTCTGTCACTTGACGAAAGATAGCAGGGGTGACAATCAGACTCCCGAGCACTGCTAACCCTGGCTCTTGGGGAATCTTGAGCGTAAAAGACACTTCGAGCACTTGTTCCCTGAGCCTCCACTTCCTCAACATCAAAGCACTGACCGTGACCTTTAGACTCAAAGCATCGGTGACAACACTCATCCTGCCCGACTGATAAGATAGGGTGAAGTCATAATCCTTCATATACTCCATCCAATGTCGCTGTCTGAGGTTTAGGTTCTTCTGAGTAAACACATACCTCAGACTCTAATGGTCAGTAAACACCTCGAACTCCTCACCGTACAGATAATGCCGCCAGATCTTCAACGCAAAGATCATAGCTGCTAACTCCAGATCATGGGTAGGGTAGTTCTCCTCATGTGGCTTCAGCTACCGCGAAGCATACACCACCACTTAAACGAACAAAAAGATGAATAAACTAACAAAAAGAAGAGTCTCGAAAGTGCGTCCACAAGCCCACCATAAAGCGTACCGGCAAAGAGCATGGATGGTGCACTGGAGGGGGACTCCAAAGAGTGTACCGGTGAGGGGGGTTTAGTGTGCCGGTGAAGGCCACTTGAGGGCGCGCCGACGAAGGCCACTGGGGGTGTGCCGGCGAAGACCCCCCAGGGCATACCGGGGAAGGGGCGACTGAGGCGCATCGGGGAAGACTTCGTGAAAAAGAGTCTTAAGCTACTTTTCCTTCTTTCTTTTCCTCCCCCTTTTCTTACAATGGAGCCTTCTCTCCCTTCATAGCACTTGATTTCTCATTGCCTGCAGTTCATTCTAATCTTTATTTGTTACACTTTACAGATCAATGGCTGCCCCAAGTGGTTCTTTCGCTCCTGTTGCTACTGGTATCAGACGTGTCCCTCCACCTCCGGTGCCAGTGGTCACGTGGCTCAATGTTGAATATTTGGACTGGGATCATGCCGAGGTGGCGGCACTGGCCGAGTCCTCAGGCTCGAACACCGAAAGCATGGATATTTGGAGACTTGCCAAGATTGAGAAGGGTTTCACCTTTGATCGCACCACAGGGAGCTACAGGGGAGATTTCCCAAAGGATAGGCACTTGCTCTGGTTTCTTAAGCAGTCACGGTCTCGGGAGAGGCAAGAGCCATGGGTTGTGAAGGTGATGGAGCGTGCAGTTCTGTAGGCTCGGGATAGCTTGTCCCATGTTATTCCCAGAAGCATTCCAATGTACTTGGTGGGTGAAGCCCGCGAGTGGGAACCGGTATTGGGGTTGGAGGCCGTGCTCCCGACAGAAGATAAGTTGGTAAGAACCCCCGACTTTACTCCAACAAAATGGGACATGGCTGCGGGCCGGGTCCAGGGTGAGCAGCACCGCTTTGGCTTGTTCTTGGCGTCGCTAAAGTGGGGTTACAGAGAAGAGCCATTTATTTTGGACTGTCTCGTCGTCAAATTTAAGCATGAGCTGGCGCTGGGATGGTTCGGGGAGTTACTCCGTGGAGTAAGGGGTAGACGTAGATTGCGGGTTTGCAATTGAACCACCTTAAAAATGACTGTCTCTCTTGTGATTTGATGTTTATCTCCCGATTCTACTTTCAGTACAAAACGTCTGCTTGATCGAGTGTCTCTTAGATCATCTTCGTTGCAAGTTCCTCATATTCTATCCTCAAGTGATCTAAGCTTTTATGCTAATTTTTTTTTAAGAGGTGATCTATTCAACCCCTCCCCTTCTAGCTCACCTACAGCACACACTTACCATAACGAAGCCATCGAGACTTGATGGCGCAGGCAAGAAAAAACAAGAAGAAAAAGAGTTGGCATCCTCTAAAGTGTGAAAGAGGTAGGGAGAAGAATAGAAGAGAGAGAAAGAATAAGCACTCCCTAGAAGGGAGTGGGAGAGGGGTAGCGAGGATGAAAGAAAGGAGGAGCAATGACTCCACCCCTCCCCTCTCCCCAGTGGGGTGGCGGTCCAGAGGTCAGGAGGGAGCATGTCGCCATGCGTTGACCCTTCTTGTACACCATCCGCCCCATCGTCGACCATTCTTCTATGCTGAAGCACCATGAATTCCCCAGCAACCACGAAAGTCTTCACCTTTAGAGTCATCCTCCATGCTTCACCTGAAGACGATCATGGAGAAAGAAGACAACCACTTCGCAGGAACGAGGAGGAAGCAAGAGATTGTAACGGAAGCCTTAATCAGCGTGAAGAGGAGGAGGCACCATTCGGGACCTTTATAGGACAAAGGTTATGTGACACAATCTCTTGGACCTAGATTCAGAAGCAATCGAACAGAACGGTGGATCCACTCAAGCGGGTTTACTCGCGTCGTGCGCACCCAGGTCCGTAGGTGGACCAGCGATGATGGTGAGGGTCCGAGGTTGGACCTTGGGGTTCCATGGGTATGGCTAGCTTAGGGAGGATCCCAATGGGCCAGGGATGCCCAATTCACGGCCGGCTGACACGCCAAGGGCGTGGGAAGTAGTGTCTCGCTCACAACTCACCCACGGTGGCACTCAACTTGATGAGAATTTAGGACTATTCTTGAATGCTTTAAACTGAGACTTGCCAGAAGAAGCCGCACCACTTACTGCAGGAGTGGCAGAAGGAAATCCTAGAACATGAGGTAGATAACCAGGAAGAATTTGAGCTGTCGGCTGGACCGACAATTCCGGAGAAGGGACAAGAGATCTTGTCAAATCCAGTTCCAATGCTGCTGCTGCCTGGTATACTTCAGTCATGCTAGTGACACGGGCAACAATCAGCGGCTACCTCAATTCAGCACGGAGGCCACGCAGAAATTGTTTTGTCTTTAATACCTCATTAGTAAGAATATGGGGCACATAACGGCCCAATTCCATGAACCTATTCCGATATTCGAGCACTGACATCCCTCCCTAGACAAGCTGTAAAAACTGGTGTATTTTATCCATACAGAGATAAGCCGGGTTGAAAGTGAGTTCGAAAGTGGCGACGAACTCAGTCCACGAGATCTAGCGGAGTGGGCGGGATTGGAAGGAAACTTCCCACTCGGTATTCCACCAGGTCAATGCCGCGCCCTGGAGTTGAAAGGTAGCGAGCATCACTTTTTAATCTTCCGTGCATTCCATGGAACGAAACACGCGCTCGGTGGCGTCCAACCAAGATCTAGCGGCATTCGGGTCGGTCTGGCCTTCAAATGTCGACAGATGAAATATCAAGAATTCCTTTAATGCCCGTCCGTGACTGCCAGACGCATCCTCTTGTGCTGGGAAAACGGGAGCTGGAGTAGGCACACTACTCGCTTCCAGAGGAACCGGGACTCTCCGACGCCGAGGCGACATATTGAATAACTAACAAGCAGATAATAGACAGAAAAATTTGTTAATCACACGGAAAACATCCTAAGCCAGCAATGGATAGTGCAATTGGACTAATTCTGGACAATCGCTGTGCAATTTCGATTCCTTACACATTTTCTCAACACCGCTCTGATACCAACTGTAACGACCCAGAGCTCCAGATACCAATAACCCGATGTAGCATCGAATTACCGCTACCAGGAACTGGGGAAGTCACCCAAGAGGCTGATGAGGCCCCTGAAGGCTGCGTCTGCCTTTTCATGGCATTCTAATGGTTTGTCTCTCCCGTGGGGTGGCTGATTGCAAAGGCCTATAGGATTCTAAGTCGCATGGGTGAAGGAGCTGCCCCCTATGTTCTCGCGTCCCCCTTCACGACTTTCCCTTTACTTTGGTTATTTCTTCGAAGCTTTGGCCGCAAGGGGGCTTGAGTGACTGGGTGCCGCCAACTCATGGTTGAGGTCCAGTTTCCTCCATGCCAAACCTCTTGTTCAGGAGCAAACCCTCTTTAGCATTACGTACTCACTTGCATGAGACCTAATACGGTGGCTTTCCCACCTCCCCTGATATGGTGGCTTTGCCACCTCCCCTCGATACGGTGGCTTTCCCACCTCCCATTGTCATGGTGGCCCTCCAACCTCCTCCAGAAACGGCGGCCCTGCCACCTCTCCCTAAAACAGTGGCCCTGCCACCCCTCCTGAAATGGTGGATTTGCCACCTTTCCTTGTCACAGTGACCTGGCCACTACCTCCTGAAATGGTGGCCATGCCATTTTCGCTTGATACGGTGGCCTCACCACCTCCCCTTGATACGGTGGCCCAGCCACCTCCTCCTGAAACGGTGGCCCTGCCACCACCTCTTGAAACGATGGCCTTGCCACCTTCACGTGATACGGCGGCCTCACCACCTCCACTTGATACGCTGGCCTTGCCACCTCCACCTAATATGGTGGCCATGCTACTTTCTCTTTATATAGTGACACCTCATCATCCCCCTAATACGGCGACGCTGGCCCTCGTGTTTTGCCAACCTATTTGCTTGGTTTTGCACTGTGTTTTAATATGGCATTTTCAAGTGTTACAGCATCCGTGTGCACCTCTATTTTGGGGCACGTCACTGCTTGTGGACGGGTACCTGTTTTACTCCCCTTAGAATGTCTTGGGTTAAGGGGAGGTGCTGCCAAATTTTTTTTCCCAAGTGAATTAAGGTAATAATGACATCAAAACAAATAATGAAAGTACCGGATATGCTGAATGAAGAAAGTCAACTTTTCACCGAGGAAAAATAGATGGGTAGCCAGCCCACCAGCATCCCACGCCCCAGCCCTCTCTCCCTCTGCAACCCAGGCTCGCCACCCCCTGCTCCTTTTGTCCACAGCCGTCCCAGAGCCGCACAGTCGCTGCTACATCTCCCCGTGGAGTAAGAAGCCCCGTTCTGCTGTTCTCTGCAACAAGCCTGCAGCAGAGACCGAGCGTGCAGAGGCTACCCCGGTGTCCACAGTGTGAACCAGCCAAAGTGGTCTTCTGTGGCGTCATTCTTCGTCGAGCCAGCTTCACTCCAGAAGTGATCCCGCTGTGTTTTGACCTCGGCTCCGATCGCGTCGCCCATTCTTGTGCAACTGCACCAGATTCGGGTCTGAATCTGAGTACCATTTGGTAGCAGCAGCACCGCCCACCCCTGTGAGAATCAGTAAGAGTTTGCTTCACGAGAGTTCTTCTCCTCCGAAGCGCCAATGAACTAGAGGTGGTCCTGTCTACTTTTGACAATGCCTCTGCCCGGGGTGTCCATTCTCCCTCAGTCGCACCAGACCTAGAGCCCCATGTTCATCCATGACAGACTACTGCAAAATCAGCCCCGACAGCCCCTCCTCCTTTCCGTTTCAGGTCGATCACTCTTCTGAAAAGTTGTGCCTTCCGACGATATGAAACCAACGCAAGTGGTTTTGTCTCGTTACGACATTGACACTGGAAGTTCCACCTCGGCCATCGACGTCCTATCCTGCTGTTCACCCAGGAACCTGACGCCAACTATTCTGATGACCACGACCAGCAACGAGATCAGACGGCCGCCATATTTTGAGGGTTCGTAAATCTCCCTGTCAGCTACGTCCACGACTTGGTCTTGTCACGTTTGGAGTTCCACAGTGTCTGTACCAACCGACGCACCACGACCGCGCCATCCTGTCTGGCGAGACAGAACTGTGCAGGCCATGGACTGCGACCATCCCCACCCTCTGGTGACCTCAGAACGATGCTGGACTTTTGAAAGTGCATCTAAACTTCTCAAGCTTCGTCTGGGCACACGCGGCGTCCTCATCAGACCCCAGAGTACAGTGTGCCACCGCTCAGCTCTCAAGCGGCCTATCGTTGGACCGTGTAGGTCCTGAACGGTCTGGATAGACCGTGTGGTTTCTCATTTTGCCCAAAGCCTGAACGGTCCATGGGAGGCCGTTCACTCTCTAGAGTGGCCCATGAATGGACCGTGTATAAGCTACACGGCCCAGGGAGGACCATTTACTATGTGTGGTCTAATCGGTTGATCCTTCCCTGTCGATTCGAGTCCCGGGTGAGCGGACCTCGATCCATGTGCTGACCCGTGGTCTGACTAATGCTGAGCATCATCTGGAGGCCATGTATTAGGGTGCCGTGGGGTCCCGAGAGGTTGTGTTCTCGGCTTGTGTCACCGTGAGTCGGTGTCGGTATGAGGAAGTGGTCCTCGTACTTGTCCGATTCAGGCATTATTTTTCCGCTGACTTGATGGTCTATTCCTCTAGTGACACGTCCACTAGTCGTAGCTTCCACGGCACGAGTGTGCTGGCCCACCTGGGAGTGGTGGTGCGGCTTACCCGAGAGAGACGGTTGTTTGGCTGGTTACCAAAGGGCCCCCACGTGCAGCCGAGTCCGGGCTTCGGGGGAATAACCAGCTAGAGGATAGGCCTAGGGCGTATGGTCTGAGTGTGCACACGTGGTTGGGGGCGTCGGACGGTGCTGACGAGCATGACCCCAACTAGTAATTGTTTGTGGTACTGGTTACTGAGTGTGTCTCTGTCTCCGCCTGGGGTGTTATAGCTAGACACTTGTGACGCGGTGTAATACGTCAGGGGACGCATCCGGTCGTTCTTCTAGTGGGTGGTGCTCCCGTCTACTGGCAGGTATGGACTAGAGTTTTGACAGATCGAGGATTGGTTGTGCGGTACGATTAGTTTAGACAACTTTTCCGTTTATTTATTACAGCTTGTTGGTTCTACCATACTCTTGCTAGGTAGTGTTACTTTTGTACTACTTGCGTTTCCTGCCTTGTTTCTTTCGTGCGAGGTGGGGATCCGCGGGATCCCTACTGAGCCTATGAAATGAGGCTCACCCCTGTGTTTTCAGGTGAGGCGGGGAGTCAGTGGCGGCCAGAATGTACTTGTGGCCTTTGGAAGATGGCAGGAAAGGCCCCGCGATGTCCATACCCCACTCGACGAATGGCCAGGTAGGGGCCGTGGGACGTAGTAGGTTAGGAGGCCTCCTGGGTACTCGGCCAAAGGCTTGGCATTGATGGCATGTACGAGCATATTGGACACAGTCCGCGTACATGGTGGGCCAATAGAAGCCTTTGAGCTTGATGTTATGCTTCATTCTATCTCCGGCTTAATGTGCGCCGCACAGTCCAGAATGAACTTCACATATAATAGCTCGAGCCTCGGCTGGGGAGACACATCTCAAGAGGATGGACTTGTCCTTCTCGTGGACGAGTTGATACAGGGAGTCGCCAATCAACTCATATGATGTTGCCTGGCGGAGTAGTCTGACCCTCTGAGCTCGGTCAGGGGGGAGTAATCCCCTCTTGAATTTGATGATAGGCTTACACCAATCTTCTTCTTCTGGAGGAGTGTCCTGGTCAAAACCTTGGACCTCGTAAACTGTAAGGCCAGAGTTGCTTTCAAGTGAGATGGGCATTAGTCTTCTGTGTTTGACTGTGATGTCAACTTCACCCTCAGGCGGTAGCTTGATGGCAGCAGTCAATTTTGCCAGGGCGTCAGCCTGGGCATTGCCGCTTCTGGGAACGTGGTTTACTTCAAAGAAATAGAACTTCTGGGTTAGCCGGGTGACGGCGGCGTAGTATGGGACCAGCTCTGATTTCTGCACGTCATAGATGCCAAGCACCTGTCGGACTATCAGTTGAGAATCTCCATAGGCTTTGAGACACTTGACGCACATGTCGAGATCCATCTGGAGTCCAATGATTAGGGCTTCGTATTCAGCTTCATTATTGGTCAGGGCCTTCATGAGGGTGCAAGAGTTGTACAAAACTCCGCCCTGAGGAGTCAGGAAGACAATTTTGGCACCTGCTGTAATGCCTGAGCTGAGGTTGCTCCGGGTAGTACCTCGAGAGGTGCCATCAAAGTACAATTCCCAGCAAGGTAGGCTGGCTGTGAGGGCGTCTTGTCCGAACAACCCCGATTATACAAATGGCTTAACGTTACAATTTCAGAACTGAATGCCCACTCCACACAGGGAGGTATCAGGCTACAATGACTGGTTTTGGGGTTGCTAGAACCTGGGTTGACGGGCAGCACTCGTGGTAGCCACTGGAGGCGAGTCGGGGTCAATCCGACCGATGATCGGGTACCGATCCGGTTTTGCTCGCGGTGGTAACCCTGCGCAGCGATCTTGCGATGGCCGGTACTCCTAGATCTGACGCCCGATCGAGGTGCTATTTATTGGAGAACATCAATGACTTGATGAAGTTCCTTTGCACCGAAGATCGCAATCAGATCTTTTTAGATCTGAGCGTAGCAGTGGCTGCACCGAGCCTCTGGTTTTGCTCGCACAGAACTGCACAGGAACAGAAAGAATTAATGGAAAAATAGTTACTGACGTCCGATTGATGCGCCGTTTATGGGAGATCATTGGCAACGTCTGGAGGAAGAAGACACCCAAAGATCTAGCACAGATCTTAGGTGGATGAGTCGGGGAAGGCTTGGGAAGTTGGCTCTGATTTTGAGCCAGATCTGTTCAGATCCCTTGCGCGAGCTCACGAGATTTGCTGCCACGGACAGCACAGAGGTCCAATTGAGGCAAGACTGGCGGCAACACGAAAAGGACTCAAAATCCTTCAGAGACCAACTTCAGATGGCGTTAGGTTTGGGCTGGAGAAATTGAGTTACTGTCACTTTCAGATCTAGACAGCAACCTGAGATAGATCTGCGCGCCTTCACGAGAAGAATTGTTGTTGTCGCTCACAAACTCCGATTGATGCGAAACCAGTGCTGAACTCTTGCTAACTCACAGAGGTATCATAGTTATTTTTTTATGGGAGAAGAAGATAGAAGTAAGAAGGGGATACAAGGCCAAGTCTCATGACCTACTTTTGTCCCATCACAGGACAACACCTAGGGAGTCACACCCAAGGAAACAGAAGGAGAATCACTCTCAATTGTAATTTTCTCTCAACAAAACTTCATTAATTTCTTCAATTACACTATACATGCCGAAGCCGGGCCAGTGAAGCAGCCGTCGCGGTGCATAAGGCCAGAGCTCATCACTCAGATATGCAAAGAAGTGAACAAGCTCATTGATGTGGGTTTTGTCAAAGAAAATTAATACACCACGTGGCTGGCTAATATTGTGCCCGTAAAGAAGAAGAATGGACAGATCCAGATATATGTTGACTTCTAAGATCTAAATAAAGTTTGTCCTAAAGATGACTTTCTGGTACCAATAACGGAGGTCATGATTGATGCTACAACTAGCCATGAAGCCCTGTCATTTATGGATGGGTCATCCGGCTACAACAAAATATGGATCACGGAGCATGACCGGGTCCATACTGCCTTCCAAACTCCCAAAGGCATTTATCACTACAAGAGGATGCCGCTCGGACTAAAGAATGTCGGCATAACTTATCAGTGGGCAATGACTAGAATATTTGATGAGCTGCTCTACCACAAGGTCGAGTGCTACATAAATGACCTGGTAGTCAAGACCAGAAAGAAAGAAGACCATCTGCAGGACCTCCGAGTTATTTTTCAGAGGCTGGGACAGTATGAATTAAAAATTAACCCTATGAAATGTGCATTCGGAGTGTCGAGCAGAAAGTTCTTGGGCTTTATTGTCAGATATCAGGGAATTGAAATAGACCCCAGAAAGATCAAGGCCATTCAAGAGTTACCTCCACTGAGGAACCTCTCCGAGCTGAGATCTCTACAAGGCCACCTGGCATACATCTGGCGGTTTATATCCAACTTCTCAGGATGATGCCAGCCTTTTTACAAGTTGATGATGAAAGATGTTCCCTTTTACTGGGATGAAGACTGCCAGACAGCCTTCGACAAGCTGAAGGATTATCTGAAGACTCCTCCAGTACTGGGTGCACCGGTGAAAGGACGGCCGCTGATACTGTATATAGTAGCCACATACAACTCTCTGGGGGCAATGCTAACCCAGAACAATGAAGAAGGAAAGGAACAAGCCCTCTACTACCTCAGTCGAAGATTAGTCAGAACTGAGGAAAGATACACCTACATTGAGAAGATCTGCAATTCGATATTCCTCGCAAAGTCATTTTTCCTAAAGGACTTTTCCTTTGGATTAATAAGCTTCATGATTAGAGTTCTTCAAGGAAATTCTTTTCCTACTTGTGATCATTTTGGCTACATGAGCTATCCCTTGAATTCAGATGCCATTAGTAGATTGCCTAGAATTATATGATATGGGGCTATGGGTCCAAACATGACACTCAATGCTAGGCATAAACTATTAGGGCCCAGATCTGGTCAAATGGGCGAGACAAAGTCCAAACATGTACCAGTATAATGAATGATCAGGTGTGACATTGCACCAACTATATGCAAAATTTGATCTAGGCAAATTTACGTCATGGGTATGTGGACGTGCAAAAGTTCACATCTGTGAAGAACTTCAAGCAAGTTCAGAATGAAACAACTACCGCAAGTGATGTCGGGGCTCACCTCGATCCCTACAGATAGAAGGACTTCAAGAGACGATGGCGAAGCTTCACGTTCGAAAATACTCGACGTCTGACGGGGTGCATTAAACCATGGGGAGTCAGGCATCCCCAAATTAACACTATGTTGTGATCCCACCTGGTGACTACGGCATCGAAGATCACCTCTGGGGAGCTCGAGTATTTCGAGTCCCTAAACAAGACCAACACCTGCGGGCCACGGCACGCGCATTAATCCACGCCCACACGAGTGAATCATACCCCTAATCAGAGAGGGGAATATCCCTGAGCTCTGATCCTGTAGCATCCTTAGCCTTCGGACACGTGGCGTCCCAACCGCTGACGATCCGGTGGCAGTTAAGCCATTCGATTCAGTGGCGCCATCGATACGGTGGCTGCCCTGGCCACCCGATCCGGTGGCATCTTCTTCACCAATCGATCTGGTGACCCCTCAATCCGGTGGCCTGCCAGAGCGCCCCATCCGGTGGGACTCTCAGCATGCTCGATCTGGGCGGCCCTTCTGGGCATCTGATCCGGTGGGGCGCTCAACCTCCCGATCCGATGGAGACACTAGTCATGGCGATCCGGCGGAGCCCTCATGTTCCCCATCCGACGGCCCCATGTAACTATTTCCTAAACTAGTTAAACTGTTAGTAAACAGAGTTAAACATGCATACATGTCATATATAGATTCATCGGGCCTCATTCTAAACATTTCATTCTCTGAAATCAACATGTTGGCCTTAGTTTCACGTACCTCAAAGGTGCCTTCGTATATTACCTCTAAACGATCCTACATCTCTTTGGCCGTGGCACATGTTGATACCCTTGAGAAGTCCACAAGGTGGAGAGAGCACTACATTATGTGCTGGGCACTCCAGTTTACTGTAGAATTTCTTATCTAATCCCGGGTCCAAGTAACCTCATCTTCGGGCAGTTCCTAGGGACCCTTACTAACAACTCACCAGATTTCATGATCTTGGGCACGAATGAGCGCATGCATGCGATTAGTCCAATATGCGTAGTTAGTTCCAATAAAGAAGGGTGGTTTGTTAACAGAATGCCCTTCGAGCATGAGACCCTTAGATGCCATTCCACCATTTCTCTCAAGGTCGTTAGACCACATCATGAGAGATGGGCTCTGATACAACGTGTTGTGTAGGAATGGCTGATCTAGAGAGGAGGGGTGAATAGATCTGCCCTCTTTTTCAAGATTAAAATAGTGGAATATAAAAGATCCTTACACAAAGGAAGAACCTCACACGGTAGAAGCAATCACGAACATGTACACCGGCCTAAGCAAGCATCTAGCGAAAGACAGTCACACAAGCAAACCACAGAGACAAAGATTTTAAGGTGGTTCAGACTCTACCAAGAGTCCTACGTCCACCCCTCACTCAACTGAGTGAGGCTTCCCTAGTGCAACTGTGCTAAACCGCTGACACACAACTTGAAGGCACACAAGGCCAGACCATAGATCAGAGCACACCAGCTCAGTCTGTCTTCCTACTATCACCGGTAGAGATGGTTTAAAGTCTCAGCAAATACATGTTCAAAATGAAAAAGATAACAAAACACAAAACTCAAACAGGATATAGGAAACACAAACAAGATGAAAGTGTCTCTGTCTGAAATCTGAAGGGCGCTCTTGGCTACTCCCAGATCCAAGGCCTAAAAATTCGTAAAAATAGCTAAAATGATCCTGGCGAAGAATACAATGCGACTGCAGCGACCCCGCATCAAGGAACTGAAGGGTAAATGGGTTGAAGTGTTCTTAACTTGAGAGCTACAAAAGCAGTCTGAAACTCTTCTAAAAGGATCTGGAAACCCAATAAAGATCTAGCAGGACCCAATAAAGATCCGCCAAAGATCCGGGGTGTTACTGTCCTCCCCTCCTTTAAGAAGTTTCATCCTCGAAATTTATGGACCGACAAGGGTAAGGCACGGAAGAACAACCCGACAATTACAGACACAAAACACGAAAAATAGAGTTTAGAGGAACAACGTCAGACTATTGTCAGGGATACACGCTCAAGAGTAAGCACGATCACAAGTGAATACAAGTCCGACACCTCTGAAATAAGGCAACGTCGCTTACGTCTCACGAGATAAGAGACACGACTACCAGAGTAACAAACACCGAGAAATGAATCGATAGAAGCGACAGGCACAACCAACATCAGCTTACACAAGGAAATATAGTCCTCTCAGCTAATAGCCTGACGACATCATCGGCTCCAGTGTCAAAGGAGGCAGGGAACACCGGGTACACAGGACACCAATGACGATTACACGGAGGAATGACAGCAAAATCAATAACACTGGACCACACACAACATTAAGTCAGTCCTCACTCAGATCGCATCTGATCGAGTCGCGAGCTACTCCATTGGGAAAAGGAGCATAGCAAGCTACTGACGAGACAATGGTCCAGCACATAAACGCAGAATCATACGAAAATAGCACTTGCAAAAACAACAGCCAATAACAACAGCACCTGTAGGATTCCGGCTCCGTACAACACACAAAACCAGGGAACACACTGCAAGTAGGGCCGTATCAAGGCATGCAGTAGCAGCTGAGCACACGACTACAGGGATCGAGTCATGCATCAGGCCGTTCACCAAGGAAAGACCCACAACAATTGAAACCGACTGCAAAATGATAAGAGAAACCACAATCTCGGGGAACATATCTCAAGGATTACGAAGCACCTAGGGGATCACTCTAAGGGGGTGCGATCTTCGGGATCCGTCGCTTCATTTTTCATGAAGTCGGTGACGCAGTAAGACTCCTCTCCTCATCTGGGGACTTTGCCTCCGTCCCATAAATAGCACCCACAGTGAACCCTGAGGCCATCTTGCGTCTGCGGAGCGGGAAGAAGGAAGTTCTTGAAGATGTCATCGGAGAAGTCAGGCTCTTCATCTGACAAGGCTCCCTCCAAATATTTGTGCTTCCGGGAGGAGGCATTGCCCGTGCCGGAGCCAGTAACGGGAGAAAGCAGTGGCGGTGATGTGTCGGAGGACTTCAAGCAGGGGTACCTGCATGGTTTGCAAGATGTCTTAACAAAGGTGAACCGCATCTATTGTAACAAAGGGGTCTTGAACCTCCAACCTAATGGGTTCCCTCCCAAGGAGGACGAATAACCACTTTGTACCCCCTGCTTGTTAATAAAACTTACTTTTTTCACTCCTTTCTTTGCTTTGTGGTATGTGCTTGCCTTTCAATAATCCCACACCTTCCTTTGATGCATACGAGCATGAAGGGGTATTTTCTACCATTGGTAAGGGAGACGAGGCATTCCCTGTCTATAAATAGTAGGGCTCGTGGGTGTGTCGGTTGCCCATCTCTGTCTTTGTTACGCCATCGTGATGGCTCAAAGTTCTCTCGAGGCTGTAGAAATCAGAGAAAAGGCTCCAAGCCCTCCTCCCGGCGTAGGCGTAAAGGCAGACGATACTCCAACGATCCAAGCTTTTCCTGCCACAGCGACAGCGAAGGAAAAGGTCGCTATCGACTCTGCTCTGGCTGATGTCGACGAGCCATTCGACTGGGGTAGCAATTACGCGCAGGGCTGGATGGCCGGACACCAGGATGGCTATGACGCTGCCATGGCCTTAGTTTGCCCCCACATACTTTCATAACCATGTATGCTAGTTGTATCAGGATGCCGTGTTGGAGTTTGGTGACTTGCATTACGAATAAAAGTGGAGATGTTTTGATCCATGCCCGTGTTGTATGTGCTTTTGGCAAATAACCTCCGTGTGTGGCTAGTTTGCGAGCGTAGATTGATTCGTCGTTCAAATCCACCCTTATCGTGTGCGCATGTCCCGTTCCCTGGGAAAAGCAGGACTCTTACTTGCCTTAGGTTAATGATACATTTCATCTCCTATGACGATTGGGACTTCTCTTGCCTTTGAAGGCTTATGCGCTACTCATGACTAGCTTTGGGGGAGAGCGTACGTCTTCCCTTGGTGGGAAAAGACTATTGCTTGTTGTTTCTGGGGGAGTGTGAATGTTCGCCCCTTGGGTGCTTAAATGCTACCATTATTTTTGAAGGGGCATGAGTGCTCGCTTCATGGGCGCTCGGAGGCTATCGTCCTTTCTAAGGGAGCTAGAATGCTCGTCTCTTGGAGGCTCGAAAGTCACCATTATTTCTAAGGGAACATGAATGTGCTTGGCTCTTGGGGGCTCGGAAGCCACCATGATTTCTAAGAGAGCATGAGTTCTCACCTCTTAGGGGCTCGGAAGCCACCGCGATTTTTGAGGGAGCATGAGTACTTACCTCTTGGGAGCTTAGAAGCCACCGTGCTTTCTGAGGGAGCATGAGTACTTGTCTCTTCGGAGCTTAGAAGCCACAATGATTTCTAAGGGAGCACGAGTACTTGCCTCTTGGAAGCTTAGAAGCCACTATGATTTCTAAGGGAGTATGAGTGCTCGCCTCTTAGAGGTTTAAAATCCACCATAGTTGAGCTCAACTAGCGATGCTTTTGTTAGACTGGCGAGGAAATATGTCAAAAATAGTTTATTGATAAAAATCTCTGAGGTTTACAGAATTCCATGTCCTCAGTACCCCTCACCCCTCCAGTGTACACGGTTATTCACGTAGGATGGGAAGATGGCAAGGCGCCATGCATCTTGGTGAGATCAGTGGGAAGTACCTTCACAGGACGAGGCATTGGTAAGGGTTATTCTATTCGTTCCTTTGCAAGGTTTGTATTTTAATGCGGTGGAGGGCCAGAAGTTAAGGAATGTTTATTTAGTGACCAGGCTGGAAGATCTAGGTTGAGAATGGAGGTGGTACCTCAACGGGCATGGACCCGTATTAGAGACAGGAGGTCTTGTGGCCGATGAGGGCTCTTTAGCGTTGGTGAGACTATTGATTTGACATTGCCTAGTAGAGATGTTAGGCAACAGCTATGCAGGATCAACAGCCGCCTTCTTTCTTCTCTTTTTTTTGATGATTGATGCGGGAGGTGGTCCGAACAGCTGCAGCTCAGGCTCACTGTGCTTACGCCAAGTGTCATCCTCTTGGCCCTTTTTCTTAGAAGCTGCGATTGTGGGGTCTTCCTGCATCCGCAGATGGTGTAGCCATTTTATTTTTTCGTGGGCGTTTATCATGTAATGCTGCTAGGGATCCCTTTGCCCATGGAAGAGGGATGGGAAGGCCATACTTGCCTCATAATAATTTTTTCCATTTCTTTTTCTCTTTTTCTTTCTTCTTTCTTCTTCACTTCTTTCTTTCTTCTTCTTTCTTTTTTTGGACTGCCAACCTGGATGGCACTTGACAATGTGGTGTAATGTGAGGCTGTCACCCTTCATCCATTTTTTTAACAGACTAAGGCGGGTGTGTAAGAGAGCGCTCACCTCCTCAGAGAGGGAATGAGTGGTTCGCTCCACTATACCAATCCCACGGTGATAGTTTTTATTCAGCACAGTCCAAGACATAAGGAGAGTGGCCATTCCCTTGACGGATAGGACCATAGAGACCTCCTTCATCTCCTTTTTTTTTGCTCATTATTTTTTATTCTTTTAGTACCTGCCCCCAGAACAAGCCTCCCTTTTTTTCTTCTTCTTTTTTTAATGGAAAATATCTGCATTCAAGCTATGCAGACAATGCTAGATGTTGGATTTAGCCAAATTTGTGAGGAGCAGCGGAGGCAGTGATTCCGCGCGAGGCTGCTCTCTTCAAGATAGGCATTTGATGAGGGCATGGTGGGTCCACCTTGTAGTCTCCCATTTGCAATTCGCCTTTCTTGATCAGGCGTTCGATGATGTCCTTGAACACGTAGCAATCCTCAATGGGGTGCCCAACCACCTGGTGATAAGGACAGAAGTGTGGATCATCTTTTCTTTTGGCATCGTTTGGCTCCTTTGGCTTCTAAAGCACAACTTTGTCACATTCACAGGCCCACTCTGGTAGATGGTGAATCCAACTCCCCTGCCACTCCAGGCAATATGACCTCAGCATGTCTTCTAACGTCTGGATGGTCCTCTCAGACTGACCATCCGACTGAGGATGATAAGCCATGTTAAAAGCCAACTCGGTGCCTAGAGCTCTCTGAAAACTCCTCCAGAATTTGGAAGTGAAACGCAGATCTCGATCTGACACAATGGAAATGGGGATTCCATGCAATGGTACGATCCGCTCCACATACAGACGTATCAACTTGGGCACACTCCAACTGACTCTGATCGTTAACAACCGAGCCGTCTTCGTCAGCCTATCCACAAGCAACCAAATGCTATCATGCCCACTCGGAGTCCTCGACAATCCCACCATAAAATCTGTGATTACGTGGTCCCATTTCCACGCAGGAACCTCCAAGGGCTGAAGTGTACCTCCAGGTTGCTGGTGTTCCGCCTTCACCTGCTGACAGGTCAGACACCTGGCCACAAACTCCGCAACATCTCTCTTCATACCAGGCCACCAGAACTGTCTCCTCGGGTTCCGATACATCTTCGTCGCACCCGGATGCACAGTGTACCTACTCCCATGAGCCACTAGTAACACCGCATGCCTCACCTACTCCTTGACTGGGATGTACAGCCTACCTCGGAACCTCACAGCACCATCCTCGCCGAGCTCCACATCGGCCATAGCCAAAATTTGGGACAACTCAGGGTCTGCATGCTGAGCCTCTGTCACTTGACGACGGATGGCTGGTGTGACAGTCAAACTCGCAAGCACCGCTGACCCTGGCTCTCGGGAAACCTTAAGCTTGAATGTCACTTTTGGCACTTGTTTCCAGAGCCTCCACTTCCTCAACATCATTACGCTGACCACAACCTTGCGACTCAAGGCATCGGCAACGACATTCATCCTGCCCGACTGGTAAGACAGGGTGAAGTCATAATCCTTCATATACTCCATCCATCATCTCTGCTGAGGTTAAGGTCCTTTTGAGTGAACACATACCTCAAACTCTGATGGTCAGTGAACACCTCAAACTTCTCACCGTAAGGTCGACAGTCATCCCCAGTCCTACACCAAGGGCGGGGGCAAGAAGAAATGACCAATATGGTCAGGAGTTACTTCAGGGGCTGAGGCAACCCCTCACTGGGATAATGACGGCTGCTGCAAGTGGTCGAGGCTGGAGAAGACTAATGCCCACCAATGGTAGTCGAAGAAGAAGAAGAAGAAGAAAGAAAGATGACATCGTCGGTTGATGACAATGGTTATGAAGATAACTTCTATGCCGAAGCTGATGAGACTGCCCCTCGGCGGGAAGAAAGAAAAAGAATTTCTGTATTTGAAAGGTTGACCTTTCCGGAGCATGCAAAAAGGAAGATCTGCCAGTAGAGAAGAAGGATGCAGATTTTTACCTGCAATATGGTTGGTGTATCTAGCCGATATGGAGGGCTTCCAGAAGACCCTCATGAGTTGGCTCGATTGGCCACGAGGCTGGGGCCGAATACTCGAAGGACTGAAGCCGCACGGGAACTATTGGCAGTGGCTCAGGGGAAGCGAGCCCTGGTCTACCACCAACAGCATGATGAATCCACCGTCCTGACTGCCAATGTGGTGACGGCAGAAGAAGAAGATGATGTCTTGCTCGGCATCCTACCTGAGGGCGCATCGAGGGAGACGACAGAAGCCATCCCCAGCTCTGCAGCGATGGACCCATCAGTCTTAATGCTACTTCAGAGATACTGATAGGAGATAGACCTATTGAAGAAATAGCTGATAGAGAAGACAGAATAGTCATCAGCTTCCAAGCCGCCTGAGGTGCAGGGTGAATCATCATGGGGAGTCGTCAACCAGAATGACCCTTTGCCGCTCTACACTATGCCCTAGCTGGTAGAACCGAGTCTGGTGACAGCTCGACAACGGCTACCACAGTCGCTAATGCTGCTAGTGCTACCTCAGATGCACTAGGCACCTCCCTATTGAATCCCTACTGTTTTGATGATGTCATACACTATTTATCGACATCTTGTTTGATCTGCCATTTAATTACCTTCGTTTGATGTGCTTAATTTTAGAGTCATTTGCATTATAATTCAATAGCCAGCTACAGTAAATGCTAAGAAAATTAAACGTGAGAGCGGGAGAGGGTGAGAATACAGTGGGGGAAGTGGGGAGCTTTTTTTGTTTTTGTTTTTGTTCACCTATCTCCTTTTCTATTCTTTCTTTTTTCATTTTTTTGTTACAACAACTAAAACAGAAAGAGAGAGAAGAAGAGAGAGAATAGAATGGAGAGAGAGAGAGAGTAGTGAGACAGTAACAAACACGGGAGAGAGAGAAGGGAGATAGCGGGAGGACGTGAGGCAGCCGATGAGGCCATGGTGAGCGTGGGTGAACACCGTGCTCGGCGGGGGTCGTAGTGAGCTCAGACGTGGGGAAACTATCATCGTGGCCGTGGTGGGGTGGAGCGAGCACCGTGCTCGACAGTGGGATCACAACGCGCTAGCTTGGTAGGGGGTGGGATGTCGTGTTCGCCACGTGTCGTCGTGCTCGGTGGGGGGGAAATCGCGATGGGAGTGAACGAGAGAGGGGTTGCGGCCTACTGTCGGGAACTCACGATGACTGGCAGGGACCTCACGGCCACTGCTAGTGGTGAGCGACAGGTGGAGACCGGTAGGGGGGCACCGCGTTGGCGTGGCCGGGGAGGGGACAGGACGATGCCGCGTTCGGAGGGGATGGAGGGGGCTGGCCGCAGGGGAGCTTCGGAGAGGCAGGAAGCCCCTGTGATGGTGCTGCAGGTGGCGACACTGATGATAGTTTGCTTGCTGTTGCTGGAGATGACATCGACGTGGCAGACTGCTTGTTGTGCATGGCGGTGGGAGCGATGGTCTATCGGACGGTGGTGGCACACAGGGGTTCACTGACGAAGCTGGGGTTAACTGTGGTAAACTTGTTAGCAGTTGTGACTGAAAGGGGAGGGTGTGGCCAGGGATGGAGGATGGGGTTAGAGGAGTGGAGGATGGAGGATGTAAGTCTCAGGAAGAGACTGAACCACCTTAAAAACTCTCTATTGTGGTTTGCTTGTGTTTGCTTGCTTTCCTACACGTGTGCTTGCATTCTTTCTATCTGCGTTAGATCTACGATCACCTCACCCCCCCTTGCTGTACCCTCTTCCCTTGCCCACTCCCATTCACCAACTTCATCATCCAGTTCAGTCTAGCTCGCAGGCAGCAGCAGAGGCCCAAGTTGTAGATCCTGTCCCAGAGTCATTTGGCCTCAGCTGGGGGCGCACCATATATCGATGAAAAGTTCATCGAGATAGCTTCATCGCTGTGGTGGTGTCGCCAGCATTCAACTTCCCAGCTGTCTGGGAGGTCCAATCTCCCTCGACTGCGCAGATCTAGACCAGTGGGTGACCTGAGGCAACTTCCTAGAGCTCCCACGGTCGCACCCCACCACTGCTGAAGGCGCTGTTTAGCTGAGGTCTTCTACAACCAATTGGCTTCCATCAGCAAAAGGCAGCATCCCGTTCGGCATCCGGAGGAGAATCTACCAATTTTCTTCCCCCAGGTGCGCAGAATAGGTCACTCAAAATCAGCACAGACACCCCTCCACTCTACATCCTCTATCTCCCTACTCCGACCTCCCCTGGTGGCCTTCCTAGATGGAGATCGAAGAGGATTCATCCACGGACGCATCCGTCTTGGTCCCGGACCATTTCAACTACGGGAGTGTTCACGACGGTGTCATCTACCTGCTACTGCGACCTGAGAGCAGTCCCATCTGAACAGAGCGACCTGGTTCCTGAGATAGCCACGACCAGCGACGACACCGGATGATCCCACGAAAATTCAGGAGCTTTCCTGGGTCAGTTAGCAAAGGATTGGCACTGGTTTCAACATCTTCTGAGTCCGGTACAGCCGTGGCGACATCAATAGCGGCTATCTGACTGGTGGTTCCAGAAGCAGGCTGAACCGGTCGAGTTGCCATTCGGTACTCTTAGTAGTCCTCTTCCCCACCCCGCCTGGCCGGCTTAGCGCCCCTCTCTGTGTGGAGGTAGTTTTGATGTAATCCACATTCCCCACCCCTTGTCCAACCCTCCTGCGAGAGTAGTGTATGTATTATTGAACAGGGGAAGCTACATCGGCGCAGTGTGCGGGGAACCCACACTCCCCGCTCGCCCTCGTCTCCGAAGGATGAGAAGGTCATGCTCGCTACTTTTCAGCTTCAGGGTGCAGCATTGATGTGGTGGAGTTCGGAGTGGGAAGTCACCTTCCATTCTCGACCACTTTGTCAGATCACCTAGACAGAGTTCGTAACTACCTTTGAGCGTACCTACAGTCCGGCATGTCTTCATATGGATAAGATGCATCAATTTCTAGATCTGGTGCAGGGTGAGATGACCGTGTTACAATATCGGAACAAGTTCATCGAGTTGGGTCGATATGCGCGGCATATTATTGCTGATGAAGCATTAAAGATCGAGCCGTTTCTCTGAGGTTTACGAGCCGAGTTGAGAGTGCCACTTCTTGGTACCTGTGTCACCGTCATGGATGATGCATATCAGGCAGCGATCGTGGTTGAGCTCGATTTGGTGAGGTCTGTAGGGTTTTCTCAGTCCAGTGTTGCTCAACTGGTTGTGCCATTCCAGCAATCCTTTCAGCCGTCAGCACCTGGTGTTCCGTCTATCGTGGCTACTACTAGTGGTCCGTCGAGGCAGATGTTTCAAAAATCTAAGAAGCGTTTCAACCGTCAAGCATCTTTGGGTTTTGTGCAGTAACAATCGGTGTCTTCTGATTCAGTTCAACAGTCTGTTCCTCCGTATCAGCAGCACCGTCAGTTTCAATTGAGTCAGCTGAGACCATGTCCGAGGTGTGGTGGCAGCCATCCTGGTGTCCCATGTTCCTTGCCAGTGGTTTCCTATCGCTGTGATCAGCCGGGTCACGTTGTCCGAGATTGCCCGATGAAGTCAGTTCCGGCGTAGTTCTCGTAGGTCACCCAGTCGCAGCAGTCACAGTTTCACCTTCCTGTACCACCACAGCCTCAGCCGTCATTTTTGCAAGTTCCTACTTCCTCCTAGCAATCTTTTGTAGCCTCTAGCCGAAAATCGAGGAGCCGGATCATGCATATCACTCGTGCAGAAGTAATTGCGTCAAATCTTATAGAAGGTACAATTTTGATTTTTGGTCGTCCTGCTCGTGTGCTATTCGATTCAGGTGCCACTCATTCATTTATTTTCCAAATAGCAACCAAACACCCTATTAGTTCTTTATAAATGGGTCACAAATCTATTAAGGTTCATACATGAGAAGACAGGAAGATAAGGCTGACAAATGACTAATTAGTGGTGACAAATAGGCACGAAAGGCTGACAAATACATCTCTACAGGTGAAAAATAGGTTGTAGCGCTGAACGTGTGTTAAGTGTTGAAGTTTCATGTTAAGGTAGACAAATACACACGTAAGGCTGGCAAATAGACTTCTATGGGTGACATATACCCTCTTAAGGGTGAAAAATAGGAGAAGAAGTTACGGTCGATAAATGCACATATAAGGCTGACAAATAGACTTCTATGTGTTACATATACCCTCTTTTGGGTGAAAAATAGGTCTAAAAGGAGACATCAGTGACAGCTCTCAAGACTATGTTCATTCAAATTCTTAGATAAATACACTTTATTTTACTCATGATGTTTTATATCTCTACACTAGGTACACAGAGTACACCACCCTCACCACCTGTTGTGGGTATGTTTATTTAAATTCTTAGCAATGAGTAGTGACGATCCACTTTGTTTTACTGACGATAGTGTTGCGTCCCTGTGTTTTCATGCTGTCAAAACCATGAGTCATGTATACTCTTCATGTGGATCGTCAATGTGCTTTGTTGATGTAGAATCTTGCATGGAGCTAAGACAGTTTTCAACCCAAATCAGTGCAGCCAAAGTCTTATAGGGTGTTTAGGATTATTTTTTTTCAAATTTATCACAAATCTATTAGTTCTTTACAAACAGCAACCAAACACCCTATTAGTTCTTTACAAATGGGTCACAAATCTATTAAGGTTCATACATGGGAAGGCAAGAAGATAAGGCTGACAAATGACTAATTAGTGGTGACAAATAGGCACGTAAGGCTGACAAATACGTCGCTACGGGTGAAAAATAGGTTGTAGCGCTGAACGTGTGTTAAGTGTTGAAGCTTCATATTAAGGTAGACAAATGCACACGTAAGGCTGACAAATAGACTTCTATGGGTGACATATACCCTCTTAAGGGTGAAAAAACCAAGGTATAGAACGTACCAAAGTTGACATGAGATATCAAAGAAAGATTTAAGGTATATTATGCTACGGTGGCAATCTGACAGCATAACAGTATATTCTGTTGGGTCTCCTCTGGAGTTGTTCAACAGTATGTAGACTACTGTGAGCTAAATGTGTTTTGATTGATTAGCAACAGTGGAGTTGACCAGGTTGACTAAGAGTGTTAACTTTGGAGACTTTATCTTGACCATGATAATATTGTGTATTTTGATGAATCTTTATATGTCAGATCATTACATCGATCATGTTTGCACCTTCATTTTGAAATACATCATTTCATCAAATAGTTTGTATACATGAGCCTTCGCGTTCATTTTAGTCATATGGTCGGTGCATCTCTTGAGTCATGCCCAATGTAGGTGCACACCTTTTATCAGGCATACAAAGGTCAGTGCACATTTGCGTTATGCATTGTAAAGGTCTGTGCACTGCTACATATGGCAGAGAACATGTCTGTGCACCTTATCTCATGCGTGTGAAAGGTCGGTGCATTGTTTGTCATTTGCATATATAGTCAGTGCATGTTTCTGTTTTATCATCTAAAGTCGGTGCACCTTATCTCATGCATGTAACAAGTCGGTGCATATTTTTCTCCTTCATGCAAAGTCTGTGCACATGAGTCTCCAGGATCGGTGTAATTTTGCTTCAATATTCAAAGTCTATGCTACCTTGAGTTTGTCTACATTCTGGATCGATGCTAGTTTAGTATCACACATTCCATGGTCTATGCATTAGTCCACTCAGGGTCGATGCTAGTTTAGTATCACTCAATAAGGTCTGTGCATACTTCGTTGTGTAGCACAGTAACAATGTCGGTGCACATCTGCTTGCATGCATTTTAAAGGTCTGTGCTAGTTGCTTAGTGCATAGCCAAGTCGGTGCATACTTGCACATTCCCTGAGTAAGGTCAGTGCACATTTCATTTGTGTACACTGAAGGTTTGTGCATATCTTGCTGAACGCATTACAGGGTCGGTGCACATCTCCCTTATGCACACTGAGGGTCTGGAATAATGATACTAGGAGTGTTCTGACAGTCACTCCACTCCGGTGGAACTGACTGACTGCTATTCATCTATTTTTTCGATGTTTCATAACCCTTAATTCTTGTAATGGTTGGGACTCTCTATCGGATACTCCTTCCGTCAGAATAGGACCTCTATTATGAGACCTCCGTCAGTCCCCGCGAGCCTGGGATTCCCACTAGGACGCCGGGTAGGTTGTACCTTAAATCCTGCACCTGTAACTCGATTTGGACCACTTGTTTGGCTCTATCTAGAGTCATGGCCCACAGGGGACCGTCTGACTCACTACACTATTGGAATCGGACCATTTGATCATTTGAACGGCTCGGTCAAGACCGTGTCTTTCTGGCTAAGTGTTAGTTCTTGCTGGTCGATTATCCTTGATTTTTCTTTGACCTAGCCTTGTTAAAGTCAACCTAAAGCCTCTAGACTGGCCTGGGAGTTGTGGGCTGAACGTTGGTTTGGTTCCACTATGCCCCGGGCAGCTTGGGAGACCAATTAGGTTGATTACCCAAGCCTAGCTTGTCCCATTCGATACGTGGTTATACTTGGACCGTTCCACCACTGAATGGACTATCGAAGGACCGTGTGGTGTTGGGGCGGCCCAGTACGGACCGTGTACCTCTCGGCGTGGGCTCAATTCCTTTTATTTGGAATAGCCAGTTATGGACCATCGTTATCTGACAAGTGGCCCATTTCAGACCGTTCAAACCATCACACGGCCCAAAAAGGACTATTTTCCCTTGGTACCGAGCTGAGTCTTCCCTTGTCCCAGTCCATCTACCACGGTCTAGTATAAGACCGTGTATATCTTAACTAGCCTCAGTCTGACCACGTAACTTCCAGAACTTGATTTCCGTGCTTTATTGTGTGCTTCACTGGCTGAGCCTTGGCCGACTTGTACTATTAAAACCCTAGATTATTCTTGTTTATTTCAGGTTATATCTTGATTACTTTCTCTCCTGGCTGAGTCCAGTGAATGTCTAGACATAACTTGGGATCTTGGATCCACTAAATCAATGTCAACGGAGGGCACGGGTAACACTCACTCCCACGATGGTCTCTCGAAGTCTGGGACTTGCGAGATCGGGCACTCTCTCTCACCAGCCAGTGCAGCTAAGAGCTAATATTGGAAGAAAAGCACTATAATGAAGCAAGGGACAGAGCACTTACTCGACCGGTTTGAAGAAACCGGTCCCGGTCGGAGACGTGGGCGCGCGGGGAAGCGCGGGGCTTACCCACGCCACGGCGAGGACGCTTCAACATGTTCAAGCAATTACAACACTACGCCTCACACAGGAGGGGGATCTTGGTTTGGGGGTTAAATGAATTACAACTAAAACTACCTCTGCACAGGGAGGGGACTTTAGCCGGCCAAGTGGGGAGGGAAAAGATGAAGAATAGAGCTTCACACGATGACGGGGTCGGTTCTGTCCCTTCTCAGGAACAGGGGATAGACTATCGATGTAGGAATTCTTTCGGATGCTCTCGAACTCCTTTGCCAGCAAGACTAGTGCCAAAATTTCATGGATTGGTCCAGGAGGATGCTGGAATTTTGGCAGGAGCTGGGGAAGTCGTCGTCGATCGCGGTGCAGTTGGAATCAGGGACTCTACTCTCTGGCTCAGACCTTCTCAGCACTATAGCATCTGGAAGATGACACCACCACGAACAGCCCTGAGCTCCGAATTGAGCCCGGTCGGTGGCGTTGGAACCATGGATGAGATGCCTTCGAGACGAGATCTACGGTGGTGCCAGCCAATGTCAGAGCAGATTGTAGCAATCCAAACACTGACAGGGTGTCAGTTCAGTCCCAGGGTGGACAGAACCGCGCATTCTGGGGAGAAAAGGTAGAAGAAATCACTCCGGTGGCCAAATGGAGCTCCGCTTCTTGGAAGAGGAGGGGAACTTGTAGAAGAAGGTCTCAGTCGAACGTTGCTTCCAGATCTTCAAAGGGGCTAACGTGGCAACTGTTGCACTCCACCTCTGGAAGCTGGATAGGAACCTTCTGCGCAGTCGGAGGAGATCGCCTCTCCCGGACAGCCACGAGCTCGGAACGGGACGAGACGACTGCCGCTCTCAATCTCTTTTCATTGAATAATTAACCACAAAATAAGTTAATTTGCATGAACGGCCCGATTAATGCAAGGTTGAGATTAACTATAATGTATGCATAATTGACTAATTATGTGCATATGAAATGATGTATGTGATGTAAATTATCGTAAAGAAATGAGCACTCATCACCAACCACTGGCCTCAGGGCCATGGGGCATCGATGGAGGAGCGAAGGCACCAAGGCTCTCGGTCGCGTCCTGGAGGGCAACCTTCTAACCCTCATGTAAGCTGCGATCACGTGCCTGCCCAAAGACCTCCAGGGCTGTCATGGTTAACTCGGCCTGATAGGCCGAGGAAGAACGGAAACTCTCCGCTACCTCCCTACCAGCAGTGGACATCGACGAGAGCAGCTCTACAACTTGCGCCTCCACCTCTTGGGCCCGGATCTCAATGGCTGTGATCTGCACCCCTTGCTTGGACGCATGGGCTTCAGTCCTCTCGGTCCGAGCGCAAAAGAAGTCTCGATCCCGCTCCAGCTCAGTGAAGACCTACTCCATTTGCTCCAACTGATATTGGAGGTCGGCGACCCTAGCCTCACACAAGGCATGTTGTGCCCTGAGCTCCTCACACTGAGCCGCCAGCTCTTTCAACCGGTGATGCTTGGCCTCGATGGCTGCCTGAAGCTGCTGGACCTACTAGCACTGCATCGTCAGCCCTGCCCGCGCCTCCTAACTTTCCTTTAGCTCCCACACAACACCACAGAAATGGTATCGCCATAAGTTGAGCACCCGGGTGAGCGAGACGAAGTTCTTTGTCATCAGGTCCAACAGTTCATCATGTGTTCCAAGGCTAAATTCCACGGACCAGTCACGCAGATGCATGGCCTTGCCCATAAAAATAGCAGCCTCCCCAGTAAGCACGAACTTGAAGATAAGCTCCTCCGGTGGCAGGAAGTGAGGGCCCAAGGGAATGACGAGAGACAAAAGGCGAGCTCTCACCTCCTCCCAACTGAGCGATACGTTTTCCAGAGTAGGAGCCTTGTCCTTGTCTGGCATCTCCCTCATGAGAAGAAATAAGGGTAGGATGCTTCCTATACTTAATGCCAAGGAAAGAAAATTTCAAAAAATCTAGTTTGTGAAAAGAAACCCTCCTATTGTGACAATTGATGTTGGCATAATAGTCACAAAGCCAATCTACTCCTAATATGACATCATAGCCTTCCATGTCAAGACATATGAGGTTTGCAAGGAGATTGTGACCTTCTACAGTAACCTCACTATCGGGATATCATGTCTTAAGTTCTGTTCCAGAACCTAAGGGCGTAATTATAGTTAAATCTGAAGGTAAAAAAATAGGTGAAATTGACAAGATTTTAGCAAAAGTGCTAGAAATAAAGGAATGAGAAGCACCAGCATCAAATAACACAAATGCAAGATGCGAGTAAATTTAGATGGTACCTTCAATTAGTTCCCCTTATTTGGTAGGTTCCTCTTCCATAACATCATTTAGATGAGCCTACCACCTTCGTCTGTCGTTATTCTTTGAGCGTTGTTCTTTCATTAAAGGGCAATCGGGCATGTGATGCTCCCAGCTTCCACATCTTAAGCAAGCACCAAGACGCTTCCAGCATTCTTCAGTCGAATGGCAGAACTTTTCACAGAATGTGTAAGCAGTGGTGATAGCCTTTTCCTCCTCCTTGATTTTCTTGCCATTGTTGTTGCTACTCCTGTTGTCATTACGAGATCGCTTCTTATTATAGGGGGACTTGTAGGGTTCTGTGATGCTGAATCTCTCTCCTTTCTTTCCTCACCAATCGGACTTTCGGCTAGACTCCTCTTCCTTGTCTTTAAATTTTTTGACCTTTTCCAAGGTGCTCTCACATAAATAAGCTCGTTGGACCATCTCCGTATATGCACGGATATTTTGAGGTCCAAGCTGAGTAATGAAAATCGGCCTTAGATCGTCCATAAACTAGTTAGCCTTTAATAGATTGATGCTAATCAAATGAGGAGCACATGGAGCTAGACAAGAGAATTGAAGTTCATACTCTGCCACAGACATCATGCCTTGGCGAAGAGAAGTGAATTCTGTGGCCTTTCTCTCCTTGACGTGCTTGGAGAAGTATTTTGCTCGGAAGTGGCTAAGGAATCCTTCCCATGTAAGTTGTGCATTTTAAAGTTAGGCCGAGGTGGCCTTCCACCGAGTGCATGTATCTTTGTTCAGTTGGAATGTGGCAAGATGGACCTTCTCTTGGTCGGTGCATTGCATGACCTCAAATATGCGATTCATCTCATCAATCTAATTTTCTACTTCGTCGGGGTTGGAGGATCTAGAGAATCGTGGAGGATTTAAACTCTAGAAATTCTCGTGTAAATTTCCCGCGCCAACCCTGGCGCTAGCTTGGGCCATAGTCTGAAGGGCCTAGGTAAGACCTGCAATAGTTTGTTGCATCTCATCCCAGTTTACATGGTGAGCCATGGTACCTGAGAAAAGGAATGATTCGTTAATCTCTTACGGAATCAAGGGGAGTTTACCAAGAAATAATTTCTAGATATCTATCTCATCCCAGCTCTACCCAATCTCTCATGGGTTTAGAAATTCCTTCTTGGTTCATAGGTATGGGTCCTAATCCTCGGACTTATCCTATGACAGGACTTCTTCCTAGTGTTGTGTCTCTTCTGTTTTTGATGAATGGTTAAAGGGGAGAATGTTCTATCTCCTTTATATGTGTTGACAAAGTTTTGATGCTGGCAACAAAGTTTACTTGTTTGATATATCTTGATGCTGGCAATTTTTTATGATTTGATTATGATAGCCACTGGTCAAAGTCAACATGACTGGTCAAGATGTCAACAAGTCAACGCTAGGTAGCAATTGTATTAAAGTTTATAGATCAGTGCATATTCCTTCTCCTTAGAAGGTAAGATCAATACATATTTTAGTTTGTAGCTACTAAGGTCGACGCTAGTTACTTTTCATGCATGTTCAAGGTCGGGGCATATTCGCCTTGATCTCACTAAGATCGACATTAGTTACTGTTCATGCTTATCCAAGGTCGAAGCATATTCTGCTTCACGCATACTAAAGTTGATGCTCTTTTTTCCTGTGCACATAGAAGGTCGATGCATCTTTTGCTAGCACAAAATAAGGTCAGAGCACATGCTGCGTCTTGCATTTCCAGGTCGGTGCACATTTGTATTCAATGCATAAAGGTCAATACACATCCCCCCTTAGCCTTACTAAGGTCAATGCACATCGTGCCTTAGTCATTCTAAGGTCTACGTACATTTTGCATCCTGCTCAATAAGGTCGGTGCACATTGTGTCTTGTGCATAACAAGGTTGATGCACATTGTCCTTGGGCAATAGAAAGGTCAATGCACATGTATGGACCGAAGTCTGTGCACATGCCAGTAATGGCAAGTAAAGTCAGAGCACATGCTCTGAAAGTCGAAGCACATCTTGCTTCTAGCACACCAAGGTCAATGAACATTTCTCAATATGCTTGGTAAGGTCTACGCACTTGCATGCATAAGGTCAGAGCACCTTCACATAAGGTCGGTGCACATTCACATTTTCATGGCATGAAGGTCTGAGCACATTCACACAAGTCAGTGCATATGAAGGCATCAAGTCAGAGCACATACTCTTGAAGTCAGAGCACATTTACTCATGTCTGAGCATATATATATATAAGGTCGATGCATGTCCTTAAGTCTACACACACACAAGTCTATGCATGCTTAAGGTCTGTGCACTTGGTGCCATAAGGTCGAAGCACATGATTCATTGTTGCATACAAGGTCTGTGCATATATATGCATAATGTCCATTCGAGTCGATGCTCATTTATGTCTCCTATAGTATTCACGGTCAAAACATATGTGCTTCTTACACAGGTCGATGCATATTGAACATCCTCTTATGCTGACGAAGTGTTTGATAAAATGTCCTCTATCTTACTGACAGGGATTTAAGGCTCAAGCAACCAGGATCGAACACTTGGCTCACATGAAGGTAATAATCTCACGTGGCACTTAAAGAACCATACTGTTAGCACGAGAATCAAAGCAGAGAGGATAGCCAATATTCTACCACATATATCATTACAACCTTAATTCCTGGCACGTGGCTGAGTCTCCTCCAGAAGATATTTTGGCGGGAATGTTCCCTCCACGTGCCCTCAAGGATATCTAGTGGGGGACCACAGGATTTGCGCCAAAAAGGACAGGCTAGAATCAAGCTTCCGGAGCCCCTGTTTCCCTATAAAGCCTGCTTTCACAGCCTCGGCCTCCGCGGCCCGCTGTCCGATCTTGGCTCTCGTAGCCTGCTCCCTTCGGCTCTCGCGGCCTGCTTCCACAGCCTCGGCCTCCGTGGCCTACTGTCCGATCTTGGCTCTCGTAGCCTGCTCCCTCTGGCTCTCCTAGCCTGCTTTCCAGCTCTGGCCTCCGTGGCCTGCTACCCGATTCTGGCTCTCGTAGCCTGCTCCTTCTGGCTCTCCCAGCCAGCCTTCCAGCTCTGGCCTCCGTGGCCTACTACCCGACTCTTGCTCTCGTAGTCTGCTCCCTCTGGCTCTCCCAGCCAGCCTCCCAGTTTTGGCCTCCGTGGCCTGCTACCCATTTTGGCTCTCGTAGCCTGCTCCCTTCGGCTCTTTGCAGCCCGCTGTCCGACTTCGGCTCTCGTAGCCCGCTCCCATTGGCTCTCGCAGCCTGCTCTCCCAGTTTTGGCCTCCGTGGCCTGCTACCTGATCTTGGCTCTCGTAGCCTGCTCCCTTCGGCTCTTTTAGCCTACCTCCCTGACCTCGGCTCTCGCAGCCCGCATCCTCCACTTCAGCTCTTCGCAGCTTGCCCCGCAGACGTGGCCTTTATACCCGTCTTTACTGAGAAAGAAGAAGAGAAAGAAGAGGCGTGGGATGAACGTGGTCTCCGCACCCGTCTCCACGCACAAAAGAAGAAGAGAAGAAAATAAAGAAGAGACGCAAGGCAAGCATGCCTTTGCATCGATCTCTCCAAAAAAAAAAGAAGAAATCACGAGGCGGACGCGGTCTTTACACCCGCCGCCCCCAAGCAGAAAAACGAAGAGAAGAAGAGACACAAGAGAAGGAATTCGCTGGCAGGGCGTCATACTACAGAAGAGAAGACATTCGCTGGCAGGGCGTCACACTGCAGAATAGAAGAGATTCGCTGGCAGGGCGTCACACTGCAGAATAGAAGAGATTCGCCGGCGGGGCGTTACACCACAGAATAGAAGACACTCGCTGGCAGGGCGTCACACTGCAGAAGAGGAAACATTCGCTGGCAGGGCGTCACACTGCAGTTGATCGAGTAGTAATTTTTAATTTGGGTGAAATTTTTAGAAGGGGATTCATTCACCCCCCTCTGAATCCATCGCTTCGCACCTTTCATTTGGTATCAGAGCGGGTTACTGGCTATGTAGATCCAATGATCTGCAGTAACTCCTGGTGTTTCTTTTCGTGGTGCCGGTCCCTTTCGGGTAGTGAGGTGGGTCGGTTCGAATGTATATGTTGTGGACTTGCCAGAGGATTATGGGATCAGCTCCACTTTCAACATCTCGGATCTAGTCACTTATAGGGACCCAGCGGTGATACCCAGTGAGCCCTTTGAGCCGTCTCCACCACTTGTGAGTGACACCACCCCAGAGCGTCCACCTGCAGCCGTGTTACCTCAGCAGCATGAGTAGATAGAGCGTATACTAGACGAGCAGGTAATGACTACCCTGGGTAGGGTGTACCAACACTACTTGGTGCGTTGGAGGGGACGGCCCACGTCCGATGACACGTGGATCACCCAAGCAGAATTACAGAGGATAGATTCAGATTTGCTGGATCGATACCAGAGCGATCAGGACCCGTACTCGGCAGAGTCGAGCATCTCCCACCCGGGGAGAATTGGTGAGGACACCAGAGCTAGTCGTCAATACCAGACACGCATCACGACTTGAGCGACACCAGCCTCCTTGTAGTTGGGTGACAGCATGGAGTCCCCACCTGAGTATTGAGTTTGTCTATGTTTATTGGTGAGTGTTTAATGTGTATTTGGTTATTGTGAGTGTATTAGTGTGTATCTTGTATTTTAGCTTCAAGATGGGTCAAGAATGTAATATGGGCTAAACTTCATGAAAGGGGTTCAATTTCCAAATTGGGCCTCAAGACCTTTGGGAGCCCAATTGGGCCTCTCTCTCCCTTGTGGGCCTCTACACATGGGGGCCCAAAATGCTGGCCCATGGTCAAAGAGACATGGGGTTGCCATTGTTGACTTGGGAAGGGGGCGCCCCCCTCTCTTGTCCCCTTATGGGAGAAATTTCCCCCCCACTTAAATGGCTTTTGTATTTCCTATATTTTGGTAATTCATGTTCAGTTCATTAAAAGTCCCATGAACAGATTACCAAAATGTAATGTTTCATATGTTAGTTCTAAAGTCTTATGCACAGCATGCATGAGGTAACATCAGAATTGTATTCATGAAGGACCACTGAATTTTAACCTGTAAAGTAAGATATCATCATGTTAGCTTGTTTATCATCAAGATGCCATTAAGCATATACTGCATAATATATTGGAGTCATCAAAACCATTGTCAAAGGCATGGAGGGGCACATAACCCAACACTTTCTGGTGTGCTGATCATTTTTCTGTGCTTTGTCTTGCCGCTATGGCACGATTTGGCAGAGACGAGCAGGTTTGACGGAGCAACCCATGCCTTCTTTGGGTCCACCGGTGATCACTACAGCTAGTGTAGATCAGCTGGACCTAGGTCGCACGACAGTGGCTGAGGGTCTGGTTGGTGAGAGGGTGACCGGAGTTGGGACCGTAGAGGTAGCCCAGATCTTTGAGGCAGGCAACTTATACACTTATGACCGCAGTAGAGGTTACCCCGTGGAGTTTCCTCTAGACCGCCACCCGTTTGAGTTCATCGGGAGCAATGTCCCTCCCGGCATGGAGGCGAATGATTCATAGGTTGTAGGAGCACGTCGCCAGCTTGAGCGGGTGATCCTGATAGGCAGGGACAACCTACACAGGGTTGCCTTCTATAGCTATCCGAGCATTTTTAGGGATTACTAGAGACAGTGTTAGTTCCCCAGCGCTGAGTGCCTGGGGTTTTTCAACAGCGCAGAGCAGTTCAGAGTTAGGGTCGGGTCGATGGGTCCCACTTGATGGGGACATCTCCTACCACTCCTCAATTTTTGAGGGTCCCGTTGCTCGTCGACTGTGCTCCATAGTGTTCGCCACATTTTTCTAAGTCATGGCATGTAATTTTCATATTTTCTTGACTCATAATTACGTAATTTTTCTTTTATTTGAGTCCACTACTTAGGTTAATGAGTCATTTACCTAAGTCTTGAGTCATAGGATTAATTAATTAGGCTAATGGGCCCAATTCAATGGGCTGCGATCGGTACATTCCGAGGATCGCGAAAATGTGATTTGTAATTTTTTAGTATTTATCTAAATTTTTAGATTTTCTATAAATATTCTATTTCTTTCTCTTTTTCCTTCTTCTTCTCCTTCCTCTTTTTCCTCCTACGTGTGTCCCTCTCCCTCTCTCTCGCCCATTCGATCGCGGCGAGATCCGTTCCGACTGCAGACGGCGGTGGGGCGACGGCGCGACGACGTGGGTGACAGCGAGGTGATCGCGTGGACGTGCGGCGAGCGTGAGAAGCGCGGGAAGGTGAGATTTTCAACGGCATTCTTCGTGGGATCGAGCTCAGATTGACATCCCGTCGTGAACCGGAGGTAGGGTGACGATCCCTAACTCAGTGTCGTTCCATTCCCGTGATTTGTAGACCAAGGCGAGGTCGAGTGGGGTCATTTTTACGCCGGGAAGGGAAAATCATGTCACGGGGTGAGTTCGCTCGATTTGTCGTTTCACGCCACGATTTCACTTTTCGAGGGTATAGAAGCATGCTAGAGGGCTTGGGGGTTCTTTTCCCATCGTTTCTCCCTTCGTGGGGCTCGATTTGGGGCCGAAATGGGCGATTTCGGTGAGGTTCACCGTTTTCGCGTCAGTGAGCCATGTGCGGCCCTGTCCTGGCCGCCCAACGGCTCGGCGCGCAGTGGGGTTGAGCGGTCTATCATGGGACCGCATGTGCCTTCATGCGGCCCCAAGGTGTCCGCCCATCTCTCAGGGTTTTGACCGTTGTTTGTGACCGTTATGCAGTGCTTGGGGTGTGTGGCTAGGGACTGACCGTACATCCCTCGTGCGGCCAGGGTCTGGTCGTACGTCACTTGGTGCCATTGGAAGGTCATGCGGCTAGAGTTGGACCGCACCTGCCTTGTGCAGCGAGGTCCTAGCCGCCCTTCCCTTGTGCAGCTAGATCCCAACCGCACTTGTATTCTTACCGTTGGAGGAGGCGCGGCCAGTGGTTGACCGTTCATCCCTTGAGTGGCCCGAGACCGACCGCGCGTCCCGTGAGTTTTCGACCGTTGGTTGTTACTTGTACGAGAGAAAAACCCAAGCGGATCGTAAAACTCAACTCAGGACCTACAAAAGCGATCCGAAACTCTCCAATAACGATCCGAAAGGCCTAATAAGAATCCAATAAGGATCCAGGGGATTACAATGGCGGTGTGGCTTTTATAGTAGCTTCTGTTCGTGAGGACAGTTCGTACGGTAAAGGTTTCGTAGGTTCTCTCGACTGCGTGGCCATGACCTTACTTAGATCGACAGTTCTGACTCGAGGTCGTGGCTTTCCCTGTGAGGGTAGGAATAGCGTAGAGACTCCATAGTTTCGTCGATTTACTTTTACTATTATGCTAGCCACTGACGTGGATATTGTTAGCATTATAGTTGCTTTGCCACTGTTGTTGCTCTCATTTACTGTTATTATTGTTGTTGTTGTTATTGTTGTTATTGCTTATCGCTTTCTTCATGGTGGGAATTCGCGGAACATCCATTAAGCCAATGAGAAGAGGCTCACTCCCTACTCTTTTAGGTGTAGCGCTTCTTCTCGAGGTGGTGCATCTAGGTCGGAGGACTTTTAGTAGCCAGCTCGCCAGTGCCAGGGTATGTCCCGAGGCAGTGTATGTTCATTTTTTTGTTGATTGTACTTATGGATTGGACTCTATAGTTATATTTTGTTGTTGAAATAGTAGATTATTTCTATAAATTTATTTCCTACTATTGTTTAGAATTTTAATGTATAACCACAACACCCCAAATAACCCTTTCGAGCCTTCTGGCTCGTGGGTGGTGGGTCAGGATTCGAATGGTATCGGATAATTCTTGGTATTCAGATCTTGGGTCGTTACAATGCACGTCTGGTAACTATCACCACATTAATGGCGGGGCACTCACCAGACGACAAAAGAATGATAGTGATGAGGGCATCTCATAGTGCTCTCTTTGGCTCGGATCGTCTGCATCACTTTGAGGAGGTCCGACTATGTGATCACGTGTTAATTTTCTTTTATTAAGTCTTATTTATGTATTTTCTTTATTGAGTCATGTGGTCGTGAGTCTAATTTCCCTTGTTTTGTATTAGTAGTAGATGCCTTCGGTTCAATAATAGCAACAAAAGAGAGATTATGCTTCCGGACAAGGAGCTTCAACCGGCTAATGGATTGGGCATTGCAAATGCCACGGATGATCCATATGAGAGCCTTCATTTGTTAGAATTATGAGGGAGGTTGGCTGAGGCGGTCCTGCGAAGGGTGCGTCGAGGCCGGCATCCATCAGCCCGGGAAGACGGTTGTTGATCGCTGCCAACAAAATTCGTATGCACATCTGTGAAATCAACCATCCGTTCTGTTGGTTCAAACCCCGGCACGGTTAGGACTTGGCAGATCACCAGAATAAACTCGGAGCTAGTAGCTAAGGATGAAGTTTGCACAGCCAAGCCATGGCACTCTCCAGCTTCAGCCGAGTCATCAGGCACGGGTAAACGTGGCTGCAGGTCCCCAGTTGCAGCCGCATGCACCTCGACTTCATTAACCTCCGGATGAACTTGTGTAGCAATATCATTAGAGTTGCTACCAGCAGCGGGTAGACCTTGATCCAAAGCCAGCAAATTATCACCAAGAGCCTTAACATCGTAGCTGTCCTCATTGTTAGCAGCAGTAGTAGGTGGGGAAGCGATATTCAGATCTGACCCGGGCTGACTAAGGGCCGGATTACCGGTTGGATTGGGCTGGCTGTCATTAGCGGCGGACAATACATCAACATTCAGACTATCATCAGCCATAGCTTCAGCAATTGCAAGTGGCTGCTGCACAAGAGATGAAGTTGAAGGTAAGGGGACAATGTTGTGGCCATGACCTTCATCTCTGCCCACAGGAGGTAGCAAGTCCACACTACGAGCAACCTCCAAGGATCCACCATGTGCACCGGGAGGTGCCATTGCAGCTGTAGCAAAAGGTGTGGTAGTAATAGTAGCAACTGAGGCAGGAGCATTCACATCAGATTCAAGTTGGCTGCGAAGAGGAGCAGAGGCAATTTTGTTCTTGAAACTGAGGGGGGTAGCCGCCGAGGTGGGGAGGACAGCAGGGTCACCAAAGATAGAAGGCAGACCTGAGGGCTTATGGCTAGACGACCACCCGTGACTCATAGCCGGTTCCTCAACCGCGCAGGTCCGATCGCTTCCCTCGCGAGGGACGTACCCGAGTTTACTTAGAGTCCCAGTTCGGTCTCGAGTCTCCTCGCGGGTCCGTCCCGCATCATCTCATGGCAGGGAACTTAGCAGAATAGGAATTAACATGCATTCCCTGAGCATGCCAACAGTCCTTGACTGTGTGGCCATGCTTCCCACACTCAAAGCACCTGCGGTGCTTGCCTCTTAAAGCATTGTTTCCCAAATTAGACCCTGACCAGCACTCAATGGCCTTGTGGCCGATTTTGTTGCAGTTGAAGCAGACAATATGCTGGATAGAATTAGACCGAGTTCTATATGAACCATGAGGATGTGTGGATGACCTAGCATGCAACATATCATCTTCTTTCATGATTAAACATGGACTTATAATATGACCACGCCTACCACAGTAATGACAAGATGCATTAGATTGCCTATTGGCATGGTTTCTAACAGATGAATTCTTAGAGTGCCTTGTTTCACTGGCATGATCATCCTTTAATTTCAGCCTGCAGTTATCCATTACATGCCCTGCCTTGCCACAATAATAACATGATGCTCTTTTCTCAGATGCATGCGAGTAAGTGGGGGAATTACAAACAACATGCATTTCACTATAAAGTTCTGCAGAGCTATCAGAATTTAAAGCACATGCAGGGATGATCTTGGCCTTATTCTTCTGACCTTTCTTTATTCTTTTTATCATTCTTTACAATTTTTTTTGGTTTTTCAACTTTCTGAGCTTTAAACTGGAACACACATGATGGAGAGGTTTTGAATGATTCAGAGTGGCCAGTGTTAGTGGAGAAAGTGGATGGCAGGTTTTCAGGTTTCCTTTTTTTAGTCACATCATCTCCCAACCCATCCTTCTTGACACTAACCTTAGCCCCCAAGACCTTACCATGATTACCTTCTTTTTCAGCCTGCTTAGGCAATGAGCTTTTAAACTTTTGAATTTCAGATTTTAAGAAGGCAGTATTATCTTCATGTTCAATGATCTCGGTCCACCCGCTCGCCGCGCCGGTGTCGCTTCGACCTGATCAAGTTATTACAACACTACACCCCATGCAAGGGGGTTGAACATGGGGATGGGAAGATAAAATTACATGCAAACACTACCTCCCATAGGGAGGGGCCATAAGCCAGCCAGGCGGGGAGGGGAATTAGAGAGTTAGAAAGCCGAACGGAATGATGACACCGAATCTCCTCGCTCTCTAGAACAGGGGACAGCAAGTCAAAGATGATGCCTCTATAGTCACTCCTGAGCTCTGTTGTTGATGGGACAGGCGGCAAAACCTCTCTGATTGGTCCAGGAGGACCTCTGAATTTTTGTAGGACTTTTGGAGGACGGCGCTGGCCAGGGCAGGACTGTGATCAGGGACTCTATTTTCAGACTCTGGTTGTCACAGCACCTCAGCAACAGGAAGTTGAGGTCGCCATGATCATTCCGAGCTTGGATTCTGGCGTGGATAGAGTCGTTGGAACCATTGTTGAGTCCTCTTCGAAATGATACCCACGGGGATGCCAGAGGATGTCAGAGCCGACAACAGCATCACAAACAGTGCTCAGGCATCTGCTCAGTCCTAGAGTGGACAGAACGGCACACCCGAGGGAGAAAAATGATAACTCAGTCTTCCGGGGTCCAATAGGGGAGCCGCTTCTTGATTCTGGACGGATACTCATAGTAGAAGACCTCAGCCAAGCCTTGCCTCCAAATCTTCAGCTGGCCAGTCGTGGGAGCCTTTGCAAGAAGCCTCAGGTTGGTAGTCTGGAGGGTGATGCGCAGTATGGGGAGATCGTCTCCTTTGGACGGCCACGAACTCTGAATGGGATGAAACTACCACCATTGTGAATTCGACTCAGAGACGCTTCTGACGGTACCACTTGGGCATGAAGGGTCTTCAAAATGAAGCCAAGGCAGGCTCTGCAACCAGCACCTTCTCTGCTGCCAGCGAACTGAGAACTGAAGGTTGAAGAGGGGAGGTGGGGAATGAGGTAAATGGGAGGGGAAAGGGGGTGGATGAGTGTGTGGGAGATCCTGGCTGTGAGGGGCATGCTTATTGTTCAGCTAGCTTGTGCATTTATTAAAACATGTGTCCATGCATGTTTCAGAAGTCCGTGCACTTTTAGTTCCGCACAAGTAAGCCCGTGCATATCTCCCTTGAGCATGTTCAAGTCTGTGCATGAACAGTGCACGTCTTTTTGGCAATAGAGTGCATGCATATCTTGGCTAGTCCACGCATATCTCCCTTAGGCATCTTCAAGTTCATGCATGAATAATGCACGTTTTAGCGTCTCTCTCTCTCCTGCATCTCCTGCACACTCACTTGTGCGTCTCAGTTTGTGTCTCATGTGCTAAACCAAGTCCGAGCATCCGTAGTCTGTGCAGGTTTTTGTACTCTAAGTCCATGCACGCTTTAGTCTTCCAGAAGACACAAGTCCGTGCACATTTTGACTTTGTGTTTAAACAAAGTCCATGCACAATCAACTCCGTGCAGTTTCGAACTAAGTCCGTGCACGTTCATATAGAAGTCCATGCATGTTTTCTTACCAAGTCCGAGCATGTAGAAGTCCGCGCACTTTTATTCATACCAAGTCTGAGCATATAGAAGTCCATGCACATTTTGCATTTCCAACTGAATCTGTGCATGTTTTGGTTGCTCGATAAGTCCTTGCATCCTTTGTGTCTGAAGTCTGCACATGCTGTAGCAAGGTCCGAGCATACAAAAGTCCGTGCATGATTCTCTGAAACATGAGTCCGTGCATATTTGCTTTGCTTCTCAAATTCCATCAACTTGGCAAGAAAGTCCATGCACATCATACCCGTGCACATTCCTCACAACAAACTCCTTGCATGCTCTGCCTGCTATCAGCTGAGGAGTTAGTCCGTGCATGTCCTTGCTCGCTTTGCATAATTATCTGTGTATGCACCGATGCAGGTCAGTGTATGTCCGAGCCTACCCTGTTATACAACCTCTACAAGTCTGTGCATATGCATCATGCCTCACTTAGCATGTCCAAGCACATAACAACACCCGTGCATATTTTGGCTCACTGCATGTTGGAGTCGGTGTATTCACTGTAGCTAGCCAGTGTAGCGAACCACCACTCAACCGCTAGGTGAACCCGGAAATCAAGGGATAGTCGCTATGCGACCAGAGATAAGTATGCTGGCAATTCTAGATTGAGTCATTAGGGAACTATCACAGTTAGGGAAAAGACCGCATCTAGTCACCTAAACTGACCGATCCCGAAACTACTGACACACAGACATCACCCAAGAATACAACCCTAAGACAGACCGACTCACGAACAGACACAGAACAACGGCCATCACGGCCAACAACAGGACTATAATGCTCCTCTATAGGTGCGTTACCTGCTCTGACGCGCCAAGGGTGGGGCGTCAGGGCAACTAGGCCTAAAGCTACAACTCGGACCACATAACGCACCAAGCCAGGCATGCTACACCACCTAACGCACCAAGAGAGGGCTGTCAGGGCTAACGGGCCTAAAGCCTAACACAAACAATGTAACGCACCAGTCCAGGGGTGTTACACAACATGATGCACAAGGAGAGGTCCATCAGGGATAACTAATCGACACGATCTTTGAGGTAGATACAATCTTCGGGGGACTGATAGCCACAGTCCTCGAAAACCACCAGAACATAACGCACCACCATAGGGGAGTTACAATCATGTGAAGGTCCAATATTGGTCTGTCACACGACCCTAGCCTCGGAGGACCTGAAACGACTAACGGCTGTGGCGGTCTATCGTAGGACTGTTACACAGTGTAACGGTCTCTGGTAGGGCCATTACACCAAACTGGTAAGCAAAATCGTGGAATGGCTGAATCGGCACGTTCCACGCCCCATCCACGCCAAAGCGCAGGGGAAACAAAGCCACACGACCACAGAAGACGTCTGGAAGCTAAAAATGACACATGCACGCATCCGATCGTGAAAGTGGGGCAATTCCGATGAATCTACCCAAATCGGGTCATTGGGGTTCCCAGACTCCTACCGGCCCCAAATGACAACCGATCGACACGAAACTGGTGGGTACAGGATCCTGACATCCCGACGGTCATTTTGATAGTAATTATACTGCAAATTGTCACCATTTTTTGACGAACCCTATATGACTAACATTATATAGTCGTTATTATTTATTCTCTATTTAAATTTTCAGATTGCTACACCCTCCCCCACTTAAAAGAATTTGGTCCCCAAATTCACATGATTTTCTTTCCATTATAGTGGGGTAAGATCACCATATTTAAAACAAGTATTCTAGCTAGATCTATCTCCATAGCATGACAAAGTACTAAGGTTACCACATCCAAGCATGCAATTATGAATAATCTAGCTTAAAGTTACCTTCCAATGCTTGTAGTCTACCCTGTCGCTTCGGTCCTCCTTGTTGCTTGTCTCGCGGCACTTGCTCCTTCACAAGAGGATAATGAGCAATCCTATGATCTTCACTTCTGCAACAGATGCACTTCCCGAGTTTATACCAACACCCTTCTAGTTTGTGCGCTCCTTTGTTCTAATGTTCACACTTTTCCTTGGCCGGAACAACTTGTTGGTCTTCATTCCTAGGTTTCTTATCCTTTCAGGAACCATTACCTCCATTTGATCTTTTCTTTCCATTCACGAGTTCCCCACTCTTGGATCCATTTTGCTAACCCTTTCTTGGCAATTTTTCCTTTAATTTGTTCTGCCATATCCATAACATCTTCTAGGAGTTGTGCTTTCTTGACCATCTTCGCATATGTTGGAATTTCTAATGGAGCCAATTAAGGAATAAATTCCACCTTTAAGCCATTCATTTACTCTCATCCTTTCCGTGCCGAGTAAGTGCGGTGCATAACGGGATAATCTAGAAAATTATGCTTCATAATTTGCTACCAACAAACTACGTTGCTTAAGTGATGTAAACTCCATAGCCTTCCTTTCTCGGATCATTTTCGAGAGATACTTCTCATTAAAGTGTTCTAAGAACTCGTTTACATTGCATAACCCTAAAGGTCCTTTCTATTTCTCTCACCCAATTCTCGACCTCATCTGGGTCAGTATACCCGCTAAACTCTGGGGGATTCATTGCTTGGAAACTCCGATATAAATCTCCCATTCCATGATGTGCTCCGCCTTGCGCCACTTGTTGTAAGGCCTGTGTCAAACCTTGGACCGTACATTGCATCTCTCTCCATTGGGCTCACTCGGCAGCCATCTTAGCCTACAAAATAAGTTTTAAGGTAATAATTACTGATATCTTGTAATTAATTTATCATAAATAAATCATATTTTATTTTATGCTTCGTCTCCTGTAAAGTGTTTAGGAAGTCGAGAAAAGTTTCTCAACTTACACGGAGAAAAGATATATCTTTTAACTTGGCTCTATTTCACACGTGAGTGAGTGTTGATCGAGTCCAAAACAAGGAGGTACTAAGGAGAGTTATGCGTGATCTTGCCACCCTAATTTCGGGTCTTTTTTATTGTTTCGTTTTATTTATTTCTTAATTACTTTGAATTCTACTTCGAAGAGGGATTAGGTTGGCTTCCACTATGGTGTCCCTTCGCGGGTCGGACTCACACGCCCATACGTGAATTGGTGGCGTCTCTCAGCGGGTCATGTATCGGATTCCTCTTCGCGGGTCGGACTCGCCCCCCTCTCGAATGCTCTCGTTCCTCTCAAACGCTGTCATCTTCTATGGTTCTCCTCTTCTCTCTCTCTCTCTCTCGTGTTTGCCTGCAACATCCGTAACTTGGTCAAAGGTGGTGTGCACACGACGGCCTTCTCCATCTTCTCGACCCTCGGCCGCCGTCTCAGCCTTCCCCCTCCCACATCTCCTCCTCCTCCTCTCCTTTAACGATCGGTGAGAGAGAGTGAGAGAGAGATGTCTTCTTCCACACCCCTCCTAGAGGAGAAGCGGCAGGGGGCAGCAAGGGAGGAGTGCTGCTGCGGCGAGGGCCGGAGATGGAGGTTGGCGGCGACGAGGTTCTTGGACACGGAGGAGGCCAAGGACCAGGTCCTGTTCTCGGTGCCCATGATCCTCACCAACGTGTCCTACTACTGCATCCCCCTCATCTCCGTCATGTTCGCCGGCCACCTCGGCGAGCTCGAGCTCGCCGGCGCCACCCTCGCCAACGCCTGGGCCACCGTCACCGGCTTCGCCCTCATGGTATGGCACCACCACCACGCTTCCCCTCCTCCTCCTCCCCTGCTTCCCCTGTTCAAGATGGCCCCACTGAAACATCACTACAGTTTCATCTAATTCCATAAAAAAACTATGGATTTGGTCTCAATCCAAAGAACTCAAGGGCCACCCTTCATACTAAAATATTTCTGTGATGCTACACATGTTTCATCCCGTGGTACTATTTCCTCCTCTAGATCTCCTCCTCCTCTTCTGCCCAGAAACCTGGTCAACTTAAAGTTTCTTTAAGAATATTAATCGTAATGCGTCGTCCAGTCTGGGGTCACCACCAATATTTCATATTGACCTGCCAATTATTAATCTTGGGATTCGTTGTCTCGCTGTTCAGACCGGCCTCAGCGGGGCCCTGGAGACACTGTGCGGCCAGGGCTACGGCGCCAAGCTCTACAGTCTGCTGGGCATCTACCTCCAGTCCTCCATGATCACCTCCCTCTTCTTCTCCGCCGCCCTCGCCGTCGTGTGGTGGTTCTCCGAGCCCATCCTGATCGCCCTCCACCAGGAGCCGGCGGTCGCCGAGGCCGTTGCCGCCTACATGCGCCCCCTCATCCCGGGGCTCTTCGCCTACGGCCTCATCCAGTGCATGCTGCGGTTCCTGCAGACCCAGTCGGCGGTGATCCCCCTGGTCGTCTGCTCCGTCGCCCCGCTGGCCCTCCACGTCGGTATCACGTACCTGCTGGTGCACCCCGCCGGCCTCGGCTTCTCCGGCGCCGCGCTGTCCTCCGCCATATCGCTGTGGATTTCATTCCTCATGCTGGCCGTCTACGTGAACTACTCGAGCAGGTTCAAGGCTACCTGGCAGGGGCTCTCCATGGAGGCCTTCAAGCATGTGCTCCCTAACATGAGGTTGGCCATCCCTTCCGCAGTCATGGTCTGGTAAGTGAAACCCTTGTTCTCCTCTTTCCTTGTTGTTTCCTTCTCATGGGCTTACATTACAAGGACCCGTATCCTTCCTTACAACTTTCCGGCGCCGGTATCCTCGTTAATTAATTAATAATTGGTGGAGCTCAATCAAACCATACGAGAAGTTTTCTGATGCATTTACTCTCCTTGATATCGAGAGAGACCTAATTAATTTTCACAACCAAACGTTTGCCTAATTAAGAGCTGTTTTAGAGTTGTGGATCTGTACTTTCACACACGTGTTTTGAGTCTCTGTGTCTTGTGAGCCTCCACTAGTCGTAGCCTTACGGCATGCTTCGGCATGATGACTCTTGTAGCGGGGCACTTTCCCAGTTTACGATTCTTTGGCTAGTTCCGTGGGCCCCTCATCAACCGTAGCGTCCTTCGAAGGGGGAATACTAGCTAGAGGCCTAGCTTAGACGATAGCCAGTGTGTGCACACATGGTCAATGGCTTTGGACTTGCGTTGTTAGACGTGACCTTGACTAGTTGCTCACGTTATGGTACTGTTCTGGTTCTAGCAGTGTCTTTGTCTCGGACAAGTCCTTGCGGTAGGTGACATGGACAAGACGCTAGTAGGTGCAGCATAAGACGTCAATGGACGCAGCTGGCTGTTCTTCTAGTGGTGAGGCACTCCAGTCACGTGGCACGTGACTCTTCGCGGTTCTCTTCGCGTTTCTTGTGCGTCTTGACCTTTCTGTGCTGGCCTTCTCTTGGCTTTTCCCAAGGTCAGTGTCTGTCGCCTGCACAACATTCTAGTCATGCGTTGGACAGTGTGCACGATGTGTTAGTCATGTCGTCTGGGTCTGAGTCTGTCTAGGTTTTTCCAAGGTTTTCTTGTAGTTCTTGCAGGTCTTCGTTTGGAGCCTGGCGTCTTGTCAACAATTTGGTAAGCTTCTGACTTTTCCCAGTTCAGAGCTCACCCTTCTGTCCTTGTTTGGTGTAGTGTCTGCTTGGAGTAGTTCCGGGAGCCGAGGTTAGTTCGGTAGTCATGCTCGTCTGGTACGACTTCTTCCCTTTCCTTTTAGCTCCCCTAGCTCTTAGCTTGTTCCCTACTCCGGCCACCCTTTCTTTACAGCTTTTGTAGTTTAGCTTTCCTGCTTTACTGCTGCCTGCTGTTGACTTGTTGTTTACTTACCATTTTAGCGTGTTGCTGTGTGTTTTCTAGTGGGGATCTGCATGACCCCTACTGAGCCAGTGACACGAGGCTCAACCCTGCTTTTCAGGTGGTCACCATCATCGTTGTTCGTTTTGCTTCTGCAGATCCTGCGTCGAGATGCTCGAGGAAATGCTGCAAGAGCTCTCCTGCAACATGGTGGCGATCCCACCGCCCGACAACATCAATGTCCCTTCGGCTGATAACACCGGAGGCAAGGCTCCCATGGTGACATATCAACGTCGCTCGGCGAGAAATAGCTGGGGACGCGATCAAGGACGAGGACGTGGACGTGTAGGTCCCCTCACTCTCGACCGGGTCATAATCTTCAGGGGGGAGAAGTCGGGTCCTGTCCCGGAAACTCGAGTTCGGGAAATCCCCTTTATCCTGAACCCCTCAGAGGGTTCATGTCCCAGCTCAGAAGCTAAATCGGGCGGCGTCCCATTTATAATCGCATCTTCTGATGATGAAGAAGAGCCGGCCAATCCTCCAGTGCACGAGGAGAAGTCAGACAAGGGTGGCCCCTCTAATGGGGCGGAGCCTGCAAGCCAAGCAAGTCCTTCTAATGAGGGCCACCAGGACGAAGCTTTGCCATCTCCGGAGGAGTCTCTGGCCCCGCTGTTCCAAGAAGATGCGGAAGGCCCGAACGAGGAGCACCCTTCTAAAAAATGGGACAAGCCCCACCAGGCGCCGAAGACTTAGGCGGAGATCACTCCGCCGTTTGACAAAACTCGTGCTCGGATAGACCGCAAGATCATTCATCATATGAAGCGGTTCCCGACAAATATCACCATCTGGGAGGCTATTGCTTGGAGCAAAGACCTCAGAGAGGCTCTTGTCAAGATACTTCAGGATCCGGAGGCCTATGAAGCCCATGTTGCAGAACTGCAAGCCCAGGCATATGAGACACTAACAGCCAACATCTCCTTTAGGGACAAAGACATGTTGTTGTCCTCTCCGTGCCACAATCGTCCCTTATATATGCGAGGGACCATCAATGGGCATGATGTGAATCGAATGTTGGTTGACGCTGGAGCAGCCATTAACATCATGCCTCTGAAGACTTTCAAGTCTTTATATTTGGCACCTTACTTACAGAAGGTGACCGTGATCAAGATCTAGGGATTCAATCAGGATTCCGAGGAGGCGTTAGGTCTGGTGAGCCTTAATAGCGGTCCTCAGATGAAATTTGATATCAAACTCCCCCAACTCGAGAGCCCATTTGATCAACCTTCCCGAGGCGTTAGGGTTCTGGAGGATTTGTCAGAGTGGTTGATCGATGAGGACGACGATGGGGTGAGTCGGGAAATATGGTCGCAGCTTGCGAGCAGCTGTAATAAGTGCAAGGATGAACTTTTCAGTTCGTGAGTACCAAAATTCTGGGCCCTGCAGTGCTCGACTGACGTAGTAGACGGGCCTCATAATCCCTGCCTCTTCCCGTGTGAGGACGACACTCATTGTGCTCAGCATCACGGATAGGTACAGGAGTAACTCTTCTCCCTTTTGAGGCTTGGCGAGGACGGGAGGGGACGCGAGTTAGCGTTTTAACTCCTTGAATGCCTACTCGCATTCTTGGTCCCAGTCGATGTGTCGCTTCTTCTCCGGCGCTTGGTTGGCATGTTTAATCAGCCGAAAGAAGGGAAGGCACCGTTTGGCGACTCGGGATGGGAACCGAGCCAAGGCAGTGACGCGACCGGTGAGGCACTACACATCCCTTACTCGACCTGGCTGATGCATCTCTAGCACTGCCCGAATTTGGTCAAGGTTGGCCTCAATTCCTTGGTGGGTGACAAGGAAGCCCAAGAATTTCCCTGACCGTACCCCGAACGTGCACTTTGCTGGGTTTAGCTTCACGTTGTACCATCTGAGTGTGGCGAAGGTCTCCGCAAGGTCATCCAAGTGCTCGGCGGCTTGGAGGCTCTTGACGAACATGTCGTCGATGTATACCTCCATGTTGCGGCCGATCTGTGAGTCAAACATGTGGTTGACAATGTGTTGGTAGGTTGCCCCCGCATTTTTCAACCCGAACGGCATTCGAGTATAGCAGTAAAGGCCGTGATCAGTGACGAAAACGGTCTTGTCTTGATCGGGCCGGTGCATGCTAATCTGGTGATACCCAGAGTAAGCATCCAAGAAGCTTAGCATTTCATGTCCGACCATTGCCTCGACTAGTTGGTCGATCCGTGGCATGGGGACGCTGTCCTTTCAGAAAATAAAGGATTCCTCTTTATCAACCCTCCAGCCAGAAGGAGATGTTTGAGAAGATGTGGAACCTGCCAAACCTGGACCGGAGGCTACTGCGGATTACCAAGCATCCGGGTTTCGGCTTCTCACCAGATGACTACTACGAGACTGACGTGATATCGGTGTCGGCACCACTCGGTAGCGACCCCGTTGAGGCTGCGGACCCACAAGGAGCCCGCCATGACAGGCAACCTCTGCCACCGGCCGAAGAGATACAAGATGAAGAAGTGTTCCTCTAGAACCCCCTCCACCGCAAGCGCATGGGGGAGGTCTTCCCCTCTTCCGAATGGTCGGCCTCGAGGGACCGCATCATTAGGGTTCCATCATCCCCCTCTTTGGCGAGGCAGGAAGCGGAGGTGTGGGCCGCGTCTCAGGTCCTCCCCGATATGACCCCGTTATGCAAGCCTTGTACCATAAGCAGCAACGGGAGATCGAGATGCTGAAGGCACAAGTGGCCGAACTAGCGGCACTAGTGGCAAACCTGACCCAGGGTCCCCTCCGCCCGTGGGGTGAAAACGTGGCTTGGTCCCGAACCACCAACCCCGATACCTCCGTCCAGTTAGCGAGGAGGACAAGGAACACGGTGAGCCCTACAGTCAGACAGCCAGCTGGGTGAGGCCTTACAGTACAAGAGAACCTACGGAAGCCCTACTCTTTCCCAAAAGAAAAGACCTGAGGCATCTTTGATTGGGCCTGTCACTACGGCAAGGTTTCCGTCCTGAGACCTAAGAGGCCCCAACATGTTTGGAGAAGCGGCGACCCACTGTTCTTCCCCTATCCCAGATACTCGATCATCCTATTGAAGATTGTTACGTCTTCAAAGACATAGTGCAAGACCTGATTGACAGGGATGAACTAAGAATGGGAGACTATGTAGTGGCCCCGCCACGTCCCCATATGGCAGGCGGCCCCAGGAGAGGAGTCTGCACCATATCCATCCAGCACCAGGCTCCTGAAGATGCAGCGGCCTCGGCCCCAATCGAAGCCATCTATGATGATTACCTGGACCCACCCACCCCTCTCTCTCTCTTCTTCTCCTCCTACCTCCATCGCCGGCGGTGCTTGTTCCACCTCTCCTCCCCTACAGATGGGTTGCGGGGTCTCGAAGCTGGAGCTTGGGGAGGGCCCGGTGACCGGCCTCCAGCCCGTCCGGCAACGCATCGAGGATATGAGGTGGCGGCGGAATGACGAGTCTCGAGCCAGGAAGGACAACATCATCTCTACCACAAAGCTCCTCGACCCTAAGGATCTGTACGACGCCACCACGCCTGTAGCAGACGAGGAGGCCTTCGGCACTGCCAGGAAGGGCTCTGCCTCTCCTACGGCCATGAAGACGATGACAACCCCGCCGCATATGGACATGAAGTGCGTGAGGTAGGAGCAGGGTGGAGAAGAGATGAAGAAACCGAAGAATAATAGGAGAAGTAGTGCAAGAGAGGATGAAGATGAGAAGGAGGAGAAGAAGCAGCGTGGCGGCGGGAAGGAGCAGAAGAGAGCACTCGGTGGCCTGACGTTGATCGATTGCCGGCGAGGGATGCTGGGCGACGACGACGAGGAGCTGTCGGGGTTGCCGAGCTTCCGATTTATTTCGAGTACTCACCTCGCGACTACAGCGGCGATGAGTCGGTCCCCCTTCGATCCCCTTCCCATTCCTCTCCACCTCCACTGGTGGGCCAGCCCCCTCCGATCCCCCTCCACCTTCGCTTCGAGCACCGCAAGAGGCAGACTGGGACAGAGACGACAACGACGACGGAGAGGCATGGAGCTCATCCTCGCGGCGCTCGAAGCGGAGCCAGGCGGAGAGGACGACCTTGTGGTGGACATCGGGCACGTGGAGGCGGGCGCAGTGGAGTGAGCGGCGAAGGAGCTTGGGGTTGCCAAGCGCGCGCAGGAGGGACCACTGCTTGAGGTGAAGGTCGCAGCGATGGTGTGTGGCGGCGTTGGCGAGGTGGCGGATGGAGGAGGCGAGCGCGGAGACTGGTTCAAGGCGATGGATGGAGGAGGCACGCGCAAGAGGGACCACCCTCCCCCTGTCCACATCCCCCCCCTCTGGTGAGTTGTCCATCTTGCTCATATTGGGTAGATCAGAAGTTCTACTGTGTCTGATCTTCAGTTCATCAGTAAAAGAGTTCACTCAAGTTGTTCAAGGCATTTGCATGCGTTATTTCTGCTTCATTGTTCAGTCAAGATTTTAATCGGGCAAAATTCTATAAGGGGATTCATTCAACCCCCCTTCTGAATCCATCACTTCGCACCCAACAACATGCACCGGCCTTGGTATTGACTATCCTTGGATGTGCACTGACCTTCCTTTGTTCTTGAGAGGGATTGCACCGACCTCGTAGTAGATGTGGACCGACCTTGTAGCAGACGTGCAAGGACCTTGTCATGCGCTGGCTTGAGTGTGCACTGACCCTACTGCAGATGTGCACCAACCTTGCTATCGATGTGTACTGACCTATCTTATGCTAGCTGATGTGCATTGACCTTGTGACAGTAACACAGGTAGACCTTGATATGCACCAGTGAGCATGTGCATTGACCTTAGTTCTTCTGAGACTTGGGTAGCATTGACCTTAGTTGTATGTGGCCTGGACTAGCCTTGACCTTACTTGCACCGCAATAGTAACATGCACCGACCTTAGTCGCTTTCCTTGGCCTATTAGCATTGACCTTGGTCCTTCTAACAATAGAAGTAGCGTCGACCTTAGTTCTTGTGATAACTAAAGAGATGACACTTCTCTCTTCAGCATGTGCACTGCCCTTGACTGCATGGATTTCTGTGAAACCTCATTTTCTATGTTATCAGTGCCTTGATTCTTCTGCAGCCATAAGCTTCGATCTCTGTGCCTTACTTGATTTCCTTTCTTTTTTGGCCGACACAATTTGTTGTCAATGGTGGCTTGACTTGAAATGCTTGAATGTTGACATTATCAAATGCAGGTCAAACATACTAAGGAATCATAGCCAGACATTATCAAAACAGTGGAAGTAAACATGTTATACACATGCCTGACATTCTCCCTCATTAATGAATCATAGTTAGACATCAGCAAAATAATAGAATTAAGCATGTTATACACATGCCCGACATTCTCTTCACACATCATGTGTACTGGTTTAATAGGTAATCAAAGTCCTTGAGTGATTACCCTCCAACCAGGAACAATTTTAAGATATGTGTCCATGTAAAGTCAGTCTCATGATCGAGATCTCATCTCGAGTAGACTTTACAACCATATATCCTAGGGACATCGTAAAGTAATATACAATCACACATTTACGCTCGAATATCAGTTCATTAATAATGAACAAGATCGTACAACTATCGGGCCTACCTGACCCTAAATTGGCATGTAGCACATCAATACTAACAATCTTCACTTGAACTACAGCCAATTACCTACAACTTTGCGGCCCATCTTATCCCGATGGCGCTCAAATACAATCTGTGTCAAAGACTTAGTCAGTGGATCTACTATGTTGTCTTCTGACGGTACACACTCTACCATCACATCTCCACAATCAATAATCTCCCAAATAAGGTGGAAGTGCCTCAGAATATGCTTTGACCTTTGGTGAGATCTTGGTTCCTTCGTCTGGGCGATGGCCCCATTATTATCACAAAATAATGGGATGGGAGCTGATATCTTGGGAACTACATCGAGTTCTAAGATGAATTTCTTCATCCAGATAGCTTCCTTAGCAGCTTCAGCCACAGTAATATATTCTACCTCCATCATCGAGTCTGCATTCGTATCTTGCTTGGAGCTTCTCCAACTGACTGTCCCTCCATTCAACATGAATACAAATCTAGACATGAATTTGCTATCATCTGGATATGACTGGAAACTAGAGTCCGTGTAAGCTCCAAGCTGTAAGTCCTCTCCTCCATAAAGTAGAAAAAGATTCTTAGTCCTCTGCAAGTACTTAAGGATGCTCTTTATTGCCTTCCAGTGCTCCTCGCCGGGATTTGCCTGATATCTACTGACAATGCTCAAAGCATTAGTGACATCAGGTCGTGTACATAGCATTACATACATGATTGACCCTATGGCCGAAGCATAGGGTACCTTATTCATGTGTGCCACCTCCTCAGATGTTTTAGGGCTCATCCCCTTAGATAGGCAAATTTCGTGTCTCATCTTTTAAAAAGATTTAATGCATTTTGAGGTTATTTTTCAAAAAAATAAGAAAATAAAATTTTTCTCAAAATATCTTAACCCATTCCTTCTCTCTCCTCCAGTTCTCTCTCTCTCTCTCGTCGAACACTCTCTCTCTCAATCCCTCTCTCACGTTTCTCACTCTCCCTCTTCCACTCTCACATTGTCAGTTCGTGGCCTTATCGGACGCCAATCGACGCGTGGGAGGTACCGATGAAAAGGTCTCGTCACATAGATTGCGAGGGTACCCTTCTTCCTGCAGTTCGTGGAGCGTGGAGACGTGTACGAGTAAGAAGACGCTGTGGCCCCCGTTGCATGTTCGACACCGATTCGCGGTCTTCGCCGTACAAAACGTAGGGGATCAGACTCCTCATCTTGCCAGGAATCCATTGAAGTCCTCTGCGTCGCCATCCGTCATCATTTGCCTTGTTTTCTGTGCATTTCTTTCTTTTGGGTAATTTGGGGGTTTCATTCTCAGTTTGCGTGCCTCTCTCATTTTGTGGTCCAGACGATTGCTGATCGAGGCCGGAGAGGTACTGTTAGATCGCTCGTGCCGTGAGGATCGCGCCGACGTCCTCAGGTTCTCAGTTCGTGCGACGTAGATTTGAGCCGGGTCACGAGGTGGCATTTCTCCCTCACACCCGTTCGTGATCGGAACATCGTTTCTATCGTCACCCAGGTAGGGGGATGGAGTCTCTATCGCGCTAGGACATCGCCGGTATCACTTGTGTCATGATCCGATGCTAGTTGCATTGAAATCTGTGCATTTTCCTGTTTAATGCATTTTATTTCAATTATGTGGAATTTATGTTTAATTGGATAGTTTAATTCCATTAGGCATCGCATTTCAATTCTAGAAGCATGCTTAGGCTTGTAAACTTGGTATGGGTCGTGTGGTTTGACAGGTTTTTGTATTCTGTCGCGTTCCCGTCGATTTCCATCGGCTAGGATGGGTTTCCGATTCCGGTTCGCAGTGTCACGTAACCCAGGTGGTATAACGCGCCTTACTCGGTGCATTATATCAGTATGGGTAAAATCCATATGATCCATGTGCGGCCCATTAACGCTAGGCCTGTATCGGCCCAAGGTCTGTGAAGCACATAGTGGACCCCCAATAGCCACAACTCACGCCAGGTGGCCTAATAAGGCCAACCATTGGATTCGTCAGCCCATGAGGGGCATCGACCAAGGCATATCAGACGCCGGATGATCCTCCCACGACTGAACATTACTCCCAGCATCACTGGCCTCCACTCCAGTAAAGGCGAGCATGCCCCACGGGAGACGTAAGACTCGCCTGAACACCGCCTTACTCCGAAGGAATGGGTGCACAATAGGAAACTCCCTACGATAGTGGGAAGACATTACCCCATGACTCACACCCATCCTTATTAAGGGATAGGCCTCCATCACCAAGACAACCACTATAAATGGACCTTCGACCAGGGACAACATCACACACAGAAAGGTAGACTGACACAGACATGATGAGATAGCCACACATGCATACTGAGATAATACCTACAGGCATCTATAGACAGTGAGAGCCTTCTACGAAGGAGAGCCTGATTCACTTCTGAGCATGTCTCCAGCCTAGCAAGCATCATCCGAGCACCTAGCGGGTGTGGCGAGCACTCCTCCAAAAGTTGAATCTTCACTCTAGGCTTGATCGCTCTGCTCTCAACCCTCTCTCTCTTCTCCGTCCTCTATTGGTCCCCACGTAACAAGGTCCTGACTTAAGCATCAGAGGATTGTCCCATGGGGTAACACTCAGAGCTCTTTCTAACGCTGTATCTCTACTATTTGTAGTCTTTCACGGGTTGCTGGATGATCTTCCCTACCAAATAATTATTAAAAGTGTGGTACGGGGTTTATGGTATCCATGTAGTTCTCAAGTTGAAGGATCATCCTCGCCTCCTCTCTCTTGGGTTGATCCCTCGCTCGGCTCCTAGTCACAAGTGCTCTGGACGGCATCTGAACTAGTGCTCTGACAGGAGAGAGAGGGGTGACTAGAGAGAAGAGAGGGAGGAGGGGTGGTTGCCATAGCGTGGAAAACCCTTTGGAGCTTGGCCTATCGTAAGACTCTCCCCGGGACTAGCCTGCGATGGAGAACCCGCCCTCCAACGGGCAATTCCCGCCATCGTAGCGGAGGAACGTTACTCTACTATGGGGGACCTTCCCTGCTAAGGGACGAGACCTCCACTCCAGAACAACCCCATATAAAAGGAGAGGAAGAGGGCAAAGAGAGGGAGGGTGGTTCATTCCGCTAAAACCCTACTCCAGAGAAGAGAGCTACTAGTCCAGCGACATAGAGAGAAGAAGGAAGATTCTGGCCCACGCTCTGCAAGTCCCCTTCCAGCAACCTTACCACCTAGTGAACACTCACCGAGCGTCCACCAGGAGCGGCCAGCACTCGTCCGAAAGCCATCTAAGGGCCCACCGTCGACCACAACGACCTCTCTCTCTCCCTCTCAACTCTCCTCTGCACTCTGCTTCTAGTTATTGACTTAAGCATCGGAGGGTTGTCCCCTGGGGTACCACCCGGGGCTCCTTTGGTTTCTAGGCACCCCAAGAACCCCCTCCTGCATGAGGTGTAGTGCTGTAACCATTTTAAATTTTAGGATAAAGTGACACCAACGTGGTGTGCGGGTGCATACCGACGCCTCCCCGCTCGCCATCATCTCCAGCCAGGTTCAGTGTCTTCACGCTGATCAGGTGAGCCTTGGGCCCCTTCTTTGTCGGTCTTAACTTGCTTGTTTAGTATCACTTTGGTTGCCCATCGGTGGTGAGTGAGTGCCCGATCCAAAGGCCAATCAATCGAGTGACCACCGCGGGTGAGTTGTGAGTGAGACACTACATCCCACGCCCTCGGCGCACTAGCCACCCATGAGAGTGCGCATCCCAAGCCCTTAGGGGTCTGTCCCAAGCCAGCCATACCCCTGGAACAGTAAGGTCCCACTTCGGACCCTCCCCGCCATCACCGGTTTGCCTACAGGCACTAGTGTGCACTACACGAGTGAGTCCGCTCGAGTGAAGTCACCGATCCGTGCATTACTTGCTTGCTAGGTCCGAGGGGTCTTCGGTCTTGTGACTATCACCCCCAAGGTGGTGTCACATCAAGGCCTCTTGGACTTCGGGAGGGAGACTTTGTCGTAGTGGCAGGCCTAGTCAAAGATCCCTCAAGTCTTATCTCTTGGGAAAGAGTAGGGCTTTTTCAGCTTCTCTTGTAATGTAGGGCTTTGTTCAGTCGGCCATCTGGCTAAAGAGCAGGCTACATTCCTTGCCTCCCTGTTCAAGTGCAAGGAGGTGTTAGGCCTTGTGTTCAAGGACCAAAGCGTGTCTTCATCTCGAGGGCGGGAAGCGCCCTTGATCAGATTGGACATGAGTGCGGTTATTTTGGCCAATCGCGCCTTTAGCATTTCGATCTCCCGTTGTTGCAGGTGATACAAAGCAAACATGACGAGGTCATATTGGGGGAGCCCTGTGGCGCGACTTGTATCACCGCTCTTTGCTTCACTGACAGGCGGGGGCGAGGGTGCCCCATTACTGTGGCCATTTGGGGTTGACCCCTTAGAGGAGGGCAGGACCTTCCCCATGCCCTTACAGTAAGGAGGTTTCCAAAGGAACACTTCCTCATCTTGCACTTCTTCAGCCAGAAGCACATGGTACTTGTTGCGGTGGACTTCTTGTGGGTCTGCAACTTTTGTAGGGTAGTCGCCAGATGGAGCTGGAATTGATATCACGTCGGCTTCGTACAGGTCTTCTATTGAGAAGCCCAAACCCGGATGCTTAGTGATCTGCAGCAGTCTCCGATCTAGGTTCGGCAGGTTCCACATTCTTTTGAACATTTCTCTCCAGCTGGAGGGTTGATAAAAGGGGATCCCTTGCTTCCTGGCCAATCTGAATACACAGCTAGTTACATCAGGAAGTCCCATGATTGGGACATGTGGGTCATGTAGCTCGTCGGGGAGTCAGCAATCATCATCTCCTCTGACCGACTTTTCGTCAGCTATGTAGAAGATAGTGGATGGCCCTTCAGAATTAGGCACCTCAAAAATCTTCAGTGATTCGGCTATTTGGCAGTCCACTTCTGCTACAGGCTTGACGATCCCAAGAGGGACTCTAATATCCTCCAGTAGGTCTTTGAGGTATGGCGTCCCCGATGTGGGATAAATAGAAAGGGGAGCAGCCTTGAATACCCCCTCCTCCTCTGAAATGAATGAAACATGTGGGGGAGCCACATAGCCTGGTGGTGGCGGAGGAAACCAGCCATCCGACTCCTTCTTCTTCTTCCCTTTGTCTTGGGCGGCTTGGGGAGCTTGTCTCGACTTATCCAGGCACAGAGTGGCATCTGATAAATGACACTCGAACACCTCAAAAGGGTGGAGGTTGGCGAAGATTCTGGCTTCTTTCCCATCGCAGGGGTACTTGATGCATTGATGCAGGGTGGATGGCACCACCCTATTTTGGTGCAGCCAAGGCCGGCCGAGTAACACCTTGTAGGAGGTGTTGGAGTTGATCACATGGAATTGGACCTTGGTCGTGAAGTTGCCGAGGGACAGGTTGAACTCTGCGACCCCCATGGGGACCTCGCACTTCTGGTTGAAGCCAATGATCTTGACATTCCTGACCTCGACTAGGTGTACGTCAAAGTAATATTTCTGCTACAACTGGCAGGGGAGTATGTTTACTGCTACCCATGGGTCAATTAGGACTCTGTTGATAGGCTACCCATTCAGCTGTCCCTTCATGTAGAGTGGCCTATTGTGATTGCATGTAGGCAGGAGCATGTCTTCATCCGTGAAGGCCACGGCTACCTCAGGTGACATCTCTGCGAGGCAGACCTCGAGGTATGCTGGTGCCTGGAGTGCGGCAATGATAGCTTACCTTGTTTCTTCATCTAAAGATAAAATCTCCCAGATGATGAATCGGGCCGAGATCTTCTTTAGGTGCCTGACTATTCGGTCGGCGACCCGAACCTTGAGCAGCTTCATTTTTTCAACTTTGCCACGTCTGCCCCCACCTTGGACTTGGGGAGCCAGATCGGAGGGTGCCTCCTCCACTGGATATGGTACGACTGCTTGAACTTGCAGGGCCTGCTGGGTCACCCCTCTTTCTTCCATAAATTTGGCAAGGTTCGAAATGTTATCAAACTCTTATCTCGATCGAGGAGGGGTTGCTGCTGGTGGAGCCGAAGGGCTATCTGCTTCTTTAGTTAGCTGGGACCCTTGGGGGCGTGATTTCCTTTCCCTCTGGGCCGATAGAAACTCGGTGAATGAAGGGGTGCTCCGGCCGCTTGGTTCTTCAAGGTAAAGACCCGATGGAGGGGGGACCTCTATGCCTTGAACCTTAGGCTCAGGGACATGGTACGGTTGTTCTCCCCTGAGCAGGATGTTGTGGTTGGCCTGAGGAGGGTGTCCCCACTTCCTTCCCAATCTGGTAGCATGTTGGGAAGTAGACGCTTCAGCCTGATCCACAATTGCTGGTTTGAGAGATAGCCCTTCCTCTTCCTCTTCCAGGGAGAGGGCAGTGTCAAACAATGCTGAGAGGGTGTTGCATGCAATGACGACCTCCTCCTTCTTCTTGCTTCTGGGCTTTCTCTTCTTCTTCTTCTTTTCCCCGCTGGCCGGTGGTTGTTCCTGGGGAAGCTCACCCCGCAAAAGAGGTTCTTCTTCCGCCTCGACTTCTGCTTCTGGAGCCAGTTCGAGGGATTCGAACTCCTCCCAGGGGACATATTCCTTCAGCTCGACGGCCTGGATCTTGGGATGTTCATAATCTTCGAGCCTATCAATGATGGCCTGGAGTCTTTCAACAGTAAGGCTGACCTCCTTATGCACCCCCATCGGGATGTGCTCCTTCTTATTATAAGTGGGTCACCTCATAACTAGCCGAGGGGCTGTGTCATGTCATATGGGGTTCACCGGTGGTGGTGCTGGTCGGGGTGTAATACCCCTCACATGAGCTCCTGGAGTGGGCCAGGGAGCTCGTCTTCTTCTATTCTTCTTTGGCACGGCTTGCCAGCCTCCTCGATCTTGAGCCGGCACCGTGACAAAAGTCTCATAGGTGATGCGAGTGCTGGCTTCCAGCCACTCTTCAGATAGCTGCTGGTATAGTGATACCATATTGACGATGGCGGCCAAATTGGGCATCTCATGAGGCTGCGGGGGATCCTCCTTGTGTTCTCCCATGTCCAGCTCCCCTTTCTTAATCAAGGACTCAATAACATCCTTGAAGACGTAACACTCTTCAATGGTATGCCCAAGCATCTGGTGGTACAGGCAGAAGCGAGGGTCATCCTTCTTCTTCAAGTCGCCGGGCCTCTTTCATGCAGCATGCCGAGAAAGTTTCCGTGTTGCTGCAACGCTTCAAGACGTGGTACGAGCACGTCGAATCGCAGGACCACGCGCCGGAAAAGGCTGACAGGAAACCCCGCAAGGAAAAGTCAGGTTCCACCGAGCCGGACCCGACGTCATGATCTACCCGCTGGCAGAAGCTCACCCCCTGGCTGAAAAAGTGCTCGTCGGCACGACAGGCGGGGCGCTCGCAGCTGGGTCCATCTTGGCGCAGGCGAATCCCTACCTCCAGAACATCGCGTGGATCGTCGCTGCGATCTCTGGCGTCTGCGCCGCGGTGTACTACCTCGTCATGACAATCGCCAAGATACGGGAAATGCGCAAGCCGTGAAAATAGGTACCGCAGGGCTTGATCTCATCAAGCGCTACGAGCAAGGCCCACGCGGCGGACCGGCGGTCTACGCTTACCTCTGCTCCGCCGGTGTCTGGACTGCCGGGTGGGGCCATACGCGAGGCGTGAAGCCGAACAGCGGTCCGTTCACACTTCAGCAGATGAACGACTGGTTGAAGGAGGACACCAGCGACGCGGAGTATGCCGTCAATGACCTGGTCACGGTACCTCTGTCTCAGAACCAGTTCGACGCGCTCGTTTCTCTGGTATTCAACATCGGCAGCGGCAACTTCTCGAAGTCTACGCTCCTGCGTATGCTCAACGAAAAGCGGTACACCGACGCGGCGGAGCAGTTCCCGCGGTGGAACAAGTCAAGAGGCGTGGTGCTCGACGGCCTCACGAAGCGCCGCTACAGCGAGCAACAGCTTTTCATCAGTGGTATAGGAGATTGACATGGCGAACAAAACTGAGCTGCTGTGGCAGCACGATGGCAAGAACACCGATGGGTCGCCTTTCACGGCCGACCAGTTTGCGGGGTTCCTGTTGGAGATCAACGGAGCCGGCGCGGTCGTTGTTCCGGCCGGGTGGAACGATTCTGGCCACTACACGATGCCGCTGGCCGATCTCGACGCGGTGCAGGAGACCGGCGATTACACGCTGCGCATGGCCGTGGTGAACAAGGCCGGTGCGCAGTCTGAATGGTCGAATGCGGTCTCGTTCTCCATGGATTTTCGGGTGCCAACGGCGGTCACCGCTCTCGCGGTTGGCTGATCGTTGGCGGCCTTGCCTTGCTTGGCATCCTGCTCTGGCTCGTCGCATGAACCCGCGGCGTATAACAGAATACCGGGAAGCGTTCGGCGGCAGGAGGTTTCTCCTGACCGTCGGCGCCGGTGTTGTGAACACGCTCCTGCGGGTGTTCGATTACATCGATCAGGCCACGTATAGCAACTTGACGCTGTGGACCGTTGCGGCCTACATTACAGGTGCAACAGCGCAGAAATTCTCCAGCCGAGGACCGCGCGATGGTGATTCCAAGCCGAACGACCCTGTACCTTAGCGCAGCGCTCCTGCTCTCGTTCGCTGCCATCGGCTTCAGCTACCAACGCGCCGAGCGGTTCAAAGCAGAGGCGATTTCGGCCCAGCGCGAGCTATCGGCAGCGGTCGGTGCTGCGGAGAACAACGGCAAGATCGCCAAAGCATGCGACTCAGCCGTCGGGAAGCTGCTCGACACCGCTGGAGAGCAGCACAAGGCTCTCATGGCTGCATCTCAGCGGATGCAGGAGATGGCCGAAGAAATCGTTTCCCTGCGCACGAAGCTGCGCCCCATCGAGGATGCCGATCGTGAAAAGCCAGATTGTGCGAAACTGCTCCAAGTGGACTTCGCTGCTGTGTGCCCTGGTATGGGCCGCGGGATGCGCGAACGTGCCGCAAATAGTCTACCGCGATCGCGAAGTGCGAGTGCCGGTACCGGTAAAGCAGCCAGTTGATGCCTTTCTCTCCGCAGATTGCGAACCGAGATACGACTTACCGCCCGCAGGCCCCCTGCTGGTGGACGACGTGCAGAAGCGGCTGGCTGCCGTCGAGGAAGCGCTGGCTCAGTGCCGAGCGCAGTTGGCCGAAATCCGAAAACTGAAATAGGAGACCACACATGACCGCTACCCCCAAGAAAGGCAAGAGCGTTGCCGACTTCCGTGCCATCCACGACCCGAGCGTTGCGATCCCGGCCAAGATCAGCGCAGCGCTCAAGAAGATGAAGGACGCGAAGGACTCGTGGAACTACGAAGCCGACGTAGCGCAGCTCGCTGGTATCACTACAGCGCAACTCGCGATGTTCCGTGAGGAGTTCAAAGAACACCTCGTAGAAGCGCCGGGTACGCGCAGTTCGCGTCCGCGCATCGTCTGGTTTGCCACCCCGGCGCTCGCCGCCGAAGCCCGCGGAGAATGACCATGGCCAAGAGCGTCGACGACTTCAAGACGAAACACGATCCGCTGACAATTATCCGCAGGCTGGAAACGGAGCTGCGCACAGCGAATGAGCAGATCGGCATCGAGGAGGCCATCAAAGGGCTGCTGGGGACGGCCTCGCAGCGCCTGGACGCGCTCAACCCCCCGGCTTGGATCTTCGACGCTCCGACCGAGCTGGACGCCCCTGGCGTCCCCATGCTTTTCCTGAGCGACTTGCATTGGGGCGAGGTCGTCGACCCTGCCCAGATCAACGGGGTGAACAAGTTCAACGTCTCGATCGCGCAGGAACGCCTCCAGCGCACGATCAAGACGACGATGCGCCTGCTCCACCTTCTGGACCATCAGAAGCGCTACCCCGGTATCGTGGTGGCTCTCGGCGGCGATATGATCTCCGGCAACATCCACGACGAGCTGATGGCCACGAACGAGATCAATACCATGCCGACGGTGCTCGATCTGTATGAGCATCTGGTGAGCGCCCTCAAGACGCTGGCGGACGAATACGGCAAGGTCTTCGTGCCGTGCGTGAGCGGCAACCACGGTCGCGACACGAAGAAGACCTGGAGCAAGGACCGCAACGCCACGTCGTTCGACTGGCTGCTGTACCAGTTCCTGGCTCGGCACTTCGCCGGGGACGACCGGTTTTCGTTCTACATCCCGGCCGGATCCGATGCGCTCTTCCGCATCCATAACACGCGCTTCCTGCTGACCCACGGCGATCAGTTCAAGGCAGGCGACTCGCTCATCGGGCCGCTCGGACCGCTCTGCGTAACCCCTGAGACCCCTGTTTTGATGGCGGATCTCACATACCGGCGGGCAGGCGACCTGAAGGCCGGTGACAAACTCGTCGGGTTTGACGAGCACAGCGAAGGGGCACGGCGCAAATTCCGAGAGGCCGAAGTCACGGAGACCGCGATCCGCCACTTGGAATGCGTAGAGATTGCGACGAGCGATGGCACCATGGTCAGAGCGTCCCTTGACCACCCGTGGCTCGTCCAATCCGGGGGTGCTCACGTATGGCGCAAGACCGAGGATTTAAAACTCGGTGACCAGATTCTATCGTTGGGGGCGCCTCCGCAACGGTTGGATTCTTGGGAAGCTGGGTACTTGGCGGGCGTCCTTGATGGAGAGGGGAGCGTAGAACGGAAGGGCCGGTTGAAGTTTTCTCAGCAGCGAAACGCCTGCTTGGAGACCGCAACTGCTATCCTTGATGGGTTCGGTATCCCTTACAATCTGCACGAAAACGGCGCCGCAACCCGAGGGTTCGAGCCCTGCTTCAGCATTGCGCTCAACCCCGGGCGCGAAACCGCTGGCGTGGAGCACCTGCGTCTTCTCTGGTCTGTTATGCCGCCTAGGATCCTCGCGGAGCACGGGCGCCGACTCTGGGAAGGGCGCTCTGTGCAGATCGCAGGGCGCGCCACCGTAACCGGATTGCGAAATATCGGGCTTCGGGAAACCGCGGCGTTCACAACCTCCACGGCTACTTTCGTGGCGAACGGGCTTCTCACCCACAACACGCGCGGCGCTCAGAAGAAGCAGGCGCGCAACCAGGCGGTCGACCAGGAGTTCGACGTGATGATGTGCGGCCACTGGCACCAGCTCATCTTCCTGTCGTATCTGCTGGTGAACGGCTCGCTGAAGGGTTATGACGAGTACGCTGCGCAAGGCAACTTCCGCTTCGAGCCGCCGCAGCAGGCGCTCATCACCGTGCACCCGGACTACGGCATCAACTGGCGCATGCCGGTGCTGTGCGAGAAGCCGGTGAAGCGCAAGAAAGCTCCGTGGGTGAGCGCGTTCGGGGGCTAGCCCCGTGAGCGATCCGCAACGGGCTGGTGTCTACCGCATGGAGCGCCGCGAGTTCCGCGGCCTCTGGCGCCGCGTCAAGATCCCGTTGTCGTATCGGCAGCGCTGCGCGAAGCTGATCTTCAGACTCTATGGGCTTCCGCCGATTCCGGTTCGCTCAGGGCGCAATACTGGACTCTGTGGGGCGTTCTGGCACAGCCCCGACCCGACGGAGCAGCCGTGCATCGATCTGTGCCCGGACACGGGCCAGGATCTGTTGAACCTCGCTCACGAGCTTGCTCATTACATGACGTGGGTCCGCAATCCGCGAGCCCAGGACCACGGGCCGACATTCATGAAGCACTACATGCTGATCTGCGCATCGCTGCGCCTGGTGCCGCAGGCTGGGTTCCGAGAAGCTGCTCGGCGCTACGGACTCAGAATTTCGAAGTGAGATGGTACTTGCGACAATGCGGGCACTTGTAGGCTTTCACCGTGTCGCCGCGCTTGCCGCACTCTGAGATCATCTGAAGGGCAACTCGCTTGGTGTACGGCCTCTTCCGGTCGCAGCCCCGCGCCTTCGAAGACCGGTATGTTGGAAGGATCTTGTTGGCCATCGTTCCCGCTATCAGACTTCCATTGCTTGATCTATCGCCGACCGAAGCGTCCGATGTGGCTGGGCGAGGCCAAGTCCGAGACGTCCTGTTGCTTCTATCTCTGAGTGCAAGAGCAGTCCGCCCCTCTTTCGCGCCATGCTCTCTAGCCAGTCGAGTCGCTCCTTGTCAGCGCGCAGCGCATACCATTCGTCGTACTCGACCGTGATCACGTCGTTGGATTTCTTCACTCGACGGTTACGTTGCTGCTCCTGCCCATGCTGGACGACGGCCATGGGATTCGCTGTGACCGCATCGGGATCGCCGCACGCCTTGAACATGAGGCAGGCGGCGAAAGGGTGATACTCGCTCTCACTCGTGATGTGCATCCCGCACTCGCGACAGAACGTAGTGCCTCGATCGACTACCGTTTTCGATGACAGCGTCTCAGCCATGATGAGCCCTCCGCAAAACCTGTCGTGCGATCATCCTTGCGTATCGTTCTGCACGGCCTCGCTCGACCGCATCGTTCTGTGCCGGATAGGTGTAGTGCGTGTACGGGTTCTCTTCGATGACTCGATCTAGAACGGTGGCGTTCCTGCCAACCAGACACCAATGAGCGTGCGAGTGCAGACGTTCGCCGAACTCACAGCCCAAGCACCGCTGATTCGATGACAGATCGCTCATAGATACCTCTGCCGACGCAACCAGCGCCGAGCCCATGTCTTGTGCTGATTCGCCATTGCGAGCGCATTCCTTCGGCAGCACAGCGGCCGGCGCGAGCGGTGCGCCGTCGTACTTCTCGCACAGCTCTTGCAGCTCCGCGCACGCGCGCCAGGCTCGATACGCGGCCTCTTCGAGCAGGCTCATAACGATGAAGTCTGCTGCGCCGATATCGCGATTACGGTCCAGCGCAGCTTTCAAATCCTCGATGTCCATCGTGTGGCGCACGATGCAGTCGCCGTGGTCGGCAGACTTGCCGCGAGAATGGAACGGTGGCCCCTTGTTCTCCGGGTTGTGCTTGCGGTCGCCCTTCAGCGATATTCTGGCGATCCACGCCATCGCTGCGGGGAAGTAGTTCATGAAGCCAGACAGCAAGGGAACGTCCTTGCGCTCGGCGGAATCGGTTGGCAGTGTGAGACTCACTTGTTGTCCCTCGCTTCGAAATAATCGCGGTAGTACGTCTTGTGCGCCGGAGTCGTCAGGAAGCCCCAGCGCTGCCTGTATTTGAACGAGATGAAAAGCGTTGTACAGGCCCGGCGTTTCATGTCGTGACCGCCCCATGGCAGCTCCAGCCGATGCCAGCTCTGCGCTCGGCGGAATAGCACGGAACCGGGCGGATGCCACTTGACCGACGCCCCAGAGAAAATGCCATCCTTGAATACCGGCGTCTCTTCGAGGTAGCCGCCGCGCAGAACGATCGTGATGTACGGCCACGGGTGGTCGTGGTAATCGCGACCTTCATCACTGCTCAGGATTTCATGCACGCGGATCGCGATATCGAAGCGCTGAAGAACCCACGCAATTGGACGACGCCAGAAGACAACCGGCGCGATGTTGCCTCTGTACTGGTGGTCTCCTTGATCCCTGTACGGCACGAGCCACCAACGGTTCATGTAGCCCGGCAGGTGGAAGTAGGGGGTTTTCTTTGCCTTGGCGATGAGCCAGTCGATGATGCGATTCGGGATGCGGATCTTCATGGCGCGATCCTCAGTGAGTCGTCCGCTGGCACCGGAGCATGCCCTTCAGGCAGTCGATTCCGCAGCTTGTCGACATTCTCCTGGATCACCGCTTCCAGCGGAATTCCGAAGACGTAGGCGATCCGCACAAGGTAGTGGAGAAGATCACCCAATTCGAGCGTCATGGCGCGCTGCGAAACCGGCTTGCCGCTGTATGCCCACTTCTTGATGGGCTCCGTCACTTCACCTGCCTCGCCGCCGATGCCGAGCGCTGCGATCATGAGCTTGTCGCGTTCGCAACGCGGATCGTTATTCCAACGGTTGTTGACAAACGCGGAAAACGAATGAAGGTCAGTTATCGATTGCTGGGGCATGGATGTGGTGGGCCCTTTGTCAGCATCTTCATCTAGATGCAAATATATCTTAGCCGCCATGGACTACTTCTCCAGATGGGCAGAAGCGATAGTGCTAAGAGAAGTGACCGGGGAGCTGGACGCCAGATTCTTCCAGTAGAATATAATATTCCGGTTCGGGGTCCCCTGTCGAATTATCTCTGATAATGGCAATCATTTTAGAAATCAGAAGGTACATCGACTGGCTGATAAATATAAAATTGATTGGAGGATGTCGTCCCCCTACAATCCCCAACCCAATGGGCTTGTAGAAGTTTTCAACAAAACACTCTGCACTTTGCTGGCGAAGATTGTTAATTCCAATAAAAAAGATTGGGAAGAAAGGATGTACGAAGAGCTGTGGGCTTATCGTACAATCTATAAAAGCCCAACTGACTGCTCATCGTTCTCCCTTGTATACGGGTCAAAGGCTGTAGTGCCAATTGAATTGGAGGTTCCATCATAACGGGTCGCCATCTAGCATGGGTTGTCTACCAACGAACAAACCAACAAAAAAAGTGATGTGAAATGACCTAGGGATGAGTTGGGACAGACCAAATGACCATCGGACCTAGATTTGCAAGCAAATGCAACGGATTGGCAACTTCACTCGAGCGGACTCACCCGCTAAGAGCACACTAGTGCCCGTAGGCAACTCGGTGATGGTGATGAGGGTCTGGGATGGGACCTTGCTGTTCCGGGGATTGGCTAGCTTAAGGTTGAACCCCTAAGGGTCCTGGGATGCCCACTCTCACGGGCAGCCAGCACGCTGAGGGTGTGGGATGTAATGGCTCTCTCTCAACTCGCCCACGGTAGTCACTCACACAATAGCAATTCGGGATCGGGCACTCACTTACCGTCCGATGGCACTGTTGAGCTATGATTTTGATTATAACAAACCTTCATTCATGATGATATGATTTTGATGATTGTTGAAGATATTATTTTGATGATAACTAAACTCAAGGTGTGATTGATTGCCTTGCTCCTGATGAAAGTATGCATTCATGTTGATTGAACCCCAACCGAAAATAACGGCGGTACGGAAAGCAGCAACTACAGCAAGAATAACAGTAACAGCAGGAACAGTAAACACGATGGCCGATAAAACCTCGGCGCTACAGCTACTCCTACTGTACCGGAACTCAATGCCCCGATCCCACAGTCGGAGGACTACCAGAACACGAACCACCAGACTACGACCGCCCTAGTCACGCTACCAAGAAAACGACACGACGCCACTGTCGTGGAGGCCTGTCCTCACAGACAAAGGCCCACACCGAAATCACGCGGTCGGGAAGCACAGTCATGACCTCGCCGTCGTGAACTCTACGTCGTCTAGGGAAAAGCCCTCGGTGACGCTCACTAGAAACCCTAGACTTTGACTCCGGGAAAATGCCCGAACTACACACGAAACCCCGTCTCGTAGAAGGAAAACGGAAACCTGCGACACGACAACTCACGTCACGTGACGGGAGTACCGCCCACCAGAAGCAAGACCGGATGCGTCCACTAACGTCTTAGTCCGCGCCTCAGGTGTCTCCCTCCGGCCCAGCGGGAACTAAGACACCGTACTAGTAACACAAAACAAGGACTAACTGGAGTCGCGCTCGTCAGCACATGTCCTCTGTCCCCAACTACCCATGGACACACAGACCATCTTACTCTAGGTCGGGTCCTCTAGCTGGTTTTCCCCCCAGCCGGACTCAAGCTGTAAAGGCAAGGGGCCCTACGGTAACCAGCGTAAAATTGTCTCACTCGGGTGACGCTCTCCACCACTCCCAAGTGGGTCCGCACCCTCGTGCGCAGGAAAGCTACGACTAGTGGGGGCTCACTAAACGTGAACATTAAAAACCACGCACGCACTCATCGCGAGTAACACAGAGTAACAGGTGGCTCACGGCCACCAGACTCTGGACAGCCCACTAGACCTAATAAATCCAATAGTCCTTGAGTCATGAGACTCGGGTTAAGACCGTTGCACGTGACGGCACAGGGCCATCAATCCGGCCTAATCCCTCGGTCTGAAACTACGGTGACACGATTCTTAAGGCAGTTTACAAGCCTTGTTTTGAGCTAGTAACGCTGTTAGCTCCAACTCTGTTCTGCTCTGTTAGAAAAGTTTTTAAATTCTGCCATCTCGACAAGGGGACAATTCAACCCCCCTTCTTGTCCGCCATCTCTCTCTGGGCCAACAGACTACGTCGACGCATCGCTTGATTAGTTTCGATGCACTCCAAAAGATGTGATAGATTAAAAAGAAAATCAAGGAAGGGTCCATCGTTTGAGGTCCACTGGTCTAGATTGTGCTAGTATGAGGTCCACATGGCTGAGAAGTATCCTAGGAAGGGATCCTCGTCTCTGGTAATGGAATGTCAGTGGGCCTCTCCATGAGAAGTGGACGGATATACAAGTCTGGTGGTAGGTGGAGGGTGACACGTCCGTCTACACAGAATGGGAGAAAAGGTTGCATGTGCGAAGCCTCTCTTATTTTCCCGCGTAAGGTCATAGGAGCCAGAGTATAAGAAAGAGTACTACTCCTGGAGACAAAGAAGTTGAAGCCAGAGCTAGAACCAGAACAGAAAGAGAAGAAGTCAAGGCAACCGCTGAAGCTCTCCGCCGTCTTCAAGTGGAAGGAAGCTAGAGCCAGAACTAGAGCAGAAAGAGAAGAAGCCAAGGCAACGGCTGAAGCTCTCCGTCGTCTTCAAGTGGAAGGAAGTAGAGCCAGATGAGAGGAGAGTTGAGCATCTCTAGCCTGCAGAAGATTGATCATCTTGAAGCTATCTTGCAGTCTCCTGAGCCAAGTTTACAACTAGAGAGAGATGACTAAGTTGTTGGCTCATCAACAGACCGTCCCACATCAAGATCTCCAACACTCCGCTACATCAAAGGAGTCTGGGCTATCTTGTAGCTCTAAACTCTAGCTCCATGTCTCATGTTTATTTTCTTTCTTTCATTTAATACTTCAACCTGTGTACTCTCCTCTATGTGTAGTAGAGGAAGGTGTTGATCTACCGGGTAGGATAGATCAGTGTTAGGCTAGGTAGCCTGCAAGCTATTTCATCAGCAGTTGTGTGAGGGGAGGGATCTCCTCGCAGCAAGCTGTGAAGCTTCCCAGGTGGGCCGACACTAGAGGTCGCTGGGCTACGACTAGTGGCTCCATCACGAGGGACGAGGAGGCAAATCTATCGGTGAACCAAAGTAGTACATAGTATCGGGCACCAAAACACAAGTGCCGAAGTACATACAGGCGAGAATACCCTGCAACACGTACTTCGAAGCACCAAAGGTAGCACAGGAGACTGCCAACAGACTCAGGACAAGGCAACTAGGCCTATAGCTACAATGGTCCATGTTTCCTATGACTCTGAGTCAGGATCATCGCACATAACGGAACAAGTCACAAATCGATCTAATCCTAAGCCAGGGAAAATAACGCTCTGAGAAAATGACACACGGAGACTTGAGGGGACACCAAGAACCCTCATCACACCTGGACACGTAAACCAAGGTAGAACGATATCTCGAGACATCCAAAAACACGGTCTCGAACTGGACAAAGCCGTTGAGACATAGACAAGGTCGCCTATCAACTGCTGGGTGACCCCGAGTTGATTGGAACCCGACAATGACGACACATATAGACACATACATAACATGCACAAGCACTCCTGGCCGTCCCATCATAGTTACTGCCCTCATAGGGCATCAACAGGCACCCACGAGTCATGGGCAAACCACGAGATCAACCCAAGACAAACAGAAACAAAAGCGGTGGACGACGACGACATCTGGGCAAAGCAAACCATCACTCAACCGCTAGAGGAACCCGACAGTCAAGGAACAGCCGCTACGCAACCAGAGACAAAGACATTGGCAGTTCTAGATTGAGTTGTTTGGGTACTGTCGTAGTCAAGGAAAGGACCATACCCAGTCACCTAAATGACCGATCCAGACAACCACCAAGAGACAGACACCGCCCTAGAACACAACCTAAGACTGACGAACATCGGACAGGATAATGGCCATTACAGCCAACAACAAGACTATAACGCACCAGCCTAGGGGCGTTATAGCAACATGTGTGGTACCCCCGGGGTGGGAGGTAAAGGGGAACTTGATTTGGGATCGGTAGGGGAAGAAGTGGAGGCCTAGGTTAGTGTGGGATCAAATGGTGATGACCCCATCATAAACTCCAGAGGCCTACAAGAAGCTTCAATCTCATCTACAGAGAAAAAGGCAGCAGGATCACCCATGTCTGTGAATGCTGGGGGTTGACAGGGATGGGGATGGCCGGAGGCACCATGGATGGCCGGACCACCTGCGCAAAAGATATGCCAGCGCCTGATCTCCATGCAGAAGAAGAAGGAGCATTGGCCTCACCTGCAGGAGGGGCAACCAGGTTTGATCTCTAGGCTGAAGAGGATGGCACCGGTGCATCTGCAGAAGGAAGAACCAAAGGAGCTGCAGCAGCAACGGTGGATCTCCACGCTGAGGATGATGGCACGTTGCAATCATCGACTGGAGAAGAGACCGGAGGAGGTGCAGCACCAGGGAGAGCTGCAGCAACGTTAAGCACAGGGAGAGGACTCAACGAGGAAGATGGCATCGAGGGGGAGGAGGGATGGGAGAAGGAGGGCCAGGCCCTTCCCCCTTTGCTACACACCCCCCCATCATAATGAAATTGAGAAGGCGTCACAACCATAGATCTCCACAACGTGTCGGGAATTTTCCCGAACACCTTGTGGGCGCACGTACCACAGTCATTTCACAATGAGCCCAGGGCCAACTTACGACTCCAGCACTCCAGTCATATCCCATGACGACCCTCCAGTAAGTCGGGGCCGCCCCGATCCACAGATATGCGGCAACAAGCCACTTCTGTGTAGTTCCCGGGCCAACCCGGGACTACCCGTCAACTTGTCGTGTTATGGGGCACACACCACGAAAGCCAGGCCCATACGCCTAGGAGTCACTCTCTCAACTCTTATGAGCCTTTGCCCTTAGCCCAAGATCAAATCTAAGGCCCACCAGTCACTTACCCAAACTGATCGGCAACCTGAGGTGGGTCGGGAATTTCCTCAAACACCTTACAAGCAGCAACAACAACATGACATCCACAAGCCCCCACGGGCCAATCCCAGTGTCCCAAAGCCCCCCATGGGGCAATGGACACCGCCAGAGGGTGAGAGGCGACCCCCGGGCGTCTAACTCAGGTCAAGCTCTCCACCACTCCCGGGTGGGTCCGCACCCGCGTGTGCAGGAAGCTACGACTAGTGGACAGGTCACTAGAAGGTAGACTCTCAAGTCAACGAAAAATAACGTCTGAACCAGACGGAGTACAGGGGACCGCCCCTCGTACCAACACCGACTCACAGTGATATAAGCCGAAGACGTCACATCCCGGGATCCCTCACGGTGCCCCACACTTGGTCCCCACATGATGCCCAGTATCAGTCAGACCAAGGGTCAGCTCGTGGATCGAGGTCCACTCATCCGGGACTCGAATCGGCACGAAACATCACCGGCTAGTCCTCAGACGATGAACGGTCCATCATTGGCCGCATGGGAAAAGGGCAGTTAGGACCCCGCCGCTCAAAGACATGGGCGGTCCCACCTGGCCCACTCATGCACGAGGATAAACGGCCAGCCAATGGCCGCTCATGCGATATGCGGCCAGACCTCAGCCGCTCACCCCAAACACTGCGTAACGGTAAGAAAACAGGTGCAGTTGGGATCTAGCCGCACAAGAGAAGGGCGGCTAGGACCTTACCGCACAAGGTAGGTGCGGTCCAACTCGGGCCGCACGATCTTCCAACGGCTCCAAGTGATGTACGGCCAAACCCAGGCCGCACGAGGGGATATACGGCCAGTCCCTAGCCGCACACCCCAAACACTGCATAACGATCACAAACAACAGTCAAAACCCCGGGAGATGGGCGGTCAGCTTGGGACCGCACGAAGGGACATGCGATCCCACGATAGACCGCTCAATCCCGCTGCGCGCCGAGCCTAACTCGCAGTGCGCCGAGCCGATGGTCGGCTAGGATAGGACCGCACAAGGGATATGCGGTCCCTGGTGTGACCACACATGGCTCATCGGCGTGAAAACAGCGAACCTCGTCGAAATCGCCCATTTCGGCCCCAAACAAGCCCCACGGAGGGGGAAATGAAGGGAAAGGAACCACCACGCCCCCTAGCATGATTCTACGCCCCCAAAACACGGAATCACGGCTTAAAATGACGGATCGTCATAACATAACCATAAGTAAAAATGCTAAACAAGACTCCAATCAGGTATGCCTCCTCATGAAAAATTCAATCACGATCGGCCTGAAGCTTTGGAGGTAGCCCACATAGCCCCTCAATTCATCTTTGTCCTCCTCTATGTCCACTTTAGCCTTCACTGCGACGGCATGGCATCTCTACACCTTCCCAATTCTGTCTAGTCAGCATCGATCTGCGTCGCTCCCCAAAAGGCGCTTTGCAATCAATCCTCCCTTTGAAGCCACCCATGGGATCTGTCTGGGCAGTCTCACCGAGCGATGGCAGCGGTGTCCCTGGTATAACACCAAGTCCTCGGCCCCCACAAGCCATAACTCCTGCTCTGGCGATCCACGCACTCTAAATTCCTCATGTCGATACATCATCGGCAGAAACAAGAACTCATCCACAGGCAGGAAATTCAGGTAGTCCCGCCAGTCATCTCTTGTCTTCAGTAGTGCTGTCTTGCATATCACCTAATCCTTAGGACCGAAGATAGCCCTCGCGGGGTAGATGGCGCTCTTCTCGAAGATCCAGGAAGTAGTAGTCGCCTCACTGTCAAAATCAAAACTCAAGTGGACCTCCATCCATAGCTGCAGAAGGTAGAGACTCCCCATGGCACTGCCGCCTACGCTCATCTGAGTGAGTCCACAATATATATGAGCTAGGATGGCCTGAGAAAGAGAATGCCCTTCCACAGGAGAGTCAAGGGCCCCACGTACTCTCGCCTCAGCACGTCGCCTGACGTAGGGAAGAGTAGCACCCTACCCAAGCACAATGTCACACTGCGCAGCAGTCGATCTGCTTCCACTGTCTTATCTCTCACATGGCCCACAAGCCATCCTGCTAGGCGATCGACTAGGATTCCTCGCTGGTCTATCATCTGACGAACTTCACGCTTATCTCTCATGATCTCTGCCAGCAACTCATCCCAGGGAGGAAGGTCGATCAGCTCGCCCACCTCCAAGTCACCCCACTGAAAGATGAAATCTAGTTCTTCTACCAGTATTGAGGCCTCGAACTCAGGAAAGAAAAAAGTAATTTTATTTCTGCTACTTTAGCAACCCAATCTAATAAAATATTATCGCTTACTGTTATATCTGTCAGTTCAATGTACCCCATGACAATCCTTTTTCACTTTAGGGGCTTTACCGCCCTTTGGAGGCCTCGCGGGTTCCAAGTGGTATCAGGTATATTCGGTAGCCCTATCAGGTATATCTGGTATTCGGGATTCGGGTCGTCACAGTTACGCTTACCCGAACACATGAAAAATCCACAGTTTTACAGGAATGTAACGCACCTATAGGGGCGCGCTACAAGGCTGTGATGGTCACACGATTGACCGTCACGCCAACCACCTATCTAAGTTAAACTAAATCAAAGGGGCTGTAACGGTCGAATGATCGGCCATTACACAAGCTGTGACGCACCTCTATTGGTCCGCCACAGTAACGTAACGCACCCTATTAGGGGCGTTACAAGTGTAACGGTCACTGGGTTGACCATCACACTGTCTGGGTTACGAATGGGTTCGGTTTGAAACCGAAACACCTCCCGATCAACCGAAATCGATGGGATTCATGGTGGAACCTATTTTTCTGCCAAAACATCCATCTACAACATCATTCTACAGCTATAAAACACAGCGACGATGCCCATGGTGGATTAAAACATAAATAACGATGTTCATGGAACGAAAAATAAAAATGGATAATGAGCATGCTATTAAGATATAACGACGATGGGCATGCTACAGGGAAGGCTCCTAGCGAGCTCAAGATTCCATCCCCCTACCTCGTTCGAGCCGAATCGACCATTTAAGCCGCATGCAATGGAGGTAGACCGCCACGCCCTCCTCGCCCTGTCTCACCTCCACGAGCCGCGAACCGCGCCGAGGTGGGCGTCAATGCGCTCCACTCGTCACCAGGAGTCCAACAGCGTGCTCCTCGCCTCCAACCGACGTTGTCTCACCCGAACCCCCAAGGAGAGAGAGAGAGTGGTGACGGAGAGAGAGAGGGAGAGTGAGAGAGTGAGATGGGAGAGAGAGAGTGAGTGACGAGAGTGAGAGGGGTGGGGGGGATCTACCGTGTTAAGCCGCTAAATCACGTTTTGGGGGTGTCGAATCAGGCGAGGGGGCATGGGGGTTCGTTCCTCTTCATTTTTCCCCTCCGTGGGGCATATTTGGGGCCGGAATGGGCGACCTCCGTGGAGTTCACCGTTTTCGCGCCCGTGACGTTGTACGGTCGAACCAGAGACCGCACAAGTCTTGTGTGGCCCTGGGCTGGCCGCACAACGACTCGGCGCGCTTCGAGTGCGGCTCGGCGCGCAGTGGGGTTGTGCGGTCTATCGCGAGACCGCACATCCCTTTGGGCGGCCCTGTGTTGACCGCCCATCTCATGGGTTTTGACCGTTGTTTTGACCGTTATACAGTGTTTTGGGATGTGTGGCGAGGGGCTGGCCTCATAACCCGTTGTGCAGCCGTGAGCTAGCCGCACTTGCCCGATGCCTTTTTGGCTCGGCGCGTAGTGGGTTTGTGCAGCCTGTCAGGGACCGCACAACCCTTGAGCGGCCCAGGATGGACCGCCCATCCTGCGAGTTTTCGACCGTTGCTTGTGACCGTTGCACAGTGTCGTGGGTTGTGCGGCTAGGGACTGGCCTCACATACCCTTGTGCGGCCTGAGTCTGACCGCACATCCCTTGGAGTCGTGGCAGGTTGTGTGGCCAATGTTGGACCGCACCTGCCTTCTGCGGCTGGATCCTAACCACACATGTTGCTCCCCGTTGGGGTTAAGCGACCGAGATCTGACCGCCCATGCCTTGGGACGGCGGGATCATAACCGCCTTTCTTCCGTGTGGCCAATGATGGACCGTTCATTGTCTGAGGCTTAGCCGATGGTTTTTCGTGCCGATTAGAGTTTCGGGTGGATAGACCTCGATCCACGTGCTGTCCTGTCCCGACTGATGCTGAGCATCGGGTGGGGACCAAGTGTGGGACGCCGTGAGGGGTCCCGGGATGTGACGTCTCTGGCTTACGTCACCATGAGTCAGTGTTGTACGAGGAGCGATCCTTGTGCTCGTTTACCTTCGGAGTCAGTTTCCGTGACTTGAGGGTCTGTGCTTCCGGACTATGGCTATGTTATTCAAAGTCCAAGACTTTATCTGCCGTATGCCGAATACACCCGAAAAGTCTCCACAAATGTTTACTGTAAGGAAATGCCAAGAATTGATGCCATGCTGGCCCAAGGGTAGAATCATCAAAGTTCCTCTACTCATTGGGCGTGACACATTCAAGGCTCTCATCACCCCTTGATCAATTATTGTGCAAGTTTCCAATCAAGAGAAGGGGTTCTCCTTAAATATTATAATGACATATGCTTCTGCTGAGGAGATGATGAAGTCTATACTCATGCGAAGGGCAGGGCACCCCTTTCTAGAAGTCTCCAACATTAGATCTACTACATATTTACTTCCACGCAAGGGGCAGGTAGTTGCACTAACACATTTGTTCAACTTCTTCACACTGAAAGGGGAGTCCCCATGGGCTGACGTTCTGAATTTGTCAAGGATACTTACACAAGAGACTTGCTATGACAAGAGTGCTCCCCCATACACGGGTCTCTTCAATGCTCTCCATATTTGTTTTCCAACAAATGATGCCACAAACACAAAAGGCAAAGGGGCAATGGCTTTACCAAATATTCATCCAAGAAGGGCAATGCCCTTTGCACTGTGGGATCATTATATGAAGAGATGTCTGAGAACAAGAAGCCAAGTTAGGCCGTCACACCATTAGATGGTATTTGCCAAGAAGAAAAGGAGACGTAAAGCACGAGAAGTCTGTGGTGGGCGCCCAGTTAAGCCACCTTCCTCTTGTTCTGCACCATCCTCGTTCATTTTGTTAAGCTCCTCTCCTTGGGTCATCTACCTTCCCTCTCCCAAGGCAGTTCTCTCATCCTTCTTAAATCATATTCTTCTTTCCCAATATCCCATTTAATCTGATTCATCTTCTCATTATCTTCTTCAAACATCATCTCATTTTTGTTATTCTTTCTCCCTGGGATCCCCCAATTGTCCTGGATTCATACCATCATTCCAATGTCTTTTTCCTTTGGGACCCTCAGAACTTCCCTTCCTTGCAGACTGATGGGAATCAACATTGGGCACCAATATTCACTGGGTCCCGAGAATGTCTCCACAACGGCCGTGTCGGCATTAGATATACCTTCTGCTTTTGAATTGAATTTGGGGGACTTGGATCAGCCCCTAGAAAGCTTCTTCTCGACTGATATTACTCCTCTACCACCAGATGTGGGAGGGGCTCCACTTCCTCCATCCTCAGGTAAACATAGCTCATAACAGTTCCTGTTTGTTTATTTGGCCCGCTGAGGACAGCATTTACATTGACTATCTGTCCCTTTGAGCAGGCCATCCCGGAGTTCGGCCTACCTCTTCAAGTACTGAAAAGGGTGAGTTCCAGCCCCGCGGGGAAGATGCTTCTGCCTTGAAGCTGTCGAGTAGAGCAGGCTCCGACACCTCCTTGGGCTGTAGCAGCTCGAATACGACCTCTGGTAGTGGCTCATCTACACCTTTATTGAGCTCCTCTGATGGCGCGGACACCGGAGTGATCTCAGGTAACAAAAGTCCCTTGACTCCATCATACGGCCGACAGGTTCCCTTATTTACCCCCATATCAATTTTCGCCCAGCCACCAACTAGCCGCCTCCACAGCTGAGTTAGCCAAGCTAATTAATTTTGGCGCATGTCTCGAGCTGCCAGCCTACGACGTTGATCCAAGAGCCACAACTGGAACCTCTAGAGGAGCTCCTACTACCCTCGGGGTCTACTTCACAGGTGCGCTTGTTTTTGCTTCAAGCTTGTTGCCTCCCACAAGTGATTTGATGGGAGAAGATGAGGAACATTCCCCGGGTATGCATCTGGCCGGCTTTGTATATATGTATTTTGCTGCGTGTTCAATTGGCTTAGCTTGTAGCACTAACCACAATCCTGATTTTGCAGTTGTCGACACCTTAGGGGCCTCGCCTATTGACCACCCTGGGCAGGGGGTGCCTCTCTCTCAAGAGGCACCGCCAACTCCCTTGGATGAGGAGACTCATCAAGCAGATGAGGCAACCCCTGCCGGGTCGACGCCACTAGGCATTGTTTTGGGTCTGAGCCCTACTTCTCCGCTTGTCATTCTACAATTCTACTGCATTGACGGCTTCTCTGTTTCGCCTTTCTATAGAGACTGGCACGATGGCCCCGGCCACCCCCGTAGTGGGAGAGGGCACTGAGAAGGTCTCGGAGGGCTCAGATGCTGTTTCTAAAATAATGGGGCCGAATATGACTCCAACGGGCCGTTCACTCCCGAGGTTGGAGGAGGTTCCTACTTCCGTTGACAACTCCGCTCCCAGGGTCATTTCAGGTTCCGCAAAACCAAGCTCCTCCCTACCATCATTTCCCCATTTTTTTTGTTGTGACTGGGCACTTATGCATTGTCTCTCTGCCTTCTAACTTCAGGTGTCAGAAAGGAAGCTTCACTAGTGCTAGATGATTTTCTGGCCCTGGGAGTGGACTGGCAGAAGGGCCCACAGTTCATGGTGTCCCTGGGGGATGCTACCATAAATGCAAGACTTATTGAGAATATTTAGCTTCTACTACAAATAGACCCTCTGCCTTCTGTCGGGGTCATGAGAGACCACTTGGCGAGTTGCACAAAGGGGTACCATGCATTTGGGCTACCCCGAGCCACCTGGATGTCAAAGCTTGAGACTTTGTGGGTTGAGTTCGCCCGTCGCCATATTGCCCGGGCGCAGAGGTTGCGGATGCAGGCACTGATCCAGCGGGAGGAAAAGGAGCTTTCCGAGCTTCATACCCATCGGGAATATATGTCTGCGCAGGTGGAGACTGCACAGGGGGGCCTTCAGAGTGCTTCCCTCCACGTAGGAGAGCTGGAGAGGGAGATGGAGGTCCTTATGCAACGGGCACGAGAGACCAAGGAGGCCTAGGACCTCGTACAGGCAGAAGTGAAGGAGTTCCAGCGCGAGCTCAGCGGGCTTCAACAGGAGATATTACAGCAGGAGGCTCGTCTTACTGACTTGAGAGCTAAGCTTGACCTTTGATTTGGCCTTGTGCTTATTTTTCCTTTTTACACGGGGCTATTTGTTGAGCCCAGCTTTGTACAGCTTCCCCGAGGGCTTGTCTCGGGGTTCTTCTGCTTAATATTGAGAAATAGAGGAGAGAGCTCGTTGACTTAGCTTCAATTTTCTTATATACGTGCCCTTTTTTTTAACTTTACCAGTCCTACCGCCCTTTCGGATTTTCGCCAGGACTAGCCCCCTAACTTTTCCAGTGCACCCTTTCGGGTTTTCACACTGAGGGATACCCATTTTTGCCTAAGGCGCCCTTTCGGATTTTCACCTTATCTAGGTTAAAACTTTTTTACCCTTGATTGCTCCCCTAATGGAAACAACCAAGTCCGCTGGGACACCAATATTTTTTAGCCCCCCTGAGTACCTATGGTAGCAAGAGGCAAGGATGGCTTGGCGTCCTCAAAGGGATTCCAAAAGTCGATACGCCAAATGGGTTGGCAGCCTGAGAAGGGAATGCATAGGCCAAGCCCAGTTAGGACAACGGGTAAGCAGATTTCCAAATGGGACATGCGAGTTAAACCTAAAAACTGGTAGGTGAGATGGGTTAGCAACCCGGAAGGGGCATACATAGGCCAAGCCCAGTAGGGTGAAAGAATGGATTTGACAGTCGAGTGAGGCGTGTGGATCACATCCAAAAGGCCGAAAGGCAAATAGGGTTGGCAGCCTGAGAAAGACATGCATAGGCCAAGCCCATGAGAGACAAAGAAATGGATTTGACAGCCCTGGTAAGACACGTGAGTCAAACCTGACAGCCGAGAGCATGCATAGGCCGGACCCAGAAGTGAAACAAGCCGAAAGGCATGATGAGTTGGCAGCCCGAGAGGGCATACTGAGGCCAATCCCGAGGGGGTGAAATGAGCCGCAAGGCATGATGGGTTGGTAGCCCGAGAGGGTGTACTGAGGCCAATCTCTAGAAGGTGAAATGAGCCGAAAGGCATGACGGGTTGACAGCCTGAGAGAGCAGACTAAGGCCAATCTCTAGAAGATAAAATGAGCTGAGAGGCGTGGTGGGTTGGCAGCCCGAAAGGGGCATACTGAGGCCAATCCCAAGACGGTAAAATGAGCCGAAAGGCGTGGTGGGTTGGCAGCCCGAGAGGGCATACTGAGGCCAAACCCTAAAGGGTAGGAAAGCAATAATATCGGATGCGCCAGTGGGGCTGAGTGTCCCTAAAAGGACATGAGAGAGCATGGCCATGACATCAATATGATGTGGCCACCCTGGAAGATTATTTATCGACGCTTTTGTATTTTTATTATAGAGGAGTGGGCCGTTGAAAGGCTAAGAAAAGGGGTGCCGGCGAAGCCTGGGAGAGTGCTAAGGAGGTGTACCGGCGAAGACGTTGGAGGGTGTACCAGGGGAGGCTTGGGCTAGGCGTACCGGTGAAGGTATGGGAAAGGTGCACCGATGAAGATTCAAGGAGCACATCGGCGAAGGATGAGGTCCCTACAGGCTCTTCACAAAGTGGTCAAAGTCCACGCATGCTAGGGGCGAGGTCAGTGTACGTGGGGGGGTAAGGTCGACGCACATACTGACTAAGTCAGTGCATGTGCGGGGGAGGTCAGTGTAGTTATGGAGCATGCAAGGGGTGAAGGTCAGTGCACGTGCAAACCAGGGTCAGTGCACATGCGGACTAAGGTCAGCGCACATGCAGGGGGAATTCAGTGCACATGGGCTAAAGTCAGTGCACATGCAGACTAAGGTCAGTGTACGTGCTGACGAAGTTAGAGCACGTGCAGACTAAGGTTAGTGTACGTGCTGACGAAGTCAGAGCACGTGCAGACTAAGGTCAGTGCACATGCAGACCAAGGCCAGTGCACGTGTTGACGAAGTCAGTGCACATGCAGGGGAAGTCAGTGCACATGCAGACCAAGGCTAGTGCACGTGCAGACTAAGGTCAGTGCATGTGCAGGGGAAGTCAGTGCACATGTGCTGAAGTCCGTGCACGTGGGGACCGGGGTCCGTGCATGGTCCATGCATGTATGTAAAGGTAGAAAGGCAAGATCTGAGCAGGGTCCATGCGGAGCTTGTGTTAGGTTCATGCAATGCAAACCAAGTCCATGCATATGAATGCTGCGCCAATGCAAGTCCATGCACATGGGGGCAAGGGCTAAAGAAGTCAGTGTACACAGAGATAAGGTCGGTGTACATGGAGCTAGGTTGCGGGTGTGTCGGCCAGGGAGCTCAAGGGCATGCCAGTGAACGATAGGGTAGAGTGTGCCGGCGAAGGGCATTCAGGGTGCACCGTTGAAGGGTCAGAGGGTGTACCGTTGTAGTTTGTAGACGTGCAGCAAGCACGGACTTTATGTGAGAGATGCAAAGATGCAAGGAGTTTGGTTTGGGGGGAACAGCATGGACTTGGATTGAAACCATATGCAAGGACTTTGTTAGCAGGTAAATGTGCACGGACTCAACTTCATTCGCAAGAGTCTATTGCATACACAATGCTCGGACATTGAATGAGAGAATGCACACAAGCACTTGAACAATATGCATGGACTTAGTGACTGAAACATGCAGATGCAAGAACGTGCTCAGACTCAATTTTTTGACAAAGCCAAAAACATGCACGGACTCATAGTGCACAGACTTTGGTTGTCAAACTAAAACATGCACGGACTTCATTTGAATAAGAGACATGTGCACAGACTCATAGTTCACGGACTCATAGAGCACGGACTTTGGTTGTCCAACCAAAACATGCACGGACTCATAGTGCACGGACTTTGGTTGTCAAACCAAAACATGCATGGACTTGAAATGTAAACAATGTGCATAGACTTGAAGTGTAAACAATGTGCACAGACTTGAAGTGTAAACAACGTGCACGGACTTGAAGTGTAAACAACGTGTAAACAACATGCACGGACTTGAAGTGTAAACAACGTGCACGGACTTGAAGTGTAAACAATGTGCACGGACTTGAAGTGTAAACAATGTGTAAACAACGTGCACGGACTTCATGTTCAATGGAGTAAACGTGCACGGACTTGGAAGGAACATTATGCATGGACTTTGAAAGTATATAAACGTGCACGGACTTTGGTGTTCAAACCAAAATGTGCACGGACCTTGCATTGCAGCAATGAAACATGCATGGCCTTATGCTTTCAACGCAACTAAAATGTGCACAGACTTTATAACCACAAATGCAAAACCTGCACGGACTTCAGAGAGATCCACGGGCCTTATATACATGGACTTATACTTTGAACAAAACTAGAACATGCACAGACTTGCAGTGCAACTAAGACAGACTATGCACAGACTTTATGAGACTATGCATGGACTTATGAAAACTTGATGAAAACTTGCATGGAGTCACTCGAACATCAGAATTCTCAGAAAACACAGGACAATATTCACATAACGCACTGCATTGGGTGCGTTAAACAGGCATAACGCACTGGGGGAAGCGCGTTATATCACCTAGGTTTCGTGACTCCAAATTTTAGAATCGGAAACCCCGCCCAGTCGACAGAAATCGACGGGGGATGCGACGGATTACAAAACCTGATCAACTAACCAACCCATACCATCCATACAAGCCTAAGCATGCTACTAGAAATGAAATACGAAGCCCAATGGAATTAATTCAACAACTAAACGTTAAATTCCACAATAAACATATTAAAATGCATTAAATAGAAAGATACACGAATTTCAATGCAACGGGCATCGGATCACGGCGCAAGTGATACCGGCGGTGTCCTAGCGCGATAAGGATTCCATCCCCCTACCTGGGTGACGGCAGAAATGACGATTCGACCACGAACCGGCGGGAGAGTGAAACGACGCTTCTCGACTCGACTAGAACTCACGTCACGCAAATCGAGGAATAGAGGATCTCAACACGATCCTCGCGATGTGACCATTCCAACGGTACCTCTCCGGTCTCGATCAGCAGTCGTCTGGACCATGAAATAAGAGAGGCACGTAAACTGAGATCAAAACCCCAAAATCACCTAAAAGAGAAATTGCACAGAAAATGAGGAAAATGGCGACAGATGGTGACACAGAGGGCATCAATGGATTCCTGGCAAGATGAGGAGTCCGATCCCCTACCTTTTACGCGACGAAGATAGCGAATTGGTGTCGAACGGGCAACGGGGGCCACACCGTCTTCAAGCTCGCACGCGTCTCCACGCTCCACGATCTGAGGGAAGAAGGGTACCGACGTGATCCTCGCGTCGAGCCCTTTTTGTCGGTACCTCCCATGCGTCGACCGACGTTCGTTTGGACAGCAAACTGACAAGATGGGAGTGGAGGAGAGAGTGTATGTAAATGGGAGAGAGAGAGAGCGATGGAGAAAGAGAGTGTCGACGAGAGAGTAAGGAGAGAGAGAGTGGAATGAGATATTTGTTACGTGCACACTGTCCCATGCATGACCGGAATGTCGTGCAGGCGATAGACACTGACCTCAAGTATAGCCACGAGAGGGCTAACCTGGGAGGTCACGATGCACAAGAAATGTGAAGAGAATCGTGAGGAGTCACATGCCACGTGACTAGAGTGCCTCACCACCAAAAGAACAGCCATCTACATCCACTGACGTCTTATGCTGAGCCTACTAGCGTCTTGTCCATGTCACCTACCATAAGGACTAGGCCGAGACAAAGACATTGCTAGAACCAGAACAGTACCATAACGTGAGCGACTAGTCAGGGTCACGTCTAACGACGCAAGTCCAAAGTCCCTGACCACGTGTGCACACACTGGCTATCATCTAAGCTAGGCCTCTAGCTAGTATTCCCCCTCCGAAGGATGCTACAGTTGACGAGGGGCCCACGGAACTAGCGTAAGAATCGTAAACTGGGAAAGTGCCCCGCTACAAGAGACATCACACTGAAGCATGCCGTAAGGCTACGACTAGTGGAGGCTCACAAGACACAGAGTCTCAAAACACGTGTGTGAAAGTACAGACAGGCAAGAGAGCACTGTCGCATGTACTCCGAAGCACCAATGGCAGCACAGTCACTGTCGACAACTCAGGACAAGGCAACTAGACCTACGGACGTAACGATCCTTGAGTCAGACGACTCAAAGGCAAGATCATCACAGACAGTGGAATAAGCCACTAATTGGTCTACTCCTAAGCCAGAGGAAACAACGCTCCGTAGGAAATGACTCACGGAGACCCGAGGGAAGACCGAGGACCCTCAGCACACTTGGACACACAAACCGAGGTAAGATGATACCTCGAGGCATCCAGAAACATAATCTCGAATTGGACAATGCCGTCGAGACACACACAAGGTCACATGTTAACCCCTGGTCTCACCGGGTTGACTGAAACCCAACACGACACAAACACACAAAGACACACACATCACGCACAAGCACTCCTGGCCATCCCATCATGGTCACTGCCCTCTTAGGATGTCAGTAGACACCCACGGGTCACGGGCAAACATTCATAAGGAAGGATTACATACCAGTGAGGCGGGATAATCTCGAAACTCCCACCGGAGCACACGTAACTCGTAAGAGTGCGGCGCTCCACTCACGAACGGTAGCCACCGCCGTGCTAAAGGGAACGCAGCCTTATTCCCCGATCGGGGATCAACTCGTCCCATTGGAATATACAAATGGCTCCAAACCTGCATTTATTAGTTTGCATTAGTTACATACATCATTTCAAGTACTTTGCATTGGTGATCATTTAGAAAGTCGTGCATACCTGTAGAAAAGGTGATAAGCCACTGACAGTCGTCTCTCGACCTGTCCCCGTGGACAGATCGGCCATCAAATAAGCCAGCAGGGCAGCTCCCCAGGCGTATCGGCCGACTCCCTCTAAATCCTCAAGAATGCTTAGGAATCGGCAATTGATGATGTCGCCCTTCATCCCCAGCATCAGCCTCCCCAACACCAAGAACAGAAACCTCCTCAAATCAATATCCACCTGCTCTCTCTGGGTCGGGTCCTGGCAGTAGGTGCCGCTCGCTCTCTCGATCAATCTCTGCAACAGCTGAAACAAAGACTCGCTAGACCTCTGCCTACAGTCCCCTAAGCCCATGGCTATGGTCAAGTCTGTACGGTAGATGGTCCTGCATTCACCCTCAGCCATGGTCTCCAGCCCCAGCAGGTGCTGTGCTAGCTCACTATAATCAGGTAAGGTGACTCCGCTCACCACCTCACCATCCACCCTCAGCCCTGTAATCCTGGCGACATCCTCTAAGCTCGGAACCATGTGCCCCCATGGCATCAAGAACGCACGACTAGTCCTATCCCACCGCTCTCTCAGCACCTGGATGAGAGGCAGGTCAAGGCGGACGGGCTCTATACTAAGGAAGGGGTGGAACCCCATAGCATCTACCCGAGCCCGCTGAAAGTCTGGCAACCCAAAGTATGCTGCCAGTACTTGGACCCATGAAATCCTGGTCCTCATCAAGCCCTGCCAACACACCACAAACATAAGACTTATGAATATATGCTAAAAGGTGGGTATCATTTATATAATTCGGATCAATTGACGTCACTTTTGAAGTCCGTCATTTCTTGAATTGACGACTTTCAATAAGTCGCTATTTAATGTTTTGTTGAGATTTTAATGTTTTGAAATTCAGGGTTGCTACAATCTACCTTAGAATGCACGATGCAAAATGTGCATTGACCTTAGAATGCACAATGCAAGATATGCATCGACCTTAGAATGCACAATGCAAGATGTGCATCAACCTTACATGCTATCGCTAATATATGTGTATCGACCTTATATGCTATATGCAAATGTGCACAGACCTTAGAAGGCAAGATGCAAAATGTGCATCGACCTTACATGCTATAGCTAACACATGTGCATCGACTTTAGTATGACTAAGGTAAAATGTGCATCGACCTTAGTATGACTAAGGCAAGATGTGCATCGACCTTAGTATGACTAAGGCAGAATGTGCAACGACCTTAGTATGACTAAGACAAGATGTGCATCAACCTTAGTTACTGTGCCAACATGATGTGCATTGACCTTTATGCATAAGACACGAATGTGCACTGACTTGCCTCTGCCTAGATATGCAACGTGCATCGACCTTAGTGAAAAACACATACACACTAGTGTCGACCTGAGTGAATACCCATACACACTAGCATCGACCTTAGTATGTACTACAGTAAACATGCATCGACCTTCAAACGCAATACAGTAAACATGCATTGACCTTCATATGCACTACAGTAAATATGCATCGACCTTCAAATGCAACTGTCTGACTGTGCAATCACCTTTATGCAACAGAACTTTATTCTGACTTATAAAAAGTCAATGTTGCCAAAGTCAAATGATGGTCAAACCCATTGTTGCCAATCATCAAAACTAGACAACAAATCAGAGAAGACACAACATTCTTCCCCTTTCTAATGATGGCATCAAATTAGACTTTGATATATATTTTGATGGCAACACTGTCTTTATTAAGATCTACAGATATGCATACAATGGAGAGAATGCAACTTCTCTCCCTTAATGTAAGAAAATGCAACTTCTCTCCCCTAATACAAAGCCGGTGCAAAATCAGCAAGTAAACCCTGTTACCTCAATCCATGAAGTGGAGAGAGGGCAGGGTTGGCAAGAAGAAAGCACCTCTGTCGGGGCCATTACACAAAACACCAATCAACCAACCCGTTTATCAAGAACTCTTCAACCTGCATCCTCTCAACCCCCATGTCCCCTCATATGCTTTACTACCCCAGGGCCACTCAACCCTAACTCTACTCCTTCACGACCCCTTCTCATTTGCCAACCCAGGAGCTATCCCCCATCTCAAAACCCCGCATCAAATAGACCTCTCCTTATCCGCCCCTTGCCGGCAACTGTCTCTCCTCTAGCTCCGCCACAACCAACTCCACCACAACCATCCCCACCTATCACTGCCATGCTTCTGCAATCTCTCCTTGTCCGTCCACCAACTACACGACCTCTACCTCTGCCTTCCAATAATCCCCCGTCGGCAAGGCCTCTTATAATAACCCCTCCTGTCACCAATCCTGCACCAGTAGCCGACACACCCTCCACTGTTCCCTCTACCTCCACTAACCCAACTCCTACTCTGGCCCCGACAGAGGCATCAGAAATAATGGTGCTCCGAAGTGGATGGATGTTCCACCGAGTGTTTCCTCAGCGAGAGCAGGAGCCCGTACAAGAACAAGCAGAGCAAGAACAGGAATCCGTGCCAGGCACAGAATATGATTTGTTTAAACATCTAGACAGAACACCAGCTCGGATCTCAATTCTGGAATTAATCAAAAGATCCGCTGCACATCAGCTGGCTATAAAGCAATATCTACAAAAAGTGATGGTAAATGAAGATATATCAGCCAAGCAGATTACTACAGTCTTAACTCCAGTTGGCAGCCAACCATCCATCACCTTTTACGAGCACGAACTGGCTCCACAGCTAGCCAGGAAGTATGCCCTATGCATCACAGTTAATATCAAAAAGGTATCGATAAAGCAATGTCTAGTTGACACCAGCGCATCAATTAATGTTCTGCCACCGAGTACACTGAAAATGTGTGGCATACCAGAGAGCCAGATTCGGCCATCCACCGCTGCACAACCAAAAATAGTAATCGTACCTTCGACAAGATTGGAAGCTACAGCCTCTGCCCGAGAAATGTGAGTCACCTTGCCTTTCATCTTTCTACCGGCAGCTGCAGAAGACTGGAAAGAAGATGCTGCTAAAGCCTGAGGGAGCATCTGCTGAAACTACTGAGATGGCGGCGATGGAAGTGGAGGCCTGAATTGTGATTGAGACGGCTGGGATGGAGCTGCTGAAGCAAACTGCACCGGAATTGCTCTCATCAGATAGTCTCTCACCACATGACCTGGCTGGTCACATCGGAAACACACCACTGGCAACGAGCAGGGTTTGCCTGGGTGGCTGCCACCACATCGCGCACAAGCTTTAAACTGGTTTTTCGCAGAAGTCTGTCGCTGCTGGAAAGATGGGGCTGACTGCTGGGTAGCACCAGACGAAGCCTACCGATCAAATCGCTTCTTGGGTCTCTTCTTGTTCTTGAATCCTCTAAATTGGGACTTGCCAGAAGAAGCCGCATCACTTGTTGCTAGAGTGGCAGAAGGAAATCTTGGAACAGGAGGCAGATAACCCGAAGGAAGTTGAGCTGTCGGCTGAACCGATAATGCCTGAGAAGAGACAAGAGATCTTGCCAAATCCAATTCCAATGCTGCTGCTGCCTGGTATACTTCAGTCATAGTGGTAACCCGGGTGACAATCAGTGGCTGTCTCAACTCAGCACGGAGGCCACGCAGAAATTACTCTATCTTCAATGCCTCATTTGCAAGAACGTGGGGTGCATAACGGCCAAATTCCATGAATCTGTTCTGGTATTCGAGCACCGACATCCCTCCCTGGACAAGCTGTAAGAACTGGTGTATTTTATCCATGCGAAGATAAGCCGGGCTGAAAGTGAGTTTGAAGGTGGCCACGAACTCAGTCCACGAGATCTGGCGGAGTGGGCGAGATTGAAAAGAAACCTCCCACTCGGTATTCCACCAGGTCAACGCCGCGCCCTGGAGCTGAAAGGTACCGAGCATCACCTTTTCATCTTCCGCGCATTCCATAGAACGAAACACAAATAAAAAGAAAATTACAATGATAAGACTCAAATAAAATATGAAAATTACACAACTCGACTCAGAAAAATATGACGAACATAATGGAGCCATGCTGGCGAGCAACCGGGGTCTTGAAAAAATATGAAGGGCGAGAGATGCCCCCATCACCGTGCAAGTTTCGACGAAGTCTGTGCATGTCTGGGGGGCAACGTCCATGCATGTTTAGGCCAAGTCCGTGCGTATGTGCAGGCAAAGTCTGTGCATGTGTTGGCAAGGTTCATGCAGGGTTCATGCACATTCAAGCAAAGTCTATGTATGTGTGGGCTAAGTCCATGCAGATGCGCAGGCAAAGTCCATGCATGTTTATGCATGCTAGGGGTGAGGTCCATGCACATGACGCCGGGGTCTGTGTGTGTGTGCATGCAAGGTCCATGCAAGGCATGAATGAGGGTCTGTACAGGTCCACACGGGGTCCATGCAAATAGGGGCAGGAATGGCTGGGGTGTACCGGCAAAAGTGCAAGTGGGCTGAAGGGTGTACCGACGAAGGGGCGTACTGGCGAAGGGATGAAAGAGTGGAAACTGCACCGTCAAGGGGGGCTGAAGAGCATACCAGCGAAGAACTGGCTAGGGAGGGTGCTGTGTGTGCCGGTGGAGGCTGCAAAGGGGCTGGGGAGCGTACCGGCGAAAGGAGAGCTGGAGTGTGTCATGGAAGGCCAAGCTGGGGTGTGCCAGGCAAGGTGTAAGCTAGTTCAGGCAGGGTCTGAGCTAGTTGGGGCAGGGTCTATGCTAGTCTAGGCAAGGGTCTGAGCTAGTTTGAGCAAGGGTCTGAGCTAGTCTGAGCAAGGTCTGTGCTAGTCTGGCAAGAGTCTGAGCTAGTCTGAGCAAGGTCTGTGCTAGTCTGGGCAAGGGTCTGAGCTAGCGTGGGGTGAGGTCTATGCTAGTCTGGGGCAGGGTCTATGCTAGCTGGACGAGGTCTGTGCTAGTGTGGGGTAGGGTCTATGCTAGCTAGACGAGGTCTGTGCTAGTGTGGGGCCAAGGTCTGAGCTAGTGTGGGGTGAAGTCTCAACCCCATTTTCCCCCTTTCCCTATTGCACACCCAGCCCCCCCATCATCACCACCTGTATTTCCATCCCCATTCCACCTCCAACTCTACTTCCATAGCCCCTTAGAGACCCCAGCCACGTTCTCCCCACTCCCATAACCATCATCCTCTTGCTGTGTTACCCCCCCTCCTACTTCATTTGCCCTCACAAGGTTGCAGCTCTAGTAGCAGTTCGTAGGCAGATAGAGAGGGTCTTGGAAGCTGCATCATCTCCAGGCCTTCCCTGATCCATCTGGTGGCAAAATCATACCGCTGGAAAGGTCGTCCAGAGATCTTTCCAAGCGTGGTGGTTTCGTCATCATCAGAGCACTAGTATGGCCATGAGAGCAATTCTCCCCTGACTGCGCAGCACCACTCAGGTAGTGAACCAGAGCACCAGATAAAGTTTGACCATGTCCGCTGCCCTTCCAATCTGGGCGTGAAACTTGGCTGAGAGCATCCTCTACCAGCCCTCTGTCATCCCCAAGAAGTGGGTCAAAGTTTGGACCTCGGTAGCAAGAGTTACAAATTTTCTCCCAGAGGTGTGCCAGGTTGGTTCCCCTATTCCTGAACTGAACCATGCCCACAATTCTAGTGAGTACGATCATCCCCGACATCAGCTGAGGTTGCGTTGGTCCCGTATGAAAGAGGGCTTGTCCGCGGTTGTAACGGTATCAGCCCCGCCTCTAACTGAGTTCAGGACTGTCCGTGACGCCTCCATCTTCCAGCAGCACTACCCTGTGAGCAGCTAGAACCAGAGCTGTCTAGCACCATTCCAAGTCCTGCACTGGCCAGTGACCTTCTCAGGATAAATCAAGAAAATTCTGGCATCTTCCCGGGCCAAGTTAGAAAGTTTTAGCACTAGTCTAAGTTCATTTGGAGTTCGGGAGCGTCCGTGGCGGCTCCCACTTCGACTGACTGTCCAGTGGTTCCAAAAGCTGGCAGCACCCACGAGGAGCTCGGCACATCAATTTTCTAGCTTTGTCCCCTCCCCTCGCTTGGCCGGCTGAAGGCCCCTCCCTGCGTGAATACCAAGGCTAAGCACACCTTTTCCATGGGCGAATATCGATGCTTCAACCCGATGAGTTTCCAGCTTAGATAGTATAGTGGTTGCTCTTTGCCCCTCTCGTTGATTTGGGCTAGAAGTGCCCCCAGAGAGGCATCCATAGTAGCAATGTAGAGGATAAGGGGTTTCCTTTTAACAGGTGTTCCTAGGACCGGAGGAGACAACAAATACTTCTTAATTTTACTCAAGAGCCTTCTGGCAGTCTTCGTCCCATACGAAGAGTGCTTCTTTTTTCATTATTTTACTGAAGGGCATACACCTTCCAGAGAGGTTAGAAATAAACCACATGATATAGGCGAGTCATCCCTGTAGAGATTTGAGCTCTATCAAATTTTTAGGTAGAGACAATCCTCTTATAGGCTTGATTTTGTCAGGGTCGATCTCTATATCTCGATATCTGACGATGAAGTCGAGAAACTTGTCACTGGAGACACCAAATGCACATTTCATTGGATTTATTTTGAGTTGATACTGTCGAAGTCTTTCGAAGACTCGACGCAAGTCAACTACTCGACGCAAGTCAACTAAGTTATCCTCTCGTTGTTTAGTCTTGACGACCAGATTATCGAAATAGCGTTCAATGAGGCCATGCAGCATCTCGTCGAAGATCTTGATCATCTCCCTTTGGTAGATTGCACCAGCATTCTTTAAACCAAACAACATCCTTTTGTAGTTGAAAACTCCCTAGGGAGATCGAAAAGCCGTATGATCTTTGCAAGGAATATGTTATTATTCTATTAGTGGGTTATTGGGTCTGTTTAGACCCAATTATGTGTTATTGGTCTGGGTGCATTGTCTGCCTTTTCCTTTTTCTGTCTTTTCTCTCTAATTAGAGGGTAAAATGGTCAAACAATGTAATTAAGGTGGTTAGCCCTAAATATAAATGAAGGGCTGTGGGGTCCAGTTGAAGATAGGGCGGACAACCTATTCCAACCTCCTCTTTCTCTACGCCTCTCTTTCTTGTCTCTTGTATCTGTTATGCAGTACAACATGGTATCGGAGTAGGGCAAGGGCATGGAGGGACAGGCCGCAGGCTGCTGAGCAAGAGGAAAAGTGTGGGAAGCCACACCGCTGGGGTACCCTCTCATAACTCTAGAATAGGAACAAGGGGCGTGCCATCTCCTCACAGGAACTAGGGCACAGGAAGGCCTGCTGATAGAAGGAAATAACTGCAGTTGGTGCTTCCACCCTCCTCTCTCATCTCCCTTTTGTGGTCACACCTCTTCAATTCCTTTGGAAGACCATTGATCCATAATCCATGTCGATTGTTGAAGGTGAAGTTAACTCCACAGCCATCAGTAGGACGACTGTGGTTGTTGGGAATGACAATCCCACATTGCAGATTACTCCAATGAAGTTGGACGAAAAGAACTTCATGTTCTTGTCTGCTACTGCTGAACTTTACCTCACAAGTTGAGGGAAACTCGGATATGTTAATGGTAAAATCAAGGCTCCAACTGAGGAAGACCTAAAGTATGATGCGTGGTCACTAGAGGACAGCATATTGAGATCTTGGATTCTTAATTCTGTTGGTCCAGAAATGCAACACTCAATTTTTAGAAAGAGAATTGCTAGGGATGTGTGGTTACTTTCGAATGAAATGTATGGACACAAACAAAATGTTATCCGTGTGTATCAGTTGACTAGAGAGATTCACAATATGGAATAGGGAACTTCCTCAATTACTTCCTACTTTAACAGTTTGAGAAACAAGTGGGAAGAATTGGATTGTTATGCCATTGATAGTTGGTCATGTTTGGAAGATCAAAAACAGCACATGAGGTATGTTCAACAAAACAGAACTTTTAAGTTCCTTGCTAGTTTGAATGAGTATGAGATTCCAAGGGTTCAGATATTAAATATGGAAAGTGTACCTTCCTTGGAGCACATATATCACAAAGTTCTTGATGAAGAAGGGAGGAAACATGCTATGAGCACTCCACAAATTACTCCAGGTGAACAAGGAGTTGGAGAATGTTCTGCTTGGGTCAGCACATTATCCAAATGTAAAAAAGAAAGCATTGGACAGACTAAAGAGAAGGTAAGGGTGGAGTAGTCTGCACTCATTGTGGCAGAGAGAATCATAAGGAGGAAGATTGCTGGGAGCTTCACCCCGAGAAGAAACCAGCAAAATTCAAAGGTGGAAAGAAGGGGCAGCAGGCAAAAGGGAATGCTGTTATCCCTCAACTAGCTGGTAATGGCCCTGCTGATGGGGACTCCATCAACTCCAACGTACCAGGATTGAAGGGACTGTCAGCTTCGGATATTACCAACCTTCAGATGATCTTCTCCCACCTTGAGAACCCTCCTTCCTCATCTCTGTCAGGTACAACTGGGATGGCATTCAGTGTAAGTTCCCATCCATCCAGCACCTCCTGTGTCATTGACTCAAGAGCCACTGATCATATGACCGGTATCTCTACTCTTTATTCATCCTATCTTCTTAGCTCAGGGCAAGATAAGGTGACAGTGGCTGATGGTACCCATGCCACTGTTGCTGGCAAGGGAACCATTAAGCTGGATGAACACATAATCTTACCTTCAACCCTTCAAGTTCCTTCCCTCTCCATAAATCTTCTCTCCGTTAGTAGTTTAACCAAAAATTTGAACTGTTCAGTCATTTTTTCCTGATTATTGTCTTTTCCAAAACTTAAAGACGAGGGGGACGATTGGGACTGGACGTGAACTAGGAGGACTTTATCACTTTGAACCTGGAGGAAGGGTGGCATATCAGTCATCCACTGCTAGGAGTCATGTGAAGGACATCCTTCTGTGGCATTTTCGTCTCCGTCGTTTGTCTTTTCGGTCTTTGAGAATCATGTTTCCATCTTTATTTCAATCAGTTGACATCCACTCCCTTCAGTGTCAAATTTGACAATTGGCAAAACATTGTAGAACTCATTTTCCAATTTCATTGAATAAAATCACTTCCTCTTTTGACTTAATCCATTCAGATGTATAGGGGCCTTCTCCTGTTCCTTCCATGGATGGGCATAAATATTCCATTAGCTTCATCGATGACTTCTCTCATTACACCTGGATCTATCTCATGAAGTCCAGGGAAGTTCCAAGGATTATTCAAGTGTTCTGTAGAATGGTACACACCCAATTCAACAAAAAAATAAAAGTGTTCCGTTCAGACAACGCAAAAAAATATTTTGGGGTAATAAAAAAAAGAATGATGGATTAAGATGAGAATGAAAAGAAGATGATAGATGAAAAAGGGAGCATGCGTGGATGCTAAGATGGAGGGCGATCGCCAAAGACACACGGACCTGTGGACTTGTAAAAGCGCACATCCATATGTCCCTACCAGTCTAACAGCAACAACATTTTCAACCGAAGAGACCGTGGAGAACACGTCCCGTCCGGACCCTCCGAACAAACAACACACTTCCGTGGAGCCGTCTCTGGAATCACGACAGGGAAGAGAAACCAACCCCTGGGAGACCCACTACTCGTGGCCCCCCCGAAGAGAACCAAATGGATCGTCAATAGGGTCAAAAATGGGCCCGAAATCCACCTTAATCACACATTTGTTGCCTGTTCAATGGCACACCCTCGTTGCCCCTTCAGCGGCACGCCTAGCGTGGGCTTCGTCGGCACGCTCCTAGCGCACCTTCGCCGGCACACCCTGTGCCTTCAACGGCACACACTCAAGTGCCCTTCAATGGCACACATCAACTGCCCTTCAATGGCACACCATCAAGTGCCCTTCAACGGCACACATCAGCTGCCCTTCAATGGCACACCATCAAGTGCCCTTCAATGGCACACATCAACTACCCTTCAGCGGCACACTCCACCAAGTGTCTTCAACGGCACGCTATTAAGGCTCCTTCAGCGACACGCTTCTAGTGTTGTCCGATGACACGCCCTTGAAAACCCTCCAGCGGCACACCCAAACTACCCCTCAGCGGTAGGATCTAATTCTCCAGCGGCACGCCTTCTCCACGACCCGTCCGGTAGGGAAAATCTCATGCCCACACCCTATGGATCCTTGGTGCGCAGCGAGCGTGCTGAGGTGTCACCCCAGGAGGAGGCCACACTACCTATCCCCCTGTCAACGAGGACAAAGGGAAGTTAAATCCCCATAAATGCATCACTTTCCCGCCTTTGTCGCCCTGTGTTCGAAGGGCCCTGTGCCGCTGGGTATAAAAGCCCCTCTGCACCGATGAACGACAGACGCACAGAGAAGAAAAAGGAAAATACAACCATAATTGGAATAAAATGGGAAAACAATAAAATTCGAAGAACTATACCGAAAACACGACTCAGACGTTTCAAGTTTATACTTGCCACGAGGTAGGACACCCCCTCACTCGCTCGACTGCACATCTCGCAGTCCCGAGAGTCCAACCTCGCCATCTCAAAAGTCGTTGTGGCTGGTGGGATAGCCCTTGTGAGCCACCACATGCCAAAAGTCCCACCTGACTGCACCTACAACATCTCCCAGCATTAGAAACGACCTCTAGAGTCTGGGGTAGACCCCAGACACATGCGCCCTAATACACGTAACCCAAGAGAAAATCACAAGGAATATCAGGGATAGATAAAAGCCAGACAAAAAATATAGTTGTACCTCGAATGCCTCAGCCAAGGTCAAAATACGATTCACCTGCCTCCCCAAGCCTCGACAAGGCCACCAAGAGAATGATCATGACTGGGGTGGTAGTTGGGGGCACTCAGGGAACATGTGCCCAACCCGGCCGCACCTAAAATGGCTCCTCTGCTTGTGGCAATCACAAACCAGTTGCCCTATCCGCTCACACCAGAAGCACCTCAGCTCCTCCATAGCCACCCGGCAAGGATGGCCAACATGAAATCCACTGCACCTCAGACACTGCCCTGGATGCTCTGACAGGCCATGTCATGGCCGCCTCATGGTTGGCTACTGCACAGACTGCTCCGAGGCCTACACTTCCACCTGCTCCTGAAGCGCCTATTCCAGATGCTAACGCCTAAGCTCTTGGCATCGCCCGACACCACGCCAAATGGCCTACCTAACCTGCCTACACCTCCTCCTGCCCTGTCAGCGATGACCACAGATAGGGGTAGAGGTTGCAACTGGCTCCTCCTGAAATGCTTGAGGGAGACCCCACTGGAATTGCAACACCCTAACCTACTCCTGGGCATGCAACAGGTCTAACTCAAAATTACAATCGTACGAAAAGCCACCTCCACATCATGTTGCATCCCTATGATTTTGATGATGTCACACACTATGAGTCAATCAAGATCCTGTCATGATTTCTATCCCCCCTGCATCCCACGCCCCAGCCCCTCTCCCTCTGCAACTCAGGTCCGCCCCCCCAGCCCCGTGCATCCACGGCCTTCCCGGAGTCGCCCGTTGCCGCTACGACCTCCCGTGGATTAGGAAGATCTCTCCGCTACTCCCTGCAACCAGCCTGCAGCTGAGGTCACACTTGCAGAGACTACCCTGGCATCCACTGCCCAAACCAGCCAGAGTTTTCTTCTGTGGGATCGTGCGTCGTCGAGCTAGCTTCTCTCCAGAAGTGGTCTCGCTGCGATCCGACTTCGACACCGTACACGTCGTCCGTTCTCATGCAACTGTGCCAAACTCAGGTCTGAACCTGAGCACCTTCTGGTAGCAGCTCCATCGCCCCCCCTGTCCGATTCAGCCAGAGATTGCTTCATGAGAGTTCTTCTGCTCCGAAGCTCCGACGTTCCTGAGGTGGTCCCGCCTACTTTCGGCATCGTCTCTGTCCGTGGCGTCCAATCTCCCACAGGCACGCCAGACCCAGAGTCCCCTGTTCGCCCAGGACAGGCTGCTATCAAGTCGGCCCCGATACCCCCTCTTCCTCTCCGTTTCAGGTCAGACGTTCTTCAGAAAAGTTGCATCTCTCGATGAAATAAAACCAACACAAGTGGTTTTGTCACGTTCGGACATCAGCACTTGGAGTTCCCCAACAGCTACCTACGACTGGTCTGACTATTTGCCTAGAAACCTGACACCGGCCGTTCCTGTGACCACGTCCAGCGAGGTGATCAGACAGCTGCCATCTTCTGAGGACTTGTATATCTCCCAGTCAGCGATGTCCACGACTTGGTACCATTACGTTTGGAGTTCTGCAGCACCCGTACCGGCCGATGCACCACAACTGCGCCAATCTGTCCTGCGTGGCAGAACTGCACAGGCCAGCCGCAGCAACCACCGACTCCATCCAGTGGCGCCAGCTCAGCGCCAGACCTTCAGGCGTCCTTCGGCATCCCTCGACCTTCGTCCAGGAGTTGGCTGCACCTCGATCGGACGTCCGAGCTCTGCGTACGGCCGATAGTTGGGAAAGACAATAAGGTAGAAAAATCAGCACTAAATGCACATAACCACGCTAAACCACTAACTACCAAAAGCCTGCACACCAACGGACCACCTCGAGTACTGAGCATAACCCATGTCGAACCAAGTTCTCATAATTCGGACTAAATGATTGGATCACGATAACCTGTCTCGAAACGCCTCTACTAGCGGATGAACACTTAAATCTAGGCTATCGGGTAGACTCTTGATCAGTCCATGGAGGGATGCAGTTATACTACCAGAAGAAGACTCTCGGAGGTGGCAATGAACTATACTTCAATCACGCTTAACGAGAACAGGAAGCTACCAAAACTCTGAACCTAGTCACACGTGTACCACGACTAATCATCGTAACCCACGAATCGATACCGTACCATCGGATACCCTTGGCCGCCTAAATAGTAAGTCACAACGGTAAGAAACTAGGGTTTCCACACTCAAGTGACAAGAGCACTATCCACTAGAAGTAAGGCCAGATGCATCTACTGACGACTTAGTCCACAGCCTCAGGTGTCTCACTACTCGCCCCAGGCGAAAACTGAGACACCGTATATGGAACACAATTAAGACAAGGGTCTAGTCAGGGCCGTGCTTATCAGCACGCATCTGAAGTCCCCGACCATGTGTGCATACACTGACTGATTGCACTACATTAGGCTCTCTAGCTGATTTTTCTCCTGGCCCAGACTCGAGCCGCCATAGTGGGAGGCCCAATAGAAACCAGCCCCAAACCATCTCTCTCGGGTCTAGCTCTCCACTACTCCCAAGTGGGTCGACACAAGCGTACCCAGGCAAGCTACGACTAGTGGAAGAGAGGTCACTCCAAATAAGGACCCGGTGTGAAACTATCAATGTGTGACCGATCGTGGACATAGGCATGTCACACAAAACATAAGACTGAGTTGCAAGGCACAAGACCACCGAGGTTACTATCTCTGAAAAGCATAAACTATTCACATTTCCCCGCCATGGGATACACCCACATATTTTTAACCAAGTCATCGGTCGTCCCACCATGAGACAACCCTCGAAAACGTTTAACTCAAACCCCCCACCCCCTCTCTCTCTCTCTCGTCGATCGCACACACACTCTCCCATCTCACTCTCTCACTCTTCCTCTCTCTCACGTCGCCACTCTCTCTCTCTCCCTGGGTTCCGGGCGAGACAGCGATGAATCGCGATGCAGAGAGTACCGTTGGACTCCTAGCGATGAGTGGAGCGTGTTGACGCCCACCTCGACGCGGTTCACGGCACGTGGAGGCGAGACGGGGCGAGGAGAGCGCGGTGGTCTACCTCCCTTGCATGCGACTTAAACGGCTGATTCGACTCGAACGAGGTAGAGGGATGGAATCCTGAGCTCGCTAGGAGCCTTTCCTGTAGCATGCCCATCGTCGTTGTGTCTTAATAGCATGTCCATTATCTATTTTTATTTTTCGTGCCATGAACATTATTCTTTATGTTTTAATCCTCCATGGGCATCGTCGCTGTGTTTTATAGCTATAGAATGATGTTGTGGATGCATGTATTAGCAGGGGAACAGGTTCCAGCTCGAATCCCGTCGATTTCGATCGACCGAGAGGTGTTTCGATTTCGAACCGAACCCATTCGTAACCCAGGCGGTGTGACGGTCATTCCAGTGACCGTCACACTTGTAACGCCCCTAATAGGGTGCATTACGTTACTATGGCGGACCAATAAAGGTGTGTCACAGCTTCTGTAATGGCCGAGCATTCGACCGTTACAGCACCTTTGACTTAGTTTAACTTAGATAGGTGGTTGGCGTCACGGTCAGTCATGCGACCGTCACAGCCTTGTAGCGGGCCCCTATAGGTGCATTACATTCTTGTAAAAATTGTGGATTTTCACTAGTTCGGGTAAGCTTAACAGCCCTAGGGTGGCACGTCACAGTCTTGTAGTGCACCTACCCTTGACCGTCATAGCCTGTGATGGGGCAGTGTTGATGCGTTACATTCTCTGACATTCTAAAAGTTGTAAATTCATTTCCCAATGCATTCTAGGTTGCATATCCGCCATGTTTAAGTTATTTTATAATACAATGGCTTACTTTTAGATCCCATAGGCTCTTCGGAGCCCGAACAAATTGTCACCTCGGTGACTGGCACGCCCACGCACTTAGTACCCCAATAAACGAATGAACAAAATTTAATTTGATAAAAAGTGCGTCCACAACGGGTTATATACCAAAGCAAAGGTAGATTCATTAACAAGGACAAAAGGTCCAAGTTAAGGGTAGAGATCGATCTATCTCGCCGATGATGATGAGGGTCGAACATAAGTTTGTTCGTCGGCACGGGTTACATGTCGAAGCAAAGGTAGATTCATTAACAAGGACGAAAGGTCCAAGTTAAGGGTCTAGATCAACCGATCTCACCGATGATGACGAGGGTCGAACATAAGTTTGTTCATCGACAAGGGGTACATGCCGAAGTAAAGGTAGATTCATTAACAAGGACGAAAGGTCCAAGTTAAGGATAGAGATCGACCGATCACGCCAATGATGACGAGGGTCGAACATAAGTTTGTTCGTCGACATGGGTTACATGCCAAAGCAAAGGTAGATTCATTAACAAGGATGAAAGGTCTAAGTTAAGGGTAGAGATTGACCGATCTCGCCGATGATGACGAGGGTCGAATATAAGTTTGTTCGTCGGCACGGGTTACATGTCGAAGTAAAGGTAGATTCATTAATAAGGACGAAAGGTCCAAGTTAAGGATAGAGATCGACCGATCTTGCCGATGACGATGAGGGTTGAACATAAGTTTGTTGGCAGATCTCCGGTGGGACTTTTGATGACCGTCCCTTCTGGAATTTCGTTAAGAGGAGAGAGGAACTCATAAATTACCACTTTACTGGCTTAAGTGCCCTTTGAGATTTTCGTCGAAGTTAGCCCCCTCTTGCTTTTGTCCACGCACACTTTCAGGTTTTCACATGGCGGGGTACCCGATTTTACCTGCAGCGCCCTTACGGGTTTTTGCCACAGTCGAGTTATAGTCATTGTCCTAATGTGGGAACGAGGCTGGCGGGGTATCTCTATTTTTAACCCCATTTTTGTATGTAATTTTTTGTGCATATGAGGGAAAATGATCAGCATGTCGACCTGAATGGTTTGGAATATTTAAATTCTTGCTCGCGTGCCCCTGACTGTACGCTCCGAGTTTCCGCATCGGGGCGTGACACCTGCGGCCCATCGCCCTGTGATACCCCAAGGACTATGTCACGACGGTGGGCTTGGAGGCCTCAGGGGCAATTGTGGGGGGCGCTAAGCCGACTGAAGCTGTGGAATCCCAGCCGCCCATTGCCTGTAAAGAGCTGCTCCTGGAGGAAAGGAGTCTTCCCGAAATAGAAGCAGGAGAGATTGTTGAAGGAGTGGTTGGGGCTTCTATGGCCTTAGCCCTTGTTGTGGAATCAGTGTCCATAGAGGCCAGTTAGGTTGGGTGCGAAGAGCAAGCATCCTCCACCGTTTAGGTCCCTCGTTTTACTTTGCCGCAAGAGGTTGGAAGGGAGGTTGCCGTTTGCGATGCTCCCTATGTTAGCTGTCGGGGTCGGCTCTAGTGCAGGCTTACCGCAAGATATGTCGTCGTCCTCTTTCGAGCCAAGCAATGACATCTGGGCTGCTGTCGATAGTAGAGTGGATTTTCAGCTTCCAGACACGTCACCACTTGGTTTACAGTCGTCGAGCGACCTGGTGTGTTAGTTCTTGGAAACCTTGCAACAAACTGTGGCAACCCGCCGGGACTTAACTTATGCACAACTGAGGGGCTTGGTGGAGCACCTTTCCCGCTTATTGCTAGCTTTCGGCTGCCCCATGGACGACTGGATGTAGCAGGTGGTCTTGTTGCTGAAGTATGTGAATAGGAGGGAATTCCTCCGCCAAGAAGTAGCTGATCAGTTGACGGCCCTAAGATTCGAGCGGACATAATGGCAGACAGCTCTTGCCTCCTTGAAAGGGACCGCAGAGCAAATGAGGGATGCAGCCAGTGCATCTTCCTAGTATCGGACCTCTTTGATAGCTAGGATAGCTGAACTTTGCGCTGAACTTTCTAGGGCTGAGGTCGAGCTTCGAGAAGCCAAGTGTCACGCCCCGAGCCAGCGGAAGATAGAACCCGGATGTGGCGTGACGATGTCTATTATCAATCATGTCAATCAGTAAGGAGAGTAAAGGGGAGCGCGCCCACAAAGAGTGGCGGAACCCGACGATTCGAGGTGTGTGCCAAGGGCAGTAGCACCTTTAGTGAGACTTCAAAAAATCCCGAGAAATCGATGAACGGGAGGCACAAGACTGGGGCAGAATGGGGGTGCACCAGATAAGGAGAAATGGTGAGCGTGCCGGACAGGAAGGCTCAAGGGGCGTACCGGGCAGGAAGGGTCAAAGGGGCAGCACCGGTCAGGGGTAGAGAGGTCCTACCAGACTGGAGGGTGCGTCGGACTAAGACTGGCCAAGGTGTGCAGACATGGAGGGGTCTGGGCTACATCGGATAAAGGGGCTGAGAAGCTATACCGGGTTGGAAGTGTCTGGGGCTGCACTAGGAAGGAGAAGGAAGAGCTGTGCCAGGCCAGGCTCGGATGGGGGCTGTGCCGGGTGGAGAGGGTAGGTGGTGCACCGGGCATAGGGAAGGCTGAGGGGTGCAACGGGGAAGAGTGGGGGTTGACTGCACCGGCCAGAAGTGCCAGAGGTGCACCGGGCTGGCAGGATTAAAGGTGCACTGGGCAAGGTGAAAGGCTAGGCGTGCCGGTCAGAAGGCCTGGGGGTGGACCAGAAATGCTAGGTCAGCCAGGCCAAGGAAAATGTTGCTAGGAGGGAGAGAGGGCTCAAGGAGGCATCAGGATGGAGGCATTGGGCCTGGTTGTTCAAGGAGAAAGGAAGGGCATCTCCCTTCGGGCTGAATAATAGATTTGGAGTTAAGCCCCACGAGGAAGCCATGGGAGGAGAGGACCCTGCACAGGGATCTCTGGCAGTAGGCCACTCGGGAAAGCATCACACCCCGGCATTACCTGTTGGGTTAGACAAGCCGGTACTGGGGGAAGAAATCGTCGTGAGAAGCAGAACCACCGGAGGAAGGGGAAGAGGTAAACACCCAAACACATCGCAAAAGAAGCGAACTAAGGGAAGTGGCAGGAAACCCAAGAGGGGAACATCTTTATTCATGGAAGAAGGTGACCATGGACAGCCACCAGCATTACAGAGCCCATTCAGTCATTTGCATTAAAATTCAATGCATTGTTCATCAGTGTGCATATCATCCTTGTGCATCTTTTGTTTTATGCACTCATTTTGTCCATGCATTTTCTTCTCTTAAAGCACTCTTTGTGTCCATGCATACACTAAGTCTGTGCATATTAAGTCAGTGCATGTAGTTCCTTCAAAGCCCATGGACATTGTCCAAAGTCCGTTCACGTTTGGCTTTGTGCGTCGCCTGTCAAGTCCATGGATGTCTTAGCATACACTTAGAGTCAGTGCATATACTCCATGCAAGTCCGAGCATGTTGCACGCCTTCTAGGCTAAGTCCGTGCATGGTCTGTGCATCTCCTGTAGCAAGTCCTTGCATATAGAGTCTTAGGCTCAATCCAAGTCTATGCATCTCCTATGGCAAGTCCTTGCATATAGAGTCTTAGGCTCAATCCAAGTCAGAGCAACTCCTGTAGCAAGTCCTTGCATATAGAGGCTTAGGCTCAGTCCACGTCAGAGCATACACTGTAGCAACTCCATGCATATATAGTTTTAGGCTCAATCCAAGTTAGAGCATACACTATAGAAAAGTCAGAGCACATCTGCCTTAGCCATGTAGAGTCCAAGCAACACTTCAGCAAGTCTGTGCATGGTCCGTGCACACACATAAAGTCCATGCACATTCCATCGGCTTACATATTCTAAGTCCGTGCACATTCTACCGACCTGCATGATTAAAGTCCGTGCACACTCTTCCAATCCTGTGGATGTATTAAACAGGTCCATGCGCGATGTTCTTCCAAGTCCATGGATGTCTTAAACAGGTCCGTGCACATTGCTCTTCCAAGTCCGTGCACACTCTTGTTAGGTCCGTGCACGTTCAAACAAGTCCGTGCATGTACAATCTTTGCATAGTAAGTCCATGCACATTGCATCCACTATATTGCAAGTCCATGCATGCCTTGTCCAAGTCCATGAATGAATAGTCCACTACATAGCAAGTCTGTGCATATGAGTCCATGCATGTTCTGGCCTTGGTCAAGAACATAAGTCCGTGCACATTCTCTTAATTCGTTGCTGCATTCGAACGTGTCTATACTCCAGCCTGCCTGAAGTTAGCCAAGATGTATCAATTTCTGGAGCTGACGCAGGGCGAGATGTCAGTGCTACAATATCGAGATAAGTTCATTAAGTTGGGCCGGTATGTACCCCACATCTTTGCCGATGAGATCGTGAGGACTCAATAGTTTCTGCGCAGACTGAAAGCAGAATTGAGCATGCCGCTATTCGCTACCCGTGTAACTGAGTTGGATTCTGCTTACCAAGCCGCCGTCACGCTAGAGTTAGAGTTGGCGAGGACTCGAGGACTTCCTCAGACTGGGATGGTTCCATCGGCCATGCAGCATCAGCCACCCCACCAGTCGTCTGTTCCAGGAGCTTCTCCCGCTTTCTCTCTTGCCGATGGTGCTTCCTTTCTGCAATCCCAGGGCAAGGGATTCCGATTTAAGAAGAAGAAGAAGAGGTTCGATCAGTCGGCGTTTTCTGATCCGAGTCAACAGTCCGTTTCTTCTGTTCGACCGCGTTAGGATTTCGTTGCTTTCCAGCCAAGGTTATGTTCTAGGTGTGGTGACAGTCATCTAGGTGTGCCGTGTTCCTTGCCGATTGTTTGTTATCATTGCGATCAGTCAGGGCACATCTCCCGAAACTGTCCGTTGAGGCCGTAGAGGGTGCAATTCTCGCAGACTTCTCAGTCGCAGCAGCCGCAGTTTCATCTTCCTCCGCCGCCTCAACCTCAACTGTTCCATCCACCAATTTCTGCTCCTTCTCAGCAGTCGTCTGCAGCTAGCCGTCCATCGAGAGCCAGAGTTACTCACATCACTCATGCAGAAGCGTTGGTATCTAATCTGATCGAAGGTATGGTTTTGATTTATGATCGCTCAGCGCGTGTTCTTTTCGATTCAGGTGCAACCCATTTTTTTATCGCCAAGGATTTTATTGCTCGTATCGAAAAGCTGGTGAATGAAGTTTCCTGTGAGATACTCGTGGAGTTGCCGTCTGGCGATTACATGTCTACTCCTCTGTGCCTGGAAAATTCTCCGGTTATGGTCAGTGGTCGATCTAAGATTACTCTTGTCCACTTCTCATTCGGCAAAGAGACAATAAAATTGAATTGCATTTGGTAGAAATTACCTATGACCCAATTTGATAGAACAAATTAGTTCCTAAAGCTCTGATACCAAAATTGATGTGGAACAGCGGGTTGACGAGTAACAAATGGTGACCGTGGAAGGCGCAATCGCTTTAACACCGGTCTGTAGGCAGGTAGGTTGCAGCCTGTGAGCGCTGGCGAGAATGGTTGGACCGACCTGATCCAAAGACAAAACAGACCACGGCTTGATGAGACTTGAAGGGGACTCGGAGAGGAATGTTCCGATAGTGTGGCGCATCCTGGATCATAGTGAGGCGGCCACGGTAGTCTCTGCAACAGAGCTCTAGTCACCAGATAGAGTCTACTGGCCCAGACAAGCACAGGTGGACGGGAACTGCTGCCACGACCTGCTCTGAGGTCGGATGGCGGCGAGCGAGCCCTCGTTGCGAAGAGGGTTGAACGTAGTATGATATCGCAGAAGGTCAGTCCCTAACTCGTAGCAAGACGACGAGAAGAATTTGCACAACAGGGAGATCGTCCTTAGATCGGACCTACCTAGGTGAGTCACACAGTCCCGCGAGAACAGCTCGTCGGGGTTGATCAGGCTACAAAAGGCCTTCAAGCCTATACCCGTTGCAAAGAGGACTCAAAGAGGAATCCTCTTGTGTTGAGCGTCACACCAGGAACGCCCCGGGACGACTGGAAACGGTTCTACAACAGGGTGGATGGTTCTACCGAGCCGACAGTCCCTGTTCACCCTCGACGGTACCAAGAGGGGGCTTGGGCAAGTGATGGTGGCTCTTCCGGGGTTTGAAACGACACGTGAGAAAGTAGGAGGGTGAGGAGGAAGATGGCGGAGGTCCGAGGAGAGTCGTTGGGCGTCTCACCCAGCAAGTTAGGGTTGGGGTGTCTCGCACGTGCCTGTCTCAGGTGCAAACTCCAAGGAGGAGGAAGAGGAAAGCGACTGCTGCTCCAAAACTCAGATCTTTTCATTCTATCTCCCAAAATGTGATAATGAACTTCAATTAGAGATTGAAAATTACAAGGGGGTTAATGCCATGCTCAATGAGCAATTGGCTGTGTGTGAGGAGGACCTCACTGAATCTGAGCTGCACGTCTCCTCATTGGAGAATGAAATTAAAGATTTAAATGACTCTCTGTCCAAGTGTATGCAGGATAAAGAAAGCGTGGATAGACTCTTGGAAACAAGAGTGAATCATCATAAGGGAGATCTGGGTTACAAACCCGAAAATCAAAAACCCTTTGGGAGCAAGTCCTACATCTCTTCTATTAAGGGTAAGGATGAAGCTAGCACCTCTTACCGCCTCCCAAAATCGCATGCTGCTCAGAAAAATCAAAAACGCATTGGTAAGCAGAAAGGGAAGGCTCTCATGCAAAAATAAAAAGCTGAATTTGCTAGTCTTGACATGCATAACAGGAAAAGCCAAAATGACTATCATGTCTCTCATGAAATGAATGTTTATTACTTTTATTGTGGTATGCTTGGTCACACTGTGCATGATTATCTCACCTTGAATAATGATGAACTAAGAGCAAGGAAGGATGCAAGAATTGCTACTGAAATCAAGGGCAAAAGATAGGTCAACTCTGGTAGAGAACATGCACAGTAAAACTCTGCACAGTACTGCATGGGAAATCAGAAGAGTCGACACTTCCATTTGGATAGGTCGACACTCCCCATGGCCTTCAATAGAAATCACCCTCCTTGCTGCTACCATTGCCGAAAGATTGGCCACACAGTCTAGGACTGTTGGCATCTGAGAGGTAGGAGTTACTCTCATAATCAACATGGTAGTATACATGCTCATTCACAATGGAACAATGCACCTGTGCACAGAAAGAATGGTAAAATCTTTGGACGCTGCTTCTATTGTGGTGAATATGGACACACACCCAATCACTGTCCTTGGACGAGAGTGGGTGATCAGAAAGCGGCAAAGAAAACAAAGACATTTGCTAGAATTGCTGCTAACCAACCAGGACCCAAGCAAGCTTGGGTACCTAAAAAGTTCAAATGAGAATTTGGGGTGTAGGGTGCATAAATGGTCAACAAGGTAGATAAATGAGCTTCAAGGGTGAAAAATAGATAGGCAAGGGTGACAAATAGCTCATAGCGGAGACAAATGGCTCACAACGGTGATATATGTCCCGCAAGGCTGAATTATGAACAAAGATGACAGCTCAATGAGGCTAGCGGTGACAAATACACTATTAAGGCTGACAAATGTAGAATAGCGATGACAAATACATGAGTAGCACTGACAAATGGCCAGCTTGGGAGAAACAAGGCTATAAAGTATGAAAACGTTGAAGAGGAGCTGACTCCATTTGACTCCAATCAAGATGATCAAGTTGACTACAGTTAAAGCTCAACTCCAGTCAAAGTTGACTATAGTCAAAGATTAGGTGAGCACTCTGAGCACTCCAAGCAACTGTAGCGAGCACTTCGAGCACTCCATGCTACTGTAGCGAGCACTCCAAGCACTTCAAGCAACTGTAGCGAGCACTCCGAGCACTCCAAGTTACTGTAGCGAGCAATCCGAGCACTTGTGACTAGCATTCCAATCAACTATAACGAGTACTTCGAGCACTTCAAGCTACTGTAGCGAGCACTCTGAATACTCCAAGCACTACAAACAACTGTAGCAAGCACTCCGAGGACTCCAAGCTACTGTAGTGAGCACTCCGAGCACTCCAAGCAACTGTAGCGAGCACTCCGAGCACTTGTGGCTAGTGTTCCAAGCAACTATAGCAAGCACTCCGAGCACTCCAAGCTACTATAGCGAGCACTCTGAGCACTTGTGGCTAGCATTCCAAGCAATTATAGTGAGCACTTAGAGCACAAATAGCTAACACTCCAAACACCTACTGCTAGCATTCCAAGCAACTAAAGTAAGCTCGAATTCATGAAATCATGCTCAGGAGTCAAGTCGTGACAACAAGCTCAAATATATTAAGGCCTAGGTGTAGACACCTAATTTTGGACATCCCGCGGACCATGTCTAGCCATCATAGAAGTGACACTTTTTCCTTGGTTGATTGAGAGCGTGGGGTCTTATCTTTGTTTAGGTAGACTCCACCCTGCACAAAGCTCAAGGAAAAGCACTAATCTCAGTCTACCATTACGTCCTGTAAATGACAAATGAGCCTCACATCATATCGGCTATTGGACACGGCACGACAATGATACACTACGCAACAGCTCTCGACATAGGAATTAGGTCAAAAGTCATGAAACCATAGAACAAGGAGATGATCGGGCTCAAATTGAATCATCCACACTTAAGCAGACACAGGACAAGGTGACACTGAAATGGCAATCCCAAGGCCAATCTCACGAGGAGGTCCACCAAACAACATGGGAAGCATCGAGCTTACTAGCAGAAGCTCACCGGAAGGGGAAGAGCCTAGTTCGCTCGAATAGCTTCTCAGCCAAATTGATCCAATTGAACACTTCGACTTTGACAGAAGCGAAACACATCAGGGGCTGACCAGATTTAAGCTGGGGTGACCAAAGTATCATAACAATCTGTACGGCCATCATCGCAACTCGAATGGTCAACAACACCCTGAGCAATTGACAGAAGGATCGAATACCAGCAAATCCTGACCAAAAAGGGAAATGCCAACGGAAATAACACTAAGGGATTCTTATACTGCATGAACAGCACAAGAGATGGGTGTCGAGCCACGACACCGAACAATCCATGGATCTGGACAATCGGATATAACAAGGAAAGAGTAGAACCAACTACTCCACCACAAGACATGAAACACAATGTGGGTTACTACATAGGGCTGTCAACACTGCGGGTGACACACCACTGAACCCACACAGAGAAACAGACTTCCACGAAAACCACAGGTGATTAAACAATCAAGCCACGTTAGCCTGGATCCACCCACGAATCTTGCCAACGTCCACCTCATCCATTATTTCATCATGTTCTAGCCCATTCCATCGCGTCTCTACCTCAGTCAACTCGGCATGGTCGCATGCCCCGCGTCGAGAAAAATAGAGGGGAAAGAGAAACGAGGGAGAAAGTAGAATGGGAGAAATGACAAGGACAGGAGAAAATCACAATCACACAAATAGCACCATCATAATAAACAATTAACGGATAACTGAAACATCGAAAATTTAAAATAATAATAACAAGAACAACATGAGAGGGCCTCCTGCCCCTCTCTCCTTCTTCTTTCCAAATTCAAACAAAATCTTCAAAGGAACTAACAAAAGAGCTCTCCTAACACATTCTAAAACATTCTTCCCTCCCTCTCTAAATCATTCTCAACCTTCCTTTTATAGGCCTTAGACCATCTTTTCTCCTCTCTTTTCTCCACTCTCTGCTCTTTGCTCTTTGCTCTTCTCCACGTCGCGTGAACTGCTGCGTTGAAGCTTGCGTGGATCCCGCGTTGAAGACCGGCCGCTGCCAACCTCCAGCTCGCGTGTTGATGCCGCACCGTCCCGTGTGAAGCCCGCCTTGGGCGGTTGGCTGCTGGCCGACTGAAGCCCAGTCGCGTGGTCGCTTGGAGCCCATGTGGAGGAGTCGCCCGCGTGAAGATCGCTCGAAGCCCCTCCGCGTGGACCCGCGTGAAGCCCAAGGCCGGCCCGCGTGACAAGCCTGCCAGTCACCCGTGCCCGCTCGCTGAAGCCCGGTTCCCTGTTGCTGTCGCGTGGAAGCTGGCCCGCGAGCAGCTGCCGTCGCGTACGTGAATGCCTGGCCTCTCCTGGCCCGCCTTCACGCATTGCATGCGGCTTAGCCGCTTTGGCCATCTTGGGCGACTGAAGTCCCTAAGCGTGGAGGCCCGCGTGAAGACCGCCTTGGGCGGTGGCCGACCGAGCCCAACCACGTCGAAGACGCTTTACTGAATGGAGCCCTGCCTTGGGCGGTTGCCGATGGTGCCCAGCCGCGTGGAAGCTGCCTCAGCGACCGTGCCCATCTTGCGAATGGGGTTTCAGCTGCCATCTGCCCTGCGTTATATATATTATGTATATATTAAGAGAATATATATACGAGGTGGTAATATATTGTATATAAGGATATATTATGTATATATAGTATGTATAAATTATGAATATGACTATATATATATCATAATATCTAATTGGTGTTTATGTTTTGGTTTTTATCTTTTCATTTAGTTTTTTTATTTCTTTTTTTTTCTTTTCTTGCAGAACCTAGTTCTGCTACTCCCTGCTACAAGACAGCACCAGAGGCTCGATTGGCAGACATTCTAGTAGCATCCACAGCGAGAATCAGCTCGAGGTGTCTTCTGCAAAGTCATCCTCCTTCGAGTCTGCAACGCTCCTGAAGTGGTTCCGCATTGTTTTGTCATCGACATCAACCGCGACAGGCGATTCTGTGCAACCGCACCAGAACTGCACCAGTTTCTGAGTACCATTTGGCAACAGCGATACCATCTTCTCCTTTTGCGAATCGGCCAGAACTCCCTTCATAAGAGTTCTTCATCTTCGAGTCTCCAACGATCTAGAGTGGTCCTGCCATCTTTCGACAACGCCTCTGGCTGGGGCGCCTATTTTTCTGCGACTGCGCCAGTCCTGGAAGTTTCTGTCCATCCAGGGCAGACTACAACTTCATCGACCCCGGTACATCCCCTTCCTCTCCATTTCGGATTGATCTATCTTCTCGGAAGTCATGCCCCTCGACGATATGAAACCAACCCAAGTGGTTTCGTCTCATTCCGACATCGGCACCGGAAGTTCCACCACGGCCATCGCCTCCCTATCTGGCTGTTCGCCCAGGAACTAGAAGCCGACCATTTTGGCGACCATGACCGGCACGGTGATCCGACGGCATCCAACTTTTGAGGTATCGTAGTGCCCTCTGTCTGCTACGCCCCCGAGTTGGTCCCGTCGCATTTGGAGTTCTACAGCGAGCGTACCAGTCAACGCACTTCGACCATGCCAGCCTATTCAGCGAGACAGAACTGTGCAGGCCATCGGCTGTGACCATCCCCACCCTCCAACGACCTCGGGTCGACTTCAGGATCTCAGGAGCTCTTCGGCATCCACCAGGCTTCGTCCAGGCACTGACGGCACCTCATTCGGACGTTGGAGCTGGGCGCACGATTCGGAACAAGCAGGCTTCATCCCGACAAGGCAGTGCAGATCGACAGTTTGGATTCCCCCACCCCTTGTTCCCCCCTCCTGCGTGAGGGTAGTGCATGTAATAATTTGCCCATCCCCGTGATCCCCTCCGCACTTGGTCTGCACCCCCCCTCACTCCCCCCTCCCTTCCACATTCGCCTCTTGTTCCAGAAGACCCGTTTGCCCCTCCTTCCAATGCCTCCTTTAGACAGACTGTAGTCTACTTGCACAGGTTTGCAGACTGGCCACTCCACTTCACCATCTCCCCACGCCCACGACAGCTTCTACGAACGACCCCAGGAGTCCTCACCCTTCTACCCACGTCCCCTCACCACCTCTCCACAAAATCTTAGCCTCAGATTCACTCCATACACCCCGTTCCCATGGCCAACTCTTGCTGTTTGTCCTACTATTTGCAGATAGACCAGACCAGATAGAGGTCTGCTATTCAGTCTGCCCCGACTTCACCGCTTGGTTCGATCACTCCATATTCACTGGGCACTCAAAGGACGTCCCCGCCGACGTCCACGCCAAATTTCACTATCAGAGGACCACCAAAAGCTGCCATTCAAGGCTCCTCATCCCGTTGGTCGCCAGACTTTGTGCACTCCAGCCTGCTTCCGCCAGCTGATTCGTTCCGATGCCGGAGCAACTATCAGACCCTGCTGGCCACCGTCCTCCTGCGGGACGAACTTCAACCACTGCTGAACAACGTCAGAGGCCCCACTCGGACCTGCTCCGGTGACCATGACGCTCCTTCCCTGCTACTGAACCCCAGGTGGTGCAGACAACTCCGTCAGTCTTGATTAACCTACAGAATATCGGGCCGCCGTCGCGTCATCGAATTGCTACCTGTTAACCCAAACACACCCTCCCAGATCTATTTTGTAGCCTTTTATCTTCCTGCGAGGAGTGGACATTGATTTGAGTCTGTACTCATTTATTTTTAGTTGTACCGGGAGTCGTGTGTCTTGGCCGAGAGTGTAATATCCCGAACCTTTCAGATCCTTATTTTTGGGTCCCGGATCTATTTTCTGGGAGCGTCTAGCTCCGTTTTGTTCGACTGTGCGTGTCGGACATCTTTCGTGTTCGGATCGGCGCGATCCGAAGCTATTTCGGAGGCCCGGAGACGTTCCGCGACATTTTTCGCGCGTTTACGATCCCCATCACCAACCGCTTTAGCCTCCTGCGTCGAACGTGGGAAGACAATGCAGAACTTAAGTGGGCAGACGCTTCGGCAACGGCCCGAAAGCACCTGCACCGGTTTGGTACTCAAGCTCCCAAGTCCCGTCGGAGGAATAAAGATGAGGGAGACTAGCAGTCAGACTTGAGAAGGATCTGGGTCACCTTGGAGGAAGCTCAAGCTGTCCGGAGAGCACGCCTCAGCAACCCCTTTCGGGCACTAAGGCGTCACGCCAAGCAAGGTGCGACTGACCCCGTAGCCGCGCCATCTGGTGGCACCCAACCCTTCATTGCCTCTCGCACAGATAGGCAAAAATAGAGACGGGCTCGCTCTGGGCCCCACCAACATCCAGCCCCTAGCTCTCCTTAAGCAGACGCCACGATGGAGACTCCTCCGCAGCATACCTCAATCTTTGATAGGCTGGGGACACCTAGCCACCCCAAGAGGCACTCCTAGAAAAGGAGGGCGGTCTGGCTACTCAACGATGCAGCCAGGGTGTTCGCGTGTTATACCGTCGGACACCAACCTGAGACTCAGATTGACGATCTAAGCCTACCTATATCTCACCTCAGGAGGCCTCGTCATCTGCCTCCACCACCGGCTCCAGTCGGCCACATCGATAGTTCTGCCGGACCTCAGGCGTCCACACAAGCGGAAGAAGTTTCCATCGAGGAGCGTGCCACCCCTGTCAATGCGGGGTCGATCAACAATGATCCTCCCATCAGTGAAGTCCAAGAGGTGACTCTTGAGACTCTTATGAAGGAGAACCAACACTTGAAGGCCCTCCTGCACGATCTACTTCAGGAACGTGACCTTCGTCCTCAGCCGCCCACCGGGCCTTCAATGGACGCTTCGGCCCCGCCGGGTGGGCAAAAAGGTGCTAATGCCTTAGTGGCAGCTGCTCGAACTCCTACAATTATTGGGTTTGGCACGCCCTTGGCCGAGGTTCAACCACGGCCATCCAACACGCCGGTGCCAGAGAACCTCATGGCACAGCGCCAGATGATCGAGCGGATCGTTCGGCCTTGGCCAATCTTCGAATATCTAGGGTCTCGGTATCCGAGCCTGAAGAGTCGGCCAATGCTGCGATCTCCGCATGATCTCGGTCCAGGTCCTCTACGTTGAGCCACGTAACGACCGGCGCCGGAGGCAGCTGAGCGCGTCGGGCACCGGCAATAGGGGCAGAGGAACCACTGGGAGCAGCCATTAGTCTGCAGAATCACAACAAGCAAAGGTCAGGACAAGCCCAATGTAAAATGGAAGCAGTAAAACCAATAACAATAATAAACTCTTCATCGATGGAGAAGGAGGGGGGACACCCCAGGACGAGCAAAGGAAGGGAAAGAAAGAGAGGGAGGGGTAAGCCAAGCCTCAGTATCACTCTCCCCTGAGGTAGACCCATAAAACCCCTGACTACGTGATCTCAGTGTGGGCCCACTACGTGATGCAAGCCCCGGAGACAGACGGTGGAGTCCACGAGGGAACCGCTGCCGAAATAATTAAGACTGCCAATTTCTGGCAAAATTTTGACAGAGTTTCCCCTAGGCCAAAGGCATAAGGGGAAACACGGGTGCGCGTCCACAAGGAGTGACGGCCCCGACAGAGTGGTGGTGAGCCCCGCAGGGCAACACCATAAGTCTTCTGCTTGAAAGATGGCCCAGGGAGCCCCAACGGCACACTCTGACGGCGAAAGCCTCACCGGCACACTCCCATGGCGAGGGCTTCGTCAGCACGGTCACCCGCGCCTTCCCCGGCACACCCCGAAGTGGGGCTTCACCTGCACGGTCACCCGCTCCTTCCCCGGCACACCCCGAAGTGGGGCTTCACCGGCACGGTCACTCGTGCCCCTTCCCCGGCACACCCCGAAGTGGGGCTTCGCCGGCACGGTCACTCGTGCCCCTTCCCCGGCACACCACTAGTGCCCCTTCACCGGCACACCCCAAAGTGGGGCTTCGTCGGCACGGTCACCCATGCCCCTTCCCCGGTACACCCGAAGAGGTCGCTCAACGGCACACCCTTTTACCCTTTGCTCAACGGCACACTCGCCAAAACCCCCCCCAACGGCCACAATCTCCAGCCCCAGTACTCAATCTTTGCCTTCCAGTTTCTAGCCTCTGACCTCCAGTGTCCAGCAATAGACCAGCATCCCTTAGCTAGGCAGGTCTCCAATATGAGTACCTAGCTCCCAGCCTTCAACTTCTGGCTGTCAATAATAGGTCACTTCGCCTTGCAAGTAGGCCTACAACAACAACCACAGAAACCAGTCAAGATGCCTCCCAGACGGACATCCCTCGAAGGCCCGTCCACGGTAACCCTAGACCAACGCACCCCGAGGGTTGGTCTATCACACTCTCTGATCATTACGCTTCAATGGTTGGCCAGCAATAATCCCGTCAGTAGCACATCAGTGACCAGCCTATCGGGGCTCCCAGTCGACATACCTCAACAATCAGTCAAGCAAAATTCCCAGTCGATATACCTTGGCGATGAACCAGCACACTAACAGGTACCATCCACCACACTTTGATGATTATATGTCTAACATCATTTGTGGTCATTTTACTTTTTAGGGGGCACATGCCCCGACCTCTATCATTCCACCATGACAGTCAGCCGGTAGCATCAACATTCGGCCATATGTCGCAAGGGCCAGCCGAATATGATTTCAAGCCAATGCGCCTCTTTGGGGGCAAATCCAGCAACTTCAGACCAAGACACCTCGCCAAGGTGGGTCCCCAGCAATCTCAGACCATGATGCCTTGCCGAGGCAGGTCCCCAGTAATCTTAGACCAAGATGCCTCACCAAGATAGGTCTCCAACAACTTCAGATCAAGATGCCTCACTGAGGCAGGACTCCAACAACTCCAGATCAAGATGCCTCGCATAGGGAGGTCTCCAGCAACTCCAGATCAAGATGCCTCACCGAGGCAGGTCTCCAGCAACTCCAGATCAAGACGCCTTGCCGAGGCAGGTCTCCAGCAACTCCAGATCAAGACGCCTTGCCGAGGCGGATCTCCAGCAACTCCAGACCAAGATGCCTTGCCAAGGCAGGTCTCCAGCAACCGTAGATTGAGACGTCTTGCCAAGGTAGGTCTCCAATAATCTTAGATCAAGGTGCCTCGTCGAGACAGGTCTCCAAGTAATCTCAGATCAAGACACCTCACCGAGGCGGATCTACAGCAACCGCAGGCCGACATGCTTCCCTGAGGCAAGCCCTCAACAACAGTCGGTCAACACGCCTTGTCAAGGCCAACCTCCAACAACACCAAGTCAATGGCCCTTGCCAAGGCTGACCTCCAACAACACCAGGTCAACGGCCTTTTCCAAGGCCGACCCTCAGCAACACCCAGTCAACGCACCTCACCAAGGTTGATCTCTAGTAACACCAGGCCGACACATCTAGGTGTGCCAGGTCTTCACCGCCGATGGACTAATACGCCTCATCGAGACAAGTCCACGACACGACTATAGTCATAGCACCTCAAATGTGTGACAAGTCTGCAACATAAGGTGGTTAATGCTCAGCATGGCCTATGAACCCCTATAGGTGGTCAACAAATGATGCCAGCATTCCCCAAGAAAAATTGACCACCACAGCAATGGAGGGCCGCTAACAGCCAAGCGGCAATCATCTCATCGCCAATCAGCAATCCCAGAAGCTGAGGGATAGGTGGCCCTCTGATTCCCAAGATAGGGAAGTCTCAAACCCCCTACGCCGCATTGTCAGCCACTGCCGGGCTCATCGGGGATCAGGCCAATGAGTGAAAAATACTCATGGCACTCCTTGACATAGAAAAGGTGAAAAACCTGAGAAAACATAAATCTCAGTCCACAAGTCCACCTCTGGGGGCAAGACATGACTCCCGCCAGTGTGACCTCAGATGATGGAAGGGAGTCACAACTAGCCTCCCGCCATTCGCCAGCCACACTACGAGGCTTGATGGACTCAATAGTCATGGCGTCCCCTGAGCCACCTCTCCTTAGAAAATCCACAAAGCCCATCACACAAAAGAGGGCCTCAAGCATGGGCGACAAAACCAGAAGCATTATTATGCAGGGCACCATTGTCCTCTTTTCGCCATCGGCATTGGCGTCCCGCCCAGTCACATCATCAGCTGTCGAAGCAACCACCTGTCTAGAGGGCACGACATCCAACTAGATTACTCCCGCGATGCGGGCACCGCACACCTCTGTCGCAAGCCAAACATGTGAGACAAACGGGAACAGAATTCCCAAGTTGCCGATAGCGGGCCACGACCTCAAGCACCATGCATGTATTCGATACGCACCATCTCCGCCAGCTCCACGCCCTCAGTGGCTTCGACAAAATGCCCACTAGGGATCCAGTTCTACAACCTCCCAGGCTCAACAGTCTTCCACAAATGTACCACCGTCGCATGGAGGACCACAATGGGAGGGCCAACCCTCAGAACAACTAACTCCCCACAATGTCAATAAGGTCGGGAGAAATCAAGCCTACAGGGCTCACGGGCCGCACGTTGTCGTCTTCGCCTCCGATGCACGCCCCGTGGGGGGCATTTGTTGGCATCCGCTTATTTTCTCTAATTAATTGAGAATTAAGCATAGGGAAATACTCCCTAAATAGAGCAAAGTGGCATAATGCCAAAGATGCTCTACCAGTTTACCCGGGCTCAAAAATCGAGATGTGTCACCAGGTCAGGCAGCACGACATAACAACCGGGGATCGCCCCCAAGCACAAGGCGCTGCACCAGTCATCTGGCCTAACCAAGGGTTCTATCTAGCTAGCCGTGACCCATGGTGACATCAACAATCAATTGGGCCTGCTCCCGATCACTCAGCTTGTGGGTTTACCCACGTTCAACACAGCTACCCGGGCCGACCCGGGGGTGCCCTGACTACAAGTCACGCCATGTGGCACCCAGCAACAAGGTCGGGCTCTACCCCTGAGTCGCATCCATCCAACTCTCTGAAGTTAAAGGAAGACCCATCTGGGCCAACCACAAGCTTCAAGAGCTCATAGCACCCTTATTCGCCCCCACACGCGTGTGTCGGGAAGTTCCTCGGGCACCTGGTGGCGCGCGTATGCCTCCAGCCACTCTACAGCAAGCCAGAGCCCAACTCAGGACTCCAAGCAATCCATCACGGCCTGCACCACCATTGCACGCCCTTGCATGCGGATCGACCTGAGCGGTCAGGTCACGGGGGTCAAGGGGGCAGTGCCCCTTGTGGGGGTTTCCAGGGGCGGAGCCCCCCGAAGAAAATCCCTTTTTATAACAAGGGCATTCCGGCTGTCCGGGAGAGGCGATCTCCTCCGACTGCGCAGAAGGTTCCTGTCCAGCTTCCAGAGGCGGAGTGTAGCAGTTTCCACGTCGGCCCCTTTGAAGATCTGGAGGCGGCATTCGACTGAGACCTTCTTCTATGAGTTCCCCTCCTCTTCCAAGAAGCGGAGCTCCATTCAGCCACCAGAGTGATTTCTTCTACCTTTTCTCCCCAGAGTGCGCAGTTCTGTCCACCCTGGGACTGAACTGGCACCCTGTCAGTGTTCAGATTACTGCGGTCTGCTCCGACATCAGCTGGCACCCCCGTAGGTCTCATCTCAAAGGAAGCTTGTCTACGGTTTCAACGCCACCAACCGGTCTCAATTTCAAGTTTGGGGATGTTCGTGGTGGTGTCATCTTCCAGACACTATAGTGCTGAGAAGGTCCGAGCCAGAGAGCAGAGTCCCTGATTCTAGCTTCACTGCGATCGGCGACAACTACCCCAGCTCCTGCCAAATTTCCAGCATCCTCCTGGACCAAACCACAAAGTTTTGGTACTAGTCATGCTACCAAAGGAGTTCGGGAGCATCCAGAAGAATTCCTGCATCGACAGTCTGTCCCCTCTTCCTGAGAAGGGACAGAATCGACCCCGTCATCGTGTGAAGCTCTATTCCTCCTCTTTCCCCTCCCCGCTTGGCAGGCTGAAGGCCCCTCCCTGTGCGGAGGTAGTTTTAGTTGTAATTCATTTAACTCCCACCCCAAGATTCCCCTTTTGTGTGAGGCGTAGTGTTGTACTTGCTTGAACAGGTTGAAGCATCCTCGCCGCGGCGTGGGTAAGCCCCACGCTTCCCCGCGTGCCCACGTCTCTGACCGGGACTGGTTTCTTCAAACCGGTCGAGTAAGTGCTCTTTCCCTTGCTTCATTGTAGTGCTTTTCTTCCAATATTAGCTCTTAGCTGCGCTGGCCGGTGAGAGAGAGCGCCCGATCTCACAAGTCTCAGACTTCGAGAGACCATCGTGGGAGTGAGTGTTACCCGTGCCCTCGGCACCGGGTCGGCCACTAGGATTGGACTAATACGCAGACCAGCCATGGGGGATGAGCTCGTCCGCGTAAACCCCCCCCAGGGGGGTTTAGGCGGACCAATCTGGGGGTCCAGGCTAGTCTGCGTAAACACCCCCAGGGGGTTTAGGCGGAGTGGCTCCAAGGATAGAGGGGGGGCAGTCCCACCTTATAAAATTCTAATTTTTGTCCCTTTTTCTTCCTAATTTGACTAATAAAGAAAAGGACACTTGGCTGGGGAGGATACGTGGAAGCTTGCGAGACTTATGCATGTTGACCGAAGGGCGAACCCGTTGTGCTGTCGCTCCGTGCTTCTGCGGGTTGACCCCTCGAACTGGCATGGCACACGAACTACATCGTAGGATCGTAGATTGGACAAATCGGGGCTTAGTGGGGTCGTGGGACCATCGGACTAGAGGTAGGGCACGGCCCCCAGGGGGTTCACCCTCCTTGCGGCGCGCGGCCCTGCCCCAGGGGGAACTGGCCCTGGGCCGGCTGTAACCCTGGGGGATGGCCCCCAGGGGTCTTCTTGTGTTGTTTGGGGGTGTCCTTTCAAGGACGTTGAGCTCCAGGAGGCTGGAATGGGCCCGTGGGGGCCGTTGTTCTTTGGGTTGCCGTAGCTGCTCGGAAGGCATTCGGGTAAATGCCCGACATACCCCGGATTGCCGACCTACTTGGGTAGATGGCAGAGGGGGCCACATGGCGGGCCTTATGTTGGAGATAGGAGCTCGTGGGAGCTGAGAGGAGGCATTTTGTAGACGTGGGTCATGCTGTTGAACCTCTATTATTTTGTTCCTACTGTTTTAATGATGTCATACACTAATTGCCAACTCTTTTATTGATCTGCCATTTAATAACACTTGGTGTCTGTGCTTAATGTGAGGATGTTTTGCATTAAAAATCCAATTGTGTGTTCATCAGTGTGCATACTGTGTACTTGGTCTTTGCAATTACTTTTATACTTGCTTGCATTTTCAAGTTTCCTTTCTGTTGCAAAGTCCGTGCATATTCATGCATTCGCTGTGTCCATGCATACCCCGTGCATATTAAGTCAGTGCAAGGGGGCCTTCAGCCGGCCAAGCGGGGGAGGGGATGGTGCTTGGAAACGACGTTGTCGGGCTTCTTGTCGGTGCTGTCCAGTTCTGGAACCGCAGGACCACAGGATGAAGAATTCATCACCATGGACGCTCCCAAACTCCGATTGGATCAAGATCATAGCCAAAATGCTCCTGTCTGACCCTGGACGATGCATAATTTTTTTGGTACAGCCTTGATCTGGCTACTGTCTGGTACAGGTCATGGAACATGGGTGAACAGTGCTGGCGCTGACTACTCACAGATTACTACTGCTGGAAGACGGAGGCGCGACGGGCTGTCCCGAACTCTAATGGAGGCGAGACTGGTGTCGAGACGACCGCGGTCAAGTCTTCTTTCGGATGGCATTGACAGCAGTCTCTTAAGATGTCAGAGTCGAACGTGGTAGCCAGAAAGGTGGAGGGTGGTCTGTTCAGGAACAGAGAGACTAACCTGGCACAATTATAGGAGAAAATTCAGATCTTCTATCTCCGGAGTCTGAACGCTGTTCCACTTCTTGTAGTTGAAAGAAGACAGGGGTAGGTGACTCCCAGCCAAGTTTCACGTACATAGCTTCTGAGGAGAGGTCGTGGTGGATGTTATACTAGGGCTGAGGTCCTCCTCCTAGGAGCTCTTGCGCAGTCGAGGGAGAATCGCCGTCGTGGACAGCTCCGAGCTCGGATGAGGACGAAACCACCTTTCTTGGAAATCTTTCTGGAAGACCTTTCCAATGGTATATGATAAGCCACCAGAAGATGTCAGGAAGTGCCAGAGAAGCCACGAACTTCATGGGGCCTCCTCTCTGCCTGCGATCTGCTACCCATGACGAAATACATGACGAACACAATGGCATATGCTGACGAACAATCCAAGCTTTGAAAAAATGTGGAGGGGCAAGGAATGCCCCCATTATGAAGCCTATCTGTTGAAATTCTTTGGCTCATCCCTTACAGGTCTGGCCTTCGAATGGTACTCCAGTTTACCAGCCGGGTCGGTAACTGACTGGCCCGATATGCAACGGAAGTTCCGGGACGCGCTGGCCCGCTGCAGCGGTGAGGCGGGCCACCTCCTCCTCTAGCTCCGTGACCCGCTGGTCACGGATGGCGAGCTTTGCCCCAGCCAAGGCGGCCCGGGTGCTCACGTCCTGTAGCTCGGCCTCCTGCATTCATTAAAGTCAACTATCAGTTTTGAATTTTATTTCATCATCATCGTAATTGAAATTAATGCTGTTGACTTACCCGTGCTGCGAGGTCGTGCTCTGTCCCCTGCTGACTCAGCATCCCCTACAGCTCGGCTATCCGCTCATCGCGGGAAGTGATCTCTGAGCGCGCCGCTGCTAGCTGCTTCCTAGCCTCGGTCAACTCTATCATCTACATCATATCATAATATCATTAATTCAAAAGAAGAATGAATGGATCACCAAAGTAAAATAAAACTCACTAGCACGCTGCGGTCACGGTGTTGTCTCACCACACAGGCGAGCGCATCCTGGAGCTCCTCAGTCTGGACAAGGGCGTAAAAGAAAATCATAAGCTTTCATGAATAAATAAGGGCGTAATTGAACTTAAGTTTAAGGACTTACCCGTGCGGCGAGATCTCACTCAGCCTCCTCAGCCCGAGCAACTGCGCCTGCAAGCTGCTCCTCCAATCCCCCGATCCCGGTGCTCGGTCCCCTCGAGCTCGAGGCACCGCTGGTATCCCTCGCTACCGCTCCCTGCTAGGCACGCTGCATCCAAAGAAAGATCGTCAGTGGCTAATCATCAATAGAAATAGAAATTCACATGTATTTTAATTTAAACACTCACCAGGGTCGCCAAATCAGCTCGTGCAGCCGCCAACTGGTCCTCCAAGCTGTGTAGGTGGAACTGGGCGTCCATCGCCACTAGGTCCCGTGCATCCCTGCATTTATCACATGATTAGTTGCATAAAAATAAACATGCATCATATAGGAAAAGAAGTGCATTTTCATTTACTCACCCCTAGGACCCTCATCTGGGGCCTACCGCCGTACACCTCCCGGTAGCGGTGAAGGTACTCCGAGCTGTCAGTCGCCTGGGAGGTCACCCTCGTCCCACCGCGATGCGAGCAAGGTCAGTGCACATGCGAAAAGTGCAAAGGGCAAGGTCAGTGCACGTACAGGCAAGGTCAGTGCACATGGGCTAAGGTCAGTGCACGTGCGGACTGAGGTCAGTGCACATGCAGACTAAGGTCAGTGCACATGGGCTAAAGTCGATGCAAGTGGAGCAATGTCCGTGCACGTTTGGGGTTAAGTCCGTGCATGAATGAAGTCCATACATATGATGAAGTCCATGCAGATTTTGATTGAGTCCGTGCATGTTTTGGATGAAGTCCATGCATATGTACAGGTTTTGGGATTAAGTCCGTACAGAGTTGGACTAAGTCCGTGCAGATGGGGTTAAGTCCGTGCAGATGCATGCAAAGTCCGTGCAGACTGGGCTAAGGTCCGTGCATATGTCTGGGCCAAGGTCCATGCAGTGCAAGCGAAGTCCATGCAAGTGTACAAGCAAAGTCCATGCGTGTTTGGGCAAGTTTGTGCACGTTGTACAGGGTTAAGTCCATGCGTGTGGGGCGAAGTCCGTGCAGGGGATGAAGTCCGTGCAGCATGTATGGGGTTAAGGTCCGTGCATGGTGTGAAGTCCGTGCAGCATGTATGGGGTTAAGCCCGTGTAAGGGGGGGTGAAGTCCATGCAGCACGTATGGGGTTAATGCGAAGGATGAAGGCAAAGTCCATGCGGGGTGCATGGGGTTCAGGTCCGTGCATGCTCAAGCAAAGTCCGTGCAGAATATGGCGGAGGCAAAGTCCGTACAGAGTGTATGGGGTTCGGGTCCATGCGTCTTTGGCGAAGTCTGTGTAGCATGTATGGGGTTCGTGCAAAGGGTGAAGGCAAAGTCCATGCAGCATGTATGAGATTAAGTTCATGCGTCTTTGGCGAAGCCCGTGCAACATGTATAGGGTTTGTGGAAAGGGTGAAGGCAAAGTCCATGCGGTGTGTATGGGATTAAGTCCATGCATCTTTGGCGAAGTCCGTACAGCATGTATGGGGTTCGTGCAAAGGGTGAAGGCAAAGTCCATGCAAGGTTGGACGAAGTCCGTGCAGCATGTACACACCTCAGGCCAATCCCCCTAAACCCTACCTCCCCCACTCCATAACACTTCCCCAAGGGGTTTACCCGAACCAGTTTTACCCCTCAACCTGGCCCTCCTAAACCCCTCCTGGCCCTTCATCTTCCACTATAAAACCCCCCTTTGGGTGCCATCAACAAGGGATGAACAAAAAATAATCAACGATCAAGCATCAAGGTGCAAGGACGCGCTAAGGAGATTTGGGTGTGTGTTTGCTAGGCTCACGCCGAGGGCATGCTGCATGGGCATCCCTCATACGACGTCTAGCCCAAACACCAACCTCTGAAAAGGCGGCCCCTAGCGATGATGAACGTATGTCATCTTGATAATCGTGTGCGACCCTAGATCTTACTTGGTGAAAGCACTCTGCCCGGGTCCTACCTCGATAGTTGTCCATGACCCTGATATCGCTTGGTGAAAGCACTCTGCCCGAGCCCTGCCTCGATAGTCATGCGCCCCCAGACGCCACTCGACGGGAACACCCGGCTCGGCCCTGCCCTGGCGTTCGTGCATGACCCAGATGCCGCTTCATGAGAGCGCCCCTACCAGTCCCTGCCTCGATAGTCGTGCACTGTTAGTCGTCACTTGATCGAGGCACCCTGCCACATCTCTGCCTCGACATTCGTACACGACGCAGACGTGGCTTGATGGGAGCACCCTGCCTGGTCTCTGCCTCAGCGTTAGTGCACGACACGGACATCACTCGATCGAGGCACCCTGTCCAGTCTCTTTCCCAATGGTCGCGCACCATCAGACACGGCTCAGTTGAGGCGCCGAGCCTGGTTCCCCGCCTCGATGACCATGTGTCACTTTGGTGTTACCTTGATAAGCGTGCCCTCAGTGCTGTTACCCGGACAATAGGCATACTTCACAAGTCCCGGCGCAAGATGAAGCGTCAGGCCCCTGCCTCTATCAACTGGGCCCCGACCACGACCATCAAGGTCTCGCGGCACCCAGCCACCTCAGCCGCATCGGGGCCCCGGGCGCCCGACCACTTGACAACCTCAGTCACAACGGTGCCCCCGGGGTTCGACTGGGGTCCCAGTCCCCTGGACACAGGCGGCTGCAGGGGATGGAGAGGGGGGAGTCCAAGGGCCACCCCCGTTGATGAGCGAGCCCCAGGTGGAGGCAAAGACGGAACCACTGCACAGGCAACCATAGGGACAGCGGGGGGACCAACAGAGGCGGCACCGGCATCCGCAGCATGGGGCACGGAGGGCCCTACACGGGCAGCAGCAGCAACAGGCAAAGCAAGCGGGGCCACGGACTCCAAGCCTGCCTGGGCATGCGGAAGGAGCACCAGAGAAAGGGGGACCGCTGCGCAGACGGTATGCTTCGTGCCGAGCAGCACAACAGGGGAGCCATCCGAGGGCACAAGAGGAGCAATGACCGAGACAGTGGGGTCTTCAAAGTTAGAGGGATCCGGACCAAGCTTGGGAGGCGGTTCAATGGCAGAGGACGGAGGTGAAGCAGCAAGAGGGATGGTGGTAGCAAGGGCACCAGCAGGGGCGTGCCCTAGGTGATTGCAGACGGTGCAGAAGGCTGGAAGGTGAGGGAAAACCACGGACTGCCAGAAGCTTGAGGGGCCGCCGGTGCCAATCCACAGGCGACAGGGGGGAGGCTTGGAGATGGAGATGGAGATGCTGCTGAGCGCGGAGTAGGGCAATGACGGAGTGATCCGGTGCGGAGAAGACACATGCATCCGGTACAATGAAGGTGTGTTGCCCGGCACAGTGAAGGTGTGCCGTGGGAGGCGGTTTGGGAGTGCGCCAGGTGTTACCCGGTACAGTGGATGTATGCGGTGGGGAAGGAGATGGGGTTATCCGGTGCGGTTTTTTTAGGGGTTACCCGGCACAATGGGTGTACCGGGCAGTGGTGGCAAGAGTGCACCAGATGGGGGGCCATGGGGGTGCACCGGGCAGAAGACGCTAGAAGCGTGCCGGGTGGAGGCTTTGACTGTTGCATCGGTTAGAGGGGCATATGGGTGCACCGTAGAGAGGGCTCATCTAGCACAGTGAGAGTGAGAAAGAATGAGAGAGAAAGAGAGAGTGAGTGGGCCACCCCTTTTATTTACCACCCTACGGGGCATAAAAGCCATGAAGAATACACCCCGGCTCAGGGGTACTTGATGAAGAATATACCACCCCATCGGGGCATAAGAGCCATAAAGAATGTACCCACCCTGAGGGCACAAAAGCAAAGAGGCATACCCTCCCGACCTAAGGGGGGCAGATAGAGGGGAGCCACACCCCAGCCTGGGGGCATATTAAGAGAAGTACACCCCAGTCCAGAGGTGTTGATGAGAAGAGAAGAGAAAAAAAAAGAGAAAAGAAGAGAGACGAGACAGACGTGATCTTCGCACCCGTCTTCTCGCACAAAAAAGGAAGAGAATAAAGGAAAGAAGGTCTTTAGGCAGACCTGGTCTTTTACCTTCGGCCCTCGGCCATCCGTCCAATAAACCTCTCACATAGTTGACGTCAGGACCTTTCGTCCGAACCGAAGGATACTCCGCCATCGGGGCGTTACATCGAGAGATGTTCAGCCATCGGGGCTTCAAGCCGACAGATGTTTAGCCGTCGGGGCTTCAATCCGATAGATGTTCAGCTATCGGGGCTTCAAGCCGACAGATGTTCAGCCGTCGGGGCTTCAAGTCGACAGATGTTCAGCTATCGGGACTTCAAGCCCATAGATGTTCAACCATCGGGGCTTCAAGCCGACAGATGTTCAGCCGTCGGGGCTTCAAGCCGACAGATGTTCAGCTATCGGGACTTCAAGCCGATAGATGTTCAGCCATCGGGGCTTCAAGCCGACAAATGTTTAGCCATCGGGGCTTTAAGCCGACAGATGTTCAACCGTCGAGGCTTTGGTCCGACAGATGTTCCACCATCAAGGCTTTGATCCGACGGATATTCAGCCATCGGGACTTTGATCCGATAGATGCTCAGCCATTGGGGCTTCAATCCGACAGATGTCGATCACTGACGACCAAGCCAATAGATGATCAGCCGTCGACATGCAGGCCGACAGATGCATAACCACTAGTAGCCACGCCGACAGATGACCAACTCCCGTTATGTAAAGCTCCCTTCTCCCCTACTGTAGCACCGATTTTGTACGCTCAGAATGACTCAAATAAAAAGGAGAAATATGCTAAGATGCCCCAATGGCTAGTCCAAGTGTCGGAGCGGACCCGTCTAGTCGTCGAACTGCATCCTACCCTTCTCCACGAGGGAGAGAGGTGCCGAGCCAGAGGGAATCATGGGTGATGTCCCCATCACCCCGTGCACCCGCAGGAGGACATAGAGCCAGGTGGTATCCGCTTAATTCTACGGCTTCCGCTCGTCCCTCCTCACGAAGGTGTGGTAGGGGCAGCTTGAGTCCTTCTCGGCCCACCAGCTGGTCGCAGGGGTGCCCTCCTCTTCCACTGGCAGCGGGTAATTGATCAACTCCAGGCGGTCTGAGCCGATGCGACAAAGGTCCCGCAAAGTCTTCCTGAAGTCATCCTTCACCACCGAAGGCAACTTGGCCTGTGGCGCCGGTCTTCTCTCTCGGGCCGCTTTACGAGCAATCATATAGTCGACTACATCCTTGCTTTTGCCACGCCATAGGTACAGGAGGTGCTCTGGCTCGACATCAAGGACGGGCGTGGGCTGTCGGCTTAAGAATCTTCTCTCTGCCCCATCCCAGCAATCGATCTTGTGTGACCGATAGAACACCGTCCGAGCATTCCACCACTTCACATATTTGGGTGTCACCCGTGGAACGCGACTGGGAGTTGGCACTCTGAAGGTAGCAGCATTGGCCCAATGGAAGAAGTCCCACTAGACTCTGGCGGTCTCCGCAACCAGGTTCCCCCGAAGAGCCCGCGTCGCCAAGCTGAACTGGGTGCTATATACTGGGATGTGCTGGTCGTAGCCAAAGTTACGACCGAAGCAGAAGGGGTAGTACGGTTCCAACAGTAGCGTCTCCCCTTTTCTGAAAGCCAGCACGCTGGGTCGGATGGACAACGCCCAGTCCCTTAACTCAGGTTCCAGCAGCGGGCGAACCACATTGGCCTGGCTTATCGGGTGGACATACTTCTCCACCTGGTCGTCTCTGCATTCCCTTTTACTGTTTACCAGGGGACTGGAGTGCGCCGCCAGTGCCCAGAAATGAATGGTCCCGTGAGCCGAAAGGCATGATGGGTTGGCAGCCCGAGAGTCTCGGGCTGCTGAGGCCGAACCCAGAGGGTAAAATATGCCAAAAGACATGATGGGTTGGCAGCCCGAGAGGGCATGCTGAGGCCGAACCCAGAAGAGGTAAAATGTGCCGAAAGGCATGATGGGTTGGCAGCCCGAGAGGGCATCCCGAGACCAATCCCATGAAGCTAGAATGTACCGAAAGGCATGATGGGTTGGCAGCCCGAGAGGGCATGCTGAGACCAAACCCAGAAGAGGTAAAAAGGGAGCTGATAGGTATAATGGGTTGGCAGCCCGAGGGAGCATACTGAGACCGAACCCGGTGGGCTAGAAAGAAGCCGAAAGGCATAGTGGGTTGGTAGCCCGAGAGAGCATACTGAGACCGAACCCGATGTGATAAAGATAGGTTTTGGCAGTCCCGATGGGACGTGAGAGTCAAAACCGAAAGCAGATAGGCAAAGTAGGTTGGCAGCCCGAGAGAGCATACTGAGGCCGGTCCCAATGGGACAAAAGGTGTCAGGACGAATTGAATTGGCAGCCCAGGAGAGCGTACTGAGGTCGGTCCCAGTGGGACAAGATGTGCCGAAAGGCGAGGTGGGTTGGCAGCCCGAGAGAGCACGCTGAGGCCAAACTCAGTGGGACAAAAATCAGTTTGACAGCCCTAGTGGGACGTGAGAATCAAACCGGAATGCCGATAGGCGAGGAATGGGTTGGCGGCCCAAGAGGGCATGCTGAGGCCAAACCCAAGAGGCAAGGAATGAACCTGACAATCTCGGTGGGATAGATAAGTCAAGTCTGAAGGCCAAGAGGCAGAGGAGGGGTTAGCAGCCCGAGAGGGACGTGCGTAGGCCAAACCCGGTGGGACGAGAGGAGGTCGATTTGGATAGCGCAGAAAGGCATACTACCCAAACCCCCAGGAGACCCGAAAGATGAGTGGAGCTGACATGCCAAGGGACGCGTGGGTCAACTCTTGAGAAGAAATGGGCAGACTTGACAGCCTGAGGGGCCGAAGGGCCAAGTCCATTGCAAATGGCACTAGACACAATAAAACCCAAGAAGGTAATCTGTGAAGTCATAAAAGCACACTTCTGTGGGTTTGCATACAATTGCTCTCGCCCCAAAAGTAGACAGACCTGCCGCAGATGGTCTAAGTGGTCCCTCGTAGTGCGGCTATAGATGAGAATATCATCAAAATACACCACGACAAAGACTCCAATGAAAGGTCGAAGGACCCGAGTCATGAGTCGCATGAAGGTGCTGGGGATATTGGTCAGCCCAAAGAGCATAACCAACCACTCACATAGACCATCCTTGGTCTTGAATGCGGTCTTCCACTCATCACCCGGCCTAATCCTTACCTGGTGATAGCCACTCTTAAGATCAATCTTGGAAAAGATAGTGACTCCTACCATCATATCAAGCATATCATCCAGGCGGAGAATAGGGAACCTGTACTTCACAGTGATTTTATTGATGGCATGACTATCAATACACATCCTCCAAGTGCCATCTTTCTTTGAGGCGAGCAACGTGGGCATAGCACATAAACTCATGCTATCCCGAACAGATCCTCTCTGCATAAGCTCATCGATCTGCCGCTTCAGTTCAGCATGCTCAGTGGGACTCATGTGACAGCGGGGAAGATTGGGCAATGAAGATCTCGAAATTAGGTCGATAGCATGCTGAATATCTCGCATATGTGAGAGTCCCTTGGGAAGCTCCTCTGGGAACACATCAACAAACTCCTGTAGAATCGGAACAACATCGGTTGGGAGTACACCCTCAGACTCTCGCTCCACCTCACAGACCATGATTGGAAACATAGGATTGCCCTTACTAGCCTCCCGCTCCATCTCTCGGGAGCTAATCAACATCAACCTCCTAAACGGGGGCTCGCCTATGCCAGATGAAACAGTCATGGCCCGAGCTATGGATTGGGTACTGGGCCCATGGATGGAAGGTTCCGGGGTGCTAGGGCCAGCAGGACCCCTAACCAATGGACTCCTAGGCTGAGAGGGGTGGAAAGTAATCCATTGGCCACCATGGTCGAAGGTATAGGTGTTCGACCGGTCGTGGAGTGTGGCATCCCAATCAAACAACAACGGCCTACCAAGAATAATACTACCCACCTCCATGGGGGGACATCACACCAAATATCGTCATGGTAGGCATGGAACTGCAGTGGAACCAGACACCGCAGCCTGATCAGAATGGAGGTGGAATCCACCCATGATACTCGATAGGGGCACGGATGGTCCACAGGGTTAAGACCAATATGAGAAACAATGCCCATAGAGATAGCATTGATACAACTCCCACTATCGATAATCACCTTACAAACCTTCCCACCTAGCCTACAGTATGTATGAAAGATGGTGGTCCGACGCCAGTCATCACTGGGCTGTGGCTGGGTAAGGATACACCTGACGACCCCTAACTGGACATCGTCTGGATACTGAACATCCTGGATGTCTATAGGATCACCCCAAACATCTTCATTCTCACAAAAGAACTCGTCAGCTAACTCCTACTCTACCTCATAGCTGACAGACATAAGCCTTGAAGATGGAGCTTCTCTGACCTGCCTGTCCCCAATGACTAGTGATGGACGAGTGAGACACTAGCCTGCAAAGTGGCCAAACCCGTTGTAGCGATAACACTGCTGCCATGATCTATTAGACTCCCCGATAAATGGTCCCTTACCCTTATCTTCCTGATGGACAGGAGGTGCAGGCAACAAGGGACGAGCAGAAGGTGTGGGTGCCGGTGGACGGGCAATGGGTGCAGATGGTTCCTGGATGTCTATAGGATCACCCCAAACATCTTCATTCTCACAAAAGAACTCGTCAGCTAACTCCTGCTCTACCTCATAGCTGACAGACATAAGCCTTGAAGATGGGGCTTCTCTGACCTGCCTATCCCCAGTGACTAGTGATGGACGAGTGAGACACTAGCCTGCAAAGTGGCCAAACCCGTTGCAGCGATAACACTGCTACCATGATCTATTAGACTCTCTGATAAATGGTCCCTTACCCTTATCCTCCTGATGGACAGGAGGTGCAGGCAACAAGGGACGAGCAGAAGGTGTGGGTGCCGGTGGATGGGCAATGGGTGAAGATGGTCGGGGTCGAGGAGGAAGATCCCTCGGCAGGGGAGGGTGAGGCCTTGGGGCAGATGGCTCCTGACGGGTGGGCTCCTGAGGTCGAACCATGCGAGCCCTCTGATATGGGCCCGAAGAGCTACGGGGCTCAGCCCCACGATGAGGAAAGGTCCCCAACCGCTGGGCAGGCTCGAACTCCCCCTCGAACTGCTCCAACTCAAGAGCAACCTGATACGCTTGTTCCAAGTGGTCATATTGCGGCGGAAAAATTCACACTGATAGTGTAGCAGCAGACCCCTTCGGAAGTGAGAAATGGTCATGGTGCACTCTTCCGTAACTCTACATCGCAAATAGTATTCATCAAACTCAGCGATGTACTCGGTCACGGACTGATTCCCCTGGGTGAGGCTCTGCCATTTATCTATAAAACGCTGTCGGTATGTGGCAGGAAGGTACTTCTACCTCAATTTGGTCTTCATGTCATCCCAGGTATTGATCTGGAGCTGATGTCGCTGCATCAACAGGCTCTCCACATTGGTCCAATAGGTTTGCACCTACCCTTGCAACTTCATCTTCACGTAGTGAACTCTTCGATGGTCCGTCATCTCAAACCACTCGAAGTACCGATCCATACCGGCCTCCCAATCCAAAGAGACCATTGGGTCCAAGGACCTATCAAAAGGGGGAGGGTCCACACGCACGTTCCTAAGAACACGGTCGTCTTCATCATAATCATGATTCCGCTGTTGGAAACGACGGTCATGACCATAACCCCCATACTCGTTATCGGACTCATAACTATCCACCTCGGGGACTCGACACCTCCTATTATCTACCCTTTGGGCCCTTGGCACAGTAGGTTGCTGAGTCGGCTCCTATTGACCATTTTTTGACGCAGGGTGTGCTCCAGTCGGGGCTCTCTCTAGAACGGCAACTCTCCCCACTAAACCCTGAATAGACTGGTCCAACGCTTCAGCATGATCCTCTAAGGCCTTCATTCTTCCTTCCAAATGTATGCCTAAGTCATCTACACACATACTCAGCCCATCCATACGCGTATCCAATCTATCCAGAAGAGTTCGGAACATGTCGACCACAGAAGGCTCATCAGGACTACGGGCTCGGGGATCCGCCATAATAAACCAAAGACCTAGGGACATGACTCAAATAAAATAAAAATTACATGACTAGACTCATAAAAATATAACGAATATAATGGCACAAGCCGATGAGTAATCCAAGCCTTGAAAAAATTGTGGAGGGGCGAGGAATGCCCACATTAGGATGCCCTGATCGAGAGAGTGCTCGGGCGAGCTAAGGATTTCCTTCCTGGTGAGCTATTGTTAGCCGAGCTTGACATTGTCATCCTGTCTTATGGTATCATTTTGAGGTAAGCCTGGAAAGAGCCATCTCCATTAGTCCTTAGTCCTACGCGTCTGCTTTTGAGCGAAGTTGGGTATTGGCAAGTGTCTATTATGAGATTGTACAATGAATTGTGCTCATGGCCTGGTTGTATCTTTGGTATTCTATTTTCTAGATTCGATAGTGTTTATGGCACGGAAGTCGATGGATGGTAGCAGTTAGCTGAGATGACTGTCTTCCTTGTGAGAGTTGATGTTTGTTTTGTGCACCGAACATGAGTTTTTATCGGTGGCTATTTCGTGGCATGGGTCGTGTCTCCTCGTGATGTGAGACAGTAGCGATGATGCCATGATTGGAGGTGCCAGACTTGTGTTCCTTTATATGCCATGCTCGTTCTGTGAATCGATGTGCTTTGGGATTCGACGCGTGATGATTTTGCTTGTCATCGTCGTCTGGCAGTGTTCCTTGTATTTGTGTTATTGTGAGTGTGAGCTTGGCTGGAGCTTTGAGAGCGTTGCCAACTATGTGGGTTGTTCTTCCCTGTTCCCTGTTAGTTTCCTCAAATTTCGAGGATGAAATTTCTTGAAGGTGGGGAGGACTATAACATCCTGGATATTTCGGATAGGAATCCGAGAGTTTTCAGACGGCTTTTGTGGGTCTTGAGTAGAGTTTGATCTTTTAATTAGATTTTTGGGCTATTTTATCTTTGGATCCCCGTGGAGGATGAACCATTGATATTTCAGACTCCGAGACACTGCAGGTGCGTTGTGCTCTTTTCGAGGATCACAGAGGTAACTTTTCCTCATTTTTTTGATTTTTTTATGCACAAGGTCCGCTACAAGCGTGTACACACACACGCACAAAATGTGAAACAAAAGGATACTGCAGAAAGGAACTGTATCTAAGGTAAGTCACAACAACTGTACATATCTGTGAAGAATTACTAACTCCCCATCCGGAGCCACAATCGGAATAGTCAGAATAATTGATGGAGGTGGTACTTCTGGAGGCTCAACTGGTGGAGGTGGTGCTTCTGGAGGCTTAGCTGGTGGCGACACACACTAACCAGAAGGCCCAGGCCCCCACTCTGCCTAGACGGGCTCTGGAAGCTGCAGCAGCATCTGTGGACACAAAGGGGGCGCTCTAGCTGGGGACCGAGCAGCGACCTGTCGGCTCCCTGCTGCAACTCGCCCTCCTCTGGCGGAAGTCGAGGTCACTGGTGGTCGTGGCGCTCGATCTCTCACCGATGAGGGGAGAGAGCTCGCCCGGTGTTGCATAACCATCCTCGTGCTATCCGCGCGCCCACTCCCGCTACGCCTCTGCTCTCGTCGTACTCGTACTGGTGGTGCAGCAATTGTACTCACTGCACTCTCCATAGACGATCCTTGAAGTGCACCACTAAAGCTCTACCGGTACTCGCGGGCAGTGAGGAGACGTCGTCGACGAGTCAGCTCCTCCGCAGGAACGCGCATAGAGGGACCCGGCTCAACGTCATTTTCACCAAATGATGACGGCGGTGGCTCTATCCCTCTTTCCCCCTGTACAGGCTGCACCAAGGGGCCTCTGGGTATGCCCAGCGCTGCCCGTCGAGGTGCTAAAGCCTTCGTAGGAGGGAAAGATGGGAGAGAGTCACGCTCTGGGGATGACACCTCGGAGTGATCCGTGAGCACATCGTCATAGTGAGGTGGAAAGGACGGAGCCGCCATCTCATACAGTCATTAGTCAACAAATACACAGCAAGATAAATTACACGAGCTAAAATAAAATAAACAGAATAATGCTGACATATCTAGGATGAACCCAGAAAAATAATAGGTTGCATCTGACATGAAATAAAAGTACACGGGACTAACCCGACATGTTTGGTACAGGCTGTGACGGCCCAAAGATAGACCGCCAGGCACCGTTTTGCACCGAAGTGGGTCTTCGTGCTTGCCGCGTTCATTTCGTGTTGTGTGAATCCCTGGTCGACCCGGTCGTGATCCTGTGGTCGACTTGCAGTCTCGTGAATGCCCCAGACACCCCGAGGGTTCCGTGTCTGTATTTTGAGGGTGTCGGGAGGACCGTGCTACCTCGATTAGCATGCTCGTGAGCCTGAGGGTCTGAGCACCCCCGTGCGTGTTCCGAGTTCCGAGGGAGGGGCCGTGTGTATGACCTCAGACTGTGTGTCCAATTAACCAACTTGGGGCAGGAGATTTTTCGTGTGTCACCGTGAATTCAGAACTAGGTATTGGGCCAGATTGACGGCATTGTGCTGTCACGTGCAATGGTCTTGACCCCGAGTCTCGTGACTCAAGGATCGTTAAGTTTAGTAGGTCTAGTGGGCTGTCCAGAGTCTGGCGACTTCGGGCTACCTGTTACTCCGTGTTTCTCGCAATGGGTATGTGTGTGATTTTCAGTGTTCACGTTTAGTGAACCCCCACTAGTCGTAGCTTCCTACGCACTCAGGTACGGACCCACCTAGGAGTGGTGGAGAGCGTGACCCGAGTGAGACGATTTTTAGGTTGGTTACCGTAGGGCCCCTTGCCTTTACCGCCAGAGTCCGGCGAGGGGAAAAACCAGCTAGAGGACCCGACCTAGAGCAGATGGTCTATGTGTGCACGCGTAATTAGGGGCAGAGGACACGCGCTGACGAGCGTGACCCTAACTAGTCCTTGTTGTGAGTTCTTGGTGTCTGAGCCTCGCGCCCAGGGCGTTGTAGCTAGACACTTGTGACACGGTGTAAGACGTCAGGGGACGCATTCAGTCTGTTCTTCTGGTGGGTGGTGCTCCTGTCACGTGACGTGAGTTATCGTGTTTGGGGTTTTCGGTGAGCGTCACCGAGGGCTTTTCCCGAGACGGCGTTGAGTTCACGACTACGAGGTCGTGACTGTGTTCCTGACCGCGTGGTTTCAGCTTGGGCCCTTCTGTGACTCGGCATTCATGCGCACAGGATGATTGGGCGTGCAAGTTGCGAACAGAGCGGGGTAATTATACATAGGATAACATCATTCACTCCATCAATGCATCGTTCGTTCCATCAACAGGAGACGGGACGCATGGCATATTATAGGCATTCGACACGCCGGCATTGTCGCTCGACGGCCATCTCACTAATTACAGAGAGGAGATTCCAGAGAGGAAAGGGATGCAGAGATGGTGAAGGGGGGAAATAAAGCACAATGGCTAACAATAAACCAAAAAGAAACGCGGGCTCATATCATTGCCCGGCTTGTACAGGATCCACGGAGGGAAAACAAAAACTCTACAGAGAGGAGAGAAAAGAAAAATAGACCGAAGCCTCGCCACCCACCTAATCCTTTCTCAGTATAGACCAAGCCTCAGAAGAAGGACCGGGGCCGACAGCTTCAGACTTCTTCAGTCGAGCGAACGAGGAAGACGACCCTCTCTCTCCGGACTCTCACTAACTTGCCCCACAAGCCCCCCCTCTTTCCTCTTTCCTCTTCTCTTCGTCCGATTTCCTTCTCCCCCTTTGTCTAATTCTCTTTTTTCTTTTATAGGGTAGAGTTCCCCGGCGCCACCAAATGGCGCGCCGGGGAAGGACCGCGCCAGGGAGCAGTGGGGCGCGCCGGGGAACAGTGGGGCGCGCCGGGGAAGATCGCGCCGGGTAAAGTGACTAGTGCGCCGGGAGGGAGGGGCGCCGTTTCAATGGCGTGCCGACAAGGTGTGACGCCGTTCCGATAGCGCTTGCCTGTCGAACGTCGGCCGATGAGTCCGGGGATGGTTCCGGACGTCACGATTCACGATTCTTTGCGTCAGGACCCCTGCAAGACCTTGGCGAAGGGGTTGACGAAGCTTTCGATTTACCGAACGGCTCAGGTCCGAACCCTGCGTGTGTCCGATTCGAGTGCGAGGGTCTTTCGTTGACACGACCTCCGACATCGTGGCTCGTGCTTTCGGCTCGGCTCGACTCGTGTTCACAGCTTCCGTGCAAAATGATATTCTGCTTAGACCGGTGATCTCGTGACCTCTTATTGCAGAAGGCCTTAGATAAACCATGCAGAGATTTAATAGCATGAGGATCCTAATCCCCGTCGCGTTCCTTCAAAATCATCCGCTCTCTAGATCAATTTGGCCAAAATCCTGGAGGGAATTTGTTGTTTATCACTGTCTCTCCCTCTGCTAAAAACCATAGCTATCAAACCCCCCTGGAATCGAGCTTCGGAGAAACCCCCGCCAATCATCTCTCTCGGTGTGGAACCCTCTCGGTGCGCCCTCTGACCCTCGGTGCAGGGGTTGCCGCGCCGAGAAGGGCCCGCGCCGGGAAGCCCTTCCCACCTTTGCCTCCAAGCCGAAAACCCCCCTTCTTTACCTCTAAGACGGGAGCCCTTCCCGCCTTTGCCAAGCCGAAAACCCCTCCTTGCTACTGTGCCAAGCCGAGAACCCCCTTTCTTGCCACTATTCCATGTAGAGAGCCCTCTCCCTCTTACTACTCTAGGCTGAGAACCTATGAGCCCAGGCCGAGAACCCTACGCCGGAAACTCTCCTGACTACATCTCGATCTAATCCTTATTACATCTCTGAAAATGGGATGACCATGGATCCTCACGCAATCCTCGAGGCATAAATTAACGGGGAATGGCCTCCCCTACATCACATAATTCGATTCAGATTCATTTATAACCTTGTGAACCTATGGAGCTATGCCACTGCATAAGCTCCAACGGTTTTCGAGGGAATATTAATCGTCGCCATGGGCATGTACAGTGTTCAAGGGCCTAGTGCTCTTTTCTTTCGGCCTTCATCCTGGCATTCCGTGGATGATGGTCTATCTCCCCCAAGCATGATCCAAGATAAGGGGAGGTGCTGCCGGAATTTAGTCTAATGACGCTAACCCCGACAAGTCAAGGGAGTGTCACCGATGCATACCCCCATTCAGCCTTGTCTGATGTGAAATCACCTTGGGGGTGGTAGTCACAAGACCAAAGACCCTCGGACCTAGCAAGCAAACAATGAGCGGACCGGTGACTTCACTCGAGCGGGCTCACTCGCGTAGTGCACACTGCGTATGCGTCAACGCCGTAGACGTACTGCGTTAACGCAGTCTTCAAAGCTGAAGAAGGAGTCGACGCTGCAAGCTACAGCGTGGACGCTACAGAATCATGTTGAAGACACAAAGTACCTTCAAGTTTAAGTTACGGCGTCGACGCAACCTACAAGGTGCGTGGACGCAGCTGTGAAGGTGTCTTCATATCAAAGTCAACGTTCAAAGAACCCGTCAAGCTTAAGGCGTCAACGCTGCAAGCTTCAGCGTAGACGCAGCTGAACAAGAAAGCACTAAGCTGAAGAAGGAGTCGACGCTGCAAGCTTCAGCGTGGACGCAGCTGATCAAGTCGGTGTACATCAGCTTCAAGGTCTACCTTACCTTGTTGAAAGTCGGTGTACATCACCCATGCGTCAACGCAGTGAATGGACTGCGTAGACGCTGCTGTTGAAGGGTTCTAGCGTGGTCTGCGTCAACGCAGTGAATGAACTGCGTAGACGCTGCGGCTGCTGAACATGGGTTCTGGCGTGATCTGCAATGCGTCAACGCTGCTACCTAGTGCGTCAACGCAGCAGAACACGTTATCAAGCCTGCCGATTAAAGTCTGTCCACGGTGTCAACGCAGCAAAGGTTCTGCGTTAACGCATCAGTTATCAAGAAGCTATACGCATCAGTCAGTTGAAGGGTCCACGCCCTGTAAAGAATCTTGTGGGGCCCCTAAAGCCTTCGATCAAGTCCGAGGAGCCTTCTATTACGGAAGCAGCACGTGATCCCAGGCAACGTGAAGGCGCCACGTGTCCCTGGCTGCAAGCGCGGGAAAAGGGGTCAGGGAGGACGCGTGATTTCCACACTCCGTGGGACCCATCTCATGAAGAATCTCTCATCTTGTTATAAAAGAATTGCTGCAATTGGAAGAGGCAGAATGAGAGCATTCCAGAAGAATATCGAGCAGCATCCGAAAAGGCTGGAGCGAGTTCCATCCTCAGAATAGAGCCTCCGTGAGAAAGAGAGAGGAAGAAAGAGAGAGAGAGAGAGAGAGAGAGATTCAGAGTGTGTACTTCAGACTAGGATCAAAGGCATTTACTGAGGGGGAGTTTCAAAAACTCCTATAGCAGACATCTTAGAAGGATCACTTATTCCTTCTAGTTTAAAAAAAAGGAAAGGAGGATGTATCAAAAAAAAGAGGGGAAAAGGAGTATGTATAATAAAAAATAAAAAAAAGAGGAGGAGATGAAAGTGTTCAAAAGAAAATGCTAAAAATTAGGGGGGTCGACTAGTTTGGTCGACCAACCGACTAACGTCGGTCGACCGAAATCGGTGAATCGGTCGGCCGAACCCACGTCCAAAGTCGATTTTAAGGGGATTTTCACCCCCATTCACTCACTTTCTCACCTCTTCTCTCTCCCACAACTTCTCTCTAGCCCTATAAATCCCAATCCACCTCCTCTCAAGCACTAGGACCCCATTCTTCTTCCATCTGCACAAGATCCGTCATGTTTGTCATCACTTCAGGATGAAATCTTCGCAGTGGATTGTGTGATCTTGAAGCCATTCCTAGGGTTCCAGTGTGTGGAGCATCCCATTCTCTGGTGTCTTGGTGCATCCCTTCATTCCTTTCCACCCCGAGGAAGGATCTTCGTTCCCCTTAGGTTTTCTACTACAATTTCTGTCTAGATGGTGCCTAGAAGAAGTTCTTGGCATTCTACCCTAGGGGAGTCTAGTGCCAGAAGAGCTGAGGCTCCGGATCCTCCACTACAGTGGGTAGCCGCACCTCCACGGGCACAGCCGATGCACCCATGACCTATACTCGACCCTCGTCTGGTCGATTTTGGTGAGCTTAATGACATCCTTTCTGATATAAGTGTGGCATTTGAGGTTCAAAGTGGATGGATTGATTTGGCAACGAGATATCCTTTGTATTATCCAAGCTTAGTTCAGGAGTTCTATGGCAACTTGAATATGAGGGATGACCATCTCTTTACCATTGTGAAAGGAGTGGAGTTTACAATCAATCCAGAATTATTTGCAAGCGCCCTAGGTGTTTCAGCTAGAGGGGAAGATATGGCGTATGGTCATGGTGCTGTGGAGGACACATTCATGCTCATGACGTGCAATCTAGAATAGCTTGGACCTTCTCGGGGTCCATGGAGACACCTTTGGTAGATACCACAAATCCTAGGAAGGTGATGTATGTGGTCATGAAGTGACACTTGCCTAGGTTGGCAAATAGACTCTCATGTCGAAGGACGGTGCAAACTTGTCTAAGATGGTCAAGGTGGGCCTCTTGGGATTGACTATATATGAGGATGTCATCAAAGTAGACCACTAGAAAGACTCCAATGAAAGGCCTAAGGACCTCCATCATGAGACGCATGAAAGTAATTGGGGCATCTGAGAGCCCAAAAGGCATGACCAACCATTCATACAAGCCATCCTTGGTCTTGAAGGCTGTTTTTCACTTATCTCTGGGCCTAATCCTAACTTGGTGATAGCCACTCTCAAGGTCAATCTTGGAGAAGATAGTGGCTCCAGCTAGCATGTCAAGCATGTCATCAAGCCTAGGGATAAGGAACCTATACTTGACGGTGATCTTATTAATGGCATGACTATCCACACACATCTGTCATGATCCATCCTTCTTGGGAGTGAGAAGGGCCGGTACGGCACATAGACTTTTGCTAATGCTGATGAAGCCCTTCCTAATGAGTTCCTCTATTTGCCTCTGAAGTTCAGCATGTTCCATGGGATTGAGGTGGTAATGAGGAAGGTTGGGAAGGGTGGCTCTCGGAACTGGATCAATTGCGTGTTGCACATCACGCATGGGAGGGAGTTGGTCCGGGAGTTCCTCTGGGAACACATCATGAAATTCATCTAGGAGATGTCAGATTTCCATGGGATGGGGGTTGGAGGGAGTGGGCTCTCCTAAACAAATGACCACCGCACATAAAGGTACCCCTTGAGCTATTTCCTCCTCAAGCTCTCTTTTGGTGATGAGATGAAGGCCCTTGGTCAACCCCGAAGTCTCACCTCGGTCGGGGTTTTGGGTAAGGGATTGTGTTGGGGGGGTGGAGTTCCCCGAGACTTGTGGTGTGGTGGGGTGATGTCCTTGAGGGAGTGTGTCCCTCTTGGGCATGGGACGTGGTGGGGAGGGATTAAGATACAACACACCCACCTCATTTCCCCTCCCATTCACCCCATCCCCCATCACTTATCCCCACCCTGCACTCCCAAGGTCACTGGCAGCAAAGAAGCCCCAACTTGCAGAAGCTCCATCGGAGTCGTCCGTCAAAGTAGCTTCGCAACCATGGTGGTCTCGCCGGCATCCGACGTCACGGCTGTTCTAGAGACTCGTTATCCCTTGACTACGCAATTCTGAATCAGTGAGCAACCTGAGGGCGCTTTCAGACACAACTACGACTTGTAGCTGGAAGATCTACCAACGGGGCTTGGCCGACGGCTTCTACTATGTCTCTCCTTTCACCTCCAAGAAACGGGGATCCATTCGGTATCCGGAACGATTTATTCTCTTATTTCTCCAACGAGTGCGCAGCTCTGTCCACCCTGGGACAGAGCTGACACCCGGTCAGAGATCAAGCTGCAGTATCCTACCCCGACCTCGGCTGGCACCCCCGTGGGTCTCGTTTGAAGCCAGTTCAACCACGGTACCATCGCCGCCGACCGTGCCCAAATCGGAGCCCGGGACTGTCCGTGGCGACGTCTCCTTCCTGAAGCTGCAGTGCTGTAGCAGCCCGGGATAGGAAATAGAGGCCATGCTTCCAGCCCCGCCACGCCCAGCAACGTTGTTGTTGGCCACCGCCAAATTTCCTGTAACGTCCCTCGCCAGTCACGGACGTTTCGGCACCGGTCTTGCTGTCATCGGAGTTCGGGAGCTCCCGCAGAAATTCCGGCAACAGCAAACGGTACCCTGTTCCAGCAACAGACTAGAACCGGCACCGACACCGCGTGGGGTCGTAGTCCTCGTCTCTCCCCTCCCCGCTTGGCCGGCTGAAGGCCCCTCCGTCCGTGGAGGTACATTTTGGTTGTAACACATTAACACCCACCCCGAGATCCCCCCTCCTGCGGAGGCGTAGTATTGTGCGTGGTTTGACAAGTGGAAGCGTCCTCGTCGCGGCGTGGGTGAGCCCACGCTTCCCCGCGCGCCCCCGTCTCCGAGCGGGACCGGTTTCTTCAAACCGGTCGAGTAGTGGTCTTCTCGCCTTCTGGTTTTGACGATGAGGTTGTTAACATAGCATTCGACGATGTTGTGCAGCATCTCGTCAAAAATTTTGGTCATGACTCTCTGGTAGGTAGCGTCGACATTCTTCAAACCGAAGGGCATGCACTTGTAGTTGAAAATCCCTTTGGGAGATCTGAAGGCGGTGTAGCCCTTGTCTCAGAGGGGCATCCGGATTTGGTTGTAGCCCGATGACCCGTCCATGAAGGATAGGACTTCATGTCTGGTGGTCATGTCGACCATCGTCTCTATGATCGAAAATAGGAAGTCATCCTTTGGACAGGCTTTGTTGAGGCCTCGGAAGTCGACGCAGATGCAGACTTGACCATTTTTCTTTTTGACTGGAACAATGTTAGTGAGCCAGATCGGGTAGATGCATGGCTCAATGAAGTCGACCTCTGCCATTTTATCGACTTTGGTCGTGACCTAGAGCTCCAACTCGTGACACATGCACCGCTGGGGTTGTTTAACTGGCGTAGCTGAGGGAGATATAGCCAGACCAAGCTCCGCTACGGAGGGATCTAACCCTGGCATCTCCTGGTATGTCCAGGCAAAGTAGCCTTTGTATTCGAGCAGGAATTACTTGTAGTCCCGCCTCTCTGCTTCAGTGAGGAGAACACTGAGGAATGTGGGCTGAGGTGCCTCATCGTTGCCCAGATTGATCTCGACGAGCTCATCGATGGTTGCCTGGCCACCATCCTCCAGCTCGGGAGGTATAGGCTAGAAGTCGACGAAGTCTTCATCATCAGTGGCGGCTTCGTACACCTGTGGGCCCTCGGAGCCCGTGGTTGAAGGTACTGGGACTGTCGGGTTCGGACAAGGGTTGTCTCGGGCCATCCGTGTTGGACTGGCAGCTATCAGTCAGAATTCAGGAGGCTTGGTCAGAGTTGTCTGCCAATGCCGGCGATGCCTCGCAGTCTTCGTTCTGGAGGCCTTCCTCAGGGGGAAGGTGTGACGAGGTAGGCTCTGGAACTGGTTGGGAGGCTGCGGAGGTCTCCCCGGTCTCCACGTCCTCGTGGACGGACAGGGAAGTCTTACCAAGTGCTAGAACTGGAGTGCTGGTCCTGGCGGGAAGTGGAATTAAGATCTCCTCTCCCACATCTCCCGAGCTGTCGAACTTGGTGTTGACGACAATCGGGTCGACAGCTGGTTGCACCGGTCCTATGGCCTGAACCGCGTGATAGACACAGAAGTCTGGGTCCTGGTCATAGCCGAGACCTCGGGTGTCTTTATGAGAGAACGACGTTTACCCCCGGACCTGCGATGGTGTCCACATGTTGTGGAAGTACCTTCGCTGTGCAGAGCCTTGCCACTGAGGGATGTGTTGTTTGAGGCACATCTCCCGAACGCAAGGTGACATGTCGTCCAGGATTTGGATAGCTTCAGGGATGTTGTCGACTGGCCTAGACTAGTCAAAATCATCTTCTGGCGGGGCTGGAGGGGCCATGTCTCCTTTGTGGAAGATAGTGGACTTGTCCCTTTTAGACCTTTACTTGGACCGGTGTTGCAGCCTGTAAGTGACGATGAACATCGTGAGTTGCTCGACCTTGTGCTCATCTGAGGCATACACGAGTTGGATGCAGTTTGGTGGCAAGCAAATGCTCTTGTCGATCACTTGGCTAATGAGGTTAGCCTCGAAATCAACTTTACACCTCTCAGGGTGGTCTGTGGTTGACTTGGTGCTAAGACACAGCTGGTGAAGCTTTGCCTTCTCCTCATCAGCGGAGAATAGGTTTTCCTCCTCCTCTTCTTGGAGCCAGTCATTGCTCTTGCTCTTAATCACTGGAAAAGGGCTAATTCCCTTCAAGTAGATAGCTGCATCGGCTAGGTTGCATTCTGCTGGAGTGAATGGGGACAGGTCTGCGAAGACTGCACGTTGTTCCCCATCCTTGATGTATTTGATGCATTGATGGAGGGTTGAGGGGACGACCCAATTTTCATGGAGCCAAGGCCTGCCCTACAACACTTTGTAGGATGTGATGGAGTCGATGATGTAGAAGGTCACCTTGGAGGCAAAATCACCGAGTACCAAATCAACATCCACTCGGTCGAGGACCTCCTCAATATTCTTGTTGAAATCGGATATCTTGACTGCCTGGACCTTTTGGAGGTAGGGAGTCAGGTATAAAGCCTTGAAGGTTTTGAGGGGCATGATGTTGACAGCTGCGTCGGCATCCACCAGAATCCGGTTTACTTCATGCCCATTGATTTTGCCCTTCTTGTAGAGGGGTCGATTATGGCACAGAGGAGAGAGCAGAAAGTCTTTCCCCGTGAAGGCGACAGTGGCTGTGAAAGCCTCATATGTGGCGGCTTTCATTTCTGCAGCGTGTGCTTCATAGACTTCAGGCTCTTGAAGTATCTTGATAAGAGTTTCCCTCAACTCTTTACTCCAAGCTATGGCTTCCTAGATTGTGATGCTGGCAGGGAAACACTTTATTTGGTGGAGAACCTTTCAGTTAGCTCGAGCTCGAGCATCCTCCAGTGACGGCAGTATGTCAGGTTGGATCTATGGTGAGCTATCGCGCCGCTCCTCATCGGGGAGTTGCATCGCCTTGCCCTTGTTACTGGGGTCAGGCTGACTGTGGTTAGCCACAGACTCTTGGAAGAGGGAGGCCAATGATGGCTCTTTCGAGAGTGGCTGAAGGGCTGGTCTATCCTTGCCGGATGGCCCTGCTGATTCTGTAGAATAGGTCGGGACTAGAGCTGGGACTGGAATGTTGGCTACGATCTCCTTGGCGCCAACTGGGTCGAAGATGCTGGGTTGCCCCCGATCTCCGCTGGCAGGATCGGGGTAGGTTGTTCTCCCTGGAGGAGGATGACCCGTTCGGGGTCGAAGGGAGACGGGCGAAGGGACGGCTCAGGGACTCTTCCGTGACCTCTACCACGTCCATGACCACGGCCTCGACCATGGCCGGTGTGTTCTGAAGCTGGTTGTAGTCTGAGTGGAGTCGCAGCCCTTTGTCTGGTTCTAGATGCTATCGGCTCGCCTCGTCGAGAGGCGTTGATGTTGTCTGGGGGTGGAATAGCCACCATGTTGCAGGTGCAGCCGCGAAGCATCTGTTCCAGCTATTCCACCATGATCTCCTTGTCCTTATAGAACAAGGAGAGCTCTTCTGGGACGCGGAGAGTTTCGCCTTCCTTGACCTTCTGGATCATTTCTTGGACCCAGTCTCTATGTCATGAGGTGTCAGTTGATTGTCATAAACAGAAAAATATATCAATCAATGTCTTGATCATGACAGAGCAATGGTATCTAGATGGTTAGTAACTGGGGAATCTGGTCTCTGAAAAAGGTGTTTCCCTAATGTCAACACCACCTAGACTGCTATCTCTGTTCTCTTTTAGGGAAGTAATAAGGCTCTCACATCGAGTAACTGGAGATTCAGGCCTCTAATCAAGGTGTCTCCCTAATGTCAAAGGTGTGATTGGCTGAATTACTCACTGCTCTTAATTGTACTCTCAAAAGGAAAATATGTATTCGTATGTCCCCCCCAAACTTAGTTGTTCCGGCTGTTTGTCCTCAATACCACAAAGATGAGATCTATAACTCTCTCATTCAATGCCTTTTTAGTACAGATTTAATCATGCCCAACTAGTTATACTGGGACATTCTTGCTTAGGATCATCTCTTTTGTATGGAGATATACTTCATTCTCTCTCTTGAATCAGCTTGACTATGAGTTTCACAAATTCTTTTCCTGGGATAAGTATCTCACTTAATCGCCTAAACAGTTCCCATGACTTCTCCTCACTTGAACTACTCTTTTAGTTCTCCTGTTTAGTCAGCAGCTCCATTTCTTACTTGTTCCTGCCTCCCTATTTTTTTGATGATGTCAAAGGGGGAGAAAATAAAAGGGGTGCGAATTAGGAGAAGCTATCAAGTTGGATGATGGTTGCTGTCAGTTGGTATGAGATAGGGGGAGAGAAGGTGCAGGAGAAAGAGAGGGGGAGAGGAAAGTTTTAGGAAGTGGGAGCATTCCGTCAGGGGGAGAAAAGCGAAGGGGGCTTTGCTAAAGGAGCTTTTATTTGCTGAATGGCTTTTGCATGCATTATCTTTTGTGAATGTGATTGCACCATTTAACAGTGATTTATATAGTGTTGCCATCATCAAAAAGGGGGAGAATGTTGTGTTTTTCCCTGTTATTTTGATGATGCTAACACTACATCAATCACTATGCATTTGATTTGTCAAACTATTAAGCGTGCTGATTGAGTCACTGGGCATAAGAGGGAAGTATCACAATGCCTTGTAAGGTACATCTTTTTACTTTGAATTGTCCCCTCTCTTAGGTTTGAATCTGTCATGGTGACAAATAGAACATGATATCTTATCTGCATCGTCTTTGTAATATAACATACAGTGATTCGGGCATGCATCTATTTTCACATATCCAAGCCCTAGCTCATTGACCATCTTTTTTGCATGGTAAAAAGTTTCTGGCAACTTCTCCTCTCGAGACAATATACTCTTGATCAAGAGGAGGAGACGGTCAAAACAACTCTCACTGATGTGAAATTCAGATTTTAAGTTCAACAACTATGACACTACAGACAACCGAGTGTGCTTTTCGCAACCATCCCACAGCGGCTCATCAGCATCCCTAAGTAGTTGATAAAATCTTTCGCTTGTCTTATTCGGTGCTTCTTCCATGTATGCATGTTCCTCATGATCATTAAAACTAGGACTAACAGCATCTACAACCATATCCACGTACCCAGCCTACAATATTGTCGGGCTCATACGAGAAGACATCCTCACCATGACACGTCCAATTCATATAACCATCTACGAACCCTTTCTTGTACAAATGATGTTACACATCCCATGGTGAACGCCACCTCAAGTTTCTACAACTTGAACAAGGGCATCAAATGTGACCATCGTGGTCTATTGCTGCATTTGGATTCCCCAATGCAAATTGAATGAAACTCTCAACTCCATGCTTAAAGTCATCTGACATCACCCGGTCAACTATTCTAAGATACATCTATGAATGATCTGTCAACATTTTGCCTGCACCCACTAAATGTTAATATACAAATAACTTTGAAATCATTACTCCTGAAAATAAGTCCGACCCTTTCCTCACATTGTTCGTCATAGACCATTTACATGTGGAAGAAGGTTATTATTTAGATTATCACTTTTTAACCCATCCATGAAGGTTTGATCGCATAATCACTTACTATATGTATTGTACGATTTGCTGAAAATTTCGGTAGCATCTCCCCACACTTCTCCGATATACCAAAAATAATTATTGATATCGGCGGTCGTCTCGCCCTCATCCGACTTCGTGGCTGCCCGGGGGAGGCGATCTACCCCGACTGCGCAGAAGAGTTTCAGACAGCAACCTGAGACCACTTGCAGAAGCTGCCACGACCAGTCGTCTGAAGATCTGAAGGCGGGGCTTCGCCGACGTCTTCTTCGATGAGTCTTCCACCTCCTCCAAGAAGTGGAGCTCCGTTCAGCCACCGGACCGAATTCTTCTCTCTTTTCTCCTCTAGGTGCATAGTTCTGTCCACCCTGGGATAGAACTGACACCCTGTCAGTGTTCAGATTTCTGTGGACTGATCCGACATCGGCTGGCATCCCCGTGGCTCTTGCATCAAAGGCGGCTCGTAGACGGTTCCAACTCCACCGACCATGTGCAATTTGGAGTTCGGGGCTGTTCGTGGTGGTGTCATCTTCCAGATGCTGCAGTGCTGAGTAGGTCCGAGCCAGAAAGTAGAGTCCCTGATTCCAGCTTCACCGCGGCCGACGATGACTACCCCGGCTCCTGACAAAATTTTGACAACCTCCTGGGCCAATCCATGAAATTTTGCCACTGGTCTTGCTGGCAAAGGAGTTCGGGAGCATCCGAAAGAATTCTGACACCGACAGTCGATACCCTGTTCCTGAGTAGGGACAGATTCACCCCTGACATTGCGAGGAGTCCGAGTCTTCGTCTTTCCCCTCCCCGCTTGGCCGAGTGAAGGCCCCTCCCTACGCGGACGTAGTTTTGGTTGTAACACACTTAACCTCCACCCCAAGATCCCCCTCCTGCGTGAGGCGTAGTGTTGTAGTTGGCTTGAACAGGTCAAAGCATCCTCGTCACGGCGTGGGTAAGCTCCACGCTTCCTCGCGCGCCCACGTCTCCGAGCGGGACCGATTTCTTCAAACCGGTCAAGTAAGCACTCTTCCCTTCCTCTAATTTAGGTGCTTGTCATCCAATTTTAGTTCATAGCTTCGCTAGCCGGTGAGAGAGAGCTCGGTCCCGCAAGCCCGTTGCTTCCGAGTGACCACCGTGGGAGAGAGTGTGTACCCGTGCCGGAGCTTCCCTTCCAGTCACCACCTACACCGTTAACAGCCGCGAGGCCCTCTGCCAGTCGATGTTCTGAGCTCGGTCCCCTCCGAGCATTGAGGGCACGGCGAGCATGGAAACCGGTCACGCATCCATCGCGTCTGAGCGTGGCGACCCTGCCCTCCGGGCACCCAGGGCGGCCCACTAAGCATGACAGCAAGTCGTCCAGCATGTTGGACTGGCCCCAGGCCCCCCGTTGCCATTCTTGTCACTTGCCGCACCACCCCACCGCGAAAGCCGCATGCGAACCGATGTACGCAGCCGGCGTCTGTCACCGGCCAGAGGTTCCCACGCTTCAGCCCACAAGCCCACCGGTCACAGCACAGGCAGCCCGCCCCCACCGTGCGACCCCGCTCGCAAACGCCCCCCCTCCTCCCTTCAACATGCAGTACGCCATGGTTAGCCCCTGCTCCGCCCGCGACACCTGCCTCTCCGAGCAGGCCAGGCACGGCGAAGTGCCCCCCCTCCAGTGCGTCGGCCCCTCACAGCAACCTCCACCGGTGTCCAGGTCACCCACCTGGCTGCAACTGAGAGCCCACCCCAGCATCCTACATCAACGGCAGGAAGTGAAACAGTGCCGCCGCAAGGAGAAGTGGCTTCACCTCGTCGAGAATACCTAGCCCAGCCTGCATTCGCCGGCGGGCTATGACAGCCACCATCCTCATTCCTATCACCCACCATCGCCACACTCGTTCCCCAGCCCACCATGCAGAGTAAGTGATTGCCGCGAGCTCCCATGCCGGTCGACGTCCCCAGACGCGCGGGCGAACAGTTCTCGCCTCCACACCCGACCGGCACCCCTCCTCCGAGTAGGTCGAGCACAGCGTCCCCCCCCTCCGAGCATAGGGACGGCTCACCCACAGCAAGCCGGCAAGCACGCCGGACCGACTCCCCGGCCAGTGTTGCCGTCCCCCCACCTCCCGTCTCTCTCTCTCTCTCTCGTGAAATTCATTGAAAAAAAAAAAGAAAACAGATGCAATTTTCTGGGAAAAAAATGCAGTAAAAAAATGAGAGATCTTGTGGACTTGCTAGTACATTCTTGTTACATTCTTGTTCATGAAAGGCCATATTACTTGCTTGATCATTCTTGATTATTCTTTCTAGTTCTACTTGTTACTTGGTTATTTGGTTTATCGCATTCGCATGATATTATCTCGATTCATAGAGTAAAAATATTAATACTTAAATAATACCTTCATGTTGATACGAAGATACCGACTGGGCAAGTGTGCTCATAACCTATTTCAATTATTTTTCAGGAGATGAAGAAAATTCTGATTCGGATTCAGACTATTCAAATGGCGGGTTTGAGAGTGAATGAGAGTCAGATCAAAATCAGAGTGAAGACATAGGAGTCTTAATGTCTAGATTGAGTCCATGCAATTTTCTATTTTTATTGAGTCCGACAATTGTCAAAAGATGATTAGTGATTGTAATGGAGTATTTGGTTATTAATGAAATAGAAGTTAGAATTTAAGTGTATACTCGTGCAATTGTATTTTATGTATCGTGCTCTGATCATGCTTGCTTGCGAGAGGCTTACCATGCCTACTATTCACGTTTCCCGAGCGAGTCTTTCGCTGTACATAAAGGCTCGGGGCGTGACAGTCTGTCCCAGTTAAAGAACGGTTAAGACGTTTCCACCTGAGTATGACATTAAAGATGAAAGAGACAATCGATAAGCTCCATAAGGCTAGATTCATTAGAGTCACCCTCTATCCTAATTTGGTGGCTAACATCGTCCCAGTTATGAAGAAGGATGGAAAGGTAAGGATTTACATAATTTTTCGGGACCTTAACTGTGCGTGTCCTAAGGATGATTTTCCCCTTCCTCATATAGATGTTCTAATTGACAATACGGTAGGGTTCAAAACTCTCTCTTTTATGGATGGCTTTTCTGGTTATAATTAGATTCGCTTGGCCGAGGAAGATCAAGAGAAGACGTCTTTCACTATGCCTTGGGGTACGTATTGTTATGTGGTCATGCCGTTTGGACTTAAGAATGCCAGAGACACCTACCAAAGGGCCATGATGGCTATCTTTCATGATCTGATCCATATAAAGAGATCCACGTCCCCGGTGGAAATGTTTATTCTATGGCTTACATTCAAAAATTCATGGGCTTTACCATTGTTGATGGAAAGCCCACTAGAACTCTGCCGAGCCAGAAACTGCCGAGCCAAAAACAGGCTGTCCCTGAGGCTGGACAGACATCTGGGATAGATGCACCTCAAGAGCAAGAGGCTGCTGAAGAGGTGCCAGGACATGACCAAGAGAGAGTTGTCACTGAAGAAATTCCTCCTCCTCCCATGTATCCAGAAGACATACCTAGGTCAACCTTTGAGACAGGGGAACCAAGTGGAGCTGCACCCACAGAATGTGGCCCTCTTGGAATGCCAGAATCAGTTCCTCCAAGAGAAATGCCAAGGCAAGCTACTGTTGAAGACATGTTTGGAAGTATTGTTCTTATGCTGCAACGGCAAGAAGCGAGAATGGACAGGTTGATGCAATTTACAAATTATCACATAAACAACTTGACTTCTCGCATCACCAGATTTGAGATTTCAATATTGACTGAATGGAGGAAGTTTCTAATTTCAAAGCTCAAGACTGACAGGATCACCAGGAAAATTTTGAAGACTATCTTCTCCCTGGTTGAGAAAATGGCTACTATGCTAGGAAATATTCACGGCAACCAAACCTCCTTTCTAGAATCAGTTGCCAAACTCACTGATTTATGCTATGAAATTCGGATTGCCGTTGAGCTTCTCAAAGGCCAATTTCCTGCATTGTCAACCAGCCTTCACGAAGCTCTTGAGAAAGTTGACACCTTGCTCACCTCCATTTCCTCTCATAGCACTGAAATTCCAACTAATCTCTCTTCTGAACTTGCCTTGCTACGAAGCAGCCTAGAAGGCAAACTTCACGAAATCTCTTTTGAACTTCAACTATTGCAAGCCAGGGAACATTTCTCATCTACTGCACCATCTCAACCGGGCCCATCTCAGCGGCCGCCCTCCGGACCTGGCTCTTCTCCTCGCTCCTCTTCTGGCCCATCTCAACGGCCGCCTTCTGGTCCTCCTCAACGGCCCCCCTCTGGCTCTTCCGTCGACCCTTCAGCCCAGCCTGCTCGGACCTCTAGCCAACCTGCTCAAACTCCCAACCCAATCTGCTCGAACATCCAACCAGCCTGCTTGGACTCCCAACCTAGCCTGCTCGGACCTTTAGCCCAGCTTGCTCGGGCCTCCAGCCCAGTCTGCTCGGACCTCCCAACCAAGTCTGCTCGGACCTCCAGCCAGCCTGGTCAGACCTCCAGCCCATGCTACGTCGGCCCTTTAGCCCAGCCTGCTCGGACCTCCAGCCAGCCTGCTCAGACCTTCAGCCCAGCCTGCTCGGACCTCCAGTCCAGTCTGCTCGAACCTCCAACCCATGCTCCGTCGACCCTCTAGCCAGCCTATTCAGACCTCCCAACCCAGTCTGCTCGGACCTCTAGCCAGCCTGCTCAGACCTTCAGCACAGCCTGCTTGGGCCTCCAGCCCAGCCTGCTCGGACCTCCAGCCCATGCTACATCGACCCTCCAGCCAGCCTGCTCGGACCTCCCATCCCAGTCTGCACTGACCTTCATCCAGCCAACTAGGACCTCCAACCCATCCTGCGTCGACCCTTCAGCCCAGCCTGCTTGGACCTCCAGCTAGCCTGCTCGGACATCCAACTAGCCTACTCAAACCCCCAACCGAGCCTGCTCAGACCTTCAGCCCAGCCTACTACATCGACCTTTGCCGAGCATGCACCGACCTCCAGCCGCATCCTGCTCGGAACTTGCTTGGCATGCGTGGACCTTGGACCGCCTGTGCGTTGACCTCCTTTGGCCTACACAGACTGTTGCCCCTGTGTCGACCTTGTTGCTGGCGTCGACCTTCCCCCATAATGTGCCTACAGCAAGTCGGTGGCGACGCCACCAACTCACGCCCTCCTCGTGCTGCCTTCTCACTAGGCCCCACGAGCTGCCCGGGACAAGGGCAAAAAGAAGATGAAATCAGAGCGATGGTTCCCGCCGCCACCTCCGGGACATGTCGCCCTCCCGCATGTGCCATTCGTCGCGGAGGAAGGGACGTTTAGGGCACTACCCCTTGACGTCTATCCTGCTCCGGGCAGCATCTCCCCTTAACCCCGGACGTAAGGGAGGTACAGGGAACACGCCCACATGGAGTGGCGGGACCCAACGATTGGAGGCGAGTGTCCGCAGACGACGCACCATAGATAAACCTCGGGAAACACGAGGGGAAAAGGCGATGGAGTGGGCTGCAGGGTTGGCCAGGGGGAGTGGGCCCAAAGGAAGGAAGGGCAGGTGCGCCGGTGAAGGGCCAAAGAGCGCACCGCTGAAGGGTTCAAAGGCTGGGGGATGGGTGTACCGGCCAGGGGGTGTACCGCTGAAGAGTTTAAGGGGTTGTAGGGGGGGTACCGGTCAAGAAGTGTGCCGGTGAAGGGTCCAAATGGACAAAGGGCGTGTCGGCCAAGGGGTGCACCGGTCAAGGGTGCCAAGGTGAGTGTACCGCTGAGGAAACATCCAGAGGCACACCCCCAGGAAATACACCGGTGGGGCTTTGCTGAGGAGAAGGAAAGTCAGGCGTTGATCAGAGGAAGAGGGGGTTTTTACTGAAGGTGTGGAGGGATAATCACGCAGGTACCACCAAGAACGGGGAAAACCAGACATGAAACACCGACTGGATGTAGGAAAATGGCCCAGGCAATAAGGGACCGAAGTTTATTCGTGCAAAAGGAAACGGGGATACAACAGAGAGGAGTAGAAGGAAGGTATGGACAGGGGAAAGAAGAGGAAGAGGCTTAGGGTTGGACCCAAGGCCACAAGGCCCGGGCTTCCCCTCTACAGCACAGCTAACACTCTCCCCTCTCTCTCTCTCTCTCTCTCTCTTACTCTATCTCTTTTGAAAGTGGCTGCCGTTGGAGGAGGAGGATCCCACGGCCAGATCTTTCTTCTTCTTCTTCTTCTTCTTCTTCTTCTTCCTCTTTCTCTCTGTCGCCTGTGGTGTCTGTGTGGGTGTCTCTCCCTTTCTGTCTCTGTGTCTCTCTCTGGGTGTGTGTGTTCTCTTCTGCTCTCTTTTTGACGGAGTGGAAGGGAGGCTTTTTATACCCCCACCGGCACAGCCCCCTGTTCGAACGCTTCGTGGTGAAGGCGGCTAGTGCCACCCGTCCCCGACGCACCCAAGGTGGGGTTCCCCGGCACACTCACCCGTGTGCTCGCCGGCACACCCTCGCCCATGCGCTCACCGGCACACCCGTGCCTTCTCCTCGCCGGCACACTCCCAGGGGATGTTCGCCGGTACACTCAAACCCTGCCTTCCCCGGTACACCCCAGGGCGCCAAGCCTTCCCCGGCACACTCCCAGGGAATGCTCACCGGTACACTCACATCCCCTCTGCTCACCGGTGCGCTCACCCCTGCCCTACGCTCGCCGGCACACTGTGCCCCAGTGCCCGTTCGCTCGCCGGTACACCCGGCAAGACTTCACCGGCACGCTCCGACGCCCCCGTCCACGGCACGCCCCCGGCGACCGTCCCCGGCGCCGGAGACGAAGGGAAAGAGGAGAAGAAGGAGAGGGAAAGAGGAAGGGGGAGAAAAGAAGAAGAATGAGGGGAAGAGAGGGAGCCCTAGGGCTCCGTCTCCCGTCGTCCGAAGGGGAAGAGACGAAGGGGAGGAGAGAACGGGGAAGAGAGTGGGAGGGAGGAAGAAGAGGGAAGGGAGGGGCCCCGTGGCGACCTCCTTACCCCGGGAAGGAAGACGACGGCAATGGTGGCGGTGGCGCGCGGCGTCCGACGACGAGGGAGAAAGAAGGGAGGGGGGAGCCTCGCGCTCGTTCGACGGTCGGGAGAAAGGAGAAGAAGAGGGAAGGGGGAAGTTCAAACGGTGTGAGCCGTTTCGAACTCCCCCTGTCCCTATTTATAAGGAAAGGAAGGTGGGGGGACCAAAAAAGGAAGGGAAGGAAGAAAAAAGGAAAAAAGAAAACAAAAGGGAGAAAATGAAAACGAAAAAACGAGAGGAAGAGAAAGAAATGAAAAAGAACAAAAAAAAGAAAAAAAGGAAAAAGAAAAAAAAGAGAGAGAAGGAAAAATAGAGAAAAGGAAAGGAAAAGAAAGAAAAAAAAAGGAAAAAAAGAGAGAAAAAATATATATAGAGAGAAAAAGAAAGAACAAAGGGAAGAAAGAAATATATATATATATATATGACAAGGCAAGAAGAGAAATTAGGAGAAGGTGGAGGCAGGGCCCGGGGGCACAAGGTAGGAAAGATGACATCAAAGAACGGGTCCGAAGACCGGAACCACATTCGGGATAGGTCGGCCGGGCGGTCGGCCGACCATGTGGAGATTAAGGAAAAAGGGGATGAGCGTCTGTCTGGGCGCTCATTGATTAACATCTCAACTGGCGGACACTCTCCGCACGGACAACCGATCACAATGTACTGGAGAGGCCCCCCCGGAGAAAGGGGAGACCGAAACACAGAAGGGTCAAGAAGGAGGGGAGGGGAACGAGGAATGAAAGCCAGTTTCTGGTAGAGGGAGAGGAGGCGAAAAAGAGATGGAGTGATAAACAAACTCCCCGTCTTTAGCTCGAGCACAGCTGGCTCCTTCATATTCTTTTTAACAGCCCGCAGCTCGGGCCTCTTGGCACTTTCTTTCTCGGCAAACATGCCGACTAATAGAGCAGAACAATCATCAACATCATCAGACAAATTTTCTGGCAGCACCGGCGGCACATCATTGACAGCATCTTCTTGGGCAGGGCGGCTGGGTGGAGGCTTCTTGATGGTGCCGGGTTGTAGGGGTCCTTTGATAAAATGCTGGCGGTAATCCCACGTCAGCGGCCCGGAATCTCCCATCATGGATAACGACGTCTCGTGGTAACCGAGGCCTCTCCGGCTCATCTTTCTTCCCCTGGGAACGGGTTTAGTTCGCCCCTGCAGTTGTGTGCCTAGGCCCAGGCCTGGTTGGTACCCCAATTTCAAAATCATCTGCCAGCCCTTTGAATCTCGAATTTTAGACTTGGCTTTGACATTCATTAGAGGTGCAGCAGGCTTGCGTGACGCATATGCCCATGTATAGTTCAAGTCCGTAACTGACAATACTGGCCTGTTGCTAGGCCATAGAGTAGGCAGAATTTTGGCGGCTATCGCATCAACGGACTGGACTGTAGAGATGCTCTTCACCTTGACCACCCGGCCCTGGAATGGGAATTTAAGGCACTGGTGGGCGGTTGAGGGTACTGCCTTCAAAGTTCCTATTCAGAGGTGAGGAAGTTTACCTTGGTTGCCTTCACCTGGGATGTACCTTCGTAAATCAGTGCTAATTCACCCCACATTTTCTTAGAAGTCTTGCATGCTGAGATGCGAGCATACTCCTCATGGTGAATGGCGCACTGGATGATATTCAAGACCATCCAGTTTAGAGCTGAAAGCTTGATATGATCTTCTGTCCAGGCATCTTCGTTAGGTGGGAGTTCGTATGGGCCAATGGTGATCACCCTCTAGAGTCTGTGGCTCTGGGCTCTGATAAACACTTCCATCCTATTCTTCCAGAAGAAATAATTATTACCATCAAAGAACGGAGGACGACTGATGGACTGTCCCTCAGCCATAAAACTACGTGGACCATTAGATGCAGAGTTACCCTGGCCGTTGGACCACATACTGGGCAACCCACTCTGATACCAATTGATAAACCGTGTGGAAGGTGAGCTAGAAGGGGAGGGGTTGAATAGATCACCCCAATTAAAATTTCTTAATAAAACAACCACTGAAAGCACTGAGGCAGCAGATAAATCCCCTTACTCCTATTTCAGAATAACTGAGCCAGTAGAGAAAGAACGGAAGCTGAACTAAGTGGTAAAAGATCGAGTGATAGATGTGCACAGATTGCAATAGATGAACGGAATAAATGAACCACCAAATAAAGATAGAGGATTTTTAAGGTGGTTCGATTGCAACCCGTAATCTATGTCCACCCCTTACTCTGTGGAGTAAGGCTTCCTTGCACTAAGCAATGAGTAAAACCGCAGACTCAGTGTGCCAACAACTGCTGTCGAATAGCTTGCCCCGAGGAACACCTTCCTCGACCTTCTGACAATCAAAAGCACCAACCTCCCTTCCTTTGCAACCAGCAAAGGGCACCCTGTAAGTTGCTCCCAGCAACTTACAAACCAGAGGAACGTTCCTCTCTTCCTCCTAGTACACTGGAGGGAACTTGGAGAACTTCTCCCTTCCTCTGAAGGAGCTCAGAGTGTAACAGGACTGAATGAACAAAATGAACAGAAAAATTCAAAGATGAAAAACCAAAACAGACGATTGATCTCTCAGACTTGAGAGTAATGTAGCTTCCATAGAAGCAGACTTACAGTAACATATGAGGATCTTCAATCAGGCTTTCTCTTCCCTTTTTGGACTCTTCTCTCTTTCTCAAATGAGGAATTTCAGTAGAGACAGAGGACTTGAATCTTCTTTCTCTCTCTCCTTTTCAATCGGGTCGATTCTTCTCTTCTTCAGTCCTCTATTTACCTTCGTACGATTAGCATCCTTTTATAGGAGCTCACTGAGGAATGGGAGTGTGGAGATCACACTTCCCGCCCAAGGAATCGTCCAAAAATTGTTCACCCTTTTTGCCACGTGTCCGAGTCTTCACATCTCGGATCATGTGCCCTTCCTTTACCTTCACGACCGCTGCTCCAACAAATTAGGAAGTCCCTGTCATTTGATCGAACACTTAGTCAGCATCGAAAGTGTATGTTTATGACTAGTATGTACGAGGTTCGAATGCAGAAAGGACAACATGCATGGACTTACATCACAGTGCTATTGTGATCATTAAGGACTCCCTCATACACTAGATAAAACATGCACGGACTTTAGGTGTACATACGAGAAATGTGCACGAGCTTGAATTGAAGAAAATGTGCTTGGATTGAATAACGTGCATGAACTTAGTTCTGTTCAAGATGAGAGATGCACGGACTTCATTCGATGAAGTGTGTGTCCCAAGGTAGGAAACCTGCACGGACTTTATGTGACTGAAACATGCAGGGACTTACAACCTGCACGGACTTAACTTGAAAGCGTGCTACATGCATGGACTTTGTGTAACTAAAATATGCACGGGCTTACAACCTGCACGGACTTAACCTTGAAGATGTGCAACACGCACGGACTTTATGTACATGGACTTGATTTTAGAAGAAACATGCACGGACTTTATGGAACAAGATAGAGATATGCACGGACTTGGTTTGGAAGTGTGCACGGACTTAGTATGAGACAAAGTGCACGGACTTTGTTCTGATCAAAAGTGCACGAACTTTGCTTAAAAGAGACGTGCACGGACTTGGATAGCACAATGTGCTTGGACTTTGAAGGAACATTGTGCACAGACTTGGATAGCACAATGTGCTTGGTCTTTGAAGGAACATTGTGCACGGACTTGGAAAGAACATTGTACACAGACTTTAGTTACATGAAACATCCACGGACATTGTGCATGGACTTGGAAAGAACATTGTGCACCGACTTTAGTTACATGAAACATGCACGGACTTTGTTTCAAGGGAAACATGCACGGACTTCATTTATGACGTAGGAAAAGTGCATGGACTTTATATGAACACTATGCACAGACTTCTACATGCATGGACTTTAAGTGCAATGGATTTAAAATGCAGTGAATCAAACGAAGTGCATGGACTATATGTGCATAGACTTAGAATGTAGTGAGGCGCACGAAGTGCACAGACTATATGTGCATAGACTTTATATGAACACTATGCACGGACTTCTACATGCATGGACTTTAAGTGCAATAAAATTAAAATGCAGTGAATCAAACGAAGTGCACAGACTATATGTGCATGGACTTAGATCGCAATCAAGCAATGAAGCAAACGAAGTGCATGGACTATGTGGAGTAGACGAATAATAAGCATGGACACATAGTGTGCAGATGTTTGATGAACGAGTAAACAAAAACATGCATGGACTTTGGAACTCAAACTACACATGAGCAAATATGCACGGAGGCAATATGCATAGAGTTAATATGCACAGAGTTAAGTGATGCATGCTTTGAGGATGGGAATGTGTACTCAACTAACACTTCATTGAGTCTTATTGCATGAGACCTTTATTGCAGAAGAACTTCATTGCAGAATTAGAAAATGATGTGAGATAATCAAAACAAACATATTTTGACCAGTAGTGTGTGACATCATCAAAACTGTAGGAATACAATAGTCTCCCCCTTTTTGATGAGGGCAACACTATGTCAAATGATTACAATGTCAATAAATGATCTAACATGCTTGAGCTCACACAGCACATGAGGTAAAAATAACTTCTCCGCTCTCCGCCTGAGATAAACTCCCCCTGAGACTCAAGACATCCTCTTCTCCTAAACATAAATAACCTCTCCTCCTAAATATTTCCACAAGACATCCTAGACTCACCACGAGTGCCAGAACCACGCCTCTTTGGTGCCATCTAAACACAAACCGAGTGAACCGTAGATGAATGACAAGATCACAATGGTTCAAGCTTGAAAGAATAGCATCCACCGGAGAGAATGGAGATCTTCCACGACATCAAGAGCTTACCTCAGTGCCGGTTTAGCAAGGAAGACGTGGCTTCAACGTCCAAAGAGTGATCCACGCGGATGCCACCAAGAGGGCCGCGCTAAAGCTTCAAAGGGGGACGCAATGGAGAGAGGAAAGGCTTGAAGAGATGGTGGCTAGGGTTGAAATGGGTGATTAGGGGTTTTTAATAGATAGGAGGGAGGGAACTTAAGGTTTCCCTCCAAAAAGAGGTATTTCGGTCGCGGGTAGGCCGCCAAAACCGGAACGGGTCGACCCATTGGGTCGTCCCGTTTTATAAACCCCTGCCCAGAAAGATCCGCCGCGAGGGACGTCCCTTGGGGACGTCCCCTTTTTCATGGGACGTCCCTTGGGGACGTCCCTTTCAGAATTTTTCAGCAAAAGTGAACTAATTAAAGAATTCAAGGGAGTAGATGATGTCTCGAGTCCCCAGTGATTAAAAAGATCTGGAATCAATAAAATTGGAATTATTTGCATAGGTGTACACACTGGGGAGCTTTGGACAAGAAATACTTAGACTACTTAAGGCTATGAGTATCAACCGTCTCCGAAATTCAGATTGTCATGTAAATTGCACTCTTGCTGGCTTTAATGAAATTCAAGGACTTATCGGCCATAGAAAGTGGTGGAGACCACATGGGTGTATTCTATAGTATGAACATGCAATACATGCAATCAATGTTTTCAAACATATTTTTGTTGTTTTTCAAACACGACAATGCAAATGCATGACAGAAATAAAAACACACTAAAAGAAGTGCAATGATGCATAATGACTCATGACTTATCTATTCTGCAAACCCCTAGTTCCCTTCTAAAAGATGTGAACTTATCCTCACATAAGGGTTTTGTGAAAATGTCGGCAATCTGACGATCTGTCTCAACAAAGCTAATATGACCGCAGCCGAGTGGGGGATACCCTCCCTAGACCTGGGACTCCAGGCCACGGAGGTTGTCGCCCCGGTCATGAAGTGGGGGACGAAAAGACGAGGGACGTCGGCGGGAACCATTCACTTTTACGCAGATGACTACCACTTTACTCGGCTCTGGTACGACCCCTCGAAACTGGTCGCCGCCAAGCCGACCGTGTCGGTCGAGTGCAACTTTTCCACCCACGCCGAGATGACTCGCGTCGAAGCCTTGTGGAACATCTACCGCGAACGGTTCCTCGCCCACGTCCTCCAAGGAGTCGGCGTCCGGATCTTCGTCGACCTGAACGTCGAACCCTGCTTCCGCGACATCTCACTTCTCGGCGTTCCGCGCGGCTGGAATGCGTACGCGACCCGGATCCACCGCGGCGTCCCGTTTGCCACGATCGAAGCCGACCACGCCCAGGCTGCCGTGCATGCCGGCCGACCAGATCCCTACTTCGTCGTCTTCGGCGGCGGCCAGCGGATCCAGGTCGCCTGTCGTGAGCGTGGCTGGCCGTGGGTTCCCGAACATCGCCAGGTCGTTGGCGGAAGGTATGCTGCCGATGGGACGCGGATCGAGCGGAGCCGGGACGCGGGCGAAAGGAGCGAGGGCGTCTAAAGGCGCTGGCGGAGGCAGTGCGGGAGGAGCGTCAGGCGGTGGGCCACCTGATGCGTCGAAGGCCAAGGTCCAGTTTGCGGAATCCACGACGCCGGCTCAGGCCAAGGAGGCGATGTCGGAGGCGAAGCGGCTATTCGGCGAAAAGTTCTCGCTCCGCGACTTCGCGTCGGCGGCCGGCGCTCCCGACATGACGGAGTTTTTTCCATAGTGCAAAGCCCATCGTTGCTCAAAGTTTGCCTTACTACTTAACGGCAACGACGCTCTTCGAATTGCTGGAGTCAGAAATCGCCAGTGCTTCTTCTACGCTGGGCACCTTCCATGAGCGCAGCTTCCGGGCCAGATTGCCAGCTTCGTCGGCGTCGCCGGTCTCGAAGGCTCGGGCAAGAGCGAGCTCGCGCTGGAACTGGTGACCCAGAAGAAGGCCAAGAGCGGAATTGCAACGCCCAAGCACGAGGTCGACGTGGTGCGGGAACGACTCAAGAGATTGAGAGAGGCGCTGAAGTGACGAACGACGACACCATGGAGCTGGTCCAGGGCAGCGGCAACGAAAGGCTCGACAAGTCCGCGATGGATCGAGTGCCGTCGTGGAAGTTCAACCCGCCTACGCGCAACGGCCAGCCGATGGTGCAGACCATCCAGGTGCCGGTGGCGACCAAACCGGACGGTTTCCTGACGCCGCAGATCGTCGCCTGCGACGCCGGATCGGCCTACAACTGCAACCCCTACGGCCCGATTACGCAGTCCGCCTATCCGGTCGATGCCGGCCACCTGACGGTGACCGCGCAGCAGGACATTCTGGGCTACGAACACTCAACAATCACCGCCGGCGACGGTTCGGTCGAACCCAACCAGCAATATTTCGCGCCGTGGCTGATCGCACAAGGAACGCCGCTCAGCGACACCGAATTCGGCGTTTTCTCCAGCCTTTCGGCCTATGTCGCCAATAATGGGCCGATCTTCGTCCCGTCGCAGACCAGCTGGTGGATCAATTTCGGCAGCTTCGACCAGGGGCTGATGAGCGTCGGCGGCGACGTGCGCATCGTCGCCGGCCGCGACATCAGCCAGCTGTCCGTCTCCCTGCCGACGACCGCGCGGGTCTCCGGCGGCCTCAGCGCCACGACCGTCAACAGCAAGGGCGTCACCGTCGCCAACGTGCCGGTGATGCACCTGAACGCCAGCGGCGATCTGACGGTGATCGCCGGGCGCAATCACGCGGGCGGTCTTCGGATCGCTCAGGTCCGAGAAGCTCACCAGCGTCGGGACCTGTTGCTCCGCGAGCGGCGCCGCACCGGCGAGGTTCGGCAGGTCTCGATAGGCCAGGCCCGGGTGCATCGGCATGAACGCCGATCGCGTCAGCTCCGCGATCCCGTCGGCGAGACGGTTGCCGCGGATCGCAAGCGAGTCGTTGGTCCAGGCGCCGACGAAGCTGGTGCCCGCCCCGATGGACAGTGCCAGTACCGCGCAATGAAACCGCGTTGCACTCGAACGGCGACCTGACGAAAGCGCATTACGACATGAATCTCGTCGCCGTGGACGCGTTTTTCCGGCATCTGCTGTGGACGGGCGACACGAACTTTGCGCGCGCGATGTGGCCGGTCATTGTGCGGCATTTGGCCTGGGAAAAACGTCTTTTCCGCCGCGAATTTGGTGCGGATAAATTGCCGCTCTACGAAGCGTATGCGGCGATTTGGGCGAGCGACGATTTGAATTACAACGGCGCAGGCACGACGCACGCTAGCGCTTACAATTATTGGCACAACCAAATGGCCGCTCGTGTCGCGAAAATTTTGGGCGAAGACCCGACGCCTTATGAACGCGAGGCGGATTTGATCTGGTGCGGGATGCAAAAATATTTATGGTTGCCGGACGAAGGAATGTTCGCCGAGTGCAAAGATTACCTTGGCTTGCAACTGGTTCATCCGAACGCCGGATTGTGGACGTTTTATCACGCGCTGGATTGTGATGTGCCGACATCGGCGGAAGCGGCTCAAATGGTGCGTTGGGTGCAAAGGAACATCGCTCAAATCCCGATTTGCGGCTCAAATGTTCCCGCTGAAAATCTTTTCGTCCTGCCGGAAACGAGTTGGCTGCCGTATCAATGGTCGCTCAACAATGTCGTCGTCGCGGAGAACATGCACACGTCGCTGGGCTTTTGGCAGGCGAATCGCGCGGACGTGGCGTTTCGGCTGTTCAAAGGCGCGTTGCTGGACACGATGTTCACCGGCCTTTGTCCCGGCAATGTCGGCTGTCTGACGTCGCACGACATGGCGCGCGGCGAAGCGCAACGCGATTTTGCGGACGGTATCGGAACGGCGGCGCGCGCATTGATCGAAGGTCTGTTCGGTGTGAAACCCGACGCGCTCGTGGGTGAATTAAAAATCGCGCCCGGTTTTCCGCTCAAATGGAATGACGCGAGCATCCGCCATCCTGATTTTGATTTTAGTTTCAAACGAGCGGACGATTTGGAAACGTTCGTGATCAAATCTAAATTTGACAATCCGATGGATGCTCCCAAACACCCTATTATATACGTGCAGTCGTGAAGTGGGTGAGAGACCTCCCACCTACAGCAGAAGTCTGGCCGCCCACGGCGGAAAGATCCACCGCCTTCCGGCACCACCGACCCGCCCGGACGGGCAAGCGCTCCTTGCAGCGCCTGTCTCGCTTCTGTTTTCTTCCCGCTCCGTGCCAATTCGTAGGTCATCAAGATCAGCGTGACCGGATTGTCCCGCTCCAGCGCTTCTGCCTCGCTCAGTTCCGTCAGCGCCGCTTTCCCATCGTCCATTTGTCCGTACACCAGTCCCAGCAACTGGTGCGCCGGTATAAAATCCGGATAAAGCTCCAGCGCGCGTTTGCACTCTCGCTCCGACTCTTCATTCCTCCGCATTAAAAACAACGCCCACGCCAGCGATGTCTGCACGCTCGGCGAAACCGGATCAAGCTCCTGCGCGCGTTTCGTCACCGCCACCGCTTCTTCTCCGCGCCCCATTCCCAGCAACGCAAATCCGTAATACTGATACGCCGCCGCATAATTCGGGTCGATCGCTACGGTCGCATTGAATTCGCGCTCCGCTCCCACCCAATCGTGCTCGTAGTCCGTCAGTGCCGACAACATCGCCACGTGCGCTTCGGCGTTCGACTTGTCCAGCGACATCGCCTTCCGCGCCGCTTCTTCTGCCCTCGGATAAGCCTCCGACGGAGGCAAGTACTCGTAGAATCCGATCAGTTGCAAGCAATTCGCCAGCGCCGCATACGCCCGCGCGTAATTCGGATCGATCTTGATCGCTTCGTTCAACAGATCGACGGCCTTTGTCAGCGATCCCCGGCTTCGATTGGTCGCGAAAAACTCGGCCTTCATGTACTTCTCGTACGCGTCGTATTTCGCCGTCTCCGGTCCCGCCGGCGCTCTCACCGGCTGCCCTTGGAAATGCGGCAGGATCGCCGTCAGAACCTGTTTCGCGACCGAATCCTCCGCACTGAAAATATTCTCGTTGTTCGCGCTGAATTTATCGGACCAGATTTCCTTGCCGGCCGGCCCAAGCACCCACACTTCGCGAGCCGGGAGAGGATCGCGCGGCGGGTCGGATCGGCGAGCGCGCCGAACACGAGGCTCAGGGGGTCTGCGACCAGCATTTCGGCATCTCCTTAATTAAGCATTGACTTAATCAATAGCGGAGCCCCGCCGAACTGTCAAGCGATAGGCTCGCCGCGTGAGCGCCGAAGACTCCGCCGCTGAGCAGACCTCCGACTTCGTCGACGCGAACCGCGCCAACTGGGACGACCGCGTCGATGGCCACCTCATCGCCTACGACGTCGCCGGTTTCGCGGCCGACCCCGACCGCCTGTCGACGGTCGTGCGCGATGATGCCCGGTCGATGGCGCCGCACCTACCGGGAGGGACGGTGGACGGCCTCACGCTCGCCCACCTCCAGTGCCACATCGGCACCGACACCCTGAGCTGGGCGAGGCTCGGTGCGAGCGTCACCGGAATCGACTTCTCGGCCGCCTCGATCGCGGCGGCGCGCGACCTCGCGACGGCGTCGGGCCTCGCCGACCGTGCGACCTTCGTGCAGAGCACGGTGGATGACGCCCCCTCGGTCGTCCACGACCGCTTCGACGTCGTGTACACGAGCATCGGCGCCCTCGTCTGGCTGCCGGACCTGGCCGCATGGGCGAGGACGATCCGAACTCTGCTGAAGCCGGGCGGCCTGTTCTACGTTCGGGACTCGCATCCGATGCTCATGACGATCGACGACCGCCGCGACGACTGGAGCCGGGTCCATTGCGAAATTTGAAGACGATCAACCTAAACGAGCATTCAAGTCAGTATAATGACACCAATCAATAACGGAATGGGGAAGGCGGGAGCAAACGCATACCCGAGGTCCAGATACCTTTTCTGAGCAATAGAATTGATGGCAGGTGATTGTTTCGCGCGTGTGGGAGGTGCAAATTGGAAAGCGTGGATTGGAGAAACCTGGTGTTTGGCCGATTTATGCGTGTCGCTGGAGGATTGGACGGATTGGCGTTATCTGAGCTGTGCTCTTCTTTCTTGGCGCGGAGTTGTTGTGGTTAGTCAGGTGTTGGGAGTCGTCTGAAGGCGTCATCGCCGCCTTCAAGTTTTGCTATGCGGTCCCGGAGCTGCCGGTTCTCTTCCCGCAGCATCTCGATCTGATCCTGAGCGGTGAGTGCGCGGTTCATGCTGCCCTCGCTAATGGTTCAATAAAGCGCGGTCCCTCGCTGTGGCGATGATCGAAGCGATACCAAGCCACATTGTCCTTGCCGGTCATCTTTGTGCCGGGCATCCAGATCAGCCGACCGACAGAGACGATGTGGCTGCACTGGCGCATGAACGGAGAGCACTGTTTCGTGTGTGCCCAATCGGCATCGAAGAGCAGCCAGGTCGGCGCTATCTTCTGGAAATGCAGGATCATCGGGTGTAGAATCTCCCGCGTCCAAGGCGGGTTTGTTATGATCGCGTCGATCTGCCCGAAATCATCTGCCGCAAGGGCATCCATACCTTCCGTGAGGTCGCTGGCATATTTGCAGAACAGCCCCGCCTTCGTCAGATGCTCGACAAGGTAGCCGTCGCCAGCGCAAGGCTCCGCGAATGTCCGGACACCCTGCAAATGAGGCAGCAGCGGCGGAACGGCGCGCGGATCGATGGTCTGGTAGGCATCCATCGGGCGGCGGGCAAAATCTGAGCGCTTACCCATGCTCAGAAGCCTCTCGCGCCTGCGTAGAAGCAAAATCTGTGGGCGCCGTCCGTGCTCAGGCAAATGTGGTAGTTGCCCTCGGGCGAGCGGCGTTCGACGCCATAGGGGACCACGCCGGAATAGCCCTTTGTCAGCAGCTTGGGATGACCGCCTACCGGGATGTTGATGTGATAGCCGTCCGAGCGTTCGGTGACGTATTCGCTCGCGATTGGAGCGCAGTCGCCCATCGGCTGTAGAGCTGACCGACAGCATCCAGGCCAGCGGGAACAGCACCGCCAAGGCGATGACCGCCACCGCCAGGTTCACCAGGATCGTCCTGGGCTTCATTGGTGCGCTCCCAGGCGTTTGGCCACCGCCAGCTGCACTAGGGTGACGGCGAAGATGCACAGGAACAGGATGAAGGCCACCGCGCTGGCGGAGCCGAGGTTCCCGAAGTCAAAGACGCAAAAAAAGAATTTACAGAATGTGTAAAGCGGGGCGCTAGGCCTGCTATGGAGCCTCAAACCTTTGAATCGTCCGCCGGTTCAAACTTCATCATTCACGGCCGCGCGCGTGATGCGTTGACGGCGCGCGACCATTCGCGCGTGACCACGTGGCAGATAGATCAATGTTTCCAAGCAACGAACGGCATCGCCCATTATGAATTGCGTCAGGACGAGAAAGGCGAATGTGTTTTGCGTTTTGTGCCGGATCAAACGCCGCCGTCGGAAAATGATTTGAACGATCTGGTTGCCAAACTCGAAACGCTGCTTGATTTCACCGTTCAAACGGAAATGATACCGACGTTGATTCCCACGGCTTCGGGAAAATTCCGTTTGACCAGCCGCACGACGGCGATTTGAACCGTCAGTTTTCGCAAATGTTGCCTCAATTTTTGCAAGCCTTGTCCGTTGACCAAAATCGTTTCCCAAAGTTTCATGGTGAACATGAAACCATTTCTTTTTGCCGGCGCGTTGGCTTTTGTTTTGATTTTCCATTCCGTTGAACTGCGGGCGCAAGGCGATTCAAATCCAAATCCCGCCGCTCAAACCGACCGTGAACAAGCGACGATTGAAAAACATACCAAGCCGATTTTGGCCGCGCTGAATTTGAACGACGCGAACAAGGAAGCGAAAGTACGGGAAATTTTGGCCGCGCAGTTCAAAGCTTTGAGCGCGTGGCATTCGCAAAACGATGCTCAAATCAAAGCGTTGTGGAACGATTTCAACCGGGCGCGTTCGGCGCAAAACGTAGCGGATGCGAACGCGGCGTTGGCGAAAATTGACGGTGTTTATGTGTCGTTCAAACCACAGCACGAAAAATTCCTCGCGGATCTCGCCACGGTTTTGACACCCGCTCAAATCGAAACGGTGAAAGATGTGCTGACAGTCAACAAAGTCAAAGTGACTTACCATGCTTATCTGCAAATTTTTCCGGATTTGACTGACGCGCAAAAAACGGTCGTGCTCGCCGACCTCAAAAAAGCGCGTGAACAAGCGAGCTCGTGAACGGCGTGATGGGCGGCGGCCGTGGCCGCACGCTGTACACGCAGCTCGACGTGAACCCGGGCGACGAGCTGGTGATCGACGACGGCAGCGTCGCGTCGACCGCGTCGATCACCGTCGAGATCCCGCCCGACGAGGGCGGCGTCAACTACACGCTGCACGCGCCGTGCGACGCGACCGCATCGTCGGCGCTCGTCCCCGACCAGCCCACGCCGTACACGCTGTCCGGCTGCCTCACGACCGGAGATCTGCTGATCACGTCGGATGACACCGGCAACTTCCTCTACGTCCCGCACGTCGCGTTCGCCACCGCGCCGCTGCAGCTCGCCGGACCGTATCGACCTGCGACGCCGTTCACGCTGCGCGTCGCGGACGTGCCTCCCGACGTGCGGTTTCTCCGCGCGCAGATCGAGCCGCTCGACGGGCCGCACGAGATCCCGTATTTGTTCCGCGAGCTCCAGCTGGGCTTCGACGGCTTCGAGACCAGCAAGGACGTCGAGCTCGAGGCGCCGGCGTGGGACGGACAGCGCACGCTGGTGCGGCTCACGTCCGACGACTTCACGATCAGCGCGCCGACCGTCTACGCGTGGGGACCGACCGGCGCGCCGACGACGGTCGACTTCGGCGCCGACCTGCCGCGCGCGTACCTCACGCGGCCGGTCTACGACCCCGCGAGGCATCTGGTCGGCTGGCTCGAGGCCGATCAGGGCCGGCGCGCCGATGCCGTGCTCGTCCAGCTGGAGTGGTTCTCGTCCGACAGCATCACGTGGCGGATCTTCGGCCCGCGCGGCGACGACACGGCGATCGCGCTCCCCGCGCTCCCCGATCCCGTGCTCGCGCCGATCGATTTCCCCGTCACGAACGTCACCACCATCGCGATCGACGGCGGCTACGACCGCCTGCGCGCGCTGCCGCTGCTCGGACGGCTCGATAACGTCGGGTTCGGCGCGTGGCCGATGGACACGCCGACCGGACGCGTGACGTTCCAGACGTCCGGCCGATAGCGGCGACGCTAGCCGGCGAGGATCCACGCGATGCCGGGCCTCCGCGCCCATGTCGAACCGGCTCGCCTCCGCGAGCGCCGCGTCGAAGCCGACCGTATGAGCGCTCACATAGTCGCGGTCGATGCGGCCCGCAACCGCGACGTGCCCCTGGCCCGACCCGGTGAGCTCCGGCCGGTGCACATCGGACCGCTCTCGGTGGACCCGCCCGTCGTCCTCGCGCCGATGGCCGGGATCACGAACTCGCCGTTTCGACGCCTGATGAAGCGGATGAATTCCTCCGTCGTCATTTCCGAGCTCGTCTCGGCGACGGGCATGGAATACATGGGCCAGAAGTCGCTCGATCTTCTGAAATTCCACGAAGAAGAGCGCACGGTCGGGCTTCAGATTTTCGGCGACGACCGCGAGCACCTCGTGAAGGCGTGTCGCTACGTCGAGAACCTCGGCGCGGACTTCATCGATCTGAACATGGGCTGCCCGGTTCCGAAGGTCGTGAAGCGGGGCGGGGGGGCCGCGATGTGCCGCGACCTCCCGGAGCTTTCGAGGACGCTGCGGGCGATGGTCGAGTCGGTGAAGATCCCGGTCACGATCAAGATCCGCACCGGCTGGGATTCCGAGACTCGGAACGCCGTCGAAGTCGCGCGCGTCGCCGCGGACGCCGGCGTCGCGTGGGTCGCGATCCACGGACGCACGCGGGCCCAAGCCTACACCGGCGAAGCCGACTGGGACTTCATCGGAAACGTGAAGGCGAAGTCCTCGATCCCGATCCTCGGGAACGGCGATCTTACGACGCCGGAAAAAGCCGTCGAACGCTACCGGACCTACGGCGTCGACGCCGTCCTGATCGGTCGGGGCGCGCTCCGGAACCCGTTCATTTTCGATCAGTCGGCGCGGCTGCTTCGCGGGCAGGCGTTCGCGGTTCCGGGCGCCGAAGCCTACCTCTCGATGATCGAGACCCAGCGCGGGCTCCTCGAACGCGCTGGTCAGTCCCAGCGCATTCATCGGTGATCGCGCGGGTCTGACCAAGCGCGTTCACCGGTGAACGCGCTCCACACGGAGAGCGCGTTCATACGGGCCCCTCCGAGTGTTAGGGTTTAGTCCAAACTCTATATAATCTCTTGTAACCCTAAGATTAGAAATAATGAAGATCTGATTTTTTTTCTATGTCCAGTAGAAATAGTCGCCCTCCTTCTTCCTCCCCCAAGGGAGGCTAAGCTTAAGACAGGCAGGGGTGATACAGCCCACCGCCAGCGGCTGGGTAAGACGCCCAACCCACCGTCGCCTCCACCTAGACCACCTCCATCCATCCTCCTCACTGCCCACGCAACATCAGCACTCCAGTTTGCCTCCTGCCTCCTCGCTGCCACTAGTCACTTCCCCACTCGTCTCCCTCGCAGTCCATGCAGGAGTGGCCACACCCCACCACCAGCACGCACCCAGCCCCATGCTTGGCTGCCCTCCCTCTCCTCCTTTGCCTAGGCCGAGGCTGATCGCCCCAACTGGTGCAGCATCCAACTAGCGCCTCCAGCCACCCTCTAGTCCAACACCCCCTCTCTCTTGGGCCCCTCCTATAGATCGCCCCCTTGCATCCCCTCTCTCTTGCAAGACCATAGGCAGGGTCTGTCTCGCTATCCATGTTGAACCTGCATGCACCCAATCACAATCAAGCTGCCCCACACTGCTCCAGGCTTAGGCTGGTCACTCTAGTCATCAGCAGCTCACCGGGACAGTCCGCCATCACTAGCAGCTGCTCCTCGCATGCCTGGGAGAGACGCCATCCTAGCCCCTCATGTCGGCACACCCTGCGCTAGGCCACCACCCATGCACCTGATTACATCCAGCACTGTTGCTCGCCCAGGTTTGCCCCTACCCAAGGTAGACCACCTTGCTCACCACCTGTACGCCTTCAGTCCGTGTCTGCCCCGCACACGTGCCCACTTTGGTTCGTGGCCTACTGTGCTAGCACCATTCCTTTCCTTGACGTCGACTCAGATCTGCACAGCTATCCACGACCAAGCTAGTCTGACCAGGCCTGTGCACTCTCCAACCAGTAGTCGCATCACTGTACGAGGCTTCCCCAGGTGCTGCCTGTCAACCTGTCCTCTCAGTCCCAGTTCGTGCATGTAGCCTATTACCTCCTTGCGTGGAGTGGGCATCGATATGAAATATGTGCACTTTATTTTATATTCTATTGTACCGGGATTACGAGGGTCGGCCAAGTTTCTTCCCCATGCACTAAGCGTGGAGGTATGTGCTCCTTCCTCACTATGGCATTTGCTTGTTCCGTATACACTCTTTTGTTGTTGCTATGTGTGAGTGGGATCCTAGCCAGATCTGCTAGTCACCGTTATTGTGAGCAAGAGAACCATCATCCCATAGGCTCCAGCCAAGCTGCGAGCCTGAGCTAGACTACCCTTGACACTGGTAGTTCCTCAACTGCACGGATCCACTCATTTCCCTCACCGGTGACGACCGTGAGGCCGTACTTCTTGTTAGAGTCATTTTTAGTCTTTAGGACTCTTGCGGGAGTCAAACCTTATGGCTGATCCTTAGAGTGCATCTAGCTGACCATGTCTTCATTCTAGGTGAGATAGTCTGTCCTAAGTCCTTGCATCGCATTGCCGTTGAGTTGCATCATCCATTCCCTTTGTCCCCGTGTCATCCCATCATCTAGTCGACATGTGGGATCTCCACGTTGCCATTCCTGCATAATTTTCAGATGGAAGAGTTGGGTGGATCCAAAGGGAGATATTTATTCATGGAGCAGTGTGCCTGACCAATAGCAAAATGACATAGTGATGTGACACCACTTATGAGAATGCAGCAACTAGACTGAGGATCCTTGGACCTACCATGCAAACACAACGCACAAGAGTGGAGAATCACGTAACTGGCCGAACCACCGTTGCACACACAATTCTCAGGGCGACTCGGCGATGCCAAGTGGAGGTGGAGGAACAAGACCCTTGCTGGTAGAGGGCCAGCAAGGCTAGGGTTGCCCTCCCAAGGGTACAGTGCCCACACTCAAGGGGCTGGCTGGGTGCCAATTGGGGCACTAGGTCGCTCTCTCTCTTACAATTCCACGGTGACCACATGAAAGCTGGGTGCTCCAGGGTCGGGCGCTCTCTCACCACCTGCGGAGTAATTCTACGGATATTAAATGAACAAGAACTGAAATGAGGGCAAGGAGTTAGCGTTTACCTGGTCGGTTTGAAGAAACTGACCCCGTTCGCAGACGAGGGTGAGCGGGGAAGTGTGGGTTCCCCGCACACTGCGTCGGTGAAGCTTCTCCCTGTTTAATAACTTACATGCACTACTCCTCACACAGGGGGGTTGGACAAGGGGGGGAGATTGTGGATTACAGCAAACACTACCTCCACGCAGGGAGGGGCGCTAAGCCAGCCAAGCGGGGAAGGGGAAGGCTTAAATGAAACGAACCGGTAAGGCACGTCGGTTCTGCCCACCTTCTGGAATGGGAGACAGGCTGTCGGAGATGTAGCAGCTGCGGCCACTCCTAAATTTTTTTGGTGACCAGATCAGTTGGATTCTCTTCAGGGTTGCCTCTAGATGGCACCTGAATTTTACCGAATCCACTGGGCGCCGATGCTAGTCGCGGATGGGTCGCCAATAGGGCCCCAGGTTCCTGGTTCTAACATCGAGGGTACTTCAGCAGCAGGAAGGAGTGGTCACCATGAACGCCCCCGAACTCGAAATCGAACGTGGCTGGGGTTGTTGGAACCGTCTTCAAGTCCTCTTCGAAACTGCGCCTGCGGGGAAATCGGTGGAGGTCAGAGCAGTCTGGAGTAGTCTGAGAGGTGAATGGCTATCTGTTCAGTCCAGGAACGGACAGAACGAAGCACCTGAGGGAGAAAATTTAGAAAATGCTCCTCCGGATGCCGAACGGGATGCCACTTTTTGTTGATGGACGTTGATTGGTGGTAGAAGCTCTCGGCAAAGCGACGCCTCCAGAAGCCGTGGGATGTGGCCATGGGAGCTCCAAGAAATTGCCTAAGGTCACTGGCCAGGCCTGATCTGTGCAGTCGGGGGAGAACGGGTCCTCTGTGCAGCAGGAACATCCGATGATGGCGAGACCACCTTGCCTGCAAAGCTGTTTCGATGAGATTTTCGAGGATGTATGATACACTCCCAAGAGATGTACGATGAAGACGTGGCAGCCTCTGCAACTCCATAGTACACTGCTGCTACAAACCTGTCCTAGATGAGGTGGTGGGTGAAGGTGCTAATAGGGGAAGAGAGAGGTGGAAAGGGTGGAGGATGGAGCTGGACTGCGGCGTCCGACGGCGAAGAAGCGGTGAACCGCGTGCGCGCCGGGAAGTACGACCTCGTGCTCCTCGACGTGAACATGCCCAGGCTCTCGGGCCTCGAAGCCCTGAAGGAGATCAAGACGCACGATCCTTCGATCATCGTCCTGATCCTGACCGCCTTCGCGAACGTCCGCGACGCCGTCGAATCGACGAAGCAGGGCGCGTATAACTACCTCGAGAAGCCGATCAAGGCCGATAACCTCGTCTACATGGTCGAGAAGGCCCTGAAGGCGAACAAGATGGTGAAGGACATCGCGATGTCCTCGCCGATCATCAAGATGCCGGGCGGCACCGAGTTCGTCGGCCAGTCGGTCGAGATGAAGAAGGTCTTCTCGGTCATCGACAAGCTCTCGCGCGTCGAGACGGCCGTCCTCATCCGCGGGGAAAGCGGCACCGGGAAGGAGCTCGTCGCCCACTCGGTGCACGCGCTCTCCGCGCGGTACGTGAAGCCGTTCGTCGAGGTGAACTGCGCCGCGATCCCGGAGGAGCTCATCGAGAGCGAGCTCTTCGGCCACGAGAAGGGCGCGTTCACCGGCGCGACCCAGCTTCGCCGCGGGAAGTTCGACCTCGCGCACGAAGGCACCCTCTTCCTGGACGAGATCGGCGACATGTCGATGAAGACCCAAGCGAAGATCCTCCGCATCCTCCCCGAGAAAGTGGACGGCGTCTGGGAAGGCGCCACCGTCGCCTTCATCGATTCCCCGCTCATCAAGCGCGGCCTGCACCGTTTCGCCTTCATCGGCGACACCCTCTACGCCGGCCGCACCCATCTCTCCTGGGCCGGCGCCGAAGGCATCTCCTCCATCCAGCCCACCGGCAAGACGCCCTTCGACCCGCTCGACATGCACGTCACCGCACACGGCTTCCGCTTCGATTTCACCGAACCCCTCGCCGCCGATTCACCGCCTACGTGAACGCTCTCACCAGGCGGATCGCCATTGTTTGAACCGTTTTAACTTTTTTAACGATTCAACTGATAATCGGGTCCAGCGTCACGCTGATGCCCAAATAATCACCTTCCGCAACTCATTTCCGGCTCCGGACAGCAGGGCCGCGTAGCGACAGGAACTTCGGCGGGGCTGCCATGGTCACGGAGGCTTTCCCGCGTCTCCAGATGCACGGGACACGGTCGATCACCGTCGTGCTGGTGGGCGCGCTGCACCTGCTCGTACTGTGGGTGTTCTGGCGTGTACGGGTCGAGGTAGCGGAAGAACCCGAGCTCTTCGCCCACTTGACCTTTTTTACACTGCAGGCGCAGGCGCAGGCGCAGGCGCCTGCAGATGCCTCTGCGCGCGACTCTGCCAAATCGATTGTCCTCTCCCACACACCACAGGTTCAGCCGCCGAGGCTGCCGTCGATGGCACGTCCCGCGCCGTTGCTCCCGATCGCTCCGCAGACGGCGGGTAAGTCAGAGCCCCGGATCGATTGGTCGGACGAGGCAGGGCAGGTCGCTGCCACCGTCCTGGATCGCGAACAGGAGGACGCCCGTCGGCGCGATGCCTTTGTGGGCCGGGTGCGGCGGGATCGGAAGCTGACCGCGACTCCTGATCCCCGCGCTGGCTTTCGTTGGGACTACGCGGCGACCCACAGGCTCGATACCAGCAGCGGCATGCCGGTATGGCATATCAATGACCGCTGCGCCATGCCACTGATATTCCCGCTGTTCGCCGCCTGCGCCATCGGTCACATCGACGCCCATGGGGACCTGTTCGACGGCATGAGCGAAAAGCATGCGGGCATCCCGCCTGCGCAAGACCCACCTATGTGACGTGGTTCTCAATTGCCTGGCTGCGTCAATCCGCGCAGCGGAATTGTGTCGTGAATTTGACAAAACCAACCTGTTTTAGCTGGACATCAAGTGTAGCTTCGCCATATGCGCGAGGTCTCCTGCAATCTGCCGGAAGCGCGGGCATGCAGCCGCATCCTGATCGTCGACGACGATCCGGTGTTCACGCTTATGGTGGACGAAACGCTGCAGCAGGCCGGGTTCGATACGCGCCTCGCGCAGACGGGGAAGGATGTGCTGGCGCTGGTTGAGGACTATGCGCCGGACCTGCTGGTTCCACACCGCCTCCAGCGACATCGTCGACCGCATCGGCCTCGACGCGGGCGTCTACTACATGGTCCAGGGCGATGCGCGGCTGCGGCCGGCCAAGGCGGGCGGCGTGCCGTTCGGCGCGACCGGCGCGCTCGGCGTCGCGGGGGCGCCCGACGAGATGAAGGACGAGGCCTGCGCCCGGGCCGGGATCAAGGCCGTCGCCGCCCAGCTGAACCGTCCCGCGAGAGGCGGCGGAGGGGCGCGTCCGGCGGCAGCGGCTGGGCCCGCTCCGGAGGACGGCGGCCGCCGCGGCGAGGGCGAATAGTCGCCGTCAACACGGTCACGGCCGCGCTTTCATGATGCTGTTCAAGCGGTAGTGGGCGGAAGTTCACAATTTGCTGCAGCGCTCGAACCGTGAGCGCCACGGGGAGTTGCCCAAGGTCTATGGCAACGACTCCGTGTGATCCATGCGCCTCGCCCTGCCCCTCGTCCTGCTCGCGTTCGCCGCCCCCGCCGTCGCCCAGGAGGCTTCCGACGCCGGCCCGTCGCCCTCCGGTCCGCGCGTGGCCGCGCCGAGCGCCGACGTCGCGCGCCAGGCCGCCGAGACGGCGGTCAAGGCCTGCGAGCGGATGGGCTACAATACAATGGCCACCGGGGTCGACACCACGGGCCGGCCGGTCGCCGCCATGACCGCCGATCCGAGCCTGGCGCAGACGCTCGCGCCCGGCAGCGTCAAGCAGGCCCAGGTCGCCGCCTGGTTCCACACCGCTTCCAGCGACGTGGCCCAGCGCGTGAGCCTCGACACGGCGACCTATTACACGGTCCTCGACCACCCGCAGCTGGCCAAGCCCGAGCCCGGCGGCGTGCCCCTGGCGACCCCGGACAAGCCCAAGGGCGCCATCGGCGTCGCCGGCGCGCCCGACCCCGCCAAGGACGAAGCCTGCGCCCGGGCGGGCGCGGAGAAGGTGGCGGACAAGCTCCAGTAGGCTGCGCAGGCGCGACAGGTTCGCGACAGCTTGGTGTGATGTGCTACGAGAATGGCCGAGGGCAAGAGCTCCGGCCGAGGAGCGCCTGCTCGGCGGCATCATGGTCGTCGACCGCCAGTTCGAGAGCGGCCTTCGCCTCTAGGGCGGCTTGCGACGAACTGCGCGCCGCCTCTCGAAGCGGTTCGGCGCCGGCCACACGCTTCTGCACGCCCTCGAGCTGGGTCACCGCCGCGATGGCGGCGTCCCGTTCGGGTTGACGTGCAGCGGAGGCCTGTAGGCCTCCCATCGCCTCAGAAAGCAGGCGCGCCGACTCACTCGCTTGGTCTGCTGCGAGAGTCCGGGCTGTCACGCCGGCGGTTAGATCATTCTCGGCCTCATTGGCCCGATCATCGGCGGCGACACAGGCCACAGCGCGCTCAGCGGCCGCTTTGCGCAGGTTGAGGATGTCAATCTCGGGCGCGCGGGCGAGGACCCCATTGAGGCTGTCCAGCGCCGCGTCGTGTTCTGTGAATCGATCTTGGATCTGCTGAGCCGCTTGCAGCGTCTCGCGGGCCGTATCCCGGACCCCGCGCGCAGCGTCGCGGCCCGCCGTCTGGACGCCGACATCGCCCGTCAGGGTTTCGATCAGCGCCGCCAGCGCATCCGTGTCGGACACGGCATGGGCTTTCAGATGTCCGTTGATCGCCGACCTGCCCGTCTCAACTTCATCACGCAGCTCAGAGGCTTCGGCTTTCAGCCGTTCAACAAAGCGTTCGTAGAGGGAGACGTCGAACAAACCCCGCAGCACAGCGGAGCGCTGGTCGCTGGACGCCGTCAGCAGCTGGCGGAATTGTCCCTGGGGTAACAGCACCACCTGACGAAACTGGGCGGCGCTATAGTTCAAGATCGACCGCATTCGATCGGCCACGACCTCGACCTTGCGTTCCTCCATCACGACGCCGGGGTTATCGGCGTCGATGTCATCGACCTCAATGTCGGTGGCGTCGTAGAGGGCGGCCCAGTGCTGGCGCTCGACAAGGGCATCTCCCCGTTTGCCTCGGACCGTCTGACGCGGCCGCCGCACGACATGATATCGCTTGGCGCCAACCTCGAAGATCAGGCTCACCTCGGTCTCAAATTCGTGCGTGGCCCCCGCCCGGGCCGGGAGATCGAGAGGAGCGACGGCAGAACAATGTGGGTGCGGATGGATCGAGGTTTCCGGGGGAGGGGATGAGAGTGGGGACGGCGGCGCAGTTGCAGGAAAGGCGCAGGCTTGGCCAAACATGGATGGGAGGCGTGGGGAGGGGCCCTCGCGAGTGCAGGAAGAGGCCGCCATCTAAAGTGCTATCTCCATTTTTCCGTGGGGATGTTGGGGCAGATGGGTGGGGGGGGGGGAGATCGGAGTGGCTCTGTGGGGATGGGATGGGATGGGAGAGACGAGGAGGAAGAAGACAAGAGGCAGCCAACTTGGTGCTGGTTGGAGTGGAGAGTGGAGTGGAGATAACTGGTCTCCCTCCGCTGGGTGGTGGCGTCCCACGCCAGCTCCCGGTGGGTGGATGTGGAGGAGGTGGTGGTGGTGGTGGTGGAGGGTGGCCGTTTTAATGGGTTGTCAAAGCGCTTGATGGGTGCCGTCGGTGTGGCCAACAGGCACACGTCATCGGCTCAGCCGCAGGCCCCGTAGTGGCGAGTGTGGGGGCGGGGGGGAGTGGTGTGGTGTGGTGTGGTACTTGACCGTCAACCCACCATGGCAATTAAATAAATAAAATAGAAAGAGGTGGCCAAGCTCCCTCGATTTGACTATATAAAAGGGTCTCTTTCTTCCTTGTACATTTTTTTAATAGTTATAAGCATTTATCGGGTCGTGTATTATCACCAGACGGAGAATAGAATCTTTTCTCTTTCGAGGGAAAAAGCACATCCACGGCCAAAGGAGAGAGAGTACCCCATAAGATTGAAATGCGGTAGTTTTGAGGGGTGATTAGGAAGAAAAATTTTAAAGAAAAATAAAAGATGCACGAATTATAGATGTAAAAGTTAGAGAATCAAAAATGCGCGCGTACCAGGGTGGAGGATGGGAAGCAGAGCGTGTCGTATCACACTGAATCATCGTGTATCATTTATGTGAGATCGCGCTAGTGAAAAATTGACTTATTGGTATGTCAACATGTCCTGAAATTGAGAGATTTCGGGAGAAAATTGTGCATCTGGAAGGGGCCGCCATCGTAGGAGGTCACTTTGCCGCCGGCCTCGCGCACGAGCAGGGCGCCGGCGCAGATATCCCAGCTGGAGAGATTCCTTTCCCAGAAACCGTCGAATACGCCGGCTGCCACGTAGGCTAGGTCGATGGCGGCGGCGCCGGGGCGGCGCACGGCACGGGCCTCGATATGGGCCTTTTCGAAGCGAAGGATCTCGGGGGTGAGCTTGTTGCCGTCGCGCAAGCTGGAGAAGCCGGTAGTGAGCAGGCTCTCATCGAGCTTCTTGCGTTTGCTTACGTGCATGGGCTTTTTGTTCAGGCGCGCGCCGTTGCCCTTGGAGCCGTGGAAGGTTTCGCCCACGGTGGGTATATGGATCACGCCTACCAGCGGGTCATCGCCGAGGGCGAGGCCGATCGACACGCAGAACATGGGGAATCCGTGCACGAAATTAGTGGTGCCGTCGAGGGGATCTACGTGCCAAGTGGGAACAGTGGGGTCGCCCCTGCCGAGATCACCGCTTTCTTCCCCGAGAAACTGAAAATCGGGGAAGGCTTTCTTGAGGCTCTTCTGGATCACGGCCTCGCTCTTGAGATCGGCTTCCGTGACCAGGCTCGAGCGCGCCTTCTCGTGCACGTGCAGCTTCTTGCGGTAGTATTTCATCAGTACTTCACCGCCCTTATGGGCGGCCGCGATGGCGTGAGCGGTGATCTTCTTCAGCTCGGCGGGCTTCATTAAAACCAAGCCGTGGCACGGCGGCTGTTCACATAATCTTTCACGTACTGCCCGTAGGCTTCGCGCAGCCGGGCCGCCACCGGGCCGAACCCGCGCGTGAATTCTTTGCGTTTGCCGCCGGGCAGGATCACGGCCGTGACCGGCATGATCTCGCGCGTGGCACTCGATACGAAGCACTCGGAGGCCTTTTCGATATCGGCCGGGTACATGGCGCGATCGAAGTACGGAAGCTCGCATTTCCTTGCCAGCTCGCTGATCAGCGTGCGGGTGAGGCCGCGGAGATTGCCGGTGTTGGTGCGCGGCTCGTGCAGTGGGGTAGGCTCTCCCGGGTGCGGGCATCGCATTCCGGAAGACGGCACTGAAGGATCTGGATCGTCCCTGTGAATGATAACCGGTCCGGATCGAGGCCGGCCGATGTGGCTGCGGAGAACATCACCGCCCTCACCACGTAGTGCCCCAGCGACAGAGCGTACAACTCCTGACGGACTCCGTCGGGGGTTCCACTGCGAAGGTGGGCGGGCTTCTCTGCTCGACGCGGATCCTGGTGAGTCTTCTGTTCGTCGAACACGACTTCCACTTCCCACCGCTCGTGGTATCCCACGATCAATTCCAGAGCCGGGTACTCCTTCTCGTCGAGAAGATTCGTCATCAGGCGATGCCGCTCCTCGTGCCCCGTCCTCTGGGGATCGTTGATCGTGTACTCGATGACCCGCACGCGGATCCCGTCCCGATCCCGCTGCCGGTCGTGGGAATTCCGGTAGATCCGGGTCAGAAACGAATGATCGGAGAGAGGCGTTCGCTCCGGGAACACCATCTGGCTTTTGACACGGACCAGCAGCCGCAGGTCATCGCGTCCAGACAGTGTTTTCCAGGCATCGAAGCTGAACAGCCCCCGGTCCTCCGTCAGCAGCGTTCCCGCAGGAATCTGGTCCCACAACTGCCGGGCCAGTTCCTGTTCGGAGTCCTGCCAACCTCCCAGGACCATGGCGACTTCCACATGAGTTCCCAGCTCCACCAGGCTGACCTTGCGAACCTGGGGAAAGGCCCCCTTTCCTCGCCCGCCATTGGCTCGTCCGAAGGCCTGGGCGTTGGCCTCGCTGTCGGGGGCATCGAAGATCGTTCCGTCGATCCCCATCCAGCGGTACCCCTTGTAGGTGGCTCCGGGTGTCCGGAGCGTCGCCAGGGGGCGGACCACCAGCCTGTGCAGGCAGGCGAGCGGCTCGACCCCGAGGCGTTTGCGGGCTTCGCACAGGGTCGACCGGCCCGGAGTCTTGTCGGAGCATCGAAAGCGTCTGGCGGCCTTGAAGACCTGCCAGATCGGGAGGTCGGTCAGGAGCCCCATGGCGAGGACGATCCAGAGCGTCAAAAGAAAAAAAGAGAGGAAGAAACAAGGTCACTAATGTGGGGCTCAGTCTTGACGGGGAGATCGTGGACTTAGATTTCGATACCCAACGTACGGAATAAGATCACTCTCTCTTATATTATTCACATACATCGAATTATTAGTTAGTTAAATTATCTGTCCTTAATTTAAAAAAAATTACAGAGTGCTATTTTCAAATTTAGATTCCCTCGTGGCTCTCTGTCTGTATCTCTTCCGTCCCATATGATTGGACATACAACAAAAGGAAAACAAAAGTCAACAAGGCGACCCAGGGTTCGGTGTCCAAATGCCCGTTTCGCCGGCACGGGTCGCCCGGGAGGCACCCCGGTGTGGGACTTCGGGGCCCGGGGCACCCTGCTCGGGGTCACCCGGGGCACCGGCCGGGCCGAGGTGGTGCGGGCGGTGCTGGAGGGGGTGGCCCACCGGGGCGCCGACCTGCTGGAGGCGGCCGAGGCCGACAGCGGCTTCACCGTGGGCGCCCTGCGGGTCGACGGGGGGATGTCGGCCAACGAGATCTTCGTCGCCGCGCTGGCCGGGGCCGCCGGGCGGCCGGTGGAGGTGTCGCCGGTGACCGAGGCCACCACCCTGGGGGCCGGGTTCCTGGCCGGGATGGCCACCGGGACCTGGCGGGACGAGGAGGAGGTGGCGGCGGCCTACGCGCCGGCCCGGGTGGTGGAGCCGTCGGGCGCCGGGGGGGTGGCGGCCCGGGAGGCCCGGGAGGCGCGGCGGGCCCGCTGGCTGGCCGCCCGGGAGCGGGCGGTGGGCACCGTGCCCGAGCTGTCGGGGATCGCCTTCTGATGGGGGCACCGTTGCTGGGGGCGCCGTGACCACCACCGAGCGCGGGCCGGTGCCCGGGGACGGGAAGGCCGGGGTCGGTGGGGCCGGTGACGGTGGCGACGCTGGCCCCGATGTAGCCGCGCCGGATCACCTTGCCGCTCATCAGCTGGCGGGCGACGGCGGCCGCCTGGTCGGCCGGCACCGCGAAGCCGATGCCCACCGAGCCGCCCGAGGGCGAGTAGATGGCGGTGGCTGGTCCGCATAAACCCCTCCAGCCCCCTCCGCGCGTGCCACCCTCCAGGGGGTTTACGCGGACCGACCTCAACCTCCAGGCTAGTCCGCGTAAACCCCATCTAGAAGAGGGGGTTTGTGCAGACCAGCCTTGACCCTTAGGTTAGTCCACGTAAACCCCCTCCATTCACTACGTTTACATGGACCAGCCTTAACCCCTTCGCCAACCCGCATAAACCCCCCCTTGATGCTTCAACTTCCCCTATAAAAACCCCTTAGGGGCTCAAGGGGCAACAGATCATCTAGAAAAAAGGCATCCATAACCAGACCAAAAAATCAAGGGCACTTAGCCTCTAGCATCCGATAGCTCCAAGGCTTCGAGCGGGCTCCCTACAACGAGCCAAGGAGAATTGTGCGTGTGTGGCTTGTCAATCAGCCTGGCATGCCGAGGGTACGTCTTTTGCACTTCCCTCACGTGTTAGCTATCCGTGGCACACAAGTCCACACCCACCTCATATGAGACGCTACGACAAGGGTAGACGCCCCCTCTTGCCTGGGTCGCCCCTCACGTGCCCACGGCCACGACCATGCGTGCATCATGATGTTTTGCTCCCTCTCAGTAACGAGGCCACGTCGACTGCTCGACTCGAGCCATGATCGACCCTCGTCTAGATACCAGACCGATGTGTCCCCTCAGTCGCCTAGTCAGCCACAAGTCCCCATTCGACACTGCGAGCACGGCCTACGTCACGAGAGGAACTCTCTGTGAAACACACATGTACTCATACGTCACTCATCGACCTGGGGACTGACTAGCACATTGGAATTGTCCTGAGGCATGCCCCTGTTGTACCCAGGCTGTCACGGCCAGCCTGTAAATATATATACATCTCAGAGTTACACAGCTAGTTGGACGTATGCTCTTACATCCACATTCGGGCCTCCATCTACCCTCTGTGTCACCTAGTGTGAAACCCCAACACCCTTCACCCCCAACCAACACGACCCAGTCTGAGATGAACCTACAACTACAAAGTATTCTCGGGTTTTCATCCCAGACTTCAGGAATACAGACTCCGCTTTGACATGGAATGAAGGTCTTCGGATTCAATTCGATGTAAATAAACACCGACTACTTACTGTCAATGGGAAAAGACATCCTGTAGATGACACCCCACAGTCACCTACGCACTCGCACCCACGGAACCATTCTTCCCTCCACGTGTCGCTCATCCCCTGAGTCCACGTGCCACGCCCTGGCGACGCATCCCCAGTTAAACGTTCAGTTCCATAGGTGATTGTCGAGAAATCGACTGGCACGCCTGCATCCCAGCTACGTTTCCCGTTAACCCGAAAAACCTCCTGTGTCACTCGGTCTCCCCTCGACTCTCAGTAAAAGGCGAGTGCACGGTGCCGCCTTGAGGTGGATCCAGTCAAGAGAGGGGGTGTCTGACGCCCATTAACCTCCGGCATCCCTCCCATGGCTGTGTCCTACCCCTCACTCCGGTCACCGCACACACCGGCCCCGGCGGACCCCCCCCAGGGTGGAACAAAAAGGATGGCACGCCTGGTGGGACGTCTCCCGCCTTCCTTCTTTTTACTGATGCGAAAGTCTGTGCCAGCTCTAAAGCCTGGATGCCATTTTCCTATCCTTGCAGGAGGGGGTAGCAGAGGAGCGCCTATTCGTACTTCCCAGTAGCTTCCAGTTCGTCTCCCAGTTTCCAGACCGTGTTCGATGACTGCGCCCAGCCGTCGCCTCTGCTCATCCAGGACTCCAGCAACTATGGCGGCCATCACCTACGGTCCCATCGCCATCGCCACCCATGCACGGGGGGCTACTTGGCAGTGCCGATTCCTTTCGGCAGCTTCGCCCCAGTCGTCCGACCACCCTACTTCTTGGGTGTGGTCGCCGTGGCGGCCCCACCGCCACCTCCAGCTCCTGTTTCCTCTGGTGCCACCAGGGCACCACGCCGGGTACCAGTCTCGACAGCCAGGCCGAGCGTCAGGCTCGGCTCTCCTACCACCAGTGCCCGTAGGGGTTCCGGACCAGTCCCTGCCCGAGCAAGCATTAGTCCCCGAGGCCAGTCTCGATTGGCTTCCAACGCAAGCCTTGCGTCCTAGGTTCCGGTCTCCAGTCTTGTAGTTCGCTCAGTCCTCCAGCCCCGAGCCCCAGCTAAGCTGACTCCTAGTGTGGGTCTCCACCCTACGGTGTTTGGCTCCTCAGCACTCTGCACGGGCCATCAATCCCGAGCTCCCACCGAGCTAGCTCCCCACATGGGCCTCCTAGCCTGGGGGTAGGGCTCCCCAGCACCTCGTTCGAGCCTCCTGACCTGAACCACAGAAGTGCAACCACCTCGCCCGGGCCTCCAAGGCACAAGGCTTCCTAGCATCCAGACCAGACATACAACTCTGGGGTTTCCCGCAGACGACGTCTGTTATGAGTGGTCCACATCAGGCCTTGGATCTCTCGGCTCTACCTCGGAGCCATTCCTCCCACAATCTGACAATGCCGATCCGCAGCATGGGTCTGCCTTTGTGGGACGCGGTGACCTCGGTATGGACTGAGCACCCTCTGTCACGCCATCCGGTCCTGCCAGCTCCCAGTTCAGGTTCAAGGCCTTGGGTCACCGGCATCCCGTTACCCCCTGCAGTGACAACATCGGGCGTAGACACGTCACGACGAGCATCCGTAACACTACTATCAGCTCGGGTGAAAGCCTACACTCGAGCCACCCAACCGTCGGCCTTCACTACAGACTTCGCGTCTTGGTGGTCTATCCTGATTTTCCCGATGAATGGCCCTGTGCCACCAGCACCTGCAGGCTGGGTTTTCTCGGCCTACCACCTTGGGGCGGAGTCATCTTCCACTCCCCAGAAGAAGCACCGTCGTAGCCATAAAGGCAAGCGACCTATTGCTACCACCAGCAACTCCGGCAAGACCATTCTTGTTGGAGACCTACGAATTCGCCTAGATGGGGGTGAACCCATTATTTCTCCGGAACGGATCGTCCCTACAGTCCCCATCACCAACTGCTTTAGCCTCTTGCATCGAACGTGGGAAGACAAGGCAGAACTTAAGCGGGTGGATGCTTCGGCAATGGGCCAAAAGCACCAACGCTAGTTTGGCACTCAAGCTCCCAAGTCCCGTCGGAGGAACAAGGACGAGGGAGACTAGCAGTCAGACTTGAGAAGGATCTGGGTCACCCCGGAGGAAGCTCAAGCTTATATGTCAGAGTGTCAGGGATTTTAGACCTCGAAATTCACCCCGAAGCTCCATGAGAGGAGCTTTTGTAGATTATTGAACACCCCTCCTTTTGTGTGTCTCTCTCTCCGTTTTAAAAAATCCACCCAGCACAAAAGTCGAGACACTTTTAGGTCATTTGGTTGGGATGAAATTATGCAAAGAATTCTAATGATTGGAATCCCCTAATAATCCCAACCAAAGAGGCCCTTAGTTAATGACCCATGGGATAAGAGCAAAGACGCTACAGCCAGGTCAGAGGAAAAGGTTTCCGTTAGTGAAAAGGGAAAACCAACAGTTTGTCCTTTCTTTTGGTTAAGAGGAGATGTCGATGGAGATGGAACCACAGTGTAACGTAGCATTTAGCAAACGGCCAGTCGCAGAAACTATTACACGGCTATAACGGCCATTCAACAAACAGCAACGTGGCAATCTTGGAAATAGATCAAGAACTATGATTCTTTAATCTCTTCCTTTACAACAGAATTAGTTACACGGTTGGAGAAGATTAGTCAACATTTGTGGCTTAGCTTCCAGGAGTCCTGTAAACAGTATAAATACAGAGGTGGGCTGCGATAGCAGTAACATAGTTACCCTCCAGCTTCTCGCTACTCTTCTTCTCTCTGTTCTTTCCTCTTCGTTTGTTCTACTCAGATCTCTGCAACTCTCCCATCACGGCCTCTTCAAGGACTCAAAGTTCTTCCGCAGGAATCCTACTGGAGGGAATCACCCGGGAACTAAGGAAACAACATCTCAAACTGGTGTCTGAGCCTGCCTCCAGCTCCAGTTCTTCTTCTGCGAACATGGCTTCTGATCCTTCTAAATTCTTGAAGACTATGTTCCAAGAATTATAAGCAAGCATGTTCCAGGAGCTCCATGCTGCCATCCGACTGGAGGCATACGACAGGAATTCCAGCAGACAATACGTAAGTAATCTGAAATCACGGTTTCTTCCACAAGAACATGCTCTTGTTACTGATGGTAGATCAGATAATTTCTCTCTATTTCGGCCTAAAATGCACGATTTTCGGCATTTTGTACTGAATACACAACCAAAGCAAGAGATACGAGATCAATACCAAAGTATAAACAATGTTTAGAGACTGCCAGGAAAAACGATGAAGCATTGAAGTCAGCCCCGGCTGACACAGAACAGAGAATCTGTTAGCAGAGGAACATGCCAGGAAGAATGATAAAACATGGCGAGATGACATCTAGGTAGACTGGGTTTGAAAACAAATCCTGCCCCCGATGACCAAGATCAACAAATAGACAAAATGTGTAGAAGCTCGGAACTTGATGCGAGAAGAAATTAAGCAGCCAAAAATCGTCCCTTTCAAAAGGGCATTTCTTCGAAACTGGGATTTTGACCACCAGATCCAGAGATCAGATCCTGGAAATCCCGTGAGGGATCCCAGAGCGCCCAAGAAGGGGGAGCAAAAGAACATAAAAAAAAGACATGTTTGAGGGAGGAAGGGAAGGTGATCTTCACGGAATGCCGCGACGACGTCACCACCCCATGGCAATCTCCCTCCACCTCTTGCACATGCAGGAACAGCCGAACAGGGCACCACGTTCTTCCAAAGCGGCCACCGGTCCTCGACTTTCAGCCCTACCGCAGGAAAAGGGAGAACAAAAAAAAGGCCTGTTTTAGGGAGGAAGGGAAGGTGATCTTCCTGGACTGCCGTCACTGATAGAAAATAGTGTTGACGGGTAAATTTTTTTTACTAGAGCTGTGTACAAAAATTAAAGGGAATTAAGATCGAGATGAGTAAATATGGGTCGAAACGCGTAGTCGCTTTCTTTAGAGTCGTTTCGTCCCTACTCCAGTGCAGATAGACTTCTCGATGGAACTTCCCTCAAGATACGACGACCCAAATAGGTGGCGACGCGAAGGTACACTCCAACTCGCGTTGTCGGGGGGGGAACACCACAGTGACAGGTGGCTCTTGCAGGAAGAACCGGTGACGACGCGAAGGTGCACTCCAACTCGCTTTGCCGGGGGCGAACACCACAGTAACAGGCGGTCTCTTGCAGGAAGAAAAAGATGATCGGAGAGAGGAGTTCGAGAGAGATATGAGTCAGGCTTTCGCCGCGACATCCGGAAGGAGTGCGGCATGAACCGGGACGAGACCGTCCTCTCGTTCGCGGCCGACGACGAAGGCTCAATGGATAAGCTGCGCGGCCAGGCCAAAGACGAGGTCTGGATCGACGAGGCGCAGAAGTTCGCCCATCTCCGCAAGCTCATCATCTCGGTCGTTGGTCCGCTGCTCAAAGACAAGCGCGGCACGGTGCGGCTCACTGGGACGCCGGGCCAGGATTGCGCTGGCTACTTCTACGACGTCACGCCCGAAGAGGACTCCGGCGACACGCCGCTCCCCGGTTGGGAGGTCCACCGCTGGAGCGTCGTCGACAATCCGAGGTTCGGCGCGACGGCGGATGAACGATGGGCAGCGACTGCCGGCGAGGCGCTCACCGAGAACGGCTGGGACGGTACCGAGCCGGACTTCCTCCGCGAGTGGCTCGGCAAGTGGGTGAAGACGGACGCGCGGTACGTGTACCCGGTGCACGGCGTGCCGAAGCACGTGCTCGTGTTCGCGCCTCGTCGCACGATGGAGAACCCCATCAACCCCGAGCACGCGCCTTGGTACGATCACGATGCGTCGGTCGCTGACCTGCCTCGGCGACCAGGACGCCGCGACTACGTGTGGATGTACGCGATCGGCGCTGACTTCGGCTATGCCGAGACGCCGTTCGCGCTGACGATGTGGGCGTTCACGTTCGACCTGCCCGACATCTACGAGATGTGCGCGTGGAAGCAGCACAAGGTGCTCCCCGATGATCAGCGTCAATACATCGAGCTGCTGTGGAACGCGGTCCCGAACATCGTCGCGCTCGCGGGTGACCCCGCCGGGCAGAAGTCGGCCGACCTCGAGGCCTGGCGGACGCGGTTCTCGCTCCCCATCGAGGACGCGGACAAGAGCGCGAAGAACACGTGGCAGACCCTCATGGCCGGCGACATCCGCAAGGGGCACGTGCACTACAGGGAGGGTAGCCCGCTGCTCCACGAGGCGACGCACCTCGTGTACCTGCCGACGAAGCCGGGCAAGAGCGTGCCAGCGAATGGCGTACCAGCCGCACAACGAACCGCGCGACGAGTACTGGTCGATCTCGCACGACGTCGCCGCGCGCCGCTACGAGTACGTGAAGTCCGCGGTGACGGATCCACCCGAGGCGCCGCCGCGCACCAAGCAGATCTACGGCGGCGGGACGATCGTCGTCGCGGCGATGCTCGAGCGCCTGACGGCGCGCACGTGGGAGTCGCTGTTCGAAGAGTATGTCGCCAAGCCGGTCGGCGTCACGACGCTGCGGTTCGGAGCCTCCGCGAACCCGGACCGCGTCGACGCGCCGTGGGAGCACGCGCTGGACCACGGCGTGATCACGCCACGCGCGTCGCCCGAGCACTACGACAACGAGCCGCACGGACCGGCGGGCCGCAACGTGTTCATGTCGGTCGCGGATCTCGCGCGGATCGCGAACGCGTACATCGACGAGAGCCACACGATCGTGTCCCCGGCGGCGCACGCCATCACGCAGGTCGACGTCCTCGGGACCGGCGCCAGCGTGACGTGGCCCGTGAGCGGCGAGCCCGACACGTGCGGCGTGGTGCTCGGGCACGAAGGCTCGAACGGCCAGAACTGGAGCATCGCGTGGATCGCGCCGCGCAAGGGGCTCGTGATCACGCTCGCCGCGAACTACTACTCGGAGGAGGTCGCCGCGGCGGGACGCCAGCTCGTCGACGAGATCGTCGCGACGGTTCATCCGCCGTGCACGGATGCTCCGCCGCCGTCGATCGCTCCGTCGTTGACGCTCGGCAAGCCGGCCACGGCGTCGAGTATCTACGGCCCCGGCTGGGGGCCCAGGCGGGCCGTCGATGGCGTCGGCGGTGACAACCGCTGGGCCACGCCGGATGACACGACGAGCGCGTGGCTCGAGGTCGACCTCGGCGGCGACGTGGTGATCGGCCGCTACGCGTTGTACGAGGCGTTCCGTCGCGTCACGTCGTTCACGCTGTCGACGAGCACCGACCACAGGACGTGGACGCCCGTCGCCACGGGCACCACGATCGGGAAGCAGCTCGACGGGACGTTTCCGCCCGTGCGCGCGCGTATTAATTTATTTTTATAATTACTTAATAAATTCTAAAAAATACCTAAATAAATCTAAAAATAAATTTAAAAATCTGGGTCACTATAATAGTAGTTGGTTCTTCTTGATTTTGTTGAAGCTGTGATAATATTCTCCTTAGCCGGACAGCTTCGTATGCAGCACTTGTAGCAGATATATATTCAGCTTCTACTGAAGATAGAGTGATTGTTTGCTGCTTCTTAGATGACTATGGAATAAACTTTGTCCCAAGATAAAATAAATATCTAAAAGTACTTTTTCGATTATCTGTCGAGCTTACCCAATCACTATCTGTGTTGCGAATAAGATGATTGTTTTCTTCAGAAATATACTTGATGCCATAAATTGTAGTTCCTCTAAGATATCTCAAAATACGCTTGGCCGCTACAAAGTGTAGCTTGTTTGGCTCGTTCCTAAAACGTGATACCACACTTACTGAATAAAGAATATCCGGCCTTGTATTTGTGAGATATAAAAGAGAACCAACTAAACTTCTATAGATTGAAGTATTAATCTTCTCTGTATCATCATGTATAGAGAGCTTCGTATTTACTGCCATAGGTGTAGCCACAGTCTTACAGTTGACCATATTGAATTTCTTCAAAAAAATTTCATAAAACTTTTCTTGGCTGAGAAATATTACTCATGTGATTTGTTTTACTTGAATGCCAAGAAAATAACTCAACATGTCGAGATCGGTCATTTCAAATTCTTTTATCATTTTCATCTTGAAATCATTTAGCATATCATGGCTAGTACCAAAATAGATTAAATCATTAACATAAAGATAAAGGATGAGGAAGTTCAGATCTTTCTTCTTTATATATAATGAGGGCTTGCTTGAACATCTTAGAAAGTCATCTTGTTGAAAATATTTATCAATCTTATTGTTCCATACTTGAGGGGCTTGTTTAACCCATATAATGCCTTATGTAGGCCATAAACTATATCCTTGTGTCATTTGATTTGATATCCTCATAGTTGCTCTATATATATTTCTTCTTTAAAATTATCATTCAAAAATATAGACCATGAACTAACCTAAGTAGGTTAACTTAACCCAAACTCCCTACCAAATTGGTGCTTAGACTCCAAGACATACCTCCAACGCTCTATATGACTAAAAAGGAGATAATAAAAAAATGTATCATGCAATTTGTACATTCTTTATAAGAATAAAAGATGATATGAGGAGACAGAAGAAAAGTAATTCTGGGAAAAATGATGGTCATGAGTTAGAGAAGTTTGTATCAGATAAAGATATTCATTGCATTAAACATACTATAAATTTCAAGGTAAATTTCAAGGCAGGCAGGATCGGGGATCGGAATTGGATCGCCCAGTCCCGAACCGATCTAGATCGGCCGATCTGGCCCAACCCCGATCCGATCCTGGCCGAGACAAACTAGCAGCCCAAAGACATGCCAAAAAAATCTTAAAAAGTTAAAAAAAAACTAATCTGAAAAAATAGGAAAACTGTTCTAACATGGGTAAAACTCAATTTTTCATGAAAAACTTGACATATTCAAATGTTATCTTTCATTCATTGGTTGTGTACATAGAAGGAGTTTTTTAGATATTGTATATAGTCATTTCATGACAAGTACTGTGATATGGACTTAACATGGTGTCAAATTTAGCATGCCTATAGCACATACATGAGTTGATAATCCATGAGATACCAGTTGTATTCCTCTGTGTTGATGTAGACTGTCATGAAAGGTCTTCAACCTAGGATCGTGGGGACTTGGTAGGTGCCTTTAGTTGATTATTGTGATGAAATGTCTGAATATTGTGAATATGGAGTACAATCATAGTATCTTCCTCTAGAATAAGAAGACACATCAGAGGGGGGATAACCATAATACCCTAAAGGATAAGTAAGCATAAGGCCCCTAAGACTAAGATGATGTGTCAGAGTACTCTAGCTAGCCATAATGTTCACTTGTCTCTCTTGCCCTTCATAGGAGGAACGCTTCCTTCATTGCTTTCTTCTTTCTCAATCAATTCCGCCGATAAGGGATGAAGTTTGAATTATAACATGTCTTCAATACCTTGTTCAAGTGTTATTCCTAGGATTTTTCGTTATCTTCATATCAACTTAAACAAAGAGATCAGTCACACCATCAGAGATGCAGACATTTATACCATTCTTTCAATTTGTAACAACATGGGTTATAAGCTTAAGCGTGACCATCTAGTCCGCACTCTTCAATCCAAAAAGGGGAAAGCCCCTGTAGTTGCGTTTGATGACAGTGATGATAATGAACAAGCAGAACATGTTGATACTCAATCCGCTTCTACAGATGCAATGACAATGCACTCCAAGATTGATGCCTTAGGAGGTGAACTCAGTCAGGTCAAGGAGACAGTGGATGATCTTACGAAGGACATTTCCGATTTGAAGCTTTACCACAGCACATTTCCAGTAATATGAAGCTATGGTCACTTCCATTGATTCGTTGACTCAAGCCTTGGGTGTTCAATCCTCCAAGATCGATGACATAGCAGATTTCATTTGCCTTCCCCCACAGTCCCCTTAATCCAACATGGGAAACTCATCTCAAACGCTTCTAGCCTGTAGAACTTTTGCTAATCCTTGATTCCCCTTCTACTTTTTGATGATGCCAAAGGGGGAGAAATAGTTATGTTATCTATGCTATGTTATCCTGTCAATGACAGTTATGTGTGTGTGTTGCATGCTTGTGTGCCGTATGCCTGAGTGAGAATCAAGTAGAATGAGTGTCCGTAAGTCATGGCATGGCATGCAGAGTATTGGTCCTCTTATCTGTCAGTTACGTTAGTCTTGTTGTCTTAACTATTTTGAAATGAAAAACACTAACATTATGATGATCGGCAAATTTTGTGATGCCAATGAACAATCTACATTGCTTGAATGTGTTTTCAACATATTGGTGCTATCTTGTGAAAGATCCTCTGTAGATTGGCATGAATTTTTTGTTGTTCAAAGTAAATTTTGGAATCCATGAATAAAAGATTGTCATACTAAACTTTTGATTAATTTTTCATTGTTCCGATGCACATGGTATTTTTTCATCATCAAAAAGGGGGAGATTGTTGAACCCCGTGCGTGACTTTGCTTTAAGAAATTTTGATGATGACACGCAAGTTACCAACTCGTGTTAATTTTTATAAGGCACGATTTGATACGATATGATATTATATACTAAATTGAGAAGATTTCAAATAAAAAAACTCATATTATATGAGTTTATTTATAAAGTCACCTCACGCTCAATCATCCATCCCTCTTTTTCCCCTCCATCCCTTCCTTTGGGAACCCTAACTATCTCCCTCTCCCCGACGACCCCCTCTCTCTCCCCCTCCATCTTGGCATACCCACCCAAGTTTCCCTAAACGGTCGTAGTCCCCCGCCACCATCTCCACCATCCCTAACTCGTGTCGTCGCCATCATCCCTTACTTGAGCCGACATCTTCGCCATCTTCTTTTTCTTCTTTCTCGACTCGAGCCACAGTCATCATCTCTTGTTCAAGCCGACATCTCCATCATCATCATCTTCTTTTTTAATTGCTTAAGCTACTACCGTCCTTGGCTCCCCCCAACTGCCACCCTCTCTGTCGCCTCTGCTAGGCCAATGACAACTAAGTGTAGCATAACGCTTGCCTGTCACGTGTTGGTCGCAGTCTAGCATGATCCAGCACGATCGATATCGGTCGTGCCTGAGCGACACAACAAATCATGTTTTAACTTTGGTGAAATAACATATTCTAATTATTTACTAGATTGAGTGATTCCAGAAAAACCTGAGTTAGTGTCTACCCAACCCGTCAAACCAATGTTTTGTTTATTTGTTAGAAAAATCTTCTTATTAAACTCGTAATTGATTATAAAAGAGGGCCTGAGAGTAAGAGAATAAGTTGAAAGGTACCTCTAATTGCAAGCAATGCCGAGCAAACCCTTACAATTTTCAAAGACTAATGTTTGGTGCATCGCCCCTAAAGTAGTACAGCAAGGTTTCCCCCCCTAATTTCTTAGGGTCACTTTGGTAACGGGTTGGGTTAAGAGAGGGTGGACTACCCCGATGGGTTAGGTTAAGGGAGGGTGGGTTACTCAGGATAGCTCACCCTCCCTTAACTCAATCCGTTACCAAAATCACCCTAACTCGGGTGGAGTAACTCATTCCACCTCGGCCGCGCAGACGCTCACAGCAGCTCTGGGCGGTCTAATCGCCGTTAGCACCGCAACCACCGGCAGCGGATCTCAGGGCAGCTGGCAGCTGGTGACGGGCGGCGTCGGGACATAGCGGTAATTGATCTGGCCGTTGCCGGGCATGTTGCTGGTGCCGGTGGTGATCGGCTGCACCACCTGGACCATGCTGCCATTGCCGGACAGGTCGGGGCCCGAGCCCACACCGCCACTGAAGTCGAACAGTCCGGCATCGCTGTCATTGAGAACCATGACCGTCGCAGGTTCATGGTCCGATGACAGATCGACGATCTGGGCTTCGTCCGCGAACGCTGTGCCGGTCAGAAGAACCAGCTGAAACGCGGTCAGTACGGGAAGGGCGCAAATCTTCACCACACGTCTCCAAGTCAGTTTGGCGGCCTGATGGCCGTCCGTTGGGGTCGTGGGGCATACGACGCGATGTCCGCACCATAGGACGGACGCATGTAGCTTCCGAACGGTTCCTGCGAATTTGGTTAAGGCGGCGTACGGCGTGCGCGGACGGGAAATGCGCGACTGGTTGCGCTCCCAATTCCCAGGCACCGCGCGCAGCAGGATTTTCGCGGTGGCTTTTGCGTTTACCCGCCTGGATGGCGGTGCTAGCGTTTCTGCCAAGCAAGAAAAACACCAGACCGGGGGGTGATGGTGGCAGACGCGCAGGCAGGCATCGCGGCCGGACGCGGCGAGGGAAAGAAGGACGTTCTGCGCGTGCTGGATGGCGCCGCGCGCGCCGTACGGTTCAGTCGCGAGCTGCTCTATTCGGCCATCGAGAATGTCGATCACGGCGTTAATGTCATCGACGGCGCCATGCGCCTGGTGGCGTGGAATGCCCGTTTCGTCGAACTGTTCCGTTTCCCGCCCGGCTTCCTGCGCGTGGGCATGGCGGTGGAAGACCTGATCCGTCATCTGGCGCCACCCGGTGCCAGCGAGGCCGAGATCCGGCGCATCATCGAGCAGCGGCTGGCGCGCCGGTTGTCGCTGATGTCGACGCGGCTCGGCACCGCGTGGCTCCACAGCCATGGCTATCTCCACGCAAATGCGCCGTGCATCATCGAGATGCGGGTCAAATGGACCGCGAACGACAACGCGCACATGACGTGGTGGGTCAACCAGATCAATGCGGACGCTGGCACCCGCCCTTACAACGACACGGACATGAATTTCGAGGGTGGGTCCACCTCAACCGGCAGCGGCGATGGGCGCGTGGTCAATCGCAACACGATCCGCTGGAGCACGGACGGCTCTTTCACGGGCGACGGCAACACCGGCTCTATCCTCGCCAATGAGACGTGGCGCGTCATTGCGTTCAAGATCCTCGCGGACGGCACGCAGGAATATTGGATGGACGCCGATGGCACGGGCGCCAGCATGACGATGGTGCACAGTTATAACGGCAATGCAGACTATGCGCTTGCCGGTGCCTTCGGTCTGCTCATGACCGCTCACAGCTATCAGAATGCGTGGCAGGAGGCGGATACCGATTGCGAGATCAGCATGGACTGGTTCCGGCTCTGGTCTCCCACAGCGACCGGGCAGATGCTCGTCCCCAGCGCGGCGGGCGGGACATACAATGTCGACTATGGCGCGGCCGATAGCTGGACGCTTCCCGCGACGGCGACTGTCTGGGGCGATGATGTCACCGAGGTGCTGAGCGCGATCCCGCAGGAGGATAACGAGCCGAGCGGCGAAGATTATGGGACATGGCTGCTGCTGCCTCCGGGCTTTGCCTATGACGTCGGCACGCACGAACTCTCGGTGGATGGGACGAACCCGCGCCCTGGCCGGCAAGCCTTGGTCCGCACGGTCGTTCAGAACGACGTCATCTGCGAGGATCAGCGCATCATCGTCAATGTCGGGCCGAACATCACGGCTACCGAGATCAATGCGGTCGAGGGTGTCGCCAGCACGTTCGACCTCTACGCGGCCTGCGACGTGGGGCAGTTGCTTCCCAAGACGATCACGCTCCTCGATGCGCTTCCCGCTGGCGTGACGTGGGACGCGGGGACCGGGATACTGAGCTTCACCGATACGGCAGAGCCAATCGACGCCAGCGTTGATTGGCACTAGCCCAGTGCCGACGAACACCTCAAGAGACCAACAAACTATGTCGGTTCCGCCACCTCGGTGACACCGATGAACAAACACCCTACCCAGACCTTATGTCTGGGAAAGGGGAATAAACCCTTCTTTGTGTCAGCACCGACCCAGTGCTGACGAATATCCTAAGAGATAAATAAATCATGTCGGTTCTGCCACCCTGGTGATACCGACGAATAAACACCTTATCCGGACCTTACGTCTGGGATAAGGAAATAAACCCCTCTTTGCGTTGGCACTAGCCCAGTGCCGACGAACACCTCAAGAGACCAACAAACTATGTCGGTTCCGCCACCTCGGTGACACCGACGAACAAACACCCTACCCAAACCTTACATCTGGGAAAGGGGAATAAACCCTTCTTTGTGTCAGCACCAACCCAGTGCTGACGAATATTCTAAGAGACAAACAAGCCATGTCGGTTCCGCCACCCTGGTGATACCGACAAATAAACACCTCACCCGGACCTTACGTCTGAAAAAAGGGAATAAACCCTTCTTTGCATCAGCACTGGCCCAGTGCCGACGAACACCCTAAGAGACAAACAAGCCATGTCGATTCCGCCACCTCGGTGGTACCGACGAACAAACACCTTATCCAGACCTTACGTCCAGAATAAGGAGATAAACCCTTCTTCGCGTCAGCACCGACCTAGTGCCGACGAATATCCTAAGAGACGAACAAGCCTTGTCGATTCCGTCACCTCAGTGACCCCGACGAATGAGCACCTTACCTGGACCTTACGTCTGCGATAAGGAAGTTAACCCCTCTTTGCGTCAGCACTGACCCAGTGCCGATGAATATCTCAAGAGACAAACAAACCATGTCGGTTCCGCCACCTCGGCGATACCGACAAACCAACATCTTGCCCAGACCCCTCTCGGGTCGAAACGATAAACACCCCTTTGACTTGGACCTTTCGTCCAGGTCATTTGAACCAATAAACTCTTCTCTCCATCCCTTTGGGTGACGAATACCCCTTTGACCTGGACCTCCCGACCAGGTCATTTGAACCAATAAACTCTTCTCTCCGTCCCTTCGGGTGACGACTACCTCCCGCCCAGGCCAATCTCCCTCACAGATCCGCTCGGCGGGGCCACAAGGCTCACGCGGTGGAGTGATCCCCTCGTCTCTCCCCTGGGGAGGCGAGCACTCTCCTATGCGCCTCTGCAGACCCGACCGAAGCGTTCCCAGATCAAGCCAATGGTGCGAACTCGCACCCCGTCGAGGAGCAGAAAGAAAGAAGAAAAAAGAGGGAAAGGAGATTCGTGGGCCAGCATGAGAAAGTACATACGCGAATGATTTTCTATTTCAAAAAGGGAGGGATACACGTGCTTCGGGGCATACCCCTAGTTACATGTCAAAAAGGGGGGAAAAGAGAAGAGAAGAGAAAGAGAGAGGAGCAGAGTACAAGCGGAGGGTCAAGAAGAGCGGCGCTCAATCTATCCCTCGGAAGATTTCCTCGAGAGGGAGGATCCCGACGCAGGGGAATTCTGCCATGTCGCGCAGTCGATTTCTCTGCTCCTCGAGACGCGCCAGCTCAGACGTCACAGACGCCGTTTTGACCCTGGCAACGGTAATCTCCTTAGTTTCTCTAATTACGGCGGCCTCCGCTTCAGCCAGCTCGGCCTCGGTGGCAGCGAGATATTTCCTCAACTTTTCTACCCTGCCTGTGAGGGCACCCACGCGCCATTGGTTGTCGTCCAGGGCCCTTCCGTGCTGCTCTTCATTGTTTCGCCGCACGTCCAGCACGCGCAGGTATTCATCCTCCTGGGCACTGATGGCGGTGATCATTGGGAGCCCGGGCCTCGAGGAACTCACGGTGGTTAACATACTTTAACAGCAACAGGACCTGCCGCGACCATTCCTCCATAGGGTAACCCAGCATTTGCAACGCCCCGGTCAGCTGCGCCACCACGGTGTACACCCCCCGGTATGTGAGGGAGGGGTCAGCGAAGATCATCGACCACAGGACCAGCAGCATTTGTCAGACCGGTGCATCCGAGTTGACGTGATCGATGGAGGGCACGGCCGGAGGGTCGAACTCGACCAAGTCGTCCACCGCTGCCCACAGATCCGCGTCCACCATGCCCGAGGAGGAGGGAAGACCAACGGCTAGGTCGCTTGGGCACCCGACCCCTATAGACGACTCCCGGCTAGTCATCGCCAAAGGAGCTGGTAGGGTGACAACTGAACCGCCTGGCTCCGCCATCGCAAGGGACTACTCCATCCCGCTCTCGGTCGTAGGAAGCACAGGAAGCGGAGCTGGAGCAGATGTCGCTATTGAAGGACCCGCCACCTCTTCCGCCTGTGCTCCCTCTTCCTCGGAAGTCGCAAGGCTAGCGAGCGTCTTTCCCAGGAGCTGGCCCTCCTCGAGTGTCATAAGCGGTCGGGGAGGTGTCAGAGGAACCATGAGCTTCAGTCCGCTCCCCGACTGCAGGAACGATACCAAGCGCTCCACCTCCGACGCTGAGAGGAGTTGCGGCTCGTCAACCTTCGCGGGGCCCGCTGCCTCCCTCCACTTTGTGACGGCCTTCCGAGCTTTAGTAGTGTGCGCTTCGGGGAGCCCTCCTTCCTCCTGAAACATAGAAAGTGAGGTTAGCCTTCCATCGATTGAGGTAGACTGCTCCAAGCCTCGAGGAGATATAAGAGGAGGTCCCAGAGGTCCCACATTTGCCTCAGTCATCGGGACTATAATGCCTTCCGGTGCTATTTCTCCTTCCTCCAGAATCGCAACGGTCGGCGTTGCAGTCCCCACGATCGCTTCCTGCTGCAAGACCTCGAATAAGGCTGCCAGCTTCCCCAAGCCGGCGTCGCCGCCCCCGGATCGCTCTGCTGGTGCATCCGGGATGGGCGCCTCCACAATCTCTGGCTGGATTTACTCCTGCAAGTTGACCGAAGGGTAAGAGACAAAGGGCCGAAAGCTAGCCACAAAAGGAGGGCCCCATATGAACGGGCCCACACTTACAACATCCTCGCCCAAAGCCGCCTCGTTAGAGGAGTAGCCGTAGTCTACCTTCTCGCCTGAGGAAGACTGGGTCGGGGTAGGCTCCTCCCTTGTTGGAGAGGAAGCTCTCGCTGTGGAATCGACCGCCTCTCCCTTGCGCGGACTAGGAGACGGCGACGTCCCAGATTTCGGCCTCCTCCTCGTATAGATCTGCGTCGGCTCGGGGATCCCCCAGGTCTCTATCCACTCGGGAAGGGGTGCGAGGGGAGCTGCCAAATGAGGAAGCATTCAAGTCAGATGAAAGTCCTTGGGCTCCCAACGAATAGCAAAAAGAAAATACGTCAGCCACGCCAGTGGAAGGAATTACCCTGTTCGGTCTCCGCGGCCGGGAGCAGACTGGGGATTGTCTCCTCCACAGAGGGCGCGACCCCAGGTGCAACGGCTTCACCCACGTCCGGAGTAGGAGCAGGTACCGATTCCTCTGCAGGGACTGGAGGAAGAAGCCTGCGTAAAAGGCCTTGTCTCACAAGGCGAAAGGGTGTTAGGTGAAATCGCCAGCAAAAAAAAACCTAACCTGGGGGTTGGATGCGCTTAGCCTGAGTAGCCGCGTACGCGGCCACAAACTCCTCAGCTTCAGTTTTCCTCTGTTCTAGTTCCTGCGGACTGATCGTCATACCGGGGATTTGCACGAAATGTGCCGCCTTCGCTTCGGCTGAGAGAAGGACACACGCACGTCATACAGGAGCAAAGAATTTCCCCGAGGGGGTGACCAGACCCCAAAAGGCATCGGCATCTAAAAGCCTCACCTACGGGACGGCTCAGCTCGGCCCGGGGTGCAGCAAACTTCGCAAAGGAAGAAACTGATGGAGGCGGGGAAGCTGAAGCCATCCGGAAGACCTCTGCCCTATTCCGCTCGACCTCCTGTTGCGCAGCCACCTTGGCAGCAGCAAGTGCCCTCTCCACCGGTGACTTCTCTTGAGGCTCCCCAGCAGCCCCGGGTGAACGAGTGGGAGTCGATGGCGGCTCGGACCTGACCCAGGCTTCACCTGCAGCGGGGACCAGTGAAGGCGGAGGCCCCTCCCTAGCTGATGAACATGAAAGGTGTCCATGTGTGAGCGGCCCGTGCTAAGACAAAGATAAACTCCACCTGAAAGACAACCTTAACAAGGGAAATCTCACCTGCGGGTTGGCTCGGTTTGGCCTGGCCAACCTCAAACTCCTCGAAGGATGGGATGGGAGGCGATGGAGGAGCGGTCTCTGCAGACTTGGCGGTCTCTACCCTCCGGCGCTTAGTCTCCCACCGTCTGGCGGCCTGCGCCTCGCCTAAAGCCTTCTTCACGGGCGACTTCGCCCGGGGCCTCTTCGCAGGACGGGGCAACGGAGTCGTGGTCGGGGCCACTGGCGCCTCCTCAAAATAAGCTGGCTTCTCTGCTTGCCGGAGGAGATTGTGGTACGTCGCCAGCTGAGTGCTGTCTGGGTGGTCTGTGATGGAAAGAAAACAACGGGAGCAAGGAGTTAGTTACCATTCGGTGCTCAATAATGACAAGCAGGGACGAAAGAAGACATAATGTAGGCGCGCAGTAGTATGTACCGTGAGGGCCGGTATAAAGTCGAAGCGAGATTGGACAGTAGCTTAGAGAGGACGCTTGGTCCCGACGAGCCGCCTCCCGAACCAGCCAACACACGTCCCTGATCGTCTGGCATCGGTCGGCAAGGATGGCCAGGTCCGCGTGCTTCTTAGCCGAAAGATGGCAATGCAGATTGAAGTGATCCATCCCCCACCCTTCGGCAGAGTGATAGGCCACATGCAGCTACTGCCCCAGGATGGCCACCGACCGAGCTTCGATTGTTAGCCCGTGCACCCGCAGGAGGACATAGAGCCAGGTGGTATCGGCGTAATTCTACGACTTCCGCTCATCCCTCCTCACGAAGGTGTGGTAGGGGCAGATCGAGTTCTTCTCCGCCCGCCAGCTGGTCGCAGGGGTGCCCTCCTCTTCCGCCGGCAGCAGGAAATTGATCAACTTCAGACGGTCTGAGCCGACACGGCAAAGGTCCCCCAAAGTCTTCCTGAAGTCATCCTTCGCCACCGAAGGCAACTTGGCTTGTGGCGTCGGTCTGCTCTCTCGGGCCGCTTTACGAGAAACCAGATAGTTGGCCACGTCCTTGCTTTTGCCACGCCATAGGTGCAGGAGGTGCTCTGGCTGGACATCAAGAACAGGCACGGGCTGCCGGCTCAAGAATTTTCTCTCTGCCCTGTCCCAGCAATCGGTCTTGTGAGACCGATAGAATGCCGTTCGGGCATTCCACCACTTTACATATTCGGGTGTCACCTGTGGAATGCAACCGGGAGCCGGTACTCTAAAGCTGGCAGCATTCATTGGGTGGAAGAAGTCCCACCAGGCCCTTGCTTGTTCTGCAACTAAGCTCGCTCGTAGACTCCGTGCGGCAAGGCCAAACTGGGCGCTATGCACCGGAATGTGTTGATCATATCCGAAGTTACGGCCAAACCAGAAGGGGTAGTATGGTTCCAGCAGCAGGGTCTCCCCCTTTCGGAACGCCAGCATGCTTGGGCGAATAGATAGAGCCCAGTCTCTGAGTTCGAGCTCCAGCAGCGGACGGGTGACGTTTGCCTGGCTGATGGGGTGCACATATTTTTCAACCTGGTCATCCTTGCACTCCCGTTTGTTATTTACCAGCGGACTTGAATGTGCTGCCAGGTTCCAGAAATAAATCATCCCGGTGGCCTCTTGTGGGACTGTTGTCAACCGGCCTTGAAGGTCATAAAGCTTCTTCGAGGTGACACCCGCCTCTGCGCTGGCAAACTCCAGCATCCTCGGCGTCAGGCCCCAGTCTTGGATAGCCCGAGGCATAAACTCGGGAAATAGAGAACAGACCCAATCTTTGAAGAAATGCAAGGGACATACGTAATGGGCCTGCCTCAGGAACTGATGCATGCTGATATCCCCCAGGGCTTTATAGATCAGGCACAGGGTGGCCGGACACAGGGATAGCTTGATCCCCCACGCCATTTGGCACGCGGGGTAGATTACATCCGACCGTATCACCGTCTCGTCCCCGTACGGCATAGCAAAAGAGCACAGCCAGTACGTCAGGTAGGCCGCGCAGTGTGTCATTGGGTCGACAGCCATCGGGTTGGGCCCACCCAGACGCCTCTTGGAAGGGATCTTCATGTCCGTCTTCGGCTTGGCGCACTTCTTCCGGGTGACAATCGTCCCAATGTAAGGAAAATCTGCATACTCCTTCGGGCCATCATAAAAATATTGCAGCCACAAATTCATCCGGACCCTCTTCCGGTCTCCGCGGCGGGGTTACTTTTCACCGTGCGCGATTTGATACAGCTCTCGGTAGGCCTTCATCAGGTACCGGTATGAGTACCCCAAGGAATAATAGCCATCTCTGTCGATTTCATCCTTGATTAAATCTGGGAGATAGACCTCTTCATAGGGCTCCCCGTCAATGGGCAAGCCACTCAGTTGGCTCAGGCTCCACAGGTCCAACGAGGTCTCACCCTCCGCTGTGTAGAAAGTGTTCGTCTCCGCACAGAAGACCTCGATCATCCCGCAACAGAGACCTTTAGAGATCGGATACCCGTATCGAGAGGCATATACACTATGGTAGATGCCGGCCCGGATCAATATGGGAGCATAATTGAACAACACGTATTCCGTGAATTCTACTGCCCCCTCCCTGAAGCTGTGCGCATCTTGAAGCTTCAGCTCCCCAAACCAGCCCAGCGAGTGTCATTAGATGGACCAGTATACCAAATTAAGAGTCTGAATTGGGTTCAACTGTTCAACGAGCCAAATTTGACTAAGATAAAAACTTGTTTATTTAATGTTGAACGAAATTGAATTTAATTAAAAGACTTGACTTGTTTTATAGGGATATATATATATTTAATTATGTCTTACCGAAATTGAGCCGAATTTCAGGTCCAGGTCCTAACCTTGGCTAGTTGTTGTTTTCTAATCGTGACTTTGGATTGAGATATAGAGAATAGAGGCTTTTTGGGCCTGCCCTCTTCTCAACTTAAAACTCCATCGTGTAGCCCATTAATCTTAGGTACATGGATCTATGGTCAAGTTCAACTTATTTAATATCAGCCAAGCCTGCCCTATTCCATATTTCATATTCTTCACAATTGTCATATACACCCCCATATTAAGAAATATGTTTGAGTTATGCTTTGTCGAGGTATCTCTAAATCATCAAGTCATTGTTTTTTAGAGAAATTAAATTTAAGAACTCAGATTCATTAGTCAAAAGAATGGTTTCGCACATTCTGAGAACTACTAGGACACGCCAATTACAAAGGATTACAAGCTGAATTTGTCAAGACTTAACTACCCAATTAAAGTACACACGTAGTTATATGTACCCCAGTTTCCAACTTCAACACAAGATCATATAAAGCTTCTAGGAAGCAGGAAGACTACCGCCTGAGTGGAACCTCATATCAAAATAGGACAGGAAAAGACGACATTAGACGTGAGAAGAGATTTTAAATAAGTGTCATACAGAAGCCATCAACGACATCTTCTTATCCATGGCACGGTTGGTAGAGGAATATGTTAAAAGGGGATTAATTTAATTGGGACAAGTTACCCCTAGGTGTCGCACTTTTACTTTGACAGAGGGGGGTTAACTCAAGTGGAATAATTTTGTGTTTTTTTGTGAATAAATACATAAGTTGTCACCTCATTTGAACATTATTTTGCGATATGAATAGTGCTCTTTCGCAACATTGTTCATGCTATGGTCATCTTCTTTACGTTGAGTGAGAGACGAGCGACATCGGCGCGCCGGTCTCCGCCGCGGTCGACCCCGTCGCGATCGAGCGCATCACGACGAATCTGTTGTCGAACGCCGTCAAGTACACGCCGGCCCGCGGGCGCATCCGGGTCGAGCTCGTCGACGAGGGCGACGCGATCCGCCTGTCGGTGCTCGACACCGGCGTCGGCATCAGCAAGGAGCTGTCGGGCCGGCTGTTCGGCCGGTTCGAGCGCGGCGAGGACGTCGAGCGCTCGAAGGAGGGCACCGGCATCGGCCTGTCGCTGGTCAAGCAGCTCGTCGAGGCGCACGGCGGCATGGTCAAGGCGGTGGCGCGCCCGCAGGGCGGCACCGAGATGCGCGTCCTCCTCCCCGCCGATCGCCGGCTCGACGCGCCCGACGCGCGCACGCCCGAGCTCCAGCTCGGCGATCACGTCGCGCGCCCCGCGAGCAAGCCCGCGCCGCCGGTGCTGATCCCCGAGGGCATCTCGCAGGGCACGATCCTGATCGCCGAGGACGACGTCGTGCTCGCCGAGATGATCGCCGGCGTGCTCGGCGACGAGTACACGGTGCGCGTCGCCTACGACGGCGAGGCCGCGCTCGCGCTCGCGCGCAAGCACCCGCCGCACATGCTGATCACCGACATCGACATGCCGAAGATGAACGGCCTCGAGCTGGCGGGGAAGTTCCGCGAGGTCACGAAGGACAAGCTCGCGCCGATCTTGATCCTGTCGGCGATGCAGTCGGCGCTGACGCGCGTGTCGGGCCTCGACGCCGGCGCCGTCGACTACGTGACCAAGCCGTTCGATCCCGTCGAGCTCAAGGCCCGCGTGCGCGCGCAGTTCCGCATGCGCGACCTCGCCGTCCGCCTGCACCGCGCCGAGCAGCTGTCGACGCTGGGCATCCTGACGTCGGGCCTCGCCCACGAGCTGCGCAACCCGGCGAACGGCGTCGTCAACGCGATCGGCCCGCTGCGCGAGCTGCTGCCCGACGAGGTCAAGAGCGGCGGGCCGGGCGCGCTGCTCGACGTGATCGAGGAGTGCGCCCGCCAGCTCGACACGCACAAACTGCGCATAAGTCAAGTTTGGTACCACCTGGTCTAAGTGAATGAATGAAGCAAAGGTAACCAAATACCTACGGCAATAAAGAGAACAAAGGTTTGGCTGGATAAAGGACTGAGAGAGGACACTGGGCCTGCAAGTTCTTAGGTGGCATTTGATTATTGAGATAAGTGGTAGTCAAGATAGCATCAACCCAAAAAGGTTTTGGAATAGGATACTGAAACAAGAGTGACAGAGCTGTCTCAAGAAGATGACGATTTTTCTGTTCAACAACACCATTCTGTTGTGGTGCATAAGCACAAGAGAACTCATGAATGATGCCCTCATCTTCAAGGAAGATATTAATGCTACGAGCAAAGTACTCTTGAGCATCAAAATGACTTTTACCAGCTTGTCAAATTGGGTTTGTACCATGCTATAAAACACTTGAACAACATGCAGGACTTTATTCCGAGAGTTTAGCGGGTAAAACCAAGAACAATGTGAATAATCGCCAATGAAGGTAATAAAATATCGATAGCCATCCAAGGTTGAAACTGGAGAATGATGCCACAAATTAGAATGCATAATGTCAAAAGAAGAGGTGCTTTTATTTATAGAATAAGAAACTTGAGTTCTCCAATGTTTAGCCAAATTGTAGACCTAATAGAGTGAGAGCCCTATGAAAGATGTCCATTTAGCAGTTCGATAGACATTTGCTAACTGAAATAATGTAGGAAACAAAACCCTCAAGGAACTGAAAGAAAGGTGCCCTAATCTAGAATGTCGCAACTGGATCTCCTAGTCTCTTGTCTAAGTTGGAATGCACAGATAACTAAAGTACACTCTTGTCACATGGCTGGACAACAAAGACCATCTATCTCCCGGCGAATCCCAATCTTTGTCTTGTTTCCAGATTCTAAAAAACACAATGATCAACTGTTTAGTAAAATTGATAACAGAGAGCAAGTTAAATAGAAAGGGAAAGCATGTGAAGGTTAGAAGGCAGAGTAAGTTGATCTGAAAGGTGAATGGGAGCCTTTGCACTCTGAGACATCCAACTCATTCAGGGTGAGGTCCCCACGTAATTCCCACTCTCCACAAAAAAATTCAAGTCTTTCCCCCTTTGTTTGCCCCCCTCCCATTTTAATTGCCCAGATCTACACAGTCTATCTCTGTGCAAATCCACCATCCAGCAACCCATCCCTTACCTTGTAGATATCTCTTGGGGCAGAGTATGCCAGTGCAAGGAAGCAAGGGGCATGGGGATCAATATTTCATTCTGGCTTTATTGTGTAAGTGGCTGTGGAGGCTGGGGACAGAGGATGGTGGGTTATAGGCTCAGTTGTTTACACAAAGATTTTACTCTTGGTCCAGAGTGTGGGATATATTCTCGACCCTTATGTATAATGTCTCCCCGATTTGGAGAGGCATCCTATTGTATGTAAAGTTCGTCATAGCTAGTGTTCGGGTCAGCTTGGGTGACAGACAAAGATGCATCTTCTGGCAGGATAGATGGGGTGGGACTCCACAGTTGTAGAGGCTTTCCCATCATTGTCTGCCATTGCCGGGGATTTCGAGGCGTCTATGGCTCAGTCCTTCGATGTATAGCTGATTGGGGTTCTTTGGACTCCCACGTTTAGGAGGAATCTCACCCTAGAGGAGATGGACCAGTCGGAACCTTTCTTGACCTTCCTCCTAGAGAATTCTGTCTAGATGGGAGTAGGCCGGACTCTTGTCCTTGGAGATGGGAGAGGGAGGGCCTCTTCTCAAGTTGGTCTGCCTATGCCCTCCTATCGGATGGGGGATTGTGCCACTCCTTGACACGTCAAATATGGGCTCCTAACAGCCCGCACAAGGTGAAAATTTTGATGTTTTTTCTAGCAGATTACTACCATATGTTGTATGTGCGCGGACGAGGAGGGACTGGATCATCTTTTCACACGATGCTTTTTCGCAAAGGGCATTTGGACAAGGATTGGGCAGAGATTCCAGCAGCTGGTTGGGCATTATGTCGCGGTGCAATAACTCTTCATGCCACCTTTTGGGTCTTGTGGAGTGAAAGAAACAGTAAAATCTTTAAAAGGGAAGCAAGGCCGGAAGAGAGGGTTTTTGCTACCAAGCCATGCCCACCACCGCGAACTGGAACGCCTTCGTCGAGGCGCTCCGAATCCCCGCCGACCGCGCACCGATGCGCGGCCCGGACCCCACAGCAACGACCGCCATCGCGCGCGTCGATCAAGAGAGGAAGAAGCGATGAGTAAGCGTGACCGCGAGTCCTTGCGTGCGCCTGCGACGCCTGACCCGGTTCTGTTTCAGACGGCGAGGCACGTGATCGAGGGGCAGGAGTTCATTCATCCCGATTTCCGCCTGAGCTTCACCGCACCACAGGGCTATTATATGGCCAACGGCGCGGCGGCCGTGTCGGCAAGACATGCCGGAGCGATCGCAAGAATCGCGAGTGCCCGGAGGTGCCCGGAAGCGGGGAAGGTCATGGCGGTGTATCCTGTTTGTGATTACGCTCGCCGGCCGATGCCGGGGTCGCTCGTGCCGGGACGGCCGTTTTCGACGCGACCGGCGAAGCGCCGGAGGAAACCGTCGGCGCCGTCGATCCGGAGTCCGATGTCGTACCAACGCGAACTGCGCGAGAGGTCGAACACGACGCTCGCGGATTCGCCCGGACGCAATGTTTTCGTCACCGGCTTTTCGCCGTAGGAAAGGTCGGTCAGCGTCGTCGTGACCGGCGAGTCGCCGGTGTTCTTCAACCGGAAAACGATGTCGCCCACCGGTGTTCCGGCATCGTTGGCGACGGGCTCGAAAACCGCCTCCAACCGCGGATCGGCGAGACCGCCGGCGTATTCGCGGAAGAAGCCGTTCGGCCCGGCGACACACAGGTGGTAGCGGTCGTTTTCCAGCGGCCAACGGTCTTCGGCGGATTCGCCGGGACGCGCGCAATAGTGCCAGTTCGCGCGTTTTCCCGGACGCGCCGGACCGGGTGCGTAAACGCGGAACGGCGCGCCGGCCGAGCGTTTGCCGAACACGCGGTCGCCGGCCGAGAACACGATCCGGAACGCGCCTTTCTTCCGATCGAGTTCGCCGGCGACATTCAACTCGTAGGGCAGGGCGCACGAGGGACGTGTTCCCGGTTCCTGTTTCGGGAGCGACGGACCGTCTAGGATGGTGGGCGGTATTTTTGAAGGCTGTTTGAGTTATTTTCTTGTTAATTATCTTCCACCGACAACCAAGTACACGGTCTTATATTGGGCCATTTATGCAGGTTGGGCAGTCCATCATTAGATGGTTTATGGGCCAGAGTCCTAAATGGGTTGGCTTTTCAGATAAATATCTATTTATCTTATTTTTATTGATTTATCACTGACATCATGTAAACGGTCTAGCAATCAGCTGTGTGACTATTTGGATGGTCTATCGATGGACCGTTTGTCTCTTGAGAGTCCTACGCCGGGTCAGTCGGCCTATTTTGTGGGATAAATGGCTTGTTTATCTTAATATTTATTTTCCATCGACACATATAGGTGGTCTAGCAGTGGACCATGTATGTTGGTAGGAGGCCCATCATTCGACCGTGTTCAAGGCCGAGATCCTGGATTCAGTTGGCTTTTCTCTCGTGACCCGTAGTTAAACTGGTAGCTTATTCTACCATTTTCTCCGCGGATTCTCAGTCAAATGTGGTGCCATTTGATCCTGGTGAAAATTGGGAGTTTTATCTACATTTTATCCTAAAGAATCTTGGCCTAATTTCCACTGAAAAATCCTCAACTCGGGGCTGACATTCAAGGGTCTATAAAAAGCACCGTTAGTCCAAGCTCGCGTGTTGGGTCTCCTCTGGTGTTACTCAGTAGTGTGTACTATTGTATGCCACCTCCTTGGCCATTGCACGTCCCTGGCCGACACAACCCCTCAGCGGTGCACCCTTATGGAGATCAACTCCCTTTATTACCCCATCACCGGTGTGCCCCTTCACCGGTACACCTCCCCTGCACCTTGCCCGGCACACCATCAAACCCCCTCGTCGGTACACCTTCAGCCCGTTCAGCGGTACACTGCCTCCCTCTCTCCCCTTTGAGCATCCTTCGCCGGCACGCCATCTTTCTTCGCCGGTACACTCGTCCTCACCCCTTTATCAGCCCACTCTTCCATAACAAAATAAAAAAAGGATAATATGATAATAATAATAACAACAATAATTTTTAAATTTTTAAATTTTTAAATTAATCTTTTTTCTTTAAAAAAAACTCATGTTTCCTTTTTTCAAGGACCAGCAGCCTGTTCGGATCCAATTCAGCTTCTCAACATCCTCATGAGCTGGAGGCTCCATAAAGGGGCTTCTTGTCTCGCTTCTTCCTGGAGTAAGTGAGCAGCGGTTTATCCTATTGGCTAGGAGCCTAGGAGGGTATGCGTTCCCATAGTCCTGTCTCACATCATCTGTGGCAAAAATAGCTGACGAAGCAAGATCGAGTCGCAGAAATCACAGTAGGAAAATGAATCAGACCAAGAGAGGGCTCAATGGAAGATTGCTAATTTTCTGTAGAAAGTGGTGTCTCCCCCAAGAAGATGTATCACGAGAATAAATAATAGGACTCAGATTCCATAAAGGTAGCACACTTAAGGCAATACCTATTCCCAATTTGGGGATCAAGACACTTGTATCCCTTCTAGGTGGGGGAGTACCCAATGAAAATACCCTTAATGGATTGGGGATCAAGTTTAGAGGAATTAGGACCAAGGAAATGAATGAAGCAAAGGCAACCAAACGCTTTTAGTGGAAGGTTGAACAGCAGATGTTCAGGATGTAGAAGGGTAATTGGGGACATAGTCCTAAGAGCCTGGGATTGGATGCAATTGATCATGTATGCAGCAGTGAGCACTCCTTCAACCCAAAACCTTTTAGGGAGTCATGTTCAACCAACAAGGTTCTAGCAGTCTCCAAGAGGTACCAATTTTTCCTCCCTGCCGCTCCATTCTGTTGTGGTATATAGGAGCAAGATGAATCATGGATGACCCCTTCATCTTCCAAGAACACATTCAAGTGTCTCCCGAAATATTCTTTTGCGTTGTCTAAGCGCAACACTTTTTTTTTGATGAATTGAGTTTCCACCATTTTGCAGAACACTTGAATGATCCAGAGAACTTCTTCCCTGGACTTCACGAGATAAATCCAGGTGCGATGGGAAAAATCATCCATGAAGCTAATAAAGTACTTATGTCCACCCATGGAAAGCACAAGGAAAGGTCCGAAGACGGAAAGAAGATTGTAATGTCCGCCGTACAAAAGGGACAAACGGATATTTTTATTTTCACTGCCGCTTCATCGGCTTATTACCAAATCACTAAAGATATTTATGATGACCTGACTCCGCGTTTTGTCAATCATTCCAAAGGAGTGGTGTTTACCTCGAATCGTCCCGCCGATTCGCTTTTTTACGATCCCAAAAGAAAATATGCAGACCCGCAGTCGAACATGGATGTTTTTTTCTTCAACAACATGACCAAATCGCCCGCGCTGATAAGGGTTACAAATACACCTTTTATTAATGAAACTTATCCTTCCGATTACGACAGCACGCATGTTTCTTACCTGAGTGATATGAATGGTATCCGTAATCGCTTTATTGCTCGCTTCGACAGTGTTATTGCATTTGTGGATACTTCCACGCATTACCGTACTGTGGTTTCATCATTTCCCATTACCAATTATTCGCGAAACATAATAGAACAGGACGTTAATACAAAAGCCAAGCAATTGACGGAAGTCCTTTTTGTAAACGGTAAATACAGAATGTTCTCTGCTCCTTTGGTAAGCGCTTCAAAGCTCACTTCGGTTAATTTAATAAACACTTCTTATCGCGATTATAAAAATAATTTGGATAAACAGCAGCAGCAACAAGCCTTACAACAACAACAGCCTCAGGCAGAACCTCAAGCTAAGAAAGAGCCTTTAAATATTGAAATAATCAAACAACCGATAAACAAAGACAACAGCGGTAACGAAATAAATATTGACGATTATGTTTTTGAAGGCGAATCGAGAAAACCGAAAGAGCAGGAGCAACAGCAACAACCTGAACAAGAGCAAGCAGCTACATCAAATGACACACTAAAAAAAACATTGCCGTTGCCGCACTCCAAGAACGGGTTTCAGTTAGCCAGACAGCAAAATTATTACACACATTTTTCTGTTGATTATGTAGTATCGCAATTAGACAATTCCTATTTGAGCAATACTTACCAACAGTTTACGGGTGGCGGAAGTCCCATTTATTTGAATCCTGGACTTAATGCAAAGGGGTCAGATATAAAGTCTTGAAAGTCTTAAGGGGCATGATGTTGACAGCTGCACTGGCATCCACCAGAATCTGATTTACTTCATGCCCATTGATTTTCCCCTTCATGTAGAGGGGTCGGTTATGGCACGGAGGAGAGAGCAGAAAGTCTTTCTCCGTGAAGGTGATAGCTGTCGTGAAAGTCTTGTACGTGGCAGCTTTTATTTCTGCCACATTCGCTTCATAGACTTCCGGCTCTTGGAGTATTTTGATAAGGGTTTCCCTCAAATTTACTCTAAGCGATGGCTTCCCAAATCGTGATGCTGGCAGGAAAGTGCTTCATCTGGTGGAGAACCTTTCGGTTAGCTCGAGCTCGAGCGTCCTCCAGTGATGGTAGTATGTCAGGCTGGATCTGCTGCGAGCCGTCGCGCCGCTCCTCGTCGGGGAGTTGCACCACCTTGCCCTTGTTACTAGGATCAGGCTGAGTCTGGCCACCCGCAAACTCTTGGAAGAGAGAGGCCAGTGACAGCTCTTCCGAAGGAGGCTGAAGGGCTGGCCCATCCTTGTCGGATGGCCCTGCTTGTTCTGCAAGACAGGTCAAAACTAGTGCTGGGACCAGAATGTTGGTGGTGATCTCCTTGGCGCCAGTTGGGTCGAAGATGCTGGGTTGCCGTAGGATCTCCACTAGCGGGATCGGGGCAGGTTGTTCTCCTCGAAAGAGGATGACCTGTTCTAGATCGAAGGCGGACGGGCAAAGAGGTGGCTCAGGGACTCTTCCGCGGCCTCTACTGTGTCCACGACCGTGACCCCAGCCATGGTTGGTCTGTTCTGAGACTGGCTATAGTCTAAGTGGGGTCATAATCCTTTGTTGGGTTCTGGCTTCTACCGGCTCACCTTGCCGGGAGGCGTTGATGTTATCTGGAGGTGGAATAGCCACCATGTTGTAAGTATAGCTACGAAACATCTGCTCCAGCCATTCCACCATGATCTCTTTGTCCTTATAGAACAAGGAGAGCTCTTCTGGAATGCGGAGGGCTTCACCTCCTTTGACTTTTTGGATCATCTCTTGGACCCAATCTTTGAGGTGAGCTCATTTCTACATTTCTTCCCACGAGATGTAGCTATCGAGTGGGATAGGCCCGATAGGGCGAAGAGGAGTGTATTCCTCCAAGTCGTTGATGAGTCGCTGCAACCTCTAGAGAGGCATTAGCTCTACTGGGGATTGCAGGGCGGCCGCTTGTTTGGCCTACTTCTTGAGCCACCTCTTGAGATTCTTCCTTTTGTTCCTCTCCTGTTTCTTGGCAATAGTCGCCTCTAGGGGAGAAGGAGGAGGAGGCACTGGGACTGAGGATGACGGATCCCTATGGGGATACTGTCGGGCCAATGTGTTTGCAGGGTGAGGTCGGTGACTCTTCTTTGCCCGGATCTCGATCCAGGCACCTTCTGATTGTTGTAGTTGGAAGGTGGCGTTGATCCCCTGTTCAATGACCTCGAGTGGTAGTTCCTAGTATGCTGGGATACTGAGGTTGGCATCTGGGGACGTAGGCGCAGTTTGCTGTCTTAACCACGGTGGCTGTGGGAATCTACCACCAACCGGCTGACTTGTACTAGCGTTTGAGGACGTGTGCGTGGTTAAGATGTAGTGGCAAGGGAGGCTTCGCCTATTGAGCCGATGCCTCGGAACTGGCGTCCAAAGACATATGTGTGATTTGATGCCTTAGCCACGGTGGCAAGGGTTTCTGTTAAGAAGTGGCCTGAGGAGTATGAGTAGCATCATGCTTCCTGGCCTGACCCCGATGGTCTGACTGTGGGTAGGGTCGAGCGACACTCGATGAAGTCCTGGGGCCTTGCTGCCCCTATTGGCTGTCTTGATCTCGCACGCCGGATGTCCTTTGTGATGGCAGACTCAGCTTGCGAACTATTGGGAGGACATGGTTCGGTCGATCCGAAACCTCGCCCAACTTCTATTTTCCCTTCCTATCCTCGAGCATCAGAGATCGGAGTGGAACAGGGGGAGGGTGAGAAGAGCTTGAGGAGCTTATCGTAGCCTTGCCCACCAGGACATCCTCTCGGCCAAGAAGGACTCGAAGAATTCTAGTAGTGTCTTCTCTGGAAAAGGGCAAAGACTCGAATTCCTGCCAAGGTCGCCACTGCGCGGCTGAAGTGGCATGGGCCGGTTGACCAGCCTGTGGTGTTGAGGAATCCGGGGAGACCGGGGGAGCAAGAGGATGAATGACGTTGGTTGAAATGGTACTTGGCCCTATCTCTTGGCTAGCTTCCTACTCCCTGTGCCTCCGCAGTCGCTCGAGAGCATCTCGATTATCAGTCCAGAACTCGAGTCATTCTGGAGTGTGCTGGTAAGGTAGCCCATGCCCATTTTCCTGGGGAGGATTAGGCTGCTCTGGCGTATTTCTGGCAGTGCTCAAAGTTTCTTCGAAAGCTTGTCACAGCCGAACAAGTGCTATGGAATTCCCCTCAGCATCAATCTGCTCCCACTAGATCTGTTCCTGGATGAGGTACCGGACTTCCTCGTAGGACTTGATCGCATGGCAGATTCGTGCATGGAAGGGACAGTACTAGGGGTGGCTAAAGTCCCAATGAGTGTAGTCTGTCGGTGGGTCGTGGGGCAAGATTTGCGCCCTCTCGATGAGGATGTCGAAAAGCCACCGGGTTCTTTCTCTAGGGAAGGAGAGGGGTCTACCGTGCTAGGGCCTCCACCCTGGATAGCAGATTGACTACTCTCTTCGGTTAGCACTGGACTCCTTTGTTTCATCATCAGAGAGAGAAAATGCCGTCGTCATGTGGATCACATTAGCCGAATGGTGAACCACACATGCTGCTTTGGCTGGTCTGGATCACGCTTGTGGCTGCAGAGGATCGACGAGACCGACCTTCATCTGAATGAGGCCGTCTCGGATCATCTTCTGTGCCTGGGTCTTGAAGACGTAGCAATCTTCGAGGGGGTGACCCAGCATGTGGTGGTATGAGCAGTAGTTGGGATCATCGATTTTTTGAGCTTTGTCTGGCTTGTAGACTTCAGGTAGTTCAATGATCTTCTGGGCCATGCAGAGGTCGAAGAGCATCTTTGTATGTTCCTTCTTGAAAAAGAAGGGCATCTTCATACGCTCTGAGAAGGAGGGAGCAGCCGACTTATCAGCTGGCCTTTTGTCAGAATCACTCGTCCTGGCTCCCTTGCTGGCTTTAGCGGCGGGGGTGAATTCGAGACGGCTCGAGTGGCCAGGCGGAGAGCGCGCCGTGCGGTCCGGCGACACCCTGCTGGTCCCGTACGGCGCCGGCCCCGGAGCCTGCTGCGGTTTCGACAACCCTTCGCAGGATCTGGCGAATGCCTATAAAACGGATGCCAATGGTTTGCCTTATTTGGGTACAGGCTTCCAATCGGGTTTGGGCGTGAGCGATCCTGCAGGCGCCTGGACAGGCAACGTCGACCCAAGGATCGACATTACGATCGGCCGTGCGGGTATTCCTTATCTCGACTGGGGGCCGATGCCGGGTGATTCCTGGATCAGGAGCCCGGGAGACGATGGCCACTTCGTACCCAAGAAGAATGCTTATGCCAAATCGCAGCAGGGATCGCTTTCCGATAATGAAAGTTTCTGGGCGAATGTGGAGCTGGATGCCAATAACGTGAACCTGATCCGCTATGCCGACATCCTGCTTTGGGAAGCCGAATGTAAGGTGCTTGGACCGAACCAGGATCTGGCGGGCGCCCAAGCACTGGTGAACCAGGTACGTGCCCGCGCCGCCCACACCAGCTGGTGGGTAACGTCGGATGGAACCTTCAATGCTGCCAATTTCACGTATGCCAATGGCACTACCTATGCCGATAAATATGCGGTTGGGCAATATACGACAGCCTGGACAGATCCTACCACCGCGATGAATGCGATCATCATGGAACGCCGGCTGGAATTTGGGATGGAAGGGCACCGCTTCTTCGATCTGCAGCGCTGGCAGGCCGCCCTGCCCGGCACCACGTCGCTGCCTTCGCCGTATATGACCACGGTGCTGAACACCTATGCGACGATCCAGAATGCGATCCATCCGACGCAATATCCGCCTACCGTGCATTTTATTACGGGTGTATCGGAATATTTCCCGATCCCGCAGCAACAGATCGATGCCGAGAATTCGACCGGCAAGGTGTATCTGAAGCAGCTCCCGGGGTATTAACAGGAGGGCCCCCGGCCTCGATTTATACGCTACACATAAGACAAGCAGGCAGGGTGAGAGCCCTGCCTGTTTTCTTTGGGAATCACTTAAAAATAATAAATAATAAATATTACACTAATTACATCAGTAGATGTAATTAGACAGTGAGTGCACTAAGCATTACCCTTTTATATGAGACGATGCTAATTTTTTTTTCAAGAAAGCCTTTACATTTTTTTCAAAGAATCATGAGCGTGAAATTTAATGTAATACTTGTTTACATCCGGGGTGGAAGGCGTCCATTAAAACCTCTCCTAACAAGTTGGTCTCAATTTTAAGTGTTGGTAAATGGTAAGATGCCAAGAATACCCTTACAGGCAAGTGAACCGGAGGAACATTGCTTAGTCAGCATTCTATTGTTCAAGTCCACAATCGATATCAAAAAGACTCGGAGACTCTGCGCTGATCCCCCACGCATCTGTCGTGATGCTGGCCACCCGAGCACCTTCTCTTCACCGCCATCAGATAGTACGATTCGGTAGCTTTGCGCTCCTCGAGGATGATTCTCGTCTCCTGTAAATGCGGCAGTCTCTTCCTCGACGTCTCAAGGTCCCCCCATCTATGAGGGGCTTATGTGTTCTCTACTGTTCTTCCTTATCTTTCTGTCGACTCGTCTAGAAGTCCAAGTTATGGATCAGTTGTGGTTACTCATATTTAGCGGGTGTCATGGTCGCCTATGCTGCAAACACTGTCTACTCTGGATGTTATTGTCGGATGAAAGTTATCCCTATGCTTCTAAAAAGTCCACAATCTATGTCGTAAAATTAGAAACCAACCATTGACATCGAGACTAACCTTATTAACCATATGACTAAGGAACACTAATTACACCATAATCTCAGCAGAGGCTACGGGTTTTGGTGTGTACTAATCGTCGGTAAGGTAAAAATTTAATTAAAAATGTCAAAGGGGACATCCAAAATAAGGTTTGACAGTCCGATTGTACCGATCTTATCGATATTTTATTGGTACAGTATCATACGATGCCATATCGTATTGTACCGTAATATGCCAACAATATAATAAATATTTAGTGTAGTAAATAATGTGTTTAAATCATTTATGACTTAGTTAGTTAGAGAGTCATATATGCAAACCCAGGGGTACATGCGCAACATACCCTTGTTAGGTGTACACCCTCCTTGGTGAAGACACACAAAGCACAAAATACTAGGGCTCACTTTGTTAATGGGATAGGCGAAACCAGGATAGCGTATTTGTCGGTCCTAGCACTGTTCAACTTTGGCGACACCTCGGTTTAATAAGGTAGAATAAGTAAAAATTGAATGAAATCCCGGGTTTTCCAGGTAAACCTCCAGCGGATCTAAAACGTATTCTAATAACAAAGAGGGCCTAGGAGATTGCTTCTCCTCCTCCTGGACTTCGATCGTCGTGTCTTCCTCTCCTTTTGGGTCCCACTAGGAGGTATTTATAGAACCCGAGAGGTGGTTATAAGGTTTATCCAGTCCAAAGGAGCCCATTGAGGGCTTTAACCGATACAAACCCCCAAATTGGGAGAGCTTAACCGGGCCAAACACCCTTTAGTGAGAGTTTAAACGGGCTAAATCCCCTTGGTGGGGGTTTAACCAAACCAAACACCCTAATTGGGCGTTTAACTAGGCCGAACCCCCAAGTGCTTGGGTTTATCTAGTCCAAACCCCCCACTTGGGGGTTCACCCGGTCCAAACGTTCAAGTGGGGGGATTTATCCGGTCCAATGGCCCATTTGAGGGAGAAAATAATGGGTTCAACACTCATCTTATGCTGATGATTTGTTCTTGTTCAGAAAAGCTAAAGATGGTGAGATCAGTGCAATGCTAGATATCATTCATCAATTTGGTTCCTAGCCTAGACAGGAACTCAATAAAGGTAGATCAAGCTTTTATTTAAGTAGAAATGCCCATTTTAAAATTCAGAGGAAGTTATCTAAACAATTCCAAATCCCCTTATCAAACAAAGAAGAGCTATGAGGTATTCCTCTGTGGCCGCGCAAAGGTATCCAAATCCGCCACGCCGCGTCGTTTCAGGTCTCCTAGAACCGGGATCCCTCTTCTTCCCCATCCAATAGGGCGACCTGAGGTCTCCGCGGGGTTGCGGCGATGCTTGGGTGCCCTTCCGGCTCCGATTCTAGCCATACCTTGAACTTGTTAGTGAGGAATTGCCCACTCCAGTGCTAGAAATTCAAATTCATCTGCATACAGCACCAGAACTATGGAAGAAAATCATAAATTGTTGACAACAAAGTGTTGCTCACTTGGAGGAGATAAACTTGAGCCACAACATATGAACCTTTGTTACATTTCATGAACCCTTATTGATCTATTCAGTATGTCTAAATATTGCCAACTAATGGCCACACATGTCATCACGTTCCATAAAACATTTCAAATACTGGTTCAAGCTGAATGATCTAGGCAAGGAAAACATCTAAACGAGATGACAAATTGACAAGTGTTCAGCTCCAGAATTCCTATTATTTATCCTTTCTTGTACACCAAATCATCACATTCTCCACACATATCTGATGCTAGCTCAGGCCAAAGTCAAGTTGGTACAGAGTCATCTTTTTGAATTTTCAGCAAAAAGCAGCCAGAAATTAATGCTTTGCTCACCTCAAACAACTTAAAATATTCAAATGACTGGGAATTTTATTAAAACTGTCCATGATTGTGATATCTACAGAAGAAAGTGAGCATGATAATTGTAGCATCTGAGGTGTCACTTGGGAACACCAGTGGGGAATATATGCAGACCATGAGAGCCAATGAAGTGCAGAAATGCAGGCCCCACCAAAATCAGCACAGCTACCTGCACGTGGGCAGAGAGAGGTGGGCACAAAGCCTATCTTACTTGGAAGCAGCACCAAGCCCACTTCTTCAATAGCAGGGAGGTGTTTCATGATGCTGTGGGATCCAGACCTACCAAATCATCAACCAATGATTCATCTCCTTCTCACCCATCTTTCCAAACAAGGCCCAAGAAACCTAATACCTAAGCCGGAGAAATTCAGAGATACAAGATTATCGGTATCCATAAAAATATCCATGATGGTCAATTTCTATATTAACAGAGAACTAAATCCATTCAAAAGTACATGATTGTCATTCTTCTTGTCAATTAATCCAATTTCAGTCACTATTTTCTAAAAAAAGCAATAAAATATTTGAAGAAATAAGATGAGCTTTTTACACAAATGCAAGGTTTCAAAACTTCAAAAAAAGCTTCAAGGAAGGCCACCACATGCTGCTCCCACCACTCCAAGCTTGCAGTCTTCTCCGTTCTTCTTCTTGTGAAGTCCTCTCCCTCTCTTCACCAAGGCCTCCTATTTATAGGAGGTGGAGAAGGAAACGCGGGGGTGGGAACTCCTGGTTTGCAGCATTAATTACACTAGTAGAGAGGCTTCTTCTGGTTTGTGAGTGGAAAAGGGAGCTCCTCCTGGTATTCCCCCTCCTTTTTCTTCTTTTCTTGTGCATTAGAAAGAGAGAAAGAGCACCAAGAGAGAGGGCGGAGGAGGCCTCCTCCTGGTCTTCAACTCTTTCTTCCTTTTTATTCTTTTTTGTTTGCAGGACAGCAGGAGGGAGGGAGGGAGAACTTAGAGAGGGCTCCCTCCTGGACTGCGCAGCCGGAGGGAGTCCCTTCGGGTCTCCAGGGGACTTCCTCCTGGGTCACCTCATAGGGTTTGTATGACCCGGAGGTGCTCCCTCTGGGCTTGCATGACCTGGGGGAGCCACCTTTGGGTCTGCATGACCCAGGGGTGCTCCCCCCGGGTCCTCCTTGCGCCACCCAATAGAGAAAGTGAGAGGGGGATGTGGTCCCTCCTGGTCTTCAAGTCCAAAAGAGTACAAAAACATGTTTGGCTGTCCCTTTATGGGATTTTTTAAAGATTCCCTTCTCATCTCTGCAAGACAGCTACACATGGAGATTCCTTTGTTTTTTCTTGACTTTCTCCAGCACCATTCTGCCACCCTTGGGTCCCGAAGTGCAGTGATAACTCCATGGCATGTTGGAAACACTTCTCGGACGCCGGGGATCACCATTTCTTAACTGTTTTTGCTGCGTGGGTACGTGGTTTTATCACTGCCCACCAGATGTTCTACAAAATTATCATGTGTTAAAACTCAATTTTTGTGTAGACAATACCGTCCGCCGGGACTCTGGGGGTGTTAAAAATTAACCAATGTGTAACGGCCACGGTTTTATACCATTTTACGCCATCATTTAATGGATTTGTTGGACCCATTCTTTTAAAAATCGGTCTAGTTTATTTTTATTTTTTTATATAAGTGAATAATGATGTGACTTATACCGCAATTTAGAGTATATTGAAGGTCACTTTAAAAAAATTAAAAAAATAAAATTTTAAGGATATTACACACCCAGGGTGTACAGTATTTCTCATTGATGATAAGATTATGAAAGATGAACACGGTCTCTGACATAGACAATTTACGTATATTACTAACTCGGCCAATGGCACGTAGTTAACATAAAACGTGATCCTTATATGGTCTAGCCTAAAGATATAGAGGAAACTGTTTATACCCAGAGTTAGTAAATGAGAAGGGTAAAATCAGTACGGCCCACATGTGGCCCAGTAACGTCAGGCCCAAGCCGGCTCAAGATTCACACAGCGCAAAACGGACTCCCGACAATGGGTGGCCCACGTCGGCGGCCCAGTAAAGATGGGCACAGGATTTTTCAGCCCACAAGGGACATCGACCCAGGCATCTCAGATGCCGGATAATCCTCCGACGACCGAACGTTACCTCTACCATCACCGGCCTCTACTCCAGTAAGGGCGAGCACAATCCAAGGGTGCCGTAAGACTCGCCTGAAAATCGCGCGGTGCGGATAAATAGACGCACGACGAAAAACTCCCCACAATTGTAGGAAAGCGTTATCCCATGACTTACGTCATTTCTTGTTAAAGGATGGGTCTTCACTGCAAGGACAACGGATATAAATGGACCTCCGATCATGGGGACGGATAGAGACACTCATGCTGAGACACAGAGAGAGCCATCTATAGAGAAGAGCGCAGACCTGCTTCCAAGCACGCCTCGAGCCCTGCAAACACTTTCCGAACACTCGTTGGATCCGGCGAGCATCCTTAGAAGCTCCCTCCCGACTCCAGGTTTGATCATTCTACTCTCATCCTCCTCTCTCTCGCTCTCTCCACACTTTGTTGGTCCTCACTTGGTACGGTCTTTATCTAAGTATCGGGGAGTTATCCTCTGGGATAACGCGGAGAGCTCCTTCGGACGCCTTCTTCCGGGGTTTGATAATTAAATCAGATTAGCGCAAGCGACTGTCGAGAGTTATGTTCTCTCACCCTAATCCGTTCTCAAACTGACCCTTAAAGAGTCCAGCTCAAAGTGCACGTTGGAGAAAGATCCTGGGAGTAATAATTGGTGATTCAGCTATGGTTTACATAATAGATTTAGCGTTTTGTTGAAATCCCCAATCATGCATATGCTTTTACATGTTTAAGAAGACTAAACCGTTGTGTGTGTGTGTGTGTGTATATATATATATATATAATGTTGGAAGTTTTTTGAACTCCTTTATGGGTAGATGATGTAAATGCAACGCAATATATGAATGTAGATTGTTATGATTTATGTTTGGAATTTTGAAATGACTCGGCTGAGAGTGCCTCTTAGATAATTCCACCATACAATGTTATGTTTAAATGTGGCCATCTTCGTGCTGGATGTGTGTGTCGGACAGGAACGCAGGCGCCACATACACAAACTAGAAGCCAATGGTGCCGTATTAATGGAAGAAGAAAACTATTTGCTGCACTCAAGTATCTAACCAGCCACACATTCCTCTTCCATTAATTCTCATAAATTGATGAAATGATGAGACTTAGGAGATCGATCGACTTATTTCTCGATCATGAAATTAAGAAACGAGATCCGATCTGCCATAACCTAGCTAGAGGGAAAGACTCCGTACGTGATCCATGCGCAATGGTGTAGCCCAAGATGCCGTCCCCCCACTGTTGGATCTCGACCAATGCCGCTGACAGGGAGAGACGATCGAGGACCACAAAGCACACGAAGCTAAGTTCCATGCAGGTAAAAACAAAATGATGGTGTCCACTGCTGCCACTGTCTTTGTCCATACTCCATGCATATAGATGTCCTCGAGCGTATGAAAATACAGAAGTAATATTAAATTAGTAGATAATATAACTTCAATCTTCTAATCTTGTACCTTCTATTTAGTGTGAAAGGATCTTAATATGCTTCAAGATGTGCAAACAACCGCAAGCATCCAGTAAGCACTTTAAGAACATAATGGTGAGAACTGATACCATTTTGTAGATACCGACCCGGGAGTGGGCAACGGAACAGTCATGCCTTCATTTACAGCCGCCGATTCTGTTAATCAAACCATCAGTTTAAATTCAACAGGATTAAGTGTAGGTTTTCACCGTATTTATTACAGGTATAAAAATGCAAATGGCAGTTGGGGAGAAACGGAAGACCGTTCATTTTATGTGTATGACACTACGCATCCTGCTGCTGTTGTAAATCAACCTGCAATTACAGCAGGAGAATATTTTATTGATACCGACCCGGGAGTGGGCAACGGAACAGCATTATCATCGTTCACCGCCGCCGATTCTGTTACTCAAACCATCAGCATGGTAACCTCCGGTACGTTAACAACAGGTACACATGCGGTTTACATTCGTTATAAAGACCAAAATAACAAGTGGGGAGAAACGGAATCATTATCATTTCAGATATGTAATACTCCGCCTGCACCAACAGCATCCAACACTACCATTTGCAGCGGTACTTCGGCAACGCTTACAGCCACAGGTACAGCCACACTGGGTTGGTACAATGCTGCTGCAAATGGTACTTATTTGGGAGGAGGAACAACATTTACAACACCTGCATTAACCGTAAATACAATTTATTATGTACAGGATAGCAATACCTGCGGAGCAAGCGCTACACGCAAAGCTGTTACAGTTACAGTAAATACCGCACCTGCTCTTATAGTAACTGCTACTGCCAATACGGTATGTGCAGGCGACAGTACCAAATTAACTGCCATTGGAGCTTCGTCTTATGTATGGTCAAACGGTGTTACCAATAATGTAAGCTTTGTGCCTTCTGCCACTGCTACTTACACTGTTATTGGTACAGATGTAAACAATTGTACGGATACCACCACGAAAACCATTGCTGTTAATAATTTACCTACAGCATCCATTCTTTCTGCAAACGAATCTTCAACAACAGCTTGTGATGGTTATTTAGAGGTTGTTGCACATGGTAATAGTCCTTATACTTACTCATGGAGCGATAGCGGTACTGTTAATTCACAATACCGTTACCATGAATGCACTCTTTTTTTTCCTTCTTTTTTTTTCTTCTTTTTTTTCTTTTTTTAGCTACTATTATTATCATTCACTTCTTCACCCAAGCATACAGGTATTCATCAGTAGGCATAATACAAATATGAATAAGACAGCTCCCTCTATAGGGGATGGGATAAGAACATCGCCCATAATTCGTAGACACGGCGCGGAGCAGAAGGCACAGCTAATGGGTGGTGCGCCCGTCAAGAGGATATCGCATATCTTGCATACATAGCTCAAACTTACAATCTTCACCCGAGGTAATTATCTTGGCATGGAGATGTAAATGTGTGCACAAAGACCCCCAAATATAGGGATATGCAGGTTTTCTAAGTAACACTCAGGGATTACTCTAGCGCCTACACATAAGTCTCAGGTTCTCGACTTTCGGTAGCTTCGCACAGCCCCCATCTATTTTTGTTGCGGATTTCACCATTCGGCGCGGGTCTCCTCATGTGTCTCAATGGGGATTCCTGGCTATTAGGATTCATCCTTGTTGTAATTCTATTGTGGGTTTCACCATTCGGCGCGAGTCTCCTCATGTGTCTCAATGGGGATTCCCGGATACTAGGCTTCGTCCTCATTGTAATTTGTTTCACCATTTCGCGCGAGTCTCCTCATTTGTTTCAGTGGAGATTCTCGACTACTCGGATCTACGTTTCTCTCTCTTTTTTCTTTCTCCTTTTTTTTTCTTCTCTCTTCTCTCTCTTTTTGTGTCATTTTTTCTCCCTCTCTTTTTTTTACAGTGGGGGCAGGCAGCTTTTTCCTCACGGTCACCTTCCACACAAGTGCAAGAATTCAAGTATCCGTAGAGTGCTAAGAAGAAAGTCAGGCAATCCCTATGGTTGAAGACAATCGAACACATTAAGTGCGAAGTGTGGGAGTTTTACCTCGGGTTGATTTTGTGAGTTGGGTTTAGCGAGCTAGCTATAACTCTTCCCCTTGACGTGTGCACCCGCCATGATTGGGTTCCTTTCGAGTATATGTCGTGACGCACGTGCATCCAGAATCGGGGCGATATTATTTAGTGAGGATAGTTAAATTGTTAATAGAATATGTAATTTAATTTTTATTATTTAAATAATTAATTATGTAGATATCTCCTGTATTAGTTTAAATTTCAATGCATCTCCATACACCAACTAACCCTTCTGAGCCTTCCAACTCGTGGGTGGCAGGCCAGGATTCGAATGGTATTGGGTATTTTTTGGTATTCGGATCATGGGTCGTTACAGATGGTATCAAGGCATGGTTTGAGATAGTTGCAGTGTTCCAGAGTCCATAAGGTCCAATATAGTCAGCAACTGGCATAGGTTTTGTGTTTATTTACCACTTTGTTTCTCATGTGAGAGCTAGAGTACGCGGCGTTGGTGCTGTGAAGGCGGATTCAGTTATCGTTGGAGTGCCGACAGTGGAGCCTGAGGAGTAAGATAGATAGCTGCCTTCCCTAGCAGTGGTGGCCTCGGTTGGGCTGAGTTGGGTAGAGTCTTGTCGGCAGGTGCGAGTTTGTGAAGCAATGTTAGAGATATTAGTGACGAGGTCAGGTGGCTGGCGAGGATAGTTCGTGGTTAAGTGGCCATGAGTGTGCTATGAGATTTTAGCCAGCGCCTGAGGTGTCTAGGTCATGGTTTGAGGTAGTAGAGCGGATGCCTTGATCAAAAGAAAGTGCTCGGAGTAGTGGAGGATATTCCTGGTAAGTTGTTGATTGTTGAGCCCAATGTTCTTGTCATGCTCTGTGGTGTTGGAGATGACGTTCCAATCCCGATCATTTTTACAGATTTTGAGGCGAGAATGGATAGAGATGCCCAAGCGAGTTCTAAGTCCTTTGTGTCTGCGCCTGAATGGGTTGTGTTAGTTCTGGATCTGATTCGAGATAGTATGGCGTTGACTTAACTCGGGACCCAAGTTGTGGAATTGGGGGCCATTAGGCACTGCACTTAATGCGTCGAGCCAGGTGGCAAATGAGATGTGAAGGTTCAGTGGTAGATTCGGGACTTGAGGATAAGTTTTGGTAGATGTCGATCATGGTTCGTATTGTGGCTCTTGGGGTGGTGGTCCATACGGAAGTAGCTCAGGAGGTGGATATTTTGAGGAGCCAAAAATTGAGAGTGGACTGGTGTCTAGTGGTTAAGAGGTGTGGCAGTCTTCGAGTTTGGCGTCTTTAGTGGTTTCTCCGCTACTCGATAAGCGTTTTGGGGTGTTAATGGTTCCAGGATCAGAGATAGGTATAGGTAGGGAATGTGTGGCAGCGGCTAGCTCAACCATTGTGGCAAAGAGTGGCTGGCGATTAGTAGAGTAAGTATTCGAGGCGTGGTAAGTTGTAGTTCAGGGAATTGCAATGTTGTGCCAGGAGTTGCTACTAGTATGCTCCGATGGGACACTTGGCGAGTGTTGTCGAAGGAGCTAACCTGACAGTGGCAATGGTTTTTCCTGGTGCTGGAAGGTGCATTTCCCAACATGCGTGAGGTTCAAGGTCGGGTCAAGCGTGGAGACTTCTCGCTTCGTAGGAGGTATGTTGGTGTCTCCTTGGTTGGAGAGAATTGTGTTTGGTTAAATTCCGTCATCTTGCATCGCGTGTTCAGATTGGTTGGCCTCCTCTTGTATGCCTAGGAGTCCGTGCAAGACAAGTCCTTTGTTTTGGCAGTGCGACTGCCTGTGAGAATTCATGCCCATCCCCTGAGACATAAGGGTGCATTGGCATTATTGTGGAAGGATGAGCGCCAGTTGGGCTGTGTGCAAGAATTCATGACTGGTGTTGTGATTCCCGATGTGTTGTAGATCAGAGCCTACAGAGTTGCAAGAGGAGTGCCAGATCAGGAGAGAGAATCTATGCTCTGGGTTTAAGATATTTGAGCATTCCTCACCTTGTTTTCTGGAGTTAGCCATCTAAGTTGAGGATTATCGGGATGGCGGATCCCTAGTCGTTCGTGATGATTGTGCGCATGGTGCAGAGTGCACAGTAGAAGCCTGGTGGGCCCATAACCCACAGGTTCAGGATCGTAGTAATGGTTACTATGAACGGATTTCAAAGGATGGGTAGCGCATCGGAGGATTGTTTCCTCGGTGTGAGATTGACTCTTGTTGTGTGAGCCGTGTCGATCGTCGTTCCATTACTTAGGGCATTGTGGTCTGTGGCACCGGTGGAATAGAGAGTTGGAAGAATATGATGGCAAGTTTGCCACATGAGTACCATGTTCTCCCTTGGAAGCGTCGTCAGGTGCTTGGTAATAGACCCAGTTGGGGGTTGCTAAGGAATAGCCTAACAGAGGATGAGGATGTGATGTTCGGAGTTGGTAAGCGAGGTGCTCGACTTGTGTTGGGAACTGTATCCTCAAAATGGAATCGTGGTCCTAGAGATGTGTTTTCTGGGGAAGGAATCATAGGTCCCAATTGGTAGCTGTGAATAGTTGGTGAGGTTAGCCGAGTGGTCTGTTGTGATATCACCTAGGAAGGGACCCAGTGGAGTCTGAAAGTTTCAAAATGTCACTAAAAAGACCCTGTTGTGGTAAGGAGTTGTAATGACTGAAGATCCGTGTGGATCGACGCGTCGTTGACTAGACTTCTATGGTGATAAGACGACACTTATCTATCTTGTAGATATGTGCTGTGGATTATTCAGGTTATGTCCTATGGCTCTGTGATGAGAGTGGAGCCGGGGATTGGTAGGTGTCCTTTTGGAATAATAGAGATGTAGCCTTTGATGAGACTATGTAATAGACAATGCCTGAGTACGGAGATCCCAGGAGGGATATCATCAGTAAGAGCCTTGGTCTTGTGGCCAGTTTGGGAGGAATTCCCTATAAGTCTGAGTCTAAGGATAATGTAGACCGAGGAATGTGGAATCTTGTCAGTTGGTTTCGTCGTGCTCCCCTAAGAGGGTAGAGTTGGCATGAGGATGAGAATCGGATGCGGTGCCTGAGTATGGATTGACTCGAGTTGTGATAATGGTTAGTCTAAGAGTCAACAGATGGCCGTCGAAATTTGGATTACGTTTGTTGGGCCTGATGAAGCCATTTTGATATGCAATGATGATAAAAGAAATAAATGGCGATATAATAGAACAATGTAATAAAAGATCTTGCAAGGTCAAGAAATATATAATGACAAGAATTAACAAGGATAGCAAGTACAAGAATTTACAACAAGAGATTGTAATGGAAAATTGGCCATTTAAAGTCGAGTCGAGTCATGTCAATCAAGCAAGCTAGTAAATTACACTTTCAAGTATAAATAGATTCTTAAGCAAACAGATTAATTCATCTGCCCAGCTTGGCCCCTTCCTGGATAAGCAAGGGGAGTGTCTTTTGAATCTTGATAGAGAGTCAAGGGGCCAAGCCTTTAATCAAGTAAGGAAATTAACAATGAAATAAAGGCAAATGCAACACGCATGCAGGCAAATGCAAACTCAAATTGAAAAGTGCTCATGCAAGAATGCAAGCAAACATAGTGCTGAAATTGCGACCCAATAGAGGGTGCTTATTAGGAAAATGGTGACTTTGTGAGCGGGCGCCTATTCATCATTTTTTATTTTCATTATTATTATGAATAGTGACCCAGTGAGAAGGCGTGAATTCATTAAATAGTGACTTTAGTTTGGGCATTATTTTTTATTTTATTTATTATTATTATTCTTTAAAAGCTTAACATGGTACACGGGTCTTGAAACATTACACACTCACCATCTTAAATTCATTAAATATTCTTAAATGATTTAACAAGGGGTCAGTGTGCTAACTAACATGTGCATTCACTCATACCTTCGCACAGCCCATCCTCCTAAGTCTGTCTTTGCCATCCTTCGAGCTTATGACTTACCACAGAGAGGGAAGCGAAGAATAAGCTGGAGAAGTTCACGTGGGGTTTCAGAGGACCGGGAAGCTTCCCTACCCTACCCTATGCCTGTTGGGGTTTGGTCTTTGGCTTAGAAAAAACTTTTTTGCCTCTTTCACCTCTTTTGGGATGCATGCTTACGTCCAGAGTTTTCCCTGTGAGGACTTTGCCCTCTTGCCATGCTTTTCTTTTGTATTGACATAATTTTGTGCATCTCTTTTCAAAATAAAGACCTAAATGTACTTGGGCATTATGGCATATTATTCCCTTTTGGGCCTTGACTTTCACCTACTAGGGCGGCGAGTAGGTTTGGTGAGCCAACCCGAAACTTCATCCACGCCTCGTGAACTGAAGAGAAGAGAATGGGTAAAGTCTTTATCTCTTAGCTTGGTTCTGACATTCATCAGATTTTTAGCTGCTTGAATTTATGAGTCGAGTGTGTTGTGTGTGCGACAAGGTAACTAGTGTGCTCATTCTACCGACAGTTGATATCCTTTCAGTGACATCAGTGCCCTCCATTTGGCCATCTAATATGCCTCTATTATCTGTGCTAGACCTTGTCGATCCATGGCATGACATACTGAAGCCACAAGTCACAGTCTCAACAACAACATTGGCGCCACCCCTACCTCAAAAGGGGAAGAAAAAGAAAAATATGATGAACACTCTGGGTTGGAACATAATGATGATAATGGGGTATAGGTCTGGCAAGGGCCTAGGGGCAAACCTCCAAGGCAGAGTAAAGCTTGTTAAGAATCACAAGCTCATTCCCCGAGGCAGTTTGGGGTACAAAAGGCCAAGTAAAAAAGAAACCGTTGAAAATGAAGAAGAGCCGTGGGCCACCATGACGTCCACTCTCAAGACTGATAGACAACCACTCACTTGCTCTTTGAACACTCACTTTGTGAAGGGGCCCATTGAATAGATTGGGGAGCAGACCACTTTAGTTACCTCAGTCCTGGATAATCAAGATGTGCATGCACGTTAGTTTGCTTGCCACATAGCCCCACTTGTCACTTATAAAGTCCTAGAGTCTTTGAGGCCGATGAAAAGAAGGAAAATTGATGACTCAGAGTGTGATTGGTAAAGATGGTTTGACATGAATGACATCACTATTTGATGGAATCGTCGGTCTGAGATTCAAGGTTCGAGGTTGAATTGGCAATCTAAGGTTGGATTTGGAAACAAGTTGGCAATCTAAGGTTGAATTGGCAATCTAAGGTTCGAGGTTGAATTGACATGAATTGACATCACTATTTTCTTTGAATGTACATACACAAGTTGGGTTTGGAAACAATTGTTGATCCGTTTTGACCTGTCCAGGCAACCTAAGCTTGGATTGGCACATGAACTGCAGCAGCTCAAATCAGAGTTTCTGAATAAGGGCCCATTGGTTAGATTTGCAAGAATTTTGCTTCGCACTGCTATTTGGAGAATTTGGAGGGAGCGCTACAAAAGAATTTTTGAAAGCACTTCTACTTTACAATCTAACCTCTTAATTTCATTCTTTCAGGGTATTCAGACTTGATGTGCTTGAGTTTCCTGCATGAATAGCAAATGACTTTGTCAGATTTTTTGACCTTTTCAGATTTTGATTTGAACGATTTCTTTACCTGTGGCCTTCTCTTCCTGAGGCCCTTACCTTCTTTTCTTAAAGATTTCTTGGATTTTTGAGTAAGCATTGCTACCTCTTCCCTATCTTCATTACTGCCAGATGACTCAGCTTCTTCAGAGGATTCTTGATTGCTAGGCTTAGCTTTGAAAGCTAGGGCCTTTTTCTTCCTTACCTTCTCTTCCTTTTTCTTGAGATTTAACTCATAGGTCACAAGTGACCCTATGAGCTCCTCTACTTTAGTGGTAGTCAAATTCCTACACTCTTCAACCACAGTGGCTTTGGTATGCCACACCAGAGTCAATAAGCAAAGGATTTTTCTTACAATCTCCTGCTCAGTGTAGCTTTTCCCTAAACCTTTTAAACTGTTAGTAAACTGAGTTAGTCGGGCATACACATCCAAAATATATCCATCTAACTTCATTCTAAACATTTCATATTTTGATATTAACATGTTAGCTTTAGTTTCACGTACCTCCGAGGTGCCCTCATATATTACCTGTAAGCGATCCCTCATCTCTTTGACCGTAGCACAAGATGACACCCATGAAAATTCTTTGGGATGGAGGGAGCACTGCATTATATTCATGGCACTCCAGTTGATTGTCGATTTCCTTATCTACTCTTATGTCCATGCATCCTCGTTATCGGGCAGCTCAAAGGGACCCTATTGATAACGCGCTAGATTTCATGGTCTTGGGCACGAAGAAACACCTATATGCAATTTTTCTAATAGGGATAATTAGTATCATCGAAGAAAGGTGGTCGGTTAACAGAGTGACCTCCAGGCATAAGACCCTGTCTGTGCCGATCGCCTTTCGACGATCGAAGTTGATAATCGCGATGAAAAGGGGGATAAAGTGATAAAGGAAAATAAGCGAGTTGATGTTATCTCGAGATATTCTCCTTTATAGTCGTATGCCTCTCTCGACAGTAACTCTAAAATAGCCAATATCTCATGCTTGATACTCCTTGAATTTTAACTGGTTTATCTTTATTATTCCATTTTATTTCACTCTCATTATTATTTCATGTTAGTTTTGTACATGCCATATTGTATAATCCATTAATCACTTAAAGTAAGTATGGGTTGGAGATATAATTCCTACTGAGCGTTCGTTCATCCAGTTTTATTCTAACATTTTTCAGGTAATCAGGTGGCTGGCGAGACCGAGACTCACACGGGTGGGGCCAATGTGCAAGCGAGCTCCAGAAACTAGTGAGCCGAGTCCTTTTTTGTCTTTCTTGAGTCTAGTGTGGTGTTTCTAAATTTGTTATCTCGTCTAAGTCTATTAGTGCGTCATCTCCTTTTTCCTTCATTGCATTGTAGTTGAGTCTCCATGTTTGGAATTTAAATTGTAAGAGACTTACATTTGAAATAAAAGTTTATTATTGCTCCAAATCATTTCACGACAGTTTAATGCCACGTTCTGAGCAAACGACACGTTCCGAGCCTATCGGTTCGGGGCATGACATTCCAAGAGCTCGGCAGTCTTACCAGGACCGCGTAGCTAAGCACGGCAGTCCATCTTGGACTACATGAATCCAGACGCCTCCAGAAACCAGACGGTCCATCCCAAACTGTCCTAGAGGTATGGCGGTCCAGTGCCTGACCGCTTAGGCTCACCTAGCGGTTAGTCACGTGGCCGCTACACCCCCTGAGCTCACACGACACAAAATAGGTACATGGTCAGTTGATAGACTGCCTCAAAACTCAAATGGTTCTCTGAAGGCCGTTTGACAATCTGGAACGGTCACCATCAAATCGCCCCTAAATAGACATGTATAGTCTTCCCTAGACCGTGCAAGACACATGGTCCCTCTCAGGACTGCTCCAGAAGGTGAACAGTCTACCATGGGGCCGTTCAGCCACTCAACGGGACAAAAACCCAAACGGTTATACTCGGACTGTTCAAAAGCTAAACGGTCCAAGGCTAGGCCGCGTGGGTATCTAAGCGGTCTCCCTTGGGCCACTTAGCCACCTCTAGAAGTGGTTATTCAATTCACGATCCACACTTCCAAAAATTTGTTTGGTGAGGAAGAAAAGTCTCGCTAGAGAGGGACATGCAACCACCAACGGAAGATTAGAAGGAGCCTTGGGAGTTATCTAGGGGACAATCCTCCGACGGTCAAGTCTGATAACGGAATAGAAGGCCAAGGCAGGAATCGGAGGACCTTAACAAATTGGTGGCATCGCCTACCTTGGACACCCCTCCTTCTTCAAAAATGTTTGCACCCGATGAGCTACTACTCTTTCAACAATCCATTCAGCATGTTGTCCAGATATCGGTGCAACAAGCATTATCCCAGACAGCTACAATCACAGAACAACATTTGGATCAAATGGCTTAGAAACTTAAAGCATTGGAGCTAACAGTCGCCAAAAGAGAGCCGATATTTGTCCAACCCACACGACTTCCAGATCTGATAACCCAGCCACCTCCGGCAGTCCAGGTACCTCGGCCTAAACCCTTAGAATTGCCTCCGTTTGATGGCTCCAACTTTGAAGACTGGAAGTTTAAGGCAGATCTATATTTTTGATATTACCAACTGAGTCATGAGCAAATGCTCCTACATGTTCAATACTATTTTCTGGATCGCGCATTGCGATGGTTCTGTCGAGTCTATAAGACTCAACAACTCACTACCTGGTAGCAATTACTGGACACCATGGAATCCAAATTTGGCAAGAAGGATTGGACTAATCCTCACATGGATCTAAGACAACTACACCAAACAGGATCTGTAGAGGACTATGAAGTCAATTTTGATCGTCTCTGTGATGAGATCGATGGGGTACCAAACGAGCACTTACTAGCTCATTTTGCCGGGGGATTAACAGAGGAATTACGTTATGAAGTACTCCTTCAGAAACCTCACAGTCTAGATGAAGCAATGGCCGCGGCTATATTGGCCACCCGGAAGCCTAAAACTCTGCAAATTACTTCTTTCATCTCTCACATAGAAACACCTTCTTTTCTTCATCCGAATAATCATCCAAATGTTAGACGTTATTCTCAAGAACAACTGCGGTTGATAAAACCAGGCAACGCTTCTTGTTGTTCGGTAGGTAGATTTAAAAAAAAAAACATCCTTATAATCTGTATAAGCATCCCAGCGTCAGCCCGGCATTTTTGTGTCCAATGGAGTTCCTTATTAGTTAAAGAGCTGGAGAGATCAGCTCCACTGAGATGACCATTGAGATGGCAAACATGTTTTGCTTGGCTACGTAGAATTTGTGCTCCCCACCCATCCTTCCATACATTTGACAAGAATGGCACTTCCCAGATAGGGGGTGGGCAGAATGCAAGAAAACTTCCATATCATGGGGGGTAAAAAAAAGAGTGACCAATTTATACAGACGTGGAAATTCCTACAGGTGCAAAGAGAAGGGTTGTGGGGGAAGGGGATGAAAACAAAGAGCAGGCCCTCTAGACACATCTATAGCTGGCGGATCAGGGGAAGAACTGCCACCAGCTTCACTCACTCCAGGGGAGTTCTCATGCAGTCACGCAGCAGTTGAGGTATCTCATTATCTTCGCCTTCTTCTGCAGAAGAGAGAACACATGAAAATTGTAAGCTCAGCCTACGAAACTGCGCTATCGTGTTTATGTGATTAACTGCTACTCGTACACTTTCAAGTACAGAGTTCATAAACATCATAGGACAATCATCAGTGATAAAAAGAACGGATCTTAGGTAGACAAAACAGCACGATCAGATAGTTCATAAATAGATGCCAACTTGTCAATACCAATCATTCCACCGGTGTAGTCCTTCCTTAGAGTACTCATGGTTTGTCGGCCCGCCGTGGTACGGGTGAGAGTTGGGTCAGTTGCCATCTGTATATACACTTCAACTCATCCGGGTCGCTGTGGAGGAGAGAGAGAGGAGGGGGAGGTCGCGACAGGCAGAGAGCAGCAAACCAGAGGAGATGGAGGAGGGGAAGCTGGGGAGGGTGAGATCTCATCCGACAAACCACCGGCTAGGGATCTCCCGGAGACCGGGTGGGGATCTCCCAGAGGCCGTCTTTGCCATCGGACAACGCTGGGGGACACAATGCTGCACACCTTCGCCAATAAGATAGGTAGTGGTGAAGGGAGAGAGATACTCTTCATTTAGGTAAAATGCTAGTAGCTTAAGCATGTCTGAGCACTACCTAATCATGTACATTTTGTATATTTATAGTAATATATCCACTTGTTTACTTAGCAAACAAAAATGTAATATTAGTGACAGCATTAAAATTGATATTAATAAAACAATCCACCACAGCAATCAAATACCCCGTTAAAAGCTGGATTATTAGATGACACATTTTCTCTAACACTTAGAAAGTTCTAATAAGAGAAATAAAAATTTTACTTTCACCCGGTAAGATTCACAAAGACATTGACTGACTTTTAAATTTTGTTGGCCCCATCAAAAAAATTAGAATTCACTCTTCGATCCTTCTGGTATCAAGAAATCTTATCTTATCCGTAAAAGAAGCGTACTGATAGATTAAGTTTTATAATATAGTTTTCTCATCCATAACACACCGTCAATGTCTCCTTATGTTCATGTCAATTAGTAGGAAGGAGATGATCCCAAATTAAGTGTGCCAGGTAAGGTTCACTGACTCAGTAATCTATATCGAATCAAAATTTTCTTGATACAATATGATATGTCTAACTTAAAGAGATTATAACCTGATTCGAAATGACTCGGATCCGACTTGTACTAACTTGACTATCTTAATTTAACCCAAATATGATACGACATGCCCTACTCAATGTGAGAAACAATGTCCTAGATGATTTGATCGAGTGTTGTACACGTTATCTTAACTAGAAAGGCATTCTCTGTTCGTTCAATTTTTCTTGCAGATACTGCCTTGTTAGAGTTCCAGTTAGAAAAATTCCCCACACGGGCCACACTAATGAAAGATGGAAGTCACCTTTGCACTAGCGAGCAATATTTGTAGAATTCAAAGTTGGAATTTGAAAAAAAAAGTCCAAGAATTTCTACACTGTATCGGATGAAACCTCTAAGTTCAAGAGGATATTGAATCAAATGTTATTCATATAGTTTTCATTTTGTACTTAAGGAGTGGCTCCGTTGGTAAAGAGCCTCCATGTATACGTTCGCGACCGCTGACTCGGGGCTTACGTCCACAGCTCCAGCCACCATGGGGACGAAGACTGCGGGTTCCCGTTGTTACTGGGTGGCGGTCTCCTAGCTGTGACGACCTACGGTTCGGGCCTGTACGGCTCCAGCGTCTACGGTGAGGACCCCCGCCAGTTGGGGGTCGAGGATCTGCGTGTCGACATGTGGATCGCGGAGACCCGCCAGTGGGGCATCCGCACGAACGATGTCCGCACCGACCCTGGCGTGCAGATCTCGCGCGGCCGGACAACGGAGGATGGTGGGATCACCGCGGCCCAGCTCACGTTGGCACTGGACAACACCGACGGTCAGTTCTCCCCGGGTGGGACGGACCTGAACGGGAACCCGGCGGCGTACCGGAACCGGCCGATCCGGGTCGGGTTCGGCAACCCATGCATGGGTCGGGCGAACACGGATACGGGGACCGGGCCGGTGGCGTCCGCGTTGACCACCCTGTACAAGAACGAAGCCATCATGGCGGTAGCCATGACGGACGGGACGACAACGTTCACCGCGCCGTCCGGGTACACGGACGCGACGCAGGACGACGACGCGACCGTTAGCGTGATGCGGGCGTTCACGACGGACACGACGACGTCGGACGTCAACGTCACCCCGAACGCGACGTTCACGTCGTCGAACTCTCTGCCGTGGGCGACTGTTCACATCGCGGTCCCGAACGGGGAGCTGGTCCTCGACACCGGCGCCGCAGCCGGTCCCGGTGATGACCCGCCGCAGATGCCGATCGACGGTGTTGTCGATCCGGGCGATCTTGTCGTCCTGGTGTACGGGTGGGAGTCGGACCCGAACGACAGGATGGGCACGCCGTTCATGTTCGGCACGGTCCCCGCCGAGTTCGTGATGATCACGGACTCGGGGCCGTCCGCGGACCGGCCGCGGATCAAGGCGTTCACGTTCGTGGCGAAGCCCGGCATGGGGACGGTGGCTTTCCTCGGCGCGGACGACGGCGCCACGGGGACGATGGTTCAGGTCGCGGTGTTCACCGGCCAGGACCGGTACGTCCCTCGGTTCTGCGGCGAGGTGTCCGACTGGCGGCGCCGAGGGAACGCGGCAGGGACCGACCTGGTAGTGGACATCGTCGCGGGCGGGGCGTTGCGGCGGGCCATGCAGAACACGGACGAGGTGTCGCCGCTGCGGGGCGCCCTGGGCCTGGATGGGGACATCACTCACTACTGGCCGATGGAGGACCCGCCGGGGTCGACGACGTTCGCGCCGGCGATCGGTGACCAGCCGATGCACCCGATCAACGGGATGGCGCCGGGCGAGGTCGACGCTGTCGCTGGGTCTTTGCCGACGCCGGACCTGACGGGCCGTGGGGCGCGGGGTGTGGTGTATCCGCGGAACACGTCACCGTACGGGTTCGGTGGGGTGTTCGGTATCCCGGCGGCGGGGACGGCGACGGGGACGAACCTGTTGACCGGGGAGATGGCCACCGGCGGGACTGTGTCGAGCTTCGGTGTGGAGTACAAGAACTCGACGACGTTGACTGTGAAGTCGGTGATCGCGGGGTCGGCGGCGACGTCGGACGTGTCGGTGTCGACGTACTTCCCGTTCGGCCTGAACGGCCGCCAGATCTTCATCTACATCGGGATGGCGCAGAACGGGGCGGACATCGACTGGGCGGTGTCGTTCGTGAACATCACGCCGGGGGAGAACCCTGACGCGGTGTCGGGGACGGCGTCGGGTTCGATCTCGACGCAAACCCTTGGGCCGTTGGCGTCGGTGACGGCGTGCCAGGAGGCTGGGTCGTCGTCGTCGCTCGGGACGAACTCGATCACGGCGGGGCACCTGTTCGTGACGGAGGGCCCGACGCTCCAGGGGGCGATCAACAAGATCTATTCGGCGCGGGGGTTCGACAACGCGAGGGCCGCCGCGGTGATCCAGTTCACCGCCCCGACGTGGGGTGTCCCGGCGACGATGACTTTCCCGGAGGACGAGACGTTGCGCCTCGGGAAGTTGGCGGCCCTCGACCTGGGGTCCCAGCTCCGGGACATCGCGGACGCCGGCCTCGGCCTCCTGTCGGACGCGCCGGGGTTCGTGGGCGTGGAGTACCGGCCGCTGCGGTCCCTGGTGTCCGCGGACCCGGTGTTGACGTTGGAGTTCACGGACGAGGTGTTCACGGGTGACTTCGGCCCGATCACGGACGACGCGGTGATTGTGAACGACGCGACGGTCACGGGCATGGGCGGCGGTGTCGCCCGGGTGGTCCGGGAGGACGGCGAGGCCGGGGTCGAGGCGGCGGGCCGTTACGCCCGTTCGTACACGCTGCCGGTGCGGGGGTCGGACGAGGCGCGGGACGTCGCCGGTTGGGTGACCAGCGTTGGGACGTTCGAAGAGCCGCGGTGGCCGGAGGTGACGTTGCAGATGGCCGCGGCGGCGCTGGCCGAGGTCGACATGCAGATGGTGTCGATCGGGGACACGATCCGCCTCACCGGGCTGCCGGAATGGTGCGGCCCGGACACCGCGGACCTCCTGGTCGTGGGGGTCCGGGATGACATCACGGACGCGACGTGGACGGTGACGTTCACTTGCCGCCCGGCCGGGCCGTACGCGGCGGTGATCATCGAGGCCGATGACGACCGGTGGTCGACGCTCGGCGACGCCAACGACCCTGACGCTTACCCGCCTATCTATCTCGCCCCGTAGAGGAGAACCCCGCCATGGCTTTCCCTAACTTCGCCGCCGGTGACAAGCTCACCGCCGCGGACCTGAACGCGCTGGTTCCGCGGTACTACAAGCAAACGTCGGACCAGGTGTTGTCGACGACGACGTTCACGAACCACAACACGTTCGCTTCGATCGCGGTCGGGGCGAACGAGACGTGGTCGGTGGAGTGTCGCCTGGCGGTGACGTCGGCGCACGCGGACAACGACATGAAGACGGACTGGGCGGTGACGGGGTCGGTTGGGTTCGACACGTTCCGGCACATCACGGCGCCCGGTACGGGCGGGTCCGGGGCGGCGGACACGACGGCGGAGAACGCGGCTCGTGAGCGGAACTCGTCGACGGCCCACGGCGTGACGACTTCCGCGACGGTCCTGTCGTCAGTCGTCGAGCGGTTCGTGGTGACCGGGGGCGGGTCCGGTGGGACGTTCACCCTCCGCTGGGGGCAAAACTCGGCCACCAGTGGCTCCACGACCGTCCTGGCGGGGTCCCACCTAACTAGAACCACGCTGAGCCTCAGACGCACTCGTATGAAGTCCCCCATCTCCTGAAACACGGTGAAAATACGCAGGGAATGAGTCTTAAAATAAGACTCAGTAGGGATCACTTGAACTCCACCTCGCCAACACCGAAAAACTGCTATGCTAGCAGCTAAGCGAGTACTACAAGGTAAAGCCCTGCAACTACAACACCGGTCTCACGACGTGAAAACAGCGCACACACGCCATGGCGAAACAACCGGAGCTCACCGGTCAACCCTGACCAAAACCCGAAGGTCGAAGCGACTGAGACTGACAGTCTGTCACTCCCTATCTAGAACAGAAGTATCTCCCACTAGAAGAATGACCGGATGCGTCCACTGATGTCTTATACCGCGTCACTAGCGTCTAGCTACCACGTCCCGGGCGTGAGACTCAAACACACTCAAGTAACCACAAAGCGAGTGACTAGCTGGGGTCGCGTCCTTCGACGCGTGTCCAACTGCCCCCAACAACGTGTGCACACACAGACTGTACGCACTAGCTCTGGCCTCTAACTGGTTTTCCCCTCAGCTAGACTTTGGCTGCTACACATGGGGCCCGACGGAAACCAGTCTAAAAATCGTCCTCAGGGTAGCCCCTCCATCACTCCATGGTGGGCCAGTACACGCGTACCGAAGACTACGACTAGTGGAGTGTCTCTGAAGGAGTAGACTCTCAAGTCACGGAAAACAACGTCCGAACTCGACGAAGTACGGGGACCATCCCACGTACCAGCACCATCACACAATGACCATTGTCAGAGAAGAAATGGGACTACAAATCACCCGGTGTAGTCCAGAGCCTGGCGGTCCTACCCAGGAGCGCCGCAGGCTCTAACGGTCTACCGCTGCGCCGTCACAGCGGTCTGACGGCCCAACATAGGGGCGTCAGGCCAACGGTGCAAAACTCACCGTGACGTGCCAACCCTGGTGCATCACAGTCCCTGACGCACCTAACCCAGTGTGTCAGAAGATGAGTAGAAACAAGCTGTGACGCACACCGCTCGGGGAGTCACAGTCTCTAAATGTGTCGAATGAGTTGGCTTTGATATAGGTGTGCCTTGAGGAAATAAAAATTGAAAGGGATTCCAATAAAAATGGAATGAGGCACACTAATTTGGTAAAACTCTGACTTTGCTTCTTCCTTGTCAAAATTTGTGAATTTGATGCTCTTACTTGTGAGATTTTGTCATGTTTTGAATCCTTCACAAGCCATACATGCTCTCATTGAATGAATTTTTAGTATATCAAATGGTGATATGTGAAATGATAAGTTAAGCTTGTCAAGAAGCTATCACTATGCATGAGTTGGATCTTCGGATCAAAATCTCCGCCTTGTACTAAAATTCAGAAATTCAATATGGTTGACTTATGAGGAAACATGCTTTTGAATGAAATAAATTTGCCTTTGACTTGGATAGCTTTCAAATTGAATCTGAAAAACTTTCTTGGTTCAAAAAGGGGCAAAATTTTTGAATTGTGGAGTTACTTGATCAAATGTAATAATTGATATTGAATGTTGGCCATGACTCAATTTACAGCTTATTAACCTTGTGTGGTTGTTTTGCATGAATGACAAGTTACTTGATTTGTTCAAACTGAAAATTTATCTCATGCAATAATATTTTGAATGATCATGATTGAATGTTTGGGCTCTAAGGAAAATAGTTCTTCATGACGAAATCTAAAATAAAATACTCATAGATCAGTACTAAATTCATTGAAAATCCATCTCATGTATTTACCTACTTCATGCCTTCTTAAATGTTCAAGTCCTTGCAAAAAATAAAAATTTACATAAAAAGAATGCATTAACATATGTGCATATCATTCATAGATCATGCATATATTGTGAAGTTGAGTCTCATGCATACTTTGACTTACTTATATTTGAATATCATGATTTACGGGCACACAAAATGACAAAAAGATACATATTACATATTCATGCATATAGGGCATATGCATATATTTCATGACAATTGCATATATTGATTCATGAATGCTTGCATGAAAATTTCCAAAATCCCTGCATGCATGTATGTATTTAGTATATGAAACCATTTCTTGCTGGCAGCCGTTTTGGGACTCTTATTTTTCAAAAATTTCACACCGCAAACAGTTTTCTTTTCCAACGATGGTCCTTTGGGTCAAATGGCGGCACAACAAAATCAATTGCCATCCACTTTGACCGGCGGGTGGCAAGACTTAAACTCCATTGGCTCTACTTTTGGAGCTGCAGCTTTAGACGTAAGCTCATCGTGGAGAATATTAGTCGAGCGGATTGGCGGAGTCCTTTGGTTCAGCAACTCCTACGCGCCTTTTGCCTTGTTTCTTTTGGGAATCGGTGCGTGGACATTTTTCCGGCAACTAAAACTTTCGCCACTGGCCGCTACTTTAGGCACGTTAGCAACCGCGTTGAATTCTGCCTATTTTTCCGACGCTTGTTGGGGCACGGCTTCGCATCAAATCGCCTATAGCATGGATTTTTTTGCGCTCGCGCTTATCGTTTCCAATTCGGCGGAAACATCTTTTGGGTTGCGCTGGACACGGCTGGCATTGGCGGGTTTGTGCGTTGGCATCAACGTGATGGAGGCGGCGGACATCGGTGCGTTATGCAGCTTCCTCATCGCTGGCTTTGCCTTTTTCAAATCCCTCGTGGAAGCTGATGGAACTATTCTTGTGCGCGCCGCACGCGGCATTGGCCGGGTGATGATTGTCGCTGTCTTCGCCGGTTTCATCGCCGCGCAAGCCATCGTTTCTCTGGTCGGCACACAAATTCAAGGAGTTGCCGGAACGGAACAAACCGCTGAAGCCAAAGCCGCGCGTTGGGATTTTGCGACGCAATGGAGTCTGCCGAAAATCGAAACGTTCAGCCTGTTTGTGCCCGGACTATTCGGTTACAAAATGGATACGCCGAATGGCATGATGCCACCGTTTCAAGACGCGTATCGCAACGGAAATTACTGGGGCGGCATGGGGCGTGCGCCGGCGAATGATCGTTATTTTGACAGCGGTGGAAAAGATTCCCCGCCCGTTCCCGGCTGGATGCGCCAAACCGGCGGTGGTGATTATTGCGGTATTCTGGTAGGTCTGATCGCGCTTTGGGCCATCGCTGCGCTGGCAGCATGGGCCCCTTCACATTTTGTGAACTAGACAACTATTTATAGGAGCAAAAAAGCCCTTGAGTTTAAATCTAAGATGAACACCCAAAATAGGAGATTTAGATGCACAAATCTCCAGATAATAGGGGGGATAAGAGTCCCCGATCAATTAGAGTCGATCTGGAAGCTTCTTCTCAGAGAAAATAGATCAAACAAGGTCTCCAAAGAGTCCCGCGGTGAAGAAATCAGAGTTCAGAAAGTTCTGGACTCTCTATTTAGCAAAAGGTCTATCGCAGGGCCGCTAGGGGAGCAAACAGTCATGGGAGGACCGCAAGGGGATGGCAAATGGTCTAGGAGATGACCGCTAGGCAACAGAGTGAAAACAGGAAGCTTCTAGAACAAGGAGGGAGGTAGCGGTCTTGGGCAGACTGCTACCATCAGGTAGCGGTCTACCCTAGATCGCTACCGAATGAATTTCATTTTTTTATTAAAACAGGGCAGGTGGCGGTCATTGGGTTACCGCCACCTCAAGGTAGCGGTCATCCAATGACCACTACCAGAGGGATGGCTCAGCTTCGTCCCGGTTGAGCCCCGGACGCCCGTTTGAGCTCTGAATTGACCCGAAATGGACCCGAAAGTTAGGAAATTGAAGATAAAAGTTTTCAAAGCTCAATGGGCTTGAAAAATGGTCAACAAATGGGCTCAAAATAAGCTCAAAGATGGATCCAAAATAATGATTAATTCAAGACATTACGGAGGTGAATAAGAGAAGAAACTCAACTCGTAGGCTGAAAATGGGTGTCAACAGATACCCCTCCTTGATGTCTGCTTTGCAAGGGAGTGAGCGAAAATGATGTAGAGGCAGAATGGAAAGGAGATGGAGTGAAAGCGATGGCGATGTGAATGAAGATGAAGCGGAGATGAAGTTGAGAGAACTGAAAAATAGACATTAAGGCAAAAGACACCCATCACAACCAACAAGCGACAGGAATTCTCTTGAAAACATCGAACTAACCACAAGGAATAAATGACACACATGAGACATGCTTGGAGAACTAACCTTTTTACAGGTAAGGCGGAGCAACAAACTGCAGATTTTACTCGTGCTTTGGAAAAAAATTTTAGAGCCAGCAGTGGGCCTCCAAGGTCAATGGGAGACTTAACTAAGTCAACCACAGACTCTGGAGGCCCACAGTACGCATATATGGCTCACACATGTGTGTCGGACAGTTCCCCAAACACCTTGTAGGCTCGTATCTCTCAGCCCTTCTACAGCAAACCGTGGGCCGACCCGTGGTTCCAGCATCCCAACCACGTTCTACAACAACCCTCTAGCAAGTCGGGGCCATCCTTGACCCTCAGACACGTGGTGATGAACCACTTATCCTTAGCTCCCGGGCCAACCTGGGGCTACCTTGCCAACCCATCTTGCAACGTGGAACACACCACGAGGTCGGGCTCACGTACCCAAAGTGCCTCTTTTCAGCTCCTACGAGCTCATATCCTCAACCCCAGGCCATACCCAAGGCCCACCAATCACCTATTCAAGCCGTTTGACAACCCAAGGTGTGCCGGGCATTTACCCGAACACTTTGCGAGCGGTAACTATGACGCGATAATAATAGGCCCCCAAGGGCCAATCCCAGCACCCTTGATCACTCTGTCCTTCAAAGGACAACTCTAAACAATCCCAGAAGGCCATCGGGGCTTACCCCGCAGCCACGGCTCACCCCTGGGGCAAGTTCACCCCAGGGCCCGGTCGCGCCCCCAGGGAGGGCAAACTACCTGGAGGCTACCCCCTCCTCCCAGCCTAGGGGCCCCACGGCCCTCCCTAGTCACAGTCTTGTGCAAGGTTCATGCAAGGTTCATCAGCGTACCCATATGTGGAAGGAGTTACGAAGAACGAAGCATGAAGTCACGAGGAATCACGTGGATCAACCCTTAGTCCACACGCACAAGCATCCAGCCAGCCAGTTCAAGCCACGTATCCTTTTGTCCTCTTGTTCTTGGTCAATGTAGGACTAAAATAGAAGAAAATCTAGATTTTATAGAGTGGGGACCGCCTCCTCTCTCTCCCACCTTTGATCCGCCTAACCCCCCCCCCCCTCCTAGGTGGCAGTCAAAGCTGATGGGGTGGATGAGATGGAGGGATGGGGGCTGATATGGCTACTTTGGTGGATGATGAGGTGGAGGAGAGGGAGGGTCAGAATGAGCAGGGATGAGAGAGAGGGGAGGGCAAAGTCTAGAGAGAGATAGAAAGGGAGGGTATAGGGGAGAATCACGCAATTCTCTCCAAGGAAATCACTCAGGGACAAGAATTTCTGAATTTGGTAAATCTTCATTAGCTGGGATGGGGGCACCCATGGCTTCTTTATATAGGAGAAGCCATAACTACAAAAAATCCCTTTTACCCTCCCCCATTAACAGAAAGACTGGGCTATCCCCAGGTGGTGAGAGTAAGAAACTAATGACTCTAAAATTACATACCTTGATACTTAGGTCCTAATGGCCAATACAATGGAAAATTACATCAAAATAAAAATAAAATTATATAATAAAATAACGAACATTCAAGTGATGTTGGGGCGAGTCGTCACAAAGTGCAATGGTCACTAGCTGGGCGGTGTCCCTACCATAGGCAAAGCCTTAGACACCCGATCACTTCCCAAATCTGAGCTTGGCCCTCGACGCTCGATAAAGATGTTTACTCCTCAAGAAAGACTTAGACGCCTAATGGATTCCCCCCTCCAAGTAAAGCCTTACGTGCTTGGTCACATTCAAAACAGAGCTAATCCCTCAGCACTCAATATAGACATTTGTAGATCTCACAAATTAAAGGGGGCAATCGATGTTGATCGCTAAATTGTGGATATACTAAGATAAGGAATAAGAATAAGATCATGATCGCCAGAGGTTGAGAACCTCAAAGGAATAACTAAAGGAGTGATTGCGTGAGAAATGTACCTTTTAGATAGCAGGGAGATGTGAGGGTTCTAGCCTTCTCTTCCAATTGATCGATCGATGAAGAGAGTCTTCTTTGCTTGATTACCTTTGAAAGGAAAGAACACTAAACAATAAAAATAGGATTAGAATACAATAGGTGTAGTATCAAATTCGTAGAGAAAATAAACGTGATGAAATTAGAAAAGATAGAAAAAATCACCTAAAATCATGAAATAAATTCTAGACCCGGACTACTACGGATCCACTAAAGCACGGGCATTACAGCAAGGCTACTTTCTCTCTGAAGGCTTCTCTTTTCTTTTCCTTCTTCTTTTACAGCACTGGACTGAGAGCTAGTGCTGGGCTGCTCTCACGCGGTTCACAAGGATGCTCTTCACAAGGATGCTCAAGAGTGTGGCACTTTCTCTAGGCGACAACGATGGTAGTGGCAATAGAAGCAGCAGCTTCTTCAGTTGAGGAAGCTTCATATATATAGGAAAGCCCAGGAAATCTTTTCCCGCCAAAAGGTCATCTTCCCTTGAAGCATGCGCTAATGTGAGCTTGAGTGCTTTCCAAGACAGCTACCATGTTCAGACAGTGATAGCAGGAAGAAAAGAACCAATTTCTTTCTTTAGACACCTTCCAAGTCTTCACGTTAAATGCCCTTTGGACGAGTGGTCTTCTCAGTGGCTGGAGTTTACTTTCAATCTGCATTCCTATTGGCTCTGGTTGACTTTCTGCTCACAGTACAATTCTAGGATCACATCCCATTTAATGACAGTAGAAAATGGTCTTGATAGGAATCATGTCCCAGATATGGATTCTGACAAAACTGCCACCAAACATGTGTTTTGGTAAGGTAATGATGACGAGGACAAAAGTCAAATATTGGAGCATTTGTCAGACCTCAAATTTTATGTATTTGGGAATTTACGGTACTAATTTTCTCTCTCTAGATCACCTAAATTATTTGACAATAAACTAGCTTGAAGGCTTCTGGGAGAGCAGATAGGTCATGCCTAGAAATTGGGTTGCATGCTCCCCTTTCACCAAGGATGCTCTCCTGAGGTCGTGAATGCTCTCCTGAGGCCTCGAATACTCTCTTGAGATCTTGAATGATCTCCTTAGATCTTGATTACTCTCCTGAGACCTTTAATGCTCTCCTAAGGTCTTGAATGCTCTCCTGAGATCTTGAGTGCTCTCATGAGGCCTCGAATGCTCTCTTGAGAAGTTGAATGCTCTCTTGAGGTCTTAAATGCCATATTTTTCTTTAGGTTCCCAAAATTTATTTTTCCTTTCTGAAAGTGGATGGCACCACATCATAGGTCCCCAAAATTGTTAACAGTACACCCTTCTAATCACTATCTTAGGTAGCAACTCTGTAGAAACTTGGAGGAGAAACCCCAAAATTTAATTTTCCAATATTACTAAGTTTTCAGAGTCCTAAATCATAGATGTGTCTCCTGCTGTCTGACCACTACTAACAAAAAGAATCTGCTATATGAGTTCTGAACAGTCTGGTAAGTATGACAAACGTCAAAGGTTATAAGGGCTTAACATTGAAAGTAGTGTTTTTCTTAGCTTCCAACATTTAGGCATGACCAACCAGGAGCAATATAAGATTGTTTAGCCCACGGTTTTTTGGGTCCAACCTAGTATGAGATAAGGAGACTTGTTAAACACAGCACCGGTTGAGTAGGCCTGCAAATAGGCACATTGGCCTTAACTGCACGTGAAGCATAGCAAAAGACAGATTATAGATTGTGGTCATTTTGTATATCCACAGTCACATTTTAATGGTGACATCATGTAACTTTTGATTCGTTATATTGTGGAATGCAGAAAATCAAACATAAATGACTTCTTTCTTTCCCCTTCTCTGTCTCTACACAACTCAATTTAGCCAAAGGCAGATCTTAATTGTGATGATATTATGCATCTAGGCAGAGCTTCTAGATTATGATGATATGATGTATTTAACAGGCCCCATTTTAATCACGATATTACATTGCGTAGGACACTACAATTTAACAAAGCTTTAACATAACATAGAACACGAGTATTTAACTTTGGCTTTTTAAAGACTAGGTGTAAACCCACCCACCCATGATAAAACCCGAATCACCGGTAGCCCGAGCCACCAACAGGCCAAACATCTCTTGGAAGGTGGGCCCCCGTCAGCCCGGCGAAGTCCAAGAAGTTGGAACTCACATGAACCTCAGGTTAGTACCGGCCCTCCATTTATGTCCACAGATTTGACACCTGTTGAACCGTGAATTTTTAAAAAAAAAAGGAAAAGAAGAAACTGGAATTGCAATGCCCAACCATGCTCCTGGCTGTGCAGCATCTCTACCTCCAAAATTGTAGTCATCTGGAACGTTGGATTCCCGATACATATCTCTGATCCCAAGTTCGAGGCTCTACAAGATGTTCCTCGGGCCCCCCGACCTGAGCTCGAACCAAGCTGACACTCAATACGGGTTCTCAACCCCGAGTCCGAGGCTCCCCAGCGTTCAACTCAGATATACAGCCTTGGGGTTGTTAAGGCTAGCGCCCATCGCGGGTTCTCTACACCGAGTCTCTGGCCTTCTGGCTTTATCACGGGGTCTTTCCCCTTACAATCCAGCAATGCTGACTCCCAGCACAGGTTTTCCCCTTTAGAGTATAGCAACCTCAGCGCCCGCTATGGGCTCCCAACCCCACACTCCAGCTACGCCGTCACTCGACATAGGCTTACAACCTCGAGTGGTCGACACTACAGTGTCCTCTATGACATTGGGTCCCGGTGCAAGGGTGCCATCTTGGGCATCGATGACACTTCTGTCAGCATGGGCAGGAGCTTACTCTTGAGTCACTCAGTGATTAACTCCCGGTATGGGCTCTACACCTCGAAGCCCGATCCCAGCACTTTCGCTCGACAGTTCCACGCTGCCAGTAATGATAGATCAGGTCTTCTCGGTCTATCACCTTGGAGCAGAATCTTCTTCCGCTCCCCAGAAGAAGCATCGCCATGGCCGTAAAGGTAGGTGACTCACCGTTGCAACTAGTAACTCAGGCAAGACTATTGTTGTCGGTGACCTATGGATTTGCCTCAATGGGGGCCAGCCAATCATACCTCGGGAACGGCCTGTTTCTACGATTTCCACCTCCAACCATTTCAATCTCATGTGGCAAGCACGGGAGGACAAGGCGAAGCTCAAAGGAGCGGGTGCCTCGGTAGCAGCCTTGGGGTGCCCACACCAACTTGACCCACAAGTTCCCAAGTCGACCCGTCAGAGGAACAATGATAAGGGAGACCAGCAGCCCGACTTGAGAAGAATCTGGGTCACCCTGAAAGAAGATCAAGCCGTTCGGAGGGCGCATGGTAGAAACCCCCTGCGAGCACTCAGATGCGGTGTCATGAGAGATGCATCTGATCCTACAACGGTATCGTCTGGCGATGCCCAGTCACCCAATGTCCCCCGCCTGAGCAAGCGGAGGTAAAGACGAGCCCGTTCTCGGACCCGCCAGCAACCTACTTTGAGCCCTCCTCAGACCAGTACTGGGAGGGAGGCTCCTTTGTAACACACATCGATCTTCGACATACTGGGGGCACCCGTCTGCCCTGAGGAACACCCTCGGAAGAAGTGGGCAGCCCGATTCATCAATGATGCGGTTCGGGTGTTCACGTGTTATACCATCGGACACCAACCCGACACCCAGTCTGATGACCTGAACTAGCCCCTGTCCCACTTCAGGAGGCCGCGTCATTAGACCCAGCCCCCTGCCCCAACAGGTCACATTGGCACTTCTGTCGGACCACAGACATCGGAATGTGTAGAAGAAGCCCCAGCTGAGAACTGTGATCCTCCTATCAACACAGAGCTAGTCAACAACGATCCTCCCACAAACGATGTTCAAGAGGTGACCCTCGAGACTCTCGTGAAGGAGAACCAACATCTGAAGGCCCTCCTACAAGATCTCCTCCAGGAATGGGACCTTCACCCTCAGCAACCTGCTAGGCCTCCGACCGAAGCACCGGCACTGCCAGCTGGGCGCGATGGTGCCAACACCTGAGCGGCAGTCGCCCAAACCCTGACAGTAGCCGGGTTCGGCACACCCCTAGTCGAAGCTCAGCCACGAGCCTCTAACACCCTAGTGCCGAAAAATCTGATGACACAATGCCAGATGATCGAGCAGATTGTTGAGACAAAGCTTGCCCAGTATGGCGAAGGGGTTGCCACTATAGATCTCTATAGTGTGCCCTACCCACTCCACCACCAGTTGAAAAAGCTTCCTCCGGAGTACGCCAAGCCCCCGAAGCTACAAAAGTTCGATGGGCAAAGGTCTCCGCATGAGAACTTGGCCTACTATGTCACGGCCATGGGCGAGTTAGCGTTGGAAGAATCATATCTCCTCTGCTACTTTGCTACTTCACTCTCGAGAACGGCCTTCCAATGGTATTCCCGCCTGAAGCCAAACTCAGTGATTGACTGGGTGGATCTCCAAAAGAAGTTCATCGACTGCTTCCAAACAGCCGAGTGAAGGATCTCCCTGGCCGAGCTCTGCTCTCTCTGATAAAAGAAGGGCGAGTGCGCCCTCGACTTTATCAAGAAATGGCGAGACCTCAGCATGAGGTGTGTCAACCTACCAGTCCAGGAGGACGCCATCACCATATGCCATCGTGGCTTGGTGACCGAGGTCAGTGAAAAGCTTCTCAGCACCAATATCAAAGGCTTCGACCAGCTCAATTCGGCAGTCACCAAAATAGAGATGTTCTTCGCCGATAACTCGAGCTATACTTTGGCAAAGGGTAAACAAATGCGAGAATGCCAGTTCGGTAAGGAGGTGAATATCATTGAGTTCACCCCCACTGCCAAAGCCAGTAAGGAGGCCGAACCAAGCAGCTCTGACAAAAAGCCAGTAGATAAGTCAGCCGCTCCTTCTTTCTTAGAGCGTATGAAGGCACCCTTCTCTTTCAAGAAGGAATATACAAAGATGCTCTTCGATCTTTGCATGGCCCAGAAGATTGTCGAGCTGCCAGAAGTCTGCAAGCCAGACGAGGCTCTGAAGATCGACGATCCTGGCTATTGCCCATATCATCGCATGTTAGGCCATCCAATTGAAGATTGTTATGTCTTTAAGACTCAGGGACATAAATTGATCCGAGATGGTCTTGTTAAAATGAAGAGTGGTCTCGTCGATCCTCCGCAGCCTCACACGTGGTCTAGGCCGGCTAAGGCAGCACATGTGGTTCACTACTTGGCCAATGTGATCCACATGATGGCCGCATTCACCCTCTCTGATGTCGAGGCAGGGGAACCCAGCACTAGTCATGGCGAGTGTTCACTCTGGTATCCGGGCTGGAGGCCGTGGCATGATCATGTACCCCTCTCCTTTCCCAAGGAGAGGACCTGGTGACTCTTCAATGTCCTCATCGAGAGGGGGAAAATCATGCCCCGTGATCCGCTGATGGACTACACTCACTAGGACTTCAGCCATCCCCAGTACTGACCTTTCCATGATAGAATCCAAGAGCATCCCACCTCCCCCACCACCCCAGCACCTTGCCAACCGCAAGCCACAGAACAACGCTGACCGAGAAGGCGAGGAAGTAGCGACCTATACGGCAGTACCTCGTCATCAGGTCAGCAAGGCCTTCAAAAGCGCTGCCAGAAACTCGGCCCCCTTGTCCGCGTAAATCAGGATCACGGCGGATGCCAGCCAGATACTCGCCAATAGCAGCGCTCGCCCAGCTAGGCGCTTCACCATCCGCATGTCGCGTTCTAGCGAAGCTACTCGCTCCTTGATCGCGCCAATCTCTACCCCGAGTCTCCAAGGCATCGGCCATCGTCTCCAGCCCCCCTATGATGCCTTCGCCTTGTCGGCGCCATACGCACAGCCCCACTTAGTGCGGGCGCCGTTGTTGCCTTCGATCTGTGTAGCTGTTTTATCCGTCAGCACGTCGTCCTTAGAGACGGTCTGATGCCGCCAGCTTTTGCACAGACTGTCAGTCGCAATCGCGACAGGCTGCTTTGCGCAAGCGGTCAGCGGCGCCAGGAGCGCCAGCCCGGTCATGAACTTTAGATGCCTCTTTCTCATTGCGGATGCCCTCGCGCTTAGACGCTTCGATGACGGCCTCGCCGCCCTTCCTGTACGCCTTCACGCCAACGATTCCGGTCCATGCAACGAACGCTGCAACGATGATGTGCCAGGGCTTGAGCAACTTCGCGAAGCCCAGAGCCGTGACGAAGAATGATGTAATCATCCGGTTTTGCCCTCCTCAGCGGCAAGCAAGCGACGCCCGACGATAATCAGAACAGTCGCGAGCCCCATGCAGATGAAAAGCTCGTTCATGGATACTTTGGCCGCCGATGCCGCGAGGCCTAGCGCCGTCTTGCCGCCCGCCAAGCTCTCAACCTTGCCTATTGTCGACGAGAACACCTCGGATGCCTGCTCGATCGTGCTCATCGTCCAAGCCCAGGCGCCGCCGATTGCGGCCTTGAGCGTCCAGCTATTTTGCTTCGCGTCGGCAACGCGATCCTCCGGCTTGGGTAGAGGCTTTTCATTCTCGGGTCAGCCGTACCCACGCTCTACGCCTGCTCGCAACCGCCGGTTGGACCAGAAGGACCACAGTTCGCCGCCACGGCAAGTCCGGGCAGAGTTCCGCCGCCGCCCCACCCCTATGGCCCCGAAAAACCCGGAGGACCTGAAGGGCCCGGAGGGCCCGTGGGTCCCTATGGCTCCGAACGACGCGGAGGTCCCGAAGGACCCGGAGCACGACCCATTCAGCAGCTTATCACGGTCGAAGGCACCATTATTGCCTACACTGCGAGCGACAGCAACGCCTACGACGGCCTCACCCTGCAAACCAACGGACAAACATCCATGATCCGTTTCGCGCCCCACCTGGCAGCGTCCCTCATGGCCGCCGTCAAAGCCGGCGGCGCCGTGAGCCTACAGGGGTTTTATGAAACCACAGCCGAGGGTCTCAACACCATCCACCTTGTCAACGCCACCGCAGGCAGTCAAACCATTTACGATGGGCCGCCCATGGAACAAGCCAACCCGCCCGCCGAAACCATCCAACCCTTCAGCGGCACCATCACCGAGGTACGCCGCGACCGGCAGGGAACCCCCACCGGTATCGTCTTAGCCGGCAGCCGCATCGTCGAACTGGCCCCCGGCGTCTACGACCAGCTCCAGGCGTATTTAAAGCCGGGCACACACATCACCGGCTCCGGCTCCCGCCAGACGCCGCCACCAGGCGTCGTCCTCGCCCGGAACACAACAACCATCCACCCTTACACTCTCGGCGTCAATGGCCAAACCTATTTGGTCCGATAAACATAACAAATCAACAAGCAATGAAAACAGCAAAAGAAAACATCCGGGAACTCACGGGCGCGATCGTCCGTTACACCACCAATAAACACAACGACGTCGGCGGCCTGGTCCTCGACCAGCAAGGCGTCCAACTGGACGTAAAATTCCCGCCCCATACAGCCAGGTTCATCCGCGATATCGCGGGAGAAGGCGATTCCGTCAAGATCGTCCAGCACAAAACACCTCATCATATCCACCTCGAAACCATCGAGAACACCAGCACCCACCAGCACTTCAGTTCAAAGTGTCGGATAGATTATTCTCTCCAGGGGCCTTCCAGAAAGTGTGCCAGGTGCCCTTGGATCACGTGCCAATGATTAGAGGTTGACATCATGTGATTCTCTTGAAGTCCAAGCATTGGCTTCATGAAGTCCGACCTTAGTTGGCACAAGAGTCCCAGCTTAGTTGGCAAGGGTCGACTCTGCATCATGGCATCCGAGCTTAGTTGTCGAGGATTTGCTTTATGATTCTGAGCTTTGGCTTCATAGAGTCTGAGCTTGTGCTGAGTTTGATTGGGGTCACTTGACTCGGACCTGGCTACATCAGGCTCGACTCTCAACGGTCGACACTCAGACTTGGCTGCGTCAGGCTCGACTCTCGACGGTCGACTCTCGAACCTGGCTGCATCAGGTCGACTCTCGGTGATCGCTGTCAACTCTCAGACCTGGCTGCGTCAGGTTCGACTCTTGGCGGTCGACTCTCGGTCCTGGCTCCGCCAATGCTCTTCTTGGCTGGTTTTGCTCGACATATATCTTTCAAAGCCTGTTCTTCTTGGTCTCGCTTGGCATATATCCTGTCAGCCTATTCTTTGTCCAAATTTAAAAATGACATCATCAAAGAATATGAAATTACTATGAGATGACTCATTAATGACTTATAGTGTTTAACATCATCAAAACCACCAGGGACACAACAGATCACTTCTCCTGTCACTTGGATTGAGAAAATTTGACTCTAATGGTGATTGAAATATTCTCGTGTTTAATTATGTAGTTTACTCTATATGTGATTCATGTGGTATTCATATTTAGCTATGTTTATTTAAATGTTTATTTATTGATATTCCTATACAGCTTCCATTATTTGACATTGTTACATGCCATTGCATTTATTTATTGTGATTATTTGTTTATTCTGTGATTTTTACTGTGAGGTAGGGATCCGCGTAACCCCTACTGAGCCAATGAAATGAGGCTCACCCCTTTATTTTTTAGGTGAGGTGCAGTAGTCTTCGGATTTCCCGCATGGTTTTTATAGGCAGTCTTAGTAGCCAGCGTGGCTTGAGCCTCTAATTAACATCAACTGGTATCAATTGGTATTCGAATTGGTATCATATCTTCTGGCCTAACATGCTCATATCATGTCATATAACCCCCCCTGTCTTTTTGTAGATGACAAAAAGGGAGAGAATGTTGATTGTGTGTGCTCAATGTGCTCAACGTTTATGCTTTATGAGAAAGAGTAGTTTTGAGAGAGAATGTGATTGAATGCAACATCTTTCATTCTCATAACACTCATTGAAATGTTTCTACTCTATCTTTTGGAACTCTGGCACACATCGTTTTGTCATCATCAAAAAGGGGGGCATTGTTGCATCCCCTAGTTGATGTGTAGTGTATAATTTTAATGATATCAAAATGAGTGTGCATGTGTGTCTGATTTATTGAGCAACATGTTGGCACCTTGTTTTAATGAGTTGAAGGATGACTTCAATGTTCACATTTGGAAGTCAAATGAATGCTTGTTTATTAAGGAACTCATGCTTTGAATATCTTGATTTGTAGGATCAAAATTCATGGCTCACACTTGGAACTCATTGGAGTGCATCAATGAAATTTATCTTCTAAAGGGGAGTTGACTCACTGATTACATTACGTCGACTCCTTCCATGATTTATGGATTTCATTAAATAGCTTTTCAAACTCTTGGTTGGGTATCTTCATGCATTTTCCTCAAGAGATTTTTGGGCATGAAATATACTCAACCTATTGACTTAAAACTTGATGAATGTGACTTTAATAATGCATACTCATTATATGGATTCTTGGACATTTGATTTTGGTAATTCTAGTCAATGTGCATAATGTGTTTCATGCACATTTTTACTTGAGATTTTTGAGGCTAGTCACATGTTCAAAATTGTCAAGCATAACTAAGTGAAAGTTGATATGATAATGGTTTTATTGCGTAGATACATGGTGATTTAAACCAAGTCATGATTCTGGAGTTTGTGATGAAGAGTCTTTCTGAAATGAGTTTTCATGAGACTTTTATAAGACCTTGAATGACTTCCATGCGTATTCTTCAAGAGGAGTTAAAAGTCTTATTTTGATAAGATGGCATCCCGCCAAAGATGGAGCCGGAGAAATGCTGCTGCCGCTACCCCCAAAGGCCGGATCTCCAACACCGGTAAATCAATTCTGATCGGGGGCATTCGAGTTCACCTTAATGGCCGAAGAGCCGATGTGATCCCCGAGCGGATCGTGCCGAATGTCCCCGCGTGCAACTCCTTCCAAGCGCTAGGGAGAATGGAAAGGAAGAATACTGGAGTGGCCCACCGGCCAAAGAATGAACTGGCCCCAAGGCCATGCAGGACCAAGCAAGTCTGGGTGCCCAAATCATCTCGGGTCCCAGTGATGACTCGGCTAGGAGGGGTCGAAGTCGACAGGCCCAGGAAGGAAGAGAAGGAATGAATGAAGGAGAACGAGATGGTGGTAGGGGCATCTCACAAGCCACATGCCCAAGCCAACAAGCGACAGGCGAATCCTCTACATGTTGAGAGTCATGGCATTGACAGAGAGGGTCGGCCCGTCTATGGGGCCCCAACGCAAGCTAGGGTACTGCCAGCCACGGTATATCCTGATCATGAACTAGAAGACATCACTCGGGCTATGCACGAGTACTTCCACGGAGTCGAGAACACCTCCTTAGGGAGGCAGCGGCTACTACATGCTATCGTCGCTGCTAAAGAGGGTTGAGGATATCCAACCGACCCGGATAAAATAGAAGATGCAGAATCAGGGTGCCATGGGCCACCCCGCCATGAAGAAGATGCACTGAGAGTCTAGGTGTTTAAAAGGTTGTCCTTCCCCAGTCAGCCAACCAGGCATGTGAAAAGAAGAAACAGAAACATGCAAGTGTATACTTGTCACATGGCCGGAGTGACCAGCCGTTATGGGGTTTGCCCGAGGAGCCCGAAGAAGTTGTCAAAATTACCGAGAGGCCAGGCCCTCTCACAAGAAGAGGGAGAGCTGCTGCCGAGGTGTTACACACCCTCGTTAGAACAATAAATCCAGAAGAGACAATGGCAGTACTCACCGCCAATGTTATTACGACGGAAGATGACAGTGGGGTGCCATCCACATCATCTGAAGAAACACCGACGGATCTTCCGACAGAATATTATGTCATTGAAAATTCTGATGGAATTATCGACAAATAGGTATCCGTCAGAAATACATACTGATATTCTGACGGACTCTTTGCCATCGAAAATGTTCGTTGCTATAATTGCCTTTCCTTGTAGTGTTCTGTCTAATGGAACCAATGCATAAAGAGGGCTATATATACATATGGTAGTTAAACAACCAAGGAAAAAAAGGAGAGGAATGCAACTAAGGGTGTGTGTGAACCAAGCTAGCAACTGAGCAACTCAGTGAACCCTAACCTCTAGTACAAGTACACATAGCCAAGAGCAGAGAGAAGAACAAGCCAGATCCTTCCTCAACCAAAACTACTCTGCGTGCTCAAGTGAAGGAGAAATAGTGGCACGGTTCTTCTGCTTCATTCTCTCCTACTCCTTCACAAAAATCTTTTATGAATCTTTGAGTTTTTCTTTACTATCGAAGGCTTTTCTTTGTAGTTCAAGACCACTGTGCTTTCACTCTTATTTCTCATCTTGAATAGTCAGTATTCATTGTACATAATTTGCCTAACTAGAGGTAAAAGGTGTGTAAACTCTCATTGCAGAGCAGTTGTCTTCTCCTTAAGGGGAGAAACTCTTGTTGGAGAGCAAGAGGACCTACAGGAGGTCTATATCATGTGGTTTGACTGATACTTGTAAAATCAGCAAGGGTTTTAGTAGAAAGAACATTTGTAGTGTGGTTGAACACCCGACAAAAACATGTAGGGCTCTTGAGGGAAAGAGTGTTCGTAATATGGTTGAACACCTGATCAAAAATAGTATGTGTACTATTGATGGGAATCAACTTCGAGCACTGACATTTTTAATTTATATTTGTGTCTTTTTATTTATTTTTATATCCTTGGGAAAACATATGTGCAATTGTAAGACTTTATAAGCCAACATGTGAGGCTTTAGGTTTTAGTGGGTTTTCTTATAAAAAGCCTGTAGGTCCAGTAGGGGCCCCCACCCTCTTCCCCATTGGTCCACCTATGCCCTAGGGCCCATGTGGGGCTGGTCAAAGGGTTAGCCCCTTCTCTGAAAATCAGCCTGATGGGATTTAATAAAGTGAAAACAACAGTTAACAAATATTTTTTCTGAACTCTTCTGCAAACAGCCTGATAGGGGGCTGATCCCATGGTAGCCTACAAATACTGCCATGGGGGTGCCATTTGCAGCATGAAGAACCTTCGACTAGTTTGACCTCTTGCTCTCTCTCCCTACTCAGGTGAGAGCCATGGCCCAACTAGGCTAACCCCAGTCCATGGTCCATGTGGCTTAGACCACGTAGACCATTGCAACAAATTTGCTTAGAATATGGAGTCCACATATTAGGTTCAATTACCTAATTAAGCCCAATTGGCTCGGACCATTGAGTCTAAATGCCTAGTTGGCTCGGACCATTGGGTCTAAGATATCCAATGAAGCTCAATTGGCTCAGACCATTGAGTCCAGACTTGGCTCAAACCATTGGGTCCAAATATCCAATTGAGTCCAACCGACTCAGACCACTCAGCCCAAATGCCCAATTAGTTCGGATCGTTGAATCCAGATACCCAGCGAAGCCCAATTGGCTTCGACCGATGAGTCTAGATGCACAATTGGCCCGGACCATTGTGTCCAAATCCTCAATTAGGCTCAATTAGCTCGAACCATTGGGTCTGAGTACACAATGAAGCGCAATTGGCTCGGACCATTTAGTCTGAATACCCAATTCGTTCGGACTGCTGAGTCCAAATACCCAGCCAAGCCTAATTGGCTCAGACTGTTGAGCCCAGATGCCCAATTGGCTTGAATCATCGGGTCTAAATGCTTAATTAGGCTCAATTGACTTGAACCATTGGGTCCAAAGGCCCTATGAGACCCAATTAGCCCAATTGGTCTCGACCACTTAGTCTATTATGTCCAATCAGCCCATCATAGATCCAATTGGTTGGACCACCAAGTCCATCAAGTGTAATTGGCCCAAATTGATGTGTGCGGATGTTTGATGCCAGTCCTATGGGTTAAATACCCAAATTACCCTTCTGACCTCACTTGGACCTCACCCAAGTCGTATCGTAGTCCCAATGAGAACAGGGTCGATCTCCCACGCCCTCATGAAATGCCTACTCCGGGGGCATCAATCAACATGATATCTATATATCAATAGTTACCTGAAGAAGTGCCAGAGGCTTGCACCGGGCACATTTATGAAGACTGTATCCCGTCGCATGGAAGGGAGCAAGAGAATTGGCAAGCATTGCTAATAAGGAAAAGAACAAGACCAGCATCTCACCCGACTTCAAGGGCCCAAATTCCTGGCGCCATGGACTGGCCCACTCTGTCTCTTGTAATTTCTCTCTAGCATCAAACAGCCCTTCCAGTGGCCATTAGAAGGCCAACAGACAACAAAAAAAAACAAGCCTTGGTGCGAGTGCATGAAGAAGCCAGCTCAGCCATGAAATGATTGCAAGCCATTATCAATGGGCTAGATGAGCACAAGCTGCCCAAGAGCCATCCTATGCAGCTCAAGGAGCATGCCCTTCAAGAACACTATGAGTTTCAAGGGATAACAAAAAAACTAAAGAAAAAGTGGGGGTGTAGAATGCACCAAGCAACCCCCTATGGGGGCAAAGGCCAGCCATAAAGGGGAAGGAAAAGGAGAATGCAAAGGCTAAAAATAGATATGTTTCTCTCTCCTACAACACATTGTCAGCCTCGTCTGGCGCGGCTCAAACTTCTGGTGAAGAAGATGAAGAAATTTGCTTTGTGACGAAGGGAGGAAATCTGGCTAAAGCTTCTGCCTCCCACCATGCTACTGAGTCTGGGAGAATATCAAGACAGCCCCCACCAGCGAACAAGGAGGCACAATACCACGTCCCACCTCCACTCGGAGGCATAAAACATAGGGAGTTTGTCTCGAAGAAACTGGTCGCATCCGACAATGATGGTGGGACGCCACTCATCTCCTACAAACCGAGGGAGGATGATAGCACTCCTGGCCCCTCCTGGCAAGTCCCTGCTGTAATGGTGTTATTATACCAGAAGTAACAGGAAATCGAGATGCTATATATGAAGGTGGCTAAAAATGAGCATGAGTCCATCTACGCCAAGATCGACAGGCTATCTGAGATAACAATCCGAACATGTGAAAGAGTCGAATACCCTTGACTCATAGCTGGCTTCTCAACCACGCAGATCCACATGCTTCTCTTTCTAGGGATGAGTCGCGAGCTTGCCTAGAGTCTTAGGTTCACTTCCAAATTGGTCTCGAGTCGTATCCCGTCCCGCATCAACTACCCTTCTCAAAACCCAAACCACTCTCTCAACCTCAACCTGAAAATGCAAGCACTCTTGTCTCAAAAACAAGCACTGCATCACCACTTCTTCCTCTTGTGCTATTTCACCAACCTAGAAGCCAGTCCACTCCTCCACCAACAAGACCTCAAGCTGCTAGTGCCAGCTCTTCTCAACAACCTCCTTAATCCTATTCTATCCCACCTGAGCTACATAAGATCCTGTCCACTCTATTCACTAATCTTTCAAACACTTTTGCTGAAAACATTCAGCACCTTGAAACCAAGTTGGACAGCAGATGGGCAGAGATTCAGAGGGATAAACAGAAGTTAGAATGGAAATTTCAGAAACTTGTTCAATCTGTTCAGATGGTTTCTATGCAAGCTCGAGAAATGATCAGAGAGCTGTCAGTAAAAGTAGATGATAATTCAGTCCAGATTCACAAAATGGGAGAACTACTTCAGTCTCTGAATGCGAAGCTTGATAATTTAACCTTGATGGTTGATAGCAGAACGTCGAATCTCATCACTCCACTAAGAAATGTTTCCAACAAACTTGCTTCAACTGTTCAAGAATTTCAACAAATTTGGACTGCATCACGGCCATCTCCCTCTGATCCTTTCGCTTCTTAGATTTTAATGTTTTTTTTACGATGATAAAGGGGGAGAGAAAGATCATTGTATCTATGTATGTTTTTTGTTGGTTTGCTGGTTAAATGACTCTGATATATGAGAGTGACCTATTTTTGTTTTAAATGACATGCTGAATGGAACTATGGTTAGTGTGTACATTTCAATTCTTGATGGCATGAGTAAGTCTATATAATTGAATGCGAATGCTTGATAATTGTCTTGAATTATCTGGTTGATGATCTCATATTCCTAACTTGTAGTTGTAATATTGATGCATCCCTTAGTCAAATTCATATAAATCAATTGATTGACTGCTTCCCTTGATTCGTAGAGAACGAATATGGAATTCTACATATCTCTATCTAGCATAACATTTCCTGGTATTTCCCTACATAATAAAATGTCTAGAAAGCTTTAAAGAACATCCTGTGTATTGATTAATCTTCAGTTTCTTTTAGCATGAAGAACCTCAAAGCATGCCAATTTTTTTTTGTTCTTTGTTGGTAAAGGGGGCTACCTTTTCACAACCCTAGGGTGGCCATGCCAATGGACTTGGCTGTACAAGGGCGAAGTCCTGAGTTGGACAGGTCAAAAGTGCGCCTACTGATAAGTTTGACTATAATGTTAATTTTACAGGTGGCTATTATTACTCCATTCAATTTTCCATTGGAGATTCCTCTCTTACAACTGATGGGTGCACTTTATATGGGAAACAAACCCATTCTTAAGGTAGATAGCAAGGTATGTCATTCGAGACCCTAAGTCAATAATCAATGCTTTATTTCTTTTTTGCGACATGCTTCTGTTTTGTTTTAGATGTTACCAGAATGAGAAAAGTCAACTATCATAGCTGGTGAAAACTGCAAAGTTAGTAGAATCCCATCTGTTACTCACTTGCATGAACTGAAAACTCTTGTTGAATTATTCATATTCCCATGTGTGGACTGACCTTTTCAAAAGATCCCCTCTATATCTTCTAGAATAAAGTTTGTTGACTTGTTCTTCAAACTAAAGTAGTATTGATCAAATGGTAGGATCGTCTTCGAGTGAGCTTTTATGACATGAGTTTCAAGCCATTTATGCCAGTTTCTGAAGTCTGAGATTGGATTATGAAAAGAGAGCAAGATGGTGGAGATAAAGAGGAGGTACTTGCCAATCCTTAGAGAAAGGACCAACCAGCCTCTTATATATTGACTAAAAAATAAATAGATTACACAAATACCCCTCATAAAGAGGGAGACCAGAAAAAGAAAAAGAAAATAGGATAGGAGTCCATATAAAACAAAAAATGACAAAAATACACCAAATTAGCAATATTAAGTCCGGTTTCACCTACCTGGGAAGAAAATGAGAGTGACCAGGGTTCGGATGAAGATGTACTGCTTACAGGAATGGTCACGGTAATCGCTACTTCTATGGAGCCAATGCTTACATTTCCACCCAAATTGAAATTGGATAGAATGTTTTCCCCTTTATTCATGCTGTTGGTAAGTACAAACCCTAATGAATCCATGTAAATACCCAAAGCAGCAACAAGAGGCCATGAAGGTTTGATAGCAGCAGCAGTTACTCCAAATGTAAGCTCACAGTTGGGGTAGTTTGATGCAGATGTTGAAATAACGGAAAGAGGTACATCGGAAAGGTAATAACCGGGTAATAGACTAGCTGTAACGGAACCTTCTGGAAGTAACCCGGAACTGGCAATAAGCGGAATATAAAAACGTTCGTATTGTGTGCTAATAGATGTATTTGCGTAAGTAATGGTATGGGAAGGGTCACCACTTGATAGAACAATTGTATATTCACTGGAATCCCACGTGGTATAAGCCTTGCACATTCCGGAGATTGTTAGGGTTGCACTGATCTCATCATAAACAATTCCTGTTGTGGTATCAGGTATTTCCAGGGTAAGAGAAGTGAGCCCCATCGTCATCAGAGACCAATTGAATGTTGCAGCCGGAACAGTAGTAGCATTAAGTGTAAGACTTCCGTCTGATACTTCATTGGTTAGTTGACCTGCGAGTTCCTGAAGTGTTAGTGATGAGCTCATACTATATCTTTTCTGTGTGAAAAATGATTCTGTTATTCTATATATCCTATACCTGGTTTACCAGTCATGTCCTTTATTGCAAATAATGGTTCTTTTGATGGCCGGTCCCTGATAGACTCCATCTTTTGATTTGGCTCTCTGAAACGTGACCATATTAATATCTCCATATCCGGGTTTGCCTGGAATTTTAATGATTACATCGTTGTAATATTGCAAATTGTTTTTTTCCCAATAGCTTGACGCAATTTGAGGGTTTTTTGGAATAAAGGTGTAAAGCAAGGTGTCAGCTCCTGTATTTTTTATTATTATTTTTGTGAAAACGTCTAGGCACTGTGACGCCTTCAGTAAAGGTGCCTTGCCTCCTTGATGCCTTCCTTTTTTGATTTTTTTTATTTTTTTTTGAAAGAGGCTAGGTACAAGGATGCGTCCATTGGACACATCTTCTCGCCAAGACGCGTCAAGTTTTTTAAACTTATAATCGTTAGCTACCCGCGGGCGATTCTTCTTCTTCCCATTCCACAGCGTGACCTACGTTCCCTCTCGCCATTTCTACCCTTTTCTTGAGCTTTCTCCCCCCATTTTGATCCATGGATTGTGGAGGACCTAGCCGAGGGAGGGGGAAGTGGAGGCGAGCAGTTCCTTACACGAGGAGAGCTATAGAAGAGCACGTGGAAGAAGGGCCTCTTTTGGTCATTAAGGGCCCCGAGGGGCCCGGTGGTGCGGTGGGAGGCGAGCACGATCTGGTAGGTTCCCCTAACTTTCCCCTTTTATGCATTGTGGACCATTTTTTGTGAGGTTTGGCGAGCGGGGGAAGAGGGTATGAAGCGGGCAATTTCAGTTGATGAACACGTCAGACCAAAGTGACGCGTTCATATTTTTTCAAATTTTTAATATTTACAATTTTTGAGAGACGTCTGGCTGGCTTGACGTGTAATGACCCGAGATCCGAGTACCGGAAAGGAACCGGTGTGACTCGAACCTCGGCTCGCCACCCACGAGTCCGAAGACTCGGAAGGGTTAATGGATGGTGCGAGGGTACATAAGAAGTTAAAATAACTGTAGAGATAGCACAATAAATAACTAAATAATAATGTAGAAAATTAAATAAATAACTAAACTTCTACAAGGTCCAGTGTGTCTCATGTCCAAAATAAGTACAGCCAACAGAAAGAAAAGGTACAAGTACGTGTGGCATATCCCGGCTCTGACAATTGACAACTAGCAGTGGGCGAACGAACCACGAGGAACCTCGGACGCGCCCCTCGATGACCCCGCCTCACCTGAAAATACAGGGGTGAGCCTCATTTCATAGGCTCAGTAGGGATCCCGCGGACCCCCTCCTCACCGCGAGAAAGCGACTGCCGTGATACGCCAATTAGCCAAGCTGCTGGGCGGTACCATCCCCATCATCGGGGTCGGGGGGATTTTGAGCGGGCAGGACGCGCTGGAGAAAATAGGGGCAGGAGCCAGCCTGGTACAGCTTTATACCGGCCTGATCTACCGCGGCCCGGCATTGGTAAGGGAAGTAGGCTCGGCACTGGAAAAACAGGGCGTAAACACGCCGTCGCAATAGTCAGCTCTTTTTGAGCACAAAAGACCAGTCGCTTTTATTTGCGCCATAACTGGCTATGGTGCTTTTTTCCCATTCGCTTTTCAACATGCCGAACACCACTATGTCGTCGTATTTGCGATCCAGCTTTCTGGCTTTGCGCTTTATTCCTTCCTGCTGAAAACCGGCATGGCGATAAAGCGCTATTGCTTGTACATTGGAAGAGAATACATACAACTCGATGCGCTCGAATTTTTTTGAGAATGCCACTCGCAAAGCCATCGCCAGCAGTTTTTTACCCCAGCCCTGGCCGCGCTGGGGGGCCAACAATCCCATGGTCAGATGCCCCACATGGCCCAAGCCATCAAAGATACCGGGGGCGATATCGCACCAGCCTACTATGGTATTGGCGATCTCCACCGCCAAATGTACGCCATCCGCTTGCTGTAGATATTCGATATAACCGCGTGTATCTTCTCTGGAGCAACCGCGGGTGGGGGCGATAAACCGCCTTTCCTTGGCGATTACATCTATGCACTTTGCTACTGCAGCTGCATCTTCAGGCTGAGTAGGACGTATTGCATTTGTCATAGAGATTCCAGACTCTTCTGGAAGAAGCGACGTGGCGATTCTAGACCCTGAGCACAAATATGCAACTAAGCATTTGTATCGCTTTGTTTCAGCATTCTCAAAATCTCACGCTCGTATTCGGGAAAATAACTTGCTATGACCGGCAGATCGAATCTCCTCAAAATACTGGAGTTGGATTCGCGCTGCAGCAGAAACTCGAAAGAGCGAGTCAGCAGTTGCTCGACGCTGGCCCGGCTACCGACAGTCAGCTTTGCCATTTTAGCTCAGATTGAACACTAGTGTTCAATTTTCTTACAGAAACACACTTATCACATGAATTATTAGATTTCTTCATTTCTATTTTGAGATGTTCATTTTCAAACTACAATAAACTTATTTCAGATGACATTTTCTTTTTCATTTTTTAGTTTCAGATTTAACTTTCTTATACTTATCAAACAACCCATCATAAATCTTCATCAAATCATTAAATGTAACTTCATCAGATTCATAACTTACCTTACATGAGGACCCATCCAACTGATCACTGCTGTGATCTTTGACCATCAAGCATTTGTTCCCTTCCTGGTTATGAATGGCTATCAGCTCGTCCAGTATTTCCTTAGCACTGCTGCACTTAGAGATACAAGGAAATTTATCAAGATCAATAGCCTTTTTCATCAGTTTCAGAGCTTTCCGATTATCAGCATCTTTCAATCTATGGATGACATTCCATTTTCATTCTTCCTTAGGAAGATCATATGGACCATATGCTATAAGGACCCATAGATTAGAATCTATGGAGTTCATAAAATCCCTCAATCTTCCTAGCCAATTATAAAAATTTGATCCATCAAACTGAGGTGGGTTTGCCATTGAAAACCAATTTAAATCAGTGAGCAGAAAACAACGGATGCACCAAATAGTAGGATCAGATCTGTCTGTTAACACGGACACCTGCTCTGATACTAATTTTTGGGATAGAAATCTGCTCTGATACCAATTGATGGATGAGATTGGTGCTAACAGGCATGCGCACGGCTACGATCCAGAGGGGGGGTGAATGGATCTCAGTTAAAAAATAATTACAAAATTAAAAATTAAACTACACTCACTGATCTAAAGACACAGCAGCACTTTCTTGCAGAGAGATCTCTTCACTTAAACCCAATATCAATCACACAGTGTGCATACAGATTCCAGCAAGTGTCATTTGAATGAAAAGAGTAACCAACAACTAAGTACGAGGTGGAGGTTCGATCTAGGATCTCCTCACGCAAGAGGTGACATTCCAGATAGGCCTAACCTATCTTTCCTACCGGTGTTTGCGACGCCACCGCCGCTGCGCGCCGACGCGCATGCCGAGGTCGAGATTCCGGTCTGCTACGGGGGTCCGCACGGCCTGATCCGACGCGTGCCGCCCCACCCCCTCCGCGTCCTGGCCGCGCAGATCGTGGCGGGCACAGAGGAAGGGGACAGCCCATGAAGTACCGGCCTTCCCCCCGCTACCGCGAATACGTCGAAAAGGTCATGGCTTGCGGCCACTGGATCGACGCCGAGCAAACAATGGGCAACCACGCAGCGCTTCTGGAGCACGTCGGGTCGGGGGCGACCGTGGGCTACGGGCTGCACGACGGCGGCAACGATCAGAACGGCCCCCGAAACTTCGCGAAGGACGCCCAGCGAATCTGCGGCTGCGCCTTCATCGAACACCGAAACCGGCGGCGCTCCCGAAAGCGCATCGACCCGCAGGCCCTTGACCCGCAAGTAGAGAAAGCACGCAAGGCCGCCCGGCGGGCGGCAAGCCTGCGCGCGGCCGAGAACCGCGAGCGCCGCCGCGGGCGAGAGCTCGAGGACGAGATCAGGGCACTTCGCGAGGCGTGCCATCACGCATCCACGGCACTTCGCGAACAACCAAACGACCCGCGACTCAAGGCGGCATTCCACCGCCTCAGAGAGCAACTCGCACAACTCATTCAGGAGGCAGCATGACCGCCCTCACTGACCCCCCGGACTGGGAGTTGGTCGCGCGATGACCGCCGAGAGGTTGCGTGAGGCGGCCAAGGTGCTGCGAGACACACGTCTCCTGCCGCCCGATCCTCACGACGCTCACGAGAACTGCGCCGACTGCAAGTGGGACAGGTTCGCGCTCGCCGTGGCGGACTGGCTGGACCACGGAGCGAACGTGTGGGCCGAGGGGACAGTGTTCGACGACGAGGCCGTAGCCGCCGGGTGCGACTGCCCGTACTGCAAGGGACTCCCGCTCGCCCTTGCCGTCGCTGACGCCGTGCTGGGCGGTGAGTCCCGATGACCGCCGACCTCACGTGGCTGCTGGCCGACCCGAAGCGTTGCCCCAGGTGCTTGTTCCACCATGTTCTTCACAAGCCACTGACTGAAATATTTTAAAAATGCATAGGAGTATCTGAACCCGGTAGATCTTCCTCTGCCTGGCTGTTCAATGGCTCTTCAAATTTAGATGGAAATGGGTGCTCCACAAGAAAACGTACCAGGAAAGATGTCTTTGGCGACGGTCTCTTTGATCTCAACATGCCACCAGATGTCGCTGACAAGAGATTGAAGATATGAGAGCACAAAACTTGCAACCATTTCTTAACTGTACAGCTTTGACCCTGAAAGAGTGGTAGCTTCGGATAGTTACTTTGCTGCCTCGTAGAAGTTTGCCTTACATTTCCCCACTCTTTTCTATGCCTATTTGGTGAAGATTTCAACAAAGGATGGGACATTCAATATTTATAGTGCATTCTTGCCTATCCCTTGTTTCTGTATATGCCTTTCTCACAAGCTGATGTGCATATCTGTATAATCGTCTCCAGCCTGCATTCATCTGTCTTGCAACTGTCAGGTTTTGAGTATCACTACCGGATTGAAAAATCTCTGAATAGATGCAGTATCACGTCTATCCTATGCAAACAATGGCCATGGTCAGATGCAAATGACAACACTATGCCACTTGCTTCCACACGGTTTTCGTTTTAGTTTGTGTTGGTAAACTTAGCCCATTGTTGATTACTGTGAATGATGGCCCGGACTCCAGTTTATGGCTAGGCAGGTCCGGTGACTAACAGAATGCTGCCTCTGGATGTGAAATTTCTAAATCCGAAACTGGCATACCTATAAGGCCGCTCGGCTCTCAAGTGTTTTTTTTTCATAAAATAATTACCTTTTCTCAAGAGAATATCTAAAATATTGTGTCCGATCAATGTCCCCAACCGACGTGTCGATTGTTCCAACACAACTAGAAATGTGTAAGTGACCTGTGGGAGCTGACGAAATCTAAATCGGATTCTTGGTTTGGACTAGGCGCTCAAATCAAATATTTACAAATTAAGTAGAAAACTAAAGAAATCGGGTTCGGGAGCCCAATATCTGAAATGGGGGTCTGATCGACGCGATAATTTATGCCCTATTAAAAACTTAGATAAATAAAACACAAAGTACTGCTATAATGCAAATAAGGCTTGAGCTAAATGCACAACAGATTTGACATGAGCAGTTAAAGGTAAACAAGATAGAGTGCACAGACTACTGAGGTCGATGCACCTAGCGCTAAAGTTGAAGTGCTCTCAATGGCTAGTGATCCAGTAGGAAGCTGCATCGACACATCAGCCCAGTGGTGTCGATGCACCCACACTGACAGTATAGCAATAGTCTTATTTGCTGCTCAAGGAGACTCTAGTAAAGTGTGTGATCATAGAAATGTGAGCACCGAGGCTCGATGATAGACTCTATGCAATACTGCATACAAGTGATTGAGACTAAGTGGGAACCGAACCAGCAAGACGTTGTGTGTGCAGTGCACGGTCTAACATAGAATTATGGACCTAAAATATGAATGTGCATGTGAATGGGGATAGAAGATAAGGAGCAATTGCACAAATTACAACCCACTACATAGGGATTTTAAGGTGGTTCGGTTGCAAACACGCAACCTACATCCACCCCTCACCAAACCCGATGAGGCTTCCTGCTGACATACAACTTGAATATTACTGACTATTAGCTTGACAACTATAGACTAACAACTTGAACATAAGGACAACGTCCTTACCGCTGACTCACAGCTTCCACATGAGCACACAGCCCTCACTACTGATTCATAGTTTCACCACGGGGACGACGCCCCATACATACACACAACCAGGAGATAAAGAAAACAAAAAATGTTGCAACTATAGCAACCACGTAGGGACAACTCCCCAAGGCACACACAGCTACACTATAGCCAAATCCACTTTCGTTCTTTAAGCAGAGCACCGGACACCCTGCAAACTGATTCAAGGTTACAAGAGAAAAACACAAAACATAAAGAAGCAAGGCAAATGTAGCTTCAGAGGAATCTCATGAAGCTGTTTCTTCAGCACATAACTCCTTGCTCTCAGACTCTCTCCTTTCTTCACTACTCTGGACTGGATCGGACCAGAGTTGGGCTGCAAACTCTCCATCATTGAATACAAAAGAATTCAACATGAATTAATGCATAATAGGCATAAAACCTATAGCACATGATTTCATCGCCATGTGTGCATATCTGCCTGAAAATGAATACTTCATCTCACTCTTGAGTGCTTGCATGCCATTGCTCTCTCGGGTATATCAAATGGTGTGTGGAAGAAGCTCGGACCATGTTTGAGTAGAAACCCTCACTATGCGTGAGTCGAGAACTCCGCCATGTATCGGGGATTACTCTTCATAATGATGATACATGATAAATGATGGTAGATGATAATAAACACAAAAAAGAAGAAACGATGAAAGATGGTAATGATAAAAAATAATAAACAATAATAATAATAATATAATGATAGAATAACGATAGAAATGATAAGGATAATAAAAATGGTAGAAAGATATTAATAATAAAAAAGAAACAATAATAAAGAATGGATAAAGAACTTAACGGTGATTTGTCCGGGGTTCTTCCCCTTCGACCCCGCATGAGGGGAAATATCGACGGTGCCTACACAGGTCCTGCTTCGACCTGGGGGTTATTCCCATTATGGTCATGGCCCGACCTTGTGCTAGGCTAATAACTTATTGATTTTAACGGTCTTGACCGGGATTTGACCGAAGTATACAATCTTTCAATATTTTTAGCCCCGATGCTCGTTCGAATATGAAATGGTCCATACGCGACCGACATGATATCAAATACCAGATTTAATCGAATTTCTTCATCTCAAATATTAAATTTGTCATACCCTGGCACATATTCGTCTCGGTATTACCTGTACACTTGGGACATCTTCAACTCGAGCGTCAGTCCGAACACGAAATGGTCAATACGATGTCATGACTTTAAGTTCTTCATTTTTGTAGCCTAGCATAGGGAACTTCAATGCTTTCCGATACATTTTTCATTCAACTAATTTTCAGGCCATGAGATCCCTTATCTTGGCGATTAATCAAAGATTTTTTCCTCTTCGAGAGGATGCAATTAACGCCGTGACCTTTATGACATGGCGGGTCTCCAGTCCCGACCCGATACCCCATGGCTCTTCCTATCTCCCTCGGACCCCACAAGGGGCATATGCATCTAAAGTCTGAATAGCTGTGTCTGGATTCCAAGGGTCATCCCCATCTTGGCTATGACTCAGTTTGCTCGTGACTGAAAGTTTCCCTTCCCTCAAAATCATATCAATGCATGAGCTCGTGTCCCTCGTAAGTTCGGCCCTTGAACTATTGATTAAATAAGGTCCTCTACCTTATGAATTGTTGTATCTCTTCACTATGTGCATGCACTTTGAGCATGAGGCTGAAACTAAGAGTAAGTGGATATTTACATAAACACCTATACCCTCCCGGCACCTCCGGTATATCAAATGGCGAGCAACGGAAGGTCGGGTTAGGCCCAATGGGAAACTCTCACTATGCATGAGTGCAATATTCTGCCATGTATTGGGAGCCAATTTAAAAGATAAATCTTACTGCATCATACACCCACATATGTTATAACCTACTTTACATGGCAAACATTGTTGTCATCTATTTTTCCTCGGTCCCAAGGGCCCTCTCTCTTGGCGATTAATCAAGGGTTTTCTCCCCTTCTGGGGAGATGTAATTAACACCATAGCCTTTATGGTATGGCGGACTTTTGGTCCCGACCCGAATCTCGCATTCGCTTGACTAAGTCAGATCGAGCGCATAATAAATTTATCACTTCGGTGACTCGCACATCAATAATAATAAATAAAATAAAAATAATATTTAAAAGTGTGTCACCACTGCCCAACTGGCCCTGGGAGCCTGGCCCAGATCAGTTGACCGAACCGGGCCGGTCGATTGACCAAATTGGCCAGAACTCCCCTCCATGGAGAAAGCCATTCGGTCGACCAATGCCAGGCGATTGGTCGACCGAAAATGACAGGAAACCATCTGAGCTCAACCCTGGAGCCCGATTTCCATGCCCACTCCACCCCAATTGAGGGGGAAAACATAGGGGACCATTCCCCAGGACCCAAAACACCAAAAGCAAGTAAATAAACAGGATGTTAGGTCCGCTGCTAGGATCTAGCGGGGGGGTGAATATATCCAGCTATAAATTGGATTGTATGAGTCACCCTTTTATCAATCAAATCCATTTGTCTATTTGAATTCAAATATCCTTGTGAAACTAAGAAGTATATGAATATAAAACATTCTTGTGAGATTATTTACCTTTTCAAATTTATGTGTAATTTTTGCTTAAGCACACACATTCAATTTTGCATAACTAAAGCATTTAGACCGCCATTTGTTCAACTCATTTCAAGCACCAATCCCCTTAACAAGGGATACATCATGTACACCATTCGCTAATCTCGTATCACCCATTTAAACAAATATCGTTGAACACCAGCATCTAACACAAAGTTGCATAACATTAACATAATTTTTCATACATCTATTGTTTAGGATTACACCATTAAAATTACAATCCAAGAGATATGGAATGCATAAGACTCAAGACAAACAACCTAATGCACATAAGTAAATATGCATTAATCCTAAATGCAATTTTACTTCACACTACACCCCACACACTCTCTCCCCTTTTTGACACCAATTAAGAGGGAAGAGGAACTAAAGATGACAAATGACCATGCATGACTAGATTGAACGTGGATGTACATACATAATGAACTAGCTCACTCCGAAGGGGACCAACGTGCCTGCATGGGGTATATTTGGTCTCATATCCAATCAAACAAGTGGGAGAAATCTTCTTCTTCTTTTTTGCAATCTATCTTCATTTCAAGTGACGAATTCCATGTTCAGCCAACTTGTATCCCATGACGGAGCGAACAAATTGCTGGTTGTAGACGTTTGAATCATGGATCACTTCATAATGCTCATTTCCATATCAACCCCAAAGTACTCAAACACTCTACTGAGAATCGCAACATATATACGGAAGTTTTCTAGAGAGTTGAGTCTGACCCTTGGGGTCACTTTGATAAAAGGGTAAGCCGGGTTAGGGTGGGTTACCCAGGGTGGGGTGACTTAATCTTGGTTTGACTCCTTTTGTCTTAACCGGGGTCGGTTAGGGATAAACTTGGGCTTTTTCACTCCAACCAAAAGGGTGGAATAAGTCACTCGGGGTGGGATCTCTATATTTTTCGCTCCATTACCTTGTGATCAGCTTTCTGAAAATCATCATAAACATCAATGTGCTACTGTTCATGTTAAATTGAAGAAATGAATAGTAACTTGGTGTGAATGTACCTGGCCGATGCATGCTGAGTTGCATGCCTAAAAGAATGGGTGACTATCAACACAATCGCTAATTAATAAAATGACACCTCTACATAAGGACACTGATTCCTGTTAAATTGTTAAAAAGGTGAAATAATTTTAAAAAAATATGAATTAGCATCCGTGACTTGGGCGCTATTTTAAGATATGACGCCTTCTTGGAAGGTCACCCATTTATTGTAATATTATTAAAATTTATTAAATTATCGATTTAGTGACTTTGTAAACAGACGCTAATTCTTGTGATAGTTATAAAATATCTGAAAAATATTGATTTGACGGCATTTTGAACAGACGTAGATTTCTAATATAGCGCCTGTCTGCATGGATGCTATTTCCCTGTCTCCCAATTTTTATCGTGTTTTTGACCCATACCGCGGGCCTTTTTGGCACTCTTATATCACATCCGAAGATAGAGTCCATGTTTCACGTTGTTTTACGCTTACACCTCAGTTATTAGAGATTGAATGGCCTTCCATCAAATATTCTTTCTGTCAGACTGGAAATTCTTTCTCTAAGACCTCCGTAAGTCTATGCTAGCCTTGGATTCTCTCAAGATAGCTAAGCAGGTTGTACCATCAAAATCTTGGAACCTTGATTTGTCATGTCACTCTGATGAAACATGACATTCTAGCCATCATAGAGTACTATTTATAGTGTTCTGTGAGAGTTCTGTCTCTATCTGGAATTGGAGATCAGATAGTGGACGCCAATTGAATTAGCGACCATCTATATGGACGCTATTTTCTTTGAAATACCCTGAATTCTTTCGGATCTATTCGGAGAGTTTTTGGATCGCTTTTGTGGGTCCGAAGTTGTGTTTTACGATCCACGCGGGTTTTTCTCTCGTACAAGTTACGGAACCCAGTGGTGAGTTCATTGTTTAGTTCATCGACTGGATGGAACCCCGCCGCTGTGGATGGGGACGAATGGGAAATCGAACTGTAACCCCTACCGCCATGAGCCCGAGCAAGGCCGCTGTGGAGGCGGCAGAAGAGATCAAAGGTGTAGCCGCTAACTACACTCACCACTGGCCGCAAGCCCTAACGGATGCGATTGCCCGGATCTACGACCGGCACGCCCGGAGCGCGGATGCGGTCAGCCTCAAGCAACTCCGCAGCTACGTGGAGAACATCATCGTTACCGCCCGAGTGATCACCGCGATCCGGTGGGGGTATGACGGTGACGGCGGGGCCGATGCTGCTGCCGAATCGATCATCGAACTGGCCGAGGCATCCAAGGCCCTACTCGCAACCCTGAGCAATGAAGACTGAGACAATCAACCCTGACGCCGTCTGCGGCAACTGTGGCAAGGCCTTCGTGGATCACTACCACGAAGACGAAGACTACTGCTTCGTGAACACGAATGCAGACCTCTTCACCGAGGAACCAAGTGAATACGCCCTCGTCGCTTTCATTGAGAGCACTCATGCCGACGTTTATGCCAAGATGGTCGATGAGTGGAAGCAACGCCACGGGCACCAACCGGAAAGGAGCGCGGAGTGAGCGATCTTACAGCCCGTCCTCCAGAGGACTTCATTCTCACCCAAGCCGACATTAACCTTTGCTTGGGTTCGATCGAGCTTTTGCCGTGTCCATTCTGCGGATCGCTGCCGATGAGCCATGGCGAGAGGACACCCAACGGCAAGGCGATCTGCTGGAGGATCACGTGCATGGAGATGACCGGGTCTGCCCCGACATGCGCCGCCTCGGTTTGGGGAACGCACCCGGATCAAGACACCGCCAGAGCAACCGCTGTGGCCAAGTGGAACAGGCGCACACCCGCCGCGCTCGCCGCAACCAAAGACTGACACTGACATGAGCACCGAGAGAGAGACTGACTCCAACTTGAGCCACCCTCCACGGGTTCCGTTCTGCAACCGCTGCAACAATCAGGCCGGGAACACCGCTGGCGATGATGATGAGCACTGGAACTGCGCGGCGGAGTTGTGTATAAATTCATGCCCGAGAGTATATTATAATTTCATATGTTTCCCATTGAGAAGAGGAAAAGAAATATTTCTTTTATAATCGACAACTATATACGTGCCTTATTCGTAGACTTTTTGATTCGCATAAGGTCCACACTAATTGGGGCAAGTTTAGTCTTGGGCTTGCCTGCCATCACCTCCTTTCTTTAACCATGACAAGGACACCTTTCTTAAAGACCCTTTCTTTCACGATCTTATCAAAGGCTCGTGTCATCTGGGCTTGATATGTTTGAAAGTGTTGATAAACCGCCAACCTTTCACCTTCCAAGTTGGAAAGCACTTCAAGGCATCTTTCAATCTCATTTTGATTATGTTCTTGCAATGCATAATGCACCGTCACTCGGTACGATATAAGCTGATTTCTATCGGCACCATAGCTTTTGCCTCATAGACTAGGGAAAAAGGTAAACATCATATAGAAGTTTTATACAGAATTCTATGCGTCCAATGGGTTCATGTATCTTTTCACCCTAATCTCGTTTGCGCCCAACGACTATCTTGAGCAAGAGTTTACAAAGGATCTCGTTGAATGCCTCAGCCAAATCACTGGCTTGGGGATTGTATACAGACGACGTTCTCCACTCAATATGGAATTTGATCACCAGTTGGTATGTGACTTTGTTTTTGAATGGCGTACCATTATCTAAAATGATCCGACTGGAAGTACCAAACATATATATGATGTGTTTCCTCACAAATCGGGCTTCAATTTCCCCAGGGACTTCTCGAAGAGGGATAGCCTCAACCCATCGAGAGAAGTAGTTTGTGACAACAAAGACCTCATTCTGTAAACGACCACGTGGGGACTGTAGGATGTAATGAATTGGGAGGTTTCCCATGCATGGGGCCGAATGCTTGACACTGGGGGCATGTTCGAGCATATTGGTCGTAGTTTGCAAACATAGTCGGCCAATAGAAGCCCTTAGGCATGATATTATTTTTCATTTTAGTTCTCGCTTTATGGGCGCCACATAGTCCTTAATAGATCTCGTGCATTATTGCAGCAATCTTAACTTTATGAGTAGAATAACTTGTGATGGAAAATCCAAACTTAAAGTAGAATAACTTTATGCGTTCACATCATAATTTCACTTGATTTAACTCTTAGATTTAGTAATCGATGTGTATGTTCTCATTTTTACGTGTTTAAGGATCCGTGATGGCGCAAAGGGGGGAGGCGCGGTCCCAGGCAGAGTTGGCAGCAGGGGCCTTGGACGTGTAGGGTAGAGCACCACCCCCTCTTGTAGATGTCGTCCCCAGTGCGTCGAGAGTAGCAGAGTTTTTCGATTTGTCCACCCAATTTCTAGAATTGGCTTAGGGAGCGCTACTAGTTGCCCTGTATTGGTCAGGGTTTAGGGGGTTGAGCCAGTATACACCAC